>CM036602.1:5383704-7783704 GCA_020745705.1 Hemiprocne comata | reverse complement strand
TTGGAGATGAAGGTTGAAGAAAACAGGAAAGCTAATGATTTGTCTGTATAACATTCTGTGGTGCCTGAAGGGAGAAACCTGGAAAGCAGTGCAGCTGCAATAGGCCAAAGTTATGAGAGAGCAAGCTAGAAATCAGTGTGCATTTTATTGCCTTAGTGGTATTTTAAATGCCTACTGTAGGGACATTGTAGAGCAGAGAAGCAATAGTCTTTCTATGCAGATTTGCTCACTGGCATGTAGAATTTTGTCTTTAGTTGAAGGTACCATGGTACCAGAAAGATGCTGGCAAACTGGATCAGGTATGGATGGAGCAATATATATTAAAAGACTGGACAGGCTGGTTGATGAGAAGATTTAAAGGGCTAAAAACATATCACTGGCTAAGCAATGAAGTGGAAATTGAGTATCATAATTTTACAAATATGTTAGTTAAAAGATGTAAAACCAAAGGTAAATCAAGGTTGTCACTGGTAACCAATGGTCTACATTAGAAGGGGGCAGAAAAGATGGAGGGGAATGGGCAGTGGAATAGTCTTCCAAGGCAGAGTATTGGTGAAACAGAATCACAGAATCATTCTGGTTGGAAAAGACCTTTATTGGAGACTAACTTTTTAGGACAGGCAAACTATATTTGGACAATTAATTATAACACTTCTGCAAGAGGTGAACCTGCAGGGGCAAGGGGCTAGACCAGTTGGCCTTATAGATTTCTTCCATCTTTAACTGTTACTAATCTGCAACTCTACCCTGAGGTTTACTCCTCAGGAAGATGCAGTACTTCCTCAAGGACTGGAATTCACTCTGGTGCATAGGGTATCACAAGACTTACTTATTTTTAAAGTATCATGTATGCCATATGTAAGCCCTGAAAAAGAGGGGATATGTGACACACTGAATTTGGGCTAGGGAGCTGACAAGGGCACATTTTATCATGAATCTTTGAATATGTACATGAAATTCATGCAAGCAAGGCTGAAAATTTGCACCGATGTAGTATTTGAGATCTGCATCCCAGTGATGCTCCACTTTGATCATTCTTTCTCCTGCATTTATAAATGAAAAAGCTACTGAGGAACTTGAAAGGCTGTAGAGCCTTTGAAGTTAACTACATTAGTTCATGAGAGAATTTCTCAGTAAGACTAAACACAGTATTGTGTGTGTAAAGCACTAATATCCAGGGTTATTTTGACATAGTTCACACGGGGTAAGGGAGGAAAGAATGAATGCACTGTGTCATTACAGGTTCAGATGTGAGGATTATATATTTTGGAAGGAGTTTTGCCCACAGTTGAGAGACATTCAACTTGTTAATAGGTTTACAATGGTACCAAAGTATTTTATTTTTTTTTTCCTTTTGAGGTTTGCATATAATTCAGTGCACACAGCCTGGAGTAAGTTATTCAAATCTTCTGAAAGAATAGTCTAAGCAGAACTGTTAACAGGAGATTGAATGCAGCAAATCCAGCCTCATTTCCATCCAAGGCACTGAACCTGCAGCTATTTTCTCATAAACGTAAGTGTCTGTTTCCATAGCTCCTGTTGCAGGACTAGGGACCTATTTATTACATTTAATTTTGAAGCAGACTAGCCCATGTTAAAGCATAGTTCTTCAAGCAGTTTACAGATTAGCAGTAAGGTTCTTCTGCCCAGGTAGTCTCTTTTTATACAGACACTGCAAGCCAAATCTTCTGCTGGTGTAAATTGGTGTGGCTCCATCAACGCTCATTTAAGTGATGCTAAGTTACAGTAGGTGGGGATCAGCCATGAAAATCCAGCACAAGTTAACACGTTTTGTAAAGTAGCTTCTCTATTTTTATCATGTTTATTCCATGTTTCGGAAGTCTTAAATCTTTTCAACGTTGTTGTTTTTTTTTTTAGCTGTGGATTGTATTACTTATTTAAAAAAACAGCAATAGTTTTTGTTTAGTTTATGCATCAATTTTCATTGCATATTGCATTTTATTAGCCATTTGTTCCCTGTTCATACACTCCCATTTAGCCTCCAGGTTTTCATTGTGGTTCAATCTGCCTTGAAAAGTTGGATCTCTGTATCTTTAATTGTATAATATATTGAGTATTATGAAATTAAATGTACCTTATTACATGGGTGGGAGAGAGAGGAAATATTTTTACTTGAAGCCTTAATATTTTCTTTTTTTACTACTTTGTTTGTTGACCTCATAGGAAAGTCTGAATAGCAAAGACTTTGAAACTCTGGGCCAAATACTGCACTGATGTACAACCAGCATTTGGCCTCCTGTGTCAGAACTGGATGCAGACATAACCAGAAGTGAACAAGGGAAGAAGCCTCAGGGTGGCATATTTTCCTGAAGCTCATTAATATAGTCTCAAATGTGTCTATAAGCAAGTACATTAAAGAAGTCTTCAAGTCGTGAATTTTTAAGGAAGGTGATAGCAGGAACTGCCCTTAATATCTTACATTTGCATTTTCTTTTTAAATCAAAGAAAAAAAATGTAATTAATTAGTTTGGTTAAAGTCAGCTCTAAGGGTTGCACAGAGCTATATGTTAGTAGCCATGTGCAGCAAATGAACTGTGTTGTGTTGCTGTTCTAAAATTGCTAACCAAGCATAATGCTGTGTCAACCTGGCCTAAGATAATCACCTCATGGGCGTTACAATGGACGTTCCTCAGATGATGCCTATTCTCCTATAAGCCTAATGTGGAAATTGCAATGTGGTTTTCTTTGGACTATATCTGTGGTCCAGACTAGAGATATAGATATATATATATATAGATATTCAATATTTTTTTTGTGTGGGAAAGATGGGGTCAAGGTTGCTGTCTCTGACAGTCTGGAAAGTTAATGTTGAACCGTTTTTATGGTCTGTATTTCACCTGTTCTGCCATCTTGAATTGTTGGAATGTATCCGTGCAGGCTTTGTGGAGCTCTGTCTGTAACCTTTTTTGTGGCTCTCGTAATACATATATATTTTTTAAACCTTTGAGTCACTCAGTACTTTCAAGTGTCTGGTTTTCCCTGATGAGTTACTCCTCAGATGCATTCATTTGCTGAGGTGGTTGGTGGTGCACTGCCCTTTTTCACTTCCACTTGTGCAAAACGTGAACTGAAACAGCAGAACTGGAAAGGCCAGTTTCAGTGCAAAATCTGCAGGTGACAAAATATTGAAAGAAGTGATTGCAGGTTAAGTCTCATTTTCAAGGTGCTTATGGTAGAGTAGAAAACATGCTGAATCTTTAAAAGGGTGTCTCCTAGTTGTGACCAGTGGATCATGCTGGTGAGGCCACAGTCTGTGGTCCATGAAACAATACTAAATCAAGTTTTCTTTACTGGTTTTTATTAAAGTCGTGGGGTTAATAGGGATCCTGTGTTCTGGCACAATTGTGAATTTCTGCTACAGAGTAACTGTGGAAAAAATGTTATATTGATATTTAGTTGATCTATCCAGGATATCTGGATTTATACATCCCAAAGATGTCAATTTTTTAATCTGTCTTCCTCTATCTATGTGTTTCTAGCCTGTGAAAATACAGCCATGTGATCTGTAAGACTGGCTTAAACACACACAGTTGCCAAGCCCTCCTAACAGCAGCTGCTGCAGGACTCCTGATGCCATAATTTGCATATATAGACTAATTACGTTAAGCAAGGATCCATTCAAGCATGTTCATCATAAATGCCAGTCATACTTGTTTGCTGTTGTGTCTTCACATGACAGAGATTAGTTTATATAGAAAATGGCTAAAAATGTAATCACCAGGCTCCACTGATGTTGGCTAAATCAAACAGAATTATATAAACTCATGATCTGTTTTAGTACACTTTCTTTAAAGACATCTTGGCTTACAGTGATCTCTTTCTAAGTAATGGATAAATTATCCAAGTTTGTATTAATTTCTCCATTATTGTTCTCTTTTATTCTGCAGGACAAGTTTCAGTTCACATTTTGGAACATAATAAGGAGAGAGAAAGGAAGCTATTTATACAGGTGAATATATCTTTTAAGAGAGGATTTATCTCATTTTAAGAGAGGAGCAGTTATATAATAAGTTGATTAGACTTACTGTCAAAATAGGTTTTGTTCATCTTGTCACAATAACTTGAAATTTAAAGCAGGGCTTATTTCACAGCTGATAGCTGTGTAACCCTGAAACATTTTAAAAATGTCTTGGTTAGGCATTTCAAATTATATGAAGAAATATTATCTACTTTTACAGATTAACAACAGTCCCAGGGAAGTAATGGTACATTTTACAGTGCCTTATATATATGTGTGTATATATATATATAATGCCTATATGTATATAATGTATACATAACTGTGTACATATATTCAAGTAAAACTAGTTACAGGTGTCCCTATCTGATGTATTTTAAATGGATCTGATCTGTGTTGATAGAAAAAAAGTGGTTGCATCAGCAGCAAAATACAAAACCAAAAATACTTACTAAAATGTAAGCAAATAAAATGACTGGAAACAGTGTTTCTGCCAGTGGTTATGTTCCAGGCCATGGAAGACTGGTAGGTAGACTCACCATTTTAAGGGATATTTAAGGGATGATGAAAGCTTGGAGAAAGTGAAGAATATGTAAGAACATGAGGGATACCCAAGAGCACCCCAATGCTCAGACCTTTAAAAGAGAGATGCAGGAGGAAGGGATGGGCTGTCTTTCAGGGGAACCTGAAACCTTACTCAAACCATCAGAAATTGCCTCAAACAAGTAGCCTTGAGAAATCTGGCTCTTGACTGTGACAATAAGAATCCTTCAGCCCCACTGGCATTGATGGTATTTCACCAATTCTGTCAAATGGGCAAAGTGATTCCTCCCTCCCTAGTGTTTTTTTTTTTCTGCCAACAGGGATGCAATATCCATGGCTCTAGCTAGATATGGAACAGGGACTTTTGCAAAGCTTCAGGCAGAGGATCTTATTTAGAGAAAGAGAAGTGGCTTCTGTGGAAGAGACTCTCATCTCATGACTGTAAGGAAGGTGATCCATGTTTCCTTTCCCTTACAAATTATTTCCTGCTGTGTTGCCATTGTATGCACCCTTTACACATGCATCTTTGTGTGAATTTTCAGATAGTAAGGTTGGCATTTATTTGCAAGGAATATAAAGCACTGACATAACCTGTCCATATGGTATTAGATCTAGAATGAATCTGGCCTGAGATGGACAGCAGACGAGGCTATGTGAGCACTGGGGGCAATGCTGAGGTTTACCAGTATTCCTAGACTGTGTTAAGATATTCTGTCTATCCCCACCTCATTAATCAAAGTGATTCCTGCATTCATGGTCATAGGCCAGTTTGATCAGACTATATGGCAGAAGTGCACAACAAAACTGATGCAGCAGATTCTGCCAGTCATGATCTTTTCTACAAGTGTAGTTGCATTTTAGAATAATAGGGGTACCACAGGTAAGTCTTGTATTTTAAAAAATATCCCCTTTCTGAAATAAAACAATTTTTAAAATGTAAGTAATTAAAAAAATCTCCTTTCAGCAGCCTTTGTGAAGTACCCACCATGTAAAACCATGAGGGCCATATACTACCACCTAAAGTTTATCTCACACCTTTAAGCTCCCCACTTCCACGTGGGGCTTGTTTTCCATCTATTTCTTCAATATGCGGTAAGAAAAAGATTTTAAGGATGTATTTGAGCATTGTGTGTGTGAAACCCTCCCACTGAACTCAGTGGTAACTGAAAGAAATGACGGGGAGGATTTGTCTGATTAGCTGGAGAGAGAACAATGTCTGGAACACTTTCAGGGAAAAAGTAGCAGTCGTTTAGTGAGCACTGTTGTTTTGGAACCAAAGCGTGCCCATGACTTTGGGTTCAATAAATCATGTTATCACATGCAGGTGAGTGGCTCGTGGGCAGTGGTTTCCTCCTGCATTCACTGCTTCAATGGGTATGAGATGGACGGCTCCTGTGTGTGTCCCTGTTGTAGAGCATATGTGTTGAAAGCCTCTTTCAGTTATGTAGGTGCAGAGCACATAGGGATCTTTGGATCAAAGGTGACTTATGGAAGCTCATAAAGTGGCATTATAATCTGGTTGTAATCCTGGGCACAGGTGGTTTAGTGGAACACAGCTTTACTGTCAGCTTTCTCTCTTGTTCATTCATTTGAACAGATGGTGAAAGGGTTTGTTGTTGTTTGTTTGTTTTTTCTAAAGACAAACTAATGCTACTTTTTCTTAAAAAAAACTCACCTTGTGGAAACTGCAGCATCTGAGTAAATTCAGTGAGGAACAGCATGATCTGATTTTTGTAGCCTGAACGTTATGAATCAATCCATCTGGCCTTGGGATCAGCCCTTACTGTCTCATTGACATGCATCTAAAATAACAGATTTAAAAACAGAGAACTAAGTAGTTATAAATAGGTGATACTTGGTTATGACTCATTTTTCAGACACCCTATGAGATAATGCAGACAAACTGCTCTGTTGTTGGCCAAAATCTCCTATATCCAAACACACGTGCTTTACACTGCTGTCTTGCAGGCAATTGTTAAGCTATGATTCACAGTAAGGGATGTACCAGTTGGATGTTCAGCTGGAAACATGGCCTGCATTTAAGGCCCAGGGATGGGCTTCAGGCATTCTGGCACTGGTTCCTGGCTCCACTACAAACTATTGCTGACTTGTACATCTTTTTGTGCCTCTTCACTCCGGGTCAGATGTGGATGCAACTTCCTGACCTTACAAATGTGTTGTGTCTGTGAGAGGCTCAGACCCTCTCATTCTGTGATCAGCTGGAGCCAAGCAGATGCATCCCACAGGTAGAGCAATAGGACAGATTTAGGGCTTATTTAACCTCAAATTAAAGCATCACTCCAGGTCATGTTCTTGGGGAGAGAGCTTTGGGGTGTTTGTGTGATGGCTGTTCCTGACAGTAGTCTTGGGCTTTCACATTGACTGCGCTGTTTTGGTAAACAGATGAAAGACATGCCTTGGTCCTTCCCTTGACCTCCTGCATATTTCCTTATAATCCAAACCCTCTGCATAATACCCACACAGCACAACCTCCATTCCAAGAGACCACATGCTTCACTGCCTTAAGCAATTTCACTCTTCCTTGTCTGCTTAGTGCAGTAGTTGTACATATAGATAATAATGACTAAAATTACTGAGCAGAAATACAGTAAAAGAAATAGCTGTAGGATGGGAGTGTCCTTAGAAAGGGGGAACACTGCAGTGTGCTGTTGTGGCACAGAACACGGGGAGAGCTGAATTTCACAGCTAGTGACATGGCTGAGGAAATACAGCCTTTTACATTTTTTCTTGAGAGCAAGGGCTAAATTGCTATCTTGCCATGAGAAACAATTCCTGCCTTTTTTGTGTCTGTTTTAATGTTGTACAGAAACACGTACCTATTTATCTACTATACCATATTCCTAGCACATGAAGGCTACCAAAGAAGGAATATATTGTCTATTAGCGCACAAAATAATTCCTCTGCTTGTAGGGTCTTTTCCTCAATACGCCCTTTCTAGTGAAGGGGCAGGGAAGAGTTAGAGATTATTAATCACTGGGTTTTTTAGCACAGGAAAGCACATCCTGCTTTAAGGGATAGGAAGGTGATGTGCGTGCATGTGGAAACAGAAGTTGCATAGTTTATTTAACTGAAAAAAACATACTTATTTCCACTTACATTGGAGCACAGAATAACTATATTTTTCAAAACCTGTAAAACCTTCGTAAGATAATATACCATCATATTTTACTGTATTTTTTATCCTACTTTTTACAGACTTTCTAATGTAATTCTTTTTGAGTATTTTAATTTATTTTTGCAACTATTTTTTTCTTTAATTATATCCACACAAATTCTAGAGATATCTACACAGACTCTCTTCATAGCTGTAGAATTGCATTTCAGCACTGTGTCACAGATGATGGAGGGAGTCCTTTTTTGGACTCACACTTGGGGTGTGCTATCCTTGTTTTTTAGTTTATTTATACATACACCCACAAAGACTGATCACCAGAAGGAATCTGAGCATCCTGCCGTTGGATGGAGTCATTACACATCCCGTGTGCTCACAAATGCTTTGCCTGCCTGACACAGAGACCTGTGAAGTGCCTTTCTAGGTCCAGAGTGTCCATGCTCCCTCCTAGCTCAAACACGGGGCAGTTTTAGGCTCTTCTGTGGTCTTTCTCTTTTGCAGTCAGGATGTGTTACCTGCCACCCAGTGGGACTGAGGCACAGACCTGAGAAATGGTGACATGGTTTGTGTTTGCAGCTGTGTCATGGCTTAATCTGTGACCCTGGGAAAGGCACATCACACTTTGCAGCTGTTAACTTGAGTATGACTCAGAAGTTGAGATTCTCTGGATTGAAATTACTAAGTGACTTGCAGTGTTGGGTCATGTGGCCCTTCCTTGGGAGCAGATCTGAAGTCTGCTGGCAGTAGGGCCTTGCTTGGTGGAGGCTATATGATGACCATAGGGACACAAAGCCTTGTGGCAGAGGTGTGGGACTTCAGAGGGCATTCTTACAGTCCCTAGCTCAGGTCAAAGAGAAAACAGAGGTAATAAAAAGGGAAAAGAAGTATCTCTGGCTGACATGAAAGGGAAGAGGCAGTGTCAGAAGAGAGCAAAGGGCAGCTAGGTTTATTGTTGGCAAAAAGAAATTCCTCTGGTTTCTATCAGCATGAAGGATTGATTGGCTGGGTCAGGCAGCACGCTGTTAAGTACATAGAAGTCTCTGCTTCCTGCTCCAGATGGATTTCTATCATTATTTTGCAGAAAGACAGAAGGTTACAACATAGGCAGGGCCTTGACAAGGGCAGGGGTATAAGGCAGAATAATAACATAAATCTTCAGAGCCTTTGACAGGTTTGGCTGGGGACTGAAAGCAAGCTGGCAGGGAAAAGTTCAAATGGATTGCTGTTCTCACAGGATAGCCATTAGTTTTTGGCAATTCCACATTCTTCTGCACTTATCTTGGAGGGACAGTTTTAGTATAAAATGTATTTTTTAATTTTAAGCAGCAACCAGTCTTTCAATGCCATGTGTCTGTCAAATACACCATAAAAAAGCCAGAGTGAAGCATTGTAAAAGTAATTCCCCTCCACAAATTGCTGAAGTTGGCAAGAAGAAAACATATGTAATTTTTTTCCAGGCCAGTTTACTGTTCAAAGTTATATTTTGTATGATCTATTAAGTTGATTACAAAACATAAATTCCATCTAGAGTAACAGTAAATTGCTTATAACTCTTCGTTTTGAAGTTATAAGTTTTTATAGAAGTTCTGAGATGCAGATTCAAAAAGCTTGCATAAAATGTACACTGTATTTCAGCTATTGCTACAGCAGTGGCTGCTGAATGTGGAATTTGATAATATTTTTAAAAGAATTCTGCATAAATTCCTACTAATAGCAACAATTATTTTAGCTAATGAACCTGTAGTTATTTCAGCTCAGTAATTTTCATACATTCCTTCTTTTTGAAGCAAAGTCGCTGGTAAATCACACGAGATTATAACAATAAAGTGCTAGTGACAAATCAGTGAGGGTGGAAAAACAATTCTCTTGAAAGTGTGTCTGTCTGGATCATATCCCATCAAGAACTCTCTTTTAAACCCAGTTGTTTTTAAGCTGATAAATGACATAATTAATGCCACAAAGGAAGCAAACCAGGAATGAGTGTCTCTGTTTCCCACAGTACAAGAAACAGTGAACACTAAATGAAATTACCAAAAAACAGAGTGAAAATACAAGGCAGACAAAAAAAGTAGATTAAATTGCCACAGGATGTTGTGAAAACTGTATCACTGAACCAAGAGAAAAGCAACAAAAGTCACCTTTAGCACAGCATCAGCTCTGCTACTGTGATTAGCAATGGGGCTGTGCAACCAAGGCTCTCTTTAGGCTGGTTGACATTGGTTGATTCTTGAAGCCTGGTTCCTTGGATGTTCCATGACTGGCTAATTCTGTGCTCAAGAATAAATTCATCACTTGAGTCCTACAATTGGTGACTTGGATAACTTGAACTCATGTGGTGGTGGTCAGACTAGCTCAATGCAGAGGGCTGATTTGCACCTGAGGGTCCTTAAAATTTCCCTAGGAAATGCATGAATACATTAGCAGAAATTGGATTGAATGAGCTCAATAACATCATCTGGAAGAGAGAAAAAGCCACTATGCCACTTTGCCTGGTCTATATGTATAGCAATTTCCATGTTGCTATACACACACACACACATATGTACACACATACATTTACATATATATGTATGTGCACAGATACTTATAAAAGCAACCACAGCCTTTCAGTTGTGTGTGCTGTGATTCAGCAGCAGCAATAGCTTTTGGCAGGGACATAATTCCAAATCTGCTGAGGATGCCTGCCAAAACGTTGTTGGACAGAGATAGGATGAAGAAAGTTATTAATAAACGGGGATAATTAGGTCCTGTACTTATTAGTGTTGGGAAAGAGACAGAAGGACAATGTGTAGTAATTAATATTGTAACATCAGAAGATTCTCGCCATTAATTTTTACTTCTTGATTTAAAAAACAAAACAACAAAATAAGTTCTCAGGTGAAATAACATCATCATGTGCTGCTCCCAGCTAGGAGATTCAGGTGGTGGGAGTGTGTGTGTTATGCTGTAGGACAGGTCTCAGTTACACTAATGGAATTTGGGGATCCAGGATCCAGGTGCTGATTGTTGTACCTGAGATTAGACTCTGTTTCCTCAGCCCTGATCTTGGCATTTTGTGTTCAGACAAAAATAAATCCTGAACACATGTAGGAACTCTACAACTCCTCTTACTTACAAGCAATGGCTCTTGACCAGACTGTTAAGAGATAGCTCAAAGAGACTGCTCAGTCTGATGCTATCCCCATAATCTCTGTCAGCAGAGGCAAGCCTATTTTGGTGCCTCATCAATCATGTAGATGAACATTACATCCCCTTTTTCTTGAGAAATACTGTCACTGGGACAAATTCATCTTTCCACTGGTATTCTCCCTAGAGGTATAAACCCAGAGAAGGCAGTGTGAAATTCATCCACACAGTCTGAAAGGAGCCTGTGCTCACACAGTCTCTGTAAAACATCCAGGACAAGGCTCTCAGGCCATTTACTGTGCTCATCACACAGTCAGTCAAGAGAATAGCAAGTAATATTAAACAATTCTTAGCTCCTGGCTTTATACCAAGCTTACTAGATAGTGTGACTAATAAGACACTCAAGAACATCTGTGTTTAAACACTTGAATATCCCATTAACTTTTCTTTCCTCTCAAGCTATTTGGACTGGCCTTACAATCCTTGGGATTTTTAAGGCCCGAAGCTCCTGAAGTCTCAAACATTTGCTTAGGGGGAGTTTTTGACTTTTTCACTCGAGGTGGGGAAAAAATGTCTTCAGCATTGCAGAGAAGAGCTTGAAATACAAAAATGCCACCTCTCCATAAGCTCCCAAACCTGAGAAAAGTTAGTGTCAAGTCTATTATTTCTCCTGAAAAGTGTGGGGTTTTTAAACACTGGCACAATACTGATAAGGTCTACTGACTTCAGAAAGATTATTCATGTATTTAAAGGCAGGTGCAGTCTAAACAAGTGCTTTGCTTGGTCTGGGCCTTAGTCTCTTTGAAAGGGGGGTGGTGTTTGGAAAGCTAATCTAGCTAAATCTGAGCTGCAGCTGCTATTTCTGCCTTCTCGCCAGCAGAAAGTATCACATACGTGGCTGACCATCCTGCAGGTTCTCAGACCTGTAGTTAGCCTCACTTCCCCAAAAACTCTTTCATCCCAGGGGTTTGCCTACACAGCCTCAATGCAGCTTGTATGTGAAAAAACTGCATTCAAATGTTTGTTTCCAAAAAAAGGAACACCGGGGTTTAGACAGCCTGTCCCAAGCTCATCCCTAGGGTGTTTTTTCTGAAGTAAAGCAGGGAACACCTGAAACAGCTCCTGATAGAGAGACAGGAAAGGTTACCCATTTTAGGGGAGATAGAATTTTGCCTTTATATTTCTTGTAAAATATCAAATGCATCGTTAAAACTAGAAATCTAAACTGTGTAATGATGTGTGTCACAGTACCTCAGTTGATTTTGCAAGCAGAGTGCTCTCTTTCCTGCCAATGGAATTTTGCAGATCAGGTCTTGTAATGGTTTGCCAATGCAGCTAAAAGCAAGCTAGGTTTAGGGTGCAGGCTGTGGTGTCTAAATATTAAGCACTTAGTAGTGACTGTTTCTGTCAAATTCAACTGAAGGCAACACTGCCAAGTCCATAACAACTAAAGATTTATTTTCTTCTATAAAGCAGAATTAAAAAATAAAGAAAATGGTGTAAAGAGAGATCAGTTAGCTTTGCAAAAGCAGCAAAGCTGTAGCAAAAGCAAATTCTGACTTGCTAGTCAAGATTAGGAAAAATGCCTGAGTTCTGTTTCATGCTTGTGAGCCATCAGCAGCACCTGTGCTTCATTAGCAAAATAAAAGTTTACTGTTATCTAAGACAAAAACATTGGAGGGGAGTGTGGTCCTTGAGGCAATAATGTAAAATCCCCTTTTGTTTCCTGGATAGTGATTACAGTGAAATACTTTGCTTATGTTTCCATTCCTTAGACCATCTGTTTCAAATCAAACCCTTCTGGTGTGATAAATCATTATTTATTAGAGCGTTACATTAGATAATGCAGTGTTAGTACAGCAGTTATAAACCCTTAGTTTCCATGAGTATAACTCCAGGGGCAGGACTGGATGTGTTTACTTAATGGAAGTGCTAGAGACTGTATTAATAAAACTAGTTTACCGGTTCCAAAATTAATTATTATTTTTTCCTTAGGTCTTTCCTTTCACAGATATATTTTTGGTGTGTCTTTTCATTTGTAACTCCAAAAGTTTGTGTTTGGTAGAGTGAAATCTTCTGGTTGTAAATGATGGCAAGCTAAGACACAGAGAAGGATAATAAGCTGTTAGGTACCTAGAGCTGAAAACACAATGCCCTGTACATGATGGGGTGACACACATTGTCATAGATCTGCAATGCCCTGCTTTGAATGCTGCAGTCATTGCAAGGAGGTTTTTCATTATTATTTTTTTACTTCTCAGTGTTAATGACACCTCAGTCACAGTGTCTTAAAGAGGTTTACTCCTTACTAAAGGAGTAAGGAAAGAGATTCAGTCACAGGAAGGAAGAGCAGTTCCTTACAGCTGTATTTGAGATACTTCAGTTTACCAGTGATGCCCAGTGTTAGTAAAGAAATGTCTTTCAATCTACTTCAGTTAGAAAGACAGTGACTATGAGTGTGAAATTAAGAAATGGATTAATCTTTTGTGATAGATAAGGCGAAGACTAGTTTTAAATATGCATATAGAGAGCGTGTCTGGGGAAGAGGACAAGTCTTTCATCCTAAATGAGCTTCTCTCATTTTTTTCTGGTCAAAAAGGTCTGGTCTGAAGGATCCTCTAGCGGGTGATTCACAACACCTAGATTAAATTCAAGATCTGAATCACTGCTACCATATATATGTATCTAAACTTTCTTTCATGCCGAAATCTCCTTACATTTTGTGCTATATTTAACCAACACAGTACTTGAGTGGTTGTGCTTACCCTTCAGTGTTGTGGTCAGATATGGTCAGGAAGCCAATATCTGCTTCAAAATCTTCTAACTGGTCAAGTAATGCAAACCAAAGTTGCTTAAAAGCAGTATTGTCTCATGCTCAAAAAAAAAAAAAGTATTAAGTGAGCTTAAGTAGCATCATTTTATAACCCAAAAGTTTAAACTAGTGTATCATTTACATTTTGCTGGGGCTGAAGCAGGCCAGGATGACATCAATATTTCCTTTAAGAAGGCCAGCAGTAAGTCCACAGTATATGTCTGAATACATTTGGATCAAATGACATGTTTCATTTTCCTCTTTCTCTTTTGAGAATAAATTTACAGATTTTTGGTTACACTGGGAAGGTGATACATGGTGAGTAAATGTGCTTGGGGTCATGGAAAGGACTTTTCAAAAAACACTTTTTCCTTGTTTCAAATGTCCTTTTATTACTCTTCTTGTTTTGTTTTTTAAAAAGAAAAAAGAACGCCTGGAAGTTCATAAATTTTTCTTGCCAATTGTAGGCTAGAGACCTGCCCTCGCTCTCCCCGTAGCTAATGGTAAAACATCCAGACACTGACTCATCCCTGTAGTGATCCAGGTCCCATCCAGAAAACAGAAGTTCTTTGTATTCCTGGTGCAGTGAAGTTAAGCCCAAGGGCTGCCCTTGCTCCTGCCCTTGCCTGCCAGGGGTAAGCAACACTGTTTGTTGGGCCACGTCTGTACTAATTCTTCTGCCATCTCTCTGGCTTTCTGACTTCTGTTATGCTTTGTTCTGGTGACAACATAGTTAAGAGGCCACCCTAACCTTGGGCACCTTGCTTGGAGGTGTCTTTGCAGCTAACCACAGAAATGGGATAACCCCTGGGAATCACCCCTGAGTATTGGAACTATGGCATCAGCAGCGCAAGCATTTACAGTTTTAGCTAACAGAATAATTCCATTAGTGGGAACCATCAGCAGGTTGTTATCCTCTTAGATGGATTTTCTGCTCACAGATGAAATACAATAAAACTGGATTACAATAGCAGCAATATGAATAGATACAAAAAAGCAAAGAGCAAGAAGTTAAGCAGTCATTAATGTAACGCAGGACTGTATATTCAAGCTAGTGGTAACTTTCAACAAATTGTTTTTAGAGTTTTTTTTAACTTAATTGAATTACAAGCTTTACAAAATGGTAGTCTAATTAAAAATAGCATTTTTTGACTTACAGAATAAAATCTGAGGTACTATTAAAAGACTTTTGCACATAAATTGTGGAAGTGCATTAGTACCTAAACCAAGAAAAAAAGAACTGCTTATGAGCAGCATATGTGAGCCTAAGCACAGGTGATCCCTGGTGGTGAAGCATTGCTGCAGAAGAATGACATCCCAAATGGAGCACTGAGGCAAACAGTATTATCATATTCATTTTTTAGCACAATGAGATTGCCCAGATGTTCAGCAATACATTTTTGCTGAGGAAACAACTTTCATGATTGCTTCACAACAGTCTCAGACTTTTCTGGCGGGGAGCTGAGTTCAGCCCTGGTGTAAGTTGGTGCCACTGTCACGCACTCAGGAAACTTGGTTGTGTCTATACTGGGATTTTCACCTCGTGTTAGACTATTTGTGCAATTGCTGCACCTTTAATAGCACTGAAATTTCAAACTGAGCCATACGATTTTAGAATTCAGTTCAAGCAGTTGAGCTATTTATCAGGAATTGTACTATTTGACCCATCCAGCTTCATCCTGTCCCCAGGTGAGCACTGGTATCTGGTGCAGTTTTTTGCTTTCGTGAGTTATTGCAGGTCAAATGCAGCAACTAGGATTCAGGTTAGCGGGCAGGCTGGAAGAGGTAGGAGACAAATGGGACAGTCAATGGAGAATGAGCATTATGAAGGGCAAAGCTTTAGAAGTAATTTGCAGGAAGATGGAGACTGAGAACTGTGGAATAAGGACTGTGCTGTTTACGAGGATGTGAAGTTTTGAAAATAAACTGTTTCCTTCTGGGGTGTAAATAAGATAAATAAATATGCACAGTATAAATACAGTATAAACAGACACACCTTCCTCTATGATAAAGGGTAACACTTCCAAGATAAACTAAAGAAAAATAAATTAAAATTTTAAAGTTATACTAAAAGAAACAGAAAGCCGAGTAATTTAAATATAGAGAATGAGCCAGGCAAGAAGGATAAAGGTGGGGGGAAAAAAAGCACCTAGTCTGTGGCATATTTTCAGTAGGGTCTCTGATTCACTTGTCTGACGCCTGGGGGCCACTGCTGATCTGTAAAATGTCCTAGTGCCAAAGGAGCTGTAATAGTCAGATCTATTTCTCTGTCTGCACCATGTATGTGTGAGACAGAGACACAACGTGGTGGACAGGGGAAAGACACTCAGCTGGGAAAGCGGGAAAGTGGTTTAACTTTCTGCTTTAGCAGAAAGACCATTTTCTTTTGGGGAGGGTTGGAGTCCTTGTAGTTCTGCTGTAAGTCCTGCAGAACAAAGGAGCCTGTTTAGCACCATGATGGAGCAAAAAAGATCTCTCTGTGCTTGGGGGAGAGCACAAACTCGATTTTCAGTTGTTCTGGAGTGACTCATGCTGTTTGAAAACTGGCTGTTGAAAACAATGTACCCAGCTGGCATGTTAGTGGAATTATGTGACTAGTGCGATTTGGTTTGTGGGGAATGTGGGTGGGGAGGCGAGGCTTGAACAGGTGGACTGGAATGATAAAAATGCATAATTAAATATGCAAATATTTCTATTAATAATGGAATCTGTAAAATCTGCCAGCATTCCGAGACTCAGATTCAATATTATTTCTGCCACCATTAGCAAACTGCTGAATTTAAGAGGTAGAAACCAGTACTGAACTTGGGATGTCAGCTCAGGAAAAAGGTGCTCTGTTCTGCTTCTTTCCCCAAGGCTTCTTTTGTGAGGTTATTGAGAGAGCACCATTGCTCACCTACAGGTAATTAACGTTCCAGTTTGCCCACATAGTTTCTTCTGCATGAGGCAGCGCTGGTGGAGCTAAACTGAGATCTTGGTTCTGAACATCTCCGTGTGAAGCGAGGAGCAATGTTGGGGCAAGGGAGGGCCCAAGGCTGCTCCTTTGTACGAGGTGGGGGCGGGAATGCCCAGCCCTGGCATCAGCCACCTCAGGCCTGCTGGCAACACTTGCATTTCCCAAAACTCCGGTTCACAGTTTCCAATGCAAGGAACCCAATGCTGACTATAAGAGACTGATTCCTGTTAAGTTAGCCCAGGGATTGTATCTAAATATTCTGCACGCTTTACCCATCGCATTTGCAACCTCCGGCTCGTGACCCGGCTGGGGCAGAAACCGGTTTTCGACTGGCCAGGCCGATCAGCCCCTCAGCCCGCTGCCCAGGGCTCCGAGCAGCTGCGGGAGGCCGAGCTCGGGCTGCGCAGCGGTCAGGCCCGAGGTCCCCTGTCCTGAAGCGGGCTGAGACCCTCAGTTGCCGCGGTTTAGCGACGGGGCTTCGGCCTCCCGGCGACGAGGAGCGGCTGAGCGGCCCGGTCCCGCTTTGTGCCTCGCCGGGCGCCCCGCTGCGCCCCGGCCTTGGCGGAGGAATCTTGCCCCACGCCGCGCGCCGTCTGGGGCGGGGCGGTGAGGCGCGGCGCGCGCGGTGCCGAGCTGAGGGGGCAGGCGGGCCGCTGTTCGCGCCATGTCGTTCCGCCGCGCCCTGGCGCTGGCCGCCTGCGGGCTGGCCGGCGGCTCCGTCCTCTTCTCCGCCGTGGCCGTGGGCAAGCAACCGGCCCGCGGCGGCGACGCCGAGCCGCGGCCGGGGGGTTCTGCCGCCGTCGTTCCTCCCGCTTCCGCCGCGCCGCCGGGTTTGCTGCTGCTGCCGCCCGCCGCCGCCGCCTCATGCCCGGCGGCTCCCGGCTGGATCGAGAGACCTGCCGGTACCGGCGGCTACTGGGACAGCAACTGGGACAGGTGAGTGCGGCGCGGCTGCGGTGGTGGGATCTGCCTCCCGCGCTGCCCGGCCGGGGACCGCCGCTCCCAGCGGCTGTGGTGAGGGGCCCGGAGGGACCCCCGGCCGCGGAGGGGGGCGGCGGGAGCTGCCCTTAAATCCCCCCACATCGGAGCCGTGCGTGGAGCAACGGGTGTCCGCGGGCTCCGGGTTGGTGGGGTCAGCGCCCCTCTGAGGGGAAAGGGAAAGGGGAACGCCCGGGTGGGCCGCTCGCCGGCCCGGACCCCTTCGCCCGCGGCGGAACCGCGCTGTGGGGACAGAGCCCTGGGCGGCAGCACCCGAGCTCCTGAGCCAGGAGCCCGCAGGACTCCCGTCCGGGTGAAATTTTAGGTGGTAAACGGCTCAAAGCAGAATATAGTTGAATCTCTTGAATAGCGTTGACAGTTCCTGACATTCTGGAGCACATGGGCACTGAGGGGGGGCGCTTTGCCTGGCTCTGATGGTAGTTCCGAGCCTTTCCCCGCTGTAAAGATGCACAGGTCTCTTGCTTTTAATCACGCTTCCATCCCGTGAGATGGGATCAAAACGCCTAGGTAGAAGACGTGCCTGGTTTATTTAACACGGTGTTTAACCTGTATCAGTGTTGCTTTATGTCTACACCAAGTTTTTTTTGTTTAATAACCGCGCCCTTGTGGATGAAAAAGGTTTGCACGTGCCAGGCGTGGGTTAGGCCTCTGCTTATGTTGGCCATGAAACCGCAAGTCAGTATTCTTAAATCCTTGTAAAGGTGATGTTGCTTTCAACCTAACTTAGTTGTGGTCTTCACAGTGTTGGAATATATTCACTCAACGGTTAACTACATTTTTTTCTGATTCTTTAATTAGAATGTGCAAATATTTGTACTGGGCTTTGGATCATTCAGCTTCCGTATGGTAGAATTATCTCCCTGGGTAGACTTATGTCAGGCTCCAGTTTAATCATAGTAAATCCAAACTTAAGCACTAACAGATTTTTACTGTATAATGCATCCTGTTTTGATTTTTCAGATGCTATGGCATCAAATGCTTATATAAGTAGGGCTATATACACCCTGATTATAAAAGTAAAACTTTAATTAAATAACATTCTAGCTGATCACACAGTTACATCGAGGGAGGTACTAAAGCTGCTTGTTTAACTGAAGATCCTGGTGTTTCTGGTTCTGCTAAATGGTTTATTTTCTTCAGGGATTCTAAGGTGCTTTCAGGCTCTTTTTTTTTTTTTTTTTTTAATTTACCCAATTCAGGAAGTAATAATTGTGCTACCACTGATGGAGCTGTCACAGTTGCCTGCATAACTATAGCTGGATAACACTTAATAGCAGTTAAGGATAGTGTATTATATTATCATTCATCATAGTGTGCAAATGATATATTATGTAAACACATTATCATTGATCAGTTTTTGTTTTCTGCTGCTTGGTGTCTACCAGTTGGTGTGGTCTGGCTTTGGCTATACCTGGTAGAAGTCTTAATTTTGATATTTGGATGTTTAAAGGTCTTATAAATATACAAAGCATCTGGCCACTTCTCTTTGGGGCAGGCAGGGAATGATTTACAAAGTCAGGTTATGAGCAGATAACCAGATACGACAGTGTTCTTAACAACTGGTGGCTTTTCAAGTTTGAAACAAAAGAATGCAAAGATGTTGTTTTCAAACCTCTTATTGATCTGGTATGATGCTACACACCTAGGATGTTGCAATGGTCTGTGCCACTTGCACAGTAGTGGCACAGCACAGTTCTTGCATAAGACTAGATATAGTGTCCTTAATGTAAAATACTTTATCTGAAGGCTGTTCCAATTAAGCTTCTATTGAGTAAGAAACGTGGTGTAGGAAGGGAAAAAATTAAGCTTTGAATTACTATCTAAATTTCTGGATTTCAGATACCTCCGTGTATTTTCTGAGAGGTTCTTTCAGATAGTTTTATTAGAAATAAAGGTTGAAATACCGGATTGTGAAGTATGTTACAAGCATGAAAACATTTGTCAGGCTGACTGGTATGTTTCAGTGACACACAGGGCTTTCTGGAAGAAAGGTGTGCAGGGCACTGTCATGGATTATACTTCTGTTAGGTCTGAAGATAGTCCATGGATGGCTTTTTTGCAGTTTTGTTCAGCTTTGATTTTGGGTGATATGTGTTTTTTTTTATATGGGAAAGCAGAAAACTGCATTTGTCAGCTTTTGAGTTTAAGTGGCCTAAAGGAATCTACTTAAGTCTAATCTTAGAAGTATTAAATGTTTTCCTGTTCATAAACTTTCTAAAACTATCTTATGCTAAAAATATTGCTAAGCTTGGTTATCTTCTCATGGTTTTTTAAAGCATGTGTTGCCATTGAATAACTTCAGAGGCACTGAGGGCAGAGAGGGCAGGACTTCGACTCAGGCATTTCTCATTATGTGTTTCTGCCATAGGATTAATTAATCCCTGTGTTACTTTACAAACATGCTTGAATTTTTAAGACCTTTTTTTTATATTTTCCTAATGTATCTTGCCAGCAATGTAGTTTCTGCTGAAGCAGAAGTATCCTATGAAGTAGCAATGGAATTTCTTGTTATTGGACTATTGTTTCATTTGTAATGCATTGCTGAACGTTGCTAACAGACTAAGGAATGTATTGAGCCTCATTTTTTAATAGAAAACATGTCTTTACCAGAGCAAAGTGGATGCAGGGCCTTTTAAGGCCAATCTTGCTGTCAACTGTAGAAATGGTTGTGTGAAACAGCAATTTTCTGTGACCAAATTACTTTGCCTCAAACAGATGGAAAATTATATTCTTGATTAAAAATCTATAAATAAGTTTATTTCTAATAATGGAAGAAGTGAGATCTGGTATGAATTAAATAAACAAACTGTTCTTCAGGTATGAGATCAAGGGAAAGGATTTACCCCCCGAGGTGGAGAGAGATAGCAGAAGGATTTGTATTAATGGGGTAGGGATCAGTGCAGAGCAGGGACCAGAAAACTAATCTGGAAGATTTGGACAGGGTTGATAACGATAGTGCAGTGTTGGTGTCAGCATCAGGCAACCCGTGGCACTGATCTGTGGCATTGGGGGAGGGAGGGGAAGGTCTCCTGTGCCTGGTGTCCTCCTGAGAAACCGGATCAGCTGGGTGAGGAGAGGTTGCTGTCGCTAAACAGCAAATAGGTGTGTCAGTTACACCTTTCAAGCTATGGCATTGACTGTTTCTTCTATTTATAGCCCTCACACAATGGTTTGAATCAGCATTGTGATATTAATGGCTAAATAGTCAATTTTAGTACTTCAGCTCTATCTAGAAATAAGGTGAGACTGCCCATCTGTAAAATTCTTCTGCCTTGTAGTCTCCCCTGTCTAAAAATGGCGTTTTTGATGTGTTTGTGTAGACGTGAACCACTGGCTCTTATCAACCTCAAAAAGAAAAATGAAGAAACTGGGGAAGAAGAGCTTGCCTCACGCTTAAATCACTGCAAAGCAAAAGCCACCAGGCACATATTCCTTATCCGTCATTCTCAGTACAATTTGGATGGCCAGGCTGATAAGGACAGAACTCTAACCCCCCTGGGTAGGTACTTCTAGAAGCATCACACTTTGCATCTTGGGAAGGTTGTAGTTGATGTGCTGCTGTCCTCATGTCACTCAGCTCTGTTCTGGGTCTCCGTGCCAAACCTTAATCCACTTTCTGGATCTTTTTTGGCAGAAAGACGTCATGTCTATTTTTGGCCCTCTAAATCCAAATATTAAAACATGCTTTGCAGAGTTTTAAACACAGTTGTAAAGAAACTTCACAAAGGCTATTTCCAATTATTTTAAGGTTGCTTAAGCAAATGTTCATGCTAGGTGACATACTCCAGGGCTCAGGCTTTTAAACTTAGCTCCATGACTTTCTGTTAAAAGGTGGCTTATGTTTCTGTTAGTTTATTTGCTGATCTAAAAAACAAACAAAAAATTAACCCCTGACTTTCCAGTTGCAGTGCTTAATTAAATACATTTCACTTTTGCTACTAAGCACTGTTTCTGGGAATACTGCTCATCAGTTACATGAAATGAGGACTCTGTGTTAATTCACTGATCCTGTGACTAGTCTCAAATGTTAATTAGTATTATTATTTAATAGTGTACTTAAAAGCACTGAACACGTTATTGACTGTATGTATGCCAAAATTGTTTTGAGGGGTAAATAATTATTAGTGTGCAGTGCTGCTTGAAGTTTTGGAAATCTGCTGCCAAATGTTTAGTATAAACACCTTTTTTGCCCCCTAAGTCGTAATCACCAGTGTGCAAACAGGAGGGAAATGCTAATTTCAGGACTAAGTTGCTACCTTAAAGTGATAACAGAGCATAATCTTAATCCTGTCTCACCCTGTGCCTTGGGTAAATTACATAAACTGTCTGTTGCCTTTTCACCTACCTACCTGAAAGATGGAGTAAAGCTTTCCCTAGGATATCCAAATGCTGTGGTTCTTTACTGTTCCAAGATGATGGAAAATTTATGAAAAATGCACTGTCAGGTCAGAGTGGATCTGCTTGGCACAGTCTCCTCTCTGCACTCACCAAACATAGACATGGCAGATGGCTTGGGTCAGCAGTGTCTTTTATTGGAAGTGGCTCCCTTGGGACAGGGCTAACAGGGATGTTGAATAATTTAGTGAAAGGCTCTGAAAAGTTTATATATATATCTATATATATATATGTTATTTTTAGTTAAAAAAAAAAAAAAAAAGAACAAAGCCATTAACTTTTCCTGCCAATGGAAATAAAACTCAAAGTTGTTCAGCCAATAAGCTTTATCTGAGTAAGTAGTGACTCTGGTAAAAATGTTTTCCAGTTACTTTTTGAAGGGAAAAAAAAACCCCTGACATTGATGGAGACCTTTTATGTCTACTGGTCACATTTTTTTGGTAGTTCATGTGAAGCACTTGTGTGAGTATCACTAATTTATATAATGAATGTCAATTTTAAGGTCGAGAGCAGGCTGAACTGACTGGACACAGGCTGGCAAGTTTGGGATTGAAGTTTGATCAGATTATCTACTCCTCCATGACTAGAGCAACTGAAACAACTGAAATTATAAGCAAGCATCTCCCAGATAAGTGACTTTCCTTAATTTTTCATTGTCTTCTGATAATGAAAGCTGCCTCCAGTAGAATTCTAAGCTTGTCCTTGAGTTTAGGTTGAGAAACTTCTAGCCCTGTGTGAACATGTCTGTATTTATAAAGAAATATAACTATTCTAATTCTGCTTGTTTCCATTTCATCTTTAAAAATACAGGAGGGATCTGCCCCTCTGAGTGAGTAGCTGCTACCTGTATGTTCTGCTGGGGAGGAGAGCTCTGCTGGTTGCTCCTCACTTTTGTAAAGCAAAGACTGTCACAGGTCAGCAGAATGGGCTCAGGGCTCAGCCTCAGGGGGCAACAGTGCAGGAGAGAAGAGGATCGTGAACTCCAGTCCTTGTAGTGGTGCTTCCTGGGTTAGTTAACAGGCAGTTCTTGTGTGCTCTGCTGCCCTGTGTGCAGAGGGAGATGTGGCACAGCCACAAAGGTGTGAGGGTGGCTGCTTTGTTTATAGAGGGTTGTTGTGGGGTTTTGGATTTTGTTTTGGGTTTTTTGCTTTGTGTTTGTTTGTTTGTTGTTTTTTTTTCCCCTGCTGTTCAGGCATACCAGAATCTAAACTAAAGATATTTGACTATAGATAATTCTGTCTGTTATTTTAGCAGGTATTGAGGTATCACTAACTGAAAGTCTTTGTTTGTTTTCTTAAATTTATTGCTTCAAAAAACCCCGAAACACAAACATACATAACCCCAAAACAAAAAACCTGATTTAGCCACTTGTCCTACCTCAGAGTCACAGATTAAAATATTAATATAAATATTAAATATCAAGTGTAGCACTAACATTAATTAGCATTAACTAGCAGTAAGCATTAACTGACATACATCCTTTCCAATGCATTTCTTCAAAGTGCAACAGGCAGAAGTCTCAGCTTGCTGTGCCAAGCAGGTCTGGCTGTTCTCAGTTGGAATAAACTGCATCTTGCTGAGGACAGAACAGTCGTGTTGCAGAGATTCACACACCCTGATAGGAAGTGTGTAGACTGAAACGGTCTTCAGGATGGAGAGGAAGACTTCCTTGGAAGAAAGCTTATGAAAATGTATTGATTGTAGAGGTGTGGGCCTGTTTGCAGTGGCACATGAAGTAACGAGTCCTTTCTGAATGTGTATTTAATATTTCAGGCGTCAAAAAAATCAGTACTGATCTGCTGAGAGAGGGAGCACCTATAGAACCAGATCCTCCAGTCTCTCACTGGAAACCTGAAGCTGTGGTAACTTTTTTCTTAAATGTAGGGTTTTCTTCTGCATTTCTTTTGGGTTTTTATTATACATTATTTTGACTGTAGTGGTAGATTGCAGTGTCTGAGCTGATGCTTTTCATCATTGACCTTAGATAACTGCATACTTTTCTCCTGCCCAGAGCAGTTAAAATAACTTAAGGACTGTAAGTATTAGTTCAGCCTCAGGTGTGCATCCCTGGAAAGAACTCCCCTTGAGGAGGCACAGCCAGGAGGCAGATGCAGGCAGTGGCAGGTGCTGTGCTGAGCCCTGTGTCACGCTGACCTCTGTGCCATCAGCAGTACTACGAAGACGGAGCTCGGATCGAGGCTGCTTTTCGGAACTTCATCCACAGAGCTGATGCAAAGCAGGAGGAAGACAGCTACGAGATCTTTGTCTGCCACGCCAACGTGATCCGCTACATTGTGTGCAGGTGGGTGTGGGGCTGCCCAGTCAGCTCTGGTCTGCAACAGGTCACTTCTCCTGAGGCAGTGTCACTGTGTGGCACCACTGAGCTGGAGGTGTTGGTTTGGCTTGTTTGAAGTGGTTGGGGAGCAGCGCCTGCATTGTGAGCAGCTGCTTCTGCAGCCTCATCACAGGATTAATTTGCAGATAGAGGATAAATTGGAAAATTACAACACTTCCATTCCAATTCTAAAGTGAAAATGGTTAAATCGGTGAGACTCAAAACCTTTTTGTACACCTGAACCTTGTTTGATACCATGTGCCTCTGCTGCCCATAAACCTGAGGACAGTGCCTGTGGGGGCTGTTGGAAAAGGCAACAGAGTGCCTGACTGGATGTGTCTTTTTCAGGTGAAGAGAATTTGATCCACACAATTGAAGATTGATTTAGTTTTGGGAATTCTTTACTAATGGAAGGTTTTGTATTGTATTGAAGTTGTATTAGTGTTTTTGCAGTAACATCTAGTATTGGATTAGAGGGGAGAGTGGATCTTTCTGCTGCCATCAAGGTTGCTTATGAAGGAGAAGACAGTTCTGGATATTTGTATCCAGTCACCTGAGTCTGTTTTATTCCTCTTCCCTGTCAACGAAGCAGTG
This sequence comes from Hemiprocne comata, assembly GCA_020745705.1. Lineage (NCBI taxonomy): Eukaryota > Metazoa > Chordata > Aves > Apodiformes > Apodidae > Hemiprocne > Hemiprocne comata. Next base: position 7,758,831 of record CM036602.1, on the reverse strand, counting down.
TCTATAAGATACTTTTTCTTGAGCAGGATAGATGTGATTAAACTTTAATCTGATACCTACAGCAATTTCAGTTAGCTTTATTTAGCTGAGGTAGTTAAATGCCAGCCATTCTGCTTTGTGGGCTGCTTTAGAGCTCTTGAGAATTGCTTTACTTACTTAAAATTATTGATCAGGGAAACGGAATACTCTTTCCTATGCCAAAAGAGATCATCTTGCTGCTATCTAGGCTTTTTCTGAAGTAAGCCATTATACTTTTTGCTGTTTCCTCCCACTCTTTAACTTCTCTTCTGTGCTTTCCATTCCAGGCTACCTGACACCACAATCAAACACAATCCATGTAGCTTTCCCTTTGAATCTAGCCTGACTGTAGCTGTTACTTAATTTCTTAGCCTTTCTAAAAGACTTCCTAAGAGTCAAACCCAAGTTATTCCTCAGTATCTGAGACAAAAGATGTTTGGGACAACTTTGTGTGTTTTCTCCTGGGGCTATTCAGTTAGGAATGTTAGAACAACACCTGGAGACAAGCTGTGATAGTGTTTCTAGGAAAAGGAGGAGGTATTTTCTTGCCACCTCTGGAGAATACTATGGCTGATGGAAAGTAGTTCTGGTGAATTTCTTCCACAGGCACACACAGGCACGTAGAATGCCTCCTCTCTCACTGTGTCTGCTGCTGTTACACACTGGCTCATGCTAAGGCTAAAATTGTGCTGTTTGCCCCTGAGGCCTGTGGAGGCCATGGGGGTGCTGAGCTGTCTTCTGTCGGCTGGAAATTGATCCAGTCTGCAATCATCATACCCATCTGCTGGGCACTGCTTATGCAACTGCATTGTTGGCTCTGGGCCAGTTATCAGTGCTGCGTTTTCACATCAGTTGCACAGGGAAAAATACTTTTTTCCCCAAGACTGCCTGTGGGAGCATCTGCATGTGAGCTGCACAGTGACTGACCATTTATTTTTCCCCCCTTAGCTAGAACAGGAGGTGCTGTTGTAAGCAGCACGGTAATGGCACTGCCTGTGAAGGAATACTCTGTTTTTCTTTCCCTTTTCTTCCCCTACTAGAGCACTGCAGTTCCCCCCGGAAGGCTGGCTGCGACTGTCTCTCAACAATGGCAGTATAACTCACTTGGTGATCCGTCCCAACGGCAGAGTGGCCCTTCGGACACTGGGGGACACGGGGTTCATGCCTCCGGATAAAATCACGCGCACCTGAGCGCAGAAACCTGTTGGCTGGGCAGGAGCTGCCTCTGGTGTCTGCACACAGTCAGCTACAGTACCACTAGTTTTTTTTTTCTTTGTTACGCTGGGGAGTGATGCTGTTTTAAAAATGTCCTTTAGCCTCTTGCCTCCTTCATACATGCTTATGTCTGCCTTTCAGTCCAGGAAAGAACTCTCTGTAAAGCCTGAAGCTGTCCAGTCCTCAAGTATTCCCCCAAAACTCCAAGCTGAGCTGTGGAATACGACGAGATTGAATGTCTGTGTGCTCAGCAGCTGCAAGAGCACTAACTTCCCCTCCCACCTTGCCTCCATGAATTTCTAAACCAAAGCTTGCTCCTGTGGATATTTTTCTTGTGCAGGAAAGCACTTGGTGCGGGAACTGGAAGGAACAGCCTTGTATCACACTGCAGCTAAAACTGAAGATGAGCCAGCTTGTTTCAGCTCTTGCAGAAGTGACATACAGGGTGTTCTGCTGTTCGAGGGGCCAAGGAATAAGGGTTCCGTGTTTTTTTTAAGGTGTTGAGGATTTATGTTGTGCTGTTCCCCTCTGCCCCCAAAGAGCTCATGTAACCTGTGCCTAGGGTTGTAAGCATAAAGCAAAGAGGGTGAAAACCCACTTGCCTCGGAGCTGTGGTGCTAGAATTAACTGCTGCTTATGTTAAATATTCCTCCATCCTCAGGAAAACTTTTAAGCTATTCTGAACAGCATTTTTCAGTCTTGTAAAGCCTTTAACTGCAGCTTGGGCTGTAGAAGGATGTAGGGATGAGTTTGTAGCAGTAAGCTGGAAGGACAGGAAAGCACCAATTCGGTGAGTGCATCCAGTTACTGACTCTTACACTTTTGAGAAGCAGTCTTGTGTCTCCTCTCCCACTGCTGGGTGTAGGATGGTGCCTTGCTTTCAGAGTAGAGAAATGCCATTGCCCAGTTCAAAGCCATGATAGTTGAGGTCAGAGGTTCTGCAGTATCAGCGCCAACTGCTGTCTGAAACTGCTATTGCCTGAAGGGTGTAGAAGTGACCTGTGGGATGGCTTTTCTGGGCCAAGGTTGCAGTACTGATGTCAGGCAGAAATGTTTTAAGTGGCTCCTCTGTACAGCTCTGACCCTGCTGGACTTGCTCTAGGAAAAGAAACAGGGGTGGCAGAGAACCAGGTTGCATGTTTGAGGCAAGGGCTCAGAAGTGTTTCATCTGAAGGATGTGTGCTGGACACCCGAACTTGTGCAGTAACTTAGCTCACTTTACACCCGGAATGGTGAAAAATGTCACCATCTGCAGAGTCTGCCTTGGGGACAGAGCACAGCTGTAGGACAGGTGCTCATAGGTGCTCACTCAACAGGTGGTGAGAATGTTGGTGAGACCCTAAACTACTCCTGCCAGAGCTGTATGAAGCATGATGCTGGCACACACCACAGTGAGACAAGGGCCAAGGGCTTGTTTGATACAGGACTGTTGGGTCAGGATGATTTCAAGGGAAGCAGGGCTAGGGGTGAAGAAAGTATGATCATTGTGTAGTTCGAATTGTGGGGGCAAGAGGAAACCATCACAATGTATCTCTCATTGATGCAATGAGAATAACAACTTACCAGTTTTGGTCTATTAACTTTTTAAAAGTTTTGAATAAAATAACTGGTCTGTCTGTTGTTTCTGTCTCTGGTCAGTTGAAAGGCTGCAGGAGTGCCTGCCCAGCCCTGCACCTTGGGCAGAGCTGCAGGGCCCTAGGACCTGCCAGCCAGGCCCAATAAACTAAACACAGTCTGACACTTTCAGCTACTCATTTATTTTTTAATAGAAAGTGAGGGAACTGTATATTAACATAACATGACACTTGGCTAATAAAAAAAACAAAACTAAAAACCGCAACTAATCTTTTGCACCTTGAAAAGTGAACTTTTGGCCAAGGACACACAGTTCAAGCAACAGCAATCTGATTTACAGTGTCTCCACAGGCTCAGTGCAGAAGAGCTTTCTGGACAATTGTGAATCATCAAATTGCTACATAAATTGCTACTTTTTAAAAAAATAGCTGAAGTAAATACATGGTTAGGAAAATGAACTCTTCAGATGCAGTGCAACTGGACTGATGCACACGATAAAGCACAGGTAAAACAAATATTCTCTTGACTGAACCAAAACAGAATTACAAAGTGAAAGGCAAGGGTTTGTTTGACAATATGGGGGGTGTGTGTGTGTTTGTTTCTCTACATGTACATACCACTAATATACATTTACGTATTTTAAAAAAAGAAAGCAAAGCATAATAGAGATAAAAAGGACAAAAGTGTAAGTCTCCTGGCTCTGTAACAAACCTATCAAAAGAGAAACGTCGCTGGGTAACAGCTCAAGAAGGCTGAGGATGGAGAACAGCAGCTGCACACACAGCAACTCACCACATGAATTTGGCTTTAACAAGGTATTAGGCAATTACTCATCACCTGAGTAATGTCTCCAGAATGACAGACATAATTTATATTAAATTATTAAAAAAAAAAACAAACCACAACCAAAATCTAAAACCGAACAACAAAAACCCCAAACTCTTTTTAAGTAAAACTCTAGGAATTTGGGATCTTAAAAAAAAATTGAGACCACAGAGAATGTGGCATCAAGAACCCAGACTGAACAAGTACAAGAAAATCTTATTACAAAGTCAGTTCATGGTAAAAGAGCAGGTGATGTTTGTGGGATTTTTGTTGGTATGTGTTTTTTTTTTTTAAAATGTCTGTTAAAGAAAATCTACAGCCTAAAGTAAGAGTTTAATAAGGCTTTTTAAAAAAAATAAAAAAATTAAAATGGGAAAGTTTCTCCCCCAGCAGAGAGCAGAGCTACCTCACCAGTTCATCACACTTGGAGAGACACACATGAAACACGGTCTGTTCAGAAAGTCCAGAAGAAAAACTCTGTGTGTCCATACTAAGTGGATGCCACTTTTTGTTGTAAAACTTCTAAATTAGTCTAACTAAAAAAATATATTACAAAAGGCACTACTAAGCTTGCAAAAGCATTAAGTGCTTTTCTGTCTGTTTTTTTTGTTAAGGTTTGTACCAAATGATGAGCCTCCTGAAGGGTGTTACAGGTTGTGTAGGAAACAGTCATTCTGCAGCACGGAGCAACCATCCAGCCCTTCTGGCTCTGGGATCCAGCCTTGGGACCAGTGAGACCCCAGCTGGGAAATGGACCCACCGTTCCCACAGGGCCTCATCCTGCCCACAGGAGAGTCTCCAGCCCTGTGCTTGGCTGGCAGACAGCCAAGGTGGCTCCATGGGGTCCCCCTTGCTGTGTGGCATCAGTGAATCCAAACCCCTCCCTTCTCACCAGCCTTCCCAGAGTTTTAATTTTCTGATCAGACTGACATTGCAATGATAGGCAGTTGTTTTTTTTTACCTAGAGAGCTGTTGACACTAGAGAGCTCTGTTTGTGGCAGCCTTTCTTGCAAGCACCATGGCAGCCATTAAGCTTGATATGGAAACCTGTCTTGGGGTTTGAAAAGCATTCCCTCAGTCTTGGCAGCGTACTGTCGAAACAAATCATTCTTACAGAGGGTAAAGAATAAAATTATTGATTGCTGTAGCAGAAACTCATTACTACAGCAAGACTAGAGACACACAGTAAAAGCTTAGATTTCAATAAAAATATTGTTAGTCCTTATTCCTGTCTCTACAGTTGGGAAATAAGGAGCCACATCATGGGTCACTGGCTACCACTCTATTACAAACTAAACCATTAAGGTACCTTGCTGGTAAATTTGCTGAAATTATTGCTGATGTGCTTTTGTGTCATAACTATTAAAATCTGCTCATGTTAAAAGCTTCTGTGGGAAAAAAACCAGCTGATTTTTAATTGTTTTTTTTTTTAAATCTTCAAACTAACATTTAAAGGAATACCAGTAACTTCTATAGTGCCCCTTTACTAAACACTCAGTGTATCACAGGGTTTTTAGCAGCCTCAGAACAAGCAAAGACAAGTTTTTCTGTGTAAATACGTGCATACATCCACACATGTACAAGTGTGTGTGTGTGTGTGTGCATTCCATTTCATAAGATTCCTGTTTACTAATGATGTGCTTCCTCTAGACTACCCCAGCAAAAGAACTGCAGTTGAGGGCTAACAGCTTCATTGCAATGATGACAAGTGCTGACAGTGAATACCTCAGATTCTAAGGAAAGGTTCAGCTCACTGCTGTAGTGGCAACGAGGGTCAATTCAAGCTACTGGACAACTGCACTGAGTGCCACTAACTTCTTGCACATCACCAGTTGTCTATCTCATCTAGGGCATTAAGACTTTTTTTTTTTAACATACAGTTGTCCTCCATTGAGGAAAAATAAATAGCCAAGTACAAACCTCATGTCATTTCAGTAACATCGTTGGTTTTTCCTCCACTCTCACCATGGCAATATAGTTGAAGTCCTGGGAAGGTATTTTAGTGGGCAGGAGGCTCTGAGAAATAACGCAGTTTTACCAGGGCGTGGTTGACACAAGCTGGACTGTAGCGCCCAGGACTCCCAGGGTCTGGAGAGAATGAGGCAGCATTGCTGTATTTTCCTGGACTTCCTGGTATGGGACTATTCCTTCCTGAGTTAGAATAGGCTGAAGAATTTGGAAGGCCAGTGGCAGTGGTTTGGGACTTGAATCTTGCCTTCAGTGCTGGACTTGGCCAACTGAAAGAAACAAAAAGTCATTTTGCATTTGGTTAAGGAAGCTGCCATGAGGGAGCAGTCCTGCTCAGTATCACCTGGAGAGCTTATCAGAGCAATGACCAGCAGACAAGAATCCTAACAGGTGAGAGACAGGTCTGAGAAGAAACAGCAAGAGCACAGTGTACTGTATGTAGGCATGATGCCTCCTCAGAAATGTGGCATTTGCTCCAAAATGGCCATTAAGAAACGGGTGCTCCAGAAGGACCTGGGCAGTGTCAGTCCAGTGCCCCCAGGATCAAAGCTGACCTGACCTGGTCAGTGCTGCAGCTGCTGCTGTGGCTGAGCTGGATTTCCCTCCTCCTTTGGAAACTGGATCCTTGTGTTGGAGATGCCACAGAATAACATCATTTTTCTACATAGTAAAGTGTCAGATTTTGTTCTTAATGAGAACCAGCATCTACAATTTCTTTGAAAGCAGAGCAAAGTATTTCCTTTATTAAATTCAATACCCTGGTTCTGTAAAAACCTTTCCTTTTTATCTTAAGCAAGGCAGACTGGCCAAAGGTAGGTTCTAGCATCTGTGAATCATTCCTGCTCTTTTACATGTTGAGACCATTTCTTAAGATGAGTCACTACAGAAAAGATGTGATAAGATACAGATACTTGACAAGGTTTTTTAAACTAAATTAAAAAATAACACCATGCCCCCAACTATGGAAGACATGCATGCACACAGCTTGTCTAAAACCTATGGTATCTGCACCGTTAGGTAGGATTTTTGCAGTCAAAATCCTACATACCTGAACACCAAGTGAGCTGGTGTGTCCTTCCCTTTGGCAGAGGTAGCACTGCAAAATTAAGGAGGCTGACAGAGCAAGCCTTGGCTTTGTCAAATAATTATAGTAATCATTTTTGCTTGTGTGATAGAACAGTGATTACACCTAAAAATCTTGTGCTGAATTACAGCACTTCAGAAGAACACTTTGGACCTTTAAGACAGTGGAATAAGAATGAAAATTAGCCTATTTCTTTCAGAAAATTAACCAGAAAAATTGGGTGATGAGACAGTGTGACTTGGAAAAGCAAAGTAGTACAAGGACACAGTGCCAACCAAGTCCACTAAAGTACTTCCCTGTTTCTACACCACTTTAAATCACAGAAAAACCTCACTGAGCTTCAGATTTTTTCTCAAACTCTACCTGATGGCCCTGTTTCAGTGCACGATTTGAAATACAGAGACTGAAGAAAACTGCCTTCTTTCCCAGAGCTCAGCACTAGGCAGCACTCACTTCTACTTACCAGCTGCACTATTTCCAGCCCTGTCACATGTTGTTTCTTTCCACAACACTCCTCCTGCTCCAATTTCTCCTAACTTAACACAGCTGCACTTCTCAGCTGCTGGTTCCCAACTCCTGCTCTGAATTTTGTGGCCAATAAAGCCAGTAAATTATATTTCTAAAATTCTCACAGGCTCTGACAGAGCTGTATTTAAAGCATGTTTTGAAAATGGAATGTTTAATGCCTATATTGAGAACATCTTGCTGGAAACAGTTCTTATAATATAAGTGGAATTTCATGTATTTAAGAAAGCTAGAAGGAGTAAGAAAAAATCAGAAGTCAGTACAGGTCATTTGATGGCTTTCTGTTCCTCCCCCCTTTCCAATCTGTGGTGTGGCACTGGGTCATCTATTTGGAGAACTTTATCACAACTATATATAAACTGGAGGCTGCCTAAGCAAGGGACTCTTCAGTGTTCTCACCAGTGTCTGTCACAATGGAAATAAATCATGTTAATGCAATTGCCCAAAGAAGTCACTTGTATGAAAACTGTCCCCAAAAGCAGCAACATTCAAAATAAAACGTGCTAACAGCATCACATGTGTTCAGGCTTCCCAACAAATGGAGCCTGCTTACATGATTTGGGTAGCAAAACATGACATTCTCTCTAAAAAACTTCCTACACACCATTATTCACACTAACAATTCCTTGGACTGGGGTAGTAAGAGGGTAAAAATAAAAACAGTAGTAAAAAGATGCCTGAAAATATTAAATTCACTTTAAGGTCACTCTGCACAACCTCAAAGCAATACCACATCACTGCACTGCACCCACACCAGGTGAAATACCAACGGACATCACAGCTCCCATTAAGACCAATGAAGGATCCAAGTACTAAGAAGTGAATCAGCAAACTGAGCCATTTGCCAACAGGAAAACACTTGAGACCTTCATTTGCTGTCTGGTTTGTCCATATAGATATGCTGAAGTTATTTGGAATCCAGTGTAACAGAAGGTATTTGACTGCAGCAACAGTAAACCTTCCTTACTAACAGACAGCAGCCAAAAAGAGTTGGTTATTAATTTCAGAAACATACTAACAGTTACTACAGTTGCATATTTAAAACAAGGTTTTTGCAAGCAGCAAAGCCTGAAATTCTAGCCATTCAGGCTGTTCTGCAGCTGACCCACTGGAAATTTTGTTTGACTGAATTCACAGAAGTACCTTTGCCTGTCAGCTGAAGAGTAGGACTGCACTGCATGTTTCCACCTGGAGACGAGGGGGTGTTTCTGTGGATCAATCTCTGCTGCCTCTATAGCTGCTAACACATCACTGTCCAGCTTCGAGGGCTGCTCCCTGGAATAGAAACAGAACTAGATGAAAAGAGAACTATGTATTTGTTCAGGCAATAAAACATCCCAATTGCAACACATTTATTTTTGATGTAAGCAAACAAATTGCCCCTGTCCTCTATAAACATAGTTTCTCAATGACCTTTTTCCAGCAGGCTCACACGTAAATGACTCTGCATTATTACACAGTAGTCTCATAAAGTAAAAGTTGTAAAAGTTTAAAGAAAGGGGATGCCAAGAGTGTAGTAAACAGTTAATCCAAGTCAAGCTCAGCATGAAGTTACAAGCCTGTCAGACAAACAGATCAACAGCAAAGTTAACTGAAAGTGATTTGGAAACAAGACTTTTCTCCTTCTGTTTTAGACCCAGTACTCAGGGAATTAGCTGCAAGAGCACTGCATGGCTTCTGGACAAGCACTGAAGCACTCCAAGGCTGACTGCAACAAGTGTTGCTCAGTGTCACATCATCTCCACCTTGCTGTCAGTGATACCACAAAAAGCCCCTTGCTTTGTGTTCAGAAACCAAAGGACAAATACGTGTTAAAAAAGACAATTCTTACCCAAGCAGGAATAACTTTGTAGAATTGTCATTTGTGGGTGAAGCCTTCAAAAGAAATTTCTGTGAAGAAGGAACCTGACATTGTTGTGCCTCCTTAGTCTGAATTCCAGATTCCATGGATAGTCTCTCTTTTTTTGAGGTTATTTTGTGTTCTGTCCTTAACTTAGTCTCTCCAGGTTTACCTGTAACACTTGGCTCAGAAGAACTTGCTGGTGAAACTGCATAGCAGGTCTTATCCAGATGGTCCTTGGATATTCTCACTTGACTTGTTCCTTCAGCCAGAATACTCTCATTGTCAGTTTTTTCAGTGATTTTACTTGATCCTCCTGCAACCCCTTGTTCTTGGAATGACAGACTTCCAAATTCAGACATTAAACTGCAAACAGGTGATGCTCCTCCCTCATGCAAATGCTTTCTGTCCCTAATGATCCTTTCACTGGACACAGGGTTACAGAATCCATTTTTGCTGGAAGAAACTGCCTTTTCACAATGCCTGGGGTGACCTGATGTTTCTATCATGTTTACTGTATGCTCCATTGACAGGATATCACACTCAGCATCTCCAATGGCATCAATGTTGGGCTCTTTGGACACGACAGGTGGGCTGATATTCCGTGCTGCATTTTGTCTGTTTTTAATTTCCTCTAAGCTCATGTCATCATCATCCTCATCCAAAAATGCTCCAACAGAAATAGAATTGCAGGACTTTTTACTCTTGCCTGTAAACAATTTTAGTAAGAGCAACACATTAAAGAACTTTCAACAGAATGCACATCAAGTAAACTAGGAACACATACACAACCTTTATGGCTTGTTCTGTTTATTGAAGCCCTCTCTCATTTTATTTATGCAACAGCAGGAACTAACCTAACTAAAGCTACAGATGCAAAATGACAACATTATGGCTGTATCATTTTTGCAAATAACCTTTTATATCCTAGTCCTTTGAGTGCTGTATTTCCTACACTCCCTCACTTCAACCATTAACCAGCAACAAAGGACAAAGTCAGGATAAAGCAGAATAGGGTAGGAAAACATTACTAAACACAGAACAGTTTCAGTCTTCATCTCTTCCAAAGTACAAAGGCTTATGACTAGTGCAGTGACTATCCTCCAGGGTGAGTCCAGGATTATCACAGAACCACAGCCCCTTCAGATCTACAATCACACAGGAGAGAAGGAAGGAGCACAAAGATTTGGGACTAGTGTGTGCCTTCCATAAATACATGGCAAGCAGTGGTCTAAGAAGGTATACAAGCTTTCCTGGGTTTTGTTCGGTGTGTCTTTCACCCTCAACTGTAAAGAATTATTCTTTATTTTACAAAGTTATCTATTCTATATGTGTGGATTACAAAATTCTGTACTCTAAGACAAATTCCCAGACACTCTGAGTAAAAACATTACTGAAGATGGATGAGGAATTTCATTTGGGGGCTATAATAAAATAAAATACTTCATATGAAAGACAAAGAACATCTAACGAGGTCTGTTCTAATTCTCCTACATTCACAGTGCTGTTAACTACTTTTTCAATACTATAATCAGACTGTTTGGATAAGAGACTAATAACAGCAACCACAACAGGTGAATATGACTTCCCTTGGGCACCAAGCTTTTTCTCTCCCTCTTCTCCCTAGGTACAACCTGTTGTTTGTAGCATTTGCCCTTTTCTTACCAGAAGGATGTGGAGTTTTGTATCTATTGCAGGTTTCATTTTCCCCTGTTTCTTGCTGAGCCTTTTTGCTCATTTCCTGATGACTCAGGTACTCTTCTAATTTTCGCAACCCCTCCTGGGAAGACAGATCAACAAAACAGCCCAGAAATTCCCAGTATTCAACCCATGGGAACCCCAGTTCATGAGCTAACTCCCTGCAATAAATAAAATAAAACGAATCATTTGTGAAGACATAAATACTAGTTTGACAACAACTTTTCTGAACACATTTTATCAGCTATTAATAGGAATTCACAAACGTGCAACCAGGCAACACGATTCCACAACACCCAACAGTCTGCAAAGCCCCTCAGCTAACACAGCATCATCTCCTTTCCTCTAGAATGGTTTTCAAATTTAATTTACTATTCCTACAGTTATTGCTATTTTCAAGCTGACTGTAGCTAGGCAGCAGCTAGGGATGAATCCCCACTGGAGCAGGCATAATTGGAATGATACTTCATTCAATAGCTTTTGCTCTTAGGGAATGGGAGAAGGTAGGAGGAAGTGAGGGGTTATTTTAAAGCAAGAAACCCCATCAGCTTCTATGAACAAAGTATGTTTGTTCCATATACTGCTGACACAAGAGATTCTAACAGTTGGGACACATTCCACAACACACAGGTTCTGTAAAGCAGCACATTTGGATTAGGATCTTTTTAACAATCCCTCTAATTTTACAGGAAAAGTAGCCTATGCATCATTTTAGATCTGACAAATGAGGCATGTAAATGTTTGAGAGAAGTGTTCTATCCATACCATCAATAACAGTTAAATAGCTTCCTCTCCAAAGCTAAGCAAGCTTGGTCTCATATTTGTAGCTATTTTGTTTAGACAAAAATACAGTAAGAATCCAACTACAATACATTCCGTAAAATATTTCTGCCAGCAACTTTTGCCCTAAGGTACTGATCAGGAAGTAGTAATTACTCTCAGCACAAGTTTTTTGCTTTTAATTGCTCTGTCTATTGCTAATTTTTTATACTGACACTCTTTTAGATACCTTCCAACTCTTTCAACCCCTCTCTCCAGATCAGACTTCCTGACATTGTGGAAGAAGCCAGCTCTCTCTCGAGGTGGAGTCTTCCAAAGCCTGCGAAATTCTTCAGCCTTTAAAAAAAGAGAAGTAATTAAAGAAACCTACCCCCCCCAACATGAAGCTAACTCAGGGCTGGCTGAATGTCTACCTAGAGGTCTAGAAGGCATTTTGCTGTTTGCTCTCTGCATGTAAACAACTCCAGTTCTGCCACAAGTAGTGCTCAACTCTAGCTTTGAAGAATCTCAGACTGGATCTAAAGTTACTCCTCCCAGTATTACTGGTTACTTTGGTCTCATTACTGTTCATGAAAAAAAGTAAGGACCATAATGTACAACCACCTTAAAGCAAACTGCACAGGTACTAAGTCTACCTGGTTTTCATTTGTGTGCAGCAGGAAACAGCTAAGTCTTAAAATTCTGCCATGTCACTTTAGTTTTATTTTATGACAAGTGCTCTCCTGGCCACTGGTTTTCAGGATGCAAAGGTGATATTTTTATAGGTATATATTCAATTCCACAGACTTGCTACATTCTTAGAATATATTCATTCTTATTGTATATTCTGAAGTTTGTATTTTAACTGTTAAACGGAATAAACTTTTGTAAAATCCCAAACTTTATGCTTTTAGATGACCAGAATCAGCAGCAATAACTTAAGAATTACATTCAGACATTAAAACTATCTGTCAGCAAACAACATAATGCATTGCTTACACCCGAGGTAGATTTTTTTTTTTTTAAAGCATAAAATATATTTACATTTCTGTCAGGTGAACACAACATTCACCAACCAGCATATATAGAAGAAAATGCATTAAGCATTTTGGTAAAACTCAGTCCTGGATGAATTAAAGCATTAGAGGACAGACAGTCCTCAACTGCACTTATTCACTATCTGTGAAGCTATCAGACTTCCAGCGTGTTCATATGAAACAAACGAGTCAAAGAAATGCCTATAAATGTTTAATATATTTAACTGGTATCTAAGTGTTCCTCCTGAAAACTAAATACCCCACTTCTCTACTATACAATCAACACTTTTCCAAAACTATCCCAACACCTACTACTCAGTGGTCAGTTTTTCCATTTAGGAAAAAATACTAATGTTAATTCAACAAGCAGAGGTCATAAACTGCTTCTAATATCCAGTGTCAATTTCCAGAAATGAGGTGCAGTTAAGATTTTTTAAACCAATTTGTATCCACTTTGAAAAGCTTTGTTTCAGATCAGGAAGTTAGAGCAATTATCTGTAAGACAATGAAAGGTTTGTCAAAGAGCACTCTCTGGGTAGATTCCAACAGGATAAAGAAAGTAACAACTTTCTTTTGACTGAGCTTCCACTCTTCTTATTTATATCACACATTTCTCTGTTTTCAGCAATAACAAATAGTGACAAGTTTCTGTGCTGCTTCTCTGTGAAGGAAGATCCATCTCTTCAAGAGAGAGAGAGGCACACTATGTAACAGGAACAAGCTGTGTCACACAACGTACTGTGGGTGGATCTTCTAATGGTTCTTTTTAATAAAGGGCAAAAAAAGGCATCATGGACTTATGAACTTCTCTTCTTACCTTTGAGGGGCTCATGGGGCCAGCGAAAGCTCTTATGGACAACACTGGATCTTTGGGGCTGCCAGTGTATTTAGATAAAGGCCTTTGGGGGCTGTCGTCTGTCTGATCCGGTGACCAGGGGGCACCAATAACAGGAGCTGAGGAATTGTCTTCTGCTCTCAAGAGTGGTACATAGTATCGACCTGAAATGAGTAACACAAAGCTTTCCTAACAAGTTTATGTTACATTAGCCTGCCGCTCTTCCTAGAACACACCCATATCCCTCACCATCTGACTTTATTCCCTTAGTAAAGTAATTGTAATTCAAACTCACTGTTCCAATGTAACTGCCTGCTTACAGATGGTGTTTGAGGACAGGCTCCCTTCTCTCTCAGACACAAAAATACCTGCATCAATACATGTAGCCCCTCCCTAAGGATCTCCCAACAAATGCCAAAACCTCCTTTTCCAAGCACCTAAACCCACATGTGACAAAACAGTGAAAAATTCTATCTCAAAGAACTTACACGACTGCCCAGCACGACAAATAAATGTCTTGCTCTGTAAAGATCTTTAGATTAAACTTTCTGCTTCAGGCTCACAGGGTGATGTAAGGGCCATGCCCTTGCTACAGGGCTGTGGGGATAACTGTGTGATCCATACAGTAAGAGTTCTGACTGTGCAATCGAAAAGACAAAAAGTTCTCTATTCCTTGCCAGTCTGAGAGTCTCTCTTGGGTTTTTAGAGCACTGGACAGTGGCACCAGGAATACTACAGAAAGCAAACAGAACAGAAGACAGCAAAGACCCAAAATACATGTCTGATACAGTATAAGGCTCTGAATACAGACCTTTCAAGTACTCTCTGAGTTTTTCTTTCAATTCTGCAGATTTATTCTTGCTTCTTTCACAAACTACCTGTTAATATAATTGTAGTTTTTTGTTAGTGGAGCATAAGACATCAATCTCAACTCAACTGCAATGACTGTTCTTTTTGAACAGTCACATTATTGGCCTCTACCCATCTCATCCAGTACTTTTACTTCACAGCAGAACAAACCACTAAAACACACCCACAGTCATAAAATGCTGTATAGATAGATCCTCTAGAGAGATATATAGAATATACTGGATACTCTAAACAAAAGGCAGTGAATCATGAAATCTAGAACCTTTCCCTAGATACAATCAGCATAAAACATTATTTATGTTATCAAAGACTTCCACTCTGATCATGACACTAGTACCTTATTACAAGCTTTCTACCTGCAGTGGTTAGTAAGTGTTGGAACTTTAAAAATACTCATTAGGCAAACTACTTTTGGTTTAGTTGTGGACATGGAGAGACTTACTTCTGCTGGAGTTTGATCATATTTGTTTCTTGGATTTTTTACAATAGCTGGGTGTGAGGTAAGCACATTAACAACTTCCAAATTCCCAAACTTGCAGGCAAAATGCAAAGGAGTATCAAATCCCTGAAGTGAGAAAAAGGGAAAATTCACCTGCATTATGATTCTGTGATTTTGAAACACAGATGAAGTCAATCCCCATAATTTTATTTTGAGACTGGGAAAAGTAAATAAAAGTCATGACTAATTATCAGGGCTCTTTATAGAACTTTTCCCACCACATGATAGAAAAGTGATTATTAAACCCCACAAAATTCACTAATAACTCTATTCTCTTTCCTTCTCCCTTACACATCCTTAACACCTTCCAGTTGTTTCCAGAATAATCAGTAACTACCAAACTGTCGTGGTTTAACCCCAGCCAAGAAACATTAAAATCTTACAGCTTTATCTGGTGTGTTAAGGTAAAGGTCAACAATATATTGGATGCGATTCTTCAACATCACATCATTATCATCTGGATACATAAGCCGCATAAATTCAGGATTTTCCAAAGTGTCCAGTAATAATTGGCAGATAGCAGGTTGGTTCTCCTTGGCTGCCACATGCATGACATTGTACCTACACCCTTCCTGAAAAACAACAACAGACAAACGTGAGAAGGAACTGAAATCTAAACAGCTTTCTTATGCCCATACACTTAACTGACTTGACTGTGAAAACACAAACATTCCCACATAGAGTCTTATATTTAGATTTTTGTTTCTTAATATTTTATTTGGAAAAACTGTTTCCAAAACAGTACATTAACATTCACACCTGTGGTAAATTATGATATTATAAAGACCTATGCATCTTTATACCCACATTCCTCTTACCACTAGCAACATGACTCTTACATTCAGATATATATTTCCTGGTGGTGCCAAGGCAAGCAGTGCTGTAGGAACACCTAGGTACAGCCTAGGCACTGCCCTGTTCCTTAAAACCTTTCTATTTTAAAAAGAGTGCAATTGTTTGGAGGACACAAATAGTGTATGAAGACAAGACTTTTCTTTCACTACTGGATAAAACTGCTCCTCCCCTGAAAAACTGCAGACTCAGTTTCTTTCCTGCAGCTCTTCTGGAGCAAAGTGAACTCTCAGTTATGAGGGGTGCCTTATGCAAGACAAGAGAACTGCCATGTTTCTCTCAGCTCTCAGCTCCTATGAACAAACACTGAGAAACTTGGCACTGCTGGAAACAAGATACCTTGAAGAGCAGAAAACAACATTCCCTCCAATTCTCCTTCTTAGGTCTCAAAGACAAACCACTAAAGCAGAACTTGGATTTTTCTATTTGTTTTTTTTACCTGTACAACTGTTGGATTGTCTCCCGACCCAATGAGATAGCGAGGGTTGCTCCAAATCAGTTCTGAAAATGTTGCTATGTCTCCTTTCTCGACAGCTTTCCTAAGTTTAGCAGTAAGGTCCTGAGTACGTGGGCTCTTGTAACTGTTGGCTCTCTCCTTATTAGCAGTTTCGGTGTCAGGGGAGCACAAGCCATCTACCAAAACACAAGTAACATGTTTCTAGATGCATTCTTTACAGTGATTCCTGTTTTCATACCCAGACCATGAAAATAAAGTTTTAATCTAACTTACGTATTAACTTTGCCTCTTTAATGTAGAGGAGTAAAGAAAATGAGGTCAATGACATTTATAAATACTAGTAGTTAGTAACAGGGAGGCAGGAAAACACGACCCAATCATCATGTAAAACTGCTTTAGATTTTCATAGGGACTAGTAAATTTTATAATTACCAATTTGCTTCCATCCACATATGAAAACAAAATTCAACAAGAAATAAGAATTTTCTGAACATTAAAATTGCTTTTACAGTTATGTGACTACTGAGTCCCTTTAATCTACCAACTGGGAACACTGTGAAATAAGAACAGTGTTTCCCATTTTTATTTCTGAACCTACAACCCTATTAACAGTGAAGTACAGTTTAAATACACTGTGCAATTTTATCAGGGTCTTACTAAACCTGGAAATCCTGCAGTCCACGAGTAAAATCAAATCCTACCAAACATCAACACAGACTACTGAGCAACATATCTATGCAGGCCATTACCAGCATTCCAGCTTTTGAAGACTAGCTGCATTGTAGTGTAAAAGTCACATGGACCAGAACAACGACTGCTTAAAAAAGTAATCAGTTTATTTTATCATAACAGGGACCATTGAAACCACACACTGAAGGCCAAACCTTATCCTTGAAAACACAGAAAGCAGACTTTCCACAGATGCCTGGGGCTTCTGTGGGAGTTCTTTACAAAAGAAATGGCAGGATCCCATCCTATTCTACTTCTTTTTTTATTCCTGTACATAAGATTTGGCGGTTGATTAACTCTAAGGATTACCGCTCCAGTGACAGTATCATTTTATACTGAAGTAAAACCAGATTTTAATTAAAAAAATAACATATGCTTTTTTTTGCCTGTTTTAAATTTATTTCACAGAAAAAGTGTAATTAAACGTTGGTTGTTGTATCTACTTACTCAATAATTTAATTTGGAAAGCTCTGGAGCTGTGATCTAACATTTATTTAGAGCTTATCTTAAACACCACCACTTTAAAGGGTCTTCAGTTTATTAAGATGTTTCAGTCTTTGAATTTTTTTGTGATTAATATGTTCGTTATGAAGTTGTTGCTTCTCCTCTCATAAAAAATTAACAGACTGTATATTGCATCTACCCTACAGAGATGAACATCCTCACTTACCTCTGTTAAATGTTCCTGTTTTCACTGGAGACAAACATAAAGAGGACTTGCTTGGAGATGGGAAATAATCACAGATTCCTTTAGCAAATTTCTCAGCATCCTCTCTGTTTGAAAAAGCTTTAAAACGGGAACCCTTGATCATCTTAACAGCTTGGAGAGCTTCCTTTTTATCTTCATAAACATGAATTTTCTCTGCAACAAAGTACAAAGTTAAGTTATTTCAATCATCTCAGATTTGTCCCCAGAAACAGATTACAAAATGCTCAGACTATCCTTCCAGCTTTGGTCTCCAACTGTTTCTCTACCAAACACAGAGTTAAGGATCAAAAGTCTTTTTAAACCTTCTCTCTTGGCAACTGACTACGAAAGTTTTACACACCCCAGCTCACATCAGGTGATAGGTGTGCAGTGTCTGGCCACTGCTATCAATAGCTAAGCATCTTTTTTAACAGATGGGCCAGCTTCAACAAGTGAGTGTTTCACATCCAGACTGAAAAGCAAGCTCAGGAGATTATTCACCCGGCATTACTTTCCATGTTCTCTTGTTCAGGAAGAACAACTAAGTAAGTGATCCATTGCCACAACTTTGAGACCTCTCCACAGAACCTTAAATATTAATCAAATCCTTCCTCTCCCTTTGCAGTAACGTTAATTTCTTCAAATTAAGATATCTAACTATCTTTTTTATGAGAAAGAATACTTACTGCTGTCTCAGAGTAAGACAGTACTTTATGTACCACTGTAATCCTGCCACCAGGCAATTGAGAATTCTTTACTGCAGTATTCATCAATAAGATGTGAAGGCTGACTGATTCTTCTAGATACCATTTTGCATTGAGATAGAAAGGAAACCTCTTAGAAGAGATCAGTTAAGCTTCAACCGATGACAGTATAGACAGTTCTTTGATTGTTTAGTGGTAGGATTACTTTTTATTCTTTAGAGGGATTAAAGACACAGGATGGGTATGAGAGCAGTAGTAGGAAATAATTTTCATCTGAGCCACCTCAAGTAGAGGGTCCTCATGTGTACCAACTATTATGGCAGAACAGCTGGGATGCCTTAGAACTGTGTTTCCATGCCTCAGAAGTTGCAATAAATACTATTTACAGAAACAAAAAAATACTTCAAGCAATGCTTAAAATACCAATACAGTGGTGTTCATATCACCCACTATACAGAAAAGGGCCTATTTGGGCATGACTGTAAAATGCTTATCACAGAAATAAAGGAAATGAGTATTTACCATTCCTTGCCAGTATGTCATCATAAACTGGACACACGCCATAGAACAGTGGAGGATCTCTGGACAGTGTCTGAGTACTGATTTGTGGATCCACACAGCCTGCTCCATAGGCTGGAGTTGAGCAGTTCATGTGCATCACAGCATCTTCTTCTGGAGGGTTCACACCTACACAGTACCCAAAGTCTGCCTCCTCAGAAGCACTTCCATGACCGTTGTGATTGAAAGTCTTCTGTGCTCCTGGCCGGTCACTATGGGATGGGACATGGCCAGCAGCCCCCTCTGATAGAGCAGATCCTTTCTCCTCCAACGTTCCCTGCTGCTCCAACAATGCTTGAGCCAATTTTTTTTCAAAAATAAACCTAGTCGTTGAGGTAATGGGCCCACATTTCAGTCCTGCTCTTACAATTTCTTCTCTAAGCTCATCAGGGCTGAGCTGCTTCAGTCGGGATAATATTGCATCCATTGTTACTTCACCTAAAGGAATGGCAAAAAAGAGATGAGATAAACCATAAAGAACAATGCAACTTTTTTTCTGCTACTTCAAGGCTGTATTAAAGACATGGAAAAAAGTGTCTCCTAACTATTTTTAGGATTCTGAAGAGATTATCACAGTTGCAGAGAAGACAAAATATTTCTCCACTCAACATATTAAAAACATTTTTAAGTTATCACACTTATCCCAGGTCTCCTTTCCTCTCACAACTACTTGAAAGGGTATTTGCAGCTTACATTTTATTCCTGTTTATCCTTTTCAAATTTAATGAAGACTTCGGAGTGAAAATTCTATCCAGAATATTTATGCATGAAAATTTGACAGGCTGAGAAATATTTGATTCCTGCCAAGAAAGGATCAACCTGTCCATGTAATGGAATAGAAGAACACAATGACTAGTTAGCACCAGTGAGAGATTCTGGTTAGGCAGCACCTACAGCTAAAGGCACAGCACTAGTTCTATTATTTCTGTAAGAATTGCTAGCTAACAGAAGTATAAGCCCTAAGCACGATGCAGCAACCAGGGGTGTCTGTCTCTGGCCATGATGCAAGGCTGGAACTATTTACACAACGTGTTGTTTCCCAGCCTGTTTTGAGAGCAAGCAATCAGAAGACAAGAACAGCTGATCTTTTCAGATTTCCCTCCCCAACCAAGAGCGGGAGCTGGAAGAATTTGTCAATTTCCAAAGGAAAATCCTCCCCTCTAGTGTGATACTTCACTTCCCTCCGTGTAGTCCACACACTTGGAGCTTCTGCATCCTCAGCAAAAAGATACTAAAACCAACACAATGCAAATCTAAATTTCTTGCTGTGAAAGACACAACTGAAAAATACAGGATTTGGGCAGCTCAAGAACAGAGAGAGCTTTATAATTATTTCATGAGATACTGCATCCATGCATCTCCACAAAGGCTGTGACTTTTTCCTGCTAACACCAGTTAGAAAGGACAGTCTTAGGACAGAAGTGATTAGGCTGTTTTATTCTTCACCTTGCTTCCACTTGCTCCTTGAACTGACCCTTCCTTCACCACTGAGCCATTTTATGGGTTATCCTGCTTCGGGTAGGTGTGAATGGAGCATGTTTCATCCCCAGCTTTTGAAAACTAAGACAATGGGAATGAACATTTGCAACTTTTTCCACACAAATTGATTTGTATTTTTTTAATAATGTTATTTTTTGAATAAAACAACTCCTAATCTTACTCCATTAGAGACAAAGCAATCTGCCAGATATGAAATCACTATCACCTGCAATTTTAAGTTACATCCCCTCAAAAGAGCACTTGTGGATGCAGGTGGTAATAAGAAAAATGTCCACAACTGAGGAGTTCTCCTGCTCTGCAAACAGGATGCACAAGCAGTCCTTAACACAGGTCAGAACACCCACTGATGGGCAGAAGACTGTATCTGGGAAACTAAAGGGAGGCTTAAACAGTGAGTGGTTGCACCCTAATACAGCAGGGATGTGGCACCAAATACTGGATTCTGAGAAGTTCCTTATTTCCACGTGTATTGCCAACAGCAGTATCAGAAAATACACCAACAAAAGACAATTTGGGTTTTTGTATTACCCAAGGATTAAGCTGGTAAAGAACCAAACTTTTCATATATCAGAAAAGACCAAACTCACACAGCAGTTTTCACAGCTTTTAGCAATAGTCAATATTGCCCAGAAAAGTTTTCACTGGAACCTGACTTCAAAACTGTATTTCTTGTATTAGGAAATATAGAAAAAGATATTAACACCAAACTTGAAGTGTGTTTTCAAGTATTATTGCAACTTGATAGTTAGGTGAGTTTGAGCGTGGTTTTCTTGGAGGGCCATTTTCTTTGAGAGTTGGTTCTATTTTATTTTTTTCCCCCCAATGTGTGATTTTAAACATCTTGTGGTTAGAGAACATCCCTCAGTCCCTGAATATTTCAGTAATATTAACTGGAACCTCACTGAAACGATAGGAAAAGTATTTCACCTTAAAAAATAAATAATGCAAACTGTGGCAAAGCCACAGCTGATGCTGCTGAGCTACCTCCCCAAAGTATTCTAGCTCCCTTATGATTCCTTAACTTCCAAGCAACCTCATTGTTTTGACTCCCTGACTTGCCCACGAGACTGCAAAGACAGATGTGAAAGATCTCACTTATTTTTTGTTCTTCATCACCTACTTTTTAATACGTTTTATGGCGTTATGTTTTAATCAAGGGATAAAACATGACCCTGAGGTAAATTAAAAGAATATAAAAACTTGCTATTCCAAGAATTTTCTTTCCGAGATGCTGTCATTGAGAAAACACACTAAGATAAAAACTCAGAGGCAAGGAAGTTTATTGCAGAAACAACTCAATTAAAGCACCTTAAGGGAGTCAACATAATTTATTACCTTCAAGAATTAACTCAAAAATGCTCCTATTTTCAGGGTTCAGAACCAGCACAATTGTTCTCCAGAAGAGCAAACCCTCATGTATGTGTAATTCATGAGCAAGGAGTATGCAGGTACACCCACCAAAAAAATCATCTTTCTCCTTGGCTTATAATTAGGCAAAGAGTAAGGGCAGGAGTGACTTCCCTGCTCTCTCATGTTTTGATAAAACTTGGTGCCTAAAATTTTCTTCCTCAGTTATGTAAGAAAAACGTATTTATTTCATGTGCTCATTACAACTCAGGCACAACTAAATCAGAAATTAAATGACAGAGCAGACCAGCAATGAAGAAATGAATCTTTGGTTTAAGATCTACTGTTAGCATAATTAATCTTCTACAATAAGGTTGCTGTGGAAACAGGAAAAACATTGGAAGGACAATGCAGAACTTTAATGAAGTATGTTTGTGTTCTGACATTAAGCTTCCAGTTACCATGGATAAGCATTTGTTAATTTTTAACCACATCACCTATTTTGAGCCATTCAAACCAAAAGATGTGACTTGCAAGCCTGAGAAGTAGCAACTGCCTGCTTTAAGATAATGCACGTGCAAGATGTGATTATTTGTACCTTAACATGCATTTTCTGTAACTTCAAATGACCCAGAGTTCAGCCAGCACTGATGCAGCTACCTTTCCTAGTTTAGCACATCAGGTCCTGCAAGTTACCTTTAGTGTCTTTACAAATATGAGTAACTACCCTAAGAACAACCACACGTCTGAGGCTTCCTCCAAATCAACCAAAATCTGGAAGAATGAGTAACAGTTGTATTTTCCCATGTCTTACTGCACAAGTATGAAACAGCAGAATGTTTAAAAAAAAAAAAATCAATACTAGTACCAAGAGATAATGAATCATTGTATTTCAAGGATGGCAATATTACTTTATTCTGTCACACACTAAATCCTTCAGTAGATGACCAATGAAAGAGACTTTTTTTTTTTTTTAAGCGGGAATTGAATGAGAGTCATATCCTGTTTTGGCTGTATCTCGACTCCTAGGATTTGCAGACGGCAGAATAACTGTGGCTATTCAACCACGTATTTCGTCTATACTGCCTGTTCCCAAATCAGCTAACAGCTATGAACTACGTGGCAGAAAGAGAACCGTAAAACAAACTTGAAATAAGCTACAGGAAAGCCTGCACTAAAAGAAAAGGGGGGGGGGGAAAAAGGGACAACTTCTGAGGAAGGAGATACAAACTTAGATTTTTAGAGCTATTAAGCAAAGGCAGGCTCGGCGTGAGAGAGGGTTTACTTAGCAGAGCGCAAGCGCAGGGAGTCGTGAGAAGAGTGGAGCAGGCGGCAGCCGACCCCGCCGCCGTCAGCAAGGCAGAGACATTCGACTGAACGACGGGAACGGCCGGGGACCGCCCGCGACAAAGAGGGAACGGGGCGGTGGCGCAGCAGGGCCGCGGCGGCGGGGCCGAGCCGCCATTCGAGGCGGGGTCGGGCCCGGTGGACAGGCGGGGCCTACGGGCGGGCGGCCCCAAACCCGCCCGTGGCAAAAGACCCCTGAAGCCGCAGAAGGGCGAGAGGCCGAAGCGGCAGGCCACTGGCCTCCGCGGACGGAGCCCTAGCCCGGCCAGCTCTCCCGCAGCACCACCCCCCGCCGACTGCCCCCGAGTCTCTCACCTGGGCGGCTCCCGCTGCAGCGCCGGCTCCCCGCGGACAGCGGCGCTGGGGAGGAGATGGCTGCCGCCGGCGCGCCGCGGCCGCCCGGCCTCCTCTCTAGCCACCGCAGCAGCAAGCCCACGGCGCCGATGACCGCGCAGGCGGCCAAGAGCTCCCAGCCCGGCCAGCTGCCCCAGCCGGCTCCCCACAGGGAGCCCCAACCCCCGGCGGCCGCAACCCACCGCTCCATGCCCCGGCCACGTCCCGCCCGCCGCAGGCAGACGCTCCCGCACGCCTACTGGGGACGGTACCTCAGCGTCCTCCAGCGTCGCCTCGCCTCCCCCCGCCCCGCCCGCCAGGCCCCGTCCCCGCCAGACGCTGGGCCTGCCCGCCCCGCTGCCTGACAGAAAACCACGGCGGCCCCGCCCCTCCCTGCTGGCCATCCCCGCGGTGCGTGACGGGAAGGCTGAGCTCCCTCAGCCGCCGGCGCCTCAGGGTACCTGGCGGGAACGGGGCGCAGAGCCATGGCGGGCTGGCCCCAGCCAGGGGGAATGGGGCTGCCCCCTCAAGAGACCGGTGACCCGCGGCACCATTGTCACACAGGCTGCCGCAGGGACCCGCTGCCCTGCTCGCGGCCTGGACGGCGACGGCGCCGCAGCTGTCACCTGGCGGATGGCAGGAGCCGACACCTCCTCCTCCGCACGACTGGCGCTAACCGGCTGCAAGGGCAGGGAGGAAGAGGCCTCAGAAACCTGAAGTCACCCACTGGCTGGTTAAAGGAAACAGAAGCTGGAGCTTGGCACATCCGCAGTGGCAGTTTTATCCTTTCCTGCTTTAGACGCGGCCTCGAAGGGCGGTTTTCACGGCAGGGACGATCTGGAACTGCGCTGAGGCGTTCTTCAGCCAGGCCCGTGGCTTGTCTCCAGCAAAACCTTGGTGCTTGGGAAGACACACATGCAGTTTGAAAGTCTGCTTTAAAAAGGAAGGTTCAGTATCAGCATTAATCTCAGAATGCTGCAGCAGTCTCAGATAAGCTGGCAGAGGTGGAAAATAATAAAGAAGGAAGCCCTAGTACATTAGAAGGAAACAACTCCATTCACAGACCTAAACTAGTCATCCCATTAGGTACATCACTACCTTACAGATACAGCTACCTGTAGTATAAGCTAAGCGGTCTTTTAAATGACAAAGACAAAATGGCATACCTTCAAGAGGTAGCTGGCAACATCCCCTTAGCTCACGCTGTTCCATATTGCAAGCAAGGTGGTCATTTCTCTCCTCATCATTGCAATTGGCTGAACTAGGACCAAGGCAACAAGTCTGTTCCATTTTGTACAGTCAAACTTCACACGTTGGCAAATTCAGGCCAAGGGACAAGATCATTATGTTTCCTTCCTGACACATTCAGCAAACTGAGGAAAAGTAAATGCAGTGGAAATTCAAGCACAATCCATTTTAGATGTGTGAAAAATCAGTGAATAATCAATATGCAATAACACAGTCTTTCAACATAAGGTGTTTTTTTTTTCTTTAAAGGTGGCTGTGCAACATGTTCAGACTCCTAAACATAATTATTGTCCAAAACCAAACAGAGATGATAACAATTTATTTTTAAAAGTAAAAACAACATGGAGCCCTTTACCAAAAATAGTTTATTGCACAAAACTTTTAAAGGAATTCCTATGCACATTGTTTTTGTAATCAACATGCTCTGTATGATCATAAACATTAATTGTACATAGTGTAACTCCTCCATCCCCTGGGTTATCCACCCAAGAACATGAAATTATGAACTTCTTCTATCTTTACAAATACAGCCTAAGCAGACATTACTGAATGTCACGTATAAAAAGTAACGATATTTCCTTTACAATATCCAGAACATCTTTGCCTCCCCTAGAAATCTGTGCATCTGTGTTGGAAACTAGGCTGCCCTACTGCTCAAGTGTTACACATTAGTAGAGCACAGGAATGATCAGATGACAGCTGATCAACATTAGTAATTACTTTGGACTCTGCTTTCACATGAACATATTTAAAGGCTCTGGTCACAGCAAGTCACATGCAACTATTTGCACTTCCTCAGCAAAGTTAATAAAACATGTATCACAAGCTTTTGCATCACCAGTAGTGAATTGGTTACCATCTTTAAGTTAAAGTTATATTGATAATACTGTCTGTTCCCAGTGCACCTTCAATGCTGTTGTAACTAGCATTAAGACACTCATGCCACTACAGTTCACTCCCCTAAAAAGGAATAAGTAATCCATGAAAATATGAGCACTAGGACTTGAACTGTGGATATTACTCTGCTCTTTACACATCTGAAATTTTCATAGATTTCAGCTAGGATATTGCCTGGATAAATAGCATGGGATCAGAACCTCCCATTGCACGAGCAGATGGGGGGCTCAGCTGATCCCAATACAGTGCTAAAGTATTTCCAAGAGATCTGGAAGACAAGAGAATGGAGCATTACACACTGTTCAAAACCACCAGAGACTCAGTAACTACCATTTTTTTTCCACTGTAGGGTTTGCTGGTTTCTTGTTGTTGTTTGTTTGTTTTTTCAAATGTACAATTTTTCAAGAACCCTCAAAAACCCAGCAGCACCTGCAGCAGTAATGCTGCAGCATTTTCCAGCTTCCATCACTTGGGAAAGGTTCTCACGTTACAGTGACATTTCTCCTTCATGAGCAAGACTTGGTTTAATAGGTAGCAACCACTGAAGAAACAGACACCAAAAATACATTCTGCTGCAGCACTTGGAAGAAAAAATACTCTTAAAGAGATTATTCTTCAGTTTCTAAAAATACACCTGTGTTAATGAGGCACTGATTTTCCTCTGATGTATTGGGCAGTGCTGTGACAGGCAGAGGGGAGGCAGTTTTCGTTCCTACAAGTAGTTGGTTTTATTGCCTACACAGAGGAGACCTGAAGCTTTGTATGAGCATGTCCCGCCTCATGGGGAGGCTTTTTAATAAACCAGCAACTATTTCTTTGGATAATAAACAAACATAGCTGATGAGCTGCAAACAAAAGGCCTTGTTGTTATCATGTGCTGTGTGGTCTTTCTAGAAAGCTCCCAGTGACTTCCACAACTAGTACCTCACCAGATTCAGGCCCTCAAGTCTCACTCTCTATCCATTATTTAAGTAAATGGCATGGTGCTTCTGTTTATAGAAAAAAAACCCATGATGAATATGAAATGAAAATGCCAAGTGTCCAGGTATGTTCAGAGAGACAGGTAGGTCAGTGCAGAAATATCATCTGAGCACTCCAAAACAGGTCCCTCATCCATCAAAGGGAAAACATCCATCTAAGGCTACTGGATTGTGTAAGCTCAAATGTCTTCATAAGGAGCTAGTGAAAAAATGCAGGACTGCACTGAGAACTGGATGCAGTATGACTGATAGGAAAAGGAGAGCAGACATTCTGAACAACTGTGAAGGTTTCTAACAATTCTGGCTTCTTTGGTACCAGAAAAAAACCTTTATTCATAGGACTATTGCCAAAATTAAGAGATTAAAACATAATGGATTCTTAACTATAGGCAATGTATTTACCAAAATGAACAGTACTATTAATGCTGCACAAGTGTTTTATTTAAAATCCCGAACATTTGATAGCTTTATTGTTCTAAATATATTATTCATTATGTAGTTCTAATGTTGTTCTTTACACAATACTGCAAATTTCTTTCTTCCTCGAGCTTAATATACAGCCAACTTCAAGAACATGACAACAGTGAGATAATCAGTACCGTTCACCCTGCCAAACAGGCTGCAGCAGCATATGCAGACATTAACGTGTCTGAGCTAGTCTAAAGCTTTTGGCTTTGACATGTCTGATAATTCTGTAGGATGGGCACCTAATGCATTTCACCAATTTCAAAACCTTGACTTGTAGCATCACTTGACTTTGATCCCAATAAAATCTAAGTTAAATCCAGTAGCTGAGTGACATGAAATCAGTCAGTATAGACACATGAAGTGCACAGTGTTCCACTGGACTAGAGCTTGAATTGGTAATTATGAGAAATCAGACTTTGGATAAAAATGGGTGGGTTTGAGGATTTTGTTTGTGTGCTTATTTTAAGCCTTACTGCTAAGCAAACTGCAGTCATTTACACACACACCTCCTCACCCCCAAACAATCAAACTCATCCAAAAGCAGCAACATTCTCTTTGGGAAAATAAATAACCAGAATTTTTGTGGGTTTTTTCCCCCAGCCACTTAATCTACTTGTACTCACTAGATTATTTGTTAAATGCCAAACTACAGTGGATATAATTGACCTGTTTCCTGTATGTTTTAAAGACAAAAAACACTCTAGTACGTGAGCTGCCACTAAATCTTCCACCAGATGCGTCACGTATCTTTTGATTTGTGCTTGAGCACTTCACACACCAGGTGAGACAGTCCCTGCAACCCTGAACTTGTGAGTGAGAGGAGAGCAGGCTGAATGCTGCCTTATGATCCACATGGAGCAACAGAACCAAAGGTGAAGGAATCTAAAGTGGGGTGCATGAATAATAGTCTAGTCAAGGTGCTCTGCAGAGGGGCTGCCACAGTACCAACCTGTCCATTCATGGTGGGCATCTTCTAACAGAGGGTGCAAAAAGCATGGGAAGTGTGTGGGAAAAGATAAAGCTAATAAAAATAATTTTATAGGCATTATGATTTTGTCTTTTAAAGTACAAATAATTAAATTTCTAGAAGCTCTGACTTTAGGGGCTGATTTCCCTAAGCCATTTGTACAGTATGCCAAAAAACAGCTAACTTAAATGTAACATTAGAACAACGACAGTAACAAAAACCCCTCATGTCAGCCTTAACTTACAATATTATAAGCATATTAAAACAGATATTCAAAGTCAGAAAATTATTATTTTTTCATATATATATATATATATATATATATTACACCCATACCTTTCTCAAGGGTGTCTACTTCAAAAGTTGAACTAAAAAGGTGCAAGAAGTGTTTGTGCAGTGAAGCAAAGCTCCCTACTGGCCTGCAACTGTGAAAAAAAACCTGACACTTCCAGAAACATTCCAGGCAAATCTGCCAAAGATACATACTGGTCTGCATTGCTTTTTGTTATAGTCTTGTTGCTTTTGCTATTATAATTCTCCGTAACTAGAAATAGCTTCATATTAGTTTTTTTTTTTTCTTTGCACACAGATATCTGTAATCTGAATTTCAAGAATAAGATTTATAGGAGGGAAAAGAGAGGATGTTCAGCATATCCAGTTCTCAACCACTGCTGATGGCTGACCATGAGCAGAACTTACCTTTCCCTGTGATTTGGATACAACCCAAGATGGGGGAAAATAACACCCACCCACTCTCTCCCCAAATTAAAAACCAAAACAGAACACCAAAACCCAGATGTTGCATAAGTAACAGTCTGTAAAAAAACTAATCCAGTTTGAACAAATACAGACCTGGAACCAGATGCTTCTCTTGACCTAATTTTAAGTCTTCATTTGAATCTCTTACTAAACCCCCAAATAAGCTAGATTTACCACGTGGCAGTCCCCAAGATGAGAGAATTATTATGGCAAGGTTTCAAACCAACCCCTGGAATTGCATGTTCTGCATGTAGTATTACATCAGTTTCTCAAAACCAGGCCCTTTGCTTCTACAGGCAAAAGCACAAATCTGAACACCATTTTTCACATGAAATAAATAAATAACTTTGATAAGGATTTGTTTAGATACTTAAAGCAATAGGAAGAAAGACAACTGATAACGAGGTTATAGTGTCAGAGCTTCCTTGTCACTCACGCTACAATTCTGTTTCTTTTCATCTACAGTAGCAATCTCCAGCTGGTCTGCTGCAGTTCCAGGACTAGCTGAGGTAAGGTCCATTAGCTGTCCCTCAATGTGAGTCCATGAAGACATTGATTCATGTACTGTAAAGGTGTGTTCCTCCATCTGACGCTGAAGGCTGTCCATCTCTTGCCTTTGGAGAACAAAAAGCCAACAATTAACAAGCAGAAAGCAAATGCTTTCTTGCTAAATACAAGATAAGAAAGTTGCTTTTCTGAGTCTTGATACCTACTCCAAGACAATCTAAGCTAGAGCTGTCTACAGGAGAAAGAACTCTAAAGGAAGCTTAGGAATTGTCTGTTGTTAATTTAGGAACAACACAAATACAATCCACTTCATTCAAAACCAAGGGCCAATAATGCAGCAGCTCCTTCACTGCACATACTCATTGCCAGGGATGATGCAGCACTGTTCCCTCAGTAAAGACACTTAGTACCTGCAACCTGATGAATGTGGTACTCTTGTGGGATGAAAGACAACACAGGAGGTAGAGCTGAGGAAAGTAGCACAAAAACCCTCTAGATAAACATGTTATGACTTTGTCAGACACCAGCTTAGCAAAGTGACTAGTCTGGTAATACCAGATCACAGACTGTTATCACAGGCTCACTCCCCCTCAAACATCAACTGAGGTGATAGTAGCAGCTCAGCTCAACTAATAACCTGATCTCCCTGTCTTCCTCAAGTTGTAGCTTTCCTGCTCAGAATCTCATCTGCAACCTTGTAAAGGAAGATTTTAAAACCTATGTTTGGCAGAGTGTCTCTTCCTCTGTAGAGATTTCTTATTAACACACTGCCTGGGCTCCTATCATGAGCAGCCTTTCTGATGCCATTAGGAGAGAGAAACACCAGCTTTTCCAGCAGCAAGGACAAGCAGAAATAGCTGTTTCTGGTTTGTTCTGCTGTCCAATTTAGGATGAACATTTTGTCTGTAGTTGATTGTAAAGGCTTCCTTCCCTACCGTATAAGCAAGCACCTACAGTAACAGAACATCCTACTGTCCTAAATATAGTCCTGATAAGAGGAAAATAATTCATTTTACAAATCCTTTTTCCCTCAGGCTGGCAGCTGGTTTCTTGGATACATTTTTCAGATTATTTAGTATGGTTGAAAATAAAAGGTCATACTTTAATTGCTGGAGACAGCTGTTCAGATTTTTTAAAGGCTCCTTGCTCACAGCTGTCGATGGTTTCAACAGTTCTTCCAACAAGGCAGCAGGCACTGGACAATCAGGAATCTTGACGGGAGTCACAGGATTTGAAGAGTTATTCTCTCCTTTCACTTCCTTCCTCTGGTTAAAGGACAAAAAAGAAGAGCCAGAAACAGAATTAAGCTATTTCATCAGTGTCATTTTTAGCAGATAGAAAGAGTCTCACACCACATGACTGGTACACATCTGCATTATAGAGCAGGAATCAGAAGCACATTCATGTGAGTCAGAGATCACAAAGTTCCTAACCTCACCTCATCTGCTAACCATGCTCTT
Organism: Hemiprocne comata; assembly: GCA_020745705.1. Lineage (NCBI taxonomy): Eukaryota > Metazoa > Chordata > Aves > Apodiformes > Apodidae > Hemiprocne > Hemiprocne comata. The sequence goes on along the minus strand of CM036602.1, from coordinate 7,728,282 downwards.
CAGTAAACAAACAGCACCTAGAAGGACCTACTGAAGAACTCACCCCACTAAAGAAATAAACCAGGAAGGATTTAGAGCAAATTACATGGATCTTCACAACAAATTTTAATAGCATTCTTTCAGTGTGGTTAAGAGAACAATTCAGAAAAAAAAAATAAAAAAATCAGTTAAGTACAAGAAATGAAATCCTTTTGGAAATTCTGGAACCTGCTGGATGAGGTATCAGGACCAATGTCTAAAATAATGAAATAGAGTCTTGCATACAAAATTCTGTCTCACTAAGTGAGAGATTTACTTCAGGGAGGGAAAGAGCAAGAGCTCTACTTTAACTGCATTTACTGTGTACAAGTAGCAAACCAGAAAACTCAAAGAAACCGCTAATAGTTCCCTTTTGAAATTGTTGAAGAATGAAAAACTAGACTGTATGGAGAGGACAGACACATGAATATAAGGAAGGTATTAAGCGTAAGAAGGTATTCAATCCCTATTTGTCCATGATTCATTATTTAGGTGCTACCTTTTTTGCTTTATTATAAGTAAAAACATAAATGTAAGATAATACACTAAACACAATGATTTCTGAAATAAAAGGGAAGAAGTCAAGATCAATACAGCTACTTTTGCCTGCAAATCTTATCTTTCATTTATATAACAGATCATCAGTAAGTCTGTATCACAGGCAGGCATTTCAGTTAAGAGTTTTCATCAGGTTTCCTACAGCAAAGTATTTTCTGGTTTAAGAGTATTAGCAGAGTCTTTCCTGGTACCCTACACAACAGGTATTCTTCCTATTTAAATACCTTCTTCATCTTCCCATGCTTCAGGTCCAACTTCAGTTGCTGGTTCTGCTGCAGTAGTGACTTCATGCTGTTCTTCAGTTCAGTCACTTTAACCTGCAGCATAAACTTATCCTTACGAGTCACTGACAGGTCTTCCCTCACCATTTCCAGCTCTGTCTTGATATTCTAAAAGGGAAAAGAAGAGAATCAACGTGACACAGTGAGATGGTATAAAAATTCCAGCCAACTAAAGTTTGGGTTTTTTCCATTTCCAGGGGAAACCTGAAAAATAAACGACACATATCACTGCTTTTGAAGCCCATTTGCCCTGGTAGAAAACCAGAAATTAGATTCAAAAAAAGCAGTTGTCTATTTTAATGGCATAAAGTCAAAGAAATAAGAAGCTTACAGCACAGTCAGAGTAAAACTGAGACAAGTAAAGATGCCGCAAAACACACAGTGAATAGGTTTCTATGAATTAAAAAATATGTAAAAAGAAGTATCAGAAAAGCGTAAGTTTGCTTTTAAACAATAAAAATATTGTTTTAATTATCCCCATAGGCAATACCAGATTTCCATCAGAATCTCCACTGGGTAGATGAAATACCTGCAAGACAACTTGAACCCCTTCTAACTCCTTGCGGCTGCGCTGTTCACTCCTATCCAGCTGCTGCTGAAGTGTTTCCATTTCTCTTTCTTTTCGTTCTACTTCCCACTTGAGGTCTTCCACCTTCCAGGAGATAAAAAAAAAAGGATCTTAAGTTTATCTTTAGAATTATCTATAGGTAACATCTGAACTATCTTATTATGTCTCAAGTTCTAAGAAAACCTAGCAACACATCATTTAAAAGACTGTATTAAAGACAAATGAACTCATACCATGCATCATAAATTAGGGTAAACACAGCAAATGTGCAATCTTTACCTCTTGGTTTATTACAGGCTCTTCACTAAGCTTGTCATCCAGGTTCTTCTGCAGAACTTGGAGTTGAGACCTGGCTTCAGCCAACTCTTGCTGAAACTGTGATACCTCCTGGGAATGCTTCTCATCCTCTACCCTGCACGGCAGGATTAACACACACAGAAGTTACTCAAGCTGTCCTTTAAAACAAGTACTTCACTGGGTTAGCTATGGAACTATAAATGACATGATAGTGCATGGAAGCTAGCTAGTTACAGCTTTGACTGAAGGCTTTGCCACACATTCACAGCAAGAGGTAAATCAAAAAAAGATTTGATGAGACATATGCATGAATATATCATTAAATATCACAAAAAGATTTCCTTGAGCACTGGTAATAGTCCAGTTACAAACAATAGAGTATGCAGTAAAAAAACCCCAAAACTAAACCAAACAAATCCCACAAAACAGAAAACCTGTCATCAATTTTGCTTTTGTTTCAGGAAGAACAGGGTTAATCTGATATCCAGACCCATGTAGATCTGATAATTTCTTGTAAGAGCAAATTTTCTATACAAGAAAACAAAATTGAATTGGGGTATATTGTGGAATACATTCAACAATCCAATTCATCCTCTATGTATTTCCTCAGGGATGTGAAAGACAGAAGGATATATATGAAGTGTTAATCGTTACTAGGAATATGAAACAGTAGAAATCTGTTGAAACTGTAAAAAAAGCAGATGGTGAAGCCTAAATACAGCACATTTCAGGTGGAACTGAGTTATGAAGAGACAGGAGAATGCAAATTTTCACCTAGAATCCAAACATGCACCTTATGGTCAGGCTAAGCTGGGGTACACTTGAACATAATCTACTCCAGAGTGGCAGCACCAAAAATTCACTAATGTATGGCTTTTTCAGGGGATTTTGTTTTATTCCCTACTCTCTAAGAACTTGGATATTTACTTACCGCAGTTTGTCCACTTCAGCCTGAAGGGCCTGGACAAGCAGTTCTTTGGCATGTAGCTCTTTCTTGATTTCACTGAGCTCAAGCACAGCAGCTCTGTAATGCCGGCGGTTATGTGCTGCATCCGCCTTGGCTGCCGCTTCCTACCAGAAAAAAAAAGGTGCCCTTGTTTTACCACTGTAGGTGAATCACAAAGGGACCTAGACTAAAGGGGTACAAAACAAATCAAGAAGGAAGTTGTGCAGATGTAACACTTCTCTCTTTGTCTGAAAGTCTTATGATTAGCGTTATTATCCCTATTAAACGCTAATGGCAGTTAGTAACTATATATAATGGAAGAAGCACGTTTGCCAGATTGCTTCTTCATTGTGAATTTTTGGGTGAAGTGTCATCACTTCAGGATATGTCCCATGCATTACAAGTCATAACTGAACTTTCCTGGCAGGCAATGAGTATACTCAACACAGGCCACAACTGAAAAGGCAACAACTGATCTTCCAGGCACTGGCCATCATGACCCAGACCCTGGCAGGAAGAGGTTATGTTATGAAGCACAGATTTTATGTCAGGCTACTTTGCAAATACTACATGTAAATCACCTTTTAAGTAAATAAACCAAAAGATAAGCCATTACCTGCTTCTTAAGGTCTTTAACTTTTGACTTTTCTTTCTCTAAGGAAGCCTGTAAAGCTTGAATAAGTTGTTGCATTTGCTGATCCTCCTCCTCTTTCCGCTTCAGCACTGCCTGAACCTGTACCACATCACAAAAACAAACACACGTTTTGTGCAAGCTCTGTGGAAGACCAGAAGTGCCAGCAGAGGAAATACAGACAGAAGCCAGTGCAGAGTTGGCAAAACTCCCTGCTCTTCACTGAGAACACTCTTCTCTCGTTCAAGTCCCCTGTATTACTGCTGTTACAGAACACATGGGAGACCCAGATCTGAAGAAAATGCACTAACTTTGTACCATATGAGTGAAGATGTCTACACCCTGTTATCAGAAAAATGAGCTAACTCCTTTCTGAAGATACTCTATCAAAAGGTCAAATACCTGCAGATTCAGTTGTACCAAGTCTGCCTCTCTTTTTGCTAATGCTGTTTCAAGGATATTGTTGTGCTCCCGCAAAGCAGCATTGGACTGACTGAGACCTGTAAGTTTTCCACGTTCATGCTCCAGTTCAAGGGCCAACTTCTTATTAATTTCTTCTAAACGTTTTATCTTTCTCCTGAAGCCTCTGGATTCCTGAAGCTATAGCCAAAGAAAACAGACAAATCAAACAAACAAAACCAAACAACTCCAGATTACTACCACAAAAAAGTTCTGAGCTAATTTCATTAAACATCTTGTTTTCACAGCATAGGATTTATATTTTTTTTTAAACTTTTCTTTTTTAAATGACTACTTAACAAAATAACTTCAGTTTGGTATTTTTTTCCTTTTGGAAGACTAAAATGCTTGCTAGAAAGCAGAATCCAGGAGTACTGGTCAGATGCAGTAGTTGATATCTATATATTTGTGCAACTCTCCAACTGAACACCACCACCCTGCCCTCAAAATCACTGAGCATCCATGACTCCAAATAGTTTCCAAAAAATAATGGTTGATGCATCCTCACCATCTCATGACAAGACACAGCTGGTATCTAGTACTGGAACTACTTTTTGCTCTCATCTTCTCCCCTGTACAACAATGATTGATGAAACCACAAAGAACCAGCACAGGGCAGCAAAATTAGCAAGTGTCACTGACACAATGTCTCCTAAGATTCTTATTCCCCTGCACTGTTGGAACAAAATTACAGTATTAAAATTGCTCCCTGCCTCTCAGGGACTTTTTGCTGTCCCTTTCCCATCTACCATGCAAATTCAAGCAGTCACCTCATCCTCAAGTTCCAGCACTTTCTCTCTGTATTCTTCAAGCTCCTGGCTGGTAAGTGAAATCACTTCTTGCAGCTCTTTTTCCAGCATCAACTTACTGCTCCTAACAGCCTCCAATTCCGTCTCCAGAGCTTGAATCCTTCCCTAAAGACAAAGGAATCACAAGGGTGATTAGTATATCACCTATCTATAGGAGCAATTTTGCCTTTGTTAAAAAAAATAATCTACTTTTCTAGCAACTATTAAATGAGGTGCTAGTGCTTTCTATAAAGGTCTTGCTCAGAGCTTTGACCCTTGCACCCAGCTACTGCTGTTAATGTATTTGGTATCTTGCTCCAGTGGTCCAAGGAATTTGGGCTTCCCCCACTAAATTGATTTTATCATCAGAGGCACAATATATGAGCAAGTTATAAGATTTGCAAGAAAGACTTTTAACTGTTAATGAGAAAAAAAGAAGTAAGAGAATTTTGGAAAAATCTTCAGATGCTGAGCCTTAAAATAAACCAAGAAAAACAAAACAAAACAAAAAACAAAACATCAAAAAACAAACACCAAAAAACAAACCAATCAGGAAATTTAGCACCAAGCCTGATCATCCTCTTGAGCTTGGATTAAAATTTTTCAACTGAATGCTACAATAAAATAAAAAACAAACCTGCAACCAAATCAAAGCCAAATCACCTCCCTCAAATGAAGTTAAGGAAATACTCAGTGCCCAGACTTCTATTTATTAACAAGATAGCTGTGTCTTTATGTTAACAATGTTATAAGACATGTGCCTACTTGAGCAATCTGGTTGTTTGCAGCATCAGCCATTTGTGCTCTTAGTTTGCTCAACTCTGCTTCAGCAGATTCCTTTGCAGTGAGGGATTCCTGCAGCCGCCGACTAAGAATGCCAACTGCATTCTCATAGGCTTTATGTTTTGCCTTCATCTCTTTCTGAGCACTCATCAGATCTGACCCCAGAAGCTTCATTTTCTGTTTCTGCTCAGTAATGGCCCTGGGGTGAAAGGAAAAATGAAACAGCAGGTGAAAACACGAACTGCCTGAAAACAGCACTAGAAGATTCACTTTTAGCATGGCCCAACAAAACCCAAAATCCGTTTCTCTCCCTTTGTCTCAGAGTCACCCAACTCAGAGAAAGCCAGCAGGCTGGCAAGGCACAACTTGGCCTTTTGCAAGACTCTCTAGCTTGAAGACTCTTAGTAATGTTCTAAGAAAATAACTACGGAAACGAAGAGGTCTTTGTCAGACTAAAACTCCAATGTGAATTAATATCTACCCCTCTCTCTAAAAACAACACAATTTACAGTAAGAATCTGGTAAGAGCTGAAACTCTTGTGTACCATGCAGCCAACACTTTGCCCTGGATATGGCTCTATGACTCTTTCTGGACTCTCTATTTACATTTCCCAAAGTGAAGATGAGGAAAGGAAAAGACTAAAAACGTGACTACCAAACACAAATGCTGCAGTTCTTTTGTCTCTGCTAAAAGAACACTTACTTATTTGCTTCTTCTTGCATTTGTTCTACTTGTTGTTTTAATTCCTGATTTGCCTCAACCAGAGATGCCATTTGTTCCTTATCGAACTGCAAAGCCTTAATAGGAAGGACAAAAGCATCCATGAGAGTAAGAACAAAGCATGTTTGCTGTATGTTGGATTATTAAAGATTAAGCATGAAATTCCCAAATTAATTCCATCTCTAAGTAGAAACTGTTCCATGGTTCTCCATCTGGTTGGATGGCCAGGTCCAAAGAGTTGTGTTCAATGGAGTTAAACCCAGTTGGCGGCCGGTCACCAGTGGTGTTCCCCAGGGCTCAGTGCTGGGGCCACTCCTGTTTAACATCTTTATTGAGGATTTGGATGAGGGGACAGAGGGCACCCTCAGTAAGTTTGCAGAAGACACTAAATTGGGTGGGAGTGTCGATCTGCTTGAGGGCAGGGAGGCTCTGCAGAGGGATCTGGTCAGGTTGGATCGATGGGCCGAGGCCAACTGTGTGTTTCAATAAGGCCAAATGTCGGGTCCTGCACTTGGGGCACAACAACCCCATGCAAAGCTACAGGCTTGGGCAGGAGTGGCTGGAGAGCTGCCCAGCAGAGGTACCTGGGGGTGTTGATTGACAGGGGGCTGAACATGAGCCAGCAGTATGCTCAGGTGGCCAAGAAGGCCAACAGCATCCTGGCCTGCATCAGGAATAGTGTGACCAGCAGTGCCAGGGAGGTGATCCTGCCCCTCTACTCGGCCTTGGTGGGGCCACACCTCAAGCGCTGTGTGCATTTCTGGGCACCACAGTATAGGAAGGACATTGAGGTGCTGGAGAGGGTGCAGAGAAGGGCAGCTAAGCTGATTAGGGGTCTGGAGAACAAGTCTTATGAGGAGAGGCTGAGGGAGCTGGGGCTGTTCAGCCTGGAGAAGAGGAGGCTGAGGGGAGATGACAATGCTCTCTACAACTACCTGAAAGGAGGTTGTGGTGAGGTGGGTGTTGGCCTCTTCTCCCTAGTGACCAGCGATAGGACAAGAGGAAATGGGGTCAAGTTGTGCCAGGGGAGGTTCAGATTAGATATTAGGAAAAATTTATTCATAGAAACAATGGTGAGGCCTTGGAACAGGCTGCCCAGGGAGGTGGCGAAAGCACTGTCCTTGGAGGTGTTGAAAAATGGGCAGACATGGTATTTCAGCAGCTGGTTTAGTGTTTAGGGGTTATAGGGCAGATGGTTGAACTTCATGATCTTGAAGGTCTTTTCCAACCTTGATGATTCTATGAGCCTCTCTCCTTTCCCATTCCCTTTTCTTTCTGCTTTAATTCTTCCGTGTGGCCACCACCATGACATGCGTAAACAGAGTCCTAGCTTGGTCTCTGCTCTCAAATGGACTAAGGAAATTGCTTCCACACCCACCTCTCCCACTTTTCTAGCCTGCTTCTCCCCGCTTGCTTAACATGCGATGTTAATAAGCAGTCACATGTTTACAGAATGTTGGTAGGTATATGCTCAGATCTATAGACAATACTAAATAGGTAACCAAGAACCTAACCTGCCAGTGGTTTAGTTTCTGAGAACTAGCAACGTATCCTGGATGTAACACCCTCCAAGTCCAAAGCTTAACACCTTCCATACCTGTAGGCGTGTTTCCATATCATCTCGTTCTTTCTGCACTGCCTGAAGATGATTTTCTATTTCCACCATCTGCTGGTGAACCTGAGATACTTCCTTCTGTAGTTTTGAATGTTCAGATTCAAGTGACTGTTTTTCAACTTGAATTTTCAGTAGCTCTCGTTTTAACTCTTTCACTTCAGAGTCCAGCCGTTTCTTTGTAGCTTTCAGTTCACTTATCAGCTGGTCCTTAGAACTTGCATCTCTTCTATAAGCTTCCACCATTACCTTGGACACAAGAGTTTCAAGAGGACAGTGTCACCTCTGTTCCTCTTAAATTCGTCATGTTGTAATTTAGTATCAAGTGCTTACCAGTATTCTTTTAGTTTGAGGGGATGTAAGGTGTCAAACAAATCAAACCAATATCATCTTCTGTAACATATTTACTCTGGTTCAAAGATTTGTGTGTAAGCTCAGATACCAAATACCACTATGGATCAGCAGTTCACAAAAAACCCTCTGCGTAAGAGTGTTTACAGCATTATGGGATGCTCTCTCTTACATTCTTTATGGAACTGCACTAGTTATGTGCCATTTTTAAAAACCAAGCTAATTGTAAAAAATTTAAGCATCCCATCCAAACAATTAAGAACTTTGGCCATGAGAACAGGAATTAACTGGGACTGACAGTTCAAACAGCTTTCCCAAGCTTAAACCTAACAAGCTAAACCAACCTTTGACATTAGGTTAAAAAACAACCAAGCAGTAAATTAACAGTGCCACCCTATACATAAGACACATGCATGTACAACTCTAATGACATATCAAATAAACGTTTCAAAACTGTGTAAATTCAGAATACAATTTGCAATAAATAATTTATTTTCAAACTAATTACTGAAGCAACAATAATTTTTCAAAGCTGCAGGAAATGGACAACACTCGAGGATTTTCATGAGTGCTTTTGCAAAAGCAAACCTAGCATCACCAAACCAGAGGCAGAATTTATATGGTGGAACACTTGGCAAATTCCCTGAAGTCCAATGAAAACATGTATTGGTTGGTGGATCTATTTTAGTTACAGACAAAAATTCAACAGCACAAGATATAGAAACTGTATAATTATGTCACAAAGTGTCCTCACAAACCCCTCTTTGATAGAGTTTGCTTTTGCTTACCTTCTGCTGCAGAAACTGTTCCTTCACTTTTTGAACCTGTTTTTTAAGGCTGGCATTTTCTTGTTGCAGATTTTCTACCTGCCAGAGGGGAAAAAAAAACCAAAGACATTTCTTTACATGCCAAATGTCATAGTCTACATTATTTCAAGCAGTGACAGTATCTTTTGCTATGCTTGTACCAATGGCCTAATCTAATGAGGATTCAGTTTCTGACTAGGCATCTCAGTGGCACTGTTAGATAACACCATGTTTTATACACAAATACATTCACACTGGTCACCACCTAGTGAGCCTTGTCAACCCTCAGGAATGGCATGAAGTCCCCTTATGCTGCCATTGAAGTTTTAGTAGGTATCATTAGTGTGCACATGTTGTATCTGGCTGGCACCCGTTCACACACACGATGATCAAATGAAGAAACCAGCTGGTTCTTCAAAACAAAACAAAAAAATCTTTGTTTTTCCATAGTTCTTCAGTACTGCTATTTGTAATACTATCAAGTCCCATTATCATCTTCAAAAGGTGACCAGGAAGGCATAATATAGTATAAGATAGTATAAGAAAGCTCTTGCTATGGAGCTTGGATGCTCTAAAAAATAGAGCGTACACAACTATCAAACTACAGTGTGAAAGGAAGAGTGACCATAATATAAAGCAGCCACAAAGAGATTCAGGATATGCATTAGGCTTGATCTTGTGAAACAGCTCATTGGCTAGGAAAAAAGCCTCAGAAAAGCAAATCCTGCTATACTGCTTCAGGAGAAAGGCACAATTAAACATGACCCAATTCCTGCATAAGAAAGATGTCTGGCCCACCGTGACACAGTAAACAGCACACTAAAAAATTACTTCCAAACCTGTGATCTGTACTCAAAACTATTGCTTTTTGAAACTGGTAAATTTTAGCAAGATGGTGGCTCTTGGAAACAGACAGAAGATCAATTAACCTCAGCTTCCCTTCCCATACCACAAATATGGATACCAAAGGACAGTCAACTGTAAGCTCCCCAATGATGGAACAGGATGTAAAGTGTCAGATTGTCTGCCAACAGGGAAAAATGAGAGAACTGATTACAATACTCCCAGTAGCTGAATCTCACAACTACAGATGTATACAAAGTCACGTGTACCAATCTCCTCAGGTAACTGGCTCTATTGTGTGCCTGTGGCAATACTTCCCTGCAACAGCTATTTTAAATACAACACTTGTAGGGATTCACTACCTGGCTTGACTTGATTGCCATTTCTTGTCTCAGTTGTTCCAAGACTTCTGATGCTACTTCTGTATCTTCTCCAAGGCGCACTGCTCCTTCATCAAGTTGCTCTTTGCTTGCTTTTGCTGCCTGCAGAGCTACTTCCAAGACAATCTTCTCATTCTGCAAATATTGGATCATTTCGTCTTTAGAAGTAGCATCACTTTGGAATTCTTCTAATCTGGCCATCAGTTCATCATACTGTGTTTGCAGGTCATCCAGGGACTGCTCTTTGGTGTGCAGTGTCTCTTGGATCAGGGTGAATTGCTTCATTAGGTCTAGATGTTCTTGCTGTAAAGATTCAAGCTGCAGATCTCGCTGATGCAAAGTCAACTTGACCTGAGAAATAGTATTTAAAGATTAAATTCAAACAAAATGAATGCTATCTTTGCAAATGCACTCCAATAAAAATAAAACATTTTAAATAGTATCTTAGCTTCTAGGAGAAAACAGCAGAAGGTGAAAATATTTTTTACCTTTCCTAGGCCATTTCTTCTCTTTGCTCTATTAATTGCATTGATTGCCTTCTGCAGTATCTCTGATCTTACAGTCCAAGTATTGACCAGAATGGCAAGCCTAAAATATTCTTAATATTCACAGTATTCTAAATGTTGATTTGAAAAAAGTGTCCACAGAAGATATATACCAGGTAAATTCAGTGTTATTAATGATAATGCCATATAATGATATGGAATATAACAGAGCTATCACATACTTCATCTCATTCCAGCCCTTAACATGCTGCCTTTGTGATGCTGCAGGTTAAAGCAGGACTCTGTAGCAAAGTACAGATTTATTACACTGTAAGTGTATGTAATAATATCCTGACTGCCTAATAACTTTGCACACGGATCTGTGCTTCCTCTCTAAATAATCACATTATTCACTAAAGAAACCCAACATCTACAGGACAGTAGTTCTGAAATTTCAAAAAAGTACTGTTACTGAGATGGTTAAAACACAATGGGAGCCTTTTCACCTGGGACAGAGTGACTTTGATACAGACTTCATTTTTGCAGCAATCTTTCAGTTTAGAGGTCAGTGTCTATTTACTATTGCCTTCTCAGCCAAATAAATATTTCCCCTGAAAGCCTTGGGAAGTTGCCTAACAGCCTACCTGTTCCAATTCTTGCTCCAATGTTGCTGCAGAATCAGCCATTTTCTGAAGCTGTTCTTTCTCATCCTCAAACTCCTCTAGTTTTCTCTGCAAGTCTTCTTCCACCATGGTTTTAGCCTCCTGGATCTGCACAAAGGCAGCTTCTTGATCTAACATGTCAGCCTGCACAGAGAAAGCAAGGAATCAACTTTTACAATTTCAGTGGAGGGGGAGTGGTAGGAAAAAGAAGAGTAAAAGAAAAAGGTAAATTAGCAGTAACATTTCTAGAGAAAAGACACAAGCAAAAATAATTCTGATGTCTGCCTTATACATCTCTGTCTTTACTGAAGTTACCCATTCACATACTTAAGACCCTTTAGAGTAACAGTGAATCAAAAGGTTATACTTGTGACAATCAGAATTCTTCTTAAATAACATCATGTCCTTTCAAACTTGATGAAACAAGATGTAAAGAAAAAATATTCTTATTAAGCCATTTGGAAAAAAATTCTATACAAGAGAGATTCCTTGGATGCTGTAGCTACTCCGTGGAACAGCAATTCCTGTCACACAACTGCTATTAGTAACCTGCTGCTTTACTGCCCTTTGAGACTTAAGATGCAGGAATGTCACTGAAATTCAATGTGATTTAAGGTTCTAGGTACCCTAAGCATTCTGCACTTCAGATTTCACCTCTCTTTTCTATCTGGGGAGCAAGAAGGACAAACCTGAGTACTGAGCAATTTCAAACACTCAAGACACACTTTACTGACTTAGCTTAACTTCAATTAAGTTTTCTCTTGAAAAAGTTCCTGAACAGGCAAAGACCATTCACAACCACTTTTACAGTTCAATTAAAACAAAATACCAGAGCTGAAAATGCAATTATCACTTTGGAACGGGAAACATATGGCCTTGCTCCCTCTTACTGTTTATAATGTCATACAAAATTGATTTGCTCTGAAATATTTACTGTTTTTATAATGCAGCACTTGAATCAATATCTAACTATTCAGTGTTACTTTGCCGGAATAGCTTTGAGTTTGCAAAACCTAAATACACAACATAAGTGGAACATAATTCACCTACAGCCATACCTCAATATTTTGCAGCTGTGCTGCAATACGTTCCTTTTCTTTAATGGATCTGTGCTGGGTTTCAGTCAGCTGCTGAGACAGTGCCACATTCTCTAGTTTGAGATGTTCTAACATACCTGCTTGGGTCATTTGCCCAGCCTACAGGATGGAAAAAAAGAATTATCAAAGATTAATACCAACAGTCAAAATTTGACCAATACATTTAAGAGTTTAAAAAAGACCCAAAACCAAACATGTCAAATCTACCCATGCCTTATCTCAACTACCACTTCAGGGCAATGAAGATCTTCATCCATAGAAGGCTCAACTACCACTTCATGGCACTGAAGATCTTCATCCATAGAAGGCTCAACTACCACTTCATGGCACTGAAGATCTTCATCCATAGAAGGAAGCGCTCCAAATAAATTTATGCCTCAGCATGAACTAACACCTCATGATGAAAAACAAAACACCATCCCAGCCTGCTCTCCACCTGAAGAATACACAAGCGAGACCAGCTCGCTTGTCTGAGCTCATAAACAACATCCTCTGGATAAAACTAACATAAAAAAAGAACAGATTCTCCATTGTCCTACCTGCAAGTACATCATAATACCTGTATATTGGCCATCTCACTCTGCAGCCTGACCCGGGCCTCCTGTGCCAGCACCAGCTGCTGCTGGTACCACTGCCGCACGCTCTGGAGCGAAGTGATTTCTGTTTCAGATGCCTTTAGCTTGTTGGTCAGTGCGGCCCGTTCCAGCTGCACCCTCTGAAGCTGGCTCTGTAAGGAAGCCAACTGCTGTCGCAGGTCATGAACTAGAAAAATCAAAATAAAGAACCTGGACTAGTGCACTTCATTGTTCTACTTCTAGGCACACATTTTCAAGGCCTGTTGCTACAACCATAGCTTTTGCTGTTGTGTTTTTTTCTTTTTAATAAAACCATATATGCCTAATTACATTAAAATTGGCTTTTCCTTTGAAAGTGAGGGCAAATGCTAGAGTCCAAACTATCAGGTAATAAGTAGAACGAAATTAAAATAAATCAATCACTTCTTTAGTCAATCAAAATTCCTTCCAGGCAGAAAATTTGAACTAATTAAGAACCAGGAAGCAGGTGTCCTGACATATAGAATCATCATTAGAAACCAGTATTTGTACAAATTTCTAAAAGCCATTAGTTCACTGTCAGCTACATATTTATGCCTCCTCTCCAGGCTGGTAGCGGCACCTTGCAAACTGTGGCACTTCTGTGACACAAAATAAAAACCAATCATATTAAAGTTCAGACCATTCTATGACATCAATGAAACCCCAATTAAAATTTCTTCTTGGTCCAGGACTTCAGAATTATGTTGAAATAAAATGCTTTACAGAATAGAAAATTTAAAGATTCACATTTACATCATCCCACCTGTGCTGTCTCTGGTGAGAACATTTTTTTGCATATCTTCAACCTTCAGCAGGAGTCTTTGGTACTGCTGCTCTGCTAACTGCAAATCATTATTTGAAGAAGCCAAACTAGCATTCTTAGCTTCCAAGGTATTTTGCAGGTCAGCCATTGCTCGTTCCAGATCCCAGCAAGACTGCTTTAATGTGGCCACTTCTGAGCTCAGAGATTCCTGCTTCTGCTGGCTGTTCTGGCTGTGCTCCATCTGTGCCTGAAGCTTCATGTTCAAAGCTGCAAGTTGGGCTTGTAGCTCAGTCTTCTCTTTGAGAGCCTGAATGTGTTCCAAAAATCAAAATATGGAAATCTTAAGAGAAAACACATAAATGGCTAGCTAAAGAAGATGCCCAGCAAAACAGCTTTGCTAAGGCAAAGACCACTTGCTTGTAAAAAATTCTTTTTCAAAGTGACATCTCACCTAGCAGGTATTTCAAATAGTCAAAGAAAAAACAGAAGAAAGCACAGACAAGGTGCATAGTGTTGTATGTCAGTCACCATGTCAAGATTTTTAATAAGACACTTGTTTCCACACCTTAAGGAAGAACATTTTCTATTACATGCGTTACACAAAGAGAAAATACAACTACATAGACATCACTAGCATTGCTCTGGATTTATAGTCTCTCTTTCAATTTGACTTCTTTTATTAAAAAAATAACTAAAGCCTTTGTAGACTTTGCTAACTTTAAATTTATCCTCTTAAACGTCCTTCTAAAGTATGTTGTAAAGATTTATATGTTAGTTTCCTAACATATAACCTTATTCAACAATGCTTTTACAACACACATTTCCCACAAGTAATGAGTAGGAAGCTCTTCAAAATTAATTAACATATTAATATAATATACTAAATACAGAAACTCAAATTAATTGTCTACCTGATTAGCTTCTAGTGAGAGTGCTTCTAGCTGCCCTTCAAGTCTCATCTTCTCCTTCAGAACCTGCAACATTTCGTCATGGGTCCCTGCGACAGAGCTTTCCATAGAAACACTGGAGACAGAGACACCACAGAGACAGTTAAAGGGTTAGATTATGACAGTTAAAGGGTTAGAATATGACAGTCATCTCGTTGAAGGAAAGTGAAGCTGAAATTAAATGGTACTCAGTGCACACGTGATCTAGAATTTAGAACATTTTTTCTGGCTGTATGATGTAACCAGAACACAGTGAAACAACCTTCAGTACCAACCGAAGACAAAGAAATTATATTCATGCTAAAGTTTTATATGTTAGTTTCCTATATTTGCAGCAACTAGAATCTAGTGTAGCACCCATGTATATTATTTTACAGAAGTGCAATGGTTTGCTTCATTATATCCTGTATTTGTATATCCCTTTACAGGCAGATAAATGGACATAATAGGAGCACAAAACCTCCACAACTATTGTCTGCAATTGTCTGCTTTAATGTGAAAGTGCCTAAGAAATAACAGCTGCTGCAAAAGGAGGAAGAACACATATTTGGTATAAGGGATTCCTTATGCTCCTCCCCTTATGTACAGCCAAGGAGTCTAACGAAAAGGGGGAAGATCTTATCCTCTTATTACTGTAAGAATTAAGTCTAAGCTGGACTAACTGTCAACAATTGATTTTACCTTAACTTCTCAGGGCACACTATATTCCAAAGAAAAAGGGGAAGGTAATTTCAAAATTTCCATGTATTAAACATGCACCTGCAGACACCCGATAAAAGACTCAGCTGCAGTGCTAAGGGCTTCACCAGTCAACACTTGCCAGTTTAATACCTACCATATACATGAGTTTGTAAGGCTAAGAAAATCTCATTCTAAAGGGCTGAAGAGGATAAAGAG
This sequence comes from Hemiprocne comata, assembly GCA_020745705.1. NCBI lineage: Eukaryota > Metazoa > Chordata > Aves > Apodiformes > Apodidae > Hemiprocne > Hemiprocne comata. Next base: position 7,712,793 of record CM036602.1, on the reverse strand, counting down.
TATCCAGGACAAGACTCTTGCCATTTCCTAACTGTTTAATGTCTGAAAGGTACGTGCATAGATGAGGAAAAGGATGGTAAAAAGCATTACTGAGTCAGTTAGGTCTACACTTTCAGACTTTAAAGGCCAATGCCACATCAGTGACTCAGCAGACAAAGGCCCCCTTCACAAATACAGATAGAAGCAGCTGCTGGCAGAATGTTTCAAACACAGTCAGTACCAAAGCTATGCTTCGCTGAAGATATACTTAGTAAATAGGTACTCAGGTGAAGTGGCCTTTCAGTTTCTTTTCAAATCTCTAAGTTAAGAACAGATTTGATCACAATGAATGTAAGGGAAAACTGGACCCCAAGTCAGTAGGCAAGAGTAACAGGCTGCCTATTCCAAGAAAGTATAATGCCTAATAATGGCCTCACTGTACAGTGATCTTTCTTACCTGCTAGAAATACTGTCTCTCCTGCTCCGTACTTCCCCATTAACTTCTTGCTCCTGGGCCTGATGCTCCACTGCCGCAGCCTGTAGCACGTCACTGATGGAAGGAAACTGCCCCATTGCATCAGGATGTATCTTCTGACCGTTTATTGTGTATGGAATACCCTGTTTGCCTTCTGCAGTCTGTAAACTGTTATACAGCCCTCTTCCTGACACGCTGCTGTAGGTTGAGCTGTCGCTCTCATTTCCATCCAACCTCATTCCCACTTCGCTCCCATCAATCTCTGAAAAGCTATCTCCTGCCAAGGAAGAATTCTCTATTCGATCATCTATGTCAGAGGGTAGACTAATCTCAGAAACAACTGATGTTGGACCACTTCTGCTTTGCTTCAGAGTCCCACCAGATAAATCAGCAGCCACAAAATTGCCAGGAGTGTTTCCAGAGCCTGAATCTTCAGTTCTGTAGTCAGCCAAGGACCGGATCTTACTGGGCTTAGATTTTGAACTTCTTCTCTCTTTTGAGGATGCTGGAAGTCCCAAACTACCCAGTTTTGGCCCCCTGGGGACACTGGTCCGCAGAAAAGAGTATTCTTTTGTCATTGCTACAGTGCTAGCTCTTGGCAAGATTTCTGGATTTAACATCAGCTCAGGATCTAGGGTGCTGGAGGGCCGGTTTTTGGATGTAGACTGATTGGACTAAAAGAAACAGTCAACGGTAAGTTTCAGAATGTTACATCTGAACTAGCATCAAAGACTTATTTTGCTGTAGAACTCTGTAAACTTTTATATTAATATTTATGTATCATTTTGTAAACAAGGTAAATTAAATCAGCAGTTAACCCTATCAAGGCTCAGTTTACACACGTTGAAAATGACCAAGGTAGCCTCCAAAAGCTATCTAAAAAATACAGGAAAAACGGAACAATTAGGTTACCTAAGTTTTGGGTTTGTTTTTTTTCCCCTTATTTTGAGTAGCACAAAATGGTACATTACCAGTGAGGTAACACAGAACCAAGTTTTGCATGTCCAGAAGAAAAAAATGCTCTCCTAACTTTAAGTCAACTACTGACTGTTTAAGGCAGAGAAAACAGCAATTTAGAGCACAGAAAGGACAAAGTTTTCAAGCTTTTCAACATCACAGTGCATCTACAAGATCTGCTGTGTGGTACTCACTCTTTCTTGATGTCTCTTCACTCTATATTGTTTCAGCTGTTCTTCCAGACGTCTTCTTGCTTGAAGTCTTATTTGTTCTTCTTTCTCCAGTGGGAGTGAAGACTCTACAGAGCCTGTAAGTGAAAGGTATCTTTACAAACAGAAAACTGCAGCACAGTTAAATCTGACACAAAGGGGTAGAGCCCCTTCTACCATCAGCAACATGCTTCATGCTTAAGCAAGGAACGCCAGGAAAGCCCATTGACATGCACCTCAGAACACCCTCTTCTAATATATCCTTGTGTAAGCATTGATAAAACCTGATTATTTCCACTGCTCAGCTTGCAACTGCTGTAGTTCCTCCACGTATATGTGAAAAGAGATTATGCAGCAAAAGCAAAACTACTGCTGTTATTTCATCTCAGCTGTCCTGCACTTCCGGCAGTACTGAAATTATAAAACCAAGCAAGACCTACAGTCCACTTATTCCCTGCAGGTTAGAGAAAGAAGTTTCCTAGATACATTTTCTTTCTGTTAACTCACATTAAATCTTTCCCATAGTAAGGCTTTTTTAAAACATTATCTCAGAAAACTCCTGCAGCATTAGACACCTTAATATGAAAGCTTCCCCTTACTCTCCCTTTTATTGCTCTTCTGCCCTTTATTACTCATCTTAAAATCACCTGGTTCTGATCTGTTTTGGTTTTTTTTTTAATGTCACCTGTCACTCCTAATAATCAGGAAGATTAGGATAGCTTCAGCCCCAGAAAGCACAGACTCCCCTCCAGCATAAGAACAATTTTTAAATGGTAAGGCACATGTCTTAGCTGCAGCAGAAGGTGGTTTATTGAAAAAAAAAAAAAAAAAAAAAAAAAAAAGAATTGTAGTTCAAAGTAAAAGCTTACTGCAAAAATGAAGTTTAGTCCAAGCTTAAGTGATGTTACAGGTTTCTAGAGCCAGGCTCAGAGTAAAAAGCTCGATGTAGCAAGAGAAAGCAGGGGCACCACCATAAACAGATGCTTACACAATTCAGTTTCTTGCATGGGAAGACTTAGTTTGAGAGACTGCAAAGCTTCTTTTCTAAGAACTATGCCCTCAGCACTAGTTCCCTGAGACTTCCTTAGGCTGTCATGGAAACCAGTCACACCTGGGGACGACTCTTGACCCTGCGTACTGCTGGTGGGGTCAAAAGATACAGGAGAGTCAGGGAAGAGCAACTCTGGCCCATCCTGGCAGGTGTCCACTTTGCTGTTTACCACCAGGCTTCCCTCTTCATTTGGCACTTCGTTGGCGTTAATACTGGTAGCTGGAAAAGAAAGTTTCACTGAGCTATTACACACTGTAAGCCAACTCATTTATCTTTACACCCCCACCCAAATGCAATGCCACCACTATTGCCCTTAGACTGTAAGACTACAGAAATTGCTAATGACAACAACTGGCAGGAGAAATTTTATGAAGGACTTCTGATTCTTCATTTTGAAAGACTAGAAAAAGTACCTTTCATTTACTTTACTATGTTGCCTTCAAGCAGGACCTCAAAAGTGAACATAAAATATCTTCCAAACCTCACACAGGTTTTAAAATCCTGTTAGGTTTAGGCATGAAACATTAAGTGTCAGTAATGTGATGTGTGACACACTGAGTGGCAACCTATTACAAATAAGATTCAGCAACTGTGCTGGGCCTGTGCTGAATGATTCAGCTATTTGGTATGCTGCTGGGCACTGGGCAGAAAGCATCCACCATCCTGACCTCCCCCCTGGCCAAGCAGGGTTTCTCAATTTTAAACACAGTTTAAATTTTTTCAAATAGAATGTCTTCATCAAAAGTACAGCACCAAACCTCACATGTATCAAAATAATAAATCTGACAATTAAAAGGCAATTCAAGAAACACTTTAATACCAATCCTATCCCCACTTACTAATATTTGATTTTTCATTCCCATCAGGAAAAATATCTCTTCAAAACCAGTTCAACATTTCTCACACATTTCTGCTTCACTCAGTTGGCAACCACTTACATTCATGAAACTGCTGTTGGAACAAAACTGTGTAACTAATTTTAAGCAAGTTATTATAGATTTCAAATGAGCAGGTACTGAAATAGCCACTGTCTCTCTGTTCATTACCACACCATGTATCACTGGAGTAACTGGAATAATATGGAAGATTTCATTATTTTTTCATAAAGATGTTTGAAAATATTTAGCATTTCTGATCATAAAGTATTTGCAAGTGGAAAAATGAAGTTTTCTGGTTTTTCCTCCTCTCAGAGCTACAGACTTGAGTAAGCCGTTTGCTTCTGTTAAAGTCTGCTCAAAGATGATGTGGGGAGAAAGAAAAAAACAAACAAACCACAACTGAGAAACAGATCCTCCCAAAATCAAATGTTTCTTAGATCCATATGCAGAAAGTTTCTGTAGCCAGGAAGCTGATTACAAAGATTCAATAAAACTTTACTTATTGATTTAGCCCAGTCCATTAACATACTGCTATTAAACTTTTTTACACCATATAATGAATCACCACAAACTTCTGAAAGCAAAACAATTAAAAAATGAAGCTATTATCATTCATGTATGTGGTCAACATTAAAGTGCACCCTAAAATTAAATAAACCATATTGTAAGAAGTTTCAGGACGGAAGACAGAAGTTGTTTTTCCTTTTGTTACTAAAGAGCAGACAAAAATTTGCTTCAGAGTAATTTAAAGAGGAAAAGATAAATTTGCACCCCTAACCATCTGTTCCCCCCTCTGCAGTGTATCTTCCCTTAGGCCAGCACAGATGTTTGTACAGTGAACCAGTGCAGAGGAAACTGAATGCAGAAACTGAATGTGGGTAAAAATAAAAAGTTTTCAGCCTTAGGTTGCCCAAAACCCATCAGTTCTCTAAAATCTGAATTAAAACACTTCTGAGTATCTTATCTGTCACGCAGAGAACATTTTAGCCTGAATCAGTCCTCTGATCTAGCTCACCATGTGGTCACAAAAGCACTTGCAGGCACGATGGAAGGGATGGGTGCAACAAGGACACAAAGGAGGACAGAGGACAGGACTGCTTTTTTAGTGACTAACCAACCTAAGTCAGAGTTCAAGGCATTTAAAAAGACTGTCAACACTAAATTTAAAAGAGACGTAAGCACTATGAATAGCCACAAGAAGCCAAAAATAAGAAGGTACCTTGTGCATTCAGAAATACTGTTTCTGCCCATCTGTCAGTAACTGCAGCTATGGCCGCATCAGGTTTATTTACATTTTTACCTTCACAACTGTGAGTGGTATACATATACAAAAGAGATGCTGGAGCAAACTTCTGGAGGAATGGTTTCCTGGCAACTTCCTGAGGCTATGAGACACTCAGAATAGAAATGCTGCCTTGCACTAAAGTAATTTAATTGCAGTAGTGTCAACACAACTTCGGGTCTTTTTAGAACAGTGGGGGAGGAGATGCAATTAGAACGAAAGCAGCAGAAAGACACACCACCTGTCTGTAAGCCACAATTCAATTGTCTGGATGATGTCCAACACAGGAGAAGACAGGAAAGTGTTATCTCCAACTTCATAAAAGATGAATGAATCATCATATAACTACACTGCCCGTCTGGGAACGGGCAATGTAAGAAATGCAAACAAAGTGTCAGGCCTCCACCTTGTTGCCTCTGACAAGATGACAGATGTGTGGTATGGGGAGGGCAGAAGGCTAACGGCTTCATCACATGATCACCTCCTTTTACGTAAGTAACCTGCACACTTCTGTGTATCTACACAGCCACAACATACATAACTCCTCCACCCACCTACAAACATATCCTTATATACCAACATATCCTTGGATACCTATGGTGGAAACATGGGAGATTTCAATTAAATACAAGGAAAAGGTTGTTACAATGAAAGCAGTTGAATCCTGAAATGGATGGAGAGGCTGCTGAACCTCTCTCTCTGGAGATTTTCAGAATTCAAGAGGACAAGGCCCTGAGGAACCTGATCTAGCTTCAAAGCTAGGTCTGCTCTGTGCATGAGGCTGGACTAGACAAGCCACAGAGGTCCCTTCCAACTTAAGTTTGAGTCTATAATCTACTCATACCAGCACACTCTTAAGTTCCTTACAAACAGCTGCATGATTATTTTATTATAAAGCTTCTCTACATATAAAATTATTTTGAGATAATCTGGGGAGTACATGCTGGTATCTCTTTTCCACAGAGACTTTTTGAGTCCATTTTCATTTTTGCCTAATTGATTTAATATATTAGGAAAATTTATTTTGCCAGAATAAAGGACTCCAGTCATTTGTTTACTCCACAAGAAGTATTGCAGAACTACTAGTTCTAGTGAATTTCAGGTATATACTCTTGGAAACATGATCAGAAGACAGAGTAACACCCTGAGCAGCACATACTGAAATGACAGCCAATTGTACTTAATAGTTTGGTTTTGTTTTGAAATAATAACTTTTAAAACAAAAGAAAGTTTGGCCAGACACAGAGCTATGGCCTTCATCAAACCTGCTTAAAGCTGCTGCACAATAAATTCTAAACATCAAGGAAAAAAGTCCTTCAGCATCACCTGACCAACAAAACAGGTAGTTGTGGAGAAGCCTGGGTAAGACTAGGAAGTGATTCAGTGCACATGAAGTGACTTACTGTTCGTTTCATCTGTTGTAACTGGCAAATCTGACTTGGGTTTACAATCCAGAAGTTCTTCAGAGCTGCTAGGGGCTCCATTGCTGCTTCTGTTCTCCAAGTGAATGTCCTGCTGAACGGATGAGGAGTCCATGGTAAAAATAATCCAGATCCCTGGAAAGTTTTTCTTCAGAGTAATTTTCCACCAAGTGAACTACCAAGTCCTGTTTCTCTCCATCAGCAACAGCAGCATCAAGATGTTACACAGGAGCACAGTTCTAAGCTTTACAGCTGATGCTGTGCAGCAGGCAGAAAATAATTCCAGAAGATCATGAGAACAGCTCACAGCCAAAGTTGTGATCACTAAGGACCTGCATCTTCTAGAAACAAAACACAGTAAATTTACAAACATTTCTTAGAGCTTTGAAAACAGGAGTTAAAAAGCAAGTAGTGCTCACAGATTAGCCACCAGCCCAACTTCAACACACAGAAGCAGGACATGGGATAATAACAGAGACAATGAAATACCACCAAGTATCCAGCTTTTGTGAATAAGAAGTGACCTATTTAACAGCTTTTTTATTATCTTTTTTTTTTTAGTAGCATTGATAGAGCAGCATAATGATGCAACAAGATAATATCCATCAAGACAACTGTTTCAGATCACGGTCCCTTTTAATGGAAATTACTCTCTGGCCTCTGCTTTAATAAGCAAGCCAGTATTCAGAGTAGCATTTTGCTCTGTAAATTACAGTCTGGACTTTCATACCATATATTTCATTTCAAGGACCTACTGCCATTGAAGTTTCAATAACTTCAGTTAGAATGCAGTATGGAATTCACATTTATTTTTTGTGAAATTACTTCATTGCTGTGTACTTGTCTGCAGATCACCCAGTATGTATCACTGTACAGAGCCTGAACTACTAATTACAGCACACACTGGCAGTCAGAACGTGGCCTGGGCAGTTCAACACTCCCTTCTCCTATGGTGAGTCAAGAGGAGAATTTCCAAACTCAGTCCATAGAATTTGCAAATGATCTTCCAGGCATTCAGCTCTTACCTTTGAGTAAAGACCCAGCTAATTAAAACAGTCTGACAGAAGCTGTTGTACATAGAGTCACTCCAGGTATTTAAATTTTGTTGAAATAGTTACTGACAGCTGAATACAGATTACAAAATATTACGGTTCCTATTTACTAAAGAAACATAAGAAACCCCCAGTTAAAAAAAAAAAAAAAAAAGGAGGGAGCAATGGGGAGAATGCCAGGTCAGGAACATTTTAATTGCACTTTTACATGAACGCAAACACTTTGAGCAACATTCCTTCCATATCTCCAGAGAGTACTTGTGAAACTGCTGCTGTACCAAACTGCCCTGGTCACCCAGCAACACCACTGGTCATGTCCAAAATGTTACTGAAGCTGCTAACACCTCAGGATACACAGGACTAGACAATTATTGTAGGTGACCCTTATGGAGGTGAGCCGTGAAGGAGCCAGAAACCTGGAGCACATTCCTAAGAGAGAAACCTCCACCAAATAGAAAGATGAGCATCTTCGCTGTGATTTGGTACTGGTTTTATAAGCTTTTCTGTACAATAAAGCTTCTGGAAGAACGACCGTTGTGTGGAAAACGAGATATTACATGACAGGTCACCAAGAGCAATCACAGACAAAAGGCAAGCACAGCTCAGGTTGCTTACACCCTGGCAAAATCCAGTCAACATCACATGGCTTCTTATCCTTATCATAAAACACCTTTTAATAATCAGGGTCATGAACAGCGTCTTTCTCCTGTACAACCCATTCCCAAATATTAAAGGCTACATTATTTTGGCTTCAAATTCCTTTTTTATCTCTGTGTTGAGCACAGACAAACACCAACACGCACGCCACGGGAACCCAGCAGTAACCTCACAGGGAAAGGAGCTGTACGAAAACAACCGGTTCTGTCTAACACCAACGAGAAGGGCAACAGACCCCGGTGCCAGGCTGGGGAAGCGTCCTACCGAGACAGGCCCGCGGGGTCCCTGGGCCAGGGCACTTCTCTGGGGTCCGGCGAAGGCACCCAGAGGCCTGGGGCCATAGCCCGCAGAGCCGGGCTGGGCCGGGCGGCTCCCCTTACCCCGGCAGGCCGCGGGGATACGAGGACAGCCCCGAGCGCTCCCGCCCGCCGTGAAGCAGCGCTCGGCCTCCCCCAGCCGCCCCCCGGCGGGCGCCGCGCCTCAGCCGCCCCCGCGCCTCAGCCGCCCCCTTCCCGGCCAGACCCTCGCAGACCTGGTGCCGCCCGCCTGGCGCCCAGCTCCTGCCCGAGACGTGGCGCTGCCTCCGCCGGGAAGGGGAGGGCGCGGAGGTGCAACGCGATTCTCCCTCCCCCTTCAGCCGGGGGCCGCCGCCGCTAAGGGCCGGGCCGAACCCGGGGCGGCGCCCTCCGCTCCGCCGCCCCCGCACAGCCGGGCCCCGCGCCCCTCGGCCGGGAGCCGCGGCGGCCTGGCGCAGCCGGGGAGGCGGCCGATGCGGCCGGACCCGGTGGAGAGGCGGCCGCTTTTCCAGACGGACCCTTTCCGGGAGCGGAGGGAATGGGGCGCGGCTTTCCTGGCCGGGCCGAGCCTATCTGAGCGCCCGCCCGGGGCCCTGCGGCGGAGCCGGGCCCGGACTGGCTGGGAGGGATTCGCTGTCTCCCTTCGGGCCTCCGTGCAGATCTTCGAGGCCGGCAGCCGACTTGCATTAATTAAAATCAGATTTGTGCATACGTTAAAAATTAAATCGGTGTGTACAAGCGATGCTTCCCTCGCAGCCTTCATTATCTGGATCGTTCACGTTCTTGCATTAGTGTTGCCATTTACTGGATTAGAGTCAGGGCAGTTCAGAGCCTTGTCCAGCTCATTCTCGTTGGCAGTATTCCCGATGGCCCTTTCCTTATACATCCGTCCTTGAAGTTCTCGGCATCTTTCAGGCACTGGACATCCCTATACTGGGAACTGTCACATCCCAGTGCTATTTCACACAACCGTTGCCTCCTAAACATGTTGCTGAGTTTTGCTTTTCTAGATTTTTTTCCATTAGTAGCTTATCTTGTTATATTGGGATTGTTTGTGGGTTGCTGGAGTGTTTTATTAGTTGGGTAGATTTTACTCCTAGCCTTGCTGAAGTCTCCATATGTTCCAGAATACTGTTCAGTGGGTGTGGAAAACCAGACATCTCTCTGAAAAGTCACATTGGTGCCCCTTTTCTCTGAACATTTTTATTTTCAACATGAAAATGCCTTCTAACATGAAAATGCCTTCTAACATCATACTGTCATCAGGTCAACATCATACTGTTGTCAGGTCAACACACTTAGCTTTTCCAGATATTCCTCTTTTCTTTTACCAACCTGTCCAAATTACCCTTAATATGCACATGAGCCCATGGAGCTGTTTCTCTAGGAAGACATGAGGCTGTTCAACAAGTCAGGAAGCTCATTAAACCCAAACTGTCTGCGAGTCTAAATTGTTTAAATTGCAAACCTGTTAACCGAGCTCCTGACAGATTGCTAATGATAGTATCTTTGTGTTTTCCTTTGGGCATTATGCAGAAGGAGCCCTGGAAGCATGATTTGAAAGAGGCTATTTTACACACTAATTCAGGAGGAGAACTATTTTCAAGTGCAAATGCATGGATCTGAGAGAGGCTAAGCAAGCCAGATTATCAGAGATAGGGACTAAATGAGCTTGATCAAGAAGGACTGCCACTGTGTGCCTCTGTGCAATCTTCTTAGAGACTCTGCTGAATGAAACACCTTTTACCGTTCACAAATTCACAAACACAGTCTCAGTAAGGGATCTGCACAAGTATCTGGAGAACGTATGTTTGGATGCAGAGAACAAGCAGCCTCCTACTATTCTGCTGCCTGAGCCAGATGCCTGTACAAGTGGGGACTCCCAGGCTGTGCCTCAGTACCAATGTGAACTGAAGTTCAGCCTTCTTGGCTGGGTGCACAGGTTTGGCACTGAGCTTGTAAACCATATGTGGGGGTTGTGTGGCCAAAGGAGAGCTGAGCTGAAAGGGATGTTAACAGAATGAGCCTCAGCTGAGATTTGGGAGGAATCCCTGAGAACTTGCCTGTATAAATGAGTGTTTAAAATTCTTTAGCAGCGACCTTCACTGGATACTCTTCCACAGAAAGTGTCAAAGACAATACCTAAACTGTGTTCAATCTGTTGCTTTTCTTTTAAGAATATAAAAAGTTGTAGTTTTGCTCCCTGCAGAGAACTGGAATTCAGAACTGTTGAGTCACTAATGTTGCTGTTCAGTTGGAGTATTTGCCTATGTTTGCTCCCTGACTTCGATCCCATATCTCTGAGACAATTTATTGCTTGGGTGAGGGTCCAACATATCTCTTATTTATTAGTCTGCTGCATGGCACCAAGCCCCCCAGCTACTGGAATAACCACTTGTTTAGACCCTGCCACCCAAGCATGGCACAAAGCTGCAGCAGCCTGCTTGAATGAGAAAGAGAATCCTTCATACTGGGAGATCTCTATCATCGGTAACATAAGTTTTAGTACAAAAGGGGAATGCCACAGCAACTACTTAAAAAGCCAGAAAAATTGTAAAGCACTAACACAAATCATGCCTTTAAGTGCAGGGATTCCTGTAAATTTGCAGGAGACTTGTTTGTGTAAACTGTGGTCTCTGTCTCCAGCAGAGAAAGAGCCCATGGCTTATCCCAAAGTCTGTGCAAGTTCCTCTTGCAGAGCACTCTTCTATTCTTCAAATATAAAAATCAGAAGGTACCACAACAAGTTTTTTTTACCACAGCCAGTCTCAGCATTCTTTCTCCCTGCAGCTAGGCTGCCTGCAGGAGCTGTGTGCTGCCTTCTCTCCAAGTAAGCTCTCTCAACCTTAATAGGAATTGTCTTTTTCAGGAACTTAGGGGAAGGCAAAGTTATTAATCTTTGCTCTGACCAAAAAAAAAAAAAAAAAAAAAAGAGCATATAATGCCAAATCAAAGAGCTGAGCTAACAATTAAAATTAACAGGGAATGGCAGAGCGTTTGCAGAGTTACCTACCCAGCAAGGTGTTTCTGTAACTCGCTCTGTGTGTGTGTGTGAGAATTGCACTAGCAAAAGAAGAAGAGTCAGGTAAGAGAGAAAAGCTCCATACTCTGCAGAAGCAGAGGGTGGCACTCTCTGCACAGCACAAAGCTCATGCGTGGTGCTTTCCAGTTACAGCTTTTATAGCTATAAACATGTTTTTCTAAATATTTCCTTAGCAAAGATCTTGCTCTCTAACCGCTGACAACACGGTGTTCCAATTCTCTGTGCTTATTGCATGTTTTTTCTGCCTACATGTTTCTATTACTTGGTGTCACTCAGTCTGCAGAAACTTCATTAAAAAAGAAACCTGTGCTTACCACATATAAATAGCTCAATTACTGGCAGACTGCAATCAGTCTCAGGCGTCCAGCTCTCCTCTCACAGCCACTGAGGAAAAAAATAATTTTGAATTAAATTCGATCATAGAACTAGAACTCAGGTCTTCAGAACTGTGTTTTATTAAAGACTGCCTTAAATTTTATTATATGTTTTATTTACTTATAGATATATACCTTAATATAAACCTTATACAGCATTCTACCTAAGGAATTTTTAACATGTCTGTTCTAGCATGGATAAGTATTTGAAGTGTTATTTCCTGACTCATTTCTAAAAACAGAGGAGAAGCTGAGATGTAAGTGTGGTGTGTCTGATATAACAGCCTAGCTCAGAATGGATTTAATCAACCTCTACTCTACATAAAAGAAGGCTGGGAAAGCATTAAAACCCATGTTGTGTAACCAGAAGGTTTGCAGATGAGAACTCTTGCATCCAGAGAATAAACTAAGATTTAAAACCTTGTTACAGAAAGTGTCTTGCCAGTGCCCTCCTCTTGTTTAAAGCTGGATTCAGTCTGGTCACACCAGCTGTTTTGAAAAACAGAAACTGCTAAGAGCTGCATTAATTTCTGTGGAACATTCCACTAGATTCTCCCTGGGCGAGGAGGGTTAGCTTTGGTATCAGGATGCCTTACATATTTAAGAAAATTAATTCAGAAAGTTCTCTTTCCATGTGTCTGTGTGTGAGAGAGAGAGGATGGAAATCACTGGTTTTTAGTGGTTTCAAGCTTAGCTTTCCCACAATAAATGATTTTTGCTGCCAGCCTGATAGCAGTAAATTTCTACTTTTTTTTTTTTTTTCCCCCTGGAAATTACTTTCCCAGTCTGGGGCTACTGGTTAAGAAAGTGCTGCCATTACACACACAAGTCCTACCCATTAACTTCATAAATGTCACTGTTCCACTGAAATGTAGTACTTGCTTCAGCATTTCAAGAGCCCTCAAAATGGCACAGTACAGGAGGGAACATGGGCCAGTCCTTGGAAGGAGTTGCTAAAGAGCATTGAAACCTTAAATTTTTCAACAGGGAGCCCAATGCAGAGAACAGGACCTTTACTTTCTTAAAGATGTCTCAGCACCTGTGGAGAGGCTTGACTGTGTCTGCTCAGGGATGTCCCCAACTGCACTTGCACCCCTCCTTCCTGATGCACAGTAGGAATGGGGTACAACTCTTATCTGGGCTGTGTGGCAGCTATGTGAGAGGTGGAGCAGTAGAGAGTGCAAGATAAGGAATAAGGAGTAGGCAAGAAGCAAAGTCCCTTTTACCCTTCTGGTCTTCTTTGATCCTTCCACTAAATCTAACCCTGGTCCACCTCCAGCTGCCTTGCATGACTGTGTAATGGGCAGCTGGGCCAGACACTGTGGGAAGCCAGCTCACCAGCCAGGTGGTCTCTGGAAGGGGCATTAAAAGCCCTGCTTGCAGGCTCAGTGTACCACCTGGAAGCCTGTCTTCATGGGCAGGTAGACACCTTTGGACCTATTCTTCCATGCTGCCTGGTGTGGGCAGTTGTCCATGCCCGTATGAAGTCCCACTGCCTGCTCACAGAGGGAGCTCACAAATATAATCTTCATAAGAACTACAGCTTGAAAGGGTCACTGGTCTGAGCTGAAAATAGTGACAAGCAGACTGCTAGAAGTTTTATCCTTAATTCTACATGCTAAGTCATTGCTAAGCCATAGCAATGAAGTGTTGTGTGGATGGGCCCTGCTACCAGGGGGATGCTGAGATATGGAAACAAAGACATATTGACAGAATTTGCTAGGCCAAGAACGGAGTAAACACAAACATGGGAAATCAGCATACATTTGTGTCTGTGCTATGTGCTCAAGGCCTACAGCTTGAAATAGCAGCATAGCCCACACAGCAGCCTCTTTGCCTCGAAAGGATTACTGGTGCCTGCACTCAGATGACCCCTGGAAAGGAATCCAAATAACAGGGATGTAAGATCCTTAAAAAGAGCTGCATTGCTAGACTTGGGCATGTTCTCTCTCTTTCATTTAGATTTTTTTATATTATTATTCTAGCTCTGTCCAAGTGAAGAAAAAAAAATATCACTTTTTGAATGCCCTTTTCTGCCAGCTAGTCCTTGACTTTGTCCACAACAACTGTGCATTAACATAAGGAAACAGCAGATGGAATCTCTGTATTTACTTCTGTCACACTGAGCCTCATGTGGGAAAAAAAAGTAGATTTCTTGTTTCAGGGATTTTTCAAAGCTTAGCATGCATTTATGGTGACATCACCCTGAGGTTTAACTGGGAGTGTGAAGAAAAGCAATGCACCACAGTGCTGTGCTTCAGAGACCAGACTGCCCTTCAGGCAGAAGTGTTCTGCTTGGAAAAATCCCTTCCCTCTCAAAAAACCCTTCTGCCAGATATGCCAAGTGTCCTGGGTTATGTGTTTATTCAGAATAGATATAATGTAGTTATGTATGCTTTTTTAGTTGACAGGTAACTCAAAGAAATATTACCCAGGAGGAGCAAAATGTAAATTTGAACATGAGCAATTGCAGTAAATAACTGACAAGGTCATAGCCTTGGAACACCATTTACACAGGATTTGCCCTGAAAATAAAAGGGTGAAATAAGAATTGGCCACACGAAGAATTATTTGCATCTTCTGCCTTCAGTGCAAGAAGGATAAACAACCCAATCAAGCTATCAAGATGTTCCTTATGTGCCCTTCCATTGAAGGGCTATTTCTACATTAGCATATGCAAATTTCCCAGGGAGGCAGCAGGGTCCAAGAGGCCAGCAAGCAGTCAGAGTCCTGTCCCTGATTCCCCCTCAGCCTTGGGCTAATCACATCATTACTTCTTCTAGGTGTCCCCAGTTTGTCCAATAAAGGATAACAAGCAGCTTCATCTCGCAAGCATTATGAGGATATTGGTTTCACCTCTTTGGGAGTCAAGCATTATATATCAAGCCCTCAGAGTAGGTGGATCACACGAGCTCAGTGTCAGTGTGCGTTCAGTGTGAGCCTGCTGCCTCGGGGCCGATGCCCAGACTCTCCTGCTTTCATTACCAAGTACAAATTCAAGATATTACTTCAGATTTACACAACGAAATGACAATACAGAAAGTCAGATACGAAGTACATTCATACATTTATGACAAAAGAATGATTTTCTTAGATGCCAGTGCTCCAACTTCATCCTTATGGTATGCACCCACTTGGACACCAACTGAAGGTATTAGCAATTTTTTTCCCATTGATTACCTAGCACTCTGAAAATCAGGTTAATCTCTGCTCTTTGGGAAAAAGGAATTCAAGAACTGGGATACCAGCACAGCCCAACAGCCTGGCTAGTCATTTCCCCCCTTTTTCAGTAGTGGCCAGCACAATAATTTTCTGGAAAAGGTGTAAGAAAGCTCATAACAACCTGCTTCTTGGCCGATTCCCCTCCCATGCCAGCCAGATAGAGCTGAATCTCTGAGAGCTCCCTGTGCTGCTCACTGCGAGGGGGTAACCGAGCTACAAAAAACCCAAACCAGCTCCAATTATGAAACCACACTATTCTGTCAAATACTTGTACTTTTAAAATAGATTACTCCAACTCTTCCTACAGAACAGAAGAATTAACTGCAGCTAGCAATGTATGTCTGCTGCCAGCTGCAGGGACAGAATAATTATTGGTGCTGGGGTCTGTGGGGCTGCCCAACACTCATTGCAGCATATGGTGCAACTGGATGGGGTATAGGAAGGGGTCTCATCCCAAAAACAGGAAAGCTGCCTCAGAAACCCTCCCCGGATCTCCGGAAAGGTCCAGCAGCCACTGTACCCTGACCGCTAGTTTTTGTGCAGCTCTTTCTCTTTGGGCTGCCCAGGATGCCCAGCGGTGTTACTTCCCTGTCTTTCTCTCCGTGCACAGTTGAAGCTAGGGTGACTTTTCCGCCTCGAAAAAGACCAAAGCCCTTTTCCTGTTTCCCCTTTCACTGATAATTCACCCTCCTGACTGTGCTCCAGGGTCTGGCAGGAGACAAGAGCACCGGCCGGGGTCGCTGCCCGGGGCAGCTGCCCTCGCTAGCCCAGGACACCAGCCCCTCCATCTCCCCACCGCACAGCAGGAGAAACTTTTTCCGCAGGAGCCCGCTCCAGCAGGCTGCTCGGAGGGGCTGGGCTGCCTCCATCCCCGGCGGTTCCCAAACCCGGCGAGGATACAGCTCTGAGCACTCCGCTCCGACCCTGCTTGCAGCGGGGGAGCTCGGACCAGGCACCTCCGGTCCCCTCCAGCCCGGATAGCTCCGCGGCCGCCCGACCCCTCCGGCTCCCGCGGCGCCTCGCCCGCTCCCCGCCGAGCTCCGCGCCGCAGGTGACCCCCCGGGGGAGGGCAGGGGCCGGGAGCGGTCGGGGGAGGGGGCGAGGGGCGGGGAGGCCGGGCTCTGGGGGTCGCCGTCAGCGGCGCCCGCTCGGGGCACGGCTCGGCTCGGCAGCACGAAGCTCCGCTCGGCTCGGCACAGCACAGCACGGCGCAGCACGGCTCGGCTCGGCGCGGCACGGCTCGGCTCGGCGCCCCGCGCCATGGTCCGGAGCTGCCCCGGCGCGGGGCTCGTCCTGGCGGCGGCCGCCGCGCTCTGCCTCGGCGGGGCGGGAGGCAAGGTAACCTCCGCGGCACCGGGCGGCCCCCTCCCGCCCCCGCCGGCACCGGGCTCCCGGCTTGGCGCGGACAGCCGAGAACCCGACGAGGAGGGGGTGCCCCGGGGCTCGGCGTGCACCGGGGAGGGAGATCCGCCGGGAACAGGGGAGGTACTGGGAGTCCCGGGATGAGGGATGCAGTGGTGCTCGAGGGACGAGGGATGCGCCGCGGCTCCCGCAGGAAGGATGCAGCGGAGCTGCCGGGGCGGGGGCGGCTGCGCTGCCCCTTTGCCCGGGACCGAGAGCTCCCCTCGGCTTCTGCGCACGCGGCGGCGGGGTTTGGGTGCCTCTTTAGGGCGCCTCTTTAGGGCTGGCTGGTGACTCGCCTCGGAGTCCAAAGGGCACCAGCAGGCACCACTGTCTCTGGATCAAACTCTCTGTGTCGATATAGCCGGATCCGAAATCCGGTACAAGCCCCGTGGAAACCCCTAGAACAGCATTTCCAGCAAAAATCAGAGCAATTGCCCCACAGGCATCCCTATCAAGGGGCAGCCTGGCATAAGGAGGCCAAACTAACCACCCTTAATGCTGTATTATTGTCTCCATGCTCTCCGATCATTTGCACCTCTTCTATGGAGAGCAGGTAAACAGCGCAAATGACAGATACAGCTTTCGGGACAGGGATCTTGGCGTAGGCTGGGAGCCACTGGGTGAGCACTTGGGGAACCAGAGGAACGAGGAGCAGCTGCAGATCAAGCAGTCGCTCGGTGTTTTGGGAAGGGTAAGCAGTCCTAGTCCTAGTGAAGTGAGCAGGACTTTTCCTGTGGACCCTGATAGAAGCAAGATTTGACACTTCTAGAGGTTCTCAGATCTATAAAACATGAGCCACTACACTATAAGAAAATAATATTCCTTACATGCACGTCTTTTGTTACGTGTGTGTACATATATATATGTATATATAAAAGAAACAAGGTGGGGGGTTGCTTTCCTTCGTGGAAAACAGTGTTGTGATTCTGCCTGAGACACCAATTGCCTGACACAGCACACGTGAACATAACAATGACTTTGTGGTTGAAACGAGGGTGGTTTATCTCACTCTGGTATCCTAGTGAAGATAGCTACAGTGAGAACTTCTTAAGTAAGCCACATTTCTGGCACTGAAGTACGAAGTATTAACTTTACAAAGGTGCACACTTAAATCTATTGAATTGTACGATTTGAGGGTTTTGTCTTTTGTTTCTCTTTTATCTCTATTGCATCACATATAGCTTACCCTCTTCTGCTGGGTTTGTTACTGGAGATGAACAACTCTCTCCCCCAGTGGCATACTTCTCTTATTAAACTACATAACTTGCTTGCTGCCCTAAGTTATTACATCCTTCCTGTGCTTGTTTTGCTCTAACTTCACCTGCACAATCATGAGGTGGACCAAGTATTACCTGTGGGATGTTTCTTTGGGTGCAAGTCATGATGGTAGGACACTGAATGCATCAGCAAACTGCAAATTTTTTGCTTGATTTTGCTTTTTTCTATGTTTCTGAGCCAACTTCTGTTGTTCTTTATCTCTGAAATCAGGACTGTTTGATTTCCTATCAGGCAGTACCTGAACTAAAGTATTGACCAACAGCACTATAGAAAAGAAACTGCATCCTTAATGGAAAAGCAACAGCCTCCCACATACTTTCCCAGTCTTGACTTTTTGCTGTATCTATTATTCTTTTGATCATGTTGTCTATAGTGTCTTCATATACTGGACAATGTCTTTTGCAGAATGGAACTTAGGGTTTTTCTATTGCTTCTCTTCCTACATTGACAGTGAAATCTGTGTGTGCACATCTCTTTCTCCCTGTTTTTATTGTTTTTTCGAGTAAGTTGCACTTGCTCTTCACTCATCAAGGACTGCACTATGCTGCCTAGGCTTCATTATTTTTATCTTTTTTGGCTACATTCTGATAGTGTTGCTATGCTAGTAAAAAATACACATCCCACTCTAAGTTGGTGGTTCAAAAGTAATTCAATTTGGCAGTTGAAAAAAGGTATTCAAAGATTTATGAGAAATGAATTATCTTCTGGCTTAGAGTTAACAATATAAAAACATAACAGAAACTCCCTTGGAAAGGGCAAATCTGCATGAGATACAGGAAACTGAATTGTTCTTTTCATCCAGGAAGGTGGTCTGTGCCAGGCAGAGTTGAGGAACTCTGGAATGCTGTAGGGTAGCGTGGATGTTTGAAGCATGTTTTGTGGCAAAGTAGAACTCTTTCTGGAATCCTTCACAGTGTACTACAGCAATATAAAAATAGGAGTAAGATCAAATGAAAGAAAATTTGAAGATAAGGCATATGATGTTTCCTCCTGCATGTCTGTATCAGATGGAATGAGATGTGCAGATAAGTAGCTTGTTTATCCTGAAGGAAGAATACAAGCCTGATGAAAGAATAACAGTCAAAATTACGTCTCTGTGTTTCCATAAACTATTATCTGTTTAATCAAATCCCTGAGGAGGAGGTCTCTATGGCAGTGCCATCCTTCATCTAGTATTCTTCTGTTCACTAGCTGGCTTAGAGAAAAAATTCAGCCTTTCTGAATCATTTTAGGAGAAGAAATCTTAGTGATCCTAGACCATCTAGTAAAGTCTTAGTCCTGCTCCCAGTGAGGACTATGGCAAAATTCCTGCTGGTTTCAGAGGGAGCAGGATCCTTCCCAAGATCAGTGAAGGATTAAAAAAAAATAAAAAAATCAACTACTAAAATATGCACCTCAATTAGCAAAGAATGTGGCCTGATTAGTAAAGTGTATGAAATTTCAGCTATTAAATTCTACAGCCCTGATCAACAAAGCACGCTGCACAATTGGCAATGTATCCAGAATCTCAACTACTGTACTAGTCTCCTGCCAGATCAACCAAGCATGCATCTGAATCTGTAAATTATGCAACTGGAGCAGCAAAATATGCACTTCTGATAGGGGGGGAGATGGCTACGGAAATTCTCATATGTTTTAAATTGACACACAATAGGTCTGTTACTGGTCAACCTCTGCCTTAAGAAAACTAGAGGCAAAATACATAACTTTTGTCAAGTCTTTCCAGACAAATGCTGGACTGGAAAAGTATGTACCTCCAAAGGTTCAGTGTCTGCTAACAGCAGCCTCATTCTTTACCAGATGTACTGCACATCTGGATCCAATCCCAGCTACTGCCAGGTGTGGGGGTTATTTTAGTAACACTTCAATGGGATTGTTGGGTCCAGGTAGCTTTTGCTTTACAGGTCACTGCAAAGCACTGTGTATGCACACCAGGCTGTCTTTCTGTCTCAAGAAACAAAGCCAATCAAAGAATCTGAGAGTTTTGATTGCAAGTAGCTTAATACCTATTAATCTCTTTACTGTTTGTGAAAGTACTCTGTGCTTTATGAGTAAAAAAAAAAGTGATAGGTCTTTCTTATTTTCTTTATGTCTTTATTCATTGCCATAGCTGCTTCCTATTGTTTACAATGTACCTTGGCAGATATTTACTGTGTGAAGAATTTGGATGTTTGGCCAGTTTGGGGAACAGATAAATTAGTATCTCCTGAAGCAGTAGACCCTTTTCTCCCTAGCTTGTGCATATGTGCTTAAAAATTAAAATCCAGCCACAGTAGCCAATTCTGATCTTTAGAAGTTGTTTTAGTTTTACATTACTATTTTTGTTTGGTACAGAAGACCTGCAGGTTGCCCTATTTTAATAACAATACAGTTTCAGGATTTCTATAAACTGCTTTTTATAATGTCTGGAAGTAAGCTGTGTTACGCTGCCTGTGCTCAAGGAAGGCATGAGAATTGCTTTGCTTTATTGCACTGTTCACTTTGGTACCCAAAAGTCTGAAACATTGAGTCTAAGAAATATCTGGGCTTGTTTTTTCTTCTTAATCCACTACAGTTGGTACATAAAACTGGCTTGCATTGAACTTCTTATTTACACAATTTCTGTCTCATTTCCAGGTCAGTTCAATGAATGATCCTATTTAGTTCTTTTTCCTTTTAAAATATTTCCTACTGAGTCCAGAGCAGTGCCCTTAAAACATAATTGATTTGGGTCATTGAACCTTTATTTTTCATGCATGTTAGTTTGCATCCCGCCACTGGTCTGACTGGTATTTCAATTAGAAAAATGCGGGCGGATTTCTCCTAGAGGCGAAAGTTCATGAGGAGTCTCTGGCAAAATCAGATCCTGGAGTACGTATCCCTGGAACCAGGCAATGATTTGTAACTTCTTTTTAATGCTCTGTCTGGCCAGAATGTTGTAAATCTGGCACTCTCTTGTTAGCTTCACGCTAAGCAGCAATAATGTCCACAGTGTTTTAGTCCTGATAATTCTAATTACTGAAGCAGTGAAGAAGCTGAAAGCTGAGAAGATGGACGATGCTGGCCTCAAGTCCTGCACAGCACATGGGACTCTGGCTTTGAGGGCTGAACCATAATTCTCTTGTTTGTTGATGCCAGGGATGGAAACAGCAGCCAAAGTAACAGAAGTAAGCCAGTGGCAAAAGATTTCTGGAACGATGTGGGTAATCTTTATGCAGAAGGAGCTAAAAAAATGCAGTACCACTAGAGATGCCAACCATCCTTGGGATGAAAACACTGAAGTAATTTTTGTTTCTTTACTATCTAAGTAGGTTGAAGCAAACAATCCTGTCACACTGGTTTAAAAAGACCCAGCAGACAAACTTTCCTGTGGTAACCAACAATTGCTGTTCTCCCCCTTCTGCTTCTTTGCATGACAGACAAGGAATGGTGGTAAAATCTTCAAGTGCCTTCCTTCCTCCCTTCTTAAAAAGAGAACTCATGGCATGTTTAATATCAGAGAGTGGCTACCCAGCAGTACTGTAGCTAGACCAGGTCTGGTATAGTAACTCTTCCCTTTACACACTATTGTCACTAGGTCAGTCTGTGCACTGGTATCTCAGGTCTATGAATAATAAATAATATTCAGCTTAGTGGTAAGATACTTCCTTGAGTATGGGAAGTAATAAACAGAAAAGTAATCCTCTTCTACTTGTACAAATCCATGGCAGGACAAGGGTGGAGTCAGGACAGGGCACTATAGGGTCTTGCAATAATACATGGAACAATGACACAGCAAGAGGGAAAAGCCAAACTGGTAGCCTTAATTCTTAAACTCAGTGTAAGAACTTTGATTCCTCTTACAAGTTCTCAGCAGCAAATTGTCTTAGGGTTAATTTTGAATCTACTTACTCATGTCATTGCCAATGAGCAGGAGCTTCCAATTTTGAGAGGACAAAAGGTTAATTTGCCTGTATTTACTTTCTAGTATTCTATTGGAGCTCACAGAAGTCATCTGGGACTTCAGGAGGATTTAAATCAGGCCATAAATACTGCTGGCTTGGATTGGTAATGATGTACATTGAGGACAATGTGTATTTGGATTTGGGTGGAGTCCTTTCATGGTAGGGGAGTTGGTAATACTTCTACAGCACCTTTCATCAGAGGATTTCAGAGTTTCACAAATATCTAATTACAGAAACTATTAAATTATATGAAATCCTTGGTCCTGGAGGAGTACAGGCAGCACCATTACACTTCAATATAAAGCAGGGGTGGGTGGTGTTCAAAGTGGCAAAACAAAATCAAATTTGCCACATGCAAGCCATAACCTGCTGTGCTATCTCATTTTCATCCAGTATTTTATTCGTCTTATTTCTTTATATTAGCAGCTGGGTTGCAACATCAAACCACCTAAACAAAATGGGCTGGTACAAGCCTCCATTCAGAACTACCATCAGCTCTGAAGTAGGGACTTTTGGAAGTCCACTCATCTCTTACTGATGTGTTTCTGTAGTGTTATTGTTTCATTATTCTGTTAAGGAGTAGCAGGACTGTAGCAAGGGTCAAGCGATCAAGTGCCAAGGATGTCAACAAGGACAGCTTCCTGAATACGGGAGATCTGGGATGCAATGCCTCTGAAAGTCCATCCTGATCCAAATCCCAGAAGGATGATTGCTCAGCCTTTCCAAGGAGGCTGTGCCTGCTCTGTACCATACTTAAACTGGAATTAGCAACAGGAGATCTAATCCACCCGTTCTACCTAAATCCAGCTCTCTCCTGGTCTTGGTTAGTAAATATTCTACTGTTTTGAATGACTGTTTAAGTTTTTATTAAAGGTTTGGGTTTTTTTCTAGATTTGACATTTTTATTTTACATTTAGTCTTTACTGTTACAAGTGAGGCTTGAAGCCCAGGCTGCCCATCCCCTTGCCTTCCTGCCCGTGTTCTAGATCTGCATGGGTGGGCAGTTCAGGTGAATCCGAGACCTCACTATTTGAATACAAGAGCCCCAAGGAGTTGCTCATCAAGACTAACTTTAAATGCAAGCTTAGCAGGCTGAACACTTTGATTTGCCTCTAAAATCAACAGTAACTTATTCCAGGTTTCCTGGTTGAAACTTGAATGGAGAACAAGAAAGGATGTCTGCAAAGCAGATATATTTGGAAAAAGAAACAGCTCACTAGTTGGGACCCTGGAACAACAAACCCAGCGCTTAGTTTTTCCTCTGCCTGCAGTATCTGTGATACTTTTTTCTGCTTTCTCCCACACCCTCCCTGCTGTGCCCTCATGGTCTCTCCTTATGTGTAGGCAGTAAAGTAAAATTTACAAGCATCCTGCTCTCTGAAATCCTGGCAAAGGCAGAGTCTTGGAAATTTCCCTTTGCAGAGTGCACAAGAGGAGGCTAATCCTGGAACAACGAGGTGGGGAAAATGCTGCTGTTTGTATACCATCCAAATCTAAGGATGTGCATTCAGACCATAACAGACCTCTGAAACAGACTTGGCTGTGGCAACGGCTCGTTTAGAAGTGTAGTTAAAAATATTGCATGAAAGGGAGAGGGTTTTTTTTCTTGCTTTGCTTTTTAAGGATCACTATCCATGTATTCTGCAAAAGCCCTCTCACCTGTCAGTGATGTTTAGTGAACCAACAACCCTGTTCCCAAAGAGCTGCAGTAACAACTCTGCAACATGCTAGTGGCAATACAGAATATTTGCAGGGTTTGGCTTCCACATGTGGAATGTTTCCTTCTCCATATGTTTGTACAATAGACTTCCAACATGTGAAACATCTGACGTGTCTGGATGAAACAATAGGGTCATACAGCTGGAAATCCAAGCACAAACAGCCCTCTTTTTTGCAAGGCCAGTTTATACATGTGTGTTTTGTTTGCCTTTAGAGATCCAAATTTATTTCTGGGGAAGTGGCCAGCAAAATTTGCATGGGATTGCCTTTCAGTTCTCTTTTCTCCTGTTTCTGGTACTTTGAAAACAACACATTTTTGGGCACCTAAGCTGCATATGGATTTCATTATTTAAACCTCCCCCACATATTTGGGAGATTTTATACATAAAGTTTAATTTAGCAACAGTACTTTTACAGATTTCTATGAACATACATAACTTGCTTGTTGGAATTCTACACTGAACTCTACAAGCAAACTTTTACATCTGGTTACCAAGCAGTTCAAACAATCTAACCATGTTTTCTACTCTTTAATTTGAGCTGCTTTGGCCTGTTCAATTGATAGCAAATCAAAACCAGATTGATCTTCTGGAAACTCCTTCATCACCCGTCAGTTCCCACCAACCCTATCGTTTACTGTTAATTTTTTCCATGGTGTGTTGTGTACACTTTGTTAATGAGAACTTGCTCTAGTAGAAAAAAGACCTATGCTGACCTATTAAAACCCTGAAGCAAATGACCATGGCATCTTGAACTCTTCATTACACTGCCTTACTTTTATTTACCATGGTCCCATCATATTCATGATTATTTGCCTGAGGAGACACTCTAAATGATGCCTTTGTTTCTCTTTCTAAAGCTTTACATTTTCTCTGTTTGAATGAGGGTTATTTTCTGGGGAGGGGGAAAAAAAGCTTTGTATAGATGCAGGATCTTATTTGATATGGCATCTTGCATCTTTGTTGGAGTGTCCAGTCCCAAGATTTAGCTCTTTTTTTTTTTCCCTCCAAGAATTAATCTGAAAAGCCCACAAAAAAAAAGCTGCCTGTTGATATGAATTCTAGCACTCCCTGCTGCATATTACCTTAGACATGTTGTATGCTTCCTTAGCCCTAAAAAATAATGATGGGATGAAAAGGGAAAACCAAGGTTCAGACTGTGATCATAACGATATCTCACTTGTCTGAACATGGCATGATAAATATATGAGATCCTAGTGACAGGTTTCTGCTTAACATAGTGTGACTTCACAAGTGTAATAGTTCTAGTCCCCAGTAGACTACACCTTAGCATGCAACAATTAGTGAGTCATCAGTGAATGCCTGGGCTGTTACTGTCGGGGTAACTTCAACCTGGGAAACTGGCAGGTAGCAAAAGCACCCATAAACTGCAAGGATCCTGCCAAACCCAAAAAACAAACCTATTAATCCTTAGAATTTCTAGCCTTAAAAGTGTAAATCAAAGAACTGGATAAGAAGAGAGTACTTTGCTTAGAGATCTTTACATAGCTGTAACTTGCAAGACTTTTTGTAGGCAAATCCCTGTCAGTCTTAATTAAAGAACAAAAAGGGGAGAATGAAAACTTTTGCCTATTTATGATACGGTGAAAAAGAGCAAGAATGGTTTTATTGTCTTTTCAATATCCTGACATCTCACGTATGATGCTTGAGGTAGCCGAGTTAGCCAGTAAGCCTCCTAAAGTCCCACCTTTGCTTAGAGGGGGAAATACAATTTCAGAAGGCTGTTAAGACCATTTCTAGCTCCTGCTCTGAATTTCCCTCTGCAGGTAACAATTCTGCCTTTAGTCTGCAGAAGGAGGCAAGCCAAATTAGCCAGCAAAGCCCCACATCCAGAGCTGGGTGATCAGCATTCATAGCCTTCCATAAGAATCTTGCATCAGGTCCTCAAAATATTTGCAGCTAGTGCAGAAAATTCTGCCTGTTGCTCATAAATTCAGTGTAGGTTGGCATCTCTGGCCTAATAAACTGGTTTTGTCTCACCTGAACCTCCCAAAAGCAGAAGGGCATTAGGCTGCCTTTCCTCAGATTGCTTGGGAAGCAAGTACAAAATGTCAAGTTACAATGTATGCCCAGACTGCTTATACTGCTGATCATGCTATGGAAAGCCGTGCTGTTCCATGGGTGATTGTTCAGAAAACAGCCCCTGTTTGTGTCTCTGGGAACAAGCATTTTTTGTAAGGAGAAAAGGGCATTGCATCTCTGAAGTTAAATGAGGAGATGTGTTGTTCTCCACAGAAACGGGAGTGCATTGCTGTGCCTGCTGCTTGTCGGAGTGCCCGTGTTTGTTTTTTTGTGATTTTTCCTTTTCCCCACCTCCTGTTCTCAGAGAGGATCAAGCAGGAGGGATGGTGACCTCATGGTGCAATTATGCAATCTGCTTGAGGCCAGGTATCAAAATACACTGCAGCTGGGAAGCTGGGACCTCGCCGTGGCTGAGGGGCCCGGGCCTCCTGGCTCTAATGAGATCGCTGACCTTCTCCTGCCACTTCTTCTGCAGCTGCTTTGATTCACAGAGAATTGTTGTGGCAATGGCCTGCCTTAACGGTTTGGCAAGCTGCCGCAGGACATGCTGCATCTCCAGGCAGGTGCTAGGAGCTGGCCTTGGAGAGCCAGAGCAGGTGAGGACACCCTGAGCCCTGCCAGCCCTCTGACTGAGCCTGCTCACCTTTGGCCGAGGCTATGCAAACAATACCATCTTCCCTGATTTTTATTTTTGCCCAAGAAGTCAGGAGGAGGTTATCTGTTCTCTGGTGAACTAAAGCAGAGCCTTCCAAGCCATCTTGTTATGACATGAGCTCAGGGCTCAGCTGCAACACAGTCACATGTGGGAAGAATAAGAGGCACTAGAATGGGGCTACAGGCTGGGGCAGATTTGGGCCTCCAAGTCCTGAAGTCTCATCCAGACTTTGCATTCTTTGCTCTAATTGCTGCACTGCTGCATGCCTGCTTCCCCCTTCTTGGCTCTTCTAACAAGATTTTTATTTTGCTTGTCTCCTGCAGCAATAAGCTTTCATAGTCCCCTTCCCTTCCTACATGTTTGTTCTCTTCAAATGTCCTGTAAACCATTAAAAACAATAGAAAACTTAGTGATAGGTGTGAAAACAGAGCCCTGTGACGCTGTCTGATGCATGCCAAGAAGGAATATAAGATGAGTTGGGTTTTTTCCTGAAAATGGGATTTGCAGAGTGGAAATGTCACATCCATAATCACTTTCATGTGGTGGAACTGCTGCTACCCAGCACGGAAATAACAGAGCAGCTGTTAAAAAAGGCAGTTTGGGTTTTGCTTAAAGCCAGCAGTCCATGCTCACTTCAAGAAATATTAGACTCTCATTCAAAAACATGAGTGCAACTGCTTTGATACCATAAATGTATTAAAAGCAAATGTATGATCAGCCTAGTTTCAGAGCCCCACAGCTGAACCCTGTTCAGTGCTTCTTTAGGTGAATTTTCTTAGGGAGCAAGAAGGGGATAGGAAGTGTGTGTGCAGGTGTATGGGCTTGTGTTGAGACAGGGTTATTGGGAGGGTGAGGGAGACCCCTTAGCAAGCAGGATATTCTCAGAATTGATAGGAACTCTTTTGGAGATCAATCTGGAAAAAATCACAGCTAAGGACTGGGAAAAGGAGACAGGGACAACTCTCTCCTAATAACTAAACAAAGTGTTGGCAATGTTTGTTATACTCTATCATTGCCAGGTCTGCTACTTCCAAGCATCCAGAGATACCTGGAGAGTTGCCCTAATGCTGGACAAGAGTCTCCTTTTGCTGTTGTCTCATGCTTTAAACAAAGGCAACTTGACAGAGGGGGAAATGGTGATTCCAAGGCACTTACAGGAATCCTTATACTGCCAGGTGGAAAAATAGGTTAGATGTGCTGCTGCTGTATCTAGTTCATGCTAATGAAAGAAAATTATCCTCACATGCAAAGATGAGCTAAAAATGCAAAATTAAGTTGAGCACTAATTTTATAAAGCCTCTGATTGACTTTGTCCTCCATTGGGAAAAAAATCCTACCAGCTTAGATCTCTAGATCAGTCAGCTGCTGAAGTAAACGTGGTCACTTCTTAAACTAAGACTTCAGTTTTATATCTTGCTCTTTGGATAGTCTTTCCTCAGATTCTGTATTTGATGGGCATCCAAAAAGTTCAGACTTCCTTAACTTGGAAATACTGAGAGGGAACTTGGGGCTTTTGCTGGGAACCACAAGAATTGTATTTCTGGTAGCATTGCAGCTAGTTCCAGCCACGTCAGCAAGTAAAGACTTGTCTGTATTTTGTTTTTCCCCTTAAGCTAGAAGTGTGGGATGACCACTTTCCCTTTTTCCTTCTCCTTTTCTTTTTAAAACTCTAAGTTTTACATTTTCTTTCTGCTGTGGCTGAAAGTTTGGGCCACTTCCTATTTCATCCCAGGTGGTTGGCACTGTTCAAGTGTCCTCGTGAGTCTGAGTGATCTTAACTCAGAATGAACCTCCTATGTTTGAAGGGTAGAAGGGGGAAGTAACTGAGATACCAGACCTCACCCTGCATGTTTTGAGCAATTGCAAAGATGATGGTGGAGCCAGAGTTTTAAAGAGGTCCCTGGGGCAGAATAAAATGTGAAGGAGCTGGTGAGGTAGTCTCAAAGCGCTGCCAACTCTTTGAAAGAAACACACATGTGCGTGCATGTGTGCACATAAGATGGTTTTAATTTTGGAGGGGTGAAGGATCCTAAATAAAGCTTGCTGGATTTTCACCCCACTGATATTACAGTGAGCTCAGATGGGTAAACTTAGTCAACCAGACTGAACAATCTTGGCTTCTAAGACTTCACCCATCTCTGCCCAGAAAATAAGTGTTGCTGTTGGTTGCTGTTGAATCAGCTGTAAGCTGAAGAGGTAAGACTACTGTAAGACTGCCATGAACTGCCTGCAGTCCTGTTCTGGCAGGTAGGGTATGTCTGACCACAGCAGGCTAGAGGCTCAGCTCAACACAACTGTTTTAAACATTTTTGACTCCTAGCCAGAGTGGCAAGTACTGAAAAGCAGATGAACAGGACTGGTAATCTGGATCTCTCTGCTCATAATTGACCTAACTGGGGTGGGCGTATATCAAGTGTTGTTTTTAAAAAAACTCAAAAACCTATCATTTGTTAAGATTAAAAATGTGCTAAATTTTTTGCATGCCTCTGTCAAAAGCCCATGAGTCTATAACTTGGTACACAAGGGAACATCTGTGTCTAATTGATGAAACTCTGCCTTTGTAATGGGTGATTAAAGTGAACTAAACAGCGTTGTCAGTCATTCAGTTGTGGATTATAAATTGATCAGAAATCCTTCTTCCCCCCCCTCGGCTCTGTCTTGCATTTCCTCTCCCTTGTTGGGTTTTCTTCCCGGTCTCAGAGCAAGTCTTGAATCTTTTTGGTCTCCCAAACCATAATAAATGAACAATTCACCCACTGCTGTGACCTTTCAGCCATATTTCTGGAGTGCACAAATGCCCCCCTGCCCAGGCTTGGGGGATGCAGGGTACCTGTGGGGATTCAGCTCGGTATTACAGCCAACAGGTGGCCATGTCGCTCGTAGGGGAACGTGAGGCATTTGTGTTTGAATCCAAGACTCCTTGGATGTGCAGAGAGTATGTGAGTTACTTCTCTCTACATGATGCCAGATTCAAGTGAAAATGCAGGCAGGAAAGGGAGTGTATCCTGAGCAGGGGCGAGGGATTTATGGGGGATGCACTTACCCATTCAGCACTTTGGTGATTAATCCCAGATGATCTACTGAACTGATGGCTGCTGCTTTTGGGTGTTAAAGTCTTCTGGTAGTAGAGGTGGGGCTGTGAATGTGTCCAAGTGCCTTCTCAGTGTCTGAAAAAGGCAACTAGATCAGTTCACATATTCCTCAAAATAAAATCTCAGCACTCAGCCATTGCTAAATTAAGGAGGTTTGGGGCAATCTGTAATCCTCCCACACCCCAGAGTGCTGCCCTGCGATAGCAACAGTTCTGGTGCACATTCTGGCTCTAAAACTAGGTACATATTTGAGTTGAAAAATTAGGCATTATTTACTGTTTCTTGCTATACCAGGGCTTTATTTACAAGTGAGCTCAAAAGACTAGCAGGCGACAAAGGCAAATCTGCACTGATATTCTGGGACAGAGGGAAAGAGTATGAGGGAAGTCACAGAAAAGCCCCCTTTGCTTCTTCCAAGTGTAGGAGCAATCATCTCCCTAAGGGAAGAGCACCATATTCACTGGAAATCAGCTTGTTTTCAATAAATTCCAAGTGACAACAACAGTGTTGGTAATTTGCAAGTTCTGATGTGAGTTAGCAAATGGATCTAAATGTTAGGATC
Organism: Hemiprocne comata; assembly: GCA_020745705.1. NCBI lineage: Eukaryota > Metazoa > Chordata > Aves > Apodiformes > Apodidae > Hemiprocne > Hemiprocne comata. Next base: position 7,683,222 of record CM036602.1, on the reverse strand, counting down.
TATACCCTATTAAACTGACAAAGTTTTTCTGTTTTCACTACGATTTTTACCATGAATTAGCTTATTCAGACTAAACCCCAAAATTTTACCTCATAAAGGATCAGAAAATTTATACCAATTATTTTTGGTATTACATGCTGTGGGACTCCTAAGGCATCAGACAGAGAATAGTATGTTTTGGCACATGAATGTGGTTTCTTTTCCACTTGAGCTTTCAAGCCATAGTGCAGCCCAGGTGCCATAAATGAGAAGCCTGTAGTTTATTCTACTATAATTAACATAAGCTTTGATTTAAATGACACTTTAAAAAGTCAAAGGTTGGATTTCAAGTTGGATACAGAAGACAATTTCCACCCACATTGCAGTTTTGGTCCTTTTTCTATTGCCATCTTGTCATCCACCCTGAAATCACTCAGAATATGGAAAGCACCTGCTGGAAAACAAAGCAGAACAGCCTTGCAGAACAGGTCTGCCTTTTTGTTTTCATTTAAGGGTTTCTAACATTTGGTATTGCATTTTTTTTTTCCTTTCCATTTCAATATGAGCCAAGGGGAGGCACTAGGAGGGAAAAAAATCTGGAGTATTTTGATCTTTGTGGTTTTACATAGACTTCATAAGCTTTGTTTGTTCTACTGCCAAGCTTCCTTTGTGTTTAAACAGATAACAGACCAAGATGACTAATCATTTCCATTAAAAAAGCCCCACCAAACCCAAAACAGTCCCTTTCTTTTCTAATCAATGGTTCTAAACCCGTGCTCCTAGACAGGGCTTGTAACCGAAGTACTTCTGAATTATTTTTTCCCCATTTCAAAAACAATCACCCCAGGCACAGGCTCCCTGCTCTCCGGATTCAGGAAAGCATCTTGAAAAAAAGACTCTGAGAGTGGTTTTGGGAGAAGGTAGCTGTAAATATGTGTGGAAACAGCCTTGTGTACCTTTAGAAACAGCAACATGGTAGTTAGCACCACCAGTTATGGACTTCCTTCCTCTCTAAGTTCTGCAGGTTACTTATGGAGAAAGAAAAAAATGGCAAATTTCACGTGGGACTGTGGCTGTGTTACGTAAAATTCCTGTTGATGACTAGTTTACTAGGGAGAGCAGATATCTGGTATCACTATTTTGAGAAGCTTTGCATTTGAAGAAGAGACAATTTACCCAATCAAACCCACCTAGATTTTACTGCCTGTTGAGATTAATAAGGCTGAATGTCTTTGAAACAGGCAATGAGGTGAATGAATGAATAATGGGTAATCGTCAATGCAAGGTTGGGTTTCTTTACATTAAAAAAAGTGTTTTTGTAATTAAAGTAACACTTCAAGATGCTGTGGTGAGGCAGATTTTCTTTAGCTTAAGATTTTATTGCTCAACCAGCTGTTTAAGACAACACATTTGTGTGGTCAAGAAGTTGTATGTTAGCCAACAGCACCAATGGATGCTACTACGATCAGCAGTAGGAAGTTACAATTCTATTAGTTGCTCATCTGGGTTATATTTCTGCAGAGGATGATAATTCAAGATATACTTCCATAGTCTCTAAGACTGGCTGTTCCTATTAGGTAGTTTAATGCTCCAAATGGGAAAGATGATGATAGGCTTGAACAAGCTTGATTAATTCCCCTTTCCTGAGGCTATCATATAGCAGTTCCTGAAGAGAAAGAGGGAGTAGGTCCAACAGAATGTATCCTGTATGTCATCCCTGGCAAGATGTAAGCTTGTTTGTTTTATTTCCCAGGTATATTATTCCTGTGGTGCAGTGGTGGAATCGATGGAAAGAGGCTTGATTTTATCACCAGGTTTTCCAAACAACTATTACCCAGGGACACACTGTGTTTGGCAATTTTTCATTCCCATGAGAACCCATCTTATCTTAGAAATTTTTGACTTCGACATTTTTGAAAGCTCTAGTGAAACTCCAACCCCCTGGGACAGCTTTTCAGCCCCTGCTAAAATGGGAAATAAGGACATGCCTTCTTTTGAGGAAAACTTGGACTTTGCTCTCTATACTACAAAACCCTCGCTCCAGACCTGGATGGCAAAGGCAGCTCAGAATCCAAGCAGCACAGGACATGAATCAAAGGACCTTGCTGGTCACCTGGATGAACTTCTAGGAGCTTTCTCAAAAAAAGATGAAGCCAAACAAGCATCTGAAGAAAACCAGTCAAAGCAGATGAAAGAACCCAAAACAGTTATCAAGGCTCAACCAGAAGACCTGTCATTCCCTGTGGTTGATAGTGCTCCAATGAGAAGGCAAAATACCAGTGGCCTGGAAACAGAAGATTCAAAAGATAAAATCTTGCTTGCCCACCTAGCTGCTACTGAGAGAGATGAAGTTACAGTAGAGAGCAGGACTCTTCCCACAACAGCATTGCCCGTGGAAGTCTCCTCCAGCCCACAGTCAGCAGTGGACATCTGTCCCCATGATGTATTATACGTTTCTGATCTCATCACATTTTCCTCTCGCTTCTGTGGACCAAATTCACCTTTAAACAAGACCATGGTCTTTGGTTCATCTCTGGAAATGGTTGAGGTTATAATGGAACTGATCACCACCACGGACCGGGGCCGAGGCTTTGCAATGCTCTTTGAATACAAGAACATCACAGACTCTAACGCTGTAGATGCTGTGAGGCAGGAGAGGAAGGAAAACATGGTGATGCTGGCAGTTCTGACAGGGATCATTGTCTTTGCACTTGCCTTGCTCTCTGCCCTCTGCATCGCTTGCAGGTAAGATGATGCACATCTAAGCCTTTGAAGCATGTGGTGATATCAATACAGGAAAAAGACCAGAAAGAAAAGTTACGGTTCCTTTCCTCTGCTAATGCTTGGTGTCCTTTAAACGTAGGGAAGTATGTGGGTACAGAGGAGATCAGTGCCGGTCACTATCCTGCACTGAGCTCCTCAGTTTTCTTTCCTAGCTCTACAGCTCCTGTGCCTCCAATTTATTTTCTTTTTCCTACAGAAATAGCTGAAGGGTGAGGACTTTCTTGGGCATAATTTTGTTTCAACGACAGTGGTGCCTTTGAACCTTGGTTTCAGGACACTTACCAACCAAGGGGCAAATGCAGAACAGAAAGAGCATCCTTCCCCGAGTCTCCTGAGCAAGCTGAGCTGACACTCACTGTGTCTTTCCATGGAGATTCCACAGTCTGACTCTAACCATCACTAACACTCTGCAGAAAAGTAAACAACAACAGTATTACCACTTAGACTTAAGATTAATATTTCCCAGTCTGTAGCATGTTTTACCCAGGGGACTGCGCAGACATTTCAACTACAGTGCACCTGATGCATTAAGCAGTCATCTGCACATCCCTTTGACTGCTTGGGAAGAGCCAAGAGTCATGCTGCAGTACCTGTGATTGTCCCCAAATGTCATCTGAAATGACACGGTCAAGGGAGCTGTTGGTAAGGCTGGGTTGCTGATTTCCAGGTCCTGATACTAACTACTTAAATGGCTCAAACCAGCCACTGACAAAAGCATACCTCTCCACTCAGTTGCTTTTATTTGGTGTATGACTTTTCTCTGCATCTACCAGGAGAGAGCTTTTCCACCCCCCCAGCATATGTTTGCATTTTTCTTACTAGCTCCCTAGTGAAAACATTTTTGTAGAAACAGTGATTTGTTGTTTTTTTTTGCCTTCCAACAAATTCAAAGCAGAGCCCAATTTCCCCAGGTTTTTTTTTGTCAAAACAAACATTATTTTGCAAATGCTTTGACTTCAATGAAAACATCAGGTAAACTGAAACAAATACTGTCCCTTGCAGGGCTTCACTGTGGTGAGTGGGTATTACTTGCAGCATTCATTTCCCAGTGGCAGTAGGCAGCTGGTCTGGCTTTTCTCTTCCTGCTTCCCCTGCCTCATCTATTGTGCATCCTGCAACCCAAAAGGTCTCAGGATCACTTAGCCACTCCTTGTCATTGAGGTTTTTTTGACAGAGGAACACTGTTTTCCTTGTCCTTTTGTAGGCTGCATTTTTAACTTTTGCTGAATAAACGCAAAATACAGGCCCTCACACTGGGTACAGGAGAATGTGGGCAAGGTGGTGAAGCTTGAATGTAATCCCTCTTGCTGTATATAGAAATTCCGGCTTTCAGGGTCTGAGATTTTCATAGTTTTAAGAGTTAAACCTGCATGTGTTACATCTAGCTAACCTTCTTCCTTTCTAAAGGGCTTGCAGAACACTAATTTAGACCACAATTTTTTGCTAGCTCTAAAGGAAAACGTCTGGTGGAAAATGTCTTCCAGATACCCAATACTTTATTTTTATATCCTTGCCAATCTTCAAAAGAGACAGAAACATGCTCCCTTCACTATAGCAGCAGTCTGGGCTGATACACATGTTGAGTAGGCTGTTCTTTCTCCATTACCCCTATTTAATGTCACTGTAACTATCCATGAAGCAGAGTATTATTCAAACCAAAAAGCACACCAACAATCTGAGATTTCACTCTGTGTAGCCTGTTGAGAAAGTCAGGCCATGCTGCTCACACAATTTTGCTTTTTGCTTGTCAGATGTTTACAAAATAAACCAATATTCTGCTCTTGCTAACCAACAGGCAAAAACTGAACACATTTTTTTGCCCCAACACAAATGTTTGCATATTCTGGTCACTGCGAATACATCCTATCAGGGGCCCTGTGGTGCAGGACCAGGACTAGACTTGCTTCTTGTAACACCAGCACTTGTGCTTTTTCAGTGCTCTACAACTCTTTTTAGAGGAAAATATACCTCAGTCTGCTATTGACTGTATGTAGAGACCATCCCTAGTCCTTTAGTCTCTCTAAAGGCCATCTGCTATCCCAGCTGCCCATATTCCCTGCATGCTATTCCAGTTTACCTTGTTTACAACACTTTATTTCTAGTCAGACTGAAAGCATTTAAGTGAGCTCTGACACATGTGGAATTGATGCCATGACCTGTGCTGGTTGGAACTCACCTACACTTCCCAGCTGTGGGGTTTTTAATGCAACTCAGTATAAGACTGCAGAGGCCATTAAGCACATCTAAACTTCTAGTTTGAGCACACAAAACCCTGTTTTATGGCTTTTGCCCTAAATAAGGGCTTGAAATCAGGTGCCAAGTGTGTCTTAGCCGTAGCCTGTCCTCCCTGCAGAAAATAGCAGGACTGCAAGGGGTGGGCTGAGGGGAGAAATGAAAATACTTTAGTACCACAGCATGCTCAGAGATGGGACCAGCCTCTAAGGCATGGTAACACTCCCTGTGCCTGGAGTGGACCATTGCAAAGGATGCTGATAATAACCTTCAAGCTCTTGGCCTCATAAACTTTCCTTGCACTTTTTCCTCTTTGTGCTTTACTTGGTCCTCCAGTACCAGGTTTAGCTGTATGGTTTTTTTACCCATTTCTATCTGCTCCTCTTGCTCAGCTAAAAGTAGCAGGCTCTGCCTTGCCAGGGGTAGAAATGGCCCAGGATGGGCTTGGCACCTACTGCCACTCCAATGCACCAAGTTGTCAGCAGTGTCTGCTCAGGCTCATTGCATTCAGCCAGGGCAAAGCTCTCTGGGGAAACTCCAAGTCTTTGCCACACTGCAGCTTTTGTTTGCTGTTTGGGGAGGGAATGAAAGCTTCAGTTGTTAGTTGGCCAATAATTCTAATTACTTTTGGCCATGAGGCCTGGCCTGAGTAACGGGGTATTTTTTATTTTCTTTCCCAAGCCCCAAGAACAGAGGCATGTCTGCCTTATTTAATTTTAATCCCGTCCAATGCAGTCAGAGTTTTGCTTGATGGTTGCAACCCATGGATTGCAACTGCATTTCATATCTGCATAGCCTGCCAGTGACCTGTTTCCAATTACCCCTGCCTCCCTGTACAGCTATTCCATCAAGCCATGGTGCACTGCCATCTCTCTCCACGCCAGCCGCCCTGCCTGCAGCCTGATCAGCACCTGGAGGTGACCCTTTTCCTTCACATGGAGTGCCCTCCTAGAGATTCCTAGTCACTTCTGGGCTAAAACCAGACCTTTCCTCTACCATCTTTGTGCTAGGCACAACCTCTCCCTGCCTGTTGCAGCTGTGTCCTCCATTTCTGTCCCTCTACACATCAGGCTGGTTTAGTTGGAAACCTAAGACAGCCACGGCAGATGTAGTCCAGCTGGAGAATGAGCTAAAGAAAGACTAGGATCCCCAGTCCTCCAAACTAGCACATCTCTCCAGGCACTGTGGCAGCAGCTCTTAATAAGAGAAAAAAAAAATCTCAAGTTTCCACCAAAATTGTTGGCAGAATGTAGAAACTCTTACCGTTTGTGTGTGTTGGTTTTTAACTGGAAATCAAATAGTTCAGTGGAAGTCAGGCACTCAATACCCAACGTGGGATGAGGGAAGAAAAACTTAGCATGGGAACATGTCAGCCAGTTGCTATTTTTTTATCATAATTTAAACTTTGGGAAGAACAAGACTCTCCCTTCTCTTATTCGCCCTTATTCTACCATACTTGCACAGGAAACTTGCCTTTGCTGGAGGCACCTTACTCTCCTTTTGGTTCGTTCTGCCAAACTGCTGTGTTGACTTCAAGGTAGTTATAGAGCCTGCTAAATAGTGTAGACCACAACATTTCTAAAGAATGACAAGGAAAGGAACCAAATGGATATAAGGTATTTCAGTTTCTTAATGCAGAACTTGCTCTGTCTTATCCTAGTTTACCATGGCTGTCAGACTTTTCAAATGAATATTTCATCTTTTCAGCTTTGTCCCACAGAATATGCATGTGTTATAAATGGGACAGCTGTATACAAGCATCCGAGGAACACACTTCTATTTGTGCTTCTGAGAACTTGAACATTTTGTTTGTTAAGTCATGCTAAAAGTTTGAGTAACAAACCCAAAAGTGAGACCATCCAGATAAGTAACAAGTCTGAGTTGCCAATGCCTGGTGTTCAGTATGGAAGAAATATGTGCTAAGTTGTGTTTTCTTAGAGGAGAACATTTCCTTTGTGCTCTTTAATCCCTGGGTGGGAATACTTGAACAAATTTGCTTGTAACATGTCAGTTATTTGAAACAAGAATATTTCATAGGAATATATCAAATTTGATTACATTTTTGTCTTGGGTTTGGCAGGAAAGAGCTGGGATGAGGGGAAGATATTAGAAAAAAATGAATGCAATGCGGAGGAAGGAGGGAATTACACATAGTTCTCCCACCATCTACCTGAATGCCTTGACCACTATGCTAATTCATTATCTTGGGGCATGTTTTGCCAGGTCACTCCTGCCAAAATGGTTCTGGTGCCAAATAAGAGCTTCCGGTGTGTGTGTGAAACATTTACACACTCATTTTCCACTCTGAAGTATTTCCTACTTGGTTTGATCTTGCTTGATAAGGCAACACCACTCCTACTTGGAAGCCTTTCCCTGCTTCCTCTCCCTGGATCAGTACATTGAGGAAGAGCCTCTTGAGTTCCCCTGAGAAGCCCAAGTAGTAGCTGATGCCATTGCCCCTCCAAGAATACCAGCTATCCATCTGTACCTCTTCTGAATTAAATTCTCAAGTGCCAACTCGCTCTCCTCTTTTTCCATAGTCTCCTCTGTATTCCCTAGGAACAGTGCTGGGGGTGCATCATGGGTTTTTTCCTCCCTCAATTCACTTGTCAGTCAGTAAGCATTTTTTGAGAGATCCAATGATACGGTGAAGGAATGAAACCCACCACGCCCGAGATGGAGCAGACGCTGGCTCCTGGCCAGCCTCATCAAGTGGCCTCAGAGTCCCCATTCTTAAAAACAAAATGATGAAATGTTGACTGAAAACTTGAAATCTTGGCTTCAACACATCACTATGAAAAAACACTTGTATGGAGGAGATTAAATGCCTTAAAACAAACCAACCCCTCCAACAAGAAGAGGAAAAATGCCAGCCAACAGCAGTCCCAGTAGGGAAAGTGGTAACATGGGTCCCATCCTATCTGGTCAGGGCCTTTATGCTCCTGTGTGTCTCTGCACAGTCCTGTGGAGAACTGCTGTACACAATGACAAAATACACCTGCTTCAGTCATTATCACTTTTGTCACTGCCAGCCTCTCTGTGACATCTTCACATCTTATTAATCCAAAAAGCAAAGAACACTAGTTGTTTCATAATCTCAGTTTTGGTAAAAATGTGGGGAAAATGGTTAAGAATGTTCTTTTGTCTTTCAATAAAACATTCATACAAATGAACAACATCTGATGCTCTCTGCTTGCTAAATATAATCCAGCATGCAATACTGGCTGCACAGATGAAATATTCTGTCTAAGAGGATAAGAATGATATCCCTGCCCAGACCAAAGGCAGGATTCCAGTCCTGCTATTTAGTTACTGACATTGAGAGAGCAGCGGGCAGGGGGAGCCTGGTGGGGCTTGGCAGAGGCCTGAACTCTATTCCTGCTTTTGCAGGGATCATGGGAAGAAGATGACAGGTCCTTCTCTTCTTCAGCTGACTTTCTAGTACATAAGCATATGATTTCCTCTCCTGGCCTACTGGCCTTGTTGCCCTGAGTCTTGGCAAGTATTTTGGATGCTCCTATAGGCAGGAGAGCTTGTAACCTGCTGGGTCCTCCTCACAGGAGGGGCACAGCTGGGACCTTCTAATCTGTGGATCTTTAACTCACTGGTGGGCTTGTTGTTGCTGTTGCTGTCTCTCCTTTTCAGGCAGAGAACGTGGCCCAAAAGGAGCTCATCCAACGCATGCAGTGACCAGGAGGTTAGTGCTAATGGCTTCAGCAATTTCTGTTTCTCTCTCTCATATTGGCTGTTGCAATGTTTATCTGATGATGTTTACTGGGGCATGTTCTGAGTTGTAGAACGGAATCCAGAACTCTGCTGTCGATATCAATGAGCTCCAGCTGGTGGTGCCAAGTCGGGAGAATGAGAACAACAACCACTCTGTCAGCCGGGAGCAGGCGGGTAAGCACGGGGCAGCGGCGGGAGCAGGTCAGGGCAGCCTGCAGCCCCCAGCCAGTTAATCAGATCGTTCCTTCCTTGCAGTCCTCAGTGCCTTGCCCATGCACAGCTGGAGAGCAACTTCACAGCAGAAAGCCTTTGTTGTGGGAACTGTCCCTTGCTGCTCTCCCTGGTAGGGTGATTCCCCTGGCAAGGAGCACACACGAGCAGGGCTCCAGGACTCTGCCAACAAAAGCTGTCATAGCACATGGCACTGCAGAGACACTGGGTTAGCAGAGCAAATGTGTCTGGTTCAGGCTGCTACAAACAACTTATAATGATCTGTAAATTGTCGAAGAGTTTCACCTGCCCTTGTGGCTAACCTTGTCCAGAAAGGATGGATTTTACAATGCTTACATTGGCCTTGCACAACTTTGACTCCTGGAGGTAGCTTTTTCTGAAGAGCTTTATGGATGAGACTGCACGAGATGACCTTTCATTCACAGTGTGTTTCAGGAATGAGAGTCCCCCAGCCAAGCTGCAGATACTGTCACTTACAATTCTGAGTCACAACACATGAACTGTGTTGGTGAACAAGCTTTAGGGACACATCCCCTGTGGCTGTCCCTGGAGGGCAAGGCTGCCTGTGGGAGCAGCATTGCTAGGGTTCAAGCAAAAAGCATCTGCAACAAAAAGCTCAGCTCCCAGTATTAACAGGGATAAGTAAATACAGGTAAAGAATGAGTTGAGCTGATCTGTAGCACAACCCTATGTGTTTAGTATATTGCAGTTTGGTCCTGTCTTTACTAGAAAGCAGACCCAAGGGTGTTCCTCCCCTTCCATTTTTTTTTTAAAAGCTTGTTGTTTCAGGAAAGCAAACTGTTGGCTTGAGTTTTGTTCTGGCTAGTGTGACAGTCAGAGCCTGCTCTAGTTTGTCTAAGGAAAGAGAAGCAGGGAACAGACGTTTTGGACACTGGCAAGCTGTCTTTCTTTTCTTCTTTCTCAGTCCCTTCCTGTGGTGGCAGCACAGAACGGTCTCCCCAGGGCACTGACCCAGATGTGCCCTCCTCCACATCTGCAGTGACCACCGAGACTGGGAGTGATGAAGTGTTTATTATTTCTGCTGGACCTGGGGCCAGCGGGCTGAGCTTTACCACCTACAGAATACAGGTAGGAATTAATGCTCTTTGACATCTCTAGAAGCCCAGCAAGCCACAGGATGCCCCTCTTGGACAGCACCTGTCATCTCTGTCCATTTATGCTTACTGCCCACTTGGCAAGACAGATAGTGACTGAGCCAGGCAGTTCTCCTAAGCCTTGAGCTGAGATCAAACGATGTGATCCCCCAAGCCAATATGTTTCCAGCTGTGAGAAAAGCAAGTACAAAATCTGCCCTGGAGTTGTTAGGTGATAATGCAGAGGTTTGCCAGCAGGCCATGGGACCAGCTCTCAGAAATGGGTTAATTAGCAAAGATTATGTTCCATTAAAAACATAACTTGTAGCAACTGAAAGACCTGGCAGTCAGACCTGCTCCTGCCTACTGCTCCCAAGTGACCAGGGAAGTTGCTCAGCCCTCAGCCTGTCAAAAAGTTATTGACCCATCTCACCAGGCTGAGGTGAAAATTAGCAGTGTACTCCCCAAAAATCAAGTGCCTCAAGTGAAAGCACTGGGGTCCTTTCAAATACACACACAGAAACCTGGTTCAGCACAGCAAGTTCTCTCTTATTTTAGGCTCCTTCCCCTGTATTCCTGATCAATTATTTGTTCAGGCACAGAGAATACCTCAGAAGTCTCAGGTCTGGCTGCCAACTCTACAACTCAGAGTAATGCCTGACAGAGCTTCTCCAGTACCAGTCTATATTAAAGCCTTTCCCAGGCCAATACTCCCCTCTCCAGTGCCCTGTCTCTTTTTTCCACAAGAGAAGAAACCACCAACACAAGGAACTGGCATGGCCCAAGACATTCCACATAACACCTCAGTCACAGTTCACAAAACAGAAGTATTCTGTATCCCTGCACTCAATGAGGAAGTCAGCCAGGAGCTGGGCTGCTCAGGATTTTCCTATACTGATGTAAGACACATGCTAAGCTTTTCCTCCAGTTGGCCACATTGATTAACAGAAAAAGGGGAAGAAGGGGAAACAGCTCTAGTGCCTTCCCCTGCCTGGACCCATTGCCGTCTGCAGAGCAGGGCACTGTGAGTTGTGTCCGTGCCCAAACCGGGCACCCCTGAGCACCTGCACTCCTTGGTCCTTTCCAGCGGAGAGAGCTTCACCTGGTGGCAGTCACGTACAAACACAGCTTCTAGACAGCTTCCTCTTTTCCTCACTCGAGTCAGAATGAACAAATACACTCCAAGAAAAACATTTCTATTCTGCTATCCCTTCTGCAAGCAATCTAGGAGAGGAAATACATACATATACATGTCAAAATAAAACACAGAGTGATAAACCAGTTCTAAGTTAACACAACTCAAAGAATTAAAACTGTTTACCACATTCTTACCTCAGGAGGTGCCTCCTTCTCCATGATGTCCATGCTGCTCTCAAGTGAGTCAGTGTTCTCAGCCTAATCCCTTAAGAAACAGAAATCTACCCAGGAAGATGAATGGACCTTTTAAAAGGCACCGGGTCTTTCCTCACAGCTGAAGACTATTCTCTCCAAGGGGGGTGGAAATTGAGCACAGCAGGCCAGCTACAAACCTGCACTCTAATGGGATTTCTTCAGGCCACCTGGACTACTCAGGGTGACTGGATGTTAGAAATACAAACATGTTTACAGTTTGATTTCTAAATGGTTATTTTTAGGATGTAACATGCAGCTGGCCAGCCAGCTCCTGACTCTAGCCTCTGAGCCCTGCAGAAGGTCTAGTGCACAGCTTTTGTGGACCAGCACTAGGCAAGGAGGATGAGTTACTCACTGGAGTGTAGCCACTTTCCTGGCAGCTGCTAAGAAGTTATCAGCGTGTGAAAAGATGTGTGAAAGTCTGAGCCTTTGCAGTACAGAAAATAACACTGTCAGACTCACCTCACCCAAAACGCTCAACTAAGCAAGCTATAAGAAGCTTTAATTTGAAAAAATATCCAAATCTTTACTGAGAAATGGTGTCTGGCCGCTTGGTCTAGTGCCCCTCCGTAAGCATGAGCCTCAGCTCCAGTGGGCAGGAGCCAGTGATAAACTGGCTTTTGCTTTTTAACTTTTAAAATCCATTTGAAGAAATCAGTCCCCTGTCAGGAGGCAAGAGCTGGGAGAGTAAACACAGATCTCTGTACGTGGACTAACAGGAGGAAATGGAGGGCAGGATGGCTTCCAGGTGGCTTCTGAGGTGTCCTCTGGGAGGGTCATGGCTTTCTTAGCCCCATTTGCTTTAAGTCATCATTCAGCCTTTGACTAATTTATAATTATGACCTCTGACTGATATTCAGACATTACAAGTTTCAGAGTCTCCAATGCAAAGGTCTGAGTATTATCATTGAGATTTAAGAAACGTTTTTCCTAAAGCATTTAAAAAAATCTGGAAAATACATTATTAATCTTCATAGTGACTTCCAGTATATCTGTTTCAAAACCAGTGGCTAGCTTTTACACCAGTTTGGAGGTAATTCTAAGAATAATATTAGAATAATAAATCCTCAGACAGCCTGAAGAGGCTTCTGAGAAGACAGCTGGATTATAAATTTATAAATAAAGATGGTTACTTGAATAAAATCTGAGACTAAGAGCTTAATATTGAAACAAACTTATCCAGAGCCTGAAGCCTCTCCCAGCTTCCTACTGAGATTTTTTTTTTCTGCTATTGTAGCCAGTTTCTTGTCTCTCTGCCCATCCATTTCCATTATGATATTTTAACTTTTTTTTTTTTTGATTTTTCAGAAAATAGAGAGATCCAGCTTAACAGAAATAAATTACAAGTTTCTGGTTTCTCAGGGCTTCTAAATCCAGGACAGAGTGGGATTTATTTGAGACTCTCTCTAAAGACTATGTAAACTTTGGGAATGTGGATTTTGCATTCTTCTCATGACAACCATATTCGCACAGCTGAAAATTAAAAATACATGTAAAGTTGGGGAACATGGGGCTTATATAAATAACAGGTGAAGTATTAGAAAGAATTCAAGGAGATTCATAGAAAAGTCAGGAATTCTTTAACTTTTCTGGTTCTAAACCCACATCAATATTCAGGACAAAAATTGTGATTTTAAATGCAACATCAGAATATATAAAGTATGGAGAGATCTTTAGAAGTCATCTACAGTTCATTCCCATGTCACATCAACTCTGCTTATACACAAAGCTAGTGACATTGGTTTTATGTGGTCTCACCATCTTACTATGCCAATTTTACACCTGTCTGGATGTCTTGTTCTATTGCAAGAGCACATTTTCCACCTGAAAAGCATTTCTTATGTGAAATGAAAATCTCCTTGGCTCCAATCTGGGCCTTATGCCTCTTGTTCTATTCACCAGACACTGAGAACAATTTTTTCTCTTTTTTAAAAATTCTTTTAATTCTCTTCATTCTTTCCTAACATAGGATAAGGAGCACCACTTACTTCAGTCTTCCCTCCTGAATCATGCATTTTTGAGATTTCTAATTCTTTCATTGCTTGCTTCTGGATTTCTTTCAGTGGGCTCCATCCCTGCTGAAGTTTTGTTTCCCCAGGCACATCTCAGCCTTCCAAGAGCCAAGCAGAGTGGAAGAAATGTATTATGCAGTGAAGTTTGCTATTGTCAGATCTGTCAGATATCTCCAGTAAAATAAAGCTGTAGGTGTTTGATGTATTTGGTTAGTGAGAGTGGTAGGATTTTGTTTCTTCTGTAACTGAAATTTCCCAATTCAGTGTAAAACCCCAAACTGGTGAAGCAAGGTCAAACTGCAGGCAGCACATTGGAAAAGCAACGAGGAGAAGGTGCATTCCTGTGTCTTGTCCTGAGAAAGGAACCACTGAAGAAATCTGTCACTTGCACTAGTAGCGTATTTTTAAAGTGCTTTCAAAGCCCTGTGATGAAAGATACTATAAATGATCTTGATTTACACTTTTCAGGACAAAAACCTTAAAAGAAGTGTCACAAGCCCAGGCTCTGTGTCTGACTGGCTGACTTCTAATCACACGGCTGCAGGAGCAGATGCTGCTGAGAAGGGGAACATCCCGCAGGAAAATCCCTATCCCAGGCAGCGCACCTGGAGCGCCCGCACTTTCCATGACTTCCTGGCTCCAATACCACAGCTACAGAAAAAATGGTGTAGTTGGACCACCAACAGTCCCTTCACAAAGCTGGTTGACAACAATGTAAGTCTTGAAAGGAGGGGAGGAGGTGGTGGCCAGGGTCTATCATCATTCATTCAGGCTTTCCTGAGCTGCTAAGAAGCTGTATTGGCCAGCAGTTAACAACTGGTCAAGAAATTATTCCCCAGACCAGCAAAACATTTTAAAATGCCTTCAGACTAGATTCTCTCATTGAATGTTCTGACATGTACCTTTTTTCCGTAGTTGTGCCTTAAGTTTCTTGTCATTGATGTGTTGCTATTGCATCATGAGGAATCCATGGGTGTGGGAGGGATATCTAGGTCTCACGGACTATAATCATCAAACTAACAGCTTGTTACAAGCTAACAGAGGATGTTTCTCCTTTTTGAAGATAATATCATAGGGTTATTACTTAATTTAAAGGTAATATTAGTTTTTGCTAATGAATGAATCTCACCTCTAACATAACAAGGAATTTTAGCTTTTAGTTCCCTGGGGATCAAAGTTTCTCAAGACAGCTGCTTTTACCACCATGTCTACCTGTTTGTTATTATTTTTTGCAGGGTTTCCCTACAGCTGCAAGATCCCAAGGTGTCCCAACCAGAAAGGTCATCTCAGCCACTGAGATAGAGGGAGCATCAGAGACTGTTTACTCTGACTCATCTGCCAGTAATGCCTCCTATCCCCTCACTCTGTCAGCACAAAAGCAGCGGAAGCTAAGCTCCTGCAATTTAAAGAAATCCAGGTTTGGAAACCCTTATTTTGGATTTTTAGGCAGTTCCCCTGACAGCAAACATCTGAAGTCCTTGGATCCCTCAAGACATCTGGGGGCCACATCTCCAGTTAACAGCCAAAGCCCCAAAAATCCTCTAGAAAGCTCCAACCCTCTAAAAATCAACTTGGTCAATGGCTCAAAAACAAAGGAGCTTATGGTAGAAACAGATAAAAACAAGCCAGTTTTTGTTATTTCTGAAGAAGGAGATGATCAGCAGCCTCTGGTTCTAGCAGAGCATCTTAGTCAATGTGGAGATCATCTGTCAGAGCAAAATGCTGTGCATGCGCCAGCAGTGCCAGATAAACAGCCAGTGGTTCTGACTGTTGAGAGGAACAGTTCTACCAGCTTCACAGCAAATCTGCCCCTTTGGGCAAAATCCCCTGGTTTATATAAAAGTCACATGAAGGCCCCTAGCTCTTCCAGGGACCAGCAGAGCTCATCAGTTGTAGATGCTGATACTACTGAGACCTCACAGACCTGTGAGACCCTAGCTGCTCCTACACTGTGCCAAGCTTCAGTCCAGTGATGCCCTCAGAAAAACTGAAACATCAGTTCACAAAACCAGAGGCAACAGTGTTCAGAGTGGAAGCTATACCAAGTAGTTCAGCATGGAAGTCATAGATGAATGCAACTTTAAGAGTGGTCTTTGCTTCCTGCCTGTTGAGACTGGGATTACGACTACACATACCATAGCACAGCACAAATGCCATCTTCCCTTATGCTCACTGACCTCATCTCTCTTCTTCTGCATGGAATTCTGATGTGGTTTATACCAGAAGGCATCATCCTCTGAATAGATACTTCAGACTGCAGAATACTTTTTCTGGAGTGAGAAATGCAAGTTATCTGAGCTGGTTACATCGTGGTTCACATCCGGAATGTCAATCAGTCCACTGTCACTGTGGTATCACTTGAGTCTTTCAGCTGGGAGCTGGGAGTTAAATTCCATGTGTAGGTATGCCTGGACAATCCAAGCCCTGCCAAGCCCAGGGTAAGAATTCAATCATGCATGTTTGTGTACAGTTTTGTAAACTTGATTTTAAGCATTTCATAAGTTCTGCACTCTAGCATGAAGTTTATCAACCATCAGCATCTCTAATACTAAAGACCATGTTTATCTCATATCCTAACTCCTTAGAGAAGTGTACAGACAAGCTGAGCAACCTGATGCTACTTCTATCTTTGTTAGATCTACATAGGCTTAAAACACCTCAGTCCACTCCATTTTTAAGTGACTCCTCATGGCAACAGGAGCATGTGTACAAAAACAGTGAAATAGTAGGAATAGTCTTCAGCATCCAACACTTGGATCTCTGCAGCTGCTGTGATCCTATATCCACCAGCTATTTATTGCTGGTAACGCACATTGACTAGAGAACTATTTCCCCTCCCTTGGCAGGCAAGACTTAAAAGACAAAAATGAAGTGGGGCAAACTTTGAGTGCTCACTTTCTTTAGAAATGAACGACTAAGTGGCTGTGCCTCCCTGATTACAAATCCAGGGCATTCAATGGAACACTGAACCAAAGGGAAGCCTGCTAGTCCTATTGCCTTTAATAACCCCATCAGTATTTTAACTGACTCCTGGTGATGTTTTCCCATCTTTGCAAAACTCTAGCATATTCACTCCACAGCTTAGAATTATTTTGCTTTCTTAAATGAAAGAAATGCCCTATGAAGCTGTATTTTGCAGCTGACACAGCACATTGTTTTGAAGCAATAGTATGTCATAAAACAGGTGTTACAAAGGAATCTGTACAAGTCTTCCCCTGTATTAGCTACAGTGTGCATCAAGTTATCTTAATCTTTCTGTGCGAAGGCATTTAAGTCTGATTCCTGAAATATTTAACTGAATTATTTATGATTTCACCTGCTATTACAGCTTCCATTTGCCACTCATTAATGTCTGAGATATGCAATGCAAGATTGTAGGTTTTGCCTTATATTTGGTGAGTGTTTACATGTCTACATAGACATAGAAGCCTTGCACCTGGTAGCAGTGGAAGCAAAAACATATATACCCTTTAGCAGTTGACTCAAACATGAACAGCAAACAAGGCTCCATATTTGTTATTACTAGACTGTGCTGAGTAGTTTTGAAGCACCAAAGTCTGGCTCCAGGTTGTTTGGGGGTTTTTTTCTGTTTGTTTGTTTTTTTTAATTGATGCTACATGACTCAAAGGGAAGAGTTAATGTATTTATGATTTAAGAAAATATTTACAGGTCTTCAGTACTCTAATAACAACTTCCACTGCATTAAATTAATATACATTGTAATTCGGTGTCAATGTTGTGTTACTTATTACATTTCTACAGCTTGAAGTACTAAAATCTACTTTTGAAAAGTGTTCAGTTATTGACAATAGCTACATTTGAAGGGCTGGAAAAAGTGGCTTTTCCAATAAAAGCGTTTAACTATTCATTTCTATAATGTAATTACACTTATTTTATTTTGATGCAAGACTAAATTGTATGTACATTGCCTTAGAGCACCAGTACATAGCACAGTGTGCACCAGTACAGCAACCTCCCAGCAGTTGCTGCAATGGAAAGAGCACCAAAACTGCTGCATCAGTCAGTCAGCAAACCCCCAAGAATTAGATCCTCTTGGATTTCTCCTCAGTAACCCAGTGAGGTAATAAGGTGGTTGTTTACCTACCTGTGTAACCAAAGAACTGATTTTTTGAAACCTGTGGAGACTGCTGCCAGAGGCTGGTTTCTGGGGGAGTCTGGAGTCCCTTTTATGTACTGCTTATCTCAACACTGTTCCTCTTCCATCGTTGCCTGCTGTAGCACTACATAGCCCATTACACGAGACAATAAACCAGGTCTCCTATCTTCAGCATGGACTATATAGATACATGTGTTGAGAGAGGCCCTCCTCTTGAAGAACATACAATATTGAACAACGCTGCTATTTCTCAGAACAGATGTGTCTGAAACACCAAACTATTCAAAGGTGGTGTCTTCTGCCACATGACAAGGGCTAATGGTTATAAACTGTAAGAGAGGAGATTGAGGTTAGACATTAGGAAGAAATTATTCACCATGAGTGTGGTGAGACACTGGAACAGGTTGCCCAGAAAAGTTGTGGATGTCCACTCCCTGGGAGTGTTCAAGGCTGGGTTGGATGGGGCTCTGAGCAACCCGATCTAGTGGGAGGTGTCCCTGCCCATGCTGGGGGGTTGGAGCTAGATGATCTTTAAGGTCCCTTCCAACGCAAACCATTCTGATGACACTGAAACCTAATGCCTAACTGGTGCATGCTGCAGGTGCACAGAGACCATCCCCTCTTAGTCAGCCCTGGGGATGCAGGAGAACAACCTCTGGCAGACTTACCCTGAAGCTCCTTGACTTGCTTTTTGAAGTTCCTATTATCTGCTAAAGAGGTACTGACATTTTGTAGCTTCAAAAACATTCATAGAAGATTATTCTCCTCTTACAGCTAAAAGGAACTGTTTTGAAATTCCCTCCCCCCCCTTTTTTTTTTTTTTACACCCCCAGGAGTAGAAACAGCTCCTACCCCTACTCTTCAAAAAAGTCATAGTGAAAACTTCAGGCATTCTGAAAACTCCAAGTGGAATAAAGTGCTCAAATACTCTCAGCTGTAAATATTGACTATGATTAGTTTTTAAATAGTATTACTTATGGCATTTATTTTGTTCCTAACAGCTACATAACTTCTGAGAACTATGCTGCCACTTTTTTGCACCTTTGTGGTCATGCAGTCAGTGTACTGTGCTGTTCTGCACACTGTAACCAAGCAGCAAAAAGGATAACCATGCTGAACACTTGCTGAGGAGGAGGAAAATAATTCCAATCATAATTGCATGGGTAAAAGTGTCCAAAAATGTTATGGAGCTAACAAACAGAAAGAGTATTTTCAGTAAAACTCGATTTGAATAATGTTCACTTTTAACTAATTATTCTGGAATATGTTAGGCAATCCCTCTAGCCAATGTGTTAGGTAAATTAAATAGGACAAACATACATGTGCATTCCCTATTTTCTTCATTGTTGAAAGAGAGCTTCAACCTAAAAGTTTGAAGCTATACAAGCTGACCAGAATCCTGTGTGCTGTTTCTTACAGGTGGCTAAAATGGTTGAGAATGGAAGCTCCAAGGGAAAACAATACAAAACATTTTGCAAGCAGCTAATGCACCCTAACTCTGAGAATTCAGAGTAGCAAGAAAAACCTATTTGTAACTTCCAAGCAGAAACATGACCTGAGGTTTCCTTTCAGAAATCTAACTTTTCTTTAAGAGCAGTTGGTTACAGATCACCCTACTCATAACTGTTTGGTTTGTGGTTTCGTTTCCATGAGAAGGGCACGTGAGCCATAACAAAACACCTTTGACTCAAATAGTCCAGTCAGCTACTAGATTTTATTCTAAACAATTAAAGATTAATTTGGATTGCAATGAAAGAACGTAAGTCCCAAGCACTTACCTAATGAAACCAAGCAACTGAAACTCAGCAGCACTAAAAAGAATACCCAACAGAGACCAAGTACAGCTTGAATATATATTCATGGTCTCTCTAGAAATGTCTTTGATGTTAAACCTCATATGGCACACTTAGCATTTTCTGTAATTCATTTCCTATGGAAACTAATGAGCTTAAGGGTGAAATTACCTCATTGAAAGTCAAAATGGTGAAGTGTGAAAAAAAGAAGGATGACCTGAAAAGCAGATTTAGAAGCAATCTTTGCATATTAAGCATTGCTGTGGGAAATAGTATAATTAGTTTTCTTCAGAAGTTATTCCTTGGAATTGTGTAAGTGGTATTTCAGCTCCCAAACATCATGCAGAAAGAATGTTAGATATAATAGGTGGAAAAAATGCAAAATCCCCACACATTATTTTTAAAACCCAGAGATCCTTTTTCTAACTTCCAGCAACACAGTGACTGCTGGTTTATTTTTAGAGGACAGGCTGTACAAAATAAGGCCCCCTTCCAGCAGAAATTTCTAAGAGGCCATAAGAAACCAGATTTTCAGAGCATAATTTAGAATTGAGCAATCTCTTCTCAAATGCTTAACTCCTTTTACTTGAATCAACTTATTTTCCTAAGCTTCTGCTGTAGGCTAAGCCATCTGCACTATACAGTTCTACTGAAGATGGGAAATTGATACAAAATGGACGGATTTTGTTTGCAGAACAAATGAACTAATGACTGATCTCCAAGTGTCAAATACCAAGATTTTTCTATTAACTTCAAGGGAAACAGTATTAGACCTGAAACACAAATTATCCTACATGACTGCTGATTCAAATACCTGAGACATACTGAGGGCTCTCAGATGAACACTGTTGAGATGAGCATGTTGTCAGCTATTCCAGCTGCAAAAGGCCAGCTATTGCATTCTCTCTCTCACACTCATGCTACCATCTTTCTTCATTCTTTACAGAGGAAGTGCTTGGAAGAGCTTAGGCTGTGCCAGAACTGAGCACTTGGAATGGCAAAAATCCAAAGTCAGCAGCTTCCTCAAGCTAAATTAGTTACAAGTCATTTGTTGACATAATGGAGTAAAAAACACTTGAATCCACCAGTGTTTAAGTGCAGGGCAAGCCAAAACCATTACAAGTTTTAAGGTCTATCAGCTTGTCTTTACGGCACACAGAACAACACATCAATTTCACTTCTACATCACTTTACCATGAGTTTCAATTTCTCTTACATTTACTCTGAAGGACACATGACAGCTGGTTTAAGAACAGCAACACAGATTAGCTACAACATGAAAGGATATCCAGCTTCAAGTGTGGGAACAGCAGCACTGCAAAAATCCTAGGATGCTAAGCTGCAATTTCAAGCTCAGTAACTCTGGCATCGCTGTCTTCCACCTCAGAACAGGGCACAGGCAAGTCCTTTCTCAGCAAAGAGAGAGTTATAGTCAAAGTTCCATTAATAGCAGCCATTTGAAATCTTATCATTTATACAAGTTTATCATTGTAAAGATTAACACAACGTAAGAGTCATTTCCTCTAGCCTGCTGCTAAATCACCAGTGGTATAGTGCTTGTCACTTCAGCGTTGCAAGCAATTAAAATAGTATCCACTTTTTAAAATGTAGTCAACTTTTTCATTTACTAGCATCTTGAAGCCTTCTTGCTGACAAAAATGAATTCTATTTAATAGCTTTTTGCTTATGTAATTTGTTATAAATCCTGTTGAGATTCCTTGAAGTGACACAGAGTCATTTGCAGCTACTACAAGCTCAAGGATGATACTCAGCTGTAAAATCTCAACATTCAAATAACCAATTGCTTGACCACGCATGAGAAAGTGTTGCATACATCCAGTTCTGTGGTGAGAGGACATGCCACAGAAGAAACAAACAGAGAACTTGAGTGATTTTTATTTTATTTTTTAATTAATAACTTCTTAGTTCAGGAAAAAAATAAACCACAAAAAAGAACTGGAAGAACTACTCACCACCTTCTTTATAAAAGAACTTTCTCCAAGAGAGAGGCTACATACTTTGTTCACCACTATGTCAAACCCTATCATATTCAGCTTGGTTTTCACAACATCTATTCTACCACATTTCATGCTCAGCTTCCAAATCTCTCTTATAAAGGAGGTGGGGTGTGCTTTAGACAGGTTAAAAATATGCTGCACCTTTACAGTATTTAAACAATTACACCAAGCATAGTTCATACATTTATCACATTAACTATCACCTGGTAACCATACATTTAAAAAGGTCTAATGTATAGAGTATGTAATACCCATGACAGATACTCTTACTTACTTAAGAGCATATAAAGATCAGGATGTATTCACCCTCCCCATCTGCAAGTTAATTTCTTATCTCTTCCTGGTACAATATAAATGACCAAAAAATCCCTTCATTCCATTGCACCACCGCAACCCTATATGCATAGAAAGGCAGATTAATTATCTGTAACAGGGAAAAGGAAGAGGGGTTTATAAAAGGAATCTGAAGAACCTCTACTGCACAGGTAGTTTAGATGTTAAGTATATGAGTTTTGTTGTTTGTTGGTTTTTTCCACCCCCAGTTTTTTTTCTTAAAGTCACATAATACATCTCTATACAAACACAACTTGAGTAAGTGCAAGTGAGGTTGTACATAGCTCTGTAGACACCTTATTCTTGACCAACAGAAAAATTCAGCACAAGAGGCTTGAACACTAGCACAGTGACAAGTCTATGCTGAAAGCCCATCTGGGGTGTGGGAAGTGGTGAATGAGAATGCAAAGCACATTTCTGCATATAATGTGCAAAGGCTTGATCTCCACAACTGCACTCAATTTGCTACATGCACAGCCAGAGATGAAAATGAGATCAAAACCAGCTGGGAATGGTTGTCCTGAGAAGATACAATAACCATTAAAAAAATTCTAAACACAAAATACAAATACAGAAGCATTGTTAATAATACTAAAAGACAGAAACACACTGTGGTTGTTAAAAGAAGCTTCAAGTATTATTCCAGATCCAATTTCAATCCTACTCACAGGAAAAATGCCCAGAGATTAGGAAGAGAAGTCCACACCAAAGTGTATTTTTAATAGCATATGGGCATGGTCAACAGACCCATCCTTGCAACAGCTATTTTAAAAAATAAAAATCTAAACAGAAATGCATCATTCTAATTAGCATTCATATTAAGATGTGCATTACTGGAAATGGTTGCTCAGTTCACTGGCACCAGTAGACATGATGTGCTGCATCATTTGTGCTCCGTTATATCACAAGATACAGCGTGTACACTTCGTAATGGTGAAGTATAAATCCTGCTCATAAAATAAGGCATACTTAAAAACAACATGGTACCTACAGAGTTAACTTTGTATGCTTTCTCCTCATTCTGCTTCACTCTTCTAGCTATGATGAAAAAGAAAAGTTGGTCCCAGTTGAGGTTTGTGAACACTAGCTACTGGATTATGATGAAACAGATCAGATCATATCAGTTTGGAGGGGGTGATGGGTTGTGCTGAGATTTATTATTTTTTTAAATGATGCTTGGGACATTTCCTGAACGAGCTCTGCAGAAAGCATGACAATAAAAGTTACTTTTTTTTGTGTCAGTGACACCAGTGTTCCCCTTCATCATCCCTATCCCTATCCAGAAATGCCTCCATATTGCTACAATTTGTCCAAACGGAATCATTTTCTGTAAGATTGTTCCTTCCAGTAAAGCTGCTATATTCTGTTTTAAATTATAGCTTTCTCTACATTTTCACCAGTGTATGCATGCTAGAGAACAGCTGCATGGCAGAGGTACGTATTTCACATCAAACCAAAAAAAAGAAATAAAAAAAAATGAACCAGTGTGTCCTACTGGCTGCTCTCTGTCAAAAGCACTGTTTGGTCTTCTGATATAAAACACTACAGAAGTAATATTAGCAGAAGTCTGTTCTGCTTCAAGTATTACCCCAACCTTAAGCTTGATTTTTCAAATTGTTGTGCAATTTTTTTTGTAATTTAATGTGAATAAAAACATCAACATGACTAAATGAAGAGCAGAAACTGCACTACTTCAACTGTAACACTGCACACGTGGTAGAAGCCTGAAGTTGAAGCAGCCGTTTAATGGACGGAGTTTATTTTTTCAGTGAATATTAACGTGGTTTCTAGCCCAAATGCAATGGGTAGTGACAACATACCAGACTACCACAAAATGCAGTTACAAGTAGACACTGACAATTTCCTTCTTAAATATTAATGGCTCTTGAAATACCCATCAGATACTTTTACAAAACATTTCTATTTTAAGTCTAAGGATTTTTCTTATTTCTTCACGAGTAGTGCAAATAAGACTCCTTATTTCTTAGGTCTTCCCAAGATATGGCTGGTTTTTGTGAGAGTTGTTTGTGTTCCCCACTGCAGTGATACAGGGACACTGTAGTCATGAGAATGGAATGCAATGCTTGCCGGACTGTCTTGGAAAAAAAAAAACAAACCTACTTTGTTCATGTACAGCTGTAAAATTCTACAAATTATAAATTCACACTGGGTTACCTGATGCAAAAGTTAGAGTCCCTGCTATGGGGGAACTGAGAAGATCCCCTGAAACCTTAAACTGTACAAGCAGTGTAACAGGTTTTTGTCCCCTCCCTACAGATGACAAGTATTCAGTTCTTGAACCGTGTTTGTTCACAAATGTGATTGAATTTCCTGAAAAAGAAAAAAGGATTAAAATGCAAGAGTTCTCAGAAGTCAGGCAACAAAACAAGAGTCAGCATCTTTCAGGAGGTATTTTAAATGTTAAACAGTTTAAAGCAGAACATTTGCACACAAACATACCTGTTTTTCCAAACCTGTTTAGATGGTACCCTAGTACTATACTATCTGTAACAGGAGTTTCAACATCTCTCCTGCCTAATCCTTGTTAGTTTTATCATGCACACAGAAAACCTGTTATTAAAAGCACTCCTCTACACTTCTGCATACTTCAAACCCAGAAGGCAATTACAACAGGAACCAGCAAATTAATTTTGCCCTGTGACATATCAGTAATTTTTTCGTAGACAGCATTGCACAAGTTACCAGGAACTAGAATTAACCAGGCTAATAATACATTTCAGCATAAACACGTTCTTTCACTGGCTTAGAATCTTCTTCTGGAAAGAAAAATATAAGGTTTTTTCAGTCTGTATTATTTAGGTTTTGTGGAAATGGCAAGTTAAATTAAATAGATAATACAATTTTGCATGAGGCACTTCTTTCCAATTCTAAAAAACATCTCCCTATTAATTTATTGTTTCCTCTTAGGTGGGTTATGCACCCCCTGGTACAAAACTGGAACAGGAGTTGAGCTGTTGAGGTGTGTATATGCATGTGGAGGAGATGAAGCAACAGAGACTGAATTTCCTCCCTCTTGCTGAATTAGATCAAGGATTAGAAAGAAACCTTGTGTACAAAACCAAATTACTTTGCAAAACATTTAGCTCAATAAAAAAACCCCTGTAGCTGGATAACTAGAAGTGGTATAACAGGATTGTTTGCTTTTATGGATTTTAGGAAATAAGAGCAGCAGCCAGTGAAATTCTAGGAACAGATAATGCTTGGAAAAAAAAAAAAAAGAAAAAAAGGAACAAACCCTGAGTTATTTCTACTCTAGATGGAATTATCCACCACAACATTAACAAAGACCACTGTTGAGTGCTTTGATACTGAATTAACTCTCTAACACTTCTAAACAAAACATCCTCTGGAAAACAGACAGTCCTGTAAGATGAAGCTACAGATAGTGGTGCTTTGAATTACATCTACAATTAAATCCCAAATTATTTTTGAAAGTTATTTGGTAAAACCCTCTGAATTTGTAAGAGACTAGGGATTAATATTTTACAAGTCTTTCTTATGATCTGCTTGCATTAGCTGCACAGACTAGTAATTTTCAACCCATAGTACCTGAAATATTAAAGGAATTATGCTAAGTGTGTATGCTCATTGCAGCATTAGAAAAATACTGCAGAATCTACTATTCATTAAAGCAACTTCCCAGGAAGGGGTTATCTTACTGAGAGTTATTGAGGGGTTACCTTAAATTGCACTGAGAATTTAGAGAATTATTCATAAAGCAGGAAGGATTTTTCTACCCTCCCTGGAACAGGTAACTCTTAGGTAGATAATTTCTGGTTTGTATTACAAGTCTTTAAACTTTGTCTTACCACACATGCATCTTTTCATAAGAATGAAATTGTGTTGGTCATCAGTGGCCTTGATTTATTTTTTTTTTTTAAACAAGGACCTTGATTTATTTTGGAGGAACAACTCTCATGAATGATAGGACATCAGAAGCCCATGTCTCCTAGATGTATTAAAACACTTGAGAGGTAGATGGTTAATCTCCTTTCAGGCCCAGCATTTAATTTTCACCATCTAACCCATTGCTTGGGTCAGAGGTAAGACCAAGGAACTCCTCCAAACCTAGGAACTGTGAAGCCACGACAGGTTCCTGATGTTACGTGTTGCAAATTTCTCTTGCTTCTCTTACTGCAAAATATTCCCACCAATTTATCTCTTCAAAGTGTGCTGCACTTCACTAGAAGAGTCTCTCTTATAGTTTCAAATGGAATCACACAGGGGTATTTGTTGTCTATACAGTGTTTTTAAGAAGCACCCAGACATGACCAAATGAGGAACTGCTCCAGTGCAAGAACAGGAATGAGTGGGGAGTTGTGGGTGGAAAACAAGGCTCAAGAAGTGTCAGCAATAGTTACATCAACTTACTAGTGGTGCCCTTTGACACACACAAAGGGCTCATTTCAGGGTTGTGTTCAAGACAAAAATGACAAAAAAAACCCCAAAACAATTTTGCTTGTGCTGCAACAGCATTACTTAGGCAATTTATGGCACTTCGAAGGTGGGGTTTTGTTTTTTGTTGTTTTTGTTTGTTTTTTAAGGGAACAAAACCCCAAACCACTTTATAGATTGTATAACTTACATGGCATGATGTGCTTTGACCTGAGTTCGACAGTTGCGCCCCCAGTAGCAATCAGGACGTGACGTGACAGCCACTACAAAAAGAGCAAATTAAATGCTATGTTTATTACAGAAGTCATTAAATATGGTGATATAGATTATTAAGCCACTGCTAACGGTGGGTACTCATCAGAGCAGGCTTTGTATAGAAACAAAACAGAGCTGGCAAGAAACTACTGTAAACTATATTGGTTCATCTTTCTAGAAACAAAGCACTTAGTAAAGGAAAAAAGCCCCAACATTCTGAACATTTGGCTCATGCAGATTTAGGATGAAAGGATTTGGTTCTCAGTGCTGTCAACTGAAATTTTACCATTTCATGTAATAAAGATGGACTTTACAGTATGAGACACTGGGCATATGTCTAGATACGTTTCCATATGAAAGAAAAAAATATTAGTTTGGGTAGAGTTTGTTGTTTACCCCCCACTTTTACATACATTATACAGCTGCTCAGGAGGCCATCACACTAAAATGAAAAGCAATACTCAGGAGGAACAAGGTAGGCTGACTGACTGTCATTATGCACAGCAGCACAAGCAGAGTTCTAAACTGTTAAAGACAAGGAAGCTGTGGCTAACAACAGGAACTAGATGGACAAAAGTAACCTTTAAAAGTAGACTGTTGGCAGAGCTTCTCTTCCCAACAGATTTGGGATTGAAGGAGGCACAGTTGCTTGCATGCTATTTTATACTAAAACTGTAAATGCAAACAGATTTAGAATTGATTTATGAAAACATTCTTGTTCCTAGTAGAGAACTGGTAAAATGTGAAATTGTTCAGGAGGTGCATAATTTTACGTATTTAAATGGGAAAATAAGTTAAATTACAGCAACTAGTATAGTCAGGATTTCCACTGAATTCCTCTTTTCTCTATGCAGATATATTTACTCTACAGGTGAGAAATCACACTGAAAGGAAAGATTCCATTAAGGAGTCTGACAATAACTATAGGCCAACGACAAGTAAAGCAATCAGAGTAAGGTATTAGCCCTGAGAAGAGTTTTGCACCAGGCCACATGAAGGTGCTGAAAACCCAAGGATAAAGGATAAAACTGACTATAACTCTTTAAATTGCTTTTCCCCCTTACAGTGCAAAGCAATCCTCACCTGGCAACTCAGCAACAGGAATATTCTGCCTGTACTGGTAGGCAAGTTCTCGGAAGCTGCGAAGGCCACAACAGTAGCAAAGCACTGTGTTCCCAGTAATTCTGTAATCTGGGAAGACAACCACCAGTTTGTACACAATGTCAGTGTAGGACTTGAGAAATCAGATTTACCAAAAATGTCACAAAGGCCCTGGTTATGTACACAGAACTTCAAACCTCTTTATAATATCGCTCAGTTATATATAGTCAAAGAGTTATACACAGACAAAAAACACATACCTGACAACATAAAAACTCCTCTTTGAAGAGCTAAGAGACTTTCGTTTAACATATTTTTCCATGTCAAACCCCTGGATGCCAGGTAATCCTGAAAAGAGCAATTTCAGTATTTAATCTAGAAAACTCTCCAACATTATAGAGTGACCAAGCCATCCGCCCTCAAGTATTTCGGAATCTACATCTAACGAGTTTTTCAAAATGGGCTGATGCTGATTACAAGTAAAAATTAAACACCTCTAATTTAATTAGTATGACACTTTCATATCACCAATAAAACATTACACTTGGTATCTTTTTTTCACACCTCTTACTTTTACCAAAGAAATGCAAACAGATGCATTTCAGACACACTCTCATTTACTTTAAGTCAGTATTTCATTCAGTTTACCTAATTTAGATAACTCTCTTATGGTAAAGGCAAAATATTTTCCATGCAATCTAGTGTGAAACTTAACTTGTCTGGGAAAAAAAAAAGCTTAACAAGTCTTGTTTTCCTGGTATATTTGTATTGAATTATTTTTCTCTTTTATTAATATTTTGTGATGTTACATTTCAGACTGTAAGGATCAGCCTTCCTATCAAATACTTCATACAAGTAAGATTCTTTGATGATTTAACAACCAAACATATCTGAATTCTGCAGTGTGTCTACCAGTCATTTAAACTCAAATTCAGAAGTTATGTCTAGAAGTTTGGCCTTGGCACCTGCTAGACCTACAAATTGGAGAAATCAGGATTGCATGAAAGTGATTTTTTTAAAATTATTGTTAATTTGGGTGGTACAGGAAGAGTGGATGCTAAATGGAGTGCATCTCTAGAATACAACACCCTCTTACATGGAGGCTGAAGGAGCCAAATTATCACCCCAAAATACTTCCAATGTAGACACAGCAACTGTAACTTTGGCCCAACTGAGCATTCAGGACTGTTCTGGTTCCAACTCAGTGCCAAAACGTGACAAGGACTCATTAGATTTGCCTTTTAGAATCAGGTGCTGCCACTGTAACTGTTAGTCAGCACATCACTATCATTTCATGACTGAGTCCATCTTAAACTGTGTACATTTACTATTATGCATCATATATAATTATTTTTAACCTTACCTTTAGGATGTCTGACTCATAGTGGTTGTTATTTAGGACTCCATCTAAACACTTATCACCAAGATTTATTTCTAATCAAAACAAGAAGAAAAGTTACTGTTTATTCCCCAACCCCATGGCCATCACACATTTCCTGAAGATACTTCTGTTTCCTGAAATAACATGCTCACATGAGCACCAAGTGAATGACTGTATACAACATATGCTAAAGCATGTGATGCAGAACTTCCAGTGGCAAAAACAAGACACTGAGATTTTACAATTTCACTTTTAGTCCACAAACACTACTACTAATCTGCACAAATCAACAGTGCCATTAAAACCATTCTATTAGCTGCAGCCAAGTCAATTCAGCTGTTCGAATTTGTTTTTTGAAAATGTCTAAAGCCTGGAGTTTCAGAAGTCTGCATATTTACCAGGGTAAGGTTCTTTTATAATCAGTTAACATCAGATGGTCAGTGCTCTCACATTGATTTGTATGATTTTCTTACTAGGCTGAAATATACCATAATTATTTTCATATGGGAAAGCAGTGTGCTTAACAAGTGTAGTTTTCAAACCCAATATAGTATGAAGACAAAAAGTTAAATCCTCTCAAAGTTAAGACACATACCACTCAAGAATTTATGTTTGTGACATGAGGACACAGCCTTTGTTTCATTTTGCATGACTGTGCTAACAAACTCATGATTACCTTTCTTGAATTCCCTAAAGCTCAAGACAGACAGACATTATTGCAAAGTGAGCAGGCTCATAAGAAACAGATTATTCCACAATACCACAGAATGGTGCCAAACAGCCAAAACAGGCCATCCGAGTGCAGCCCCAGTATAAGTGACAGAAGGGTTGCAGACAAACTGTACCTGTAAAATAAAAAAACCCACACTCTGTTAGGACCTGCACACAACAAACTCAACAGTTATTTTTCTTAGAAATAAACAATAGAGTCCTGATAAACTTGGTTTTAAAAGTACAACTTTCTCATTTAAAATACATTCTATAGCGGAATAAAAAATTTTATAAAGGAAGATTCTTTCACGCTGTCACTACAAAAGTCCAGAAAAAGAAAGCTCACATAAAGAACACTCTTCAAAGTAAACTTAAGTTTAATTAAAAATGAGAGATTTACTTCTGTAGCCAAGATTAAAAATAAATGAAAAAATAAAAAAATAAAAGTACAGACATTGCTGAGGAGCAACATGAGGATTCTGTTCACGCTCTGCTCTTCGGTCTGGCATTGGCTGAAAGCAGCAGGTGCATATTACATGACTTCCTTGAGCAGGACACACATATTCCTGGACAGCTAGGGGAGTTAAAAACAGGAAAAAAAAAGAAAAAAAGGGATAGACTGAACAATGTACACAATTGCAATCTGGACTAGGAATCTTAGTGAATATTAGCCACATAAAAATCTGAAAGTAATAAGCAAGCAATATCATTTTAATAAAGATACTATAAAAGAGCAGAAAAATGTCATTCAGACCTTCAAACTATGTATGTGTGAAGTATTTCAATATGTGGAACTATCAACCATCAGCAATCTATTCTGGACAGCCACACAAAAAGCCTGGTCAAATCTCATTGTATTGCAGAGACACCCATGTGAAGTGTTACTCTGGCAGCACTAGGAGAGCAGGTTTGCCCCCATGAGTTGCAGTATGTCAGTATCACACAGCTGAGAAGATTCCATGACACTGACCTGCAGGGAAATTGGCTGATGTAGATGGTGCATCTCCCAGTGCTTGCATTCCTCCTGCTTCTGTCTCTTGGCCTGCACCAGGCAGAGTTGGAACAGAGTGCCTTCTATACCCTGGGCACTGTCTGCACACTATATATGGTTGACTGAAAGAATAATAAGGTCACAAGAAATCCCAACAAACAAATACAAATACAAATACAACTCATATCTCTGTACTAGGCAGGGTTGGTCATACTTTCAAAGTTTAAATCTGGAATTTCTTCATCCAATAACATATGAAGTTTACATAATTCAGTACCCCCCAGCTGTGAAGATTGCTGCTGTTGAAACAGCCAAAAACTTTGGGTTTTTAGTATTCCCCACGTAGTTAAAAAAAAAATAAAAGAAAAAAGGGTCATGTGACTGGAAAGTGAGATGAACAAAGCTGGAATAATTACGCAGAGGAAGAGTTTTTCTGTTCCCCCCCTAGACATTCAGAAAAAAAAAAAAAATGCTGTTGGAAGTACAGAGAAGCTATTTTGGTGTCTGGGAATTCCTAGGTCAACCATCAGCTGCATCAGTACCAAAGACCCAGTGAAAGCAGCAGTCCAAACACATAAGAAATTACAATCATTGCAAACTGCACTGAAAGGGTCATGGATTCCTCACAAGATCTTAGCCAGAAAAGTATTTTCTCCAAAGCAACAGCAAATTTGTAAATGGAAAAGGTAATTTCACATATCTGACATGAAGCTGTTGTACAGTGCAGGGTAATTCAGGTTGGTCATTGACTGAATCTTGCTGGACTTCTAGGAAGTTCTAATTTTTATTATTTTTTATTGAATGATCAAGGTTCAGTAGGATGGCCAGTAGAATTGCCAACATAATTACTGCTAAGAATGAACTTACCTGAATACAAAAATAAGATTAATTCTGGTAATGATCACAGAAACATCACCAGCAATGACAGTGTTTGTGAAACTGGCTCAGTTTGTGGGTTTGTGCGTTCAAACATAAATAAATCTCACTGAGCACACAGCTTAAATAGACATACCTGATATCTGAAGATTCACTATCTACATCTGACAACTCCAACAAATCTTCAGAACTTCCCTCCTCGTCCGAAAAAGATCTCCGCACCTTAGGTTGCAACATGTCTTGAGTAATTTTGTTTCTAGCATCCATGCTGCGTACATCATCTTCATTACGACATTTATCTGGCATGAAAACCGAATTCAGATTTCAAGAGAAAATAACAGCTCACATCCCTTATCCCCACCCTACTCTATTAACACAGTTAATGACTGTGTTTTAATTTCCGTAAAACTTATTTTTGGATAACAGAGTTATAGAAGGTCATAAATTCTCCTCTCTGTTAATGGAAGCGCAGTATCAGGCAACTTAAGCTTTTGTTTTCAACAGGCCATGATTAAAGTTAATCCATATTTGAGTACATTTTTCAGAAGTATCTGAGTTTAGATGGCCTAGTTAGTCACAGTACACACACTGATCAACTTGCCTGGATGCTGAATCAGATAAGCTTCAACCAAGTTGTTCAAGATGTGATTTTTACAAATACGTTCTACTGGACAACGACAAGTTGGACATAGAGAAGACCTTTCCATCCAACCTGAGTAGCAGGCAGCACAAAAAGTATGCATACAAGGCTGCAAGCTGGGAAACACAAACATGAAAACAACGAAAGAAATTGAATAAAACCACAAATCTTTCCTTTGTCAGATACATTCATAACACTCAAAAAAACTGTTTAGAATTGATGTGACTACACAGATTAGGGCCGGAGGGGAGGGACTCAGAAGAGCTTGTGAAAACCCTAAATATCCCAGCCTCCTCAAACAGTTGTCACTGACCTTCATATATTAGCACCACACGATTACAGCTACTGTCAATCAGACATACCTGACACAGTCATGCAGCAGTTCTTGGCAGATAATGCAAGTTAATGTTTCTTCCATCTTATCTGGTTTCACGTTTGATGTTTTTGCATCTTCAGAGCCAATTTTAATTATGCGTTCACTTGGAGCTGCTGGTGGAAAATGTGGACAAGCACCTTCATCTACAAAGACAGAAGATTCCACAGTATGTAGTCTTTGAAGCTTTTTTGACTCAATTTGGGATGGCGGTTTTGCTTTTTGTATTTAATAAAATACTAAAACAAAAAAAGACATTGTGAGGAGCAAAAAGTTACTTATCTCCTACTAACATAACCTTTCAAGACCTTCTAGATTCGGTATGCATGCATTTTGAATTTATTTCTTATTAATGAAGAAAAATAAGCACAGATTCTTATGCTTCTGTTAATCTCACTGGGCTCCTATGAAAAATGGACGTATGTTTAAGTTTCTAATTACGTTTTTTAAACTAACTTTTGATGGTAAGAGGGCAGCAATGCTGAAGTATACTAGCCTGTTTTTAGTTTCTTCTTAGCAGGTTCCAAACTTTCCTCCTCCCCTGCCCTTTGAGAATCTGATTCTGATTGTTCTTTGTCAGTGATTTCTGAAGTTTCAGTATTCATATCCAGCTTTTCATGGTCGTCATGTAATGCTCTTAGACACATAGATTCTAAGATGGGGAAAGCAGGCACAGGAGTGAAAACTGAGGATTGTGATCCTGCAAAATAAAAACAGAAACATGAACATGCCTGCATACAGTTATGGGACATGTGAAAACAACACTGATGGAAAAAGTGGAGCAAAGAAGCAATGTCTGCATAACTATGCTACATGCATTCTCAGCCAATCTGACTAATTGGAAGACCTGGGAGGAAATCAAGCTATTAGTTGTGTAACCCTTCTTAAAATCCCCATTGCTCTTTAAACTGTGGTGTATTTATTCATAAGACTGTAATTCACACCAGGTCTTCCTGAAAAAGATGCCAGGCAGAGGGTTTATGCAATATTGATCATATAAAACAGGTCAGGATCACAGCAGAGGGCAAAGAATTTTTTCATAGCAGCATGTTTAGAAAGTCCTGATGAACTGCTGACAAATGCCATCTTCTAGATAGAGGTTCTTGCTCCAGCTCTGTTTTAGATTTACGCAGCATTGTGGTATTCCACTTGCCAAGGTAACGCAGGATACTGGAGCAGGGATCCATGTGGTTTATTTTGGCATTAGAGCCCTAAGGAAGGGAAAGGGGATGGGTGATTGGCAGCAGTGAGAGTAGTTTCTCAGAGTGATTGCATGAGCACCCTTATCTACTTACTTTGTTCTATGAGCCACACAGATTTGCTAAGTTTTTACCAGTGCTCCACTACAAAATCATACTGTAAAGACAGAACAGTTTGGGCTTTATGTGCATTTTCTGCCTTTCTGAGCATAAGCAATTTTCACAGTTGCCTTACTCATCTACCAGAATTTACCCAGCCAACTCAGAGAGAAAGTTAAAAAGCACTTATCCACCTGGTATTTTCACTAGAACTTAAAGCAAATGCTAAACACCCCGACAGGATAAGAGATTAAACTGTTACAATTAAAAACTGGAGTAATAGTTGATGGGATACCAAACTTCAAACATTCTTACCAGATGTAGAAGGATTATCCTGCTGAACAGATGCGGACTCAATAAGAGAGGTAGAAGAAGCATTAAAGAGGTTAGATGTAGAAGTAGATGGCTGTGGTTCCTCATAGCAAGACTGAGTAGCTGATGGTGATGAGGTAATTTGGGTCTCATCATTACTTCTTCCTGTACTTGAGGTATCTTTGGTCACATGGCATTGGTTTTCTACATTAGCTTCTGCAGTTGGAAGGGGGAAAAGGAAAGAAAAATATATGTGTGACAGTCACCACATCATGGTTTCAAAATTCCAAGGAATCAAACTCTCTCAAGAGGGTTACATTAGTCACTGGAGCGTAGCTCCTCTTCATGGATCTTGCATTACTTCCTTACCTACTGGTTCTTGAGTTGCATCTTGTTTTGTGTTTAAGGATTCATAAAGATAAGCAACATCTAAAAGAGAGGAAAAAATACTGATTAGAAACTATAAACAAAAATTAATTAACCTTATTCTCATATAAACAAGTTCTATTCACAAGGAGCTGCTTCCCCAAAGGGTCTGACAATGGGGAAGGCAAAAAAGGGGTCACCTCTATAGCACAGTGTTAATACTCCTACTTAGGAGGCAATTAGGAATAGCACAGCAAGATCTTTTCTTCTCAGGAAACCAGGCAGAGTGGCTTTTGGGTGACGTTTCACTTGTGCTAGCCATGGAACCAGAGGCTTCATCATTTCTTAAAGCTAAAATCTGCTCCTTGTCAGAACAAACTGTATTTTTACTGATACTTCAATGAAAGTTCTTTGAAGAAGCTTATTATTTATGAGTTCACTTCTCGACTTCTTTGATCAATGTTATTTCATTTCTTTGCAAGATACATGAACTCTCAAATATACAGATTAAGACATGCCATAAATTTCATCCAGAAACTAATTAATAAACCAACTGGATAACATCCCTTTCTTCTCTATCCTACTTCAACCTAAATACAGTTACAAAGATTCCCCATACTTGCTACTTTTTTTTTCATTACCAGCCAGCTAAAAGCAAATAAGACTCTTAGTTGGTTTCTTTTTCTGATCAAAAGTTAAGAGTATTGTCTACTTCAGACCTATTCAGAACGTCCAAATAGGCATGCAAAATCTAAATTATCTCTGTCTGTGAAGATGGAGATGCTGAAAAAGCAAAACTAAAAGCTTGGTAATTCAAACACTTACTAACCCAAAAGGAAACCAGTGACTCAGTTCATTATAAAGTACCTGGAAAATTCACATATCTGAGTTCTTCCAAGTAGCATCAACTGCAATAGCACCATCTCAGAGGGGATTTGTGAGATGAACAAGCCACACAGACACAAAGCTTATTGCTGCTTCTTGTAACATGTACATCAGACAGCATAAATCTGTCTGATCTGTCTGTATATATATATATAATTAACAGCAACTTCATAAAGGAAGCATTTCAGTAGTGAGTATGTATATATCTAGGATTTTTTAGATTAACAGTTCCTATGTCTATTACTGTATAAAAATTGTAAGCACAGTATCGTGTTTTATATACCATACTGTAAATGTTTCTAATACTACACTCTCCCAGTACACCCAATTATCTTCACAGTAATAGGGGAGTTTATGAACATACAAACTCTTCTATTCACCTTAAAGTTCCTCTTCAGAGCTATCACATACAGTAATGAGAATTAACATTTAAAATGCCTCTTTCATCTAAAAACTTATCCAGAAGTGAGTGCTCACTAAAATTTAATTATTACATACTTCACACTTAAAGGAAGAATTGCATGCTAATGGACAGAGCAGTCAGCTGGGCCACAATACATATCTAAAAACAGAACTTGCTCATTCCCTCTCTCCCCCCTGTTTATCAAAGCTGAACCCGTCTGTTACTTCACAATAATGAGCAATTAAATTATTTCTTTACATCTTTTAAGTCAATGTTGGATTTAATGATCCCGGAAAACTGAAGGGAAATGGTATGAAACGAAAAGATGAAAATTCTGCTGCCTCAACAGTTATCATTTCCTAAATAATTTATTAACATCTTTAAGACAGATGCCAACACAGATAATTCATGAAATCTTTTATTTATATCCTTCCATTGCAAAACCAGAGCATTTACACCTAAACCTTGGTCCCTGACTTATACCCAGTTAAAACATGAAAGAACTACTTCCTGCCCAACACTAGCTTGGCTTATTTAAAAACCTTTGAGGAAGGATCCCACTTGTTTATTTAAAAAAAAACAAACAACACAACTGATTATGTTATTTCAATGACATTTTGAAAATAATCCCTGTAAAGAATTATAGGCATGATTCTTCTTGAAGGCCACACAATTATTTTTCCAAGTTTACTAATTCTACTTTCACTACAGGCCTTTCCCCACCTCCCCCACATTTTGTCTCTTCTCTCTTAAAAAAAATCCAAACCCAACACAAAACAAAACACTTCTGCTGCCTTTCATTCCAATGCCAAAAATTGCTTCGATGTGATATATAAAGTATCACTAACTACCCCAGCAATTTGACTTCTACAAGAAGCATTGGGCATGTGATCCAGACCTCATTAATTACCATTCCATAGATCAGTTCTTCCAAAACTACTTCTAGGCACATTTAAATTGGAGACAGTTGCTCAAACTTGTCCCTGTAAAAACTGGCACATCCTGGATCTTTTCTATAGAGATTTGGTTTTAAACAATGACAAATTATTTATCTTAACAGTGAGTAATTGTACTCATACTTCTTGTCTCATGGCTAAACATGCCGTTTAAAAAATACAATTTACTTACTGTTCTCTGGCTCATTTTTTCTGTAAACAACATAGATCACATCCCCAGTCTGTAGGGGGTATGTCTGCTTCTTCACCACTTTCAGTTTATTAATTACTGTTCCATTAGTACTGTAAAGAGAAAGAAAAGATAACTTAGCAAAAATGTTTTCATAATTACACAGGAGAAGGAAGGGAAAACACAAGATCCTTTTAATGATTAAAAACTACTGGCTCTCAAAAAAACAGACAAAAAACAACAACCATAAACCAGGATAGGAAAAAAAAAAAAGTCCAGAAGCAAATAAAAAAATCTGTCCCAAAGACAGAAGTGCAGATCTACTAGGACTTCAAAGCTCATATGCAGCTACTGGTAAAGAGATGGTAGCTGACAAATAGACAGACAAAAGAGCCCTGACATTTGGCTAATGTCTTAAAATAATTAGATTATTGTTTCTCTATAATAATCTCCACCCTTTAAGTATAAAACAGGAAAGAGCAATAGGAGTTCTAGTCAAAAAGTTCTAGGTTGTTTTGCAACCAACACTGGGAATCTCCTAAGACATTCAGCAACAAAGGAACTTTCCCTGTCCAGTCAGGGTTCCCACACGGTATTACTGTTTCTCCCTTCTTGCTACAAATAGCAAAGAACCTAAAAATTCCTTAGGCTGTCTGCAACTCAAATGTGAGAAGTCAGTAAGGTGGAAAAACAGATACACATCACTAAAACACAAGCTAAAATTAGTTACTTTCATATTGATAAAAACTTCAAGACTCATGGAAGAAATTACACTGAGTAAGAGGAAAATGTAGAGCATTGCTGATTAATGGAGGTATTAATTAATGCTGATTAATAGAGGTTTCTTCACTATCAGTGATGTTATATACACGAGCTATTAGGGCTTTATAACAGAGTCAAGTTATTACAATATTGAATAATTCCAGCCCAGCTGCCATAAGTCTCTTTCAGGGCTGCAGCATTCTAGAATCTCAGACTTTTGCCATAAAAATCTCAGTAATTAGTATCAAATATAAAAGATGAGAAAATCTGCCTCTTCCCCTCAGCAAAGCAAGCCATGAAATACCAGCAAACCTCTGCTGCCACCTCCTGGAGGCCACCACTTGTGTCCAGGACACAGCCTTCCTCTAACAGACCAGCTGCTGCTCTCTGGAGGAGAGGGACAATTATTTTTAAAATAGCACCTTTCCTTCTCATTATTTTTCTTTTAGAAATCAACCTGGAAAAACCTCTTGTCATTTCCTAAAATTTGAATCATCCAATCCAGCGTAAGTAAAAAGATTAAAAAAAAAAAAAGCTACTTTAAACATCAAGAAACTAACAAAAGTCCCTGGGTCACAATGATACTTGCTTGATTAAAGAATCTTCAAGTTTCTCCTACAAGCAAGAAAACTATTTTAAGTTTGCCTTTTTACTTCAGGTGTACAGATGATGACTAGCCTAAAAGACATAAGCACCAAAGAAAAAGCAGAGCAGAGACATTACTACAACAATGCCAAAGTTTAGCAATTAAGAGGAAAAAGAATTTTAGTCAGTCTGTTAGAAACCGTACTCATTTTTAACCTCACACTGATGCTAGTGATAATATATTAAAAATACTGTGTTAAAGAAAAATTGCACCTCCTGTAATTATAAAAGAAACAGTAAAGCTTACAACATTCCCTGAAACCTGTCAAAGGTCCTTCAACAAAACTAGGAAACATCAACTTTGACCTCCTTACTTTTCTAGAAGGCAAAACCAAAGCATGCATCTCCCACCTGCCTAAGAGATGTAGACCTTCTTTTGTAAGACCTTTTCTTGAGCTAAACTCAAGTAACAAGAATTGTCCCTTACTGAGGTTTAACTTCTACAGGCAATTCCTAGTTCAAATATTTCACTAAACATACAGAAAAAAAAGACACAATGTATTTAGTGAAGTTGCTCTGTCCTGACTGCTGAGTTCCAAGGAGGTTAAGAGCAACAGTAACTCACGTCCAAGGTATATTTGGAAAAAGAATTAAAAAAAATATTAATCACCACACATCTAGTAACCACTTGTGCTTGAACTCACAAGGCAAGCTGCAGAAACAGCTACCCAAGACCCTCACTGCCAAATGGACTATGAACAGCCAAATCAGTTTTGCACAATTGTGCTGGCTTCAGT
The DNA here is from genome assembly GCA_020745705.1 of Hemiprocne comata. NCBI lineage: Eukaryota > Metazoa > Chordata > Aves > Apodiformes > Apodidae > Hemiprocne > Hemiprocne comata. The sequence continues at coordinate 7,644,234 of CM036602.1, read as the reverse complement.
GAGAGCTGACCAAGCAGTTATTTGGCATTCACAGACCCAAATGATGCTACTTAACACAGAAAACCATAAGCTTTTCTCAAATACATTAGCAAACTGAAGTAGCTTTATTTATATCTCAGTCCATAAGCAAAGGGAAAAAATATCCAGATACCCCAGGTAATTGTATAAGTCTTTCATTTCCAGTTTCAGGCTTTAGCATGAGGCATTTCACAGATATGGTGACATACCAGATTAATGTTGTGGCTATTTTTTAACCAGACACACATGATAAATTATGACATTTGTGCATTCCTCTGATGTTTCAAATTAAAGTGAGGTCCCCATAAAATAAGCAGAAAGTACAATGAGAATCCCAAATACAAAGGCCATTCATCAGGACTCAGTGTTGAATTGACACCAACTGGCTGTATCATTTTTGAGGTGGAGAAGAAAAATGGTACTATCAGATATAAATTGTCTGTGTTGTGAAACAATGTCACAAAAGGTCCCAATGTCACTTTTCTAAGGAGTGGAAGAAAAAAGGGTCAGTCCTTGACTCAATTCCAGTGTGGCTGATGAATCCACAGTTTAATTAATGGACCATATATTACCTTTACTTCCCATTCTCAGCTGTTGAGCAGAATTGATGTGAACAGCTACATTTCACTAAGAACTGGCTTACTTTTGAAGTAGGTGAATGATCTATGTGTTTTAAAATACTTTGGTGTCCTTCCAGAAAAATGCCAGTCTTACTTTTTAATGATTACTCATCCAGGAAAATAGTGTAATTTGTGGTAAAACTTCTCAGTTAATAGTTGTACAAGTTATGTGCTATTTAAATGCATATTATCCTAAGCACATTGTAAACTGAAATGACTTTTGAATTCTAGCAAGTTACAGAATCCCTTCTGTACTGTGTCAGTCTCCATTCTTTTGTTATGACTGGTAAAGTGAGGAGAATTCAGCAGCAGGAAGGACACCAGTGCCAACTGCTGAAGATCAACCTCCAATTTACTCACAGAAGAAGACAGGAGGAGGTCCTTTAAAAAATTTATTTGCCTTTAAAATTTCTGTTTCAAAATGGATAATCTTACAATTACTTTTACTTAAGGCAAGTCAACTACTGCCTCCAATGTGTTGGGACAGCTTCTCCAATTTGTTTTCCTTCAAGCAATATAAAGCAACTAGTGCATAGTTTGGAAAATAAAGCAGAAATACACCCCAAAAAAGAGCAAATCTGTGAATACTTTATTATACTATTTGCTAACTCTTGACTTTTGTTACTTCCAAACTTCTGTTTACTCAACAATTTTGAGTTCTCTACACGTTTCCTTTTACCTGCAAATTTATGGTAATTGTTTCCAAAGTAGATCCAAGAACTCATTATGCTACCAGGGAGATAAACAATGTTGGTTGCCTACATGTACTTGATTATATTACTTGGTTTAGCTGCAATACAGAAACAAAGTCCACTCAGTTCTACTGTCCCACAGTAGCTGCCTCCTTCAATGCATTCCTCTTCACCAGAAAAATCTGAGCTTGACCACAGCAATGTTTCCAAACTATTTTCCACTTTGGAGAAGAAAAAGCTGATGCTGCAGTATTTTTTCTGGGACTGTGGGCATCTGTAGTGCCAACTGAAACATTCAAAAATCTTCTTTCAGCCTGTTTGATTTTTTGGAGCTTGTCTGGCATTTGGCACAAACATTGGAAGACCAGAAGGACAGATAGTCTTCTGCAAGTAGTCATACCAACAAATGGTAGCCACACTTCATACCAACTCACAGGCAAACAGAACACAAAGAATATTATTCTTTTTTGTTAGATATATGGAAGTGTAACATGCATAAGCAGCTAATTGCCAGTGCTCCATAGGTGCAGCCTTTCTATTACACTACCATTGTAACAAGCCACACCTTTTCATTAATATATTGAAGAAAATTAGCTTTAATTTGGCTTTGCTAGTTTTCTGCTGGCTGCACCTTCTGCCTCAGGGTGCATGTGTGTGTAGAGGGAGGGGGGAAAGGCAGGAATGTTTCTGCATCATTCACCCTTCCTTTAGTTTGTATTACCATGACACTGGTCTAAACAAATTCTACCAGCTACATGCAACTGGTAGGAATGGTTTCTCAAGCTTAGATTTACAGCTACACTCTGAGCCTGCCAGAGTAGGCAAACATGGCCCATTTTGTTATTTGAAACATAATGAGATTTGGGATAACATTGGAGAAGGATAATTATAAGCCACTTCCTTGCCAGCTGAGCTAGGCTTGATATTTTTCCCTAAAATTTAGAATTTCATCACACAGCTTCTGAGAGTATAAGCCCTTCAGGGATCTATCCAGGGCAGGCTAGAGGAATGGGTTGATGGGAACGTCATGACATGGAATGGGTTGATGGAAATGTATGACATTCAGCAAGCACACACTCCAAGTCCTGCATCTGGGATAGAATAACCACCTGCAACAGTACAGACTAGAGACCAACCAGTGAGGGCTCTTGGTGGATCTTATGAGTAAGCATAAGCTCATACACCTTGGACTCATGCCCAGGCTTCAGTCAGCAGCATGCCCTGGCAGTGATGAAGGCCTACAGCACACTTGGCTGTATTAACAGGGGTGTAGTCTGAAACCCAAGTGAACTGATTATTATTCCTCTTTACTTGGAATTAACTAGTCTACATCTAAAATACTACATCTAGTTTAGGGTCACCCAGTCCAGGAAAGGTCTTCATAAACTCAAGCAAGTCCAGAAGATAGCCAGCAACATAGCCAAAAGGCTGGAGTACAAGACCTATGAGCTAAAGGGCCTGGGGAACTGGGCTTGTTTTGCCTGGGAGAAGCAGCAGGGGACCCAACAGCAGCCTTCCACTATCTAGAAGGATGTTAGCAAGAAGACAAAGACAGGTTCTTTATTGAGGTGACAAAGGTCAAACTGAAACAAGGAAGATTCAAATGGATGCAAGGAAAAAAACAAAAATCATTGTGAAGATAATTAAGGCCTGGAATAAGGTCCCCCAAGAGGCTGCAGAATCTCTGTTTTTGGAGGTTTTCAAGATCTGACTAGAGGAAGCCTAAACAATCTAGGCCAAATCCAGAGGCAGCCCATCTTTGACAGTTTGAACTAAGTAACCTCCTGAGGTCTCTTCCAATCTGTGTGTTCCGTTTGACTTGAGCAAGTAAGAAGAAATGCACAGCCCATGTGAGTATCTGGAAGTGGGTTCCTCATCCTGAAATTGACCCCTTTCAGTATCAACATAGCTACTAATTGATGAAGAGACAGAAAAGGTGCAGAGGTGCAAAAATTCTGCTGAAAGCAAAACATCAACTAAAGCCTATAAATTCTGCAAGTGCCCTCCAAAAACATGCATGCCATCCAATTAGACAATTCAAAGGTTTTTCAGAATGTTCTTGGAGGGATTTTTGTCAAAAGCTCAGCAGGTGTTTGATACTAACTCTGAGATACCAGAACAATATATTTAGTTGCATTCTGGTATGTTGGAACAGGGATTTGGCATGATACCCTTCAAAACCTCAACCATGACATTTCCTCTTTATGTAGGTACATCAATGTATTTTGAAGGGACTTTGTCATCTTTGGGCAAAATGCTTTCCAGACATGAAACATAGGAGGAGCTGGCAGAAAAGAATTGTTTCTTTACTGACTGCAATAACCTGGCAGAAAAAGAATGTAGTTTACAGAAGCATTTTAAAATGTCACAGAGTTATTGAAATATAATAAACCAGAAGCTTCCTGCAATCTTAGACAAAAAAGTCCTGTCAAAAATGAAGCAGATGAAATTTTGAAGAGGGTTGCAGTCTCCTCCTGTGAAATACCCTTCGATTCAAATTCCTATTGGAAATTTTCTAAAAGAAACTAGAGAACAAACCAAAATCCATTGGAAACCACCCACAATCCCTGCAGTGCTATTTGTACTCCCACAGTAGCCTTAGAACTCCACAGGAAAGAGCCTCACCAGTACAGCAAGCTCACTGGCCTTCAGGATGTGAAGTATGTAATTAACTTTATATACTGAAAGTAGTTTCACTAAATTAGCTTAGTTTTTTAACACTAGTTACAGTGAGTTAGGTCCTTAAATCTTTCTACATTAAGAGCCTTAGTTCTCACAACCCTAACTTAACACAGAAACACCCAGAAAAGAAAACACAACTGAAGTAACAGTAGAACCTAGCAAACATATTTTATTATTAAATTAGATGGTATTCTCTCTAATCTCCATCTGACATCCCTGCCACAACTGCTAGATGACTACAGGACCCACAGTATAGAGGGTACTGATATTTTGAATACCAGAAAAATGTATTACAAGTACAGATTTTCACTCCACATCTGTTTTATGCTTTGAGATCATCACTGCACGTATTTGCTTCCTACAAAAGTGCCTGAAATGAGGTACAGGCATGCTCAGAGCTTTTAAGAATGCTGCCATCACTTTTTCCACAGGCCTAAAGAAATTTGCTATAGAACCATTATACCAACAGTATTTTTTTATCCAGTAGACTATTAATTCCTTTGTAGAGAATAACATATTTAGAAAGAGCAAAAAAAATCCCTAGATGTAAAAACAGGAAAAAAATAGAAGGATTTACTCTTGATGCCTTGAGCAATACACAAGGTTTAACTTCAGAGACTTAAAAAAGCCAAAGAGTAGAAGTTCACAGAAGAACCAACCTTGTATCTTCCAGTGACACTTGACCAGATTCTTCATCCACTATGATTTTACAGTGATCTCCAGACACCAACTTGTTGCCAGGGAAAGATAAGTCACAACCTTAAAAAGAAAGCAGATTTTCCAGCATGCTTAAAAATACACATTACACAGACAGGTCAGCATTCTACATGGCTATAAATGCACAACAAACTGACTCATATACATCTGCAATAGTTCAAAATTACTGGCATATAGGCAGCAACACAGTCTAGTATAGGAAACATAGATAGCTCCATGTGATACAAGCTGATTTCAACCATTTCAAGATGTTTTAATTCCCCTTTTTCCCCCCACAATCCTAACTCTTACAGACAGAAATTAAAACACAATTACTTTGTTCTACAGTTGATCAATCTAAATTCTAGAGGCACACATCACAGAACACCCAGCTCTTTTTCCACATCATTGTTACTGTTTCATTGCATTTAACTTCTGCTTCATCCAGTCTATTGGGGGAAGTAACAGCAACCAATGGCTAACAAATGAAAGCATCACTGTTCTACGTTCAAGTATTTTTCTTTTGTTTGCTTTGAAATAGGAGCATTCCTCTGTGTTGACAGCACTATTACATTAATAAAGCTGAAGGGAGATTAAAAATCTAGAATAAGATTTAGGGATAATGCAGGAGAAGAGGAATGACCACAATGACATGCCAGACACCTTCCTGTCTACAACTCCAGGGCTCTGAGCAAACCTAGTATTTCACTTCACTTTAATGTTCAAGGCAATGCTCAAGGTTCCCCAATCATCTGTCTCACAAATGACTCAAAGCACTTGCTTACACAAAAGCTATAATTAACAGACATGATTCACTTCCACCTATTGTTGCTGCACTGTATGTCAGCCTGCAAGAACAATACATCCAGAAAGTAGCAGTAGCCACTACACATGCTGGTGACAGTTCACCACTAGTCTACTCCTAATATTCAATGAACAATCAACAGCTACAGAGTTAACTGTTGCCACACACCTTGTGATGCCAGGAAGCCCACTGAAAGTGGCCAGACTAAATTTTGCTCAGGACCACACCAACATTTCCGTTCTGTGGAGTAAATTTTCACATGGGAGCAGGAAGGACAAAATGCTCTAAACAAGCATTTCTAATGTTCCTGAAGATTTCCTAAGTAATAATTTTGACCCAAAGTTTGGTGTTATTGTAACCACTCACTTTATTAATCCATTAGCAGTTACAGAAGCAACAGAACACACAAAAATTCATCTTTATTTTCTGCAAGATAACCCTTAACTAGACCTCAATTTGAAGAATTTACCTACAGCTTAGGTAGTGATAAGCAATCTAAATGTATATTACCAAATGTAAACAGGCAAAACATTTTTCCTGTGATACAGTATATTAATCTCTGGAAATAAAGCTTTCAAATCCACTCCCAGAGAAACTTTCAGTACTTGCTGGCAATCTTCATATGGCTAGAAGAATTAAGGGCTTTTATGTGGGTGTTTTCTTTTCTGTGAAGCAAAAGCATTTTGCATTGCAGTTCCAACTTATTCTAACCACAGAAACAAGATGAGAACGTAAACAGGACGGGTACACAGAAACTTTTCTGAACCAACAATCGTTTTTTCTTATTTGTACAAACTGTTACAGATAACCTAAAAGGCGCATTCCCTTTAAACATGCTGCCCGTGTCACAATTTAGTAAAAAAAGGTCAGTGTAAAACTTTCCCTTCACACAGAGCCAAGAGGTACATTAGAAAGAAGGGATCGCCTGGCAAGAGCCTCCAACAGTTCAAAGCACCAAACCCAACTAGTTTCAGTCCCACCTTCCAATGTTTTAAAGGTCAGGAAGGAGGATCGCTGCTGTCCCCCGAACACCGCCCAACGCCACGCAACGTGTCCTTGTCCCACCTTTCTTCCGACCAATTGTCCACTCTCTTTTCAGCAGCAGGACGTGCGGCTCTGCCTCATCACCACCCAGCCGGATCAGCTTCCCCCAGGGTTGCTGCTGGCTCTGCTCGCCTCCTTTCGAGTGCTCCATTTGAATTCACATCTAGCAAAAACAAACAAAGCGAACCCAAACCCCACCATCGCACAGCATCCGGGCCAGGGGGTGCAGAGGGGTCTCTCGGGGCCGGCCGCCTCGCCGGCAGCCCCCTCCCTCTCCCGAGCGCCGGGCCCTGCGCGCCGCCGCCCCTCAGCCCCTCACACCGCCGGGGGCTCCCACGGCTCCTGCCCTGCCCGCTTCCTTTTGTGTGGAGTCGGAGAGCCCTCCCCCTAGGCCACTCGGCACCCCGCAGCCAGCCCACACCCCTTCCTTCGCCCCCACCCCACAGGGCCGCTCCCCGCCTGAGGGGGAGCGGGCTGGGGCGGCCTCCCTCCGCTCACTTCTCTCCCCAACTTTCCGCCCACCGCACCCCACTCCCCCGGACGAGAGAGCCAGACAGGGGCGGCGAGGGGAGCGCAGGGGGTGCCGCGCCCCCCGCTCCCCCTCGCCGCCTCCGCCCGCCCCTCCGGCCCGGCGCCCCCTCCCCTCGGCGCCGGCCCTTACACCCACTCCCGCGGCCGAGGCGGCTCCTGTCAACACACATTGCCACCATCAGCTGATCAGCGCCGGGCGGGGCCAGGGCTGCCATTGGAGGCGGCGCACGGCTGCCATAGAGAACGCACCGGCAGCGGGGACGAGGGGGCGGACCTTCCGGCGCTCGCCACAGACACACGAGAGCTAGAGCGTCGCATTTTCTGGGGAGGCCGCGGAGCGCCGCTGTACACAGGGAAAAGCAGGGCGATAGTGAGGCTTGGCACCGGAGGCCATCTGGCGGACATCTTGGGTATGGGCGGGCTCGCAAGCGGGACAAGGGGGGGGGGGGGGGGGGGGGGGGGGTTCGTCGCCATCTTTGTTGAGGGCAGATCGAGCGCCTTACAGTCAGGTGTGAGAGCTGGCGGGCAGCTGAGCTTGTTTAATGGGTCTTGCAGTGAAAAATAATCGTCGTTTAACTCTATGATGTTGAAGAGTTATTAGTCTGTCAGCAGCGGCTACATAAAAAACAAACAAACAAAACACAAAAAAACCAAAACACTTGCCAAGGTCATACTTTAGAAAGAAAGTTCACACTGAAGCAGGATCAGTGCCAGTTGATGGAGGTTCATGCTCGGCAAGGGCCGCCCCAGTTTAATCAAGAGGCTCTTACAAGCCAAAACCTGAAGAAACTGGGGACAAGAGCAAGCAGCAGAGCCTTCTGCACTTCAGGAATTGTCAGTTTGCTCCTTGTTGCCCTACCAACCACCTCATTTCAAGCTCTTCTACAGTAGTTGGAAACTAGCTAAAAAGAAGACCCAAACCAGCAGCCTAACTCCCCAAATAAAACAGCAAGTGGAAGATTTCATCAGTTCCCCAATGGCAGCCCCATTTCCTGTGGCCCTGCACTGGCTAAGCCTGCAGGGCCTGTGCTCCCAGCCCCACCGCACCAGCCCAGCTTCTGTGGGGTCATCACACTCATCCTCATTTTCCCAGATCCCTTCTTCATCTTCCCACTGGGAGCCACCTCAGAGAACTAAAATGACTGAAACCAAGTCACCCCCTCGCTGGCTGACATCCTGCTCCCACCTCAGGCCACTCTGCAGGAGCAGCACTGTCTCTCTCCATCAGGCGCTCTATGTCCCGCCGGCCCTGCGGCCCGGTTACCTCAGGCAGTCGCCTTCTTTTCCCGCTCACTTGGCTGGGCCCTGCAGGTTTCCAGCTGGCAGCTGCCTTTCCTCTGCTGGACACGTCCAGACAGCTGGGGCTTCTTCCTCATGGTCTGCTGAAAGACTTCTTAGGCGGCAGTCTTTCTTCCCTTGATCTGACCCTTGAAGGATTCCATAACCTAACCCAAATCAGCTAACATAACCAGGCCCTCCAAAGGCTATCAAATAAAGCAGGACCTGAAATGTGGTGGTCTTTTCCCCATTCGTGTAAAACATGATCACTACCCACTTGTTGATTTGCTTGTTTCTCTATATTGGTTTTGTTTGAGGTTTTTTTCTGAGACATTTGTTCTACTGATGTGATGCAAAAGGACTACAATTTGTTTGCCTAAGAAGCCACTTTATATGGGCTGCTCATTGGCCTAAAAAGATTATGTAAGCACACGTACATCAAAATTGATGCACATACTTAAGAGATTTGCATTACTGACTTTAGTCTGTAATTCTTCTCTTAGTAATAATACTACAAAAAAATGGTTCTTTGAGGTCTGTCTGCATTCTTCCAAAAGGATTTGTCTACAAAACACCCTGCTTGCTTTCACCTTTGTCCTCACTGAGGACTAGAGCCTTTTATATGTTCAAGGAGAGGCACGTCAGTGGACGTTACAGTCCCTCAAAAACATTGTCATGGTGCTTCATTTTTGTTACTGCTCACAGTGACTAGTAATTGTTATCTCTGAGTGGCAGAGGAAAATACCAGCACATGGGAGACGCGACTAAAAGCCCAATAACCAAATCTTTTGTGTAAACCCTAGCATTAGCTGAGGGAGGAATTTGTTTTGTTATATTGTGGCATTGAGAAAACATACTTTCCAAGTACTCCAGCCAAGAGATCCCTCTGCAATCAACACCAAGGAATTACTGCACCTCAGTGATAGCACAGTGCAAGCAAATGATTGGTTCAGCTTTTGCAGCTCTCCCATAGTATCCATGTAAAAAGACAGCAAGTGAAACATACAGCTAGTTTAACGAGTCCTGTGTGGATAGGAGACTCAATTAAAATTAAATTATACAACAAATTAGGTTTTAAATGCTGCGCTGCTTAGCCAGCCAGCCAAATAATAATTAGAGATGTACTGATCTGCCATGTGCAGCTGAACAGCAGACTGCTGTAACTGCTTTCAATGTACACTGACAACATTTCTCTCCCAGCTCAAGGTACTTTTATATGACATTCCAAGTAAGCCATCCCTCCACAGGGCCATTTTGTACTCGCCAGCCTCCCAAGATGGGCAGGATGGACAGGATCTTGATCTAGAGTCTGTCTTTTCCATCTGCTCCATCAATTAATATTTTTTTAGCATTATACCTCCCCCTTTCTTTCAAGAATGCAGGTCATTCTAGATGGAATTGGTTTTTAGGCTCTGAATTGTGTAGCTATACAAACATTAGATTCAGGAGAAAAAGAAGCTACAAATATTATGTATTCTTCCCCTACCAATAGCAGTACCCCTACCAGCAATTTCAAAATACTCCGTGATGGGTATGGGCCAGAAACTGCCACCTCTGATACTGGTTCTAGCAAAAGAAATTTAGGAGTTGCTGCTGACAAACAAGATAGAAATCAGTCCCACTGAAAAGGACCTGAAAGCAGCTACTCAAGTCCGACTGTAAAATTTCAAATGTATTTGTATCGCATTAATATCTGGAGTTCTCTATCACTCCATGAGAGATAACGTTCAGGAAGACTGAAGGTATTTAATTTTCTCTGCAATTTTTTTCACCTCTGGTGAAAGTAATATTAAATTCTTAACATCCGGTCTGGCAAATGCAACATGGAAAACATGTTTCATTGTTAAACTAGTAATTATGTACTTTGCATGGAAAATAAAGTATTTAAACATCTTCCTAAGCCAGCAAGAGTCATGTTATCATACAGCCATCTTCAGTTGTGGTTTCCTACTGCTGGCTGCACGTCTGTGGATAAGGAAAAACAACTTGGTAGAGCAAAAGAAAACATACCAAGGAAAGCCTTTTAGTCAAGCATTTTTCCAAATGCTGATAGCCCAGTCCTGCAATCTATGTTCCTGCCATGCTGGGAATGAGAATGCACTATTACCATGAAGAGTTTTTTGAGTCCGGCAGCCAGCCCCAGAACTCTTCCTTATTATGTGGTAGAGAAAGGAAGGCAGCCAGAGACGTCATGTGAGAAGGGAACAGGAAAAAGGCTCATTTATGTCCTTTTTCTATTGCTGTTTATCCAGACATCCATTACTGATCACTGCTAGTGTTTGGGAAACTTTTAATCTAGGGGAAACTAGCATGGCAGTTCTGGTGTTGTGACTCTCTCTCCTTATTAGTCCACTGAAAAGCCTTTGAATTACCCATGAGTTACAAGGCTTCATCCTGGCTTAAACCAGGACAGAAGGTTAGGCAGCAATGAGCTGGAGTTCTTCATAGGACCTTCTGAGAAAACAAACAAAACCAACACACCTAAGCCATGCACTCAGGAGCTAATGGAACAATGCAGTTCCCAGGAAGAAGTTCCTTCCAGCACAGACCACGACTGAGCTTTGTTGTTGGAGCAGAAGGAGCAAAGAGGAGACTACCCTGTGCCCAGTTGACAAACATAGATCAAAAATAATGCAATTATTGTTCAGACTTCTCTGGGTGCAGCACTGATAGACAACATTCCCAGTTCCCTTTGAAAGCTCTGTGTAAATTGCAGCTAGGTATTTCCCAGAGAGAGGTAAAAAACGATAGTGATTTTAAAACCTCGTTGACATTTCTTTTTAGAAATCACTAACATCCAATTATTTTGTTACATTCAAATAGAATTTTAAAGCTGTGTAAATAAGCATTTTGGCATTATTTACACCCTTTGCTTGCAGCCTGGAGGGGCAAAGCAGTTTAACTTTTTGCCTTTGGCATTTTTTAGTTTCTGAGATCAAACTCTGTAGCTAGCTTGCAAACCCAGCACACGCTCATTGCTAACAGAGAAAGCTATTCCACTTGATTAGCAAAATGGAAGTATTTCTAATAGCCTTAGGCTTTCTAAGACACGGGGTGGTTGGTTTGTTTTTTGTTGCTGTTTTGTAAATCCAGGCACAGCCCTACAGTTCTTCCCCCACTTCACCTTAGCCATGAGATTAAGGATGTGTACTGATTCTGAGGCATCTTGGACCAGACTCAAACAGACCCCTTTAATGGTTGTTCTTGTCATTTAGAGGTGACATTCCAGGTTTTCTTTCTGTTTGTTTAATTTGTGATGTTAGAGGAATTCTCCAGCACTTCCCCAGTCAGTCTTACGTTGACATGTTTAGCCTGAGGAAAAATAAAACCCACACCTGCATGTATTATCTCAGGGTGAAAAACTGCCTACAGAAAAATTACATTAATATTTCTGCAAAGATTCCCTCTCCAAAGATAATTGGGAAAATTTACAGTCTAGTTAAAGAATGGATTGCATCGAAGGAGATTTTAAAAATATTTCCCTCCTTTAGGTGTTTTCAAACATATTTCCTCCAGGGGGTGCCAAATTAACACCACTGGAAAGTAAAAATGTATGAATTATCCACCCCAAGGACCTAACAACTGTCCATACTGTACATTTCATTGTACCTTGTGAGTGATGCAACCCTCCAGCTTGACCCAAAGGCACCGGTGTTTAGAGTGAAATTTCTCAGCTGTTCACTTGTGAATCTCTCTTGAAGTCAGAAAAAGTGCTGACTGGTCCTACAATTAATCTTACACACATTCTCTGCTGAGTTCAGATAGGACACATCCCTTGAAAAAGAGCTTTAAGAGGGGCTGAGTGGAGAAATACATCCATCTCAGCCTTTGAAAGAAGGAGGGAAGAAGTTACAAACGCAGTGACAGCTGCATGGGGCTCCAACCAGCTTATAAATACAGGCAGAAAGCTGGACACTGGAACAGAAATGACGCAGAAAAGCTGAATAAAAGATGGCCAGGAGTCTCATCAGGTTTTCTACAGGTCTGCAGGGAATGTCAGCCCCAAGTAGGATGTCTGTAAATGTCATTATAGCAGAGGAGAAGTTTCACTGGCTCGGAAAATAGAGATCTATCACTTAAAACAGAAACCTTGCTTTAAACAAGCAACCACTTTACTCTTAGGGAACTCTATTTACTACAGGAGAAAAATCAATCTAGTCACTGTTTCCAGACAAAGGAACAAGAGAAAAAGAGAATTGTTGAGAAGTAATATAATAATATATATATATATATCTTTTCCACATTTCACTGCTCACATTTTTCTTTTATCTATACAGCAGTTAAAATAATCACACAGTCCAGCTATTTTGGATCCTTCACCCACTGCATTAAAATATTACTGAAAAAGTGCCTGGTTATCTTCTGCTTGACAGTAAAATCTCTGCTGTATAATTATTTGAGTAGAAAACTTCTATAAGACGCCAATAGTACAAGACAAGAACTCCAACTTATACTTAGTCTTCTTATTTCAAAATACAAGTTTACTGTTCTCACTTTGAGATTAGTAGTAAAAGCCAATTCTAGCAGTGAAAACCAACGCAATTAATCCATAACATTACCTGAGTGTGGACATTGTCAGAATGAAAAAAATCCCTAAATATTATGTTAATCCATTATTAAGGCAATCTCAGATCCAGGGCTGCCAGTTAACACTGTACTTAGGTGCTCGTTATTCCAAATAATCACCTCACTAAATTCTCAGCTGCACATACCGGTGGAGTAGCTCTGCAGTCACTGATGAGCAACTTTGCAGCAGCTGAAAACAATCACTTGTCTAGACCTGGCAAAACTTTGAGTTGCTGTGGAAGTGCAAAGAATTCATGAACCAAAACCTTGAACACTGGGAGTGATTTGAAGGCTTTCCTAGTCTTCCTCCTGGAGAATAGGTGCTGGAAGTTTTCAGCTCTTTTGGGGGACCGGGAAGCAGCTCACCCATCCAGGGCTGGGCATCTTTGTGATGGGTTGTATGCTTGCTGTACAACTACCCCAGGAAATACTGTCCCTGGTACAAGGGGGACAAATCCCTTTTCAAGCTGGATATCATGAAAGAGAATGTAGATGCAGAAGAGGTAACCAAAGGAAATGAGAATGACTGGATAAGCACAGTTCCTCCTCCCAGGCTCCTGAGGTAAATCTTTAAATCACTGTCTGCTAGAGCAGCGGGCTAAGCAATGTACAGCCAAGATGTTTAATGAGATTTATTTTTATTTTACATATTGTACAGTGTAATTATCTATAAATTAACTGTTGTAAGCACTGAACAAGTAGATAAGAATTAGTTACCACCTGCAGTACATACCAGGAAGTCTAATCATTGGTTTTGTAAATTATCACATGCCCTACATTGCATCATCTTCAGACTAGACACTGGGATTAATGGAATATTTCCTCTTGTTCCTTGCTTTCTCTCAATGCCATATTCTAGACACATATGATTATTTTTATTTTGCATTATCTTTGGAGATGTAGGCTTGAACATTAACCTGGTTTGCACTGAATTGGCTCCTGAGAAAGAGAACAGTCTGTCTTCTACATCCTGTACGAAAATAGAAGGTCCCATAACACCTCATCTGGCTTATTACTGACAGAGAGTCAGATCCATCAACCATGGGGGGCTGGGCAGCACTTTTTATTTTTTATTTGTTTTACTAAAAATCCCTGCCATGAATATTAAGAGGAAATAAGCCATAATTCAGAAGCAGTAGTTCTGATGGACAGGGAGATGGAAGGTTTCATATTAAAGCCTTAGGAGGCCAAAAAGAAAATTGAAGATGTGGAAGTATCAGCTGATGGGCACTATTCTTTCATTATAAAGAACACCAAGCTCTATAAACCTCTTGGCAGGAGGGCTAAGAGTAGAATCAAAACAGTGACCTTGAGATCAGTCTCAGGCTAGGGAACAGTAGGTTAACAACAGATGCCAAGTAAAGGAGAGGAAGAGGAAATGCAAGTTAGATGTTATCTTCAACTTGGACCTTGGTCTGGGCCCTCCTCAAAAAATGTCCACATTTATAATTTCTTCCTCTATAACAATACATTATATATAATACTTTCTCTCCATCCATGCAGCTGCAACTGTTAACTTGGTTCTTTTCACTTTTCACCTCCACTGCTGCATTATTGTCTCCTCTGTTTTTGTCATTTTCTGTCTTGTCCCATCCTTTTTGCTAGCCAGTTCCTTGCTTTGACCAGATCACTTTTTACTTACATCCCTTCTTTGATTTACCATTCTCTATTGCAGCAAGGAAAAAGCTATTTGATTCATTTCCAAGACCTGTTTTGACCTGTGTCCATCCAACCTATCATCTTAAATTCACTTTCAGGAATCAGAGCTCAACTCTGATTAGCCAAATTGTTAGTCTGTATCACCTTTTTATTACATTTTCTGACAACCACTGTATGCTTTTTTTCCTCCCCAAACTGCCATTACGCTGTTCTAGGAATGTTCTGTAACAGCTATGGAAATAAGTTATTCATCATCCTTCAAATTTATGGGTTTTTTTCCCTGTGATACCTACAAAAGCATCTCTCACCAGATGACTAGATGTCATGCCAAGACCATAGGCTAATACAGTAACTTTATCTTATCTTGGTGTTTCCTCATACTGTTCCATCTGCCTGTCTCCAATACCCACTTGTTATATCCTGTTGTGTCCTTGGCTTGTCTTTGGCACATAGACCTTCTTCCCCTTTCACATGTGCTGAACCTTACCTAGTAGAGACCTGGTCAATACTTACAGCATGCAGGGACTATGGCAGTGCAAATAATTAACACCAGTGTTTTCTCACTTCCAAGCTGGTGGATGTTGTTCTCTTCCAGCTCACCATCAGCAAAGTGGTGAGTAGGTGAAGATGCAGTGCTCTGCTGTTGGATAAATAGTAGGACTAGAAAGGTTAAGGAGCTCAGCCTACTGTGGTAAGCATGGTCTTACTTACTAATAGCAGATTCTCAATCAGGAGAGAGTGTTTTATGGGTTCTCATGGTATGGTACATAAAGCAGGGCAGGGAGAAAGTTGATTTATTCATGGACTTTATCCCACATTTCCTCCTCAGTCTGATCTCAATCTAAAGAAATCATTTTGCAGACTCTTATTTGGGCTAGGTTTAAAGAAGCCAAAAAGCATATATCATTTGATAGCTAAAGCTCTGGAGGCAACCAGTTGTGATTTATGGGTGTGTTGGAACACCCACAGCTCAGCATCCAAAGCCACTGAGACAGTGGGACAACGTGAGTGTTGATACACCATCACCATGTATTTTTTCATATGTGAGCACTGGTTGCTTAAAAACCCTGCATTCAGGTTTGACAGACTGTAAAATGCTGAAAGTCACAATATTCCCAAAACATTGGCCTTGATGTTACTCATTTTATGGCATTCTCATCTTTTACAGCAGTGTCTATGTGGAGGAGTGATGGTTCAAGAGCTCACCTAAATTGTTGGTTTCCAGCTTATGCTCTGCAGAGCCTGGCAAGCCCATGGAAAACTTCTGAAGAGCCTGCAAAAAGTGATTGAGAAAAAGCAAATTCATATGTGCCAGGCAGCAATCTACATATGTGAAATTCCTAAAGAAGTCTGCACTACTGCTGGAAAATGTTTAGGGGTCCACAAAAAAAAAAAAAAAATTCTGAAAAACCACTGACCTAAATCTCCTGCAACAGCAAATGGCCTAGAACTGCTGCAATATGAGAACTTGGCACTATGGAATAGCATGACAGCTCAGCAGCACAAAATCTCTGCAGCTTCTCACAGATGTACATGGAAGCAAATAGGACAGACACATATCTGTTTGGGTTTTGTGAGTATTTATCCACAGCTTAGTGTTAAAGCAGGCTCACAGAATAAAAAGAACAGCCCATCTCAATGCTAACTAAAGTAATCTTGACTACAAATTACTGCATGCAACAAATCTGGAGATGGATGTGTTCCTTGTAGAGACTGGTAATTTAAAAGCCTGAACTTTCACTAAGTTAAAAAAAAACAAACACAACAAAAAACCTAAACAGACAAAGACATCCCTATTAAGGCATCAAGTAGTTTTTTTCAGTAGATTCTCTGGAAATAGGTTTGTTTCTGTGCTAATTTTTCTTCTGGCAGAACCAATTCATTCTTGGCCTTTACAAGCTGGTCCTTTACATTTGATTCAAAATTGGATTTGGGCCTCTGGGGATGTCTGATGTCAGCCTTCCTAATGTAGTGTCAACATGAAGACACAAAGAGATAAAAAGTCAGTTTCACTTAGAGTTTCCAGGGTCTACTCTGGATTTTTCACTCTCTCACTTTTGCACTCTGGATCACTGCATCTTCTTGTCTTGAGTCACACTAAGCAGGAGGACAACCTCCTTGGTTTGTAGGCAGGGTCACTAACACAGCTGGAACACATACTTCATGATATCACCTCATAAAACAATCACATAGCAGACAAATTTTAAGCACATATTTGAAAATCAGAAACTCTGGGGTCAGGGTGGCATAGACTGGAGGAAGGGTAAATGGAGGCTACAGTGAGAAATAATGAGACTTGCTTTGCTGGAGGAAATGGTCAAACATTAGCATTTTGAAAGAGGAGGTCAAACCATTTCATCCAATACAGGATGTCGTTCCCTGCAGACCGAGCTAATACAACCCATAACATCTGTACTCTCTACCACACTTTTTAAATGTGATGCCCAAACTGTAGGTTGCTCCCCACAAAGTCTTACATGATCCGTCCTGCCTCCCTCCCTGGCCCAGCATGCAGTCTGTGCTCATCTGGAACATAGGACCTAACCAATAAAAATGGCATGCAAAGGAAAAAGAGCAAGAACACAACGTCTCAAAGGTATTAGGAAAAACAGTATGTAGGCAAACAGCTCAGGGCTTCCATAACATGCACAGAGGAAGACTGAATTACAATTCCTTGGACAACCTTTGTTCTGGACTTTCCCAACACCTACATGACTTGCAACAATCAAGACTGTGTCATTCCTTAGAACAACAATATACATTATTTATTAGACTACAAGTCGATGATTCTCTCAACCAAAACAAGCACTAACAAAGTATTTTCTGCTTTTGCATCTGAGAGGCTTTAATTTTATATTCTCTTGCAGATGGTGATGGGAAAGCAAAGTGCTGGTCCCTTCCTAAGTGACACAGCCCGTGTCTAGAGCTACCTTACACAGGACATAGCACTTGTGCAAATAACATGACAATGAGTAAATGCATGGTACAGCAAGTAGGATAAATTCATAATTAAAATAGCATTTGATTCTCATAAAATGAATAATTCCTACCCAAGAAAATTCATATACTCTTTTCCTGGAAGTGGTAAGTGCTGTGACCAAAATAAACAAAAAATCTGCATTTGCCATTATGCAGCACTTTCCTGATACAAATACTTACAGACTCAAACTCTTGCTTCCGGCACCACTGCTGAGCAGAAAGTGGAGCTGCTTTGTGCAGTTACTTACTCCTGTCTTGCTCAGCATGTTAGATTTCACAAATCAGTAGAGAAGGTATTTTGTTCTAGGTCCCATACCTGGTAATAGAGACAGGATTTTGTGTCACAGGTAGAACATAACCTTTCTACCATATTGCCTTTCTTCTTAAAAAGAGAAGCTGTACAGCTGCTCAGTTTGCAGAAGTCTTGTGCATTTTCCTTCATGCTGTTTTCTCCTTTGCTTACACCTACACCTAACCTTCTATTCCACTATTTTCTCAGCAGTCACTGCCCAACAGCACATCCTCCCCCCAGCTTAGCAGCCTACACTACCCTAGATCATGTTAAATAGTTGATTGGATTCAGGTGGGTCTTTCTGCATTGTAGCAAGAGTGGCAGGAATTTGAATAGAGTTTCTGGGTGTGGAGCTGGCTATCCAGATCAATCCCTTGCCAGAAAGAGAAAAATCAGTATCACATTTTTCTGAGTGCTTTTCTTTAATGCCACTTCCCTCCTGCCATTAAGCAAATGTCCAGGGGAGAGAAATGAATTGTGTGGTATATCTAGAGAATCTTTGAAATCCCTCATCCAGGCTAAGTGTGTAAGAATGAGAAAAATAACAGGGAGCTGAATGGAGAAAAGAGATTGAAACTCACAAACTCCCAGATTGCAAAAAAATAATAGCTAGAAAATGGAAGCATGACACGAAAATAACTGAGACACAGTTATACTCCAAAATAATGCAGCTGCTAGAGGACAAAAACACCACAATAAAAAAAGAACCTAATGCAGTAAAGGGAGAGCTGATGTTCAGTAATGCTCAGAAATTTTAATTCTGATGTTTAAAATTAAACCATGACAGCAGAATAGGCTTATCTGCAAGCATCACGTTCCTTCCCCTGGGATCACTACCTTCCCACTGCTGCTTCTGTCATCTTCTCCTTCTCCCCTGAAATCTCACTTGACCTGAATTCTCATGATTTGACTCCATAATCCTCTGGTTTCCACTGTACGCACACAAAAGATTATTGTACAAAAGCGAATTCCCAGGGCCTTGGGCTTTGCTTTCCATTTAGTTTAAGAATTATCCTACAGTAGTTTAGGTGCTGGGAAACTTGTCCTGTAGATTATTGCCTACAGGGCAAATGCTGAGGAAGCTGCTAATGAGAGAACAGATGTTCAGTGACTTATGAGCCTTGCTGAATGTAAATATCTTCAGCACTGTGCTTGTCAATAAGCCTCTGCCTGAGAATCCCAAACCTTATGGACAAAATTCACCCCCAGTGTAAATGCACGGGCTTGGGCAGAATTATGCTGAGGAAGAAGCTGGTCCTTGATCTGCACCAGTTTAAAACCTTGTACAGAAAATAGGACTAAATGTCATGAAAAGCTAATGTTTTTAAAATAAAACCTTGCCTCTTTCCCTGAGAAAATGCAGCTCTTGGATCTTGACACCACAGGCCTAAACCAAGTAGATTTCACTGAGATATTGGTATTAGAGGGGAAAGGATCTTATGGTGCCTAGGTCTGTAAAATTTTTCTTGCCTCTGTAAAAAGATGTTCTGCTTACAGGGCCTCAGTTTCATCCAGTGGATGTTGTCTTGCCATGCAGCACAATTTAAGGGGCTGTAGGTGAAATGCTCTTCAAGTCCTCTGAACACATGCAAACTTTCAGCTACCAAAGCAGCACGTTTGCTCCCCATTGCCTGATGAGTAACCTTCAGAGCATTTTTTTTCTTGAGTGAGGGCTGAGGATCGCAATCAGTTGGTGCTTCTGAGTCACTTTTTCTCTATAAGATCTCTTGACAGAAGGCCAAGATGTGCAAGGAGGATACATGCCCTCAAGCTTTATCCCTTCCAGCCATTACTTCCAACCTTACTCTGGACCCCATCTTTGCCACGGCAAAGTTCCATTGTACCTACACTGCTGGAAAGCCATGAGTTCTCACTGGTTATAGATTGCCACTTCACTGTCTAAGTTTAACAACCGCGCTCTGTCATCAAGTGCTTGGTATAGTTTTCAGGATCCACTAAAGAATCCTTCCAACCGAGTCTGCCAGCTCTCTGAGTCTTTGCCAAGTGGTGCTCAAAGTTCCCACTTACAGCATGAGAAGGAAGGGTGAGTGAACAGGGTCTCTCTTCTATCCATGAGCCCAGGAAACCATGAAGGGGCTGTTTTTTCTGGGACCCCTTTGTTACAAGGGCATAACCACAGTCTGAAAAATAAACAAACTCTACCACGTCCAACATTTAATTGAAAAGACTGGCTGGCAAGCTGAAACCTGGGAGACTTGGGTCAGCTACTGAATTGCTTTACGATGTGCAGAAAATCACTTTGCTTGCTCACTCTGTCCCATCCTGATCAGATTGCCAGTTCTGCACAGGCAAGACAGAGTTTTATTAAACATGTCTACCCTATTGAGCAGTGAAGCCCTTGTCTCACCTGAGGCTTCTAGGTATTCTTGTAGCACACATAATAATAACAACACTTAACAGTTCCATTTCTTATGATGGGAAGTCCCATGAAAAATATTTAGTACATGCCTTTCTTTGTGTATATAAAAGTGCTTGGCATGAAAAGATGCTGCAGAAAAATACTATAATTACAATATACTATTTTGGAAGTAGACATTTACTACTGTAATGTGATCCCCTCTGGGTGGAAGCCACAGCTGTTCCGGCCCACACAGGAGCAGCAGGACGCTGCCAGGACCGACACAGCCTCTGCAGCAGGAGCACAGGCAGGGCCCAACCTGCTCAGCCTGGCTGCTTCCCCTTGCTCTCTCCCTGCAGGCAAACCACAGCTGGCAGAGCTGAGCTATCCCAGCTGGATCCTGGCCAGGACAATAGGGTTAACACCCCGATTCTCACTGGAAATGTCACGGTTTATTACTACCCAACCCAAGCCCTCAGCAGCATCTCCCTGCTCCTGTGAGCATGAAGCCTGCACCCCAACCAGCCCTGCTGGGCCTCTGGGGCTGGGCAGGGCCAGGGCAGCCAGCCTGAAGGTCAAGTAGGTAGGAGATACATCAGCAAGTAAACCTCTGTGGCAGTATATCAGTATTAGCTACTTCAGTCACTGCTGAACCTCACTTTAGTTGCACCGTTTCCAGGATGAGACCATTAGCAGCTACAGTGTTTCTGAGCTGAAGCGAAGTGTTTCTGAAGTCCCTGTGGGGCAAAGCAGGATCTGTAGCAGGGCTGCGCACGACTTGCTGGGTTGAAAGATTTACTTCGCCGCCTTAAGCTTCCGGAGTGAAAAGGAGTTACCGGCTCCAGAGCGAGCAGGGACCCCGCAACATTCCCGGGGACGACTCCAGCTCAGCCCCGGCCAGCAGCGCTGGAGCAGCGCTGGAGCAGCGCGGCCGCGGTGAGGGGGACGATGCCTCCCGTCTGTCCTTGTGCTCCTCTGGCACTAGATGGCAATGTGGGTCTTCAGCAGCTGCGGGAAGGCAGCCTTGGGGGAACCCGGGAGGGGGTGGGTACCCCTGAGCATCACTCCGCATCCCTACACGCCCCTGTAACCCCCACAGGACCTCAGGCGGTCTCCTAGACAAAATGTGGAAAAAAAATGCTCCTCGGTGGCTGCACCTCCAACAACTGCCTCTTTTCCCAAATTGGATTGTATCCATCTCTGGGAATAAAACCTGCAGCTAGCAGCAGCAGGGCTGGTTAGTGCTGGCTGCAATCTGTATTCCTGTGGATGCAAAGCAGCACACTGCTGCCCAGCCTAACCTGCTCGTTGCTGGGACCCACAGTATCCATGGGAGACAATATAGGACATGAAACCTCGTCTGCAGGTATTAAATGTGCCCAAGCTGTTGTCAGGCCACACACACCTGCAGCTCTGCATGCAGTACTGGTAGGAAAGCACCAGCCTAGCCACCACCAGGAGCTGCCAACCTGGGCTATCTTCTGCAGCCTTGATGCCCAGAAAAGGCTGTTTCTTTTTCTGAGTATAAAATAACATTTCTGAAGGTTTGTATCTGAGTGTTTTCTTAATTACCCTTAATCCAGTGACCTTTTCTTAAGAAGAGAGTGTTTTTCTTAAGGAAAAGTCACAGGCAGAACCTTTTCTGTTGTTGCCTTTGGATGGAGTTTTGTCTGTTAGTCATGGGCAGATTTTTTAAGAGGAAATTTTAAGACGAATGATGAAGGACACCCTGAACTTTGCAACACAGCAAAGATCTGCCGTTAGGTTTCTAGTTTTCTGTTTGGTTTTTAAATCTGCCATGCGATGGCTCATTTAATACTTCACTTTCAGTATTGACGGGCTTATCTCTTATCTTACACCTTACCCCAGTGATAGTATGTTAGGAGTTGTTTCCTCCAAGCTTGTCACACTTCTATTGTACTTCTTATAGTTGCCTCCACTTTGTGTTATCTCTGTGCCGATCACACTGCTAGAATTAGCATCTCACCAGCAAGAGATTACAGCAGCTCTGCAGGAGAGCCAACTGTGGCCAACAGTAGGGCTGTCAGTGCACGCAGGCAAATGCCCCATCCTGATTTGGGCTGCCTGTTGCACCGGGGACTTACCAATAACTCTGTTGTCATTCCTTGTCTGCTGTAACATGACTGCTTTCAAGATTTCTCTCTCCAGGAGAACATCTGTGTTTTGGATTAGTTTTCCCTAGACAGATTTACTTACAGTTTTTCCACATTAAATCTCTGTATTTTGTTGCTTTCTAGTCTATCTAGGTCCTTTTTTGGTATTATTCCTCCAGGCGCATTCAAAAGCTTCCCATTTTGTGGAGTCAGCAAAGTGCTCTGGTATCCCAATTTACTCTTTGTATTAGACTATGAATGAATTACACATTCCTGGATATCCTTCTGTAACACAGAGCATTCACTTCTTTGCAGTCCTTTGTTTACAGTTCGAGCTTTTGTCATCCACATGATTGTGCCAATATCTAAATGGATTTAAATTACTGTTTCCATCACACACAGATGAAAAAGCTATAAAACCAAAATGACTCCCCCAATTGTTCTGCTTATCAGTCATAGTTACATTAACTTCTGAATGATACAAGACTTTCTTCATAGTATCTGTTTCATTTTACTAAATATAAGCTTACAGTAAGTTCCAGAACACTATTGATTCCTGTCTGAAAGTTATTTGGATATTTAATTTTCACCCTATTTTCTACCTGTATAATATCAATTTTCCATTGCTTAATTGTAACTGACAGAAAATGTTTATTGTCCTTTAATTCATGGACATAACACTATAAATATGCCCATAAAAAGAATTAAAAATTTGGAATGGCAACTATAATGTCTGACAACAGAATAAAATGAGATAATGAATGAATTTAAAGAGTTTAGTTTTCTGCCCTTTGTTTTATCCATGTATTGAATTCAGGGTGAAAAAAACATGTAGACTGCATCCTCAAAACAAATATCCCGATGTCAGCATTTCTGTATTTCATCCAGATATGCAAATATGGATAAAATACTACACAACCTGTCTTGAAAAAATAGCAGAGCTGGATGCTGTGACTGTGCCAGCAGCTGGGGCTACCACAGTCCTACCAGTCACTTTCCTTAAAGCCTGTGAGAAAGCTTACACTGAAGGACATACAGATGGCAAAACTGCCCAGAGCCTAGCTGGCGCAGTCCAGTGTCTGCTGGAGAAACTGTTTTCCTGGTCTGTACAGCTTCCCTTGGCCAAGAAATGAGGAGAGGAAGGAGGCTCAGTGCTCACTTGCTGTGCTCCCTGCTGGTAAAGCAATGAGAGCTACATAGCACACTTGCTTTATTTTCTACTTCATGTCCCAGCATTGCTTTCAGTGAGAGCTACTTCCATTTCCCTCTTCTCTTCTCTTTTCACAGAATCACCAAGGCTGGAAAAGACCTTTAAGATCATCAAGTCCAGCTTCTTAATAGAGAGTCAGATCCTACATCTTGTGTTACTCCTCGTAGGTTTGCAATTTGAGCACTGCAGTATGATTTACACCATGGCCTCCTTCTCTCAAGGCATTTCATCACCCTTTTCTTTTGTATGCACTTGAGAACCAGGACATGGATAGTGTATCCTTCTAATGAGTCACAGCAAGAAAATTTTTCCTTCTACAACTAGCCTACTTGGCCCATTAAGTCCTCACAGCAGTCACAACAAAGACTATCCGGTTTGCAATGCTTCTCACCAAACTCAAGCACTCCATTGCTTCACAATCACTGCCACCTGACTCACTTTTCCCCCCTACCTGCCCCCCCACCCCCCGGCCATTCTGTGCTGGAAAGAGACATTTAAATGTTCCTAAGATTCCTTTGCCCATTATTATTTTAAAGCTGAATGTGAGATCAAACAACTCAGTTCTCAGTGTGCTTTTTTGGCTGGTGTGGCTAAGGCAGCTGTCACACTAGTGGCTTCCACTGACTGCGACAGTTTGAATGCACCCTTCACGTGGGAAGGCTGGAAACTTGTACCTAAAGACCTTGCTTAGCCTGATACTCATCTTCAAGGCCACTGTGCTTTGGCTTACACCCGTTCTGTAGATCCTCCCACCCTTGCCCCCTTTATCTTTCCCGAGAATGATAGCCAAGTGCTGGCTCAGTGGGAGTTGAAGATTCACTGTGATCATTTGTAATAGCAATTATCAAATGCCTGTGCTCACCTGAAGCCTCTATAGCCTGATGGAGTACAGCACAGGTCCTTTAAATCCCATCCCTTCTCCAGGACGTGCAAAGTCCTGTAGAATCAAGGCTCCCAGCTTAGCCTTGCTGACAGGCAGACAAAGGCAGAGACAGCCCCCCTCTCTCTCCCTTATTCAGCTGTCCCTCCTCCTCCTCCCACCTGCGAGGCTTTTGCTGTATTAGAGCTTAGTGCTTTCAGCTGTCTTCCACCTCCATCATTGCTTTGATAACTGATAGCAGGGAAGGTATTACTTAAAGAATCTGGGTGACTGTTAGCAAAATAAACAGGAGATGAAAGATAAGGCAGTCTCCTTGGTGCATAATAACCTTAAATGAAGGTCTGTTTGCTAATACTGTTGTTTTGATGTGCTAAATAGCTTGGTCTTAACGCCCCAGCAGATACTAAAACAAACTAATTCCTATTGATGTCACACCAAGATTACAGAGCCTGCGGGGAGGCAGGAGAGGAATATCCACAAGGCGGTTGTGTGTACGGAGAGCTACCAAATCACCTGGTGTTGGCAGGTGACAGACTCCTCTTCACAGACAGCTCTGCTGTTACCACAGGCCTGCAAAACCCCATGTAGTGACGCTTCCAGGCAGGCAAACGGCTCTCTCAAAGTCACCTACTCCCTCCCAGCCAGCCTGATCTTGAGGAGATGCTCTTAGGTGTGCAGCAAGGAGAGCTCTTTGCATTCACGTTATGGTGCTCTACATGGCAGCACTTGCTCCTCGCTTGTTCCTGTAGGAGGGGAGACTCCCTTTGCTCTGAAAAAAGCTGCAGCTGGTTTGCAAGCAGCTGGGTTACCTGCATATATACTTAATCTGAGCTGCATGCCATTGCAGGGTTCCTCTCTTTTATTTAATTGTCTGCCTGGGAGCATCTCCTGACCTAATTATGCCTGCAGTTGTGTCACTTAACTTGTCCTGCATGCCGAGTGGCATAGCATGAGCAGGAGCTCTGTGCACACACTCTCACACAACTGAACTAATAGAAGCTGACAGGGGGTATCGGGTTTTTTAAGACTAAGAAGTCTCCTGGGGTGTTACTAATCCCCTAGAGGTGCCATTAGCTTATGATAACCACACCTTTGAAATTGTTTTATTGCTTTAATAATGTGGTGATGATGGAAAATGGGGAACATGCCACATTTATTATTTATGCTGGTAAAAGATGAAAGTTAGCAATTAGAAGCTTTAAACCACAGGTTCAGCAGAACTACATGACTTACATATATTCATTTTTGGACTACCCACCCTAGCACTGGAATGCCCTTACTGTCCAGGTTTGTTAAGTTGGGCCACCTACATAAACCATGGC
Organism: Hemiprocne comata; assembly: GCA_020745705.1. NCBI lineage: Eukaryota > Metazoa > Chordata > Aves > Apodiformes > Apodidae > Hemiprocne > Hemiprocne comata. Next base: position 7,618,487 of record CM036602.1, on the reverse strand, counting down.
AAAGCGGCAGGCCAGCACAATTAACACTGCAAGACAGATACACATCTGAACTGCAGGGATGGGTGGAGATTTCCTGGTGGGGAGCTGTTGGAAGTGGAACAGTGCTTTATGATATCTGAACTAATCTTCTGCTATGATAACTGTCTTGCTTAAGTGCTTGCAGTCTCTCTGTGCTGCGTAGTCATGCTGTGGCAGCTGCTGTGTGCATCTGATCCAAACTCACTGCTTCCCCACACACACTTAATTGGTAAAATTGCCACCTATTGTTTATAAAAAAGTGTGGAAAGAGTGAGCAGAATCTTGGTCCCCAGGACTGTAGCACTGTGGCTCTTGCTGCCACACTGCTGGGAATCACACTCTGTCAGCTCAAGGGATCACAGAAAGGATGTGTGTTGTACCATATGTGTTGTGACATCTACATCTGGATGGAGCAGCTCTACTGAAACAAAAGAAACTGGTGCAGCTCATAGTAGAGTGCAACATCAGGCCTTCCAAGGCTTCCAAAGTGTGGGGTTTGATCCTGAGCATCTAGAGAAAGGGACATCGATACCCCAGCAAAACTGAAGGAAAAGGAAGTAAAGTTAGGCTTGTAAAAGAAACTTGCCAAGACAGCATATGTCTGTGCTTGGAGTTGTAATGGAAGCGATTTCACTAATCTGCCTTGCAGCCCACTTTCTCATTCTGTGTGATCCCTCAGTGAGGCTGCAAGCGCGTTTGATCGCTTCACCTTAGGATCAAATAAGCAGAGGGCTGACTGGGTGTTTTATCTGCAGTTGGCAGAAAATGGAGGTGAGAGAGAGCAAGCGAGTTTCTATTAAGAATAGAGAGATTAATGCACCCAAATTTAATTGGAATTGCACAAGCAAGCAAGAGGTGTCAAGCTCTGAGTTCATGCATAGATTATGTGGGTGTCCTATGTACTATGCTTTGAACATCTGGAGCGTGACTATCTCAGCCTTGTACTTTGGGCCTTGCTATGAGCTTTCATGTTGGTTACAGGTATTGTACATCCTTATTTCTGTTGTACATCCTTTTGCCCTTTGCCTCCTTGCACTGCACCACTCCCAGTGAAAGGCTGTGTACAGACACAAGTGACGCAGGGACCTTGTCCATGACTTGGTTTCCCTTTGGCTCCAATGTACTCAACATTATCAGTGTCACACTTGTGCCCTTACCACAGCCTGGAGAGAAGCCCATTCCCTGAAGCAAACCCAGGCCAGCTGCAGGCCATGCCCAAAGCCTGCTCTTTTTGTGGGTGAGCAATGCTGGAGCGTAGCTGCTAGCTGTGCAGGGCAAAGTGGGACCCCTGAGGTCATTAGCATGCTTCTAACGAGCATGGGCACTCTTAGGTCAGTGTGATGTTAACTGGGATCCATGTTGGTCCTCCAGAAGGCCTATTCATTGACTTAACACAGGAAGATCATGCTAACATCAGTCACTGGCATCCACGTTATTCAGGGAAGAAGAAAGCCCCTATGCAACTTGGATGCTCAGCCTCATCCCACACCTGACAAGCTCTAACTTCACTCCTCTGTGGGTCTCTCTTTTTCTCCAAGCAATGGCCTTAGGGATGCATGCTCGGGACCTTCTCCAGCAGCACTAGTGGGCCAAGGAGCACACCCTCACTCAGAGGATTGTGCTGTGCTAGGGAAAATGCTTCTGGCTCTTCTCATGTGTATTTGGGGCAGAATGAAGGTGTAGTTTAGATTAGAGCACTGCAGTTTTATCAGTGTTTATCAGTGTAGGAGTTCTGCTCCGTGTAGCATAACAGCCTCAAGTCCTTTTAAACCCTGACATCAATATGTGGTGATAAGATAACACTGGTTATCCTGTACCGGTTGCTCTAGATAAGATAAACCCTTTTATGCTTTAAAACAGGACTCAAAGTTTTTGCTATGTTTTCTTTTCCTTTTAATGTAGCAAACTCCAGAAACATTTTATTTCTAAGGGAGTTAGATTTATTAAGAGCAGATAAAAATAGTACATATCATAAATAAGACTTGCCAAACTTGCCCAAGGAGCGTGAAATATTTTCTTCCAAAGACTAAATAGAAATGAGCTAGTAGGAGGTAGATTTCAATGTCTTAGAAAATTGTTGGATCAATTAGAAGCTAAAATTATTCCAAGTAAGTGGTCATGCTTGCATTTATTTTGTCAGAAGAGTGTCCACATGGTGATATTTCAGCAGCAGTGGATGTTAATTTTAAGGTGGTTAATTTTAATTAACATGAAGTATCTTTTATAGAAGTATTGCTGGAGACAGCAGAATGAGGCATTTCCATTTTGCATTTTAAGCTAGACCTGAATCTCTCTGTACAAGCCAGTCTATCTGTAAATCTACAGCACTGACTCTTCAAGTAGAAACAACATCTTTGGAGAATTTAGAGATACATGCATTCATTAGCGAGTTAAAATCAATAACTAGCTCCTTTATGAAGTTTAGCACTTTAGTCTTGTTTGTCCCAAATGATTTTAACAATGGTGTAACAGACTCTTCACATTTTCCATATAATTAAAATTAATTGAAATGATGTGCAGTAGTTGTAATTAAGCTATGCAGCTAAGAGTGGTTGTATCTAATTGCTATGATTATATAGGCTACAAACAAACTCAACTAATGCAGGTGGAGTTACTGTGACACAAGGACTCAGGCACCCACCACCTTCCCGTGGCTGACTGTTTGCTCAGGGGGGAGGCTGTTCCCTGGGATGAGGCAGTTCCCTGGGATGAGGCAGTGCTACAGCAGCAGGAGATGCTTTGGTAGCTGAGCTGGCTCAGCTGCCTCTGTCTTTGAGTTCACACTTGTGCCCAAATGCTGAACATTAAAGGTTGTCATTACATCCATTGCTCAGCTTTAATGTAGCACTAGTGCGGGAGAACCTGAGGCAGGAATGCAGTTTCTGTGAAGCACAAAAATCCTTTCGTGGAGGGTCTGGCACAGCCTATAAATCACTGAATTAACTGCAAATTTTGCTCCATGTTCACCAATGCATCCCAATTACACCAGTTATTCCAGTACTGGATGCACTGCAGGAGCTGTGCAGCACGCAGAAGGTGACCCTGTGCAGGTGGTAGCAAGATCCTGCTTTTAGCTCCAGCGAACTCCATGTCCCCATGGAAATGGTCTGTGGCTGCAAAAGCACCTCCAGCCTGCTTTGTACCCAAACTGCCCACACCAGTGCTGAAAAGGGACACAGAATATAAAAAAAAATATCCCCCCACCGCTCCATTAGCTCTTTAAAGCTCAGTTTGGAGTAACCAGACCTAAATGCTTGAGTCACCCATTTGTGGTCATTACGTAGGTCACTACAGCATCAGGCTGATGTTGCTTCCAGTGTCATACCTGGGCAATCACCCTGGTTTTTGTGTGTGCTCTGCTTAGGCTTTGCTGAGCAGTCAAGTCAAGTCTAGTTTCCTACATTTATAATGCATGGTCTGGGGAATACCAAGGCCCTTTTTATTTTTTTAGTTGTTTGCTTTTCACTACCTTGTGACTATTGAGCTTCATTTCATCGAAAACCCAGGGGAGAGTTGTTTGTAGGCTTTTTTGGTATAGGAATAAAAGCAGAGATTGGAACTGATGCTGTTGTAATCTGCCCTCTTGCTTCCTGCAGCTGGCTGGTGCATGACAGACCCCTGAACGCTGGGCTGTGTTGTGTCTTGCAGGATGCTAGAAAAATGAACATTTCAGCAAGGTTTTAGCCTTTACAGCACATAGGAGTAGAAAGGATAGGGCTTAGCTTTGCCAGCTGTTCATGTGCCCACATCACAAAGCAAAACAGCCCAACTAAAGCATTTGCCTAGTACACCAGCAGCAGGGCAGATGCAAAAGTCTGTGCTCAGTGCACAATAGGCAACAAAGAATTATTAAACTGCCCAAATTGCCTTTCTTGGAGTGCATTGGGAATGATTGGACAGGGTTGCCAAGCAAAGACTCTTGGAATTTATAGCACATGGAAACCTTCCTGTTAATTAATGGGGGATTGTGCTTTGGGCAAGTGACTTCTAAGGCATTTCTCCCACCCTGTGTCTGTCCCTAACTCAGGACTGGTCTCTGCTGCGGAAGCTCTGGTTATTCCCATACTCCAGACACACCAGAGGAGGATGTAACTTTTTGGCATCCACTTTAGGTGAAGCCTCTTGTCATGCTTCGGCCTGCATCTCCATAACATCCCAGGAATCTACTTCTTGCAGTACTGTTCAGTAGCCCAACATTGCAATTTCATTTTTATCCTTGAAAGACTCAGCTGCCTACCTTCAGGCTCAGCAACAGGATGTGCGGGTTTGGTTTGGCGGGATTTTTGGCAGCGGGGGAAGGGCCCCAGGGGTGGCTCCGGTAAGAAGCTGAGAAGCTCCCTCTGCTCCAAAAGCAGCAAAGGAGCCATTAGAGGGACAACAATAGATGCGCCTCTGCGATTAACATACGAAAGAACTGAGATAAGACCTGAGCATTTAGGGGAAAAGAAAAAAAAAAAAAAAGCAGAGCTGTGCTGGAGAGGTGAAGGCAGCGCTGGGGTGAAGGTTCTGGTGGTTTATGAGGAAGAAGGAGAAGAAGGTGGCCAAGCAGAAGTTTCCCTGCAGTCTATGGCGAGATGGCAGGCTGTCCCCTTGCGTTCATGGAGGAACGTAGTGGAGCATTCCCTGGGGGCGCCAGGAAGGGTGAACTTGATCAGTGGACTCGGGTTATGCAGCTGTGGAGGAGCCCGGCGCCAGGGGAGGTGCCTGTTCCCGGAGCAGCCCGTGACTCTGTGGGCAGCCCGCGCTGAAGCAGCTTGTTCCTCGTGGGAAGGACTCGTGGAAGACAGGTTCGTGGAGGACTCTCTCCCATGGGAGGGACCCCGTGGGTAAGCAGGGGAGGAATCCCTTCTTCCTGAGGAGGAGGGAGCGGCAGAGAAATCGGGAACAAAGTGATTGGGGCCCGGGAAGAAGGGAGGGGTGGGGGTAACTTATGTAAGCTCTGCTCTGTGTTGTGTGTGCATTCGATTAGTGCGAAAGTATTCTTTTTTCCCCAAGTTGAGTCTGTTTTGCCCGGGACCTTAATCGGTGAAGAGCCCTCCTTGTCCTTTGTCTCGACCCATGAGCTTCTAGTTGGCCTTTGTCTTCCTTGTCCCAGAGAGTGTGTGAGGGTGGAGTTGAGTGAGCGGCCATGTGGCTGTTTCTTTGTTGTCGTGTTAGGCCCAAACCACGACACAGGATTACAAGAATATTTATTCTTTACTCATAGGTATAAATTAGTGACCCTCTCTCTCACAAGTGTGGCAATCTGGCCATTTTCCTTCTTACCATTTATTTGATGATCTGCACACTGAAGTTTAGGGTACAAATTTGGACAGCCCAGGGGTAGCCACGGGGCACATATACGCTAGTACTAATGGAGCTGCACTAATATTATTACAGTGGGGAAGCAGAGACTTTAAAAAAAACCCAACCCACTCAGGATGGACAGACCATGACATTATTTGGGGGTGGGTGGGGGTGAGTAGGGAAGTGAGAGAAACCATTTAACATTTTGCAACATTAGCCAGGAGCCTGGGGACCTGCTACAGCAAATAAAAAGCCCACATAATTTAGTCAAGAGAATTCAGCCACAAAAATTAGAAGTTTCATTTTTTTTCAAAACTCAATTTAACCTCCAGTCTAACAACCTGAATAGATAATAGAAAAGTACTAGGAGACAAGGAATAATCGGAACTGAAGGACAGGAGAGAAATAATGCTCAGAAACACGCAGGCACATTCACAAGCAACAGTCAGCCAAGATACCAGACAAACCAGGAGTCAAGCAAATCAGGACAAAACCAGATCTTCCTACCCTATCCCATGAAACATGAGCAACCTGCTGTGCATTTCCATCTGGCAGCAATGCAGACTGGCACAGGATCTGTGTCCACAAGACCCTGTCAATACAACCCCTGGGCTTGCAGACTCCATAATCTCCAGCTGTTGCTGCTGGAGAGTTCAAGTCACAAACTCAGCAATGAAAGAAACACTGAGTTTTGCCCATGTAGTTTTTAAACACACCCTAGTTAAGATGTTTGGGCCTTTGCTACGTAGTCTTCATACAAATACTTCCTATCTTCCTCATCGTACTCCCTTATCCTCCACAAAACATCAAATACATCTTCAGAGTGATCTAGAGGCCACAGCAACAGCTTCTGGCAGGAAGCTGCTGAGCCATTATCCAGAAGCCTGACCAGCATTATTTGGAACAGATGCTCTTTTAGCTTTGTAATTTTCAGCCAAAAGCAAGGATCATAAGTAAAAGTAAAGCTGCAGGTCAAAGGAAGGCTAAACTGTGTGAGAATCATGTGAAAATATTTTTAATTTCACACATCCTCTCATTTGTGGCACATGCTTCTGAAACTGTCTGTGAATCCTAATGTGCAGCTGCAGGTTTGGCCTCCACATCCATGACTTGGATTTGCCACCAGTCAAAACCCACTGGGAGAAGCCAAGCACAGGGTCACCATCCCTCTGGATTCAGACTACACTGCTGGAAGGGAGCCCACATACCTCCCTGAATGGGCAGGTGGGCCAGACCTGAGGATCTGTTGCTTCATGTACCTGTGACCCCTGCCAGCCCACGAGAAGGTCTCTAGATGACATTATTGGCAAAGCAGAATGTGGCCACAGCCAGCCAGCACCTGGCTGTGTAAAATCTTTTAGCTTACCTGGGAGCCAATAGTAGTCACCCACACACACAAAGAGGTGGCAGCCTGCTCACCTGCATGGCTGTCTCTGCACCAGTAGCTTGTGTGGCTTCAGGAAGGCAGGTTCCATCCTCAGGGGGTCCCAGGGCTGCATGGGACATGTGGGACAGGGCAGAGGAGGGGGCCTGCAAAGCAGGATGAAGCTTTCAGTTCTGAGGGCCAGGCAGGCAAATCTTGGCCTCCCCAGCTGGTCGAAGGGTTCACTGGGCTCATGCATCTCTCCCCTTTGCTAGGCATGCTCAGTTTAACAGAGCTCAAGAAATGAGCAAGTCTCAGGAAATAAATGTTTTCAGTCTCTCTTTTTTATTGCCTGTAAAATAGCAGGAGGCTTTCAAAGCAACAGCAAATCCTGTTAAAAAAAGTAGAGAAAATTAAAGAAATGTTTCTTGTCTCAGACCCAGCCCTTTTCACCTTAACTTTCCATCATGGTACATAAAACTTTTGTATGTTTTGGCAGAGCAGAGAAATAGCTTTTTCCCCTTCTCTTCCTTGCACAGCCCAGGAGCTCTGAGTGAGCTTTAAAACAGTGTTTTGCACAAACACAGAATGGTCAAATAACAGAGCAAGAAAACAGCATTAAACTTTGCAGACAATCAACTTTTTTCTGTGCACAGCAGCTAGTTTCTCCTGCTCTCAGCAGAAATAAAAATTTACAAGTGTTCTGGGAAAGCATTAAAAACCAAACACGTCCAGACAAAGTCTACTGCAAACTACTTGGAAATAGATCTGTGCATCACCTTCTGAAAGGCTCATTCCAGCCATGCTGGTGTAGCCAAGCTGACAGCTTCCAAAAGAAATATACCCTGAGAGTTCAGAACAGGATTTGAGGGTTGAGATTTTGATAGCAGTCATCTGTGTGTCCCAGAGATGCAGTTGCAGTTCTCTGCCCTTGTGAATCTTCTGATCAAAGACCCTTTCTGCATCATTGCTTGCACACTGCCACAGAGGAGGGCTGCCCACGTATTTGGGAGAAAGTGGAACCTCCCAGCACCAGGAGGAAAAACCCAGCTACTAAAGACAAGGGAGCAAAGATAGGAGGGCAGGACACATTCACTGGGACACACACCAGCCCTTTCCATAGGGACCATATTAGGTTTGCTGTACATTCCTGCTGCACTGAATGTCATCTTCCAAGGATAGCAAATAACATTTTCATAAAGCACTGCTTTTAATCAAGCACAACCCTCACATCCCCAAAGGAGCTATCTGGACTCTATCCCTTTTCACTGCTGCTCTTTTTGCCCCCTTTTAACTCCCTCCCTTGGAAGCTCATGCCTGCAGCAAGGAGGGCTCCATGGGGTTCCCTTTGGAGCTCATTAACAGGAGTCCATCCATCAGGCCACGAGGCTGAGCCAAGACACCCGCAGCCCCCAGGATGGAGTCACACAGCAGCCTTAACCACCGAGGGGCTTATGTGGAAGCACAGGGTGGTACCTGATTATCCAGCCCCCTGCATGCTGGGACACTTCAACAGGATGCCAGGCTTGGAGGAGCATTGAGATCCAGCAAGCCCAGTACTTATGCAGTGTGTTCAAAACACTAATTATACTTCAGTGTCGTCCAAGCACAGAGTGGGCTTATTTGGATACCCACTGTTGCAGCTGGGGTGTCTGGATTGAAACCACCAAAAAAGCAAGTCCAGCTTCTTGGAGAGTTTGTTATATTCTGCTTGTCAGATGCTTTCTAGTCAACATATCAAAGAAAAAACCTCCCAGATGTGTTTCTTACTTTAGCAAATACAAACACTCAGGGCAAGGGGTTAAATCCCTCTTCCATGCCCAGCTTGCAGTCAGTAAGTGCTCCTGAATGGAAAAGCAGAGCCACCACCAGCTGTATGGAGGATAGGGCTGGTGTCTGGTGAGAGAGTAGCCAAGGAACACTGATACAAGCACACCTTTAATTGCACACATAGCACTGCTCACTGGATTTACCTGTCCCCACGGCAGACTCTGGGCAGAATCTCAGAGCATGAGGACTGATCAGGAATCTAGGAGGCTGAAGGCTTTTGCTGTCAGGTGCAAATGGTTCATTATGGCCTTTCTTCGATTGTGCTGATGAGAGGAATCATTCTTCACTGATGAGAAATCCTGCATTTTCTTCTCAGGGAGAACACAGTTTTGTTCCCTTCCCCCATTTAATAATGCACAATTTATCAGGCTAAATTGGTGAGCCTGGTAGCAAGTGATTCAAATCAACTTCAGCAGCTATGAGCAATCACACGTACTTGAAGAAACCCACTTAGGCTACTTCCTGCAAAACCCAAGGAAAGCTGGCTATGAATGCACTACTGTAGCCTATTAATGCTAAAGAAAACCCATTTGAATGAACCTCTAATGGCTGATTGAGCCTGCTATGAGGCAACTACATAAAGATTCAGCTCCTTCCTTCAGGCTGGGCAGGCCAAGTGCCTCCCTGGCTCTCTTGCAAGCTGTGGGTAGGAAAAGCAAGTGGAGGTAAGGACAAATGTGCAGTAAGGAGAAAGGGGAGAAGCATCCTGACTTTTCAAGGGTTGACACTCTGATATAGCCTCACCAAAAAGTCACAAAGTACTAAGTCTCACCTGTGCTTCCTGATACTATGGGAAACAGTTTATTGACTGCAGTGACCACCATGCACAGAAGAGCTGTCACACCTTCCTCCTACACAAAGCACAAGGATGTTTGCAGATGCAGAGAAGAAAGGCAAATTTGCAGGCCACCCTGGCAGCTCAGCTGATGGAGCCCTTCCTCTAGTTTGCCACTGAGGCAGTGACCCAGCAAAGGGCACTGAACCCCTGAGAGTGCTTAGGTCCTGATGATGAGCAGGAAAGCCTTCAGCACACAGGCACTGAGATAGTTCAGAGGGCACTTAATCCTTGGTGACTGGTCTACATTCCACCTTGAGGTCAAGACTGCCCTACCCAGCTCATTTATGCTTTTCCCTTCCAGTGAGGGCCAAATGTTTTCTTAGCTCAAACGAATCTTGTTAACAAAACAACTGTGTTTCTCTGCAAGGAAAAATGCATTATCCTGGAGGCCCGTCCAAGGTGTGCTCAACATTAGATCAGCTGGACTTCATGGCTGAGCTCTCCTCAGTTAACCTTCTCCAGACTGGAAAACCAAACACTTCTCTACTGGCAAAAAAACAAAAAAACAAAAAAACAAAAAAAAACAACAAAGCATTTCTGTGCCCCACATTAGCCCAGTGTTTTGAATGTGCTCAAAACTGGAGAGGCTGCACAGACAGAAGATATAAATGGAGAAGAAAAAGCCAGTCCCAGCTGCTTATCTCACCTCTTTTTGCATCGAGTTCCTGCCTGTCCTGGGCAGCAGTGTGGTCAGCAGGGAGCTGCCTTGCCCCATCAGCCTGTTTCAGCACATAGCCAGCCCACACACACAGCAAAATGTAGGGAATAAATGGCCACAAACCTTTCAAAAGCATTTATGTGCCAACCCGCCTCCTCCCCTTCAAAGCAGTAGGACCCCAAGTGGGAAACACTCCTTCACTCTAGAAAGAAGTACTCTGTTTCCCTCCCCTCCCCTATAAACCTTCAGGCTCCTGATGCCTCCCAGGTGCTTCTGTTTGGGGCAGATTGGTCCTTGCTAGCAGCTGGGGGGGGGTTTGCCAAGCGCGGTGTCCCTGGGCAGCTGGCAAGGGAATCCCAAAAGCTGGGGCTGTGGAGTGAGTGTCTCCCCAGCCCAGCCTTCTGTGCCCTCCCTGGGCACCAGCCACCAGCCTCGGTGGTCCCCAAGGACTCACATCGCCCCGCTCCAGGCGTGGGTGGTCGTCAGAATGGAGACGAGACACAGTGATCAGCACACCCGGGCCCTCGAGCCTGGAAAGGCTGTGGATGCCTCGGGAAAAACGAGGACTGTCCTCTGGTCCCGGCTTTTGTAGTAGCAACTGCTGCGTGGAGATAAAAGCTTTTGTTTGCCTTTTCTCTCCGACATTCCTAATCTCCCTCTGTGCTGGTCTCCCCTATAGTCCATCAAGCGCTTTTAATCTCTAATTGCATATGACTGATGAGCCTGAACTCCATACACGGTGTTGCCAAGAACCGCTTTTTTTCCAGAGCCTGCTTTAGCTCTTTAGGCCAGTCATAACACACTGCAGGACCATTGAGAGTTTATAGTTTGTATACATAACACCCTCGGAGTACCAGAGGGTGGTTTATCCAAACAGAAAAGAATTGAGATGAATGAATGCAGAAATGACTTTTGGCCAGGAAATACTTTAATTTTAATTAGGGGGGAAGGGGGCGAGAGAGGAATGAAGAGGCTTTCTTCTCTCACAAAAGACAAGACTAATGAGTTTACAGCTGCAGGCACTGACCTTGGAGCATCTCGTATAATGCTGGTGCTGAAATGTTTGGATGTGATGTTAGACCCGATAACCTTGCTTCTAAAAGGAAGAAATAAAGGGAAATGGCTGAATGGGGAGGGATTCATTTCATGGGGATGTACGGGTGTATTTATTTCTTTTTCCCCCTCTCGCATTCCCGTTCAGCTGCCTTTGGCGACGCAGCCGTTGGCTCAGCTGCTGAGCTTCCTATGGGCCTCGTCTGTTTTGCAGAAGAAAGAGTCAGTTACTGCAGTTTCCCCATATTTAGAACCCTTCCCCATCCCAAAGCCCCTCTTGCAAGCCCCTACCTCTCTGGAGCCTGTGGCTGGAGGGAACAGGGTGCCTTAGCCCAGGGAAGGCCCAGCACAGCCTGTGCACCTCCTGGCTCCCCTGGAGCTCTTTCCACAGCCTGTAAAGCATCCCCTGGTCCTGCAGATCCTCCTGCTGGTGCTGCCATGCTGCAGCTATGGCAAGTACTGAACTCTGGGGCCGCAGGGTGAAGTTGCTGTGAGCTGTTGTGGCTGTGAAGCCAGTTCTGCCTCTGGGGAATCAACGCCCCCTGCCCTGCTGAGTCGGCAGCCAGACGGGCTGCAACAATAGTGCAAGTTAATGGAGCAAAACAACCATCGGTGTTTCCTATTAAAGTGTTTTTATGATGCTGATTATTATTAATATTATGTAGGGGCTGTAATTTTCTCCCGACTCACTCCAACATCTCACAAAATAAACAGTTGCTGTATTATCCCCTTGTAAATGAGACCACAGGATTGTAAACTTTAATTTGTTACTTTTGGCTGCTCTCAGGTTTGGCAGACAATTAAACCAATTCATTAGTTCACAGAGGCACATTTTTGGCCATGTCTGGCTGTGTGAAGTCATCCAGTGAACACATTGGAGGCAGGGTGCAGAAAACCCGTGCGGTGTCTTTGCCACAGGATCTGTCAGTAGTGGTGCAAACAGGCCAGCGTGGATGTTTGCAGACCAAGGTGGGAGGGGAGCTGGTTCCCCCCGTTGCTCTGCTGTGCCCTGTGCATGTGCCACTGGCAGCCCAGTGCCCTGACTTGTTGGCCAGAGGCACAGTATTGATCCTTTATCTGTCCAGAAGGTAGCTGGGTCATGCTTGAGGCTTAACCTTTAAATTCTACAGAGTTTGATTAGTGAAACTCTATAGGACATGGTGGAAAATGCTGAGGCCTTGGAAAGGCTAATCTGGCTGTGCGTGACCTCCAGAGCCATCTCCACTAGCTGAATAATTCCTTGAATAGCTGGATGGGGTTCAAGACCTGCTTTCTCAGGTGCAGACACGTGGTTATCCTGTGCAGCCCCATGACAGAGGTGTGTGGCTTTTTCCTTTTCAGGGCTACTAGTCATATGTGCTGAGAGTTAAGGAGTGTTTTTTAAATAGAAGTCATAACAGTATATTTTGTGGTACTGTCACCTCCCCTGTCCACACAGACTTTGTGCAAACCACCAACCAGATGAAGATCCCTTGCCAGGTATTTTCCTCATGCTGTAGTTCCTTAGATGCCCACTAACAAACAAAAAATTCTGAGCTTAGTTTTGAAAAAGACCCCATGACATTCCTTGCTTTTCCTTTGTTCACTCAGCAGTAGGTGCAGAAGCTCTAAGTGCCTCTAACCAAGCACCCATCAACATTATCAGGCAGGTGGGGAAGGCAGCTGATCTTCACAGTGGCCTTGGTGGTGGTGTGTATTGCTTTTTGTTACTGAGATGTGGCATGGCAGGATATTTGCTCACTTATGTTCTCTCTTTCTGCTAGTCCTTTGTTGGCTGATAGACAAGGTATGGCTGCCTGCATCCTAATGGCTTTTGTGGGAATCTACACACAAGTGGCTGAATGCATCCTTAAAAGCAGGCAGGAAGGTTTTGGCTTGCAGTTCATATTGGTTACATGCAAAGAATAATACAGATTCCAGAAGGGAACCTAAAACGCTTTAGTTCAGTTTTCTCCCAGCTTTTTCATTCAACAATCCATTAAGGAGACAGTTTTAAATCCTTTCATCCTCCCTCCAGAGCATTGCACTGGCCCTGTGTCTGTGACAGCAATTTAGCAAGCCCTCAGGAAGGATTTTACGGGTGATGGTTGTTCCTACGTGTCTGTTTAAGAGCTGTTGACTTGGCTGAAAGGACTTTCCAAGCCATAGAGGGATGTGGGACAGAAGAGACTCTTTGCCTGGTGGTACAATTTAAAAAAGGAATTTTCAGCATCTCCACTCTCCTGGTACCATTAAGCCAAAGTGGAAGAGAGATCCTGACCCCTCAGGCTTGATCTCACCCAACACAAGGCTCCAATGTGGTGCTCAGCTGGTCTCATTCCCTCTCAAGTTAAAATTATTCATGCCTTTCTTATTTGAACAAGCTGCCTTTCTCTCAAAAACCACTCTTGTCTTAGGGTGTTTGGAGTAAAATTTTTTGGAGTGCTATTTTATAGCAGTAAAAATGAAAAGAAAGCTTTTGGAACAATGAAACCTAAAAGCTTCCACAAACTAGCTCCCTGCTGCTGCATTTCTCACTGGCCAGTGCTTTGAATTTGGATTTGCAGGGTTCCCCGGTTTGCAATTTGTGATCCTGCTGCTGCCAGTGTGGCTGAGAGCATCCCTGGGCACTGGCTCCCCATCAGCTGGGCGTGCTGGAGAGGAGGAGAGGCTGCAGTAGGGAGTGGAGCATTTATGAAAAGTTGGTCACTTCCTTCAGTGTCTAACTGGGTTTTCCTGAAAGGATAGTATTTATTAACAAAAGTGTTTCAAGAAAACTGTGAGCAAAGGCTGCAGAAGAGCTAATTATGACTTCTTTTATTGTGACAGCTCTTCTGCAGAACAGCAGCAGCAACCTGCCTGCCCTGCTGAGCTGCAGCTGAGGTCTTGCTCAGTTTCTCCTGCTGCTGGCCAGGATGGGCAGTGTGGGATGGGGCCAGTGTGGGTGTGAGCTGGGTCCCGGGCTCCTTTGGGTGTCTCATGCACCCTCTGTGCCTCAGACTGCTTTTGGGGAGGGCGATGAAGGGCTTCACCCCGCTGTGGGCAGCTGCAGTTTGCTGTGTCTATTCCTCCTGGGAGTTGGAGGAGGAGGATGAAGCTGGTTGGGTTTTGAGTCAAAAAATAGGCCCTCTATTCTATTCCTTTCAGCTATTTATCAAGGCTCAGTGCAAAGGGTCTGACACCCAGCCAGTGCGGCCTGGCTGCTGTGATCTGTGTGACACACAAGTCACCATCGAGCTGATAATGAGGGACCGACCTTCTGCTGAGCAGGCAATTGAGCAGCCGGTGCCGGCCCCGCAGCTCCAGGGGCAGGAGGATGGCCGGGCACATCTCTATTTTGACACATCCTCACTGAATGAAGAAGAGAACAAGCAGAAAATGTCTGATGATAAATGCAGCAATTAGGGAAGTTTAATGGAGCAGAAGGTTTTTGTGAGAAGACAAAGAAATTGCCGTGCTGACACCTGCAAGGAGGTCCCAGCCACTGCAGGGAGGCCTCCAGCTGTGCTGCAGCAGCAGGGGCTGGGGCCAGGGGAGAGGACACTTTTCCTTCACACACACATCCCTCAGAGGCCTTGAGAAAGTATTTTTTTTCCAAGTTAAACTTCAAAACACTATTTGATTCTTTCTTTTCCCCCATTATGTTCAGAAATGGTAGCCTGTAATTTCAGCCCGTGGCAGCCTGCCCCTGCTCCCTGCTTTTTATTCGGTTTCACATTATACAGGGAGCTTCTGGGAAAGGCATTTGCCTGACCAAATCATCATCTCAGTGGTGTGAAAGAACTGTGGCCTCAGCGGGGGGATGCTGTTGTGGGTGATCTTGAGGGGGCTCCCCTGGATGCTGCTGCTGTGATACCCTTTCAGTTCACCATTTTGAATCTGCAGGAAAGGACCTGACAGCTGTCTGTCTCATGGTCTCTGTTTAAGGCTGAGTCCCCGACCCGTCGCACTCTCCCTAAAGCACTGTGTTCCCGAGCTAAGCCCTGGGCTACCAGCTCCCCAGGGTTTGAGTAGAAGTGCTAGATGTGTTTGCCAAAGCCTGTTTTCTCTTTATTTCCTTGGTTAGACTATTCCCAATGGAAACTGCTTCTGCAAAGGGTCACCAAGAGCTGTGGGGGAAGCTCTGTAAGGGGTGCAGGGAAAGCCCCAGCAGCCCCTGGTATGGGGAACCCAGGTGTCAGAGCAGGACAATGCCATTTTGATCTCTCAGAAGACCATTCCCAACATCACCCCCAAAGCTGCAACACAACAATTTTTGTAAGACTTTGGCAAAAAGGGATTTCCTTTAGGAGGTAAAGGAAAGGGTTTTTTTTAGCTTGGTACGAGCCAAAGAAAACAGTTTTCCCCACCATCGAGGGCTCCCCTGCTCGAGCCCTGTCTGCACACCACTGATTTTCTTCTCTAGTTCTGAGCCTTGCCAGCCTGCCCTGGTGTGTCACTCTTGCCTAAGCTCAGGATACTGCATTTCTGTCTGGTTGGGTTCTTGTGCTTTCCCTCCTCTGGACCAGCATGGTGTTGGCATTGCAGATCTGACAGAGCAGTTCAGGCTGCTGCTGAGTCCTGGGGTTCCTCTGCATTTACCCTTTGTTCATCTAACTTGGGGTTACCAATAACTAAATATTTATGGTATCAATAAAGGCTGGAATGGACAATTCCCATATGCTTATTCTAGGCAATAAAACTTGCTTTTTAGGGAAGTACTAAATCTTTTTGTCAAAAAACAAATATTTTTGACAAGTAATCTTAGGATTCATTACAGTTTTATAGATTCTTTACAGTTTTTCCCTCACTCCATGATCTCCTGGTTATTTGTCTATTTTATTGACCAGTCCAAGACTGGCCCCCATTAACTGAAGTGGGTGTTCACCAGATCTGATTCTGCCATGGTGGTGCTTGGCATCATGTTTTGGACAAAAGGTAATGCAAGTGAAAGAGCTGGTCTTCTCCTTATGCTTTCCTGAGGATCTTTTTAAAAATAGGCTGCCCGAGGCAAGCAATGAACCTTACACATCCCCCACCTTCTTCCTCCCACTGTCATTTATTTGTCTGCTAAATCCCACCCTTTGTCAGTGACTGAGGGAAGTGTCTAGGGAGATGGCTGGAAGGAGAACAGGAATGGTAAAAACTGCACAAAATGAAAGCTCAACAGTGGTAGAAATGCATAAAACCCAGGAAGTCCTTCTGTACCAGTTCTTTTTTAGCAGAAGGCTCAGCTGGGGTGGCTTAAAGGAATAAGGCTGAATTAATTAGTTTCTCTGTTTAGGTAATAATACCATTAATCACAATGAACCATTCTGTGAGGAGGCTGGTACTCGGCAGTGTGTAATTCCACAGGAATCCCACTGTGGTGCAGCATTATTGATGGGTCATCCCCCCAGCGCGTAAGAGCGATGCCTTACGCAGTCAATGGCAAACCGCTGATTTTCTTTTAATATTCAGACTGCCACAGCATCAGTCATGATGAATTCTTCTGGCACCAGTGTGGCTGCAATAAGCCATCCTTCAGGAATGCCAGGGAAGCATGGCATTGATTTAATGCTCACTTTGTATATCGTACACGGACCAAATGCTTCCAAAGGGTACAGTCTGGTTATGTGTTTTTTTTCAGGTCTCCACTAAAAACCCCCTTGCTTGCACTTCCCTGCATCAGGAAGATGCAGCTACGGACTCTTTGTAACAGAGGTTTCTGAGGTTCATTTATGCAGGTCTGGCTTAGGGGTGGTGTCAAGCAAGATGCCATGTTGGACAATGGCTCTGGGACAGAATTACAATCCCCCTGAGCCAGCATTATGATTATCTTTACACAGAGCCCAACACACTTTTCACTTCCACCATGTGTTATATGTTCCTCCGATTTCAGCTGGGAGAGCAGGTGCTGATTTTTAATGCCTATTTTGTTTTAAGCCTCCTTTCATCAGATTAAGGACCCTGCTATTTTATTTCATTTTATTTTTTTATGCTCGGTAATTTAGTCACACGCAAACTTAAAAACAGAAGCTGTAACATGCTGTTAAAGCACAGTCGCCCACTGTTAAATCAGTTACTGAGGGTGAGGGGGCTTGGAGTGCTTTTCCATCCTCCGGAGATATCTGCTCTCAGCCTACGGGAAAAGCTGGGAAGCAAATCAAAATGCATGTGGAGAAGAGTGCTGGAGGCAGTAACCTTCCCATGGTGACGCTGGCAGCACGATCCCTTCAAACAAGCTGCTGCACAGAGGCTGTGATTCCTTCTCCACCCTCCTCTTCCCCCAGCAAAAGCCTCTGGGATTGGCGCAGGGGGTGCGGGAGCTGGAGCAGCCCCAGCGCCAGGATCACGGGAGCTGCCACAGAGCCCCGTGGGGGAGCTCTGCTCTCCCCCCCCAGCTCCTGACCACCAGAGCTATTGCCTCATGGAGCATTTTATGGGCCACGTTCCTTCTGCCCGGAAAGATTTGCAAACAGAATAAAACCCCTCTCCCAGCACCAACCCCTTCCGCCAGCTGCGGCTGCCTCCTCCTGAAGCACCGTCAATAAACCATTAGCCTCCGAGTCAACAGCTCTGGCTACGACACACAAACACTCAACTACCTTTTTCATCCAAAATCAATGTTGTATTTATCTTCATTGATCTACAAGGAAACTGAATGTTTAAAATTACAGGGGGTGCAGGGGGGAGGATGGGGAGGGGGGGGGAAACAAGAGTTACAGAGCCAAGAAAATAGTAGCGGATGGCTGAATTAACTAGAGAGAAAAAGCCCAGGATATATAAAACATGGACACTGAAAAATAAAATAAGGGAGGGGGGATGGTACAGCAAGTAAAACATGGCAAAATTTACATATGGATGAAAAGTAAAATTGGAAATAAAAAATAAATCATGCCAAAAAGCAGTTCAAGGCAGAACCACACTGAAACAAACATTTGCTTATGGTCTTCATGTACTATAGATAATATATCAGAATTTCTTTTTTTTTTTTTTTAATCAACCATTAGACTTTTTTTTTTTTTTGCACTCCTAAAATTCTACTTTGTCTTGTATACAGATTCCAATAAGAACACTGCACAATTAGCACAAGGGGTCCACGGAAAATTGTCCTTGCTTGCCAGCGATCCTGCCCACAACACAAAAAAAGAGAAAAAAAAAAAGGAAAAAAAAAATAAGGAAAGGGTCTGCCGCGTGGTACTGTGCCAGTTCCATCTGCTTTTGCCAGCTTGAAAAGTAGGAAACCGAAATTCCCTTCCAGGAGCGTGTGTCTCTCTTTCCTTGACGAACTGTCCCTTGTGTTTGTACAAAAAAATTCAGTCTCTCTTTTTTTTTTTTTGTTAAACACAAGCATCCTTCTTCCTGTTCACATGCCATTTCCATTCTGTCTCCATTGTTGCGAGTTGGTTGTTTTTGGGTTGTTTTTTGTGTTGTTTATTTTTTATTTTTTTTTAAAACCTTCCTCCCCCCAACATCCACTAAGACCTGCCTCCAAGTTCTTGCATAGTTGAAGTATATATGCCGTACTTAGCTTTCTGAGTGTGAATTTCTGACTGTGACAAGAGTATGAGTTGTAACCATGTTAACAAATAACCAGAGTGGTTCTAGAAACCATTTTTATAAAGTCTACCTATGTTAAGAATTTAATATTGGTGTACATTTATATTAACAGAATATTTACAGTTTGTTTTCTTTGTTTTTGTTTTTTTTTTTTCTTTTTTGTTTAAAACAAGAAGTCAAAAAAAATTCCTCTTAAATTTCTGCATAATATAATAAGGCAAAAAACAAACAGTTTTGTACATTATTATTATTATTATTAATATTTTAATATATATCTGTAACTTCGGTTCCAAAGTACCAAGGTAAGTGATCAGTTGGCCTCAGAAGGGAACCTCACAGTGGACTGTAAAACTACAGTATATCCATAAATAATACTTTTAAGAAACCCTGGGTATTTTTTTCTTAAGGATCTGAGGCCTTTAAAATGCAAATTTAACTAAAAACAAAAGCAAAATTTCTTCTTCTTTTAAGTGAATAAAGAGCACAAAATTAAAAAAAATACAAATCCATTAAAAATGTTTCTCACATTTGGGAAAAAATGTACAAACTTGATATTTTTAACTAATTTTTTTTTTTTAGCACAGAAACAAAAAACAAACAAAAAAATCAATACCTATATATTAAATTCCCATTCTCAGCAACCTTCTTGTTGGAAAGTCTGCATCCCCGACCCCGTTATTTATGGAAATGTGCTTAACTTCTACAAATTTTACATTAAAAAAAAAAGTTTACAGCAGTGCATTTTGTAAAAGGTTTGTTTTTTGTTTCTTTTTCTGTTTGTTTTTGTTTGTTTGTTTGTTTTATATACAGGTGAGTTTAAAATTCAATGTTGGGGACTATCGTGCCTCTACTTCTTTGGGGTTCCTAGAGGGGGAATAGTCCCTGGACTCTGAGTTTGTGAGTGGAGTAGTCCTGCGTGGGGAGGCAGGTCTGGTGCTGCTCGCTGGTACGAGGGGTGGTGGGGCGCTCAGCGCTGCAGTTGGTGGGTTCCTGTTTAGAATCCCATTGTGCATGGCAGTGGATGGACTGAGTCTGGGGTAATGCATCCCGCTTAAATGAGGCATGAAGGATGGCACATGTGCCAGGTGACTTTCGATGGGGGACGAGTGCAAGTGGTGCATTCTGGCACGCTCAAGTTCTTCCCGTAAGTGCAAGCGCTCCCTTTCCTCCACTTGCCGCAACCGCTCCTGCTCTCGGCGGGCTTCAAGAAGGTTCTCATGGTTATAGTCGTGTGGCTCCCTGTCTCTATAGGAACGCTCATGGTCGTAAAATCCAGAGGTGGTAGGGAACCTATGGATAGGATCCGTCCGGAGCTGGAAGTCCATTCGACGGTGCAGGTCTAAACTCCGGTAGGCATCTCGCAATGGGTCCCTCATTGGGTCCCAAGAAAATCCTGGATGTGGCAGCCTCTCTCTTCCTGACAAAGGATTCATGCCTATGAGTGGGGTCATCATTCTGCTGCGGTCGAGAACATTCATGTTGTTCATCTGGTGCACACTGCCCATGGAAATGGGCATAGAGGCAGCCATCGAGTGAGGCAATGACAATCCATGCAAAGTAGGTGGTGGGGGATGCTCCACTGATCGAGAGTGCTGTGAAGGCTCAGACCCTACCACCAGCACATCACTGTCTTCCTTCCTCTCCTCTTTGACTTTGATGTCATTCTTAATCTTCTGGAGGTCGCTGGGAAGCTCTGTCTTTCTCTCCATGTCCTTGCTCATTAGATTGGTAAGCTTCAAGCTCTCACTTAGTGCAGGTTTGCTGTATGGGGATACAGACTGGATTACTGGCTTTGTGTTGTCCTCAGAGGGTCTCTTATCATGGCTTGGAGTTTCCTTCACTGGGGAACGGCTCTCTTTAATCTTGTGTTCTGCTATGGGTGGCTCTCTCAGCCGGTCAGGGTGCTCTCGCTCGGGTTCTTTGGATCTCTCCCTTTCACCGAGGCTAACCTGCCTGATGGGATCACTGGAGGTTTGGCTGTTGCTGCGGATGAGATTGCTTATCTGATGTGTCACTGGAGCCGAAGCCGGTGAGGATCTGTTTGAATGTCTGTTTTTGTCCAGGAGGTCTCTGTAAAAAAGAGAGAATAGACATCCTTGGTTTTGTGTGCACAGACATAGAAGTGCTGTTGGCCATGCACAGCGCTGTGTCTAGTTGTGTAATTCCAGGTTGCTCAGAGAAAGGCTTGAAAAGCTCTGCTAGCATCAGCTAGAGCTCAGATGCTGCACCAAGAGACACACGCTGCCTTCCTTTACAGGCTATATGGGAAAAATGCTGAATGTCCACACATTTGGGGACTAAACTGGGGATGCATTTGAAAGAACAGTATATTCACCTTATGAGAATGGCCTCTTCACTAAGAAATATAAGGAAAGAAGAATTCTAGATGGCTGTAAAAAAACCACCTTATTATATATGTACACATTCTGCTGCCAGACAATGATTTTCTTGGCTGTAACAGCCTTAACTCAGGTTCCTTTCCTGAAATAAGGATCCAGGCATACAAAACAGAAGCCTACAGAAATGAATGCAAGTCCTTCACAAGACAGCCTTGTTGACTGGAAGCAGCCATAAAATTATGCTTATTTTCCTATGGAGCTGCAGGAGAGTTTTTGTTGCTGGCAGTTCTGGCAGGTAAGCTAGGTGCTTAAGGAAAAAAATCCTTGAATAGGCCATGAAACCAAGTGATCAACCTCTGTTTCTAGAGGAATTACTGAGGAACAAGGGGTTTGATGACAACTTCCATGGTTTAGAAAGAGCAGCATGAGAATGGGGTTTCACTCCTCTATCTTTCAGCAAGCCAATTAGTCACAGTTACTCCCACCTCTTTAAGAGGGGAATAAATAATGTTCACCTTTTAAAAGCACTTTGCTCTGAATGAGAGACACTTTAAATGCAAAGTATGATGGTGTGATTGAGAGACCTGCATTATGCAGCTGAGAAGCTCACAGATGCCTACGTTTTATGCTGGGTTTTGCTTTCAAGAGCTGTTAAGACCCAACTGCTGAAAGCTGGAGGTGTTCTGGGGAGTTCTGTGAGTATTTATCCCTTATGATTACATTTGCTAACCCAGATTTCTTCCTCTGTGGTAGTCCTGATTGCTGGTCAAGGATGTGGTTTATGAAAATCATGTCCAAACAGGGATGCTGCAAAAAGCTTAAGCTGAATTAATAGAAATGTAATAGAGATGTTAACCCCTGTGTGAGCACTCTTGAGAGTAAAGTAATCTTGGTTTGCAAATGAATTACACTAAAGCCAAGAAGGGAGCTTCCACCTGAATGACTATCCATGAAAGGGTGTCAGACAATCCAACATTTAAAGCAAGATGATTTTCAGCCTATTGCTTCCATATAATCTTATTCACAGACACTGCCTGAAGAACTCATTAAAAGCACTCCAGGAAAACTATGAACCCTCTATCACTAGTCAAATACACACATCTAAGGCTTGCAGGCTGTTTCTGCCTACAAAGAAGTAGCCTGCTGGAGACAACTGGGCTTTGAAATATAAAGGGCTTCACAGCTTCAAAATCATGTAAGTGGAAGCTAATGAAGTAACTATAGCCCAGGTGATACAAGCCTGTCAGCGTTAATAAGGGTTTGCCTACAATGCAATTTTTTTAAATCAGTTTTGTTAATGGATTCATGCACACTGCTCCAGATACAGGCATTTGCATTTTTATCTCGTTAATGTCCAGCTAACATGTGAATTCATCAGCATATCTGTACATTAATGAGAACTATGACTGTCTCCAAAGGACCCATCCCCATGTACCTTAATAATTTCAGAATATACAGCAATCCTAAAGCAGCTGCATTGAAAATGCAGAGGGCAGAGGGTCAACCGCATCCTGGGCTGTATCAAAAGAAGTGTGGCCAGCAGATCAAGAGAGGTGATTCTGTCCCTCTACTCTGCCCTGGTGAGACCTCACCTGGAGTACTGTGTCCAGCTCTGGAGCCCCCATCACAAGAAAGACATGGACCTGCTGGATGTGCTGGAGGGCCACGAAAACGGTCCAAGGGCTGAAGCACCTCTCTTATGAGGAAAGGCTGAGGGAGTTGGGGTTGTTCAGCCTGAAGAAAAGAAGGCTCTGGGGAGACCTCATAGCAGCCTTCCAGTACCTGAAGGGGGCCTACAGAAAGGCTGGGGAGGGGCTTTTTACAAGAGCACATAGTGATAGGACAAGGGGTAATGGTTTGAAACTGCAGGAGGAGAGATTTAGGTTAGAGATAAGAAGGAAATTCTTTAGTGTGAGGGTAGTGAGACACTGGAACAGGTTGCCCAGAGAAGTTGTTGAGGCTCCATCCCTGGGGGCGTTCAAGCTCAGGTTGGATGGGGCTCTGAGCAACCTAGTCTAGTGGGAGGTGTCCCTGCCCATGCAGGGGAGTTGGAACTTGATGATCTTTAAGGCCCCTTCCAACTCAAACCATTCTATGATTCTATGAAAATGGCCAAGTAAACCCAGAAAACACAGCAGCACACTCATTTCCTCAGCCTGGTGCTTTTTATTAACCTACTAGTGAGGACTGGCCTACTGTATTTCCATAGAGGACAAATCCTAAAAGACAAAGAGGATTTATTGTGTTGCTAGTACTTGCACTTATCTGAAGGAGAGGCCTATCACCTGCTTTGAAGACGAGCAACATTTTGCTCTAAAGATGATTTTCATACTAAATTAGAGAAAATACAGAGGAATAAGAGGCCCAGAAGACAGTGCTCAAAAGCACACGCTGCTTACCTCTCTTTGTCTCTGTCGTCTTTGCTCAGAGAAAGATCCCTCTTCTCGGGCTCTCGCTCCCGCTCTCTGTCTCTGTCATGGTTTGTCACTGAGGAGCTTCGCTCGGAATCCGTGGGCTTGGGCCACTGTGGAGGTGTTGGGAAGGATGGTGGGGTCCGATGGAGTCTATTCCATGGCTCATGCGGATTACTGAAATTCTGCAGGTTTGGGCCATCCTTGTGAGTAAAAATGTTGTTGTGAGCTACGGTAACAGCAGGGAGAGGAAGAGTTAAAACCAATTCAAACCAAATAATGACACATGCATTTTGCACAACACTAATCACAACCAGAACTGTCCTTTCAAGACTTTATAATATGGAGCTAACAGTCAGGGGGAGCTACTAGCAGGTGGACACAGGTACCTCCAACACTGGGTGTAAGATCCACCAGCTCTTTTAAGGCTATTGGCAGAGGAAGCTTTAGCTACACATCTGAGTAACTCGGAGATGACTAAAAATGCCCAGCCCCTCTTCTCCCCCCACCCTGGCAACGGTTCCAGCACAAAAGCAACACTCTTCCTGAGCTCCCCTCACTGGCAGAAACTTTAACTTGTGGTTAGTTACAAGCACTCAGCTGTCTGCAGCTGAGGACTCAGGGACTTTTTTCTTAAAGAAACCAGACTATTTGGTGGCATATATGTGTGTTTGTGTGTGTGTGTGTGTAGAAAAATGGAGCTTGGCTATATATGCTTTTTAGAACAGTCACTTCATTTTCCTCCATCAATCTTCGACTGATTCCTGTTGCACCACGAGATGCAAAAGCATGCTCTCTTACGTGTGGCTCTCAAGCATGTCTTGCCTACAGGTAACAAGTTTTTGAAGTAAAATATTTTTATACAGGTAATTTAAACTTCAGACAATGGCTACAGAGGGAATCTACACACTGAATTAGGAGAATTATCAATAGCTGTTCCAGTGCACATCTTCACTGTTGAAGGGTGTTACTTTAGATGCCCACAGGGACTCAGAGCTCAGTGGGGTCTTGCAGCTCTAGCACATCTTGGAGCACACAAGGTACCAACCTTCAGCAGTGAGGAGACACAGAGCACAGCTAGTGATGAATGTGACATGCAGAAAAGCTCCCACCGCAGAGACCTGGAAATCTTAGGTGCAGTGTTTTCAGATAGCATAATGGAGGTTAGGAATTAAACTTCTTTAAAAACTACCACCAGCTGCTGTAAATATTAGCATGTGGCTTTTCTGGAAGGGATGTTTGTCTGCAGTAACCCAGCCAGTACTTACTCAGAGCATGACTGCCTAATCCTCCAAAGGCATTGCTGCCTAAGTTCCCAAGGCCGCTGAAGGTGCTTGACCTGCTAAATGGATCTGGAAAGGCAAACAGGGATTTAGCAGGCATTTAGCCAAGAATGTTGGAGAATGAAACGTACCCCTCCCCTTCTTAACGGTCTGAATCCAAGTAGGATTAGGCCAGACTTTAAGCTGATCCTTCTCATTGCAAGGTTCTTTGCACAGAAAATTCCCATCATGTTAAAATGGAGAAGGGATTCAGTGCTCACTCTGCAAACAGGTGCTGCAAATAAACTTTTGTATGCCAGTCAGAGGGGAGCTAGAAATTAAGGTCTAGCAGCAGAAATTAGGGTGGCTGCTGCTGAGCTGTAACTCTCCTTCCTTATCAGTACTAACAGCAGAAGCATTGCAATTGCCTTGAAGGAAGAACCTCCTTGGTCAGCATACTGAGGGGATGCACTGTTTCACTCTTGTTTCTGTATACAACTTTCTACCTTCTTTTTATAGTGCACAGAGACAATCCTAAGCTAACTGCTACGGGCATCCTTACACCAATTAACTCTGGCCTGTTTGTGCCAAAATCCTCTCCCATAATAGCTTCTTTGACCCCAGTGATGGTGGAAGTGACAGCGTAGTCTTAGGAGCTTCTGTGACACAGGGATAGAGGTTTGTATGCTTTGACACCAAAGACGAATTGTGCCTTTCCCAGCAAAGCAGCTGACTATTTCACTGCTGGCACTTGTCTTTATAAAAGGTGCTGCTTTTTTTCTTTTTCCTTAAAGGTACCCCTCACCTGAAGAGGTTCCCCTCTGAGTGGATAGCCTGACTCAGGTTTCTGCATGCTGGTGATGGCTATGGGTTAAATTGTACCAGTGTACTTGTTTTCTTCCCTACTGGTCATCTCTAAACAACTACTCCTTCTGCTCATTGGCTTTTTGACTGGCCCTTTAAAGTCTTTAACTTGCCATGTTACAGGAGATGTGCTGCTCTTCTCTTCCTCATGGATATCCTTATGTTTAAAATGTCAAGGCAAACAGCACAAATAGCTTGGATCTTCAAGCAAACAGCTATTTACTTATTTACTTATTTTTAAATAGCTTTTCTTGCCCTTCCCCTTTGATGTAAAGTAGTTGAGTGACCCTGTAGAGATACAGTTAATTTTGACAGAATGTTCAGGGATTGATGTAAATCTGGGTAGTTGTAACAGAAAAAAAGTCTACTAGGTCATGTGGCATGCTACATTTACTGATTGGATGAGTGTTACTAAAACATTAATCAACCGAGCTTGAACTTTAATTGGCAATGAGCTGCTTGTGAGCTTCTAAAATGAGGAAATTTGAGAAAATCAGGCTCTACTTACTGCCAATTAGGAAACTGAAAGGCTGGCAGAATGTGCAGAACAGCTACTTGCCAGGAACTGTTCACTGAACTTTACTCAAGAACCTAGCTAAGAACTTTCCTAGGTGGGAAATGGTACACGAGGAGCCCATTTTTTGGTACCTTTGCATATTTTTCCCCGGTTCCTTGGGCACATTCAGCAGCACTAAAGGACTCTACAGGTCACATTTCAGCTCCTCTGCAGTGTCCTAATGGTGACAGACTTTTCTGCTCTGCAATGCCCTCTTCTCTGGCAGGAGAGAGTCTGCTAATCCTACCCTTCTCCTTTGGAGAAGAGCAGAGGCTGGTGTGGGCAGGAGGACTTCCTGGCTAGCTTCTGGTTCCTGAGAGTTTAAGCCTCTCCCTCCCCTGGTGCTACAGTGCCTCAAGGCAGGACCACACAGGAGAGACAGGAATGGGTCAGAGGTATGAAGGTGAAGACAGGGTTTACTTACACTTACCTGCCAAGTGGTTAGTAGGCAGGAAACTGCTGTGATGAGGTGAAGGACCAAAAGGGGTGGTGGCTGGATGCGTTGCACCTGTGAGAACAAGGTCCCTTTTTAGTTCAGTGGCAAGTGACTGCTTGCATACACAGAGGTCCTGGCCATCATATTCAGAGCCAGACACAAAGGTACAGGCCAGATTTTGGAGTGCCCTTCAAAGGAGTCTGTGGGCACTGGGAGGCAGGAGGAGACCTTGCACCGAGCACTGCTGCTCACCTGTAGTAATGAGGAAGTGAAGCTCTTTGTCTGGCACTTTCAGTCATTACTCTGTGTTTACATTAAATAGGGTTAGCCCGGGTTATGGGCCCAGACAGAAGGTGCTCGGAAGTGACTGATTAGAGTCTATATGAAACACTAGTTAATGACAGGCATGCAGGGAACATCAATCATGCCTCTCCCATGAGAGCTCCATCTACGCTCTCCCATCTGTCTCTGCATCTAGAGGCTCCCCCCCGTGCTATTTTTCACCTTTCTGAGACACTGCTCATGGCCACGGTGCCACACTGTCTTGTGGGAAAGGAGCACCACAGTTAAGCACACTGGATGACATTAGGCTGAGGCAAGGGGCAAGAATGGGCTGAAACAAGCTGGTCTGCCCTGTATTTCAAGGTGGACCAGGCTCATGCAGAAAATTTTGCTCTCATTTCAGAGCAGAAAATGAGAGATTCATTTCCTTCACAGGCAGATGCATGCAAACCTGAAGGGGCACCTGCAGTGTGAAAAGCACTGGTGTCATCTGCCACTGGGATACATGGTTTTTGGAAGATTAACTCCCATGTATCCTGCAAATGACAGTATGTTTGGGCAATCTCATGGGCTTTCGCCCCCTAGGATTAGTACAGATGATTTTCAGGATGCACTTGAAATCAACTTTGGAATATTTATGTTTGAGATGTGTGTGACACAATGTTTCTTGGCTTCACTATTACAGGCAAGACCAGTCCTCTCCAGCTGTTTAGACCACAAATGTCCATTTGGTGCCTCCTCCCTACCAGTACTTCCACTACTGCTGACAAAGCAGAGCTAGTAACTATCGTAACTTTCTGATGCTGCCTGGATGCAAACACAACTTTGGCTCCTTTGCAGAAAGCAAGACCTGCCATACCTGTGGTTTAACTGTCTCGTTTTGTTAGAAACTAGTAATTCCACACGACGACAGAAGCAGCACTTCCCTGAGGATGTGTTAAGTCATGTGCAAAACAGACCAACACCTAAAGAAAGCTTTTCAGTGCTCCCACCTCGCCTATTTTCTTGGTGTAATGTTAACTTCCCTTAATACTGGCAAAAGTAACAGGTTGACTCTAGCAAACATCACTAGCCATGCTGAGCATGAACATGGGCTCTTCACTAACAGCTCACTTACCCAGTAACTGCTTTCTCAAGTGGTAACTGTCTATATTATTATAGGAAAGAGTATTATGATCCTTCTCCTCCCACCTGGCACTCCAGCTCTTTGTCACCTTCACCACAAAGACTTCTGCTTCATCTGTGGCCATACAAATGATTCCCACCAGTGGGAGACCTGCTCTGATAAGTTCCTGCCCCTCATCCCCAAGCCAAATCAAATGCACATTTCCAACAGATCTTCAGTGCTGGTAACACTCCGGAAGGTCACAGCGAAAGTGGGGGAAAATGGAGGGAAGAAACATGTATGCACAGGAGAAACTGCATCCCAAACAAAGCATGAAGAGCATTTTGCAGGGGTGCTGGTCAGTCCCTGATCTGGTCTTCCTTGGTGACAGAGCCCAACAACAGATGGTCATTTTAAAACACACTCATGTATCCAGAACATGAACAGACTATACAACTGAAGAGGGAGACAGCACTGCACATCCCTCACCAGCTTGGGCACCACAAACTTAAGCAGCCAGAAAATGAGTTGAGGAAACTTAAGAGAGACCACAGCAATGAGACCAGGAGTTATCTATAAACATTCTGACTGCTCCAATGCTTCAAGACGGATGGAGACTGTCATCTTTCTAATCCTTTAAGATTTCAGAAGGTGTATAATGGATGGGAGATTTCTTCCAAGGAGACGGCTTACAAACTCAACTACACGGGCTGATAATAAAAAATCCTCCGGAGAAAGCCAGGAGCGGCATTGCAGGCTGTCAGGTGGTTATTAAATATAGCACCTGCCAGGCAGCTGAACATCCGTCCTGGAGACAGGTGGCCCTAAGATAACTTATGTCTCCCACAGTAACTAGGTAGTGCAGCAGAACCAATGATTCACATCAACTGCACGCTTGTTCGATACGGTGAAAAGAATGCCTCGGATATTGCAGAGTAAAAGATTTATTCATCTCTATATTACTGCTGCAATGTTTGTTCACTTTGATAGCACTCTTTACCTAGATTTACTGTGTGATGGCTCTTGTGATTAATGTACTCACGGACAAGTTGCTGTGAGGTTGTTTATCTCTGGTGAAAGTTTTCCATTAATTTGCCTTCTTTAATGTATCTATTCCATACTATTTCCCCTCTTGCTTTTATGAATGGAGAAGCAAGCCATGCTTGCATCTTTAAAAGAAAAAGCTAAACTCCAATGGTGCTTTTCTGCCTGTTAGGGTAAACTCTGCCCAGTACAGCCTTCAGTAGCAAAACTGTACATGAAACTTGATTTTTGTAATGACAACAGAGGACAGACTGAATTCAGTGATAAGGAAACAGCTGCCATGGGAAAACAGTCAGAGACTTGTAAATCAGCTGTGCTTACATATCCAAGCAGATGGAATAAATATCTTGGCCCTGTACTATCAAAGTACCTTTACAGACACCAAAACACAGGGTAGCATCCTACAATGTACAGCTGCTATCAGCACTGATTACTTGTAGTGGAAGCATAGTTTTGATGGTTACAAATTTCCATCCACAGATAAGGGTGGAAAGACAAACTGAACCACTGGTGGAGCTCCTGAAGGCTACCCTGCATCTGCATTAGGAACTCAGCTCTCATGGAGGTTTCAGCTTGATTCTCATCTGTTGCTTTTCTGTCATGTTTGGGAAAAAATTCTTAACACTTCTAACCTCATTCATTTCAACAGGGTTGAACCAAGGCTGAACATGTCCATGTCTGCACTGAGTTAGAATGAGAGCATAATATGGCATTATAAAACCAGAGTACAGTGAGGGAAGAAAATTACATTAGTTGCCAATTAATTACATACAGAAGGCAGACTTTGGCATCTAAAACATAGAAGCCTAGGAAGAAAGTGAAGCCCTGGGGAGAGAACAAAACCAACATTTGGTAGATGGAAATCAGCAAGAATAGTAACAGTGACCTCCAAAACTGGAATGTCAGTTTCAGTCTCCTGTGGTTAGAGCCATCAAGAACAGCAAGGTGAAGCCTACTGCACTTTGGTAATTGCATTAATTGTAATTAATTATCTAACACATTGGAAAGCAATTGATCAATGTAAACTGTATTTAATATTTGGTTGTTTTTTTTTTTTTATTTACTATGTCATTTTAAGTCTTAGGGATTGCTGGGCTTCCTACCACGTAGGGGAAATTTATATTTAAAAACCAAACACTTCATAAATACACCTGTGATATTTTCAATGCTGTTATTTAAGTCTTCCTTTTACAAAAACCCCTTGTTTTCAGAAAACAAACAGAAACTTGGTGAGTGGAGGAGATGAGAAGAACAACATGGCAAACATAAAAGCAAGAAAGAGACTGGGGCCACTTCCAATCCTGGGCAATGGAAACATTTGCAACTGTTTTGTCAAAATTGCTTTTACAAATCACTCTATAGCCTATTAATCAGGCACATAAGAACCAGCTGCACAGACACGAATGTAAGAGCCAACTGCTGCAGCTCCACGAAGTGCAGAGGATCCTGCACTGGAGGCAGCAGAGCCCAGCCCAGCCACTCCAGAAGCCCCAGTCACAACAGTCCTCAGTGCATCCACACTCCTAAGAACCATTTTGCCTGCTTCAATTTTTGAGGCATACATAGCTGTAGGACACACATTACATATACCAAATGTTTGGGGTACGTTGCAATAAATTACTGTCTTGCCTTACCTGTAGTAGGAAACAAAGGCCTGGCAAGATCCTGTGGATAAGGGAAGCCTGGAAAAACTCCAGGGGCGGGAGGTCTGCTGAACAGGTCAAGTTTACCACCTATCTCTAGCTTGTGGGGATCCAGCTGCATTTGCTGTGAAATGATAAAAAAAACAATCTCATTATACAGTTCCTTTTTTTATGGAAGAAAAAGAGAGGGAGTTCATGCTCATTCCTGCTTAGCCCTGCCAGGGAGTGTTAGTGAGAGTGACAGCAGCGTCTCTGGTCACGTACTGCAGTCATGCTCTGACAGCATCTGAAAGGCCATTTCGCTCCACAGCCTCTCAGCTGCCTGCCTCATCCACATGGATAAGGTCTGAAGTGAGCTCTCAGCCCCTCAGCACACACAATGGAGCATGCAACATGATACAGTGAGCAGGCTGCACCCCAGGATCAGTCAGTGCTCTCAGCCTGACAAAAAATATTCTGGAGGCAGAAAGCTGCAGACAGAAGTCTTGAGAGCTGGGTGACGGACTTGTCTGTTTTGCTTCTCCAGTTTGGAAAGAGAGAGGATGTGCCTAGACTATGCCCTTCCTGCAGCTAGTAGAGCTCAGTACACAGACAAGGGGTGAAGGATAAAGAAAACGATGAGGTGCCTCCAAAAGCCATTTTTATCCTTCCCCAATAGAAGTGAGCATGGTCTGAAATGCATCTAAGCCATATAAGTCTCTCAATAGCTTAAGGATGATATATTTGCTTATAAAAAATTAATGAACATACACCACTTTTAGAGGCACTAATTACACTGCACCTACTTAAGCACTGAATAGTCTTCAGTAATGGGAGAAAAATCTATAGCAGGAGTGATGAAAAAATACAAGGCTACAGAAGCCCCATTATCAGATATTTTGCCTGTCACAGGGGCCTGTTTCAGCACAACAGCAAACCTGTGCCTTGTTACCTCTTGAGTTTTAAGCCCCTTCCCTCTGCCCATCATCACTGCAGTGCAGAAGGCCCAACAACCTCTAACACAGTAACTATCCATCCCCTCGCCTGCTCTCTGTTTTGTAACATGTTCTTCATCATATCAGTAATTTCATTATGAATGGGATATTCCACAGGAGGTGCTAATACAGAAGGGAAATTACATTAAATATGTATGCTTTGTAACCCTCCCTTTCTTTTTCTCTTTCTGGCTGTGCACTTAGTATCTCCTGCTCATTTTGCTACCCTTCAAGCCAAGTCCTTTGCCCTCAGATAAACTTTATGGCTGCTATGATAAATGTTAAAGGATTGAAAAGTGTTGCTTAATCAATACAGGCAAGCTTGAGAATCACCAACAGTAACTGCTTCCTGCTCATTACTCACTAAAATATAATATGTAAGCCAAAAGACTTGGCTTTGTTCCAGAAGCTGTCTGAATTACCTTTATCTTTTGCTGGTGATGGTAGATCTGCCAGGCAATCTGTACATGAACCGCACACCACTTCCCGGGTTTCTGCAATGGAAAGCACAAGAATTTAGATTAATTTATACGTTAGCAATCTACATCAGATAGAAAGTTTCATTTCCCTTACTGTCAAACAGGCAGCTAAGCAATGAGAAAGGCTGATTACTGAAACAGCACAATAGGTGATCAACATTTTTTTCTGTACTGCAGCAGATTAGGTTTAAATTAAGAAGGAATCAGAAAGGAAGAATGTGGGATGTGGGACATCTTCCTCATCTCATGGAGCCCTGAGATCCCTGCCATGTTCTTTCGTACTAGCACTCCTCCCTTCAAAAACTGAAGTGAATGGCAGCAAAGAACAGTGTGCCATGCTGAAGAGAAAGCAACTAATAGCTAACAGCTCTGTTTCTGAAAAGAGCCCTGTTCATTCATCCCTGCTGCACTGCAGGCTAAGTCATGCATGCTTATTATGGCTACTTGCATTTGGGGAGGAAAAGGGTATGGACAATCACCAGGGATGAGCAGTGCCACAGCTGAATGAGCTACTGTTTTTCAGCTGAGCTGTGGTGCTCACTGTAGGGTGTTTTTGTGGAACATCAGAAGCACAAATGAAACACACTGACCTAAGCCACCATGAATCTGATCACTGGTGAATGTCTGTCCATGCTCACAGTAATTTATTTCTGTGGCCATTATTTCATACTGTGAACTATTAATGCACATAAATGGATGCAAAATAAGGTTGGGATTAAACCTAAACATTATTAATCAAAGCAGCTAAGAGCTAACTATGACATTTTGCTTTAAATAAAGGATGAGCTTGAAATACTCTACTGGACATGTTAAAGTTCAAAAACACATGCACAATATTTGTGTGTGTGTATATATGTGTATATATATAGGTATATAAAATCCCCCACAAACCTTACTTACTCTTACTGGAGGCCTATAAGGGTCTGACACCTATGGAAAAAGCAGAAATAAAACAATCAGTCTTTCTAAACCTAGCCAATATACAGAAAGGTGGGGAACTTCCTTCCTCTGAGCAAGTAAAAGCATTTAGAAAGCAACGTTCCAGAGAAGTCCCATGTGACATGGGAAACCTAAAAGGCTTAAAGGAGGCTTAAAACTTCTCCTTCGTTCCTCGCACCAAACTCAGCAGAATTTTATGATAAACAAAGCAACTTCATGCCAGAAGCTGAACAGTTCAGTGCCTTTCTGAACCTTTTAATCATTCTGAAATGGAGTGCAAAAATTACTCTCCAAGCAATACTTAGGGGGAAGGACCTTGAAGGGGTTCCTGCCCCATTTCCCCTGACTTTGTTTAAAGAAGTCAATACATCCCTTTATATTCACAACTGGAGGAGGCTCCTGTTGTCTCATCAGAAAGAGAAACTTCTGTTGTGTCTGCACTTTCAGACTCTAGAAGGCCAGTTTGCTCACCAGCTGCTCTCTTTTCTTTTTTTATGAGCAATCACTGTGTTAACTGTAAATCCAGATAAGCTGAAAGGAAGGTTATGCATTGTTGCCTACCCCTGGAGTCTTCTGCAGCAGCGTATGGTGGACTGCACCTGGTCTACCTGCTACATCAATAGGGTTTGAAGTCTGAAAGACAAGAACAGAGCGTGAATAATACTGTATCATACCAGTGGTACATTTAACATCTCTGTCTGATGTTAACGCCATTAATTAGTCCATGTTTGTACTGTGCTTTGAACACGTATATTGCTACATTAGTGCTAAATGTTATCTCTTACTGACAGCCAACAGCATTTAACCACAGTGTCAACTATTATTCTTTAGCAGCAGTATTACAGCAGCACCCCTCAGCCCCATTGAAATCACAACCCCATTGTGCTATGCAGTATGCAAGTGGATGGAAGAGGCAGTCCCTGCCCCCCAAGCTTATTCTTTAGACAAAACAGGCAGGCAGTAGGAGAGAGAATGAGAGAGGTGAACTGACGCCCTCCGTGTTTCAGGCAGCAGCCAGTATCGCAGTCAGGAACAGAAGGACTCAAGCACCCTAGTCCCATATTCCACCTACTGGACTGTGGCCCCTCTCTGACTGGGGCTGGTAACACAATGGCTTAAATGGCTACAGCCCATCTATTTGCTCTGACAAAGCAAAACGAGAAACCTTAGAAGGTGCTTGTGGGTCTTTTATAGTTTTGCATTGTTTATTCCATCATTTTCCAGCAAGAATTAAACACCTCATTGAATGGATCCCTGTTCCGGATCCCACCTGTTGCCCTGTCCTAGATGATCCCCAAGAACTCATTTGTTTTCTCACTCTGGCATTCATCCATCTCCCACTCCCAGAGCAACTGCACCTGGCGCCTCCGTGCAGCTGAGTGCAGAGGGGTTAAACCTCATTCCCCAAGAGATTATTTCACTCACATTTTAAGTCAAATTACAGAAGATTTCAAACAGTCAAACTGTACGAGGACTGAGTAAAATCATGGGTGTGGGAGGAAAGATAGATTTAATTTGTCTAAGGCTACGTAACTTCCAGACTCATTAAAAAGAGAATTCTCATGTGTGTCTGTGTAGGTAAGTCACTGAAGTCCCCAGGCAGATCTGTGCTCCCAGGGCCTGTCTGACAGCTGAGGTATATATAAGGTGGCAAATAAGTTACAGCTATCACACAGGCAAGAGCTTTAAGATCACAACATCTTAATAGCATGGTGTCATCCTGTTCTTCTGTTCCCTGGAGAAAGATGTGAATGCTTCCTCCAGCAAAGTAAATGGAATACTTCTGACCTTTTCAAGTTCGTAGCTTGTGAGAAATGGCCTTTGGGAAACTGACTGCGAAGTTTACCGTCAGCCTGGATTTATGTGCAGTGGATTTACACGCACAGCTGTAGGCAACTGACACGGGAAAGGGGAAAACAAAACCAAGACCTCTGCTTTGGAAAGCAAGAAGCACAGGATTCAGCTTGCCAAAACCCAGTCATCAGGTCTGTAGTGATTAGGAAGGCTTTAGTCAAACAGCTTGGGAGGGAGAGAGCATGGAAAAATGATGCAGTAATGACGCCTAGAGTGGCTTTGCCCAGCAGTTCAGCTGTCTCCTCTAGGAAACTGGAAAATAATGTGCCAAAGCGGCAGATCCATTTTTCAACCTTTCCCTCTTTTTTTTTTTTTTTTTAATGTTAGATTGCATGTAAATACAGCACTGTTCAGCCATCAAGTGATGTTAGTTGTTAACCATGGCACCAGAGTGTGACCTTGTGCTGCTTAAACTCAAGCTAGCAAATGTTCTATGTATCTATCATTAAAACAAATTAAAAGCGAGGTATAATACAGTACTAAGAACTGCTTAAAAATGTAAAGGGTCTGTGCTTGCTTTTTCTTTCTCACTTTGTAACTGCTTCCCTTTGGTCTAATGGTATTTTACGGTGAGATGGTATCTAAAGAGCTCTGTGATGAAGATGGAAACCAGCAGAGCATGCTAGTGGTGTATCAGAGGCTTCTCATTAACAGTAGCCTTATGGCAAAACTGAACCCTATCATCGTATCAGCAAAATTTTGCCAATTCCACCTTCTTTGTGCAGCTCCTTTTCTTGGAAAGTCAAGTTTACACCCTGACAGTTGGGGTCTGTAGGGACCTCCTGGCATCCCTCGCAAGAACAGCAACAATTAACACTGGTGGCCAAACTCCATCAAGGGATAGCCATGTTCTGTCCCTCTTGCTCCCTCTGCTTAGATGCAACTGCTCCTCTTCCATGCCTGTAGCCACCACACACAGAACTCTTGTTGAAAAAAGCCACTTTAGAGAATTCACTATTTGTAATGTATCCAGAAATTAAAATAATGTAATGGATTGAATGGGCACTGAGGAAATAATCCAGCTTCCATTTTAAAAAATAAATTAAGTGGGAAGGCTGTAAAAGGCCTCATTTGCAGCAGTTGTTAA
This sequence comes from Hemiprocne comata, assembly GCA_020745705.1. NCBI lineage: Eukaryota > Metazoa > Chordata > Aves > Apodiformes > Apodidae > Hemiprocne > Hemiprocne comata. Next base: position 7,582,666 of record CM036602.1, on the reverse strand, counting down.
TTACTGACATACACTGACTTCAGGGAGACCGCTGAGGGAAACACACCCCACAGCCTTGCTTGATTTCCTTATGGAAATGACCTTCCAAATGCAAACAGAAATGGCCTGGCTACAGTGCTGGTCCTTCAAGTCTTCTAACACAGCAGCAGAGCTCTGTGGAAATGCAGTTCAAGATAAGAGATCTCTAAAATCCCAGTATGTAAGGAAGCTAGACACGTCACTTTACAAATGGAGTAAATGCTCCATTTTCAAACAAATGCTAGATAGATATAATGCACATTTCTGTTTGGAGAGATTTTACAGTTTCTGTACATTTAGAAATAGTTAATAAAAATAACATGTCTGGGAGGGAAAAAAAAAGCAGTGCACACTACAGAATTCATTGAAAATGGTGGTTATCATGGCAACATTTCCAAATGCCAATCAGTGCTAGTTGTAATGATATGTTACAGTTGCAGTGCACCTTTCAAACACGCTGTCTCAAAGAAGCTTGCAGGCATTAATCAACCCTTATAAAACCCACTGCAAGATAACTTTATAGATGAGGAAGCTAAGGAACAGAAGATTTAAGCGACTTGCCCAAGGTCAGACAGTGTTGGAGCTGGGAATAAAAATTCAGCTCCTTCAAATTGCTCTACCCATTTATAGCAGTCTCTCCCTATTGTTCCCACACTTGTACAATCAATTTCTCATTTTTTTTTTCTGGGAATAAACATGATTTGTCTTTTGCAATCTCATACTGTTAAATTTATAAAATGATTTGGGACTCATTGGTCTGTTATTAGCTGTAAATATTTCAATCAACTAATGCATCTGACTGTATGCTGCTCCTCCAGTTTCAGTTGACCTCCCAAGTGAACCACTCTATCCTTTTCCAAGGACCAATCTGTAGTGCCAAGAGAAAATTTCTGCAAAAGTGTTGACTGCTTTGTGCAGAGGATGCTCACAAATCTGAGGGGTGATCGCTTCCAACCCCGAGCTGCACTTCTGCTCCTTCAATCATGTGCCACAAAATCACCAGAGACAACTCTGAATACAGTTTCTCTCCCAGCAAAAGAACAAAGCCTTCAGAAGAAGTAGTTTGTACCTTCGGTTGAAATGCTCCCTGAAGTGACCCAAAGGGACCTGAATGTGGAAGCATGGGTGGCATTCCAGGCATTGCTGGAGGATAGGTTGGAAAGAACTACAAAAGAAAAAGAGATGCTTATGTCACAGGACAACTTGAACAATAATGGAGGTAGGTGCCAAGCATGGCACGTACAAAAATAGTATTGTGTTGGACAAGTGCCACAGTGAAAATACACACTAAATTTGCTTTCAAAATTTTTAAGAGCAAAGCCAAAACTTGGGAAATGCACTCATCTGATGAATTTTCTAGGTAGTGCTGAAGAAGTGTGCCTTTAAAATTTGTGCAACTATTGCAGGAAGCACAGAGAATTCACCATTTTTAGAGGAACTGAAGTAATTTTGGTTTTTGGTTAACTTTGCATTTTTCTGCAGTAGCAAACAAATCGATCCCATTTTGAAATGTGACCTGCTTTAATTTTCAAAGCAAAAAAGAACCACAAGATGCTGCATCGCACACTAACCACAGGCAACATAGACACCACCTTGTAATTGTGTAGGTTGGGTTAAATTTTGCTTAGGCCTCTCCTGAGCACATACAGCAGTTTTACAAGTCCCAAAACATGTAGTTTTTGTGCTTTGGAGCAGTGGGGAGCACCAGGAAGAAACCACCAGTCTGACTTACTCCTGTGACCTGAGCAAAATCTTGTGAAAGAGCCATGCACTCCGGGCTGCTGCACTGTGAGAAGCACCAGCTGCAAAGATACTGCAATGACCACTGATTTAGCAATTCCTGCGCATTCCCTGCCATCCCAGGCACAGCAATATAGAGCCACAGCAGCAAAAATGCAGTAGACAAAGGTTTAAAAAAAAAAAAAAAAAGCCCAAAGAAAATTTTGTACCTTAAAAAAAAAAAAAAAAAAAATCAAGACGGAAAAAGAGCTTTAGGGATGAATGAATCGAAACACCACTGACCAATCAAAAAACAAGCAAAAGAAGTGCAAGCAGAACCATTAACAAAGACAGCACCTAGGAAGGTAAGCACTCACGTTGGAATGTCGAAAGTAAGGGTTGTCTAATTTGGGAGCGTACTTGTCAAACTGGAAAGAGAAAGAAAAACAAAAAAGAACAGGTGAGTTTGGTTTCAGCAGTAGCCCACACATCAGGATTTCAACACAAATAATCATGGCCCATTTGTCCAGCATTTAACAGAGCAGAACTGACTGATCATTCCATCCTGGCTCATCAGGGAGCTGATTTCCCCAGGGTAATGGAGACGGAAAGGCGTGAGCCCCCGGGCTGTGCCGGGTGCTGCCGAGACTGACTGCAGAGCCCTGTCTGCAGGCACTAGGTGAAGAGGCTCCTCCACTGTCAAGAGAGCAGCCCCGGTATCTGCAGCGCAGTAAAATGCAGGGAAGTTCAGCCCCAGGTCTGGGATCTGCCCCTGGAGCACTGAACTGCATCACAGACTAGACGGTAGGGAATGTTTTTGATCCGCCCCCAACATCTACTGTGGGGCAACCAACTTCCTGCTTTCTGGGTTCCTGTAAGTGCCAAAATCGTTTGGAAAAGGGCTTAATTGCTTTAGATGCACAAATTTCTGTATATTCCCCCTCCCCTGCAAAAGCAAGAGCACCCCAGAGACAAGCTGATTGTCAGTCTTTGCTGTTCCAGCATGGGGTTTTAACACCTCCATGTGTGCAGTCTCTGCCCCATATTTATTTTTATGACCATTTGTCCTGTACCACCTTGGAAGCAAAACCAAAGCATATATACATTCAATTTTTGAACAGTATGTACATTCTACTGGGTAGGAGGGAGTGGGGAAGAAGGCAGGGAAGGGAGCTGTAGGACCCCAGGAAAAGCTGCTTATTTGGCAAGTCAGCTGTTGTTTCACACTCCTCTGTGCAGGAGAGTAGATTTGTAATTTCATTAATTACAGTTATTACTGGAGCCATGTCCCCTCCAGTGTAAATACCATAAATTACCAAACACATGCAGCTGTAAATTTCAACACTCTTCTCTAGTGTTGGGATTAGTAGATCTGATCTAGTGGAATATAAGAAGATGTGAGTGAAATATAACAAAAGAGCCTTGCAAGCTGTTTTTGCTATGAAGGCAGACATCAACAGGCATGGGTGGGACAAGAGGGGGCCATTTGCAGGATCAGGTATCAGGATTCTTAAATAACTGGACGTTTCTGAAAAAAGTTTCAAGATTGCTTTACACAGAACAAGAAAAGAGGGGAAGGTGTTTACGCACGAGTACATTGAGCAAACACCTGGGGCTGGATTTTGGGTGGCTGTTACTACTTTTAATTGTCTTGCTGCTGAGCAGATTACAACCCAAGAATGTCATGGGGCAGTCAGCAGTGGGAAAGAAAAGTGAGAAACATTATGTTTCTTGAGCTCCTGGTAGTTCTTCCCAAATGCTCCTTTTGCTTGTTGCTCCTGGCTTTTGTTAGCCTTAGCAGGAGAGGGCTGTTTCTACATTTTGGACACACTGTGAAACTGAGAGGGGGAAAAAAGCTGAATCTTGCTCTTTCAATCTCACAAAGTAATTGCCAGAAATGGGGAGAGAGTGTGTTTTAAAGTACTGACAAAATCCTTTTGTAGCAGATCTCTAACAATTTAGTAACAGCTGCAGCAAAGTCCCTTTGTGTTACAAGCAAATTCAATGGCAAAATGCTAATGCCTACTCCATAGCCAGGAGGATCTCTCCCATAAGAAGAACCAGCCACACACAAATTAGTGCTTGTTGATGTAATCAACTAATAAATGCCAAAATCAATACAGATTAGGGAATTAGGAGGAAGAGGGACAAAACTCTGATCAGATGAGATGCTGCGCTATGGTGAGAGCTCTGGGTAAGCAAGTAGGGTCCGTCCCACAATGAACAGCTGTGAGGACTGCGTTTGGTACCAGAGGCCACCAACCTCGTGGTGTCCTTGGTGTTTTTTGGTGTGTCATGGCAGCTGGCTCTGGGGAAGTGGGAACAGAAATACATGGCGGGACACATAAAAAGTGAAACTAAAGGGACTCTGGACTTGTCTCATGGGTGCAATATCTGCTCATGGGTAGCAGCGTGGGGGACCTGGAAGCTCAGTGTGGAGGCTCTGGATGGAAAGGGGATCCCTTCGGGACTGTCTCTTCAGGCCTCCAGGTCAGAGGGGCAGGAAGAATACACCTGGCTGAAATGAAGAGGACTGGATTTTGTTTGACAAGAGTGGGTTAGGCTTTTTGACCAGAGATGCTCTACTTATCCTCACATTTTGGGCTGGGGTACGCACCATGGGAGGTGCAGAGGGCGGCATGAGCGGCGTCTGGGGCAAGCTGGATGGAAAAGGAGTGAATGTGTGCTGGTGGGTGTGTTGGTGCTGATGCGTGTGTTGGTGCTGGTGAAACTCCGCTCTCAGCAGCGGCACCGGGCCAAGTGAGGCAGCGGCCCGGTCCGAACTCTGAACCAAAAACCGGTTGTTCAGCTCTTGCCTGAGCAGTTCGTGATCTAGAGGAGAGAGAGAGAGAAAAAAAAAAGACACAGAGGCCCGTGGGCCTGTGAGTACCACAAAGACGGAGGAGAAAGAGTCAATATTCACCTGGCATTCCCTGTTTCTGCAGGTCATGCTGTGGTGGTTTTCTACGTGAGGACTCATTGGTGGAGGTAAGAGAGATGCCTGTGACAAAGTACCAATCAGAATCCCCGAATGAGGCTGGCAATACATGATTGGTTGGTTGAATGATATCAACAGGCTGGTATCTAAAGGCAAGAGAGAACACCATGAGTCATCACAGCAGAAAACATCAGGGGGGTCCAGCAAGCATCCCCCCGGCCCCCGCCCCGGCCCCGCCACCCCGCACCGCTCCCACGGGACACTCCTCCTCCCCGGCTCCTGAGGGCCGTGGCACTGAGGTGGCTCTGGGAAGGGACCTCAGGGCTCTGGTCTGGTGGCACGGTGGCCGGACCTTCCCACACCAGCAAGATGCTGGGGAGCACCCTCAAGGACAATGGTGGGTCATACTGACCTGGTTCCTTTGGAGGTTTGCAATTCAGAAGCATACATGCACACTGACAGTGGATGGTGGGCCTAACACGTGTGTTACACTCTAACATACGTGTACTTAAGAGGTAAAATTTTGACACAATCTACAATGCCATGAGATAACCATGGATTTGGGTGCCTGGAAACTCCCTCCTTGGATGGCCATTTCTTAACAGATCCCTGTGTCATCCTCCCCCTTCCCAGCCCCAGGACATGCACACAGGAACATCCACCCTATAAATTGAGGCCTTCTTTGCAAACTGTTTTTGAAATTTAAAATACTAAGCAGTCCTTTTCTCAAATTCTAACAGGATATAGGTGTTCATTTTTTTGTCCTTGCCTCCAGGTTTTTCTCCTATGAGAAAATATGGAGAAGGAATCAGGGGGAAGAGGAGAAACACTGAACTGGCTGAAGATCTCAAGACAGTTGCAATAACAGCAGAAAAGAAAATGTTCCACCATACAACAAGTGGCCTCTTCTCAGTATCCTCCTCTGGAAGAACCAACGTGCACTCAGTTTGAATGTGGTTCAGGCCAGCACTTCAGAAATTATGTGACTGGGGACAGTGGGGTCAAACATCCAGTTCCCCATAAATGTCTGCTGGTATCAATTAAATCCATCTATGATTTTGCCTGAGAACTTCAAACAGGAGTCAGCACCCAACATGGTAGATGTTTTGTGAGCTGAGAGCACCTGTGGATGACATACACCCATTCCTGACTGACCTACTTGCTGCTGAACTTTTTTACTGTAACACCCCTTTAAAACTACAGCACTGAATGTAAAGGGGCAAAAGAATACATGAGCTTTAAAGTTTTATTTCATGTTTTGCAGGCATTTCTTGACTTTTTTAGAGGAACATTAGAAATGTCTAAATCAGTCACTTTCTGAAGTGACATGGTTAAGATCTAAAAAACCAGGCACTATGATGAGGAATTTCAAGGTGTGTACTACCACTTAGAAGCCTACATCCTACTGGAAGTCACTTTTGAAAGCAGATTTTGAGTGCCTAAGTAATTTGCTTTCCAGTAATAAATATCTGCTAAGAGCAGATACTGTGTACTGCTACAATCTTTATAATAATTAATACAAAAGCAGAAAGAACAAACACTTCTGATACTGAAGCCTAAAGCACTGGAGCAAAAAAGTCTATAATGGGTTCTCTTTGGAGCAAGCAAACAACCAAAAAACCCCTAGGCTGAAAGCACTTACTTCCAAAACCTAACCTCTTTAGAGAATATGAGTATGATTTCATATGTGTGTGTGTGTTTACGCATTTAAATCTGGCATGACTTAAAGAAACTGAATCCTTCTGTTAGCATCAAGATAATCCACTTTTCTGGAGGGAGAGATAAAAGCGAGTTGGCAGTTGTAAGTGCTCCGATATCCAATTTCTTTAAGAGACTTGAAGTCAGACTGATAGATTTGCAGCTGGCTCCAGCCCATAGCCTTGTACCACAACTTTGGCCTTTGTCAGGAAAAGAAAAGGCCCAGAGATGTTTGGAGAAGCGGTGTGGCACTTGGAGCAGTGGCTGCTTCACAGTAAGGATGGGACTGCCAAGAAATAACCCAGCTCCGTGAGGGGCTCAGGGCAACATGAGGATGAGAATCAAGTTCTTGTGCCTACCAGCAATGGCCTGTCCCATGCATCTGGCCATGAATTAATGCAACTAGGAGCAGAGTAACTGAGCAGCCCTTTGAATGCCCAAACACTACTGCTCTGTGTGCACACATGAGGCAGGTATGGCAGAAAAAGGTCAATCCTGCCAATGTTAGTAGGTACCCTCAAGTTCAGAAGAAAAGAAACAAAGACCACTGTTTCCTCTGTGTATCCTACATCAGGGCCAGCCTTGGTGCCCTTGAGTAGAGGGCAGCAGCCCACACAATGGTTGCTCCTAGGTTACTTGTATAAGCTTTAGGTTTCAAAGGGAAGAAATGCCACCAGAAGTGCATTCTTGTTACTCACAGACCTGAATTTGTACCATTGGTGAATGCAGGAGTGCTGAGCTCTGCTTCTCTTCTTGGTAACAGTGACAAGTGTGCCAAAGTAAAGGAAGAGCATGTTTTCCTCCAAAGTGGGGGAGAAAAAGAGGACAAAAAGGAGACTTCAAAGGGCAATACCCTTTCTGATGGCTTTTCTAAGCTGGTGCTTTTACTGAGAGCACACATGCACTCCAATGGCTCAGCAAGGACTGTGCTGCTAGCAGCAGCTGGATCCTAGTTGTTCAGGGCTGCTCAGTGATATTGTTTGCTTTTAAGAAACTTTTATGTGAATGACAGCAGAAGCTCCTGGCTATGCAGTGCTCTGTATTGATTTTATGAGGTGCCAGTTTGCAGGCATTTCATATAATGCAGACAAGAGGCATTTCACTGTCTGTAGGGTTAGACGCCCAGACCTTTCCCTCCACTAACGTAGGCTTCTCCTGCTTAAATTGCAGGAGAAATCCTTTTAGTAGGAGCAAGACCGTTACTGTTTCCTGGCAAGCTGCTGAATGTGAATAGGTCACTTGATCTTGCACCTCCTGAAGTTAATGGTGAAAACATACTTGCTTTCAGTGACTGCAATATCATGCTTTTAGTGCACGCATTGCTATTTCCTTTTGCAATACTTTCAAAGTCTCCATCACAGTAGCCCTTTGCCTTAAACAGAGGAAGCAATGAATAGGTCTCCCACAGCGCTGCCAACATCTTCCCAGCCATGTGGTTGAAATTCTAGATGGTGCCAAGGCCTGTGAAAGCCAGCAGCTTTGGCCTGTGTGGGCCTGCTTCTGGCTAGGAACCCAAGGCACTTTTGTCTATCATCATTCTGACAGCTCACTTCGGACCAATTCACAATTTTCTTTCATTTAAAGAAGTAGTTACAAATAACGGGACATTATTTAGCTCCTGGAATTAAAAAATGGACTCAAAGGCATCAGATTTTTCAGCAGCAAATCTGCCCTCTCCTTATTCCTTTAACTGGCTTCACAGGAAACAGAGGGCGACTTCTTTGCAGAATGCCTGTCCTGTTTAATCCCTGCTGAGTTAGTTGTGGAGTCAAGTGCCAGATCAAAAGGAGGCCCCAGCAAATGGAAGTTGCAGGGAAGTCTCCAGCTGCCAGGGTCTCTTCCAGGGACAGCTGTAGGCTAATGGATAAGCTGTAAACAGGGCGTTTAGGGCAGAAGTGACAATAGAATGGGGTCCGGGGTGAACAAAAGAAATGTTTTATAAGGATGAAAGATAAAGCTGAACAGCAGAGCTTGTCTGCTGAGCTGCCTCTGCCTCAGAGAGAAAGGCCAAGCAGCCACGGGCACACAGACAGCTTGTGCTGCCAGAGAGACGATCCTGCTCTGCTGGCAGGATGTGCTGCTTGTTGAAGGATCAGAGCAGAGGATAGGTGTGAGGGGTTGCTCACTTGTCACTCAGTTAGAACAACCTCTGGGACAATTAGAAATAGTTTTTTCAAATCAGTTCTAACAGCAGCAGCTTTCATTCGAGAGAGAAGAATGGAAAACTGTACATCAGTCCTTTCTGGATGTGCTTTACCAGATGAGAGATTACACAGGCAGTACTGTAATATCCTATAAGAAGTTTTCAAAACAAAATTTTCCCCCAAAAAAATCTCCTTTTTCAGGGCATGAGTTGTCCAGTGTGACATTCCACAGTCACAGACATTTTCTAGCTTAAGGAGCTACCTGTTGCATGAGCCCACTCACAGTTCCAGTGCACGCTGCCCATGGAGGGGTCTGCGTCATTTTTATTTTACCTGCCCACCAGCCAACCCATCTCTCAACACCCTCCAGTGCATGCACAGCAGATCAGCCCTGGAAGAAGAAGGGAACCCACCTGCAGGGTGACCTGGTATCACGAGGCTGTTGGTAGGTAACGCTGGTGGAGGTGGCAGCGTGGGTGGGGTGGCGAACATGGCCGGATGGTGCTGGTGTTGGGTCTGTGATCTGAGAGAGAAGTGCGAGGTAGCAAGATTAGAGATGGAGAGGGGCAGAGCCGGGCCGGAGGAATGGTGTGGAGGAATCTGAGGAGAGAGGGGAAGGTGTTTCGGGAGGCTGATGCTTGTTGCACTGCTAGCACTGCTGCTCCGGCTGCAGAGAGAAAAAGATGGGGGGGAAGAGGAGAGGGAGAGAGAGAGAGAGAGAGAGAGAAAGTGTGAGTGAGTGTCTATTAGACTGAAACAGTGCAATAAATTCACTACCAGAAACAACACCACTGTGTAACACTGATCTGCCCAAGCTTACGTTTCTGTTTTTTCTTAATGGCAAGTGGAGACAGTAATAAATCTTAATGAACTTGAGCAAGTTACAATTCTCAGAGGTATCTATGAGATACTGATGAAGGCCACACAGCCAGCTGCACCTTTATTTAGCCTCTGGTGACCCTGCAGTGGCCATGTGCATCCTTGTGATCATACAATGCAATTACTTTAATTTCTTTTTCTCTTGTTCTGGAGAGTTGCATAGTGTAAGTGACTTTGGGACCAAATTGTGTCTGCTGTCCACGCTGTGTAGTTGTATTCACACAAGCATGCAAACACATGCCATGTTAATAAATTATTATCATAATGATTCCATATTTTAAATCTTCTTATATTATTATTACTGCACTGTGAGTGACCTCAGTTTTGTGGGATGAAAGGCAGCATTGCTGCAGTTATTCTAGAGCTTAATTCCCACAATATCAGCCTTTGTTGCAATCTAAACCTGGGAGGTATTTTGAATAGTCTGAAATATTATTAATAATTTATACTATTGTGGCATTTACAGGTTACAATGACAAGAGAGCTTAAGTATGCCGGATACTATGAAATACACATTAATGGTATCTCCCTGTATTTGTATTTTGACCTTTATGCAGCCAAATATTGTGTTTTAAATCAGCCTTCTCATCTTGCTTAGCTAGCCTAGTTCTGGTTTGGGAGGCAAGATATGTTTGCTTTTTTTTGTACCAGCAAAAAGACTATACAGATTCCGGTTTACTGGTTAAACTCTTGTCTCTACAAACTCTTTTCCTGTACCCTTTTCATTCATCCTGCTTACTGGATGGAGGCAATTTGAACCATGAAGTTAAGCCTTCTGCTACATCTGACCATGTCAGATTGAAGTTGAGTTCTCAGCCTACCCAGAGTCCTGTTCTAAGGAACACAGCATTTTCCAGTATAGGTATCCCTCTTTTGATGCTGGTGAACCAAAAAAACTGTGATGACCATGAACAAACCTCCTACTTCACTGGAAGTCTTTCTGCATATGAAACAAGGGAAACACTCAAATTGCAATCACCTTAAATTTCTAAGGCAAGAACTGGCCAGCTCAGACAAGATGGTGCAAAACTCCACTGGTAACTAGACCTTGAAGAATTTTACCCCACAGTTACACACACACCTTTCTCCCAGAATGGGAGCATTTTCAAATGCAGCTATCCACCACTGCTGGGAATTCCAGCCTCTGGAGTCAGCACAGACAGTCCAATAACCAAAACATGGAGCATCTAATCCAGACAGTAAGAGTACTCTTGTCTCACCTCCCAGCAATTTCTATCCCTCTTGAAATGAGTTTTGCCCCAGTAGTAGCATAAAGATGACACGAGTGTCCCTCTCCCATACCTGATATTATTGAGTCCGTTGTGGGCCACCTGGTGATGCACTTGGTAATTGAGAGGTGGGGGGATGTGACTGGGAGGCTGGGTCCGAAGCTCAGGTATTAACTGGGGCTGCGACTGCGGCCGAGGTTGAGGTTGTGACTGTGGCCGGGGCTGGGGCTGAGGCGTGAGCCTTGGTGGTGCTGGTGCTGAAATCACTGGCTCCTTCTTCAACAGTGGGCTTGCTCGGGCGCTCGACGTGGGCGCTGAGGAAGTAGAAGTCACCACGGCAGCTACTGGCTGGGGGCTGGGGATAGGCAGGGCGAAGGGCACGTCGGTGCTCAGTTCCCGGCTCCGCTCTAGCCCAGACACCTTTGGGACATTGGCTGCTTTCGCTTCTGGCTTGTCATTCAAGGTGGGACCTTATGGAGCAAGGAGAAAAAGAACAAAGAAAGGTCTGCATTTGTTTCTCTGCTTGGTAGAACATAAGCCTGAGAAAAAACAAGTCATGTTTCAGCTCGTGGGAGCAGTGCTGCTACAAGATGGATGTGTGTGTGTGTCTGTCCTTCCGCTGTCCTTGACTGGCTAGTCTACAGTACTTGCTAGCATGTGTGCAAAAGACTTTGCTGTCACTAAATGAATGAATACTACAAAGAACATAGAGCCTTGTGACTTCTACAGAGCCACAAGGTTACCTACAGTAGGAGTGTGAACATGTCTCAAGTTACTGTTACAGTATTTCCTGTTCAATTTAAGTTTTAAGGCTAATAATGAACTCATGAACACAAGCCTGATCATTAAGATACTTAGGTTTCTCCATGCTCTTTCAAAGTAATCTGCAATATGTTTAGGCTCAACTCCAGCTACAATGCTCTGTGACCCAAGCACTGATCCTTAATGATAACCCCACCTGGCTTCTGGGAAGGAGGCTACCTGGGATCTAGCAAAGGATGGGACAGCTCTGCAGTGAAGCTGTGACATTGCCATTCCCTGGTCACACACTTGTGTGAAAGAACAGAACAGAGAAGGCTGGAGAAATCCAGTCAGAAGTGCAGCAAGCACCCAAGTGTAGTCCTACTCACCCTTAAGTATTGCACACACCTGTAGGCATGGCATGTCAAATCTACCAGGAATGCTGCTACTTTGTAAAATGCACCAACAGTGACAATTCCATACAGAATTACTCCTTCTATGATTACAAGTATTTCTTTTTTTTTTTTTTTTTTTCAAATTAAGCTAAACAAAGCAGCCCAAATGGTTAAGAGGCTGGAAAGGATAAAGAGAAAAGAGAGGAAAGGAGAGATATTTCAGATCAAGCAGTATCCAAAAGCTTGACGACAACCAAAAGGACCAACATGACTGTGATTCAACTCCCACTGTAACTTCCTTTTTGACATAATCCGTGTATCCTTGAGTGCACATATAGCCAGAATTGCAAGAAAAACTGTTCATGGGTTATAAGAACTAGTGTTATCCATGTGTTCCACACGCACACACCCCACTGTGCACACACAGCACTTCTATCTGACTTTTAGGATACATGCTTTTATTATCCACCCAAATGTGTTGGGGGCTGTTTGCTTTCAGCTGGCTTGCAGACACGCAAGAGGTGTCTACACTCACTAACATGCTTCCAACACCCTCACGACCAAATTCCACCTTTGAAATTTTCCTGTTTCATCAAAGGACTGAGCCAGTTCCTGATGTAGGAGGTGTGGAAATAACACAAACATACACCACAATCTAATTCTGGCCACGCAGATGCCCTAACCAGGCAGTTGTGAACGCAGCCTGTGCAAGGCCAGAGTCCTCACTGCTGCAGCTTTGACAACTTAAGCACCACCATGCTGGCACTAGATGAGAGGAGGACAGTGATGAATCAGAGCCTGTAGCTCACCAGCTCACTCCCCTCTACAGAAAATGCCCATGTGGTGATGGCATCTCCTTCCTGCAGATAAAAGGCAGCTCCCCACACTGCTTCTGGCTCTGCTTGCACTCTCACCATTGTACCATTTCATCCATCCATCCATCCATCCATCCATCCCTACATATATGTGAATTCAGAACGTGAAAAGAGAATTAATAGAAGCATATGAACTATATTTATCAGTTGAAGATGTCTGAGGACTTGTGGCCTCAAAATCACAAATAACAGGAACAGAATTCTCTCTGAATGGTAGTGCTTTGGCTGGCAGCAAGTACAATCACCCCTGTACTTTCCATCACCTTATACATCTTTACAGGTTTGATGCAATGTCTGGAGGCCCTAAATTATTCCCCACAACAAATATAAGGCTAATTCTCATTTCAGTTAATTTCGTTTTCAAATATGATATTATGCATCACATGTACCCTAGTTTTGAGGTTTAACTAGACTTGGTTCCAGTGCTAGTTAGAGTGACAAAGAATTTATTTCTAAAATCAAATTCTCATCACTCTTCTGCACCATTATTTTTTATAATGCCACCTATGTTCGTAATTTTTCCTCAGATTTTATTACTGAAAACTGAAAAACTGTCATTGACTAGTCAAACCAGGGGTTCCCCCACAGTACATTTTGGAGGAAGTGTATTCACAGCTGTAGATCCCACTGTTTTTCAGGAGCTACCCATTAAAAGCAGTTGGATTTCTTTCCTGACCATAGGTTTCTAAAGAGCCTATTAGCTCTTTCCATCCAACAGGCCTCCTCCTACAGAGTTAAACTTCATATTGTGTAATTATAGGCAATGTAGACTAATGGTGTATATTCAAAACACACTGGCACTAGAAAAGTTAGTAGAGTAAAAAGTCAATTAGATCCAAAACAAATCAATAAAGTGCCATGTTAAAAGCAGCTGTTTGACCAGCTTTATGCACAACTATTGATTCCCTGTGGTTTCAGCATAGTTCTCATTTGCAATTTTCTCAAAGCAAAAGCTCAAGCTCCCTTGCTGACTGAAGTGACCAGCCAGCCTGGTTGTATTAGTATTAGGGATACATGACTAATTTCTGCTGCCAACTTGCACCTCCCGGGCTGCAGGACTCAAATGCTTCTATGTTTCATTCTCCACAACAATGGAAATACCCAGATTCCCCTTCTGAGGCTGTGATGCTGTACAGGAGAGCAAAGCTGCTTCATGTGGCTGATTGAGACTGAGCTGCAATGGGTGAAAGGAATGTGAACAAAAGCAGGACAAACCATGGAGAGAAGTGATGGGAAGACAGTGATGCCAGGCACTGGCACCTTCCTGATGTTTGAAACTCAAACCTTCTGAAAACAAACATTTCTCACATCTAGGTGTTTCACTTAAGTCTCTAGTAAAATAGATCTGGACACAATGGAAAGCAGATGCCCACATAGAAATACATCTCATCCATATGCTTCACTACTTTAGAAACAATGAATTTTGAAGGCTATAATTACCTGGTTTCTTAGGTATTTAACAAGGTCCTTATAATGATATAACCTATCACAAAAATATCCAAGACTTTCCTCTCCATTCAACAGCAAGGTCTCTCAGCTACCTTCCCTGAAATCCCTTCGAAAGTTACTTTTAATGATTTTATGAGGGATGTTGCCAATTCTGATCAGGATCTCAAACTCTGCATTTTCTGTGTAGGATGCTTGAATGTCCCTCCTAAGGGAACTACAAACTTGTATGCCTAAGTTCCTTCCAACTGACCAGGCTGACTGCTGGTCACATAAGGAAAAATCCCAAGGCAAGAAACCGAATATAACCTTTTGTGCAAGCTGGAGCATGTTTCATCAAGATCCTGTCAGAAATTTCTGTACTTTGGCTCCTAATCTAGTCCTTCTGAGCAGATGGGACCATGGAGTGGAGCACAACTGCCGCGACAAAAGCACAGACCCACTAGACCAAGCCACAACATTCTAGAGGCAAAAATGTGTTTATTTTTACCAAGTCCTAGAGTAATTTTCATGCTTAATGATAACAGGCTAAGCCAATTTGCCTAAGACTTGACAGTCATCTCCAATAATTCAACCTTAATTAAACCTGAACGCATGTCAGTTCAGCTCGTGCCTTCACAAGAAATGTGACATTGGCAATGATTCATGTTGCAGCCATGCTATGGGAAGGCTGGATCACATCTGCCATTCTCCACCACGCAGAGCACTACCCCTTTTCAGCATGCCAACTTTGTTTATTTTCTAACCAAACACTTTGGACTTCTTCCATTGAGAGGTTTTCTTAAATGAACAGACAGTGAAACATGTCTTGATCTCAGGGGGATGAACAATGACTGAGTGCAAGAGACAGGGGAGAACAGGCTGAAGCTGCTTTAATAAGAAAAATAAAACCAACCTGGGATTAGTAATTTTTGCCTCTTTTATCAAATAATTTCTCATTTGGAGTGTTGCAAAATTTCAACCTCTCTGTCTACTGGGCTACATCCCATTCCAATTTCACCTGGTAAAGATGTAAACTTTTAACAACTTTTAGAAGTGGAGAGAATTTTAACTACTGCTGCTGCAAGTCTGTACAAGCAAAAGTTGAAGTTTAAGGGAAACCCCAAAGTCAGTGACAGCTGAATTTGCTGCAAAAGGTGTTTCAGAAGGAATTACCTGAACCTGAAAGACCACCAGAAACTGCCATGAATTAAAAATCTGTGATTGGAATAAACACGCGTTGCCCATCCCCATGGCTGCACAGGGTGACAGGCTTGCCAGTGTGTAACTACACAGCATCGCAGGATAAATACAATACAGAAAGTCCCAGACACAAATTAAACCTCTCTGCTAAAGGAATTTGCTTTCAAGCTGATTAAGAGTAGCTCAAGTGCAAGGGATTAAACATGTAAAGGCTGCTTTGAGAACTCCAATAAGCAGTTACTGTGTTATACAAACAGTACTTAGGGCAACAGCAGTTCCAGCCCTGCCTCTTGCTCTTTGCAAGCTGCTGGTTGCTGCTGAAAGGGGACTGTCAACACACGTACAATGTGATTGGAAATAATCTAATCTTACTTGCACGCCTTTCCTTTGTCTCTTGAAAAAAAGAAAAGTGGAGTCATTCAGACATCTTTCCGCAGCCTCCGTCCTTGTATTCAAACAGCAAGGGTGATGGGGTGATGTGAGAAAGAAATTCTGCTCCTACATCCATCAATGACATCTTTACCAATGGCAATTTCCCAAGAAACACAACCACCACCATCTGTAGCCTATCTATCCACCCTGTACACATCCTTGAAAACAGACATAAACCAGGCTGGCTGTGATGAACCCTGCTCCATATTATAATTCCATCAAGAAATGCTGCAAAAGCATCACCACAGGAATTACAGGGACATGTGGCAAGAGGCTGAGTATTTTAGAGTTGGTTGATGAGTCCCAGAGACGAATTCTGAACGATCAGCATGAGGAATGAGTACAGAAGAGCATGATTTTACAAGAAATAACTAAAGGAGAGTATTCAATGAACTTCAGCAAACCTTTTTTTTTTTTTTTTTTAATTGAGCTTTCAGAGAGCTGCATAATCTGTTGTGGACATGCAACATATATAAGCACCAGAGAGAATGAAGCATTTTGCATTGGCAATGATAGCACTGATGCTGGCAGAGCTCTTACAAGTAAAAATCAATATTTAAGTGCTAATTCTTTATCCTCAGCTGGCTTTTGCTTTTATATGGATGGCTTTTACATTGCATTTTAGGAGGGTAGCACTATTGAAGACATTAAACTATTAGCTTGGTCTGCAAAGGTAAGGCAAGTAGAGCTACAACACGGAGGCTGTAAAACTTACGGGGCACCAACTTTCTCCACCCATTGTAATGCAAATCAGCTTAAGATAAGGAATAAAGACTTGGGACTTGCACATAAAACCACTGCCTGGAAGGCTCTGTGGTGTGTAACAGGAACCATTTTTAACCATATTGCAAAGCAAGGGCCAAATTTCCATCATGACAGCAGCATACTGCACACGTTAGGTCACGTCAAAAAATGTTCTTCCGTGACATGGGCTCTTCAGAACATCATAGGCCTCTGGTGGATCTTCCACAGATAACTGCAGTGTTTTCTCACAGAGGAAGGTAAGCTGAGTGTGTGCAGGAGCCCTCACGCCTGGCTGTGAACTGCCGCAGCCGCCTGCCTGCAGGGTTTGGTCTTTGTTCCTGGCGTGACTCCCCCAGCCCATCCCTGTCACCCAGCACCACGGCAGCTTTCAGTGAGAAGCTCCTTCCCCAGCCCGGTCTGGGTTCGGCCCCTATCACTCAGTTCATTTGTACAGAGCTGTCTGTCAAATCAAATCGTCTTGCTGCAATCTGAAACACCCTCCGAACAGCTGCCACTATCAATTACTCTCCCAGGCAGCCCTGACTATCAGGAAGAGAACTGGAGCGAGCACTTGCCAGTTTTAATAAACTGTGTTGCCCAAGTCATTTAACCTGCTAGATTGCTGTACGCTGGGGCTGTAACAAGCCTTCAGCTTTTCAACCTAGAAGAAAGCAACAGTGGCAAAAAGCTGTCAGCTGGGTCTTCAGAATTAACTTCCAAGGGTGTCTTCCCCCCTCCACCTCCTCCTTTCTGAAGTACCCAAGTTTAAAAGTAAAATATCTTCAAGCCATTCTCATAATGTCATGACAAGGAAAGCATCTCACATTTTTAACACAAAGCCAGTGACTCCCAAGAGTGAAGGGTTGACACGCTCCATGATTTTTCATGCTAGGAGCACACCTGAGCAGAGAGAGCTCCTCTCTCCTCCTACCCCTACATGGACACATCCTGTGGGCACCCCTCAGCGCTGGCTCTGTCCCCGTGTATCAGCCACCACCACCCCAGCCATGCTGATACAGCCAAGAGCTTCTAGATGCCCTGAGCACCTCCAGAGCTCTGTACCCACCACTCCAGCCTGGCTCCTTCCACCCTCAGTACAGTTACAGCTTCTCATGCAACTGATACCTCAGGCACGGCAAATTTACATTTACTCCAGTATTTTCAGGACCAGTGGTAGAGATTTCCTAAATAAAGATTTATTTAAAATTAAAACACTTCCAACCAGATTGGTGTTTTCAGTTTGTGGCTCTCATATAATACCAAGATGCCTGTGAATGTTAATCAAAAAGAAAAGGTCTGTTGTCATTAGGATTAATTTGCCATACAGGAATCTGCACTTCCACTGGAAAGCTGATTGGACTCTGTGAATCAAAAAGATGATTCAAACTACACGAAATGTTTTCCTTAGCCAGCTATGAAGATAAGAGCCTTTGTTACAAAAGCTTGCAGTACAGAAAGATTTCACCCCCTCTCCTACAAACTGAGAGCAACAGCATTAAGACCTACGGACTTGATGCTGATTTGCTGCTTTATGGTTCTTTAATGGGATGTTTTATTCCTAGAGATTTGGGAGCTTTCCATGCTCTATCCAGGCATGTTAGCTGTAAGCATGCATGACGACACTGCAAAGCTGCAGGAGCTGAATGAAAATGGGTGCCAAACACAAGGATTGGGGCCAGACCATAAAGAAGAAGGATCACCATTCAAATCCCCCCAAAGTAAGTCACACTGCATTTTCCTAGCAATGCTGCTTCTGGCAACATTTCAAGGCAAAGCTGAAACCGGATTTGCAGCTAAAGCACCTACTGAGGATGCTGGTCTTGTAATGAGATTGAAAGTTTCATACAGGCTTTTAATCTAGGGCTATAATGGTGGATCAAATGCTGCAGGGCTAAATCTCTTCTGTGCTGCTCCTAAGCAGATGCCAAATGACTAAAAAACAGTGATGTAGGAGCCACTCTATCACCCTGGCCACAAACTGTTACTATAGGTTCTTGTAGTTACTTACTAAAGGTATTTTTGTCTTTTTTTGTTCTGGATTTTTTATGCGATGGCATATTGTACACCTAATCTGAGGAGAGACAAGCAACAAGGTAAATAAGCTATTAGGAAGACACCCTCCAGCACGAAAGCAAGGAGCACAAATATTCAACTCTAGATGTAAGCTTAAACACACAAAACTGCTACATACCAAGGATTCTTATGATTTTAATTAGTCAAACAAGGGCACATAAGAAACCATCAACTACTACGTTAAGGAGAAAATGTACTACTTTTGCTGTTTGAAATCCATATCGATTCCCATCTAGCCTGTGAGTGAGTTATTAATCACTCCAATTAAATCATGAACACAGGTCTTTACGCTGAAATTGAACCCCCACCAATAGATCGATAACTCAAACCTCCAAGAGCAATTACTGCTCAGCATAACAGAGCAGCTTGTTACAGAGAGCTCCATGCAGACCACAATTCTCTCTGTCATGTCTTTCACAGGCAGTGCAAACAAAATGGAAAAAAAAAATAAATATAACTATTATTTTCAAAATAAACAGACATCTGCTTAGAGTTACCTAATCTCTCTCACATCACAAAGGCAGATCTGCCAAGGTCACATTGGAGACATAATTACATTTTTTCACAATTTGTTATTCTAGCAAAGCCCTGATAAGATTGAACTATTGAAGTTCACACTCTGGTTTAATTTCAAGAGGTTAAATGCCAAATCCTTTTCTTATTGCTACAAGGAAGGGATCTGCCAGGCTGCTTAATACCCTGTGTGGGCTAAGACAACAATTTTGTTTCATCTGCAGTGTCTTATGAAAGTTTGTTGGTTTTTGTTGTTGGTTTTTTTTTTTTTTCTCAAATGACATCAGAGAACTCCAAACTCCCAAAGAATCATTTAAAGTAAAATCAGAATGTGAGGCTGTTCCGGGGGAGTGCAAATGACCTTTCAGACCTTCCAGCCTGGAGAAGTTAAGTCAATGGCTGGCTGAGAAAGCACATTCACTAACCAAAACCAGAAAGAGGTAAGAAAGAACATTCTCAAACACCAGATCATCTCTGCTGGGAACAGGAGATGATTACCCTAACCAGCCAAGCGTATGCAAGGTCACAGAAATTCCCATCACTGCTTTGGAAGATAACTGATGCTTTTCCTGATGCAAGGAAAGGAGGAACTGTCCGTGCTCAGGCTCTCGAGTGCTGCTGTGCTGCTCAGCTCCCACCTCCTTTCCAGGTGAGAGCTGTATTTCTGCACACATCCTTGCTCCTGATCCACTGGCCCCTTCCAGCAGGCCCCTGAGCACCATCCATCATCCCTCATTAGGGAAACTATTGGCAGCCAATTAAGTGGTGATGGACCCACTCCACTGAAGCTAATCAAGATGAGTTCATACCCTACCCTACAGGCTGCAGGCACTGACTCCTGTCTAGGAGGGGTGTCACATTACTGCTTCTTCCCTTGGCTGGCTCACTGTCAGGTGTGTTGAAAGAGCCTTGGCCAAGGCTCAACATACCCAAAGAAAAATGACACCGAATCAGGCAATACAGGAAAACAGGTAGAGGGGCAGTGCTCCTGCTGGGTTCTCACCATGGCTTTCTACTGCCAGACACAAAAGTAGCTTTTGAAAAAGGGAGGGAAGGAAGGAGAAAGGTTATCTGTTCCTCACTGCAGCAGAGGCAGAAAGAGCCCAGACGAGTTTTATTTCTCCCTAAAGGTCAGAGACCGTAATTGGAGTTAGAAAGATCAAATTGTGTTGCCATCTCCTTTCTGGAATGTGGTATGTGTTAGTCATGTGAACTACATCACCTCAACATCCCACATACATCTCCACACAAAACCTGCCTGTTCCCCACATGCTCTGTGGCTGCCAGACCCACTGTTCCAGCATGTCACACTTTGTTTAGGAGGCTCTGTGCTAAATTCTGCCATTTAAATTTTCAGGGTAACAAAGACAGTAGCAATCATTTCTCATGGATTTAAGTCTGCAGTAGTCTTTACTAGATGTCAGAAGACTGCAGAAAAAGACCTGTTGTGCCTGTGTGCAATCAGTATTTGAAATGCCAAAGCTGCTTTTCTGGCCTGGGAAAGTCAGAACTGAAAGATAGAAAAGGGTAGCAAACAGAACTCTTCAGAAACAGTCTCAGTAACTTGACTAACTTCCATACCCAGTGTCATGGCTGGAGCTGTGAGAATGGAAAGGTCTGTAAAGGCAACTCAGGTTCTGCTAAACAGGAACTGAAAGGAGTGACTGACCATGCACAAATCAGCAAAATCCTGTCTTATTTACTTGCTAAGTCCAGCCCTCATAGTTCAGTAACTGCTGTCACATTAATGCTAATATACTCATAATTTGGGAAAACAATGCTTGAGATTCAGTGCTTGTCAAGTGGGGCCAGTGCTTTGCAACCAGGAGCTCCCCCTACTCTGCAGTCTCCCACTGCCCTCCCTCCCCATTCCCAGACACACAGAGGCACCTTCCAGGATCCCTCTCTTAGATTTAGTAGCAGCACAGCACTAGTCTTAAACAACATGTTTAGCTGTTACCAAATTGCCTCAATTTTGCTGGCAGTTATGCAGTAGTACCTCTTTCCATGAACTTTGTTGAGGGTCTGGGGTTAAGACAAGAAAAAACTGGAAGAGGAGATTTTTGTGCAAGCTCAGGAGCAATGAGGTCTCCCACATTGCTCCTATTTGCATGGTCAAAATCCAGCTCTAAAGCTGCTGTAATGGCATCTTAAGAAAAACTGAGATACTGAAATTAACAGACTGCATACCTTAAACTACATTTCAAGTTGCATCCTGGATAATTAAAATATTTAAGGGACAAGTTCCAAGTTGTTAATCAGGGAACATTTACTTGAATGGTGTGTGCCCTTTGGATTTGGTCCCTATGGCAACCAAATATTCACTCCAAAAGGATGCGCTGGAAGAAGCATGTCAGGAGCTGCCTCAGTGTTTTAATTCACAGAGTGAGCAATGAATAAATACAGCTACTGACAAGCACAGCACAGGCAAAAAAGGTTTGTAAACAGCATTAGGAAGCCACAGATGGCCTTATGCTTTTTAAGACTGGAAAAAGTCTCCTCTTCCTTTAAACACACTCACTATAAAGATCAAGAAAACTGGACTGAGATGCACATGGGGCATTGAATCACAAGTATTAGCTACTGATAATAAAAGTTTTATGACAGAGTTTTTCTTCAGCTTCTAACTTCTCAATCCTTGAGAAACAGTGGTTGTGTTTCCAACTTCCCATATTGGAAGATGTTACATCAAAACCTTTAGAAAAATATTTTCTGTCTCAACTGGCTCAACAGGAGACAAACTTTGAGAATGCAACAGCATGTGAAGGACAGCTTCACAGCGTGCTCAAGAAGGAAAAAGTGAGGGATGTTTGGCTTTTCCTTCAAAACAGGAAGAGTGGCTTGGTGTAAGGAAGTAAGTAAGGAAGAGTACCTCACTACACTGCAGAAGGCAAAATCCTTCAGCAGGATCTGAGTGTGTGAAATGCAGCTGAAAAGCCCCTTCCAGCTCTTTGCTTTGATAAAGTGTGAATTCTTCAATGGGCAGTAGAAATTTTGGAAATACCTTGGTGCTAGATATGCTTGAGGTAAGGTCTGTCATCTAACAGGATCTAACAGAGAAACACTGTGCTGTGCATTGCAATGGAATCACACCCTATTAATGAAAAGGTACCCTTGAATCTCTTCTTGCATCAGGGTTAATGGCTGTGGAAAGAAATCTTACAAGGCTGGAGGGTGCTGGATGGTGCAAGGCTGAATGGTCTGCTGCAATGCCAGCCTGAATGTGCAAAAAGTCTGACTCGATAACTCAGGATTTATAAACCCAGATGCTTGCTCTACACTGCTCTTCCCACCGACTCCTTGAAGACCCTTTACATACACTGTAGTGGCCCTGCAGTGACTGTCAGGCACAAGCACCATAATTTCTACAAGGCTGCTGGATGGAAATGGTACCTTCAGCTGCAGGTTATCAAGGCCATGGAAGAAACCTGTGAGTCTGGCATGCACAAGGACTATCCCCTGTAGCAAGATACATTCACTAAGCAGAGCTTTCACTGCCCTGCTAACCAATGTATTTGGCTTTCTTGGTGATGGGGTTTGCTGGAAGCCCAGCAGCACACAGCTCTGTCATCTGCTGCTCCCCCAGCAGAGCCACAACTCTCACAATCCCCACATTACTCTCTGAGCTTGAACCTCTGTCTTAGGCAGCAAACAAGTACAGACTCAGACATCTGTAAGGATAATAATGGCAATTATTTCATGCAAAACTGACACACATTTTGATTTCAGTATTGGGTGAAAGAAAGAGGCGAGGATCTGGGCTTAGCCTGCAGATACTTTTCCAAGACAGTAATTCCTGCATAATTCATATTCTTGTTTTCATATGTTTGCCATGTGTACCAACAATCCTATTGAATTGACTGTAAGTTTTTCCTTCAAGTATTCTCCATGTCACAGTTTTTCCAAACAGCAGAAACACAAACAGGCAGAAGGCCAGCGCTAAGCAGCAACTCAGGTTTGGCAGATCCCTGTAATCCCAGATTCTTGCACATTAGGAGGGAAAAATGGGGTCCAAGCTAATTCTTGAGAGTTTCCACTCCACATTAGCACAGCAGACAACATCTTTCACTCATTACATCTGTACTTCACTGCAAGCAGTTCTCTGTGAAGACGGAATTCAGCCTTCCAATCTCTACCCAAAGCCACCTGCTCCCCATCAGCTCCAGATCACACCGGCTGGAGGAGTGCTGCCCTCTACATAAGACAAGGCTCATAAATAGTGTTTGTGACTGACAGGAAATCTCAGCACAGCTAGAAGCAATTTATGGCTTCCGCACCAAAGTGGCTCATGGAGAGAGTGGCAGTGATGATGCAGGTCCTCAACTCAGTCTTTCAGCAATGGCTGGAGGCACCTCTGCTCGTATTAAACTAACTGGAGATAACATACTAGATCCTTGCACGGAGGGATTCCTTTTTTTTAGAAATACTTTTGTTTTAATGGACCCCAAATCAACCAAATGATTACACATGAATTGCCTCATTTCTCAATGGGCAGAATCCAAGTTCTGGTGCTACTGGTTTTGTTTTTCAGGACACAATATGGTTTTGTTTTTGAGGACAGCACTCCAAACTGCCAGCGGTTAGTTTCAGGGAACCACCTCCTCCCACATTAACATATTCACTTGCAAAATCTATCACATATGTTGCGTGCAAACTGGCTGAGAGTTTGATTCATCTCTGACAGCATGAGAACCTCTAGCCCAAATATCTGAAAGTAATAAAATCCCCACCGTCCTCTTGGTTTCTCATGCTAACAGTGAACTGACCCATATGCACTTTGCACTGACAATAGTGGAGAACCTACACAGATGCATACCACAACTACAGACAAAATGGAAGGGGTATCAGATTCCAACATGTCCCGATTTCAGATTGCTCTTCCCTTGGCTTGTAAGGATACAAATCCCAAATTCCAGCATTTTGCCCTTCCACTAATTTTCTGCTCTGTACAGCTCTCATATGCAGCTTTAACAAGGAGAACAGATGAAGCTGGAGGACCCAGGGCAGCACAGAACTGGGACACTGCACTGCAGAAGAGAGCAAACCTGTAGGGCTGGGCTGCTGTGCCTGTAACACCAAGCAGCATCCTCATTGCTCTGCCTTGCCTTCTTACTTTCCTGGCCATAGCCATGCTGGTTTTCTTGGGTATCTAACCAAATTGCAACATCACCTTCATCTTACACAGAGGCATATGCTTGTTCCCAGAAGACACAAAAGAGTAATGCTGGTCCATGCCAGGTTTTTGGACCTCACAGCGGGTAACTGTCACGTGAAAAACACAAGCAATAGTATTTTTGTTACAGGCCATGCTCACAGCTAATGGAAATGACTGGACTATCACATCCTATCTTATGATCACTCCATAAACAGAAATAAGGCCAGGAGAGACAGAGCACCCATTATTTCATATATAGACATGGAAAACAAGGAATATTATGGAATAATCCCTTGCAGACTGGAGGTGTTTCTGTGTTTTTAAAAAAATTTTCTCCCCAGCCTTTTGTTTCACAGGCTGGCTCAGAGCTGGGCTGCTCACACACCCCGTGCTCCCCAGAGTTGTCAGGCTGCCTCAGGCTCAAGAGTAGCTGCTCTGAAGGAGTACTTTTTTTTCCCATTAATTCATTAAAACCAAAGCCAAATTTCCCTTACACTAGGTGTCCCACGTTTCTGAAAAATCCTGGCCTCTTCTAAGATCAAACACAACCAAGAGCAGCAGGAAGGAAGCAAAGATATTCCCCATCACAAAAGGAGGACAAAGGCACCGAGAGAGCAGTTGGCCTCTCTGATGCCACACCACATCTCCTGGGACTGAAGCTTTGCTGCATCCACAAGACAAATCCACCTTCTCTCCCTCTTCCTACAGCAGCAGAGAACAACTCCCCCATGACCAGTACTAGATGGTGGTAAAGGTCTCCCTGTTCTTCCTCATGTAAGGAATTTCCCACCCCTCCATTTTATAAATTACCAGAACAGACATTGAAATGTTCAAGAGTAATCTGAACAGAGTATTCATGCCTTGGGCATTTTTATGCTCTACAAGGAGAGAAACAAAAGGGCCTCATTTAATACCTCCCTACAGCATTCCCTGTTCCTGCTCTTCCCTTGTGAACCTCCAAAGGCAAACTCTCAGTGGTTCAAGGCTCCCACACTGCCCCAGCCCTCCCCTCTCCCGTTTAAAGAACAGAACAGGCTTTTAAAGCAAACTGCGCTGGCTGACTGGAACAGGTGGTGGGAATCCTTTAAGAAGAGAAAAATAATTTGTAACTAATAAAAAGAGAAAAGAATTCCAATTCCCCTGGTTTTATTAGGCACCCAAGGGAGTCCCTCGGATGGCAGGCACATCTGCCGCTTCCGTGGCTCCCTTGGTGCCCCAGCACCAGGGGGGTGGGATGGAGAGTGGCCTCCATGCACCTGCACCCTCCACCTCCTGGGATGCCAAGGAATGGGGTGGCTCTGCCTGCTTTATGGGAGATTTTATGAATGTTGTCATCAGCCACAGAGCCTGATGGGCCAGACTAGGGGCTAAGCCTGGCTGCTGCCCTGGATTTTGAGATCTAGCTTTACAAAACCATCAGAAGCCTCTATCTTCTCCAACACATGGAAACCATCCAATGTTTGAACAAAGTTTTGTGCTAGATCAAAAAGCTGGACCAGCAAAAATGTCCTCGGGGCTTTGCTTTTATTCTTTTAACAAAACCCTCCCCTACAATAACTTCCTTCCCAGAGAGAAACATCACAATATTCTGAGGCTAACAATATACTTTAATCTCTTGCCTTATAATTGACATGTAAAGAAGTTTAACTAGGAAAGGACCCCCACAGCATGGTTGCCAAAAGCTGGGTTTGCTGTGTGGCACTTTGGGACAGCAGCTCTCCTAGAAGGTAGGGAAAGAACTGAAGAACTGCAGCTCCAAGACAGCTCAATCCCCACCTACCCTCTCCAGCTGTGCCGTTCACCTTTCTTCTTCTCTTATTGTCAAAACTGAAGAGGGGAGAGGTGACAAGCTGGAAAGGCACTGCCAAGACTGGAGAGCAAGAATTCAAAGCACCCCTGCCACACTCCAAAAGTGCTGTTGAGGCTGCTCCCTGTATGCAGGGTATTAGGATATGGTCCTCAATCCAGCTTTTGAGTAAAGGGGACAGAAGAATAGATGTGCTTTCTGCAGAGACCTTGGGTACTGCTCCTTTTCTGTATTAGTTGGCAAGCACAGGTACAGAAATATCCATGGCTAAGAGCAAATGCTGGAATCCAAGTTTATTTGGATGTCATCTACAGGACATTTCACTATGAAGTGGCCAATACAGTTGTTTGTTCAAGAGTTACATGGAAGGGGTATTTCTTCCTATGGAGGAGGATGAGGAAATTAAACCTGGACTTGACTCAGATCTCCCTCCTCTCTCATATGGGTTTCTCTCCAGAAAGAGGGGTAGTGGTAACCTTGAATATTCTCCAAAAGTGACTTCCCTTTCCTCCACAAGTAACTTAGAGAGAGAGAAAAAGGTCTGAAGTCCCTGCAGCCTTCTACAGATATTGCCACATTGTTGAGCTCTAGGCTTCTCCCCATTTCTTTGTTTCTCCATATCAATTCCACCTGAACACAACCTGCACTGAAGTGATTTCAAGATGCACGTGCCCAACCCTTCCCAAGCACAGCAGCTGGTAACGTCTGCATGTATGTTTGGTGACATGCTATCACCAAACAGTTTTTCAGCAGCCAGTCCCACAGCCATGCCAGAAAGTCTACTCCATTTGTAAGTCTACAAAAACTGGCATACAACTCTACACAGTCTGAAAGAGCACTGCAGTATTTACATACCTTCCAAGGATCAACAGAAACATTTAGCACTATGTGGTCAAGCTCCATGAGTCATATATCAGCACATATCACACTCCAGGTGTCCTGGAGAAGGGCTGTATCACAAACAAGTGCCCACCTCAAGTACCTTTGGGGTATTCAGCATGTTGTGGCTGCACTGAATTAGTTTCTGATCAGAAAAGAGAACACTTTCTTCAATCACGCTGTAGAAATGACTTTCTGATAGCCAAACTTCAGAAATATTCACCACCCAATATTGAGGTTGGTTTTCTAAGAGCTAGGGATCATAAAGTAGCCACGTGTTTAAACAAGAGGTCATTACCCACCAGCTACAGGGTTCAGTGCAAGCTTCCAAGCAAAGAGCAATTTGAAAATAGAGCTGTTAAAGCACTAACAGTAGTTTCTGTTTTACTGATTTTTCTGGCTAGGATTCATAGGGCTATCAAATTAGCATCTGGATATCTTGTTGAGGGGAGCAAAGTCAATAAACTCACAGGCCCATTTCACTTCTCTTTACTGTGTGACTTCATTGACTCAGACCTGAAGGCAAAGGACACAAGGACAGACACCAAGCCCCTGTTTTGTGGGTCATACAGCAAAATCCAACAGATGAGATTTGAGAAATAGCAATCAGAAGGCACTGTTTCTATAAGATGCCATCATACCAAAGGTTTCCTACTAATTTATTGGTTCCTGACACAATTATACAAAGGGAGATTTTTCAAAGATGCAAAGTCAGCAGGAGATTACATGACGGTTTGACCCAAAGCTTTAACAGCCTTGTAACCACACACTTCACCTGCACCCTAACCTGGAAGCTTTTCATGACCAACAAAAGTAGCAAACAACATCTGTTATTTAAATAAATGTGCTCCGTTAACTCTTTGCAGAGAAATCTGCTTCACCCAATAGCAAACTCCTCAGCCTCTCTAGCTTCATCTACCAGAGATGGCGAGAAGCTCCTCCACCCCCTTCCCTCCCCCTCTGGTCAGTACATCATCTTCAGCATGGGTTTGTGCTGCAGTCAGCGCTCCACGTTGTCAGGCTGGTCAAACCCACAGATGGAAGGAAAGATGCCTCTCCATCCCCACCTCTGGAAAGATGCAGATGTGATAGAAAAAGCCCTGTTAACTCCCCTCATTCCCTTTGAAACCCAAGCAGAACAGATGAGCAGCACATTTGAAATTAATTACAGCAAAACCTACTGCATTGTTCTCTCCTCCCCTTCCTTTTTCCCCTGACCCCCTCATTGCAGAACTTTCACTGAAACCTCTGTGGTGTGTATATTTTCCTAAAGTCGCCGGGGCCAAAACAGTACAGCTGAGACATTCACAGAAGTCAAAGAAAGTGCAGAGCCAGGTTATTGCACAGGGGTACAATAGTTCCTTAAGAGCGAGCTTCTCCCCCCCGCCACCCCCCTCCTCCCAAACCTTCCGTCTCTAATGAACCTTTGGTGTCTGTCCACAAAAAACAAACATCAATCAGGCAACAGGCTGTTCCTTTTCCCCTGTTGCTAGTCTGAAATAACAGTCAACCCCCGCTGGGCTGGGAACGCCACTTCCCTCTCCAGCACACATACGGGATAATAAGGGGGAGGCGAAGGAGGGAGGAAAACCCGCTCTGAGGTGCCAGAATACACAGCGAGCCCTGCCTTTCGGAGCCAGAGAAAACTTGGGAACACAACAGCTTTTGATTCCTCCTGCCCCACCGGGCACGTTAATTATTTAATAGTTGGCTTGTGAATTGGTGGTGGTGGTAAGAACAGGGTGGAAGGGAAATCAGGCTTTTCCCCCCTCGCCCCCAGTCCCCTCTTTGTGCTGGCAGAGCTGTGTGCACACACGCGTGTGTGTGTGTGAGGCTCCAGGCACGCCCGGAGCCTGCTTGGAGCCCCATCCTCTCTCCGCCGCTCTCACAAGACTCTCCTTGTTGGCTGGTGACCATGGTGGCTACAGACAGCATGGGACAGCATCTGGATCAAATGAGTTACGGGGCAGAGAAACGCACCCTGTCTGCATGGAGGCTGCTATTTTTCACATATTATGGCTGGGGGAAGGGCACTTTGGAGTTTATATTGGATTTCGACAGAGTTGGAGCTGCAAATCAAACAAAGATCGTCTTATGATTTGCAACCAGGGCTTTCTAGGTGTCTGAAGCAACACTTTGGAAGGAGTGTGGGGAAAAGGAGAATGTAACTACATCTCATTTGGATGGAGAGGACTCGCAGATGTTAGGAATATTTTTGATCAACAGCTTTCCTGGCACTGCTTGTGGTGGAATCCACAACCTTGACGGCTAGCTGAGTAAGAAAGCGCTGGCAAGCTCCTGTCTGCATGCAGGCAATTTGCAATGCTGCCAGTCAATATTTCAGTGAAAACAAAATTGCAGGGATCATATTAAAAGCAGGGAAAAGGGAAAATAAAGCAAAACAAAAATCAGCCTTCCCTTTTAAGAGAAGCTCTGATATGACCTGATGGGGAAGATCCTTCCAAATCAAAATGCACTCTTTGTTTGTTTAAAACTAACACACTGTGATGGGAGTCATGTCGTGAGCATGCATAGGCAAGCCTGCCAGCAGCAACAGAAGCAAACTCAGCAAGAAGTGGCTTTTGGCAGGGACACCTGGGTGGCATGTTTAGTGCAGGCCTGCAGGAAATGATGCAGAAAGAGGTTTATAGTTGTGTCCATTTGGTGGAGGAAATTAATGCATCAGGCACAGATCTGAGCCGAAAACCTGGACCGAGTCCTCTTCAATTGTTGGGAGACGAGGGGAAGGGATGGGACAAAAGGAGAGCTTATGTGGCAGTATTTTCAAATTCAGGTTTGGATGTAGCCATGCTGGAAACAATGGTATTCTTGGGGGAGACAGCAAGCAGTGCAGCCCAGGAAGTATTTCTCACTGAAGGTTTGAGATGACTGACACAGGCTTTCAGGGGCATCTAAGCTCCTGGTACAGCCCACACCACCATTTGGAGCATCTTTAGAGTGGCTCTGAATTACTCCCACCTGCATGGCTTGCAGAAGGGTGCTCTGCTGCTCACAACCCCTTTTCTGCCCTGACTCAGACTAAGCGTGGCTGACTGCGTTGCCACTGTCAGTGGGGAGTCCTCAGTTGTTTGCTTTAGGCTGCTTTACAGCATGCACTGCTGGAGTGACATAAAGGGTCCAGAGACTGGCAAGTAATGCAAAAATATTTCAGGCCAAAAGGTACATTATACTCAGAGAATTTGTTTGTTGATCCAATCAAAGATATAAAACAATCTACTCCACTTTGGTTATTAAATCGATCTGTACAGGACGTAATGGAGCTATTCTAGTTGCTGGTTTCAGGTTTCTAGCTGAGTTTTAAAGATTGGTTCAATAATAAAAATAATGGCAATGTTCATTATTGTATAAACATTCAATGCTCACACTGTAAATTTCTTCCTCCAGCCATTAAGCCTGTATTAAATCAGGTTGTCTCTGCCGAGCCTACACTGTGAGATCCCCTCTCTGTGCCCAGAGAAGGTCAGCCACGTAGGAAAGCAACTGGCTGGGGACAGCTTAGCTGTTTGGAAGCCAAATCACATAGTACTGAGAAAATTAAAATGTTAGCTGCTTCATCCAACTAGGCTGGCCTTTTTCTGCCACCCAGCTTTGTGGATGGCTTCCCAGGGAGCAGGCTTTGGCTTTGCTTTTGCAGTATAATGTTCAAGGGCCAACACAGTTCGAGGTGGGTTTGCAAACTTGATGTCATCCTTGGCGATGCTGCCTGGTCCTACACCTCCTAAGATGTCACAAGGACAAGGACTCATGGGCCTGAAGGGAACAACTCTTCTTCCACGGGTTTCTTCCACTCCCACAAGACAAGGAGTGATCAGGAGACAAATCTCTCTCAATACTGGATATGGACATACAGAACATACCAAGCAGACACCAGCAGCAGATGCAGGTTCATAGATGTCTGCTTATTACCAAACCTCACTCCAGCTGAGACTTAAATAGCCTCTCTTATGCAAAATGGGAGAGGGAGTGGAATTGAAAGAAACTGGCAATTACACAATTTTATTTCCCTCCTAGCCCATTCACTTTTCATCAGGTGGCTCTGTGCTTGCATACAAAAGACGCTTGTGAGCACTAAGTTAAGCACAAAGCCAGCTTGATACTTTTCGTTCACAGGGAGGAAGTCTCCCTGTGCTTTCCTGGATGCAATGGAAAAGCACAGTGAACATATTATACTATTTGGAAGCACCAGGAGTGCCTGTGAAACAGGGACTTTCAGGCTGCATTGTCCCTCTTTTCCAAGGCTGCATCCCTCTCAAACACAATGGTGCTCAGAACCAGAACCCAGGGTTTCAGTTTAACCCTTGCACTGGGAGTTACCGGTATGGATCCACCTGCAATCTTCTTCCTTCTTACCTTTTTTTACAAAAAGTAACAAATCCTTTTTTTCTAAATTCTCCACCCAAACTCTAGTGGCTCGACTAGAAAAACCCACCATCTCACACTGCTAGAAGATGTTGGGTGCAATCAGGCTTTCCTGGCTTTGCTGCTCACTTTGCCGATATCTTCTAAGAATCTATCTCCAACAGGCAAAAAGTTCATGCCCATTTCATTGGATAGAGATCTGGAAGCCTGACTATTCCCTTATGGATAAGCCTTGAAGAATTTATTAGTGATGAAACCAGTATGTTTCTTCAGAAACTTAACAGGCTTCCATAAAAATTACTTCAATAACTTTTAAAATTTAATGGCGAATGA
This sequence comes from Hemiprocne comata, assembly GCA_020745705.1. Lineage (NCBI taxonomy): Eukaryota > Metazoa > Chordata > Aves > Apodiformes > Apodidae > Hemiprocne > Hemiprocne comata. Next base: position 7,551,086 of record CM036602.1, on the reverse strand, counting down.
GAACCTTTCCACAGGCTTTTTGAACTGTCCGACAGAATCCCACAGCGAGGATATAATTCTGCAATAAATTTTGCAGGACGGTTAAGAAAAAAAAATACAGAAAGCTTTTAATTTCTTATTACCTCCTGTAAGACTTTCCCATCAATTTAAAGCAAATAAATGAACTAAAAGCACTGCAGTCACTTTTCTGTCCCAGCAATGTAGAAGAAAATATTTACTGTTTGGAGAAAAAAACAACAAACTAGAACAAGTATCCTTTTCAGAAACACAGACACACAAAGACCATGCCAAGTCCTGCTCTCTTATACATTGGTGTACACTCAAATAAATCCAGTGAAGTCAATGGAGTCAGTATGGCTTTACCTGGCTGAACCGAGCCCGGGAGCCAGGGCTGAGCGCACAGAGCAGTGGAGATGGAAGGAAAGGCTCACGCTGTGAGCCCCCTGGCAGCTCGGCAGCAACATTAACAGGCTCCACAGGGAGCTGCGTTCAGCCCTTGTTAGCAGGAAGGATGCCCAGCGAAGCACAGAGGTGAGAGAAGTGGCAAGCACACGTGTGCACGGCGCACACAGTTATTAAAGGGGAAAACGGCAGGAGCCCTGCGGGCTGAAAGCAAGCTCCAAACCTGGCTTCCCTCCTGTGCTCCCATGGGACAGGACCGGGGAGCTACAGCTCTTACAACAGTGATTTCAAATGAAGATAATGTGACAAAAAAAACAACAACCCAAAACCAGAAACATGGCATGAACCGCTACTGCTAGCCACACAGGCTGACTGGGACAGCAGAGTCCTGCTCGTCAGCCACGTCCCTGGCGGAAAGCCCTGGTCTCCCAGACGTGGCGAGAGGAGAGGGAGAAGCAGAGACATACTGACAGCATCACCCTTTCTTTCCTCAAGTCTCTGCTGCTGGATGCTGGGACCTCACTAGGACTTACAGACCCTGCAAGCATCGCACACAAAAGAGTAAGCAGATCCATTTGCAATTAAACAGCACGCCCTAGTCTCATTGATCACTCCCATTGATTGCCCAGAAGGAAACACAAGCCGACCTGGGGTCAGAAGCAGCTCCCCCTGCACCAGCCTCCTTACCCCCCACTGCCTTGTCAAATTACTTGTCGATCCTCGGGCTGTACCTGTGACCTGCACGGAGCACAGGGTTACCGTGTCTGCGGGAGTCCCTAATGGGCTATTACCCAGCCCAGGAGAGCTGCCCATCGGTAACCTGTCAAACTGTTTCCCTGGAACAGAAACACAGACCACGGGCGGGACAGCGGCACGGAAAGAAGCATCAGAGAGCTTAAAAAATACAGCAGAAGCCGAGGATTTGCACAACGTGGAGCACACTGCCGGCACAGGTCATGGGGGGCTGCAGAGGATTCTCCTTCGTGAGGAGCAAGCCTGATTTAAATGGGGACATGGTGGCCACGGTGTGCTCAGATCTGGACACCTCCCCTTGCCCCGCACTGCTGTGCTAGTCCAGACCAATCAGGCCTATCTATACCCAGCGTTTAATTTTCTAAGAAATTGAAGCTTCACAAAATCTTACATGAATAAAACATGACTCTGAGGTATTTTAAAAGCAGAACTGAGAAAACCCGATAGCTTTGTGGGGGTTGCAACTGCTGCTCTTAACATTACTGCCCTACAGCATCCTTCTGGTGTTGAGATACAACCTACACCAGCATCATACAATCAGGGGCAGCAGCTGGAAACAGCACTAAGACTTATTGGCTTGACTTCTGCTTCTCAAGAAAACAGATAAGTAAGCTATAAACAAATAGTAAAAAGAAAGCATCATTCAAACATCCTTTAAAAGCCTGGGCAATGTAAACTACTACATGCATTTGGAAGGAATTTATTTTTTCTACTTTTTTTTTCTCCTGATTTGCTGTTTGATAGCTCTTTTATCTACTTTCACATGAACTGAGAAAAGCTAGAACGTGCCTACTCAATCAATATGAGATTGTGCTGGCCCATTCAGGATATATATATTATTTTGCTTTTATAGTTTATTTTAAATAAAAAGTGTAATTAAAGAAAATAAACCACCCACTTCATAACATTTATACAACGAAGACTTTATTTATTTTATTTACGTTTTGGTGGGCAAGGCACAGCATGCAGTTAGCTTTCCATGATACTTAACAAAGCCGCATTTGAAATTTAAAATCTTTAAGGAAATGAACAAATTCTGCAGAGGAAGGGCAGTTGAGCAAAGAGACTTCTTACATTACCCTAGGTAATTGTGCATATATATGTTTCTGTGTGCCTCTCTCTACTCCAAAAACATATCCATGACTTGGATGCTTTAAATCAAAAAGCAATTTCAGTCTGTAATACTCAAATAAATAATTAAACGTGTTTTATCTCCTACAGTATTGCTCCTATTCATTCTAATCCCACTGACAGGAATGCAGCAACATACCTCACATCCTTAAAATAACAAAACACAAGACACCAACCAGAAGCCCTGGAAATATTTATAATTCAACTTTTCAACTCTCCTGGCTGCAGCCCGAGGCTACAAAGAAGGCTCTGTGCTGGCTCACTTGAGGGACACAACCCGAGAGATAGCTGTGCAAACCGGATGGCAAACGGTGCAGCACAACCTGTGTGCTTGCATCAGGCAGCTTTAGATCTGGGAGGCAAACAGCACTCAGTTTGTGTCCGAGTTCATAAATTATCTGCTTTTGCAGTCCAGCTGAGTTTTACAAAGCTAAACGGACAGTGCAGTTAAGGCGAATGGTCTTTCCTACTTGTCCATCATATTTTCACAGACAGCTGCTATGGATAGGAAGGGCTATATACTGAACTGCTATTAAATCCATACAACACAGCTAACAGGGGAGACAGAGAGTACATTCCCATTCCCAAAGGGATGGCTGAGTGCTTTCTAGAGCCAGCAATATCAGGAAACTGCAAGGAGACTGGAAGACTGCAATTAATGCACTATTTTTTGTGTTTGGTTTTGTTTTGAAATGTGGCTAAAACTGGCTGTGACTTGGGTGATTATCTCTGTTACCCGCATTGTCTGAAAATTGAAGTTCTCCTCCTTCCCAGGCCACTGTGTAATTATATATATATGCATATACGAGAAAGCTAATGTGCTTTTCCAGGCAATGACAAAATTAGAAAGAACTTTTCAAAGAGGATGCTGCATAGGCTCACATGCTGGACTTAGTAGTTCAGGGTATCCAGCACTGCTAACCCTAAGCATTTACAAACCACAAACCATCTTTACAGCAGGTTAAACCCAAGGTATTTGGGTGTCTTTTCAACTGCCTGCTGGCTTTGAAGCAAAGTACAATCAGAGCTCCAGGCTCTTCTTGGTGACCAGGAAGACTACTCTTGCTTAAAAAAAATCAACTAAAGCTTAGATTCTTGTACAATCATCTGAGGCCCTGGTTTTTGTGAAAAACACGGAAGACTGGTAAGATTGTGATAAAATCACAAGAGATGCAACATGGTGAGTAGAGCAGCTGCAGAGCATCTTGAGCACTGTATAAATCATAGCAATGTGGTTGCTATCTAAATAAATGCATTACTTATTTATTATTACAGATGCTGCTGTCGAAGTTTTTTGCATGCCTGTAATTATGGTGGCCTCTGGTCCAAAGATTCAGCTGTAAATTATGAACCTCCTCAAGTTCACCAGATCATCACAAAAAAGACAGTGACCTCCCCAATAGAAAACCAGAATGTGGGGAGGAACCAGATCAAGAAACAGGATGCACCTCTGCTCTTCCTGCATCTCAGCCCCCACTCTGGACCCCAAGCAAGAAAACTAGCAAAATTTATGGTATCTCTCCTGACCTCTATTCATGTACAACACAGCCAGCTGCCTGACTGGGTGTTGTGAGACTTGTTTGCTTGGTGTCTATGCAGACCTCCTTGTGATGGAAAGCTCTACATCTAGCACAGTAAGGTAGAAGCCCTGTAGAAGAGGTGGACTTGATTACAGGAGATGCTGTTCCAGCTCAGACAGGGCGTTTCTTACCCTGACAACTGGAAAAAGAGGGCCAGGGGGACAAGACCAGAGGCAAAGCAAAGCACACAAGCAGCACGGCAAGCACAGGAGACACTGGGCACTCGATTCCCCTGTCAGCACTGAGCAACCATTAAGCTGTGCAGCTGCAAAGCTGTGCCAAGCACGGTATTTTGAGCTCGACTGAGTTCACGTTGTTTTCTGCTTCACTGAGCACTCACAGGTTCCTCCTGGAGAGCATGGAGAGCTGACTTTGCTGCCCTTTCATCCTGCCCCTGCCCTGCTGCCCCTCCTTTCCCCTCTCACCCCATCTCACAGTAATAACCATCAGTTTTTAACAGCGTGTCCTACACTGGAGGTTTTGTAGTTCCAGCTTTTAAAATGATTTAGTGTGACAGTTTAGTGCTGAATTTAAAAAAAAAAAAAGGAAGAGAAGAAGAAGAGAGAAAAAGGAGAGACAGTCCCCTTAAGGCAACAACATTAAGGCAACAGTGATCTCAGAGGAACAAGGGTTCTTCTCTGGTTCAGATGTGCTTGTCAGGGCTCAGTGTTGTCTCTGAACAAGCAATCTCTCTTGCTGGCCCAAGGCACAGTTTTGTGGTCAAGAGGACAGAAAATAAAGGGAGGGAACTTCAAAGAACCATAAGCTGCATTAGCCCGCTGGGGCGGGTGGCTGCGGTGCATCCCATCGCTGACAATTATGACCTGCACACTGAGAAAGCTTGCCTCCCTCTTGTCAGAGGGATAAGACACAGGCTGTGAGCTTTAGAGCTTTGAGGATGTGTACAGTTCATTATGAAAGATAGCACTTCAAAGCCCTCTGCCTAGAAACCCAGGGAGAAGTGAGCAGAGGGTAAGCAATCTTTTTTCCTGGGGGGTGCATATGCGGGGGAAGGATAAGACTTATTTTCACTGTCATTTATTATTGCTATGAAAATGAAGCCTTGCACTGGTTGTGGAATCTCTCATTAAAAGGATCTCTTGATAAATTGCTTGATAAACATTCATTAATTAAGTCTCTCAGTGCAATTGGCTGACAAGCTTTAGTCTTCAATTTGCAGGAGGGGAAAATCAAGGCATAGAGCTCAGTGAGGGCCCAACCAGCCCAGGGCAGAGCTGGGTCCTGGCCAGTCGCTCCGTGCCACCAGACAGATGGATTACACTGCTCCCTTTATGTTCAGTTTGATTTTGATCCAAAGATAGGAGCAACGTGCTCAGCTTCAACCAACTTCAAAGTTCCTGTCCCCTCACTGCTGCCCAGTGCCCCCCTGGGACTGCAGGGCAGACCTAGCTGTGCAGGTCTGGCTCCTCCATGGGCATCTCAGCCAACGCCCTAAGGGCTTCTGGACACCCCTTTCATCTTGCAGGTGGTACCTCCACACCCATGGCCTGCCTGGGGTTATGAATGGAGCCACGTTAGCTCCTGCCCAGCCTCCACTTACCCTGCAATGGAAGGTTTTTCTTTTCAGGGCCACTGGCCAACACTAAAGCCATTTCGAAAACATCTACATTAAGATACCTATTTCACTCTAAGCCCAACAGTGGCCCTGGATTCAAACACAGGTCTCCTGGGCTGCAGCAAAAGGGTTATTGTGGTAGAAAAGGCACCACCCCTCTGGCTTTCCCAGGCATACAGCAGGTCTGGAGCAAGGAGAGGTGGGAGAAGGCTCAATTGCCTCCAGCCAGACCCATCAGGGAAGCCTCCTGCAGGATGGAGCCAGCAGCAGGCAACACTCAAGTCCTTAAAATACAAATTACCCTACTCCACACACTCTTACAGTATCATCACAGCAGGCTGGCGGAGGTCATTCCCATGACTTGGCGTGAACATCCCTCTCGCCTCCCCAGACGGACACCACGTCTGCCCTCCTACCAATCACCACAACTCCCCCTGCCTCATCCACCCACCTGCAGACAGAGGGACAGATCCAGCTTTTGCCTACGCCTCCCCTGCCCTGCTCGGCACTTGCCCTTCAGAAAAAAGCAAAGGATTGGCTGGGAGATTTCTGTGAGGATGGAGTTGCATGAGAGAGCAAACAGACCTTTATTATTTGTTTATCGATTTATTCACCGGGAGGATGTAAGAACCAGCTCTCAGCAGCAAATGCCCTTGTAACTCTGTGCTGCAGCGAAAAGTTGGCTAAACAAATGCTTTTCTGCGTCAGGAAACAAAGAGCTGTCAGCACAGCAGAGAAGGGATACTCTGCTTTTACTTTTAATTATTATTTCCTTACACAAAGAATTTAATCTCCTCTTCTCCTGGAAGCTCAAAGTGCCCCATTCAGCCTATTTCACAGCTGTGACTACTGAGGTCACCCCGGGTCAGGACACCTCTCTCTGCTGCACAATAGCGACCAGTCCCCAAAGTGGACATCTCCGCTGTGCATCTGTTGTTGCAGATGAACTGGTGTCAAAAGGAGGAACACCGCGGCCCTGGCAGGGAGGGGATGAGAAAACGTCACCCAGAGAGCCCCAGACAAAAGACACGGCTCCTCAGGCCTTTTGTGGAGCTGTGAAATATGGTCAAAGGTTACGTTTTACAGCTGTTCCAGCCTCAAATGAGCGAAACCCGTCTATCTTAATACTTGATTACATTGCTAAGCTGCTGATAAACTAGGATGGCATAAAACAAATACACTGGGCCAAACACATCCCCTGGGAAAGTTTGTGGGGACAGGGGGAGTTGCACCACACAATGAATCCACTTTATTGTGTTTTAAAAGCCTCGTTACCTTCAATAAAAACTGTAGCATGGACGCTGCAGATTTGCTGGTTAATATCCCTAAAAAAGGCCTCAAGTGTTTACAAAAGGAGGGCACAGTGCAAATGCCCACGGGGAGGACGAGCACGTGCCGTGCCGTGTGTGTGCCCACCAGGAAACCCTGCTGAGCTAATCCCCTCCCCGCGCAGCCCCCATGGCTCCAGGCCTGGTTAACATCGGCCTTAAATCAACGTTCTTATCTCACAAAAGGAATTTAAGCACCACGCTTTCAAAGTCACTTTCTCCCGGCCATTTGGCATCACCCAGGCTGGTCGCGCCGGAGCCCGTTGATTTGCATGTGCCAGAGACAAATCTGGCTCTTGCGTTGCAGGAGCGATAACAGTGCGAGGGGTGGAATTTAGTGCTGTTTCGGTTTCTGCACAAAATTTCACTGAGGCAAATTTCTCTCACCTCTCAACCCAAGTGTCAAACGCTGAGGTAGCCCCAGCAGAGCTGGCCTGCAACTGCAGCCCGTGCTGATCAGCAAAGCTCCACCGGTACCACCCAGGGTTAAGAGAAGTCTGAGACAAAAATCATCATCTGAAACCAAACTTCCCAAAGCTGGCAACATCTACACCCACAGCAAACCAAACAGGAACGGTTGCAGGGATATAAACAGCCGTGAACACAGACTTCAAGACAGCAAATTCACAGCCATTCACACATTTAACTTCCTGATAGGGAGGTATTTTGAAAACTCATGTTGCTGAGCTGCTCCATGATATGAAGCGGTGCAAGGGGGGGACCTCAGGCTTCAGCATGAGGAGGAGCCAACAAAGCTGCTAACACTTCAACATAAGCCTCTCCAGCAGATCTCTGTGGCATGTATTTATTCAGGATTGCAAGATTTTTGTTTTGCTGAGGCAGTGCCATATGGGCAATCTGGTTTGCCTTATCAGGGAGCCAAGGCTAAGAGAAGAGAAATGCTCTTCCCCACCATTTGTTTAAACTTCCCTCTGTCCCTCAGATAAAGCTGCATACTTTTGTAAGAGTATCTGCAAATGTAATAACATAATGGGCTTGTCATCGATTTCCACATTTGGAATTGAAAACCTGCAAAGCTTGGAAAGAAAGAGAATTCCTAACACTTACCACTGTTAAAAGAGTCCAGCTATAAGCTGGGCCTGGATCCAGGTGATGGAGCACACAACCACCAGAACACCTTTCCATGGCCAGCACCCACTCCTACACAACCACAAATTAGTCCTTTCTTGGCCCTCTTGAAATAATGCAAGAAGGTTATTTCATCACTTCTTATTAATGGGCCTCATCTCCCCTCTTCCAGGTATTTGCATGTCGTATTATTGCTCTGAACTGATCTTTTCCTGTAGCTCAGTGCTGGGAACGCTGCAGAACAGCCACGCATCCTGACAATTCATTCAGAGCCACACCACCAACCTCCTCATGTGACAAAGTGGAACCATTCCTAGTGTAATGCCTTGCATCACATACTACGCTTTGCCCTCCAAGGCTGTTCCTGCAGTATTTTTGCCTCGTGTCCACCTTAGTGAGACTATCCCTGGGAGCACACGAAACCAGAGTAGCCCTGTTTCAGGGCTGTACTGAGCCCCCAGAGGGGAGCCTGGCACAGAGGTATGTTGCTGTACCTCCCATGGGGAATCTGAACCGGCGCAGTCTCTTAGCAACACCCAGTGTGTCTCACAGGTAACTCTCAATTAAGAGTGGGAGCTGTGAGCTGAAACCCTGAAATGTGCTGAGCACCTTCCTCCTTGGTTTGGAGGCCTGAGATGTACAGACACAAATGCTCTGGCAGGAGAGTTATGTGCAAACCCTTGTAAGGATAACACAGATAACAGTGGAATATTGCTTTCTTCAAAAGAAATGAGGATTTGATTGTATTAGTGGAAAAAGTATAACCCCTACAGTAAAGACTGACTTCTCCTTTGTCAGTAATCCCTCTCCCTAAGACATTTGTCATAAATCTGACTGGTAGGGAGGAAGTCCCACCCCACACTGAGACAATGTGGCTCTGAATTTTAACTTAATCATCACAATCTTGTAAAGCTGATCTTTATGGCAACGCGTGTGGCAAAATTAAAGGTGCTGGCAAGATGGATGTCCTGCTGTTTGCACGATACGGATTCACAACTCAAACCCCTTGCTCTAAGGTAAGGAAAGCATTTCTCCAGATCACTTACCTTTATTTGCTGCAGGGGAGAACAGCTTCTCAGAGCCTACAGAAGCCTGAAAAAGAAAGAGAAAAAGAGGGTGAATAATACTAAAGGAGAACTTCGGAAGGCTTGCTCACAAAAAAAAAAACCAGCTCATAAACAAGTCGGTTATCTGTAGACCTGCAATTACACATTACACCTGGAGGGTGCAATGTTGTGCCATTACAGAACAAGCATGCATCCCAAGAAGATGAAAGCAAAGCGTATACAAGTACTGTCCTGATCTCACCCAACTATATCCTCCTGTCTCATTTATTTAGGCAGCCATGCAATGCACAGCTATTTTATCCATGATTCTTCGTATAAAAACAAAACCAGTGAAACTGCTATCAAGCTGAAGGAAAAAAAATAAAAACACATTTCAAAGCCTCTCTCATTGAAAATAAGCTCATTTCTTGCTGAACATGCAAAATGTAATTTGTGTGTGGGAAACACAAGTTGCAACTGAACACATCTGTATGAAAGAGGGTGCTACATAATAAATATTATGCCAAATGGTAGGTACATGCTGCTATGCACTTAATTGAGTATGAAATAAAACGACTTCCTCTTGGAAGAAGCCCGTCTCCTGGCAAACTGGGTTGCACTATGCTGTTTGAACTCCATGGCAGTGTATTTGTGCTCCTCACAGCTCTGGGAAATAGTTAAAGAAATCCAATTAACCTAAACCTTGTAAACAGCTTCACAATAATCAGGGTCACTGGATTACAGACAAAATGATAATGACAGACAAGGGAAAAAAGTCCACTGATTGTAAATAAAGCTTTTATGAGTTAATTTGATGGCTTCCTTCCCTCCCCCCACTGATATCAAACAGTCAACCTACTTCAGCATAAGCTTTTCCTCCTCACTATCTGATAAAATAGCAAGTAGCCTCTACAGAATCAAAGCTGGTCTGGGAGCAGGGAGCACGATCAACATTACTACCATCTACCAGATAGCTCAAAATATCATTGTTTTGGCACTGACTGCTGTGCAAATAAACTGGGGTGAGGTACAAAGCTGAAGAACAAAAGATATTGAAAGTGAAAAAAGCCTTTCTCTCCTGGCTCTGCTTTAAAAAAATGAATTAATTCAACACATGGCTGAACTAAGTTGATTTTCTTATTTATTTTATTGATTTTATTCTAAGGTGCCTTGGGAGATTTGCATGATAAAGAGCACTACGAATTGTACTACATTGTTACATATTTTACATGACAACTCAGAGGAAAAAAACAAATAGTAAAATGCAAGACGATCTGCATGAGATATAGTAAGAAGCAAGAAAGAGTGATCTATTAATGTTATTTCTAAGGAAAGTGGCACTGCAAGCACTGAATGTCTCACTTAATGCAAATGCATAAAAAAGAGAGGGAAAACAACATGAAAAATAGGTTGAGGTTGAGACACATAAGAAAGAAATTCTGAATTATGTCCACGACAAAGCTGCACGTGTAGCTGTGGCATGTATGATCGTTACACAGCTCAGCAAAAGGATCCTAAAATCTTAGGGAAAATCAGTTACCTGCACGATCCCTTCACTGCATGGATTAAAGAGAGGAAGAACCAGGATTAAATCAAGGTTTTGCCTAGGCTGGTTTGCAAAGAAAGTGTAACAGCGTCACACAGCAGCAACAACAGTGGTGCATAAAATGTTTGACAGCCAACTCTGAATTTACAACCCATTGTTAAGAGATTTTTCACTGATAATCAACACAAAGTCACCACGGATGCAGAACACATCTGCAGGCTCTGGGAACTCACCCGTACTGACAGCTCACACCCAGGACCTAGCCTCAAAGCACTCCATAAGCACTAGGGTATGTGGCAGGTGGATAAATAAGATTCCCCCATTTTATAGGCAATGAAACTTCGACGTGGCTTCCACTAAAGCCCGGGCAGTGTATCAGCAGCTGAGCCACAAACCCTAAGTGCTGGTTTCCGCCGGTGGGACACAGGGTGTGCAGCCCTCGAGAGGAGCCCGTTTGCTGCAGCCTGCTCGGGATTCCCGGGCTGTGTCTGGAGCTCGCCTCCGGCTGCAGGACCTGCTCCAGCAGCAGCCGCCACCCCTGCCGGGAGAAGCTTCGTGCTTCACCTGGTCTGGAAAGTTAGATCCTGACGATACTGCTTTATGGCAACCACCAGCTCACTCCTTTCTGCATAATTCAGTACCAAGGATTTAATAGAGACTGGCACTGTTTAATCATGAGCTAAAAATCTCGGTGCTAAAGGTCCAAAACTATAAAAAAACAATGTTTAAGGAAGTCAAGCAAGAAAATACACTTCTAAGAGACACACGGATTACTGCTCAGTCTTCTGTTATCAGTATGTGGCACCGCCTTCAACAATCAGAATCAACATTTACAGAGCAGCGTTTTCAACACCACAGCCACAGTTTACAGACATAAACCTTCACACCTAAGGTTTACAGTAACTTTTGCTCTCACTTCTGGTGATTTCTAGCTCTAGATCTGAGCAGTTTTTGGCATAAGCACCACTCTGAAACAGTGAACGCCTGTGCTACAGAATATTCTGTGAGCTGCTGTAAATCAGGAGGGAAGCTGGGGGAGGAAGAGCCTGAATACATCATTCAATTCCATCAGTCACCCTTTAAAGAAAGCATACAATAAAACCTATGTGTCTGAGGGAGCCCACTAATGAGTGAAAAAGTCCAGCAAACCAATGCATCTGCTAAAACAAGTCCTCTCCCGAATTTTCTGCTTTTCAAGCAAATAATTTGCATATGTTTAAGAAAAAAAGTGAAATTTCTCCCTTGTGAGCAAAACCAGGCGTTCGGAGTCCTTTATGTGGATGGGTTCAAGCTACCCCAGGAAATCACCCTTTATTTATTTAAATAGAAAATGAAACTAGAAATTTCCTTTGCCCCTCTTTCACTACATCCTGTCTGTCTCCACCTGGAGCACCACCTCAGGGACGAGAGCAGCCGGAGTAGCTTCTGTGCATCCCCGTGGTCTTTCATTGCTCCCCAATTCCTTTTTGTTGCTGAATAAGGCAGAGACACATCCACAGCCTGAAGCTACCAGACAAAACACACCTCTGGCCTTCCTTGTACATTTGCTGCTCACCTCCCTCCCTCATGGCACACTGCAGCAGGGCCCTGGACACACAGGCTTTCAGAAAAACTGCTGCTTGCAAAGTCCCACTCTCCCCCCCAATTATGACCTTTGCATTTTAAGCATTTCTAACATCTGTGAAATACACACAAATTATTTCAGAAAGCAGCAGTTTCTGCTCAAACTTTTAAGACATGCTAAGATCTGCACCAAGCCTTGTAGGTCCCCTTCTGTGGTTTATTCACTAAAGTTAGCAATTCTCTGCCCCGTTTTCATTCTTCTCTGCACCAGATCTAAAGGGGAAAATGTCTCCACCCAGTTCTGTGACAGTTTGAAACCAGGCTGAACACACTGCAGAGAAAAACATTACCCTTTTCTGCTTTGCGAAGAGCAAGAAGAGCAAGGAGAGGAGTGGTGCTACAGCCCCTCACCCTTCCTCCACTTGAAGCTAGTACATACAAACACTGATTCCATTTTCAGCACTAAAAGCTTAGCAAAGGCAGCTTTTTCCTCAAAATGCAAGGTGGTAACCACAATGGATGCAGCACGCCCTCTCCTCTGAAGGTGAACAGTGAGGCATAATGAAGTCCATGCCTCATTCATCCTGGTTCCCACTAACTCAGGGCAGCTGAAAGGTGTAAGAGCTCTTACAGATTAATAATTTAATGATTATATATAGCAGAACAACATCGTCTGACAGGGATAAACTATGTTAGGCCTCACAGTAATGACTTTTTTCTTTTCCTTTCTCTGTAGGCTATAAAATGGCTAACAGGGAACAAAACCATTCCTTGTCACCAACAACAGAAGCTCTGCAGATCTTCACGCAGTCTCCTGGAGCACCAAATGCCAGATCCAAGCCTGACACTTCAGATGCCTGATCACAAGACACTGAGAAGTTGCTAATCAGGCTGCAGTGCTGGTTCGCAAGGAGCAAGACCACATGGTGTTAGGGATCTGGTACATATGTTTTGTACAGGGCAAAAGCCAAGCATTCCCTCCAAATTTGAGTCCAGTACAGTAGGCAGAAGGAAAAGGAGGCAATAAAATACATTTTCCTTTTTATTTCTGGATGGCTGCCTATCTTCCAAACAGCCAAGAGCTGGTCTCAAGAGAAACAGTTTTCACACCATTACTGAACTTAGCAAGCACTAAAAAGCTCTCAAGAAAACCCTTCTCCAGGAGGTTTTCAAACTAGAAGTGTTGAATACACTTAGAGAAACTTACAGCATAAAGCACAGATGCTACCTGAACACTTTGGATCGATTTTCATTCTCCCCTTTGATCTGTTTCCCCTGCTTTTACGTACCACTCTGATGCCACTCGATCGCTCGTCTAGTGGCGAACTCCAGCACACGTCAGTATTACTTTACTAGTTTTCAGTTGACTCTGTAAGTCATTCATACCAGACCCCTTCATTCAGTAACATGAGAACAACTCAAACAGGAAAGTACTGTTTGGGTTCTGATCCTTCTAAAGGAAATAGAAATTGATACATATGGAAAGGTGCAAGAGGAGCCTAAAAATCACACAAAAAACCAAACTAAAATTCACCAAGAAAGTATTCAACACATTCCCGGATACAGAAACAACCCATGGGTAACAGTGTCTGCATTGTAAGGGGATGTTTCAAGGGAACCTATGGTCTTTTCAAAACCAAGATTATTTTTGGAGGGAAATCACAGCTCAATTAAGAAGACAAAAGAGAAGTTAGACCTGCATGTCAGTCATTTCATGCACCATCATGGGGAAAAAAGCTGGAGTAACAAGTACATGAACTACCTTGAGACACTTTCTAGGAAAATCCAGCACTGCGGTACCCAGCTGGCTGGGGCAGAGCACAACCCAGCTGTGTAAGGGATTAAGCAAGATAACAGGATATACACTGGACTTGTACAAATCCACACTGCATTTTGTGATTATCTCCCCACAGCAAAGACATTCACCTGTCCCCTTCCCTCCTGAAACCCTCACACAATTTAAAGCCTGGGCACTCAGCAGCTGCCCTTGGGGCACCCACCCGCAGCTACCATGTACAGAGCATTTCCAAAAATCCATTTAGACACTTGAATGGTGACCAGGTTGTTCTGAAAAATCTAGTTCCAGCTGATGCTCCGGATAACTTAAGAAATTCTAGCTGTTGATGTTGAATGCAAATAAGGACTAAAAGAAAAAAATATTCCCTAAGCAAGAATATACATCTCCAGCTTTCTAACAACAATCCTAAAACTTCAGTTGTGCCTTTATCTGCACTGTAACACATCACAGTGAAACATGCAGCACAAACACTGAACAGGCAACTACTTACTGCAATGGCAATGCCACAAATGCCCCAGATACTTCTAGTTCAAGTTTGATTCAAGGCCATTTCTGGGAGGTACTGATGGTTCTTCTGTATCTTGCATGAACATTCACTCTACAGAAGGTCCATTAGAAACAAAAAGCTTCTTGGACTGTACTTTCATACAGCAATATAGTTGTTTAGCTCCCCACCCTCACATCATTAAGCACATGCATATTCAACACTGCAACAGTCCTGGAAAGGGCCTTTCACAATGCACTCCTCTCTGTCACTTTTTCTTCCAAGAATGCTTATTTCTCTCAGCAGTTTATGTAACCATGACTATTTTTTGCAACAGCACCTTTGAGAAGCTAGCACAAGTCTGGGAACAGGAAATTAAATTAGGCTACAGAGATCCTACAAGTAGAGATCACTGGTCCCAATTCACCACTGAATTACACTGCATTTACATGATGGCAAATGGAAAGCAAAGCGAAGTGGATGCTGCCTGGAAGGCACCAAAGGAAATGCTGTACAGTTTGATCCAGTCAGTGCAGGGCAAGGGGAGCCAAGCCCATTGCTTCTCTGCAAGCTCAACATTATGGTTTCTTTTGGACCTTTCTCTTTTCGTAACACAGTGATAAACTTAAAATAACACCATTCTGAATCCAGAGCATGTTTCTCACTGATTTACAAGTATTTTGGGATAGATCAAACTAGTTTAGATAAAGCAGCAAGTGTAATTCTTGAACATGTGCTGCTGTGGTCTGTCAGCTTACTGCACAGATGTGCCTGTCGCCGTGACGAGGGGTGACCTAATGCTCCAAGAGCCGCGGGATGTCTGACCTACAGCATGTCTGCTACCAGAGCCTGGGGGCACTCCTCTTCCTTCTCTTCTCAAACCACCCTTCCAGCCCCTGGAGAATGGCTAAAGCCCAGAGTTTTCCCCTTCCTATTCCCTCCTTTAGCCATGCTTTATGATTCATCCTCTGAGCGGTTGCTGTCTCCCGAAGGAAAAGATCAAACTCCCTCTCCTGCCCAGCTCAGCTCCAAGAAAGAAATAAATAAATACATGCACTGAAAAAAAATGTAGTAAAGGAGGAGAAAGGAGGAAGCTGGGGCCTCAGGAAGGCTTGTGATACAGCTGCAAAAGGTCCCTCAGCTGTTTAAAGAGACTCTGACCAGAAAATAAATTTTCCAGCTGTCCCTCGTTAAACACAACCAAAAAAACTTGCTTAATGCTATTGTGCTTGGATATCCTAATTTAAATTAAGGTGCACTTGGTCCGTGTCTCACTGTCCTCTTCCCTCAAACCTCAGCTCCCAAATTGCTACCAAAACCTACCTTGGCTTTATACTCCTGGCTGTTTGCCACCCTAACCAGCACTGATTTCCCCATTGATACATATTTGTATGCTCCATGTCCTGTCTTATTCCCACCAAGCAAGTGTCAGTTGTGGTTAGCAGGCAAAAAAAAGAAAGCGCAGAATGTGAAGTAGATGTTGCTCTTCTTTTTGTCATACTGGGTTGTTTTTATTTCTGTGCTCATGGACAACACCATCGACTTAGATTCAGGGTAGTCTGGTCCATGAGTGGCATCCAGAGGACAGTCCTGTCGTGGTGTCATGGCATCAGGCTGCACCTCTCAGGGCAGGTCAGAGGCAGCAACGTGTCCATGTTATGGGCAACTGACACACACGTCAGTCAGTGAAAACCAATCCTCCATGAGACACTTATAAAAAGGGCTTTGTGGGATCTGTTTTTAAACATCTCAAACAAGAGATATCATGCCTTTTCCTGAGAGCTGATCCCCATCCTGAATAGGCAGGCTTTTCAGCCTGGACTTCCACACTTCAAATTTTTCCATTACCCAGACATTGACTTAGGCAACCACAGACTTGATTTTGATTCAGCTTTTGCTACTGAAGTAGGGAAACCTGCCTACAAATACGAAAGGTTGGGAACGCTGTGTAACATACTACTACAGGGGCTTGTATTACTGTCATTACAGCTTGAAACTATCTAGCCATGCTATTTGTTTGGCTGGGGTACGGATTTTTATTTGCATTAAATCAAAGGGAATGGAGAGTGCTCTTTGCAGAACTGCCTAAAACTTCTTGTAATTCAAAGGCTGCACTGTAGGCAGAGTGATGGGAGAGAGCAGGAACTGCACTGCAAGTGACAGGTGGCAGACTGTTGTT
Organism: Hemiprocne comata; assembly: GCA_020745705.1. Classification (NCBI taxonomy): domain Eukaryota; kingdom Metazoa; phylum Chordata; class Aves; order Apodiformes; family Apodidae; genus Hemiprocne; species Hemiprocne comata. Next base: position 7,534,611 of record CM036602.1, on the reverse strand, counting down.
TGGTACCTACCAAATTACTCTGCTGCTCCCAGGGCTGCCTTGGCATTTCATTATCCCAACTCTCTCCTGGAAGGATGCGGACATAAATTCACACCTCATGTCCTGGTTTCCGTCAAACTGAGTAAGAGTGCAAATGCTGGCACCAACTGGGAATGCCAAGCAGGGCTTGGCACGCTAGAACAAACTCTCAGCTGTGGTCTTTGCCAGCTACCTGCATTTATCATTGTAATGGCCTGCCAGACAGGACTTGGCAACCGATGGGGGAGGGCGGGAGGAGGAGGGCCAGGCTCTGCACTGCCAAGCAATTCATTCCTGTAGCTCCTGCCATCACTGTACCAGCAGGGCAACCTTCATTTCATTTTATCTTTTAACCAATTATGTGTCACCTAAATCCCACCTGCAGCCTTCTCCAACACAAATGGCTATAAATCACAGTTCAGAGACCAAGAGGGTTTTTGCAAGGCATTTGATTTCATAAAAAGGTCACTGTCTGTCTGAGAATTGCTGCGGTTCAAAAATGTACCAAATAACAACCTGTGCTGGCAGACAGGGAAGGAACTGCTTCCATGGTCTGTTGAGTGTTGTCAGATAATATTAGAACAATTAGAGAGGCCAACAGTGGCAGAATTATTAGGATTCAGCTAAACTGATAAAGATTAAGATAAATAAGATTAAGAGAAATATCTCCTCCTTTCAATTTTTGAAGAAAACACCATCCATTCAATAAAAAAAAAAGGGAAAAATCACATGGGCACACCAGAAACATTCAACATAACCACCTTGAGCAGGTAAGCAGAATACATGCCTTTTGCCACTGCAACCTGCTCCCATCTGCCTAGGTATTTCAGAGCTTAACACCATGCTTTGCTGTTTCTCAGACCACCACAAAACTCTGTGGTCTCAGATCACTCAGGACGGTCTGCTGTTGAAGGGCAATGGTATCTTCCCATTCTTAACCCACATGCCAGATATTTAGAGGACCCTCTATAGCACTTTTTGTGAACCCCATCACAGCAAATATTTGGGGATGCTCAAAAATCATTTGACACTGGTGCTCATCTGGATGTCCTTTGTGTCCATCATTTTTTGGCAGGTGCCAGGTCCTGCCAGACAGCCCTCTGACAAACCAGCATCAAATTCCCTGAAAAGGATCAGGCCAACTGCAATAAATACACCACATACAGAGAAAATTGCATCATCCTTCTAGCACAGACCATGACATATGACACACGGACATCCCCCCGACAGAAGTTCCCAGTTATGGATGCAATCCTGACGTGGCCCCTTCCTGCACTGGGGGGTCAGGGAGCTTATCAGGAAGGTGGCTCTTGTCTGCTGCTATTGAAACTTGCTGTATTACCCGCAGCAACCTCAAAGGAGTGCCTCTGCAGAAGGCTCTTTTGTTGTTGTTTCTAATTCACCGCTCCAAAATATTTCCTGGCTGCATCCCAGGGCTGAAGCCTTATCTGCCCATCCCCCCGGCAGACACACAGCAGCTGCGGAGGCTTATCACGGCTGCCTGTCCACTGAGTTTACAAATTAACACCCTATCGAGGCTGCACGAGGGCTGATTAATCAGAGCGAGGCAGTCTGAGGGCCTTTATCACCGTAAGCGGCTGCTGGGAGAAAAGTCACAAATCTCTCCGGAGGCTGGAGATGCCTTACAAATGAAAGAGCAGGAGAGCACAGTGGCAGGGGGAGCAGATATTTTAGAGATAGTGGTGGTGGAGGGAATGGAGCAGTGGGAGGGGGTGAGCTGCGGGCAAACGCCAGTACATTATGACAGCTGAAAAAAAAGATAATTAACAGCCTATACCTCATGATTCTAGCTTTCTCTCCCCGGGCTATAATTTAGCCTATTGCTCCTTTGCTCCAGGGGACAATAAACATTTATTATGTTAAACACATAACTGTGCTGCACAAAAGCACTGTTCTTTCCCAGGTCCACTCTTTTCACAGATGCGCAATCCAGGAGAAGATGGGGCTTCTGAAGTGGGCCCCCCTTTTATGCAGAAAACTACTTGGTTTGGACACAAAATGCAACCCTGGGTTGCAGCGTGTTGGGTGCATTTATACTGAACGTGAAGGCAAATCCCTAGAGAGTGAGAGCTCTTAGATGGGTCCACTGACCCATCAGCATTTGATCCATGACCTAAGGATGTGCCTCTGGGTCTGGGAGCATTGGCAGTCTGGGCAGCTCAAGCTGCAACTGCAGAAATCGTGTGGTTCAGGCAGGTGTCACTACCTAAGGAGTATGTCTTTTAATTCGGCAGCCTCACTAAGAGGTTTACTGGGAAATTTTCAGTCCCACCAGAATTACGTGTAGGAGAGATTCTTATTACAAGATGAATATTCCAGTCATGTGAATCACACTGGAGCAGCACTGGCCCTGCCCCCTCTGAGCACTTCATCCCTTGTAACCGTGCAGTGATTTAGATGATTTGCCTCTTCTAGTGGACTATGGTTTGGGCACTGCTCTTTCTTTACTTCTGTGCTAGTATCTGTTGCACCCCCTCAGCTTCATCCTTGTGCCAGAACAATGCAAAATAATTTCAAAGACTGATGGGACTCACACTAAAACGCTAAAGCCTAATACACACCTTTAAAGGAAACCAAATTGGGTACCTGCCAACATTTGTCAACATTCCTTTTGTATTTTTAATTTTTGAAATTTAATTCTTGCAACCAAGACAGTTGTGTTTTTTCCTTTAAAATTTAATAAATATGTTAGCTGAGATTCTCATGCAGCAACATGACTCCAGAAGGTAAAACGTTTTATGTTACCAACATGAAGACATTCATAAGCCAACACTGCAGCCACCTCCTGCCCAGTCCTTTCCATTAACACACCAAATAAACATTTCAACAAATAACCTCTGGATAGAAATGTCATTCAATGCAGCTTTACCACCAACAGTGCAGGGCTCGCATGTCCTCTCAGGGAATGTCCATTCCCATTTTGCCCATGGAAACTGAAAAGACATGGAACAAGACTGCCCCAACCTTACTGAACAACTCCAGGCTATTCAGTTCACACAGCACCAGAAAGCAAAACTGAACAAAAGTGAATGATCATCTACCTTCTCCTCCTCTGTTGATCCAATGAAAAAACTATTTCCTGAACCACCTGGATTATGTGTCTATGAAACCACGCAGATGCCAAAGTTTTAACATTATCCCATTAGGTTAATTAGAAATGGGCAAGGAGATTTTGAGTATTAGTCCAGGAAAAATGACAGCTTTTTTATTTGAAAGCTCCCTGCCAGGCTCTGTGCAGTAGACAGCTGCAGCAGGTCTTCTTGTAGCTCTCCTCCACAAACAGAGACCAGATTAATTTGAACTGGGCTGGACCACCACGCGTTACGTTCAGCAGACCCACGGGTAATCAAACAAAGAAGCTACAAGGTGATGATACCTCCCATCACTCCAATCAGATAACAGCAACTCTATACATGAAGGAAACATCAATTATTCATTAGGTAACCAATACCAATGTGGTAATCCCAAAATATAGTGAAATCTTAGAAGCTGTCTCTCTGGTGTTTATCAGACTGACTCTTTTAACTTAATTATCAACTCTGTCCATCAACCCCTCTCTCTCTCACATCTTGTGTTTCTATCTTTTAGAGAAGAAACATCCCTGTTGGACTAGCTGTTCCCCACAGCTCCATCACCACACGTGGACACCCCCGCTTGCAACAGAAGGCACACTGCAGGGTGCAGTAGTAGCATTTAGAGACCCAACAGATGGGATTAGGAACACATAAAAAGAGGGAACCAGGACAGCGCATGATTTCCCTACAAACAGAGGCTGTGAAGGAAAAAACATGGAAGAAAGACTATGGTTCGCATCTGCAAAGCATTTGGCTTCCTACCCCTCACTCACTCAAGGGCAGTGAAGTGCACTCACCTACTATTTACAGCAACAGGGCACCAAGCATTTCTCCTGTGCTCTACAGTAAGTCAAGAAAGAAGCTCTCATCATTATACTTTTATTAAATATGGCAACAACTGACCTCATCTTCTGTGCAGGAAGGCAGTGAAGGGGGCAGTCCACTGTGTGCAGGCGACATATCATCTGTCTTCTCCAATTAGATATGCTTTGCAACAAGTGTGGTGGATCCATTTATTCCTGTACTGCAATAATGCAGATAAATCCAACTTTGGCTCCAGTCCCACTGCTTTCAAAGCTGGGGCTCCACATTTCCAATCCTTGCCCTTTTTTTTTATTTTTTTTTCCCTTTCTGCTGCAAAATGTCACCAATTTACTTTAGCCTGGGGGCCCATTTCGAGTTTTACCGCTAATATATGAGAAATGCATTTTTCAAGCTGTTACCACTTAACTGTACTGATATCAGCCACTCAGGGGACACAATATTGTTTACACATCCTGCTCTATGGAATAAGCACGGATGCCAAAACTCTGCCTGGCTTGTGAAGGAGACGTTTACTCTCTGTTTTATGAGATTTCCTCGATTTGTGGCTGTCTCAATGGTCGTAAAAACAGCTGTAAATCAAAAGAGCACCACAAAATTGCAATAACAACTGTCGAACTCAGCTCTAAAGAGCATAACTCCCAGCAACAGAAGGTGGAAGGATTTTTTTCTGATTTAATACCAGGTGTGGGGGAGCTCTAGCAAGTCTACAAGCAGCACCGTGTCTGCCCACAGTCACCCACACACCAGCTCAGCCAAAACCCTCTTTTTTGGCTACTCCCTATCACTTGCCCCTACTCTGCCCCACATAGTCCCTTCCGGCCTCTTTCCTCCTCTTTTCTGAAGAACAGAAGTCTTTTTCTGTCTGGAGAACACTTATACAAATAACTGCTGAATGCACAGCCCTGTTTAAAGCATTAAAATAGACAGAAAAGTCAGTCTAGTGTTCAAACACAACTGCACTTTGAATTGTGGCTGCCGTGCAAAATGGCAATGGCTTTAGCAGATTACCTCAGCAAGAGCCCGTCGCCTTGCTGCTGGCCTACCCCAGAGAGCCCAAATTCCTGCACAGTCTCTTAGCCCAGTTTTTAGGGAGTGGAGTGAAGGAGGAGAGGGCTGGTGAGACATGAGTTATTAACAACCGTCTTCTGGGAGCTGATTCTAGCTAAAATGGTTCCAGAACAGGCAGCTCCATTTGCTCTGACGGTCTCCAGCGAGGACTGGCCAAGCAGCAGATGCACGAATTCAAAAGTTTCTGTTACTCTGTGCCACTGGCTACAGTCCAAACCAAAGAGAGATTTTCACCCCGTGGGTAGAACAGCCTTCCTGGATTTTTCCATGCCCCATTCCAGTTGCTTTCACAAATAATCTTCGTGTCCTTGTCTCCAAAAATCCTAAAAGACTCCCAGTTCCTGCATCTCGCTGCCCTCCCCAGTTTAAGACTAACTTGGCCAACAACGAACTTTCTTCATCACCTCCCAGATCCTTGAGAAATCATCTGTGGCACAGACCACCATGCTATAAACCCTGAGCCAAGGGATTTGCCCAGCCAATTTGTGCCCTCCAACCAAAGCACAGAAATCTTTCCTGTCCTCAGCAGCCAGGTCTTCATTCTCTTTTTCAAGTTTTCTCTTAAATCACACTTTTCATGGCATTTAAATAGCCTAAATTTCTTCCTTACAGAAGGTGGTTTAAATGTGCATTAGCCAAAGCATGTGAAGAAACGGGGAGAAAAAGTTCACAGGAACTAAGTTTTGATGCTGCTTGTCTCAGTTTCTTTTCTATCATTCACAGTAGACTAAAATACACTTGGGTTTTAGTGTGTTACTGTATCTGTGCCTGGTGGTGTGGTTTTCCAGATGCATATCCTAATCATGCTCTTCAAGTAAATGCCCCATGGAGCAAGGTAGTAGAAGAGAAAACCTCTTTACAGTCACCATCATGCTGTGATCCATTCTGGACAGGAACTCCCCCCTGCATTGAGAGGACAATTTAATTTCCATGGACCACTTGATTCAAAGGGAAAAGGCTCTATATTCTTTTGTCTGAACCCCACAAAGAGTCAACCCTTCTTTTCCCGTTTTTCTAGTAGACGTGTACATACACATTCTTGAGAAAACCCCCAATAGATAGAAATGGTCTTTCACTTCCAGTACATTGTGCCTCCCTGCTATAATCTTCTCCTTCTTGTACAATGCCTCTTGACTTTCCTTTGGCTCTTTTCTTTGCAATTTTTCCTTTATGAATACAATCCGAGAGACAAAACAAAAAATCCCTCAAACCCAAATGAACAAAAAATGTCATTCAGAGCCTTTGCTGATGATGTTACTGGCAATTCCAGTTGAGAAACCATCTGTACAGACATGAACTGATCTGACTCAGGGAACAGCTAGTTTTATTTCAAAAAGCTCTGTGTTCTCAATGTTCTGGGTACAGGAACTCTACAAGCCAGCTGAAGCTAATAGGGTGAATATGTGATCAGTTACACCCATGCAGCTCTTCCAAATTTGTTTCTTTTGTACTAAAGCAACTATCTGGGTGGGGTTGCAAAAAACACTAAAACAGTCAAATTTATGCCATGCCAACTGCTGACCACAAAAACAGGCCATTTCCTCATGCACAAACCAGAATAAACTTCTCTCAGTTATTGGCTTGTATTAGTAGCCAACTACTTTCAACAAAAACATGGTTCTGCGTGCTAAAAGTCACTAGTTTTAGAGTCTGGCAAGTCTCAAGAAGGATGGAAGGTTGAACTCTAGCCCCATGCCTCGTACTGAGAAGGTGGTGTACTCTATCAGGACAGTCCATCAAACAGCAGCTGTTATGATAAGGCACAATTGCAGGGCAATTACTAGGTTTATTTTCCACATGTGCTGATATGATTCCACATGTGTAAAGCTTCGTTTGCCTGCTGTGAATGGCAGATGTCTGCCAGAGGTTTTGTGTTCCAAAACCTTCTCCTGTGTTTGCTCATGGACCTGTGAATAAGCAGAGCACCACTGACCTGGCTGTGCTCTTCTCCCTTCACTGTGATGTCTGAGGAGATGTTTTTTGAGTCATTGGCTAATGCTTGCCATGCTCAGCCACCAGCTGGACAGCTTCAAGGACACACATACACAGCATGCCAAAGAGGTCAGGTTAGCTCTGGGCAGAAGAAAGCTGACCCAGTCGGAGGAGGGGAAACATCACTGGTGTGTATTCAACCACCAACTTTGCACAAGAGGTGCTTTTGGAAGGCACAGGAGATCAAGCTGTACTTGACTTCTCTGGTTAACTATGTGCTCATTTGCCAAGACAGCAACAACTCTGTTCAGCTGCCAAGGTCCTTACCCCCTGCAGACAACTGTGCCTTCAGGAGCTGAGTGCTGAGCTCCCATGGCTTGGTCTTGGCTTACTGCCCCTTGGCCTCTTAGTGGCAAGGGCTGAAGCCAGTGCCCCTTCCATACTTCTCTTCAAAAGTCACACAACAGCGAACAGCTCATTTCTCTGGATCTTATTTCTTGAACCAGAGGCACAAATGTAGTGTCATAAGAAGCCTTTGTGATTTTAGCCTTGACATGACTATGCCTACTTAGTAAGAAGATGAAATCCTACAGTGAAAAAAGAGGCAGAATAATCCTGCACATTAATACACAGTGGCTAACACCTTCCTGGTGACAATCTCCTTGTAGTCACTACAGTGGGATGTGTGTAATGATCCTCCAGAGACACTATCTTGAAAATGCACAAAAGGCTCCGATCAGACCCCAGTATCTTCTGATTTGCTTAGCAAGAGTGGTAAAAGGGACATCCATTTTCCAGAAAGTGCATTCAGAAAAGCACTCCATGAAATGCTTAACTCCATGTATGTGCTTAATCTCACTGTAGCTGAAGCACTTTCTCAAAAGGACACCTTATTTCTTCTGCAAAAAATAAGATGATGAAAAGCCCTCCAAAACTAAGATAGTCAACAGACTTTAACAGTCAACAGCTTAGAAAAGGCTCTGAATTTCTGTGGCTTTCAGCTCATACGTTAAACAATCTGGAAGTGCTGACTTTGGCAAAAGAAAGAAGGAAAGAAATAGAAAATAAAGAGAAGCAGCCACAGTGGATTAAGCTGCTATCTTATCACAAGGATAGCCTGTCCAAAGCAGGTGTATAAACCTTTTGTTGGGTATACCCTTCCTGAGATATTATTGTTTTTTTCCCTTTCCCAAAACAATACCAGACACACCTTGGCAGATCTGGCACGCTGCGGCCAATCCATCTGCTCCTCTGCACTGGGCAGACTGCAGAAAATGGAATTTTTCTTTTCCTATTTGCTTCCCAGTCTCATTGCTGCTGCTCCCCACTAACACACTCACAACTCCTTGCCCTGCTCCCCTGGATGGTGACTGATTGCTGGCCTTGGAGCAGATGGCTGATGGAGCCAGGACTGCTGTTTCCTAAGCACTTCAGCAGTTCCAATCAGACCTCGGCATCTCCTGCCTCGCTCTGCAAGAATGCAAAGCAAGAGGTGCAGCAGTTCTGTACCCAATGAGCCAAAGCCACTTTTTAAGCTGATTCAAAATACACATTTTACTAGATATTTCTCAAAATAGGTACTTGCAAGTGCACAAGCTGAGCAAGAGAGGTGAAAAACAATCTAAGACAAAGAATTTGTATTTTTCCTTTTCCCCCGAAACTTACCTATTTCAACTGTATAATTTTGGACAACACAATTTTGTGTAAGAGCATATGCCAAACTCTGCAAGATTGACTGAGTTCCCCTTTAACACAACCTCAGAAATGTTTCATTTTCCATGTCCAATCCAAGCTTTCAGGTCCCAAGACTTACTGCTGTATCTTATGGGAAGAAGAAGGCAAAGAAGTCAATCTCTCCACCTCTACCTTCATCTCCAGACATGTAATTCCAGTGCCCCAACTCCTCCTCAGGCAACACAGAGCAGCCTAAAGCACATTCTGAGCTGGGTGGTTTTTGTTGTTATTGTGAACACTTCAGGGCAATGACCACCTTTAATTTGTGCCTTCCAAAACGCCAAACATGATAATAAAACCTAAGAAATAGTTGTGCTTGTGTATGATAACCTGAAGACTTTCTTGCTCTAAACCACTTCTAGCATGTACAGACAAAAGAAATGTCACCCTGCCTCCAACACTCCCAGCCATCAGAGGCAACGTTAACCATAACTTCGCTTCTGCTCTACATTAACGTTTCTGTGCCTTACAAATAAGCACCTCATTCAAAGATCTCTCCCCAATTTATTTCACTCAAAAAAGGAGACAGATGGTAGAAGACAGAGGGTTTGGCACTAAGAGGGGTTGTTTTTTTTATTCCTCTTCATTTGTTCCCTACGCTGTTTCTTATCCTCAGGGACCTGGAGTTTCTTTTGATAGCACTGTGCTGCCTAATAAACACACATACAAGCATAGCCACAAGTATACATCTATCATCAAAGAGTCCTTCTTGTCTCCACTCCCCACAAAGTTGATTAATGATTACCTGTTTAACACATACATTATACATGGGAGGGGGAAATGAAGAGGGTAAATCCAAGCCCCTGTATACATTTACATGTATTTACATACTCACATAAAGAAAGCAGAGGAAAGCAAAAGAGGGCAATTCCCACTGGGGCAAAAAACCATTTTGGTAAACATACCTCCTAGCTCCCCTTTTTAAAAATACAATGGCAAAGGGAAGGGTCTACCCAGCCTAAGGAAGAAACTGAAGATAGAGCAAACAGCCTTGTTTGGTTCCTGCAGTTCCATCCTAACACTAAATCAGTAACTCCTTTCTCAGCAGTTGGCATTACTTATGGTTTGTTCATGTGATCTAACAGCTGCAACAGTTTAAGAAAAAGAAAAGGGGTTAAAGTTTTAAGGGTGCTCTTGGTTTGTATTATTAATTCATAAAGCTAAAATCCCAGTTTGGCAGGCAATACATTAGATAATTAATTCAATCCAATGTCTCCTTTATGTGGAAAGAAGGAAAAAAAAAAAAGATCTTGTCACATCAATCAATAGCCAGAGGTACTGGGAGCATTTCATGGACTGTAACCTGGGATGACTACAGCTCAACCACAAAGCCAGGCCTGAGCCTTAAGCACAGGCAAAGAAGAGATGTAGTGCAGCAGCACTACAGCATGGCAAAGTTCCTTCTACATCCTTCCAGGCTGAGCCAATCGTTGGACCTGGATAAATGCCCATGTAAAATAAAGCAGCCTGAAGGCTGCTTTAATCATGCTGACTGCCAGTGGTCTCGAGCAATTGTTCCAGTAGCTGGGGGACCAGTACCCCTGACAAGTCCCTTCTGGCAGCTGGGACAAAGCTGGCACTGAAACTGCTATTGAGGCTCTCTGCTCTCCAAAGTGTCCTCGTGCAGAGTTAATCTTCCAGCCACCCGCTCTGCTGGTTTTCAAACATCTTTGCAAAGTTCAGATTTAATACTGCTCCATTCACAGGGAGATCTTGTAGCGTGCCAGCAGCAGGCCATTGTGTCTGGCATCAATCCCTGCTGAACCAACCTCTACTGGCTTTCTGCTGGTCTAGCTCCACCAGCCGCAGACACGGCACGAGTGCTGGTGAAGACAAGCTCCAGAGCGGTGGCCACTGACAGTATTTTTAAAATGTTCTTCCCTAGTATCAATCCCAAAGAGTGGAAGAGATAGATTGGGGGAGCAATTGGATGAAATGTTAGAAAAGAAAAGCTTCCATACACAGTCCTAAAGCTGTGGCAGCTGGATGGCCAGAAAGCCCAGCTATCCAGAAGGCACAGATTAGGAACTCTATTTTTTTCCTTCTTTTTCACCCCATAACCTTTCGACTCTGAGTCATGACTGCTGACCCTATGACTTCACACTTTCTCCTTCCATAAAGCACAGGGCCTGAACCAAAAAAAGAAGTCACTTTCTTCCACCTGCTCATCCCTCATTTCAAACACAAACACGCTCGTAACAAAAACATTTTCTTTAGCTTTAGAAGGGAGGAAGGTATTTGCCTTGAGTTTTTCAAATAGAAAATTTTACAGCTGCTCAGGAAGCTGCAGCTAAGAGGCTCCATTTAAATCCCGACAACCACCACCATCCTCGGTCTTGCCTGTATCCTCTCCTTAGCTCCCTGATCTCTCCAGGTCCTTGCAGACCAGGTTGTTTCAATTCACTTCATCACACCACAAACTGAAGTGGATGTAGACCATTGCCACAAACACATCATAACATAAATCTGCAGCAGCCACTGCAAAGTATTGTTAACTTGTGCTGAAACAAAGCAGTCCAGGGGAGAATCAGTGTCATGATGCAAGGCAGCACATCCTTCTAGTGTGCAAGGTCACTGTGGATCAACACCAGCTGTAGGACCAGGGCTTGCATCAGCTCAGCATACATGTTTTCCTGGGCACATGTTATCACCACCTCATAAAAATGCAAGCATACTTTTTTTGCATTGCCAGTGCAGCGTGTTGTGGTGAGTATTTCAGATCTACCTGGGCTACAGAGATTTCATCTCCATAACAGTAAAGTAATTAATAAAGAAATACAACTCCATCAAAACAGTCTTGGTTCACCTCCATTAGTGCAGACCATGTACCTTATCTCAGCCAGTGCTTATCTGTTTAGAAACCTAAAAACCATCTCCAACACACAACGAAAACACATGCATGATAAGAAAATAAACACTAAGCCATGCTTTCCCAGTCTAGGGGTTTTTGATCCACATCTGGTTTGTCTGAGTTGGTATGTAGTTAGCCTCCAAATCAGAGAGACAGATTTCTGAGACAAGAGGTAAGAATTTAGACAGTTTTCATTCCATGACAGGGAAAATGATCACATTAAAGGTGCTGTGGCTCAAATGAAGTGTTAGCAACATGTCCCTTCTACCCTTCCTTGGCAGATGTCCAGATGGAAGTTACAGTGCTGTCTTTCAAAAGCAGCAGTTCCTCATTCCCACTGTTCATCTGCTCAATGAAAGGGGTTACAGTGTCAAACTTCTGCTAAGCAAGTTATGGCTGAACATGCTGTCTTGCATACGTCCAGGGGTTCAAAAAGCTCTGTAACAAAATTCACTTTTATCTTAACTACCTCTAGATTTCAAGTTTTCTTTCCAAACTGACAAAATGAGCAAGACAGTCACCCTGGAGACTGTTCAACAACACACGGTTGAAGCCTCAAGACTATCTGCCATCTCTGAGTAATGCCTCTTGCACAAGTCTGTGCCAGCAGAAAAATGACTCAACTGGCAGACTCTGGGGAATTTGGGGTTGAAGAAACCAGCAAAACATACATGCAAAAAACCAAGATTGCTCTTTGCACCTTTTAAAACAGAGAGGTATCACAGAACTAAACCCGAAAAGCCAACAAGAGGCTCTCACTAACTGAAGAGTGTGCAAGACAAGGAAAGTACCACCACTGACTAAACAGGTACCAGCACTCCTGCACCTGGCTTGAAGACGAGACTACAGACTCAGTTCAAGACATACAACATTTTTAAATCAAAGAGATTTTGAAATATCTTAGACACAGATGCCACAAAAGTATGAGGCATGACTGGAAGATCTCCAAATACCATTTGAAACAAAGATTTTGCTCTCTGGAGTAGTTTCAAGGCAGCTGATATCTTTATCATTTCGTCTCGCTAAAACAGAAAAGCCACATAAAAATGCAAGTGGGATAAGGGCCATCTTCAGCCTGCTCTCGGGTAGGTAGCCAGGGATGATGCCCCACAGTAATCACACCTAAGAGAACTTCCACAGGCAGCACTGAAAAGGATATGAGAAAGCAAAGGGGTACATCAAGACGATGTGCAGAGAAGGCTTTGGGTTATCAGGTTCAAGATTTGGGGTGATTTTACGTTATGCAGCGAGAAGCTTATGAATTCGCATTAAACACACAAATCAAGGGAAGAGAGCGATCAATTGGTGTTTTTGGAACTTGCCTTGGAGGGAGCAACATGGGTGCAAGGTGACCAAGAGAGAAGCATTCAACCTCACACCTGGCACCTGACACAGTGCTTTGGAGGGAGCACCAACAGATGCCCAGGAATAAGGTGTTGAGCTGCCTCTCTGCTGCCATGCTAACCAGAGCTCCAACAAAGAGTGCTGCAGGCACCTTTCTTGCTACATAAAGAGAAAAACTCAACACAGGAAAGCACGGGGCAGGGGGCGTAGATCACACCAGGCAGGGGAAGCAGAAGTTTCCCTGCTGTTAATGCCTTGGGTGGGCAGCGAATCCAGTGTTGCACACCAGAATAAAATGAAAGGAAAGAAGTAAGAAATAAGGAGCATGCAATGGAGCACTACGATGGAGATATTCAGGTGACTAAGTAAGGTTTAGAGCTCACAGATTACAGCAAAGTGTATTATGATAGAATCGGCAAGCTTCTGCAGTACAGAAGTGATTCAAACTTTGCCATTTTGACTTTGAAATTCCTGTTCAAATACGAGTTTCTCTACAGCTACAAATACCATGAAAAAAACCCCATAGCTACGTCTCAAAAAACCCCAATGTGCAGCAGTGAATCCTTTTTTCCCCTCCATGTTTGTACAGCACCAATTGCAGTGAAATCCTGGTCTGTCACTCAGTCTTTCAGGTACTACTATAATACAAATAGTAACAAAAAAACCCCACCCCTGGTATGGCAATCTTGAAAACATGTTACCCTTGGTACTGCAGATACCCCTATAATAATGTCCATCATAAACTGAAAATGTTACCATGCACCAGGAAGCACTGGAAATATTTAGTGCTACTGTTATCAGCCTCGGTTTAGTTTCATTAGCAGTCCAGTCATGTGGTAATGAGGAACCCATTCAATTCTCTCTCTCTGTTAGTGGTACACTTCATGGGCTCATGGAAAGCACACATAAAACCGTTATCTCTGACAGGGATGGACATGTGTGCATGTCCCAGATTTGGAAATTGCATTGCAGCGATTGCAGCCTTCACGTCACTCAACTGCATAGCTTAGAATTTTACATTTTAATTTTTTTGATGTCTGGGGAGATTAAAATGAGAACTGGCAGCATGTGCAAGGGATACTGCACTTTGAATGTGTTATCTATAGTGATTCAGGCTTCCCGGAGCTCCAGCTGAAGCAGGTTTTTCACGATGGAAGAAACCACATTACATTGCTCCCTAGGAAGTGAAACAAAACAATAAAGGACGGTTAATCTCTTCTCTAATTCCACTCTGTGGGACAACTCCTTCAGCAAGCAGTGTCTGGCTGTATCTACCTGGGAGGGGGTCATTTTACTTTGGCTTCCTCTTCTGCTTCCCTCTGTCCCTGGGAGCATTCTGTCTCCCTGCTGCATCTTTCAATGGCTTTATCAGAGCCTGCACCAACTCAAGCGTGAAAAGTAGCTCTGGGCCCAGCAGGGAGAGCTGGGGGAGTGTGTGTCTGTGTGTGTGTCAGGGGGGGAGAGAGGGGAAGACGAGGGAGGAAATGTTATTCTGTCCTTTGTCTTTTCAACAATTTCTTTTTAATGCAACTTGCAGAGCAGCATATAATTAGGGGTCTTGCGGAGCAGGCTTAAACTCAGGAGTAACCCTTCTAACGACCTCAGCAACGGATAATCAGGTACGCGGCTGCGGGGCACAGCACGGCTCCCCACCCGCCGCGCAGCTCGGCCTCGTAATTAGAAGCCTCCACACTCCGCTGCATAAAGGCAGATTGCAAGGACAGCGTGAAGCCCTTGTTTGAAGCTGGGGGCACAAAGATTGCAGTGCCTGTGATGGGTGGAGACAAAGACTCCGATACTGGAACGCTTCCAGCAGCCTCCGAATACTTGCAGCATTCCTGATGGACATTTTCAGGATTTCTTAGAGCAGCGAGGTTTATTCTCCCACATGCCCCTCAGAATTCCTCCACAGCTCCCTAAGCCAAGGATATGGATGTGCCACTGTACAGGCACACATCTCCAGAAATGCTTTCACGGTTTTATCATGAGAAAAATGTGTTGCCCCCTTTCCCCATCTATTTTTGTTAGTTCTCATTCCTGACTGGGAGGAACGTGTTGACACTAAGAAATACATTGTGCTGAGAGCATCAGGCTCAATTCTCCCCCACCCCCCCCCCGCCAAATTCCCAAGCCAGAACGGTGTTTTAGCTGACTACATTCACACCCATTTGAAACTGTGGTAGCAATTACTATCCTTAAGTTGAAGCTGATGTTAGCGTAATTTCCCTTAACCAGGAATAAGAAAATTCCCCCTCTTAAACAGGCACGTCAATCCCCTCTCTCTTTGCTGATCACAACTTGTTTTCCTCTATTTCTACAACTTTAAGCACAAGAGTAAATGAAAACTGACACTGCAGTGTATCCCAGCTACAGGAGTGAGAGAGAAGGAAGAAGCAAAGGATAGAGGACAGGATCTTTGGATGAGAAAAAGCTAAGGGAAAGGTCAGTTTGTCTCACATAGCCTCTTAAAAGCAGACACTGACTTCCATTTTACCCTAATTCTACCACCTTATTTTCATCTTTTGGGCTGCTGCTGTGGCTTGTTTGTGAGTTCCTCTGCACCCAACCTTTCCTAGTAGTGCTGCAGCTTCTCATCCCACCTTAGCCACAACGGCAGCAAAGCAAAGGGGAGAAAACCAAGCAGCTCAGGCAACTTGAGCACAGCAACAGAATGAAAAAAAAGCAGCAAAGCCAAAAGTACTTGAATAATAACATGGAGGAAGAAAAACCATTAGAGCCACCCAGAACCAGTCAACTACCAGACAGACAAGCTCCCTTGGAAAGGGTATAGGAGGCAGGTTCAGGGAAAAGCAACACGCATAAGGCAACCCAGTGCCAGCGTTTTTTTACTCAGTTTCTAATGACAACAGGGACTGGAAGAGAACAAAACATGGAAGACTTTCATAGGAGAAATCAGGACACACTGCCACAGACAGCTGCCCTGAACTCAAGTTATCAGAGAAATCACATTTGTAGGCACTTAAACCCTACGAAGATCATTAACAAGCTAATGAGAACCACCAGCAAAAGGAGCATAACCTGGACTTGCTAATGTGTTTCGTTCTGAATAATGTAAGGGCAAAAGCCTCCAGACACTGAGCTTCTGCAGCTAAAAACACCAACAAAAAATGTTACGATTCATAGTGTCTCCTACCCTTTCCTTAACGGTGCAATTGCTGTTACGTGAAAGCACTGTCCATCCTATCTCCCAGTCTGTCTGTCCTGTGTTCTCTCCACTGCTCAAAAGGCACAGTAATTTCCTAAGTGCTACAACACCCTCCAGAAAGCCTGTAACATACTCTGTACAACTCAGCTTAAACATTTCCTTTGCCTCTGCACAGAGACCCACTGAACCACTGGGCTCCATGACCAGTTTACTGTTCTTTGGAAATCAGTAGATGCAATAGCTTAAGGAGAGCAAAGAAACCTGACAGGGTCGGACCCTACAAGGACATTACCTCCACACTCATGCCTATTTCCAAGTCACCACGGTCTGAGGAGATCCAGTATAGATAGTCCTGATTTGGTAGTCCACGCCAACCTTGAACTCTGTAGTCTTGGTTGTGCTCTTGCTAGCTACAATCAGGGAGCAGCCTACTTACAACTACTCTGGTAGAACTTACAAGCTTCACATCTACATTTATGCTGGCTGTATCACATGTTTCCACAAAATGAGCATGGCTTCATTGCACAGCAAATCTGCTCTACTTTTTCTGCAGCAAGATACGTAGTCACCTGAACAAAATCTTTTCACCAGATCTTTTTTGGGAACTGGTGATGAATACAAATGTGGGGAACTAGAAGGATGGCAGCTGTAGGGAACTTTTGAA
This sequence comes from Hemiprocne comata, assembly GCA_020745705.1. Classification (NCBI taxonomy): domain Eukaryota; kingdom Metazoa; phylum Chordata; class Aves; order Apodiformes; family Apodidae; genus Hemiprocne; species Hemiprocne comata. Next base: position 7,517,914 of record CM036602.1, on the reverse strand, counting down.
TGTTTAAAAGCTGATCTAGATCTATGACATTCAGAAACAAAATAAAACCATCTTCACTTCTTTCAGCTTCCCATGAACACATTTGCTGCAAACAGTTTCCACAAACCACTTCATACATCTTGAATTTACTTAAGAAAGCACCTCTGCCAGCACCTTTATTCCAGCCCAATTAACTTCCTGCAGCTCTCCCCTCAGGAGGACATGCACTGAATCCCACTGAAGCAGTGGGAGAGCACAGCTTGGCTATTGAGCACGCAGCCCGTTTCAGCAGGGCCATAAGAAAAGCTCCTACTGAGGAGAAGGGGCCATATTCTCTCCCAAGTCCCAGCCTGCAGTCCCCAGCCCCTTGGAAAAGCAGGCCTCCCAGTGGATCCTCCTGCACTGCCAGCAGGGAAGCCATGTGGGCAGGAGCTGGCACGGCTCCTGCCACCTCAGAGATGTGGGCTCCTTGCTGCAAACTGCATTAGGTCAAGCAGTACGAGATTCACAAGGAAGATAATAAAAAGGGAACAAGATATTCCAGAGGGCTCTTCTGCCTCTGAAGTCGTGTTACTGTTGACTCCTTTATTGTGATTAACTCCTTGACATCCTCCTCCCATGACAAGTGGGGGAGGACAGGCAGAGAACTTGGTGATTAATTTATCAGTGAATTACCTCCTTCTCTTTCAACCCTTGCCCCCACCTATGATCTTTATGGCTCAGCTCTACCTTATGAGAGGGTTTACAGCCAGATAGAGGTTTGACAGTTGGCATTTCATCGCCAAGAAACTCAGCGTGGGGCATCCCATACTCCTTTGCCAGACCCGGTGGTAATACCATTTGCAAGCTTAAGCCCACCCCATGAGATCTGCATAAGGAAAGAAATCCTCTCCTTCCCAACCTCTCATTCAAATGACAGTAATTAGGGAATCTCATCACTCTAGACCTGGAGAGGGAGGGGACATTCACAGTAATTGGAGACATTACATGAAGCCACACTGCGCTTATAGGAAAAAAAAAAAACAACACATGGAAGAAACCAGCTCCCTCTCCCCCAACCTGGTTGGCATTTCTTGAATAAATTGCCTTTTTTGAGGCACATCGGTGTGCTTTTTAATACTGGAGACTACTGGAAGGCCTCCTGCAGCCCGATTAAGTGTAATGCAGTGTAAGAAAAATAGGAAGGAGGAGGAAAACCCTCAGAAAGGCAATCGAAGTGAAAAATATATCAACAGCATGGTGGCTGCGGCAGAGCCAGGAGTCATGTTCTAAACACGCTCCGACTTCCCAGTCGTTTGCTGTGCCGGACACTCTGGGGACCCCAGCACAGCAAACTACAATTTCTAGTAAATATATCCCAGGGACACAATTAGTTTTTCAGCTGGGGGCATGATAAATTGGTCATGCATAATTCAAGGCTAGAGCGGGCTGGAGTATAAACTGCTCCCTGGCAGCTTCCAGCTCCCTGACAGAAGAATGCAAATGGGCTGCCTGGCGCAGGGGCTGACGGACCCCGCTAAGGCTGCTGGCTTCATCTCCCCGCCTGTGTGCTCCCACATCCACCAACGTGCACAGCAACGACCATTTTAGCCTTTCCTTCTGTGCATCTCTCAGTGATTTTAATTTCACAGCAATGTATCCATCACTGTCCGATGGCCTTTTGGGACCGAATGCGCATTGTTATCACAACAAATACCACTCTCCGCTCATTCTACTCTGTTTTTTCCATACGCAGACACAAGAGAATGGTTTTGGCATAGAAAGAGGCTGAGGAACTGTGTGGTCTATTGTCAGTATTAGGTGGCCTGGGGCAAGTAATTTCAAATCTGCCTCAGTGTTCTCATCTACACAATGGACGTAATTCCAACCATGCAACTGCAAGGTTAGCAAGACGCACTCAGTTTGGGGTCTGACAAAGGTTGAGAGGTGACTGAGGATATGCAGCCTAGCCAAAGCAACAGCCTCAAGTTCTCTGGGCTTATTTTAGGTATTGAAATAAACATAACTACCCATTCAAAGTGATCATGTAGGAGAACAAGAGAACTTGCTGCTTCAGAGAAGTTACCTTAGTGATGAATGAGGTGAAACCTCCAAGGAAACTTCAGGAGTCCTTCAAAATTACGTCCTCAAGTTTCCCAGTGCATGCCCTACAGCCTCCCAACCAGGGAGGGATACACAGTGTACACGATGGAAAAATCTGCTAGAAAAATCACTACAAGTAGTCTCACTGCAAGTTAAATTATTCTTTGTGGTGTCAGATACAGCCATGTAACTGAAGGCTGATGACTCTCTTTCACCAGCTGCAGTTTTGCCATCTTACATAACTCTGAAACCACTTCTCTGGATGTGTTGCCATTTTCTGCTCTTCAGGAACAGAACAGGCATTTTAAGTCCACTCTGTGAGAAATATTCTTAGGTAACACTGAGGCAGAGCAGGGGTATTCATAAAGGAAAATTTTGTTTCATTTTGGCAGTGTACCTGCAGATACAACAGCCCTTTAATTTCATGGTCAGTTCCACATACCCAGATAGGTGGACTTTGGTTTCTACCTAGTAGTTAGTGAAAATAATCCAGGTTTGTCTGTTTTAATAGGAATACTCCTAATACTCCCCCCCCCCCCCCCGTGACTCTTTATATAGAGCTGGGTTGTCCTAGAATGAGACCAAATAAAATCCAAGTGGAGATACATGGGGTACAAACCTTGGGAGCAGAGATGTTAACGTTGGTAAGACTGAACATCCTCATCAACTTTAAATTACATAATTCTGCCAATACTCAAAGTAACACTGAGTCCAAGAAAAAACAAACTGTTTAATGCAGTAACACTGATTAAACAATTTCTTATATTGCACCTTCCTGTACTAGGCAGTGCTAACATGTCTCAAAAACCTGTAAGCATGGCCCTCTCCCACCCACTTGCCATCAGCGCAGAGAATGACGAACCATCCATGACAATATTTTGATACTTTTACATACAGTTAATACCAAAACTGCTGGAGCAATCTTCTTAACATAAAAAGTCAGAACTTCCCTACCCCAACCACAGACTGCATTCTTCAGTTTTACAGCTTCTGGAATGTTGTAACCCATGCTCATGAGGAGGGAAGTGCTGCTAAGAAACTCTCTCTCTCATCCCCCTGAAATCCAGTCTCTTCCAACCACTCTTCCTCCTCCTTTCACTCATTAGGTATGTCCTCAGACTCATCTACATGGGGCTAACCCATTGGTTTAAGGTATCATTGTATAAATCAGGTAAAATGCCTTACTTTCTTATAAAAGAAACACAACGTGCCACCTTCTGACATCCTCTATGGAGAAGCTAAGAAATCAAATGTAGAGAAACATTTCACTCAAACGTTCTTCCTTTACCTAACTAAGCTGGTGAGCACCCGTGTGCACACATACAAATGATTATCTGCAAAACTGCTACAAGAGTAAGTAGGCCAGCCTGAGTTTCCCTTTGGACTAGGTTAACTAAATCAGTGCTTCAAAAATAAACACATATTTAACTAAACTTGCACAGTTTTATATGATTCAGCAAGCCTGCCTTGTGGGAACACCTTCACACTGGAAAACAACAAAGCACCAAACACAGTATTTACAGGGCTGTCTTAAAGGCATGTGCTGCTGAAGCCCAGAGGTTTGCAGGATGGAATCAGAAGCCTGCATTTTGGTCCCAGGATTTTTGGTCACAATGAATATGAAGCTCTTCAAGCCCTGATGTTTGTCAGCAGACTCTGGAGGAGCTGGTGAGCATGACAGCAACCATTTCACCAACAACTTCAAGTGATGCCATGTTAAATTCTGGCCTGGAGTGTAAGCAATTACAGAGCAGGAGCTGAGGATGAACTACAGGACCACATCACTGCACTCTTGGCAAGAATCACATTTCCTCCAAGCCACCAAGTCCCTTCCTTTCCCAATTAAACAAAAAATATATAAACCTTCTAAAATTTAAGTAGAGTTTCAAAGTTCAGCTCTGTTCACATCAGCCCACAGGGATTACATTAAAAAACCCCACTATGAACAGAATTTTTTTGCTTAGTGAAAATAGCAGGGGCAAAACAGGGCTAATGAGAGTTATTATTTTTATGCACATTGGTAAGCTTTTTTATATTCACACATGAATGTCTTCTCCATGAAAATAAAATTCCCTGACAAACATGGTGCACTAATTGTTGTCCCAGTTATAAGGGCTAACCACCTTACAGCAAGTCTAGTTGTGGAAAATATCTGGTCAGGTTGTTGCTTTTTTTTTTTTTTTTAATTTTTTAATTTCTGTTTCAGTATATGTTAAATAAAACCTGTATCTGAATGGGACAACATGACTAACAAAAAAATGCCAATGTCTTCATGATACAGGATCTCCGTGCACCGCACTTTTGGATTACAAGGTTTTATGGTTCCTGGCACACCCTTCACACTTTGGTTCAAATGCACAGCCACTTTCACAAGAAGTTTCTAGCATGGTACACATTTGTTTCATTTAATTGCACACAAGCCCGGGTGTGTTTTTGCATTCAGGTATACAGTTACACTGCTCACAGGCTGACATATGGGTACAGCCAGACACCCAAGTCCATACACAGCTGGGAACACTGCACAACACCAAAAGATGGTTAGAAAAAAGACACGAGGGGAATCACATCAAGAAGAGAAAGTTGTGGCTGGTCTTGTGTCGAAACCACTGGTCTGAACTTCCCAGTGAAAATTTCTAGGTGTAAAGTGAAAAGATGCTTAAAATCCCCTATCAAAAACATGACCATGAATTATCAGTGTCAGGAAACCCATGTGAAGAAAGCTTCACAAATCATCCATTAAAGGAAAAATTGGCCTGTTCCTATCCACACTGGGAAAAACAATGAAAAAACCTGAAGTGGTCTTGCTACACAAGCCAAAGCCCAACAAGCACTGGCTCTGATGGATCAAGGCTTGAGAGGCAATTGTGGCATGAAGGAGCCTCTGCAGAGAACTTGCTGCTGCTCCAGCCGTTATGCTCGAGAGTCTGTCAAGCCTCGTGGCTCAGATGCTCTCAGCTGCCAAGGTGAAAATGAGCAAGGAGGAAGCTTCAAGATGCCACAGCAAAACAACAGTCCTCTGGGATAATCAACTCAGAAGGAAGCTCTCCATACATACAGCTATACCTGCACACTGGTAACCCAAGAGTTCTGGGATGGTGATGTGCAGAGAAGCAAGACCTGGGTAAGCACCACCCTGCAGACAAAACTCTGCATTTTATTTACACAGCTCATATCTACACCACATTGTAAGTGGAGCCTCCCAGGCATTTACAAGGCTAGAAAATTAAAACTGCAGTTTGGTCAGAAATATTAAAAAGCCTTGGTAGTTCCACAAAGCAAACAGCTCCCGATGGAGGATGAACCAGCAATTCCTTCCTGGGCTTCCACTGGAAAAAGATTAGAAGCACATTAGATATAATACACCCATATGCTTTGTTTTGCTTGCCTTTTGTTTTGCCTGTTAAGAAAAGAAAAGCATGATAGAAACTTCTCCAGAATATTAAAAGTAACAATTTTTAAAAAATTATTAACAAACACTAACCTCAGATCATTAGCTAACCTGGCAACAGACCAGAGAAAATTTATAGCCGACGTGCAACATCAGCTCTCATCCAGAAATGCTAATTTCAGTAAAATGAATAGTGTGTGGGCTTTTCATACTGCTTTGCATTTGGCTTCTCACAGCCCTGTTTAAAGCCTGGGAACCGGCCATATAGTTAAACTGCACAGATGTTCAACAATCTGTACTTGTGTTAATTACCCTAATGTGAGCAGAAACTCAACAGATCCCTGCTAATGAAGGAGAAAGTTTTCCAGTGTGACTACCGTATGTTTCATTGTCACTGTATTACCAAGCTTCTCCCCCTCCTTCCTCTGCCCCCCCAGCTCCTATTCTCTCCATCTCCTTTGCATTCACATCACCCTCCTACCTCAGCATGCATGAATTGGACCAACTAATGACTGTGTATTCGCAACATGGCAGACACCATTAGGCTGATCGGAGGTGCGGCTGCTGAATTTTAACAGGCAATTTTAAACAAGGTAAGAAAAACAGATTCATCATGCTCCTGATTCTCTCATCCCCACCCATCTGCCATACTTCTGCCCTTGCCACAGCTCAAAAACACTTGCGAAGTGCAAATACACTTCCCCCTCTGTAAGACGCAGGCGTATACAGAGCAATGCAAATAGATGTTGCTGGGCAATTACTGGAGATGGAAGCTGGAGAGTCGGGTGCATCCAGGAGGACAGACTAACAAGATGGCTCAGAAGCAAGGCTGGAGTGTGGGCCTAGGGAGGGAGCGTGCTGCTCTGCCTTGGTGGGCAGCATGGCAGCCAAAAAGGGGCTGTGGGGGATCCTGTCTGCTGCTCCCCTACTGAGAAATGAGAGCTGCTGGATTTCACTGTGGGAACCACCAGAGCAGCAGTTGTGTGCTCAGCTGTGCGCAGGAGGGCGAGATGGGGTTTCTCAAGGGCATGAAAGGAAAGAGCAAGGCAATGCTCAAGTGACCAGTGCTGCCAGTAGCAATGAACCAATACTGCTGAGCGACTTAACCCGGCATTAAAACATACTCGACCTCCGAAGAACTGCTTCTCCCACTGAGGATCTCACTTTCCCTTCTAGGACCTCTCTGCCCCACTCCCTGCTGCCAATCATCACCTCCAGCCCCTTCTCTCAAAGCAATCTGCTTGGCAAGCAGAAGGCAAAAGGGGCCGGGTAAGGGCAACTGCCTCTGACCCCATTAAGCCCCAAGTGATCTCTGAATGATACCAGCCCTGGCCTAAGCCAGAGTTCACATCTCCCAGGTGCCACCACTTCACATTCAGGCCAGTCTTCACCAGCAAACTGTATTACAATGACCTTCATGGGAACAAATGTACTCACTGAGCTTGACTTGACTGGCAGGCTCCCCTCTATGGAGGAAGGGGGCAGGGAGGACAGCAGCCAACTTTGCTCATTTATCGCATCCATCCTGCTAGCTCAGCCTTCTTCGTCATTCACAGAGCCAACAAGTTGCAAACTCAGAGATGCAGCAGCAGCTGCTGATCCTGGGAACGTGGCCGTGCTGCCACACGTGTCACCCATGCTGTTCTACACCACCTCTCCACTCAGGACAGGTCACTAACCTCAAGCTCTCCACCCCCAAAAGCTTGAGTTCCCTCTCAAAAACGTTCTTCTTTATGAATTGAGAAGCAACAGGGGACAAGTGTCATACAAAAAGGTGGGGAGGGGATCTGGTATAACCCAGAAAGAGTTGAAAATTATTTAGAGAGCACTTGGCTCTTTTCTCCTACCTCTTCATCATTAGTACTGGAAGCAACACAGCTGTCTAATAGGAACCTTAGGAATCCATGGGCCAGCAAAGTGACATTTTCTACACTTAAATAACACTAAGCTGATTTAATTACTGCACTTAATAGTAACAAAAGATGTCTCAATTTAATCTTCAAACGGCCCTTCAAGATCAAAACACAGCTGGCTGGATAACAAGATGGCCTAGGCCAGCAAACAAGTAGGTCCAATTTGCTCAAGAGCTGCATCCACTCCTCAGTATGAAAGGCCAAGAAACACTTGTGTGTAGAACGAATCAAAGCAAGCAGCACTCCTGTCACCCCCCCTCCCTCCCTGCCTGACTTCTGTTATATAGAAAAAAAAAAATAAAAACAAAAAGGCAGCTGATTCACAGGTAGAGAAATGCAACATGATAACAGAACAAATTATGATGTTTGGTAGAGAAATGAAAGAAGTAAGAACCAAGATTTAACAACTTTTGTTTTTATAACCCTTCAAGATGATTAGGAATGAATGAATCAGATTAAAATCATATGGGTACAAAGGAAGGTCTCCAACTCTTGTTTTTCTTTCCATACTGGACAGAAGGAGGCAGCTCATTAAGGAGAGCCCTCAAGACACAGCTACAGTGATGAACAACCAAGCTTTTTTTTTTCTTTTTTGTAAAAAAAAAAGAAGTGTCTGCCAGCTGTATTTGGGCAAGAAAAAGTTAAGAAAAATTAACCATTTACTTTTGACATTTTCTAATTTTCCATACTGAGCTGTGACTGTTACGTTTCGCAAACTACTCTGAGAAATGACCCCCTCTAGAGCAGCCTTCAACACACATTCCCACGGACACCATGGTTGAGTCTCTCCAGGCACCTTCAAGGAATTTCTAAGGTTTTGCACGTTCCATTTCACACAGAAAAGTTAATGCCAATCTTTCAGCCACTGCAACATTTCTGCGATCTCCTGAGTGGCAGAGAAGAACAAATAAACTTTAATGTGGTACACAGGATGTAGCTTTCCAACTCCCCTTTCCAACTACAGATAGTAACACAAGGGGTGCAAAGCCCAGTTTTTTGATCTAAGTCTTTCTAGTAGTATTAATTACAAACAAGTTTGCTAGAAGTCAGTTTGTTGATCTTCATGGGTTTGGTCTGGATTGACAACAGTCTGTGGGATATGGTTGCTGAAAGCTTAGAAGATTTTTTCTAATAATTTATCCTAAACTTTTTCTATTGATGGAGAACTAAGGTTAGGTAACTTAAGTGTTCCGATTTTCTTGGAGCCCTGGATCATTGTTTTTGGCGGGATTCCAGGTTTTTTTGGTCTTTTCCTTACACACAGAGCTTTCTCCATCCGAAGCACTTCTTAAACAACAGATGATCTCATCAGTCACTGCACCATGAATTTGGAAGACTGAGGACAAAAGGGAATTTGCTACAACTCTGGTGACTCTCCTCTCCCTGGACTGTAACACAATAAAGAAAGATGATGTCCATGTTAACAATGATCAGGGTCAGGCAATCCAGTGGTTTGCTCAAATACCCTGGCAGGCATGAAACATCTAACCAGAAAACCAGAGTCACTTAAGTGGTGGGACTTCAAGAGGTCTTCTGGCTCAACTTCCTGCTCAAACAGGGTTCAAGCAGGTTTCAAGGGGCCTTGGTTGGTTGAATCTGCATGCAAATTCTGGTCTAATTCCCTTCTTGTTCATTTAAGTACCTTCCTTTCCCAGTGACTTTCACCCTGGATAGACCTATACTTTTAGAAATGCCTTATTTTGCAATAAACAGTTGAAGAAGTACTCATTGCTTCCATTTACAATACAGCCTCCGTACTGGTTTGTGCTCAAGTGCAGAGAACAAACCTTCATACTTCATGCTAGCTGGGTTCAGACATTTGAATGGCAACTGGGAATAAAATCTCCCATCTCTCTGTCCAAATAGTTTCATTGAAGCATTGCACCTTAGGTTAAAACCACTTTCTCAACAAGTTTAAGGTCTAGATCACTACCAAGAGATCTTGAGGCACTTGCTGCTGAAGCTCTAGCAAGTGTGTGTTTTCAGTTTGTACGTTTAAGTAAGTGACAAAGATTGGGGGGGGGGGGAGCAATTCCCTGAACTAGAATTCACAAGTGCAACCAACTAGAAAATCTCCTGCCTGCTTGTGAGGAGGGAGTCAGACTTTCTCAAAAGCCAGCTCTGCTCCATGCCTGGCAGTACGTACAAAGTGCCAAGTATGAAATCCTGACCCCACTGCAGTCAGTGGCAAAACTCCCATCGATTTTCTCAGGGCCAGGATGTTCAAACCTGCTCAGACAATCCACAAACCACCATTTCAAGGGCACACCTTTGCATGAGATTCCCAAGGGACTTCTGAGTTTTGTCTTAAATGCCTGGATTATTTTTACAATTCCAGTTATGGGTTCTTTGTTCGCAGGGAGTTAAGCAATACAAAGAACACAGCGAGAGAACAATGGAGGTATTACCATGCATGATTTGTCTTTAAAAAAATTATCTTTCTTTTCATGAAGTTATAGATCCAATTTCAGTCTTTATTATCACTTTGCCATGTGAGAAAGTGGTTCTTAATTTTAATAAAGGAAGGGAGCTTCATATTTCAACAAGAGCTAAACGCTTCCTGCAGTACAGGAGTTGGAAAGCTCTCTTGCTAACAGCTACCGCAGACCAGATCCAGGGAGTTTGGAAAGGGAAATAATCCATCCACACCAAGTAAATAAATCTTGTCTAGGACATACCTAACGGTGGGCAGTAGCCCAAAGGCATCTTTGTCCAATGAGATAATATCCCTTAAAATGGAGGGTGCAGAAATGAAAAGCTTGCTCTGCCAAGCACATATCACCAAACTCAGTGTCCCAGCAACTACTTATCCTGCTGCAGCCTATGGTGCACCACTGGCCTAAAAAAATCTTCCCCATTATGTTAATGGCTCTGGAGAAAGGGCCAGAACCTTTAGCTAAGATTTCAAAGTAATTTTCTCCCTCAAATCTACTTTGCCCTTAGAATGGAGTCTGTGGTATATTTAAAGAAGGTTCTCATCTAAAACTTAACTGTATTCTACTTTATGTGAAGAATGACAAGTTTAACCCAATTTAAAAAACAAAAGTAAATAAGTGCCCCAAATTCACACAGGATTGTGCAGTTTACCTTTGAAAAAAATAATATTAGAAGCCCACCAATCCCATTTCATGCTGCTATATAAATTTTGAAACAGAAATGCTAGTTGTGTTTGGTCAGCCGAAGCTTCGGATCTATTCCAGCTGAAATGTGTTATGGAAATTCCTTCTCCCCTGAAGATGACCAATAGCCCTATTATTTTCCAGCCTTCCCCACTAGACCCTGTTTACACTAGTGCTGGAGCCATAATAGCAAAATCTATCTTGAAACATGGTCCTCACTGGCAAGAAGTAAACAGAGTTTTGTAAAATTATTTTTAATATTGTTCCATCTCTGTTTTGGCAAAGGAAATGAAGTTAGTTGTAAACTGAGCACCAAGAATCTGGTTTAAACAGGGCCCCTGTGGCAAGTAAAAAAAAAAGATTAATGCAACATACCTGAGGCAGCCAATTTGCTTTTGTCAGGTGAAGCATTTGATGCACTTCTGTACAATCAGCATCGCTGCACTAGGGGCAGGGACAGAGCAGTGAAGTCCCTTACCTGCTGTCAGGGCCCAATTTGTTCCATATTAACAAAAAACAAAGTGAGACAAAGCAGTTCCCACACCACAGCTCTCTAGTATTTTTACTTTTTTAAAAGAAACTGAAAAATTTAGAGTTTTATGGGGCAAAATATGATCTCCTCTGGTCCAGATAACAACAGGCTCCTTTCAGCCATGTGTGATCTCTTCTTTCACTCCTCAACCTTGGCAAGGAAAACACAACAAAACGGAAGGAAATACAGAGCCCTTTGCAGAAGATCTAACTTGGGCTGCAGCTACATGGTCATCCAAACAAAAAGGACTGTATACAGTGCCAATATTCTCATTTTCCATTTGAAAACCTCAGGCACAGGCAGGCGAGGTGTCTTGCACAGCAAAGCTGTGCCAGAGAGGAGCCCACAGCAAGGTCTCCTGCCCTGGGTGCCTCAGCTTTCCAGCCAGATTCAAAGAGAGAAACCAAAGCAGCAAAAGCAACTAACATTTGTATCTTCCAACTCTCTTGCATACAATTCCCAGCAAAGGGACTTAGCTGTGATGAACAGGGCTGCAAGATACAGAAGGAAGATACAGTATTTTTATGATTCTTCTCAGGTAGCTGAGCACGAAATCCCTGCCCTTCTCTCTCCTCAGGCCATTCATCTTCTGCAGGTGATGGAAAGCCGCTCTGCTGGCGGGTGGTCCTGCCCTCCCAGACCTTAATGCTTAATTGCCACAAATCAATTCCAACCTTGATGCTCAGGCTGCTGCTACCCTGTCCCCCTTTCTCTTTACACTAATCACAGCCCAGGATCCTCTCATGTTACTGAATGAACATTCGGACAGCAACTTCAGAAAAACAAAGAGGCAGCACCGGAGGCCGCTCGCTGTGGCCAGCGCCATGAGTTGGTGTTACGCAAGGAGAACAGCCTAAAAAAAAAAGTCAACTCTAGTGTCTGTGCCTGTGCGCACGTGTGCACACACACATGCCTTCTATTTTATTTTTTTGTTCAACTGGAATTAATGAAGAACAATAAACAGTGTTTGTCTCCTGAAAGCAGCAGCGGGGGGATGAAATATGCCTCTTAAGCTTATCAGCTTCAGCGCCACTGAAGAGAAAGCTGGCTTTTAAGCCCAGGGATAATGGGCTGTCCTTTCAGGAAGGTATCAGAGGTCTCAGGAGAGGGAGACAGCACAATGGTGTGACCTTCAGCTAATAAAGCCCACCCTAGAGTCCAAAGAAGCTTGGGGAATACTGACAAAAGTTCATATTTACAACAGCCTGGACCCTTTCCAGATACCATTACCAGTTTAGAGAGCTGCAGCCTCTGTATGTACACTCACACAGGCTTTTATTCTGCCTACTCCTTTCTTTCTTTGTTCCCATGCTGGCAAAAAAAAATTAGTCAGAAAATGACAATTCTTTTGCTAACAAGGCCCCACCAGCATCTTTTTTAATGAAGAGAGTTACTTAAAATTTCAATTTCAACCTCAGCACTATCCCCTACTTAAAGGGGATTCAAGGCCTCTTGCAAGGATTCTCAGTGCGTCACTATGCTCAACAGGAAGAAAGCATATGTGTTTTTGTGGAAAATCTGCTGATGTATTTATAATTCTTTAAACAAAAAGGCAGCCAACATATTGTAAAATGAGAAGGGGTTTTTTTGGTTTTTTTTTTTTTTTTTTTTAAATAGGCACTGGCAATCAATGCAGTCCCAGTCAGAAATACAACCCAAAGTTTTTTTAGACAGAAACTGATCCCCCCCACCAGTCAGGGTTGTGGTTAGCAAAATGATGTTTAGTCCATAACTGGAGTGCATAAGCATGACTGGAATACAAATAATAAATAATATTTTTAAATGGTTCATACAGTGAAAAAAGCCAAATTCAAAACACAAAAACTGTCTGAAGCAAAAGTTTCAGTTTTCCACCTCCCAGAGTAGTTCCAATACAAATATATAAATATAAAGGTTCGGAGGAAATCTGCTTTCAAAGATAATTTCACTGAAATCAATATTAAAACTCAAAACATTTAAAGGAAATAACACCTTCAGTGACAGAACTGTTTTGACTGCACTTTTCAATCCAGCCATGCCAGTCTGCCATTTTTATTTATCTGCCTCATAATTCATCTTTCCCAACCTGAAACCAATCTTGCTGGGGTTCAAAAGGGATCAAAAAACTGGAACAGGTTAGAATTTCTCCCAATAACATCTTCTAAAACGTGCCTTTGTATCTTGGCGGTCTCATTTACCATGCTGGTATTTAACAGGCAGAAGAATGCTGAGCAGACCTCTACAAAGACTATGCATTTCTTGATTTTGCAGCCTTTGCTTTCCAGTGAAGAACCTGTTTCCATCAACAGCTACAGTTACATCAGCTAGACAGGCTCACAAGTAGTTTTCCAGCTTCCTAGAGTTTTGGCCCAAGCATGCATTTTATCTGTTATCCTTATCCCATCCAGCCACATTCACTGTCAAGAGCTCAGGTGATTGATTGCAGCCTGCCTGAAATCAAAGTAGTCAAATTAGACATTAATGTTGTGCTTAATGTGCTCACACAAACAAGGTCACTGGTTGCATCAAGGCTAATAGGAGATGACACACACTGGGACTGCATGGCCCAGGGGACTGGGAAGAGGATGAAGAGTCTTCAGTTTACAGCCACTATTTCAAAATGAAGCCAGATTCTACAGACACCCTAGCCCTGCAAGGACTGCTCAGCAACCTGCAAAGATCCACTCACAGCCCAAACTCAGGGTAGGAGCACTCAGTCCTCCATAACCTCAGGACAGAGGCACTGCTATTGCCTCGACTGCAGCCAAATTTTGATCACTGTCAAGATTAGCTACTCTTTGTCCTTGCTCCCAAACATTGCTCCAATTACATTCGTCCTCCCTCTAGAGGTGAGCTAACAAAAACAATAAGCAGTACTGAATGTAGGAGGTGGTGTAAAACACCAGAGAAGAAATATAAAGGCTCCTAGGAAGTCAATAGTGCCATCAGAAAGATGAAACCATGTTCATCTTGGAAAAATACCAACTAATTCATCTGAGGGAAAATAATACACAGTAATCTGCAAGAAAGACAAAGTTGCACAAGCAGAAGGTACTGGGTTCTTCCAGCATGAACCTGTAGCTCTGCCTGAAAGCCAGAGTCCAGCAGGGTGAAATCCCCATTACCAGCCCACCTGAAGGCAGGGGCATAGAGAGAAGACCCCTGAAGCAAGGTAAAACAATTTCCTATGGATAAGAGAAGGCGCTATGAATTGTAACATGAAATACTTGGTTTCCAAGACCATCTCTCTACACACTGTTTCAAGGATGTGAGGTTATGTCTCCTGGCTGCCACCAAGGCCCTAGCTAAGTGCTTTCATTGCCTAACCTTTAAAACAGAATTGTTTTATTTAGAATAGCAGCAAGTTCCTATTGAGGAGCTCCAGCAACAACTGTGTCTGGTTGTAATTTTATACCTGTTTTCCATGGCAGAGCCCCCTGGCTCTCAGGAAACCACGGGGTATTAACTGTATCCCAGAGAAACAGGCACATTCAGGACATATCTTCTGCCATGGTAGATGAGCAACTGCTCTGAACTGTCCTCTTCACTTCCAAACCCTAGACACTCAGGAAGTCTTGCTTTTAGAATATTATTTTAATAATGAATATTGCAGATAAAAGGCTGAAAATACAAGCTCAGTCCTGAGGTGTGAATAATCCCACCCGTGGCTCTCCTGCACCCTGCCTTTGAGCATTAAAATGAGAAACCTAAATGACCTGCCAACATTGTTCCATGACATGGCGCAAGACTTCGTCTTCATTGAGCCAAGAGGTAAACAAATTCAGGGCTTGAAACTGCAAAGAATTAAGACTTAGTATCAGCCAAGATAGCAACTGGATCTCAGAGGCCTGTTTCCCTCTGAACTTCTCCTCACTGCCATGACATGCTCACACTGAAAATTTTCCCTTGAGCGAGTGCCTGACTAAAATACAGCACACCCTTACCATAAAGCCCTTTGTTAAAACATCCTTGCCATAAAGCTGCAAAACCTTGGCTCCCGAGTACATTAAATCCTTATAAACCTGCCTTCATTTTAACCGTGCAGTATTTCAAAACACAAAGTGCTTCTTCTGAAAGAGAGCACTTTAATGAGGAAAGGGGTAAAATATATAAACCAAACCTCATTATGGCGTAATTTCTAGGAGACAAGCATGCTGTTATAGAAAGAAGCCACGGCAATTGCATTTCACATGGCTTGAAGATTTAATACTTTTAAAGAGCCACTGCTGCTTTCAGCCATTGGTGGTGTTTTGTTTCGAACCTAACAGAAAGCAACCAGAATTATGGGTTCACTGTCAGGTATACATTTTAAATCCTGTAAATTGTTGCAAATGCTGGATTGGACTCTACTGCATGCTCACAAAATGCAATGTAAGGGACTAGCTACAAATTACTGTGTATGCTTTTATCTTTTAAATCTCTGTATGCTTAAAGGTTGTTGCTTTAACCATGATGATGCAGCATGGACATGGTAAATTACCCAAATCAGATCCAGTTCACACTGGATTCAAAGTGCTTATAATGATACAGCTTATTCACATGTTAACAGTGAAGTCAAAGAAACCCACCAAAAAACACACTGCAAGAAAAATCTAGGGTACTGATGGACAAGTGAAAGTGATGGATATAACAATGTTTAATACCTCCTTTCAAGTAAACCAGGGTAACTGGCACATCAAAGGGGCTGCAATAGCTTTTAAAAAATAAGACTAATTTAAAAAAAACCCTGAAACTCAGTTGCTTTCTACAAAATATCAAATGGAACAAACCCCTGTAGCCAACTAAAAAATGTTACTGGAAAAAACTGTTCTCCCAAAGAACAAATTATCTATCTATCAACACAGCATCCTGAATTACATTGGTCTGGAAGACTTTTAAACTTAATCTAATATAAAAGCCATTACTGATTACAGTTATTCCACATTAGTCTTCTAGTTGTAACTTCTGAAATGAAAGCTTAGCAATGATTAGGCATTTACTACAATCAGTAGAGAAAAATAGTGAAAAAAAGATGAGTGTAAAGGTCACTACAGAGACAACACTTTTTTTTTTTTTTTTGGGGGGGGGGGGGGAAGAGGTAAACAACACAAACAAAAAACCCCCTCAAACCCCCACAATAACCCCACCCCAAACCCATCACCAGCATGAGGAATGCACTTCATGGCAGCTTTGACTTGAAGCACATATAACACTGATTGATGAATACTGAAAGTGAAGACACCAGTGGAAAATTAAACCCAACCAAGAACCAAAATTGGGACATTTATTCTGTACTTCTTGGTACTACTTTAGAAAAATAATGCAAGAAGGACCAGTATTTCAGCAAATTATAATTTTAAGTACTGTCACAGATCTGGATCAACAGCAGGGTAAAAAGCTGACTGATGCTATAACCTAGTTAGGATAAGCATTTCCTCTTCTCTCTTTGCTGTAACTCATAATGAATGAAATTCTGGACTGAAAGGTGCTTGTTCTCCCTGAATACTGAAAGGTTCAATACTCACTACATGGCTATGGTGACAGAGTAGCACTTCTGATAGCAGTTCTCAGAGAAGACATCTGAAGAGAACATAATACACCAACCCCCTTTCTAAATACAAAATCAATAACTCTGCCTTTGGGTCCTGTTGCTGAGATACTTCTACAATTTTCATTTCTACTGATGAGACTCTTCTTTCCGTGTTCACAGCACGAGGATAAGAGGTTCCTCCTTCACCATCATCACTCCCTTGCTAAGTAACAAAAGACTTTTCCAACTCTTATGAACTTTGCCACAGGAGAAGACAGCAGGCTGGATGAGTCTGAGTCAGCATGTCAGCACATGAATTACCACAGGATGTCTGGCATTAGGGTAAGCCAGCCTAGCACGTGTCTTTCCTTAACTCCATTTTTACTTCAATATTTCCCTTCTTTGCCATGCAACTAAACCTCAAGGAAGAAGATAGCTGCAAGCAAGCGCACATGCTACTTTAATTTTACAACCTTCCCACTCCCTCCCTTAATAACAGAGGGTTTAGGGTGCTAGAAACAAGAAGCCTTATCACAAATGTGTAATGAGACCCTGAGCCAACAGGTTAGCTGACATGGAACTGTTAACAGTGAATTGGCTTGGAGACAGTGGGGGAAAAAAAAAGAAAAAAGAAAAAAATAAGAAGACAGGGAGCGTGATAGACAGAGACAGCAACCAATTCAGCTGCAAGAAATCAAGCTAAATCAGTCCCAAGTGCCCATGTTGGAGAGACTTGATCTCATACCTTGCTTGTTATCAAGGCACTCCTGATACGAGTCAGCTCCAGTTCCGTTGCGGTCTACAGACAAAACAAAAAGTTTCATTCATATCAAACATAAATATTAGAAACTTCTCAAATGGCAGCCTTGCTGGAGCAACAGGTTACGTGCAAATAGCGCTAATTCTTGAGGAGGCCACGCTGGTTCACTCACATAAACTGTGACTTGTTACAAACAAGCTGCAATAAACTGACACCAACCCTCTCTGCAGGTTTGTCCTGGGCTGTGGGTGCAGGGTGGGCTCCTCCCCACCCTGCCCAGCTGTCTCCAGGTTGCTGAGGGCTCAGGGGAGGGGATCACAGCTGCATCTGCTCTGAGTAAGTTCCTTAAGCACATGGAAAATGGAATACTTTGAGTTAAATCTATCATCACACTGCCCACTGTAGGCCTTATGAAACCACTGGTTTAAACTAGCAGATCTCAAACTGTGTTCTGGAGTAGACTTCGCTGTGCTGTGCTCCCTTGTGGGTTTTGGCTGCTACATTGTATGAAAGACAACTGAAAATACAAGAACATACTTTCCAAATATTACTACTCCATGGAAGCAATGTTGCTGTGGTTACCACTAGGGTTATGTGATCCAGCAGCAGGAGAGAAGCTAGTCTGTGCCATGAAAACAGGGGAGAAGCTTAGGATCCTGCACTTGTGTATGGTCCACATGGGGAAGATGACAGACAGTTCCCAAATGCAGGTGTGGTCACACAAGTGTAATTTATGGATACCACCTAACAAAACCCTTCATCTGCATTACAGGTTCAATGAGATCTCATCAGCTGTGTGTAAAAATGGTTTAAACTGTAGGTTAGCAGAATCAGGTTACAGCATGGCTTGGACCTCAAAAGCAAACCAAAGAATGTTCCAGCATGGCTTCTCCTCCTGCTTTACAGTTCAGTTCAACCACAAAAAAAGTATGGATGGTCGTTGAAAAAAAAAATTAAATACATCTGTAAAGCCTGGATAAACTCATGCTCTCTCAGCAGTTTACATGCACCTTATGTATTGTGCTAAGTATGAGGAACAAAGCAGCTGAACCCATGTGAGAGGTCTGCACTCACTAAGGGTCCTCAAAAAGTAAACATTTTGTACATTACATGTTTAACGATACACATGGTGCTAAAATCCATCTGGTGGTGTAACTACCAAATCATTTGATCAAGTCCACGAGACAAGCTCCCACCACACCATCTCCAGTGGCACTGGAGACAGCTCCTCTACCAGAATAGCTGTATCTGTGTGGTGATCACAACTAATAAAAAAGCCACCACTTGGGACTGGGAGTTAGCACCTCTCACTAGAGGCTCAACTGGGCATACAAGCTACCCAGTAAGACTATTTCAGTCTCACCATCAAAAGAATCAGCACAACAGCAACATGTTAATTTATTTCTGAAGATGTTCTTCAAGCCAAAAGATTCTGTTCACAAAAGAAAAAAGACACTGCCGAGAACTCTCCCACCCAGGCACCTGCAAACAACTGCATTTCTGCAACCCCAAAAAGGGACTGGCTCCTGAACATGATGGCTTTCTGGCAGTTCTTGCATGTGGCAAACACATTCCCACACAAACTGCCCTTCCATCTTTGCTCGACCCACAGCTGGCCATGGTTCCTTGAATGTATGAAGAGATGCAGATCACAGTGAAAAGGCTTCACATTCAGCAATAGTATTTAATGAACAAAGAAGCAAAAATTAAAGTTGCCCCACCATTTGTGTTGCGTAAATCCCAGATAATAGATCTTCTCCCTAATCCTAATGAGGCCTTCCTATAAAAATCTTTATTAGCTTTCAGCTCTGCAGATTGCCCAAAGGCTCATCAGTTTCCCTATCTCTCAGTACCAAGATCTGCTTTAACTTTTACAAATAGCTCTAAGATATTTCTCAGCTTATCAGCATTGCCAAGCAGCCTGTCTTATCATTACTATTGCAGATAAAATAAATGAGCTCAGGATGATATGAATAATGGCATTTTCTGTAGGCTGGTTTCCCATTACATTTTCAACAGATTGTAGATTTAAACTTCAGCACAAAAGAAAAAAAAATAAAAAAGTGGAGGGGGAAGGGTGTTGTGCTTTTTCTTCTTCCCATTTACCTTCACAATCTCACAATGTAGGCTGCATTTTTAAGCTCACCTGATTCGAGCTAGTAATTAATTTTGAAAGGGAGCAGAAAGACCCCAGCTCTGCTTTCTCTGAAGACCAAAAGCACAGTTACTTCTGGGATGTTTTTTCAGCTGCATTTGTTGGAGAGAGGCAAGGGCTAGATTGCACTCTGCCTAATGAAGCCATCTTCATTAGTTCGCTCCTTTCCCTAGCAGACTAGGAATACCAGTCAGATTGGGAATTGAAATCATGAAAAGCAACAGAACTGCGTTTGAATTAAAAGACTAGGCTACAAAGGTCTCCGACGTCTGCTCCAGGCTGATTAGCACGAGGCGCGTGTGGCGCCGTTGCGGCACAGAGCGAATTGTACAGCGCACGTTCGTGGGTAAATGCAAAGCGTTTGGGGAGGCAAGGAAGCTGACAGACTAACACATCTCTCCCTTTTCGTGACAGCGAGCAGGGAGGTCATGTTCTGGCAACCATTTTCTGCCTGGCCCCTGCAGCAATCACTACAGGGTTAAATGCTTTTCCGCTCCCCAAATTCCTAGCCCTGTCACTGTATCAAGGTTATCTATTATTGGCAGTGACAGGTGAAAATTAATCTCCTAATTATTTCTTGCTGCGTAATCTGCGCTGAAGAAGTAACATAAAAGGATTACAGTACACCCTCTACGGAAGGCTTTGCTAGAGAGCAAATCATCCAGGGAGATAGAAGGTATGTGGTAAAGAGATATTTATGAAGGATTTCCAACCATTTTAAATGCAGGCTATTCTATAACTTTGTAACCTACAGCTTTGGAGTAAGGATCTACTTGAACGTATCTTAACAGCCTAAATGGTTTTTATCGTTGATTATTCCATGGGAAAAAAACCCCAAGATTTATACCCATTATGTCCCCTATTCTCTTTTGGTACAGCAGTTACTGCAGAAATGGCATCCACGTACAGATGTTTTTTATCCCCCACAAAAACGTTATGGCAAACAATGCACCCAGCTTGCTTTAACTCAATATTAAAAATCTTGTCGCTACCTCCCATGGCAA
This sequence comes from Hemiprocne comata, assembly GCA_020745705.1. Taxonomy (NCBI): domain Eukaryota; kingdom Metazoa; phylum Chordata; class Aves; order Apodiformes; family Apodidae; genus Hemiprocne; species Hemiprocne comata. Next base: position 7,497,494 of record CM036602.1, on the reverse strand, counting down.
TTTAGCTGTAACATTTTTTCCATGAGAACATAAGCTAGGCTGAGTAATTTCAAAATTAAACACATTTAAAAAAAATAAATCTCATTTTGTAAACAAGCTGGAAATATCTTTGGTAACAACACAAACAGCCACCTTGAAATGCTGCCTTCATGTAAACTCTAACTCTTCTCCTACCACCCACCATAAAGTAAGGTTTATTTTCATAGTTTCATTAAAGAAGATACATTTTATTTATTCTTAACCCTTTCAATGCAGCCATATAAAGTACAAACAGATGTTTTGGAGAACCTATTTTTCCATCCCCATGTCAGCAGCACCATCCTAGTTTGAATTTACAAGAACTGACTATCACAGGTTGCCATTCCTAAAATTTAGAATAACTTTAGCTACCTTGAGAGACACTCTCATGCTAAGCTGTGCCTGTGAGATGGTTAATGCGGGGGTGACTATCTGTAAAACTCTGGCAGGGTAATGGGACAGGGCAGAGAGGACAATTAACACCCTGGCATCACCATCTGCAATCAAGTCCCTCCACCAGTATCAGTCACCTGTATTTTCCATTTCCTTGACAGTGGTCTTCTATGGGGTGCAGAAACACGACTAATTCCTGTATTCAAACTCCCAGTGCTTAAATCCACCACCTTTCTGGAAAGCAAAGCCTTGCCACAAACTTTGAAAGCAACACACTGGGCAGCAGTGAGTGGCCTCTGCTCTGGTCTGCATTTCCAATGACCAGGATCTCCCAACGGAGTCACTGTTTGGTGAATCAGAACAGACAACTGACGCTAACCTGATGGGCAAAATAAAACCACCAAGAAGACAATAAAATTGGGACTGTCCTGTGAAACCCAGCCACCCCTCAACAACTGCAATGTGTCCCGGCAGCCACACGGTGGCACACAAAATACTACAAAATATTATCAATGAAATACTGAAATCGGGGCCTGGGCTTCAAAACAGCCATTGCACCTTCAACTTCCTAAACCCAGCGGTAGCTGTGCAAACCTGCCCGGCTTACCAGAGCCACCATCAGGGGTCACTGCGTCCCCTCGGCTGCTGCAATCCACGGAAAGGCGATTTGCAGAGGAACCCGCAAAGTTGGAACACATTTGAAACTCAAGGGACAAAAGCTGAGCGAGCTATTTGAAGAATTACTAGAATCACCAGCACTCAGATTTTAAGTGAGCAACTCAAATTAGGGAAATTCCCCAGCAGTGACAGAGGTGTTAGGATTGTTCACCTTTCTCCTCTGTTGGTTTTGACACCTCCCAACCCCGGGCGGGCGCTGCTGGCCGGCTGGGCCTTGGGCTCCTGGAGGCAACTGCTCACTCTGGGCTCCAAGCAGGGAAAATGATGAAAGGCAGGTGTGTGGAAACATTATTTTCCTATTTAAAGGCAACTGCTACTAAAATTGTAAGGCTCTATTTAAAGAATTTTTAACAAGTGCTCTCTTCTCCATCTGAAACTCAGCTCCTAGGTGATCCTTAGGATTTTAGGAGGACTCTGAAAACACATATCCAGCTACCAAGTTTTACTGAATCCACAACATCACATACACTCATTTCTATGTATTCATTTTCATCAGCATGAGGACGAGGTCATTTGTATTTACACCACTAAGGCTAGAGATTTTCTGTTCCTTAGGACCTGTTTTGAATAGATAAACAGAAATAATTTATTGAAGCCTAGAAGAGAACATAAGCTCTTAATCGTCTACTCTTGGCGTTAAATAAGTAAGGAAATTATTCACTAGCATCTCTCATTTTGCAGATGTTTTAATCTTATGGTTACCTAATCTCTTGCATACTAGTTATGAGAACAAAAGAAATGTGTAGAGGCAAAGCACCCACCTACTAATGTATCTAATACTTCTAACAAGCCTATTTCTCAGTAATATGTTTTGCTTATGGAAATCTGAAGAACAAATTCCTATCCATAGGCATTTTCTCCAAATGCTCCATCACCAACCTCATTATGCAATACAGAAATTCTCCCAAGGGATATTATGTAATGGCAATCCCTCCTTCCTCTCCCTAAGGAGTAGATTTCTCATTACATCTCCCAGTAATTGATCAGTCTAGGAAATAATTTCTGGTAAAACCATATGTTTCTTTACCTAGTTCAGAATTTCCATCTTTATTCAGAAGGATAAGAGACTGCCAGCAACCCTAAAATTTCCATTTCTGATGCAGAATGCCAATCTTTGCTCAAACATGCTATTAAGTGAGGAGCAACACATTCTTGTACCTGCCAGATCTTGTAAATTCATAAAGTCATTAAAATTAACCAGCTTACATTTCCTATTCCAATTATACAAATAATTTTACTTGACTGAATCTGCTGTAATGGCTTGAAAAAGACTGCTTCATATTCAAATTGATCCAGACACCACAATCCCTAGTTATTATGGGTCACTCAATACAAGGATGCTGGGAGTCAAGATAAAAAAAAACACCAAACACAAACAGAAAAGATTTAAGGCAGAAAATTACATAGACGCTTCCAAAAGTACAGCACAGACTGGCTCACTGGAGAATGCAACCCTTTTCATTGCCACTATTGTCAACATATCACCCTTAAAGACCTTAACAGTTTTTAGTTTACAAAGAAGCACCAGAGACACTAATATTTGCATCCTTTACTGGAAGTGAACACTTCAAATTGCAACATTCTTGCAAAATCAGAGCAAAATAAATATCAACTACTGCTAAATGTCTGTAGTTTATCACTGGAATTCAAAGCGCTCTCCAACCCCTTTTTAAACTTAAAAATACCAGAGCTACTCGTGACACTGCTGTTCGATTTAGCCAGCACAGGCCACGGGGTCCAGCAGATGACTGCATGTCCCGATAGAGTAACACCAGGATATATTTTGCTCCTTCGTTTGTTTATGAGAACAGACTGCCCCTCGCCAATAAACAAGGCTTAAGGTTTCACTCAGAATAACCAACCTTCCAAATGAAATAAAATAATAATAAAAAAAATCACTCTGTACTAGCAAAAACAAGGTATACGGCTAAATAAAATGCTGCCTTCCTTGTTTTATAGCATTAATCTCCGCTGGAGAAGAAAATCAGGCAGCCCGAGCTTTTGGCTTTAGCACAGGGCAGTTTCAGGGAACTGCTGTCAGTAAAGAAGAAAATTCTTGAAGAAAGCGTTAGAAGTCTGCCACTTGTAGAAAGTTAATGCTGCGTGTATAAATCAAGCAGCTCGTCCTTGTAAGTCTGTACGAGGGGAAAATCGGATTTATACATAAACATAAACCTCTGAAGTAAATTCTGATCGGGATGACCAGACATTTAACTCTCTAGAAAGAAAACTAGGAAGACTATTTTCCTGAATACCTTAGCAGCCTTTTCCAGTTGAGCAAGTGTTTCTTTCAAGAATTGATAACAAAGTAAATAATTCCGGTTTCTATGGCACAGGGGAGACCGGTTAAGGACGATCTCCAAGACCCAAAGCAATCATTCAGAACAGTAACTTACATAACAAGAAATTATCTTTGTTACAAAATTAGGTTAAAAGGACCTCAGATACCGTAATGTTACAAAAAATCAGGACATGCCTTGAGAAGATTAGCTTAGCGAGCAGCCTCCTGAGATAAACGCGCAACTTCAAGATTTTACAAGCCTAAAAACCAGTTTAAATTCCAGAGAGACGTACAAGCCTTTGCCATGTAAAAAGGTCCCCCTTTCCTTTCCTCTGCCCTTGCCTTATTCCCGAGCTCTTTTTCCAAACCATCTTTAGTGAGCCAGTGACCTGGAAACCTTACTTCACTCTCCCTCCCTCCTTTTTCAAATTTGTCACTTTTAAACACACAAGGTTTAATTTCTTAATTGGATTAAATTTTTCTTTCAAGCTAAGCAGAGGGGCACAGCAGCAGACAGGGGGTCAGGGACAATGCCGGGCAGCCGCCCCAGGTCCCGCGGGGCCAGCACGATCTACCTGGCTCGGGGAGGCTGAGGCTGCGGATTATTTCTCAGGGCAAAAGACACACAGAAAATAAAAATCCACCAAGACCATTTTAAAAAGTGTTATTATTTGTGAGCAGTGGGGCTCAGGCCTGCACCAAAGGGGTTAACCGCCGGGAACAGATTTTTAAGTTTGTTACCGTTTTTAATAGCCAGCAATCCCAGACAAATACCGTCCTCATCCGGCAGCCTGCTCCAATAGCCAGCCTGCCAAGAAAACACCCCGAAAGAGCCAATTCACGAGATTCTGCCGGAGTGGACCACCACCGCCCCGGCAAAGCCGGTCTGCGGGCGACTGCCGGGTCACACCGCCACGGTCACCCGTGGGGGGGAGCACGGGGTCCCCGGGCTCGGGTGCTGCGAGGGGGGGTCGCCCCGGCCCCGCTCTCTGCTGACCGAGGGAGGCAGCGATTCAATTTTTTTTTTCCTCCCTCATGTAAGCGGAGGCGAGGGGGTAGAAAGAGGGATGCGGTCGCACTGGAGGAATGTGCGAAATAGGGTGGAAAAAAAGCAGCTTGGGAGCTCATCGCATCCCGGCAGCTCCTCGCTACTATGTATCTTTTTAAAAATTTTATTTAAACACGTCCAGTGTCCCCCCAAAAAAACCCTTCTCCATAAATCGGGGAGAGATTGGCCGGCGGGGATGGGTAACGACCAGTTTCTGCCCCTCAGCGCTTCGCCCCGCTGCATCCCAACACCCACTCGGAGCAAGGGACGCGAACCATCCCCCCTCCGAAAAGAGAACGGGGCTGGGGAGGGGGGCCCGGCAGGGAGCGAACAGCGCGGCCGGAAAAATCAAACCACCTCGGCGACTGCACCGAAAGAGGCACCAAAAAAAAAAAAAAAAAGAAGAAGAAACACACAAAAAAACCGCACGCACACAACCATCGCACCGGGCGGAAAACACGGCGATTTCCCCCTCCCGTCTAACCGCAAAGCCGCCGAACTCCCCGGCTCCTGCAGCCCGGCTGAAAAACATTTCCCCCTCCAAGACTAGGGGTTGGGGAGGGGGAGAGAAGCCCACGGGAGTGGGGGAGGGGGTCTGTCCCCGTGTTCTCGGCCCGGAGGGCGTCCACCCGCCCTGCCGCTACTTACCCTGCGGCGCGCAGACCATGGCGAGCCCCGCCGGCAAGCCGGGCCCCCGCGGGATAATCCACAAGGCAAGGCCGGGCGGCCCCCGCGGGTGCGGCGCGGAGCGGAGCCGCTCGGGGCCCTCCCGCAGCGGCACAACGCTGCGCCCGACCCAGAGCAGCCCCGGGGGTCCCACCGGCCCCCGTCGCAGTCCTCCGCTGCTGGCTCCTCTTCCTTTGCTTTTTCGGGGGATGCAGGCAGCGCGTCTCTTTCCCTTTCTTTTATTTTATTTTTTCTTTTTTTTTTCTCCTCCCTTGTTTTGGTTCTGTGGTTTTTTTTTCCTCCCCTCTGGCCGAACACGGGGCTCAAAGTTTGCGTCCCCCTCGCTTCGCCCCGACGGGCTGCGTCCCCGCCGCCCGATCAGCCCCGGAGCCGCCGCGCAGACAGCGCTACGGGTCCATCACCCGCGGGGCCGCGGCGGGGAGAAAAGCACGTGAGGGGGCGAAAAGCCCACAGACACACCACAAAAAATAATTAAAAAAAAAAAAAAGAAAAAAAAGAAAAAAGCAACAAAAAAAACAGCAAGAAAAGCGACCCAGGCGGCTCCGGCCGGCATCCGACGAGGGAGAGAAGGGGGAAGGATCAGCCCCGCAGGCAGCCCCAGCCCGGCCCCATCTAGGGGCTTCCTCCGGCGGCGAATTTCTTTCTTTCTTTCTTTTTGTGATTCACGCCTCGGTAGCCATTATTCCCAAACATGGACGAGGAGGACCCGCGCCGAAGCCCGCTCCGCTCCGCGCTGCCGGTGCCGCTCCTCGGGCGCTCCGCGGCGCGACTGCTCCGCGCGGCCGCTGCCGGCGCCTCCCGCCCCGCGCCCGCCCGCCGCCAGGCCAGACCAATCCAGCCACGAGACGCGGATCCTCGCGCGGCGCCGCGCGCGCCCGCCTGTCCCACCCCTCCCCGGGGCACGCGCGGGACCCGCCGTCGGGGCAGCTGGCGAGGGGGGCGCGCGCCCTGGGCGCGCGCGGGAGGGCGGTCCCGGAGCGGGGGCGCGCGGGGCGCGCGCGTGCGTGAGTGTGTGTGCACGGTTTGTGTGTGCGCGTGAGCCGGGGTGCATTGTCTGCAGCGTGCGCTGTCCTCGTGCACCGCCGGCCCGGGCACCGCGTGTGCACGAGCTGCGCGGACGTGCCCCCGGATCCACACGCGAGGGGTGCGTTTGTTGCACGGCCGGTGTGTCCGGGGGTGCGCAGGTGTGCGTGAGCTGCGTGTGTATTCTGCGTGTGTGCACGGCGGGTGTGCGCAGCCGGTGTGCGTGCGCACGGGGTGTGCACGGGCCACAGCTGTGTCTGCGTGAACAGTCCGTGTGTGCGTGGTGTGTGTGTGCGTGGTGTGTGTGCGCACAGCGTGCGTGTGCGCACCTGGTCGGTGTATGCACGGCATCTAGGTGTGTGCACAGCCTCCGTAGGGGTGTGCATGTGGTCTGCGTGTACACAGCCGGTATCTGGGTGTTCACAGCGGCAGCGTGTGCACGGGGTGTGTGTGCACACGGCCGGAGAGTGCATGCAGTGTGTGGCAATGCGTGTGCACGCATGGTGTGCATGTGTGCGTACGCTTCCTTCCCCACCCCGTTCTTTTGAAGGGCCGAGGTTGGAATCCTTTCCCTTTTCCATATTAGTTGCAGCCGCCTGTGTCCCTGGGATGCATTCAGACCCCCAGGGGATTTAGATCGGCGGGAGAAGAGAAAAGAGAAGGAAACGTTTAATCGTGATTAACCTTCACATTGCAAAACAGTTGTTAGGAGGTGTGTTTAAGATATAATTACTACTGCGGTGATTCAGAGGCGCTTTAATAAATGGTTAATCGATGGCCAGAGGGGCCAAGGATCCAGGCTGCGGACGCGCCTGGGCAGTGCCTGCCGCAGCAAACGGGATTCACCGGGACAGGGTCAGCCCCTGCCCCCCGCTCCGTGCTCGAGCGGGGCCGGGGCACCATCACGCAGCCTTCGCCCCCTCCCCAGCCCGCAGCCGCCGCTCGCCGTGCCCCAGAGCTCCCCGTTCTGCCCCGCCTGCCCTCGCACGCGGCTCTGCAGCCCTCGGGGTGTCCGCGCCTGGCCCCGGTACCGCGACTGCCCCTCGGGCACGGAACCGAGCCGCCTGAGCAGGGTTTTCAGCTGGCCTTGAGAAATGATCTGAAAATCTTCGGGGAGAAAGGCAGTAAACATCTGTATACTATTAAAGCCATTAGATGTGTTCATTATTTTATATTGATTGGTATATCACTACACAAAGTTAATATATTATGATTATTAGTATATTGTTAAATCATTAAACACGACAGCAGGCGCAATAAATAATTTCCAGGGGATCTCTGCTGACATTTAGAAATTGATGGGTATGTTTTTCCTTTTGCATCCTGGCTGACTGCAGGACTGCAGCGACGCCCTGGCTGCTCTGACTGATCTTCTTCCCCTGCTTTCCTTTGCAAGTGAAGGCAGCCGAAGGAGCCTGCTCCGCCAAGCCTCAGTTTGCATTTTAAAAGATGAAGCTGAATTAACACGAGCCCCAAAGAAACCTGTTGGACGAGGGTATTCAAACCACTTGTATGACATGGGGAGCCACAAGAAGGATCTACACCAGAGGCCGTATCTTGGTGTTGCTCTGGGAAAACACCCTCTTGCAACACGAACAGGATTTTCATGTGGAAATGAAAGGATGGAGCTGCCCCCTTCCACCAGCAGGGCTGCTGCCTGTGTCCTGCAGGCAACCATCCCGGCCAGCTGTGGAGCACAGGAGCACAAGCATCCCTATACCCTCAGCCCAGACTGCAGGTCACCGGAGTTCGTGGATTTATGGTGCAGCTTCTCATGAAACAGCAGATGTTGGAGAGCATGCACATCTGTATCTTTCCAGCAGGGGAGCTGGATGCCAATCAGGGTTAATTCGGGATAAATTTACAAGAGTGCACAGCATGACCCAAGGTACCTCTTTATTGGCCTACTACAGGCCTGCTAAATACATTGGCCGACTACTACACATTAAAGCCACATGAGCTTATATGTTCAAAATGAATTTTACAGGAAGACACAGGGAAAGAAAAAGGAGGAGAGCCTGTGTCACAAATGACATCCAGATGTGAAAACACTGTAAATACAAACATCAAAAGGCTCAACCCTCCACATTTTGCAAAGACAACACTGGAGAAAGGACTTGCTGCATTTAAACAAATATTCTCGGCAAGGAACCCAAGGAGCCTGCTGTCCCTGGTGCACAGCAAACCCCCATGGATGCGAGTGGGAATTAGCCATTCGTCAAGGCAAATACACAGCAAATGTTATGCCACCCTCTACACAGTCCAACCTTGGATCAGGGGCTATGAAATGGGATGGAAGGGAAGGTGTTTTCCTAAGAAGACCAGAAGTTTAAATCTAATAACTCAAATCTTTAAACTACACTCCAGTAAGCACGTGATTATTTCGGGAAAGTCTCCAGAGCTATGACATACTTCTTACTAGAATCGATAACATTCAGGGACGGCTCTTAAGCCTTGCCAGTTGCATGAAATAACTGAATAAATAGGTGCCTTTTAAAGCCTTGGTATTTGCTGCAGTGAAGATATGATTGGAGTGATATCCTAGAAAATCTGGGATATCTGGTAAACCACTCAGTAACTTTGTTTTCAGAAGATAAAAGGCCATTCCCCCAGAAGGGCTCTGAAGAGCTTGAAACCTCCACTTACATGAACCTGCAGAGGAAGATGAACCATCAGTGAGTCACCACAAGTGAAGGACAAGTAAGTGTTCCTGGAGCCAAGGACTCATTCCATCTGCCACCTGGCACACTCTCCCTTCCCTTCTCACCTACCTCCGACTGCAGCCCAACACAACAGGGCACAAAGCTGGCTTGAAGCAGGACAGAAAAAACCTGAAGTAGTATCAAGGGCAGTGGAAACCACTTAACACCCTTCCAGAAAGGTGGGGGACTGATGGGTAAGTGGCGCACGCAGGGTGCAACCTCAGATGTTTATTTGGTGTTCTTGGTTCAGCTCTCAAATGTTCAAACTAAGATGACAACTTCAGGGGTTACTTGCTTCAACTCTCCTCATGGAGCAGCGTGGTCAGGCTGGTGCAGTGTGAAAATGAAGCCTGGATGGGTGCCTTTCTTTTTTTCTCATCTTTTCAAGATGCTACCTGACCACCACCACCACCTTACATGCAGTGTGAACAGGCCACATGAGGAACTTCATAAAAAGCTTACGCTACTCTCTTGAAGGTGATGGGATGCCAGGGTGTGGGGGTGAGCATAAGTGCTTGTGGAGATGGATGAGATAGGCTGTGGCTATCATTTTTACTCAGGTCTGACTAAAGGCTGCAGGATCACAGCCATCTACTCGCAACACCTGTCCCAAGTGGAGCCCTCCCTTGACTCAGGACTCCATCAGACCAGACTGGTGCTTGAAGAGAGAGCACAGAGCACTCCCCTCACACCCTGAGCCAGATAACACTTCTTATTTTGGAGCTAAAAGCTTCCAGCAGTTTGAGACTGGCAGCGCTGACAACAGAAGGAGAAAGCACATACCCGTAGCATTGCATAAAGATGTCATGAGGAAATCAGGATTTTACAGCAGAGAGTAGAAAAACACTCAGGAAGAGCTTGGATAAACTCGGGGCTAGATTCAATAAGAGATACCAGCCTCCTCCTGCACTGCGTGCCCCCACCTGGGCTTCTGCTGGGAGGCAGCTGGAGAGAAGTTTTATTGAATCTTTTATTGAATCTGTCTCTAGGCTGGTAGCTGAGCTAGGTACCCTCACCAGAGCCTAAAAATAGAAATGGAGTGACACAGGAATTTGCAATGAAACTGTTAAAATATGCTCTGATTTGCTTTAAAAGAAGGCGTGTGCTGGGAGGGGGAGCACGGTGGGGGACAGTACTGCGGGGGATAGCACGGCAGGGGACAGCACGGCATGCCAGGCTGCCTGCTGGGCACCTGGAGCTGCCGGGGCTGCCAAGAGCCTTGGTGGGCCTGGCTGCAGACAGCACAGGAGCCCCACTGCAGCTCCCCACCCCTGCGTTTGCTGGTGACACACAGCCCTGCTCCTTGGCCTAACACCACTGCAAAACTATTTAGCCATTGGAGTATCACATTACACACCAAATCTATAGCTGCTCAAGAGCTTAATTTTGACATGAAGTTTTCACTTGCTGAACAGAAAAGGGAGGGGAAGCCTGAAACTGTCTAAACAAAAGAATGTTTTTTTCCACTGCACTTTCAAATGTTCATAAACCGAACAGAATACAGTTAGAGACGGCCCTTCGCCTCGGGGCATCCAAGGCTATGGCTCCAATTAAAGAGAACAAGGATACAGGAGGTGGTACCTCCAGTCTGATTGCTCTCGCCTGGGGCAGCTAAGCCTCATGAATAAACACTGTTGACTCTAACTCTCAACAAAACAATTACACATTTGTTTTTAGAATACATTTTCTTAGCCTTTCCACTTGCAATTTTTGCTACTATAAACTAGCCAGGACAAGAATAAATACCTTTGTGATTCTCAAAACATCCTTGTAATTGCAGTACTTCACTCATGAATGTGGATTTCAACAGATGAAAAGATCCCAAGCGATATGAAGAAATGTTTCTTTGAAGTAACCTTTCAGAATTAGATGCAAAATATTTACAGCTAATTATTATTACAAGAACTCCTGTACTCACTGCCAGCTACAGGAGTGAAAGCCTTATGCACAAATCCAGTTAAGTTTGAAGAATGCAAACACAAGGAGATGGGTGAGACTTGTATTTAGGACTCCTGCCAAGTGTGGTCACCAGCATGGTGCAGCCCCCAGTGCCCCCCATCTCCCCATAGACTCGTGAGTCCTCCCAGACCGCCGTCCTGGAAAACCCCACCACAATCAGCCTGCAAATGGGACCCCAAAGAGATGCTGCTGAGAGATGAGAGGGAGCTTCTACACATCAGAGTGCCTGCTCAACGATCTCCTGGATGCAAATGAAAGGAGTGGCAGGATTTTTGTTGTTGGGGAAAGTCTAAACAGAACAGGTAGTGGATGAATCAAAGCAAAAGTGGGTGTGTAACTTTCTCCCACCCCAAGTACCCAGGACAAAACCTGGAGCTTTTATTAAGACAGAAAATAGCCCCAGCTGGCCCTTACAGGCTCAGGTTTCTTGTACAGATGGGTGCAGAAGTAAGGCAGAACTCTGATTTCCTTCTGAGAGCAGCAGTAGAAGGAGAAGAATGGTTTACTCAACTTTCTAACGATTTTTCCCAGAAAACCATGCTATTGCTGCAAAGCTAAACAGCCAACCAACAGTGACCATTTCAAAATACCAAGCCTTAAACTGCAGTTTCTCTGCTTAGCACAAGAGGTTCAGGCCAATAAATACACTTTCTTTTCTTAGAACTGCTTCCTAACTGGATTGTTATCCTCCTTCTCAGTGCTAGTGTAAGGATGAGAAAATACAGAATGGGAAAGTAATGGAGAGCCTGCTACCCTGGACAGGCAACACTCAGGCTGTTGATTTGGGAGTGACTAAGTACTATGTTAACGACACTTGTTCCACATCCAAAGTCAGAAGACAAGCGATGTTGCCTGCTCCTATATGTTATTTATATATTGTGTTAAGCAACAATGTGCAAATGAGCTGGAGCACAAAATACCAGACACAGCAAGATGTTACAGAGCAGCACTACACAGCACAACAAAGATAAGTGACTCTCCGTATGGGGCCCTGTATCCTAGGAGTGTTTATACTTGATTGTATAATTGGGACCACAGCCAGCTCATCCTAAAATATACAGCATCAGTATGGTTAGGCATTGCATCTGTAACATACACAACTTTAGATGTCAAAGCATCTTTGTTTGAAGTCAACAGCAATAAAAACTGCATTTGTAGGAGAGCTTAGCATGTGGGAATACATATTGCTAAACCAGGATGTTAACACATGGCCCTCCTCAGTTTGCTGCTGCCAGAAGTATGCCTTGCAAAATTGGGATGAGCATGCCAGTAATCTGTAGGGTATTTTAAGACTTGGAGAAATCTACAGCAATCATCCAGTATTGGAGAAAATTCTTTTTTGGCAAATTTACCTTTGGTAGAAACTGGCATAACTCCTTCTACTTCGAAAGATTTGGGTTTTTTGCATATATGGACATGTTATATGTAAAAAAAAGGATTTTTCTGCCATGTTTCACTTAGCAGAAAGTTTGCTTAGACACCTAGTGACCAGTTATTCACTTATGTGAGTGAAACTTTCAAATATATACAAACTTTCAAATGTACACAAACCTATCTTTTTAAGGTTGCTACCTTGATATTATTTCATTAAGGCACAGGGAAATTATCAGAGCTGTGTCACGTGTATGGAATTTCTGTGGATTCCCTTTCTGGATATTAAACTTTAAATAAATATTATGATTGTATTCCAAAGGCTTGAACAAGCTGATGATTTTGAAAGTGCTACTTTGGCATCATTGTGCAGCTCCATTCATTTACGTATGTTTTGTTAAAACACAAAGAAGCTCTATTTATGGAAAGCCAGTCTTAAATCTATAGTTTGTGAAGCCATAATTTGTGGTTGCAATTGTGGTTAATTTAACAAAAAAAAGCCTTTTGGTTCACAGTGCACCATACTTACTATTTTTCATAAACTATTAGGGGAAAAAAAACACAACAGCTTCAACATGTCAGATATATGATGATCCAGCAATGTTGCAATTTTCCAACTCCTATTTTGTGGTATACCATATTATATGCACAGGAATGCTACATCATTTATTCTGGAGCCCAGCCCTGTAATTATTGCTGGCAAACTACTAATTACATACTGCCATCAAATATAACAATTTTCCCAATAAAAAACCCCCACTACTTTTGTGTGGAATATAGCAAATACAGCCATGAGTGCACGCATGTTTTTATTTTAACACAGATGCCAAATGGTATTGATCCTCCACTCACACATATGCCACCTAAAATATCTGTTCTGACAAGAGGATTCTGCAAGCTCTGCACTGTTGTACAATGCACAGAGCATCAGAGGTGTCTCAGTCATGAACTCTGGTTCTGAACTGGTGTCTCCCCCCCCCATCTGAGGGCCAAACCTCTCAGCTCATGTGTTTTTTGGCTTGGTCAAATTAAGACTTCAGCCCTGCAACAAAATGGGGATCTAGATCTTGATTTACCCCAACTCCAGGATTGCGGTGTTTGGAATTTTGTTATCGGTTAGAAACTACAATAAGGAAACTTCTTGTGTGTTCCCATTTCAGAGCAATGGTTAACACTGCGGAAAAAGCCTGTCAGCTGGTCAGAAACCTGCATCCCAAAGAATTCTGAGAGCCATGGAAAATTTCAATTGCAGAACTGCACGGTTTTGAGTATCTTCTAGGAGAAAAGGAGGGATTGTGGGGAAGAGTGAGCATGCAACAATAATTCCCCAAAGATAATGCCCTACATACACTGACATTTCCAGAAATTGACTACAAAATCGACAGCTTGGAGCAGCTCTACCGTTCCCTTGCAGCACGGGAGGAGTATGGGCAGAAAAGCAGCACCTACATTGAAATCTGGGAATGCTGCTACTCGAGGCTGCCTGTGTACCTAACACAGCCGGGTGAGTTAATGCACCTTGCCCCGTGCCCAGGCTGCCCGTGAGCTGGCGGGGCACGCCGGGAGGAACGGCGGCTGCAGCCTCCCAGGGAAGACCCGGGTAAAACGGGAGCCGCGGCGCCGCAGGGAAAGGAGGCTCCAGGCTGCTCGCCCGCAGCATCTGCCCGAGCGGTTGCGGGGCTCCTGCGCTGCCCCCCCGGCAGCACGGTTACCTGCGGGGCTCCTGCGCTGCCCCCCGGCAGCACGGTTACCTGCGGGGCTCCTGCGCTGCCCCCCGGCAGCACGGTTACCTGCGGGGCGGCGGGGGATGCCGGCGGGGGATGCCGGCGGAGCTGAGCAGCGTGTCGGGGCGCAGGGCAGAGGGGGCTCACGGCTGCAGGAGCTGCTTTCCCCCAGTACGGCCCTGGAGGACATCCCTAAATGCTCTGGGCTGCCACGGTAGCCAAGGGCAGGGGATAGAAGTCCAAACCAGCATCAACTCCTACTGCCTCAATCTTCTTTATCCACAGAACCCCCTCCTGGCTTGAGGGGGCTATTTTGACTGGCAGAAGAAAGGGAACAGTGGTGCCAATTTCCCCAGACATGACTCTCCCTGGACTCCACCCCCCAGAGTTTCTGACTCGGCAATCGAAACATGTGTGAGACTTGCTCCCGTTTAAAAACATGACAAACAGCATAGGTATGCAAAACAATTTTCTCAATCTTTGCCAATTTTCTCCTGTTTCAAAACTGCAGCTAAAATTGACTGTGGAGCAAAACCCTGTCCTGCTTGTGTGAAAGTATGGAGCAATGTAAGGAGCTTGTTGCACACTTTGATGGCAACGTGTGAAATGAAGCAGCCAGGGGCACTTGGGAAGGATGTCAGAAAAATCCCACTGGAGCACAGTAACCTCAATGCCTCCATGGCAGCACAGGGCACACGCTGCCAGCACAAAGCTGCACATAGCTGAAAAATCTGGCACAGTTCTGGTAAAGCATGGACTATTTGCTTAAGTTTCTGGCATTTACTCCTTAGTGTCCTCAGCAGCTTCGACAAGAATAAAGCACGCTTTGCATGCCAAGTAAGTTGGCTGATCTTAGTCACGGCCTTGGTCAAACACAAGGAGTTGCTTGACAAGAAAGGACTGCAAGTAAAAACATTAAAAAATGTTAACAGAACTCGCAGCTTGCAAGTTCAGTGTTGCATCTGAAGCCTGACAGTCTTTGGGAACTACCCTCAACATTCATCTCAGCAGGAATTTTCAGGCACCAACACACCTTTTCCTCTTTACGTCTCTGTTCTTATTTATTTTGCTACTACAGAAAAGGTCTGGTTTTTTAAAAAAAGTGACAGGTATAAGACTTGGCTAATATGTATAACTCTGGAAAAAGAGATTTTCCTCCCTGAGTCTACTTTCAGGTTGCTGCTAACAGTTGAGGATTAGTCAGCTAACCTGGCATCTCTGTTGACACACATTTTCTTCCCACAGCCAAGACAGCTTAACTACTTCATACACCAAAATTTGCAATGGTTAACCAGAAAAAAAGAAAATTATCTCCTACTTATTAATTTAAAATTCTGCTTTTAGTATTGAATTGGAATCCACAAAGAAATAAGCACCCAAACCCCTTGTGCCTCTAAAATACGCTCACATGAAAAGCTTGAATTATGGTTAGAGAACAAAATGAGCAGAAGTTACTTGGCCAGCCTTGAAAGCACACAGAGTCCATTCAAAATCTTGCATGTGTTTTCTTCTGCAGCATATACATGTTACAAGGATTAAACAGAAAGGGAAACTTAGAGCTTTATACACACTTTTGTGTCTCAATACCAACTGCAGCACTAGATTCTCTGTAAGGATTATCAAGGCTACACCCCCGTGCAGCTGTCAGTCCCTGCGGGCTGTAATTCAGCTATCCTGCTCTCACTCTATCCATCACATTTACACAAATCCCCAAGGTGGACTGCCTTCTAAATGTCTTTACCTTGTGCATTATCCTGGGGCTTAACAATCCAATATTGGTGCAGCCAAGGATAATTACTCTCCATTGATGATAAAACACCCTGAATCCTGTCAGGCATGGCAATTTGCATCTTACAGTGCTGAGGATCAATAGATACAACAAAGGAATGAAACCTGATTAGATACTGCTGCCTCTCAATGGAAAGGGAAGAGCTGATTGTTCTGCAGGGTTGAAGTTCTGGTTAAAAGGGAAACGGAGGTTTCCCATTACAACACAGTCCTCAGACCTGCTGTTTGCCTAGACACTGCTGTGGGGAGTTTGAGACTTGAGGACAAGATAGGCAAACAACTAACCAGGTCTTACAGACTCCTGGTAAAGAAGCAGCAGTATTTATTTGTGCCAGCCTGGCTCGTGCAGTTTCACCATAACCCAAGAGAATACAGCGGATGTGAACTGTCTGGAGCTCCAGAATGTTCTACTTTTTCTCAGGTTTTATAGATCTACAGTATATAGAAGTCTAGTAACTAGTTCACAATCACACACTGCTTTAACAATGCACCTGGAAGTTGGTTACTAGCTCTCTAAATCCATCTATTTCTGCAGCATCCTCTAAGAGCGTGGGCCCAGCAAAGAGCTCCTGCCCTGCCAAGGCAGCAGAAATGTCATATATATTTAAAATATGGGACTGCAGGATTTTTCAACCACAACTAACCAGGTAAGCAGATGTATGAAGGTGGAGGTGGAATAAAGAATTATCCCAACCCATTCAACAGTCTTCTAACTTTAATCTAACACTGAATCTGATTGAAGATAAGAAGAGCAGTGGGTGAACTTCGGTTCCCACATTTAATCTAGAGAGACATCACAAGCTTCCGCCCCTTCAAGTCTTTATTTGGAGGCCAGCAACACATTGACAGAAAACCATGGTTTGGCTGACAGCACTGCTGGGCTGCAGGCAGGGAACGTATTCCTGTTTGTGATTCTCCACTGCTGACACTCCCTGGGCTCAGCTGTGCCCATCTTCCACAGCACACCCAGATCAGTGATACCAAAGCTCAGCCCTAGGCTGCAGACCAAGAGCTCCCCAGATGGATGTAGCTAATTGTGTTAAATCTGGATTTTTATTTGGTTTCTGGTGGCAGAGCTATGTTACGCAGGGATTGTATCTCCTCCAGGCTCTTGCCAGACTGAAAGAAATGCAAACTTTTTTTCCTAGGGAAATTAGTGAGAGAAAAAGGGAATTTGGGAGA
This sequence comes from Hemiprocne comata, assembly GCA_020745705.1. Lineage (NCBI taxonomy): Eukaryota > Metazoa > Chordata > Aves > Apodiformes > Apodidae > Hemiprocne > Hemiprocne comata. The sequence continues at coordinate 7,480,640 of CM036602.1, read as the reverse complement.
TTCCCACCCACATGAAGGGTGATGTTTTAAACAAGCCTCAAAACATGAATGATGCAGAAAATAAAACAACATCAAGAAAAGAGCTGGGCACATAATTTCAGAATGCGTGCTCTGAGCCTGATGAAGAAGGGCTCAAAGCAAGAGAGAAGGAAAGCAGAAAAAAAGAGAAAAACTCTTCAGAAACCAGCTGGGAATAGTCTGTTCTGATCAAAACACGTTGCTGACACAGACCTGTCATGGAGCCAACATCTGCTCCCAACTCGCAGAGTCAGTCTGAGGCATGCTGAGCTTCTACTACACTCTCAGACACAGGAACATCGAGAGTTGACTTGGCACGTTGGACATAAATGAGAAGAGCTTCTGAAAGCACCAGTGAGCTCAACGGGAAGGAAACTTGCTCCTTTGATGGAAAAAAAAAACTTTTTTATTTTGACCTACAGGCAAACTTGCAGATTTCCTCTGCAGAAAGGAGTCTCTTCCAACGTGGGAAATGAAAAAAAAAACACCCTGATTCTGGACCTCTGACACATATGGTAGTGTCTGTTAAAGCCAACAGAGGGGTTGTGTATGGTAAACCTGAAAAACTGAGGCTCATTAACATTATGGCATAGGATTATCACTATTTTACAGTCATAAGGATCTGTGTCTTTTAATCCTGATGACTGCTTAGTGTCAGCTGATTCAGGTGCCCCATATTAACACCTAGGAGTAAATTGGTAATGCTGAGAAGTACCAACCCTGCATCTAAAATCCTTTGCCTCCTTCACTTGTGCAATGAAGTAGAAGCATGCTGTCTCACCTTGACCTCTTATTAACCTGAAATCTTCCCTAGACTAGAGCTTTCAGTCCCCTTGCCTGCTTCAATCCCAAGAATTTTTGGGGTATGTGAGGATTTGCAAACAGTCTGAGACACCACCACTATAGAACAGATGGCAGCTGCCCCACCTAGGGCGAGACGCCGAACAACATCCGTTGGATTCTCTCACAAGCATCCAGCTCCAGGCACTGCCTGTGTCTCTGCAACAGCACTCTGAATCTACCCTGTGCTGAGGGAACCCATCACTCATCATGAAGAAAGAGACGTTATTATGGGTTTCCATCTGTCAGTACGAAGTGAAATGTAACTTTGTGTTGGGCTCTCCACTCTGCACTCAGGCATGGAAGATTTAGAGCTTGCTGCTCTGTATTTGAAATGGGAAATTGGAGTAGAGCTGCTGAGTCATGAGAACAGGGGCCAGGATCACCCGTCGTTTCTCCCTGGGGAAAACCTCTAACCCCTTTTGATGCACCTGGACACGATTGATTCCCCAGGATTCCCGCACACTCACACAATCTCTGACTGTCAGAGGTGCATTGATTTGTTTGGCAGTGGAGAACAGAATGGATATAATGGAGGTGATTTTTAAGGTGATGACTGCTATGGGTGGGTGAAGATAAAACTGTATTAAATAAGCAGCCATTAGAACTTAAAACTGAGTAGCTCAGCCACCCGCTCCTGCCTCAGAGAGGAGGATGATAACGCTGCCACATGCATCTAACACAGGTGAGCAGGAGCATAATGAATTCACAGGGTGTAATAAACCTGGTAGAAACTGGCTGAAAATAGACTTGCAGTAATAATGCATCCTCTTGCAACACAGGGCACTCAAGGACATTGTCCTCATCAAAATGACATTATGTATGGTGGAAGAAAACAGGAGAGCATAAATGTAGGGACTTCATAAACAGCCACAATCAAGACCCAGACAAGAGCATCCTATTAAATACAATGATGCTGAACCCTTGAAAACAAATGTAAATTAGCAAGAATGCTAGTCAGAGTTTGCCAGGAAAGCTTCTGGTCATCATTAACGGCTCTGCACAATTGGAAAGGAGAGGAAAAGGGTCAGGATAAAGACCCATTTCCCTATCATTTCATCACATCACTCTTCATATAAGCACCCTGCTGACCAGCCTTCTCCCAGAACTTCTCAGCCATTAGCACCATGCTGTTTCTGACTGTGAATTCGAACAGGAGTAGCACAAAGCTATCAGCAGGGACTTCAGCGATCAGAAACTGCTCAGCCAATTTTCACTATCATTTTCTTTCTGTCAAACAAATGCCTATTGTCACCGGGCCTGCTTCTGTGGCAGGTTGAGAGCTTCTGCAAACTGTAGATACCCCTGTCTCTGATTTTAAATCCCTAAAATATTAACTCTCACCTTATAGACTAACAGAGAAGCACAGGACAGGGAGCCAGGAGCTGCTGGTGGTAATTCTGGCTATTGATGTGCAGCATAAGTATCCTGGGGACCCTGCCGCTGCCTCAACCTTTCCTGCCTGCAGAACAAGGAAAGAAAATAAAAGTATCTCCCTTGCCATTGAGGCAAAGGGAACCTAGGTAGGGGTTTTTAAGATGCAAAGTGCTAATTGCTAGTATTCAGACTGCAGGTCTTGGCACTGGAACTAAAGTAGCAAAACTATGCAAGCTACTGTTGCAGTCACCAACTCTAATAGGTCTGCAGCAGAGACTTCTCCATTAAAAAATTGTCGGGTGGGATTTTATTCAGCTGTTTCATAGAAAGGTTTCACTTTCCCTGTACAACAAAAACTGTGTCACCACTGACAAGTCTTCCTCTTGAACAGAAACGTACTCTGCCTCAGCCCTGTTCAACCCTGCAGTGAAGCCATGATTCTGTACTTACGAGACCACCATCAGCTGTGATGGGAACATCACACATTGCTGTGATGTCATCATCCAGCTGTATGACTCCAGTGGAAGTGGAAAGAGAAGAGCAGACAGGCTATGAAGTGTATAACCCTGATTTACTGTAATTACTCCTATTTGATAATTAGCAGAGGTGTTATAGGCCTTAAAGGAAAACAAGGGAAAGAGAAATGGATTTGGGCAAGTATAGGATATATTTTAGAGCTTCCTCCAGCCTGCAGATTTCTTTTCAACACCACATATATTGCGTTTTTTTTAAAGCAGTCACTGTAGTGGCCAGAACATTGTATAACAAGAAGAATGGTCAAACACAATTTTAATGTGTCTAGGAAGGCAGAGTGTAACACCTACATATATCAGAACAAGCAATGTGCCAAAGTGCCTGATGATAAGGAAGAAATGTGTCCTCGATCAAGAAAAACCAGTTTAATGTGCACACTGGGAGCAGAGTATTACACAGATTCCACTTTCTCCTGGCCATGTGAATTTAAGGAACCCCTGCTGGTAACTGAGATTCTTTGCAGACAATCAGACCAGAAGCAAAATGTTATAAATTCTTAAGGTACTGCACAATGTGAGATACATCCTCACATTTTATAAAAAACCAAGAAGGGAAAGATACCATGTAAGCATCTGAACTCCCATACAACAAATGGCATTTCAAGCATCATTTATTATGCTGCCTTTCACAGACTTTTACAGTCCTCAATATGGTTAGCAATTCCAGCTGACTCGTAAAGGAGTTTTAAAATTCATCACTGAAAAGAATGTTTATCTCTGTGTTTTCTCCAGTTCAGGAGTAAAATTAGACTCTTAAAACCTGGGGATGGTGTGTCTTTAATTTTGTTTAGAACAGAAAATAACTGCAATATGAAAGGTTTAATGAGGTTAGAAATCTAAAAGGAAATGGAGTGGGAATAGATTATCAAGAGAAATAAAGCCAACCGCTGGAGAGTACACTAATATTAAATATTAGGTTTCTAAACCAAATATATATAATCCATTTAGGGACTTAATGGTGGTTCTCAGAAGCACATTTATCTACAGCTTATGGTTCAACAACCAATATTATAACTCCATTTGTCATTGTTAGGCGAGGGGAATGGATGTCAGGGAGGCGAGGGTCAGCAGATGAGGAGGAGCTCGGAGGAGACTGGGCAACCCTACGTTACAGACGGCACTTGGAGGGGAAGAGCTCCCCGGCAGATTTCTGGCTCCACACTGAAGATCTCTTGGCTGCCCTGAAAACACCCCCTTAATGAAAATACTATTTTCGTTTTCCTCATGAAGAACAAAGGCAACACATTCAAGCAGGGATTTGCCTTAAATTAGGCTTTCTAACCATTTTTCATTCAGTAAGATACCCACACGTGTGCCTAACTAAACGTGGGATTACGCACGTGATTAAAATTAGCGACATGCTTTAACTACTTGATGAATTGGGTCATTAGATACCTAAGTCAATACGAGATAAGGAGCTCTGGAAATCAAGACAAACTGAAAACTCAAAAATGGATTTTGGTGCTTAGCTTTTGGTACCCATGTTAACAAATTCACAGCATAGGCAAAGATTTAACTAAACCTCATGATATTAACACCTAAAGTGAAATCCCTGCTTTGGAAAGACCTGCTCTCTTCTGGCTCTCCCAGGACAACTGGGGCAGTGGGATGACCAGCTGTGGGACAGCTCTGCCCTCTGCAACTCCACTCATCTTCAAGTAGCCCCCAAAGCTGCAGAAAAAACTTCCACCATTAATAAGAGACTGCAAGATGGAATACTTAGGGAAAAATACAGAAAGATGCATGGATCTTCACACTCCAATTTTTTAAAAAGCCAAAAGAGACTCCTGTGTGGAGATATGTGGAGATATCAGCTACTTGACAATGCAAAGGGAGAGCTGCTGGGTGAATCATAATTCCTTATCACTTTAACTAGGGTTGCCCAGTTAACCCCTCTGTGCCACCACAAGAACAGGGTGGGGTTTACAGACAGAGGTAAATTTTTCTTATTACACTGAATAGTTGGATAAAACACACAAATTCCAAGTGCACTGATCCCTCCTGAAGAAGCCCCTGCAGTGGCTTTTTTGTAAGGGCTGGGTGTCAGAAAGTTTGCTGTTTTGCCCCAGTTCCATCTGCTGGACAAACACACCAGGCACCCTCCCACTCCCTCCGCATCCTGCCTTGCTGCATTCCATCAATGAAGCAGGAGGCTGATGGTTCCATTTCACACTTGGGATCACTGTTATTTTGGTTATTCATTGTGTTTTCCCTGTCTTTGCCTTTCTGAAAGGACGCCTGCTGTCAGGGACCCACCACTTCCAAGCGAGAGCTCAGCCTGCCAGCTCCAGGCTTCTGGATGCAGCCAGCAGCTTACTGAGGACTCCCAGGCGTGCTTCCTTTCTGTTTTTGCAGGAGGGGAGGGAGGCTGAGCTGGGAGGATGACACAGTAGGAAACAGAAGTGTGCTCCTTTCTTTTGAAAGGCTCCAAATCTGCTCCCTCTCCAGCTTCACAGTACTTCTTAGGCCAATACATGGTTGACTGAAATCTTGAAATGTCACCAAAAACTGGAGCAAGCCAATCCAATGTGCTTGTTTGAAGTGGTCAAAATGAAGTAAAACATACTCCACTACAAATAACGCTTGGCTGCTTCCAGCACAAGTGCTTTTTGCTATCAGTGAAATTTTGAGGAAACTCAGGGACTTCAGTTGGCACCATATGTTGGCTATCACTCTACTCCTAGGCTGGGTATTAGTGGGTTTTTACTACTAACACCATCAATAACAGCAACTGAATTAACTGTAAGAGTCACAAATCCATCCTCTGAGTGGTATGACCAAATTCTTTCACATAATTTGCCTGAGTGACAGAAAAATATGCTGCTAGTGTAAAACAAGTCTGGAGATTTAAAATGCTTTTAAGTCTGCAAGAAATCCCCACAGAACTTCTGCTTGACTTCAAGACCTCACCTCAGAAAAGTGCTTAATTTTGATGTTTAACTTGAACTGAAATCAGTTTCCCTGAATGAAACCTGTAAACTTTTTTTTACAGCAAACACAAGGAAGCAGTTTTTCCACATGACATGTCATTAAATTGTGGAATTCACTACCACAGGATGTTGCAGAGGCCAAAAATATAAAGGAGTTCAACAAAAGATTAGACAAATTCACGGGGGATAAGTCCACCAGTGGCAATTAAACACAATGGTCTGGATATGACCTCTGGCTCAGGAAGTTCCTGAAGTGCCGAGTGCCAGACATGGGAAGGATAAGACCAGGGAAAGGTTCACCCTGTACAATCCTGTTTCTTATATTCCTTCCTGAGAGTCTCCTGTTGACCACTGATGGAGCAGGGATTTCTGTGCTAGACAAAGTGTCACCAGATGGTAATTTCTCTGATCTTCACAACATATGGATCTGCACAAAGCTCTAAAATTTGTTACAAAGCTGGGAATTTGGTAACATGCAGAATGCCACTTAAAAAAAAAATAAATTCCTAGCTTGAAAAGTTTTCCATGATTCTCAATAAAAACCAAGCTCTAGTAATCATCTCAGTGACAACGTATCTCGCACCTCTTGCCACTCCCAATTAAAAAGGAGATCCAAAGAAGTAAATATATTGTTTATTCCTATTGGTATCATGCAGCTGTACTATTGTTATTTTATTCTTTCAGTGAAATGCTGGTGAAACTGCTGAACATACTCAGCAGAATTACCTGACTCATATTCCTTTAAGTAATTTAAACAACACTGAGTCCAAATACCTTGCAAAAGTAGAATTATTATGGCATTTTTTGCAGAGGCAGTTTCCTTCAGTGGGGTGCTGACATGTAGGGACATAACTCTGAGGTCTAGAGCTCCTTCTCAGACTTATTTACAGTGCAATTCTTAAGTCTTATGATTGTTGGTGCATTTCTTGAAGCCTCTAAGTGTAATTCTGTGAGAATCTTGATGTTCAATGAAACAGAAAATGATAAAATTTCTAGCACTGTGAAGCTTAAAAATATGATCTAAATGCATTTCCTCATCCCCCAAAGGCTGGGGTAAGGCAGAGAAAAAGACCTCATTTAAAAAACAAGACCTCCCCCTCCCTATTAAAAACAAAACATTTTCTGAGACTGATGATATTAGATCATGTGGGTCAAATCTATTTATTAGACACAACCAAGTCCCAGATTGCAAGCACCCAGAGGAAGCCTAAATTTATGAAATTTCTGTGAGCCCCAAAATAGCACAAGTTCTTCATCATGTTCTTAAGTCTCATATCTCAATTATAGAACATGACACAGATTTGAAATTAACCTGTATGAGTTTGTTGCAAGACAGAATGAAAATGTAATGAACAAAAATTCTTGGTTAATCATTAGCCAGAGACATCTAATTAATTAAATAGCCTAATTCCCAATAACATCCCATCTATGTACAAACTTCCACTGCTTTAAAAAACAATTTTGCTAATGTGTGGCAAAACTGACATTGGTTGTTTTAAATTCAATTTGATTTAAGCCTAGTCAAATCGAAATTAAGATCAAGATAAATCTATTTAATCCTGGTTTAAAAAGAAAGAAGAATGTCCATGCTGGCTTTTGCACAGTTCAAGCTCAATGACTTATGTCCTTAGTTAGTGACTAGTACAACTGTGAATACAAACAATGCCTAGGTAGGAAGTTTTTTACTTCGTAGCACTTGTAAAAGTGATTCTTAGAAAAGGCTTTTTTTTTAAAAAAAAAAAAGCTAATTCGTGCCTTTTTTGTTATCTTCCAAAATATTTTTTTAACAATATGTGTATATACCTTCTTAGATGTTATCCACTGTATTTCTAACATAAGAAACTTCAGCAGGAGAAAGCCTAAACAGCTTGAGTAAAAATACTTTCTTCTTTCAAGCTTTCCATCTGACCATCCTTTGTGGCCATGTAATTTCACAGATTCCCTGAGTCCCTAAGAGACTGCTGGACAATGCACGACTAGGTGCCTAGCAGAAAATCACCAAGATTTACAGAACAAACCGACCTCCTAACTTCTTCCCTGGTTAGCCTTTAGCTTTCTTTATAAATTGCATAGAGGTAGGTAAGCCTCTTTCTTCCTTTTTAAAGCTACCACCTATAGACAAACATTTCTTTCTTTCAGTGTCTATTAGTCATAAATTCCGCAAAATGGAAGAAAAGGGGTGAGCAGGACCTGATTATTGGAGCCATTTTGAAGATAAGCATCAAGATGAATGCTAACAGAGCACCAAGTTCCACACCATCAGCATATTCTTTAAGCAGATCTAAATTACTTCTCAGTGCGGTTTTATTCAATTTGTTGCAGCAGACTTAGTTGTTTTCAGGTCAGATACCAGCAGCCATTTGGTAATTGAACACCTCCTTAATTTCAATCAGGCCTATGCCGTGCTAATGCAATTCTAGCCTTTTTAGTTTCTGTTGTCTTTTCCTAATTTGTTTTTTTGTCTTTTAGTCCCATCAAAAGTCCGTAAGTGATGGCATTAACATTTCTTCTCATCCCTGTCAGTTGGCAATCTATTGGAAACTGTAATAAGTTACCTACACTGAGCTCAAGGGCATCTGAAATTAGTGTGGTGACCCCAGCAAAATCCAAGCAGTGGTCCCTACTTCCATACTTTTCTCTTTGGTCTACTGTTTTTCTTATCCCCTCATGACATAATTTTCTTCTATTTATTTGGGGTGATGAGAAGGCAGGAAGAGGGTTCTTTAGTGATTTTTTTAGGAAAAGTTTTGTTTCCAACCCATGGCAGCTTCTACTAGGAGGAAAACAAAGAGAAGGAACAGATCCTGTTGTGGTGACGTAAAGCCTAAGAGATATTTCAGGGTCACCAGCTATCTTATATAGGCAACATCTGGCAAAACCATCCAGCAGCAATATGGATACCAGCCCCAGGAAATACTGGTACACATGGCCAGAAAAAAACCCCAACAGTATTCTGTTTTTTTTTTTTCCAAGTTCTTTTTTGTCAAGAAGAAAAAAATGACTTATCCACAAACAGCAGCAGAGACTTGCCGGCGCAGGCAGTGATAGATGAGGACTTTTGCTCACTCTCAGATGCATGGAAGAGAATAGTTTTTTGTGTTAAGAGTTCATTACAGCTTCAGCCCTCCTACTGCACTGTTTCCTCTGAAATCAGGGGCAAGATTAAATCTGTTGTAGTGGAGCACTCTGTAATGGCTCTGACAGACGTTGTTTTTCCTTGGCCTCACATCTGGGAGTTAACCAGCAGAGCACTTGAAACCAACCAGGTCAGCTCTTTAGCTGAGTTTCGTGTCTAATCAGCCAGGAAGGCTGAGGCCTCAGGTCACACATGGAAATCACTAGAGCTATTTAAGTCGCCAGAGGTTATTAATAAATCTCCCACTATTTCCTTAAGTAAATAATTGGAGGCCCATCTTTCAAACAAGTTATGTCTGGCCATGTTATGGTACCAATTTTATCCTTCCTTTTTTCCCCTCACCAAGCAGGAAGAACAAATCTCTGGTGACAACAATGGCAAAACTGTGAATTATAAACATCCATGTGTCTCTCATTTGAATGCTTCCTCAAGTTTCCTTGACAGCTGGGGGAGAGAGAGGCTCTTAGTCTTTCCACCAGAGCCCGACCCACCGAAACCGCTCTCGCACCAGCGGAGACTTTGGGGAAAGCCACTCAGCTCTGGCTGCCGGGTGAAATGTGAGCCACGCTCTCTCCACCAGGTGCTGTTAGGTAGCCAGTTCAGGTCCTCCAGGGCTGCCAGGGGGGAAAGGAGGGGAAAGCCTGACTGCTAAAGACGGCCAGAGGCAGCGCTCAGGGGTTTCTGGGAAGGAGGAAACGTGCTGAGGGAGGGATGGGGTTTGTGATACTGTATCCTCCCTTCAAGTCATGCAGACACAGAGCTTAACCAAGCGCAGGGGTCTGCATCCAGGCCTGACACTCACAGGTCCTGCAAGACCTGCAAGCACTTGTCCCAAGCCCAAATTCACCCACAGTCACAAATAACAAGCCCTGGCTTACCAGACCCCCGTCTTGCCTGCCTAAGTCAGTCTTTCAGCTTTGGAAATAACAGCCGCTTTATTGTTGCTGTCATTGCACTGAGGCAGATCCGTGTGTGCTTCTCTGTGGAGAAACTGATCCAGCCTGGCCACCGCCCAGTGCCAAAATGGCACGGTGCTGGCAATCCCCCACTGCTGCAACCTGCAAGCACCAGAGGGGTTCTGTGCTGCCTCCAGCTGCAGGGCCATACCTCACGGCAGGACGCTCCATATCCCTCCTGCTCACCTCGACTCAGACAAATCCAACAAGAGATGGCTCCTGCCTGCCCTTCCTGCCCCTGCGTATGCCAAGGCACCCCATCAAACTCCTCACAGGTCTCAGAGATATTTAGGGCAGCTGCAATAACCTAAACACATCTTCTAGCTGCCACATCATGTCCACCACTGCACTGAGTTATGAGTTGTCTTTGTTTAGACCTCTTTCAAGATGATGCAGTCTCAGACATCAGTAATGCAGTATGGGTGCTTTAAATGAAGCAGAAGTCCATGGTGCAAACATATACCTTGTGCAGGTATGTGTGCACAGACATACCCCTTCCTTACAACAAATAATGTAAAGTTTGCCTCTAAACAAAGAACACTGGCTCCATCCTTCAAATCACGTCAGCAAAACAGCAGGTGAATAACCATTACAGGATCTGCTCCCTCTCATGACAACACACTTTCATTTGCAATATAAAAAATTTTCATACTTGAATGACATTTTCTTTCTTTGAATCGCTCTTGCAAAGATTAATGCCTTGAACCTAAAAAGCAGTCCTTCAGAAGGAGGATTCTCCTCACACAATCATTGCTTTGCGGCACTTCTAACAGGGGCTATCGACTTAATTAACTATAACTTTAGGTCTGAATCTCCCAAAGGAAAGCAAATTCGAGCTGTAGCTATGTACTGCTTCAGCCAAGCAGTGCCTTTCAAGCAAGAGATATTGAAGTCTAATCCTCCCATGCCTGAAAACAGATGGAGGAAAAATGCAGCCCCACCTCTGTGGGTGTGCTCAGGCCACGGGAGACGCCTGGCACGGCTGGACCCAAGCAGTCCCAAGACAGGCTGATAGATAACTCAGGCCACCAGCAGCAAAGCTTTGTTCAAAAGGCAACATATTGAGCCTGTGTGTGTATGAATGTGTGGGTGGGGGAGGACAGGGAGAGGCGGAGGTAGCGCAGCTCCCTGGCACCCGGGCTGTCGCCCAGGCATCGCTGATGTGGGCACTGGCGGGAGCTGCTTGCCAATCCTGCTGGCAGACAAAAAATTGCTACAGATGGCAACTGCCAGCAGGGAACGAACAGCAAAAACAGAGGAATTCATGACAGAAATTACGAAGAGAAAGAGAAAAAAGGCATTTTCAATGTACTCGTTTCATCTTTTCAGTTAGAGGAAAACCTGTTACCAAGTGGCCAAATGAACAGCTCCACTAAAGCCAAGGGTGGAAATCAGTATAGGGACATCAGGGCCAGTGGAGCACCTTCAATTAAAAACCTACCACGCAGCATGCTTGCATAGACAGTACATGCATGCATAATAAGTGTATTTGCTTGTGAAGATTTGGGTGCACTAAATGAGTGACATTATTTATGCACATACATATTCTTGTGGCTGTGGCTCAAGAACTAGGCTGAAGACAAGCAAAATCTGCGGAATTTGCACATCATTCCTTTCTGTGTGACAGAAGGTACCAGATGAAGGTATTTGCTGTCCTACCCACTTAAGAGAGCAAAAGTAGGGAGTAGGAAAGGAAAAAAAAAAAAAAAAGAAGAAAAAAAATTCAGCAAGCAGGAACACTTAAAATGAGTTACTATGTCTGGTCACTCAATCCTTTAAGCCCTGCCAACACTTTTCTGTGATTAGTTAGTAAATCTGACAAGGCCTGCGTTTGTTCACAGCTTATTGACAGAACTGTATTGATAAAGCAATATCCAAGCCTGGGGAAAGAAAGCCCACAATCTCATTTTACTTTCTCAAGCCCTTATTGCACAAAGGTGTTTTTCCTGGATGAATTCATTTCCCTGAAACTCAAGCTTGAATTTTCCAAGAGTGCAGCTCTTATATCATTGCTTAATAATTATTTATCGACTGGGTAGACATTAAACATGGGAGCGGAAAAACATGTCACACAAATTTATTTGTGCAGATTTCTGACCTGACGATGTAGGGACATTTATTTGGAGTTCATGAGAGATAGAGCAATGGTAGCTGTGGGGGTTATAACTCTTCCATCCCTCAGAGATACTCCATGCTTCCCCGTGCCCTCACTCAGCCTCAGTTTCTTCTTAGAACCTGCCTCCATCTACCCTGGAGGTTTGTGTCATGGCCATCGTGTCCTGGATGAGACTGCTGATGAGGTCCCTTGAGGACCCATTAGTGCCACTCATAAATTAGCCAGATGGGATTTGCCTTGACCAAGCTGCAGCGGGTTGGGTCTGGAGGGGAACCCAGAGCTCCCACCCTGTGTAGAGGGAACTAACTACATTGTCAAAGATCAGGAACACTGTGATGTGAAAAACTAGGCAGGGACAGGATTAAAAACAGAGACCATTAAATCTTAAAACTACCTATATTACTGAAGCCTAATTGCAGCATTTCACATCCAGTTGAATTTTATGAGCTTGATGAATCTAGAGTGTCAATACAGAAGTGTTAGTGTGGGATTGTTCAATGATTGTTCAATGATTTCAAATTAAAATGAGGGGAAATGGGTTCAGTAACAACCTCTGGATATGGACACCAGTAGAGAGCAAGCAGTGATGCAAAAGCTTTGCTCCAAGAGGTTGGAGAAGGTGACAAGGGCTTGTTTCTGTGCTGCCACTCAAGACTGCACAGTTTAAAGAGATCTAACGGCCGCTGTGGAAGCTGGAAGTTGACAGAAATTGCTGAAAACACTTACTTGTTGATGTTTCATTTACTGTTTGTCTCCCTTTTCTGTGGGTAGTGGAAACTGGCAGGTATAAGCCAGTGAAGAAGTGGAACATCATCACCAAAACACAGTGATAGGGAAAATCCCTTTAAGTTAAACCATCATCAGCTACCAATGAATCATATCTCAAAAGCCTATCTAGGCTTCCCTGGCATTACAAATCCAGAGTGCCTTCTGGGGTCTTCTGCAATCATTATTGATTATGACTTTAAACTCAAAAAAGCCCTCACAGAATCACTGAATTACCAAGGCTGGAAAAGACCTTTAAGATCATCAAGTCCAGCCTATGACCAACACCACCACACCATCTAGACCATGGCACTGAGTGCCACATCCAGCCTTGCCTTGAACACATCCAGGGACGGTGCCTCCACCACTTCCCTGGGAAGGTCCATTCCAATGTTTAATCACCCTCTCCGTGAGGAAGTGCTTCCTAATACCCAACCTAAACCTCTCCTGGAGCAGCTTCAGGCTGTGCCCTCTTGTCTTGTTGCTAGTTGCCTGGAAAAAGAGCCCAGCCCCCACCTGACTACAACCTCCCTTCAGGTAGTTGAAGAAAGTGATAAGGTCTCCCCTGAGTCTCCTCTTCTCCAGGCTAAACAACCCCAGCATCCTCAACCTCTCCCTATAAGACTTTCCCTCTAGTCCTTTCACCAGCCTTGTTGCTCTCCTCTGGACCTGCTCCAGCACCTCAACGTCCTTGAAGTGAGGGGCCCAGAACTGTACACAGTCCTCGAGGTGAGGCCTCACCAGTGCTGTGTACAGGGGGAGGATTAAAAAAAAATAGAAAAATCACTTGCTCTAACCAGAAAATAAAGCATTTAAAAAAAATTAGCTGAAACATGGTGTACACATCTTCAAAGGCTATTTTCACTAGTGTAGGCATGCGCATATTAAGTCTTCTAAAATTGATGAAGGAAAGAGTAAGTGGGAGAAATTATTACTAGCTGAAAAAATACACTGTGCTAGGAAGAGGCTAATAAGGGATACATTCTTCAAGGGGTGAAATATTTATTGCTAATAATCTATAAGAACATTGTCCCTTTATTACACCATACTTCTCCAAAAGAAAATAACATTATTTTTCCTACAGAGGAAAGATGTCTCATGGACATGTAGGGGATGGCCAGGAGGCTGATCACAAAATCTGGAACCAGGGAGTTCAAGCCTCCTGTTCACGTGGCTGCATTCCTCACTTGGCAGAGTGCATTGTTATAGCTCCTGCTTATTTGCCACCGTTGTATTAATAAGGAAGCTAGCAAGAACCTACAGATGTTACAGGTGTTTTGAAAGGAGCAGTTCACATACCAATGACTTTCTGAAAAAAATGGAGGCATTACTACAACTGTAATACCCCAGGCTTAAGCAGCTCCAATTCGGTGGTGAAACTGGAGAAAGGAGCTGACTCCAAGTGTGTTCACAGAAAGGATCTGAGCTGAGCTCACAGTGGTGAGCTCTGGGGTGATCACCATGAGTGCTGTGGTGTGACAGTGCTCAGCACAGCTCTCCCTCCCCAGGTCTTGCTTCCTCAGGGGCAGATCCCCTTCTGGCCAACTGCTGCGAATTGCTGACACTGTCTGTGGAGAAGCCCCACTCAGTCAGTGTCTTTCAGGCGAGAAGAAACATGACTCAGCCATGTAGGTTGTTACTAGTTTCCTTATTAATACAACACTGGTGAGATGCCACAGCTCTTGTGTAAGCCAAGTGGGGTTGCAGTCTCACAATTCTCATTTTCATTGTAAACAAAGAGCTCGGCCCTTTGTGGTAAGGATCTAGGGATGACTTATTGTTAGAGCTGGGTGTTGGAAATTATTGCTGTGGCAACACTTTGTTCTGCATTGAATGCCATTTCATAACATGATCATTTCAACCTCACCACAAACACGGATGATGCTCCATTCAGGAGAGCTTTTAACAGTCTGTCAGATAGTATTTTACAACTGAGTTACCTCCAGTCTAGTCTGCTGTTTCATGTGCTGCTGGGTTGGACAGAATGAAAGAGAAAGAATGAAAAATGAAGCTGGTATGTAAAGACTACGTAGCAGCACAGTGGCACTAAAACCTGTGCAGGCCATCTCCACTGCAGCCATTTCTGAACCAGATCAGAACCTCCTTGCTACCAGCTTTTCAAAATCCCTCCAGAATCAGAATTGAGTTTCTTTTTCTGCAGGAATTCACCATTACAGTTCAAGACTCAATATTCTTGTTTTTTTGAAAGTTCCAAGAATGAGGATTCTTGGAAGTGGAAGTCTGGTTTCCTCAAAGACTTGCCATATGGTTCTGGACACAAATCTCAGAATCACAATTTCTAAGAAAAAAAAAAAAAAAAAAAAAGCAAAGCAATTCAGTGTCCCTGAATTTCTGGATATGCTTCTTGAAACCGCTCTGGCCCAACTTTTAGAGGAGCTGAGAATTTCCAAACCCTCCTACGATCACAGCAAGGCTGAGTGCTCAACAGCTTTTCTACTCAGTACTTCAGAGGACAGTTCTTGAAAATTAATCTCTGTACCTCACTTGCATCATCTGTTTCACAGCAATGCTCATACAGGTCACATCGGAAATACAAGGCTTAGTACACTATTAGTACCTAAGGAACACTTTGGAATGCAGGTTGGAAGAAGCTCTCTACTTTAAACATCTTCAATTGCTGATTAGTGACATGCTTCCACTGCTTCCAGCAGATGCAAAACCATCCCCACAGATTATTACCTACTTCAGAGGCAGTCACAAATCCCTCTCTATGACCTGTGGCTGTAAGTACAGTTTGGTGGAGTAACAACTAAGGTGGGATGTTTATTTGAAGTGCACAGATAATGAGAGTAAGACAACGTGAAATGAAGACCAAGACAGTTTAGGCTCTGTTGGTCTCATCTGTATTGATATTCAGGCAACCCAGTGATGTTCTGGCTGCATGAGAAAATGCAACAAGAGTACAAATACAGTTTCTGTTATATTTTATCTCATAGGACCACAATAGGTATAAAATGACCTTTAGTTTAAGTGAGAACCATGCTTTGCATGTAAAAGAGCTGTTTGACCATGAGAGCTATTAGGCTATAGCTATTAGGTTCTGGAACAATTTCCTATGGGGGCTTGAAGAAGGTGTCATTTGGTACACAGAAGGCTGAGTTCAACACGAACTGGAAAATATATTTAAATATGAAAATACTATCTTGTCAGCAGGATGGATGAAGTGACCTAACAGATGTTCTCCACCTCTAATTTCTGTGAACACCTGCAGCTTAGATCTTAGGTATGCTGAAAAGGGTCCACCAAGAAAGTTTTTGTTGAAGATGGAGAACCAGCTTCTGCTGACCAGAGACTACTAGTTTCCTAAAAAAGGAACAAGTTGAACCAAGGACAGGATTTCTTGCTGATAAATTGTATCTATGCTGGTGTTTGATCTTTCATTTGTATTTGTTCCGAATCCCTGCCTTTTCCTACATTCTTTTTTGATGCAACTGTGGCACCCTAAACTTGAGCAGTTTACTCTCCAACTAGGCTGTATCTACATACCAGACCAAACAGAAACGGGCAACGTGCACATGCAACTGCAAACCAGATCTAATCATGAAATGTGCCAGGTCACTGTCATTATATGCACAACTACAAGCTCTGCTTATAACAATAAATATTCACTAATTGGTAACATGATTACTCAAAATGCTAGGAGGAGGAGGAGGGCTGCAGAGGGGAGAAACGTGCTCCTTTTATTTTCACAGTTTCTCTGAAGGCATGACATATCTATGCAGAACACATTTTCCTACCACATGTGTTGATCTAGAACTAAGCAGAAGATGGATCCTGAAGAGAGCCATTTTTATCATCCCTGGAGAGATTTGTAAAACAAGAGAAAGGGTTTTTTATTTCCCTCTCTCAGAAAGAGGCATTGGCTCCTTTCCACTTCCAATTTCACCATGGCTGCACACGACTAAACATCCATTTTGACACTAATGTGGAGTGGTGCTCTCTACTAGGTCGGGTCAGCCAGCCCTCCTGCCTGACTGGCCAAGTGATTGTAAAATCATTAATGGTATATTTTACACCCCATATTTCTTAAAAAATATAATTACTAGGGAAATTCTTCTTCTTTTGCTCCAGGATTTTTTATTTTTTTATTTTTTTTCCCAAAGACACATGTGCTCACTCTCTCATAACAGTCAAAATGAGGTCAGAAACTTGAACATATGTGGCTGTGTGTGCTTTCTCCTCCGACCAGAAATGACAAAGCAGAGTTTGGCAAGGCAATAAAGGAATGGCCACAAATCAGGCAGGATTATCTGACTTCCTTTAAGAAAGCCATAAATTGTTTACAGCAGCATTGGTCTTTAATGGCAGAATGGGGGGTGATGGAGGGGAAAGCTTTAATCTAACAATTTCAACACATTGCCAAAGTCCTTTCCTGTAGTTTACAATAAAAGAACCTCCAAAGCATCTAACTTATGTTGGCTGGGCTTTTTATTTTCAGGGAAAAGATCCTTCCCATGCTCCCTTCTCCTTCAATACAGGAAGAGACTTGAGTGTAATGAGGTTTAAGTTTTAAACCATTAAGCATTTGACAAAAAAATGCTTGCAAAGATTTTAGCACCAGAAAACCTCTAGAGAAACTGGGCAGAGCCTGGGATAATACACAGCAGACTCCTCCAAGCCTAATGCACTGGGAATTGGAAGTGCATTAGGATTTTGGCTGCAGCTGGGCTTTTAATGGCCACTGGATTCTCAGTACCACTGCTGCTGTTAATGTATAGGTGAGGGGACATGGAGCCAGACACTTTGCTGCCATTGCTACTCACTGTACACTGCAAAACATTTCCAAACAGGAAAAGGCAGCAGTTAAAAAAAAAATGCTCTGGAAACAGAGCCAATCTGCACAACTCATATATGAATTTCCAATGCAGAACCCTCCTTCCCCTTCCAGTGCAATTCTACATTCAAAGTTGTTTGGTTTAACCTTTTGTTCTTGGTTATCCTAGAGGGAAACTGTGAAATTCAGAACTATCACTGGAATTTGGACAATTAATATTCGCAAAGTTTGAGGGTGGCCATAGTGAGATTTTTAGAGATAGGGTCTATGCCTCCTGTGTTTCTTTGTATATTTTGCCCTTCAGGGCCATTTCCCAGATGGCACTTTAGTGCAACATGCATCTAACACAAACAATGCAAATATCTCCACTGCCTGGGATGGAAATCCTCAAAATCCTTTCCTGCAGCTCCTCTGAATATTGGAATCATCCCTGCTGCTGCACTGTACTTTGGTCACACATTGCTTTTGGAAAACTCATTCCTGATGTAGGAATAATGTAAATAAACAGCATAGCTCATGTGATTTGAAGAGTTTGTCAACAGAAAATAACCATACCAGACTACTGGCTTCTGAGAACTGGAATGTTTCCAAATCTATTTATCTCATCACTTTATAGAAGCTCCTTCCTCCCTCCTCTTGATATTTCAGAAATTTATTTGCCTCCCATTATAAAAATAAATACAAGTGCTCTCCCTCTGCAATGCCCAAACAGTAATTAGTTATAATGATTATTATTTATGTTGTAGCAATGTCTTGGAGACCCAGACATAGGCTGAGACCTGACATGGTTAGATGTTTATAATCCCTCCTCTACATGCTACTTACCAGCGTACTGCTTGAAAGCCAGTAAAAGCAAATTCTTCAAGTATTACCAAAGAGCCTGCCAGCAAAGTCTCCCCAAAGCTTTGGATAAAAATCCCAGGAAGCTGAGAGGTTCCACATACTGCAAACTTTAGCTCTAGCCAGAGTCGGTCACCCTAGCTGAATTTTTTTAGCTTGTTCAGTTAATAACAAACTCCCAAGGCTGAAGTACAAAAAGGCAAATGTGCAGTTTTTCAAGGGCAACATGGAAACCGTTCCTTTCTTGAAAAGCTTTTCTTTAATAATTAAGGCTGAAAAATTACTTGTATTTTCCCATGCACTGATGAGAAAGTTATAGGAAGGAAGGAAACACAGGAAGATCCAAACAGCAGAGAAGCATAGGATGAAGTACTTCTATGGATAATTGCCATGTAACTCTCTATTTTGTTTCGTGTGCCTAGATATTATTAAGTAAAACTAATTATAAATGCAATAGATAAATGTACTCAGAATACTCCATATCCTCTGAGTGATTCCAATACCACCCATCAGGGACTCTGCGTTTGCTGGGTAGGCAAATGATTTTCTCATAAAAAGCTGGATGACTCTTATCATGGCTCATTTTCTCCTTTAACCTATACTATTACTGCTGCTCCTCTTCCTACAAAGTGAAATATAACACCTGTCAGTGTTGTAATGATTCCTTAACTATAGATGCAAGTAAAAAGCAAAACAACCCCCCAAACCCTCAGCACAGAAGGTGAGATGAGCACAGCTAGTTAGCCTAATTAACACATTTTGTTTTTCCTGCCAGGTGTGCTCCCCATTTCTCACTCACTGGTTTCCCTCCCCAACAATTTATTTTTCAAAAGCAGAAGCAAGTGATGGGAACAGAACCTGCAAAATACAAATAATGAAGCAAATCAGTGTTGTTTTTTTTCTTGCTGCTCAAGAACTTTAAAATCGTTTGGGGAAAAAGCAACAAAAAACCCCAACCAAAACAAAAACCTTTCCACTAAGTAATTGAGTCTGCACTCTTGTATCAGACATTCAATGCTAATTTGGAGTCCTGTCTTATCGCATTACAGACAAACACAAGGCCCTTTACATCAAGTGCAACAAAATAGCTACACTCGGCATTATTAATGAAGTAGATGGATTAATTTCCTATTTATGAGAAGCTAACCAACTGGCTAGCTTGCTGACAGCACTATTAATGATCCTTAATGCCCCACAGGCGGTAATGGGTCCCGCTGGGAGATCTAGGAGCTCTGCAATTTGTATTGAGGATTTAGACATAACAAAAAAAAAAAAAAGCCCTCCTGGGAGCAGGCAGTTGATCAGCGGGCGCCCCAGCGGAACACAGCAGACAAATAATAAATGACAGCCTTGCGATTAAATCAAACCTTCTACTTTAAGTGTTAAAGTGTCTGACTGTCACTAACAATCTAGTGGTTGTTAAAGCCTCCCGGGGCCTCCAGGAACAGACGCAGTGAGCTGGAAGGTAAAAGGGGGGGTGAGCGGCAGTGGCAGCAGCAGGAGCCTTGCTGCCTTGTGAAGGGAAGCTGCAGTAAGGCAGGAATTGAGACAACCACTAAACTCCAGCTCTGCTTTTCGAGATTCCACAGACCCAGGGCACTGGACCCCCCAAAAGTCTAGATGAGCCTTAGAAGAAATATTTTATCTGGGAACAAAACAGGCTGGAGCTTCCCTAATCCCAGCTCTCTGGCCCTGCAAACCTGCCTGCAGTGGACTTCATGGCCTGGTTAAAGAGCATGTTTTGGGTAAATGAACAGACCTGTCTGCTGCTATCTAGTAATTTCAGTTTCCATTCATACGTCTGTGCATTCAGGATTGAAACCAGGGGGCTGTATTTCTAGATTCAAAGGGGACAGGTCGAGGTGTGAACAGAAGTCCTGGAGGCAGCATGGATTTCATTCACTTAGTCTTCTTGATAAATTCAGCCATACACACTCTGTCTTCCTTATATTGAGTTCCTTGCTGCCTTAGACTGATCACAACCTGGGGCAGGGTGGCAGCTTGGAGAAATCCCAATGCTTTTTCTTCTGGAGATCAGTGTTCAGAAATAGAGATGAAATGGGCAAGTAGGTGAGATGAACATAAGCACTGCAATGGCCCCTTGCCCGTCACCCTCTATCAAAACACCAAAGCAAGAGCTGAGGCTTAATGAGTTCAGAAGGCACAAAGCCAACATTTTGTTCTGATGGGGAAAATTGTCTCCCTCCTCTTTGTTATCCTCTCTCCAAGCCACCACCAAGTGTACACTTCTGTCCTCTTGGGTCTTCTCCCACCCCATTTTAAAAGCAGTGTTACATAAAATTAAGGTGAATAATGAAAAGCTTCCAAAGTTAATCTATTTTTAAATAAATGTTTAGAAAAAAGTTGGATGTTGTGTGCCTGTCATCTGCAATAATAAAAATACATACTTGTCATCCAGCTCAGGTACTGCCAAATTCACTCAAGGGTCTCTCAAGGCAGATGCCCACATTGTAGGGTGATGAACCTTTGTATCTTGCAGGACAAACTAATACTATTAAACCTGCTGGAGAGATTTCTATATATGAAGAGTATATGTATCCTTTGCAGATGTCCTTAAAAAAAACCCACAACAGCTAACCAACAGCAAAACAGCACAGTACAATATTTTACATAAAAAAAAAAAAGTAGAAAGCTTTTTCAAATAATATTTCTTATAGTAAGAAAGATCAAAGGGGAAAAGAGAAAGCCATAAGGAGAAGAGCTTCAATGGTAACTCATGTTTTTGTTGAAAAAGGAAAACAAATACTAGCCACACTTACATGCTCATGAGTTAATTGCTGGATATTCACTTTCAGAAATGATATACAACGATCACAATGAAACTCAACTTCACCTTCCTCTTCAAGCCTCACAGAGTTACATCAGTACAAAATCAGCATCCATGAAGTCAACATTTACATTGGTAAATGTAATACATACATTTACATACAGGCTTATACATACCTACCTAATTTGAGAAATATATACATTAAATATATACTGTGTTTAAATAACAAGATCTTATTTCAGTAGGTTGATAAAACATGTCGAAGTAGCACGTCTCAACTACCAGCCATCACCCATTTGCAACACCCAGAGCCCATCTGGCAGAGCCAGGGGTATGATGGCAGCTCCACCATGCACGGGGACAGCAGAGCCTGTACCTGATGCCTGCCCTCGACTGCAAGCTCTGTGCTTGCCACAGGCAGTGTAAGTGCAGTACTTCACATTTTGAAAGGAGCTTACTTGCCACTTACTGCATAACACCTGCTCATGCCAAATCTCAGCCCTGTTTTACTGATGAGAAAGACAAGAAGGGCACATGAGTAATTTGTCTGAAGCTACAAAGGGAGTCAATAGTAGGAAAGGAGATGGAAACTCAGAGCTCTTCCTCCTTCCTGTGCTCAGGCCACCTGCTGATAATAATATGGCAAGGCCTGAACAAGCTAACCAAGAACAGTAAGGCAAACACAACTCATGGCAATGCTGATCCCCCTTCTCCCCTCCCGCAAGTGGTAAAGTGTAAGTTTCAAAAGGACAAAACCCAAACAAATGTAAGAATGAAAACTAACACAAAGAGGTATGTGCACAAGGATTCCCCTGCAAGTCAAGAGCACAAGAGTCCCAGCTCAGTACCCTATCCATGATGTTTTTCATTGCAAGCTTCTGATCTAGTACAAATTTTGAAGGAAAACCTACTAAGCGAGTGGGACTTTTCCTGTTGATGTGTCAGGTCTGGATGAGGCTCAGGGTATCCTCTCCTGGACTGAAATAACAATGGGCTGTTCCCAGCCTGACCCTGCAATGATTGGAGCTTGGATCCAGCAGGATCCCTTGTCCTCAGGCACAGTGTTGGGAGAGACATTGCTGACAGCAGTTTGCTCCAGCCAATGCTCTCCAAGAAGACAACCCACCCCTTGACAGAACAAAACACTCAAGCCTTTGCACAGCAAAGCCATTGCTTGCATGTACCTCTTCATACTCCACGTTCTCTTCCCTGCTAATGTACTTGCAGAAACCAGGAAAGGGCTTTTCACCTTCCTCCTCCTCATCTGCTAATCCCATAATCCAGGAAATGAAACATTTTCCTTCTAGATGCTTTATAAAACTTATGTGGAAGGTTTATGGCTCCTCCAAACTGTTGCTATTAGGTTTCAGAGGCACTGAAACTGGTCCCTCTGCCAGAACACGACACAGAGGGGCCATGTAGTAGTGGGTCCTGCACCCCATACAGGAGCACTCAATACAGCAGTAGCTGCAAGAAAGCAGTCCAAGTGAGGGAACTGGAATTGTGTCTGGTTTTCATATGGACTCCTTGAGATCACCCCGATAACCAAACACGGGTGTGAGATGATATCTGGTCTGCTGTCTTGCAAGAAACTTATGCAATTTATGGCATAATCATACCTTGGTACTGCAGCCTGGGAAGACAGCCATAAATAATCATCTCGACTCATATATATCAATTTATCCTGTTACCAATCCGTGTGTGTTTTCTGGCAGAATTAGTCTTTTCTCTTTTTAATCATACAACTTAACAACAGGCCACTGAAGAGAACCCACTGGAAAACACAGCAGCCAATTGGATTTTCTTCTCCTTATGTGAGCTTCAGTAAAGAACATGTAATGGGAAAAAAATAGAGTGTATGATGGGGAACTATGGTGAGCACTGCCTGCCAAGAAGGCAGCATCTACAGAACCACACTTACTTATCTATCTTTCAGTTCATGCAAGCTGCTCTATTACAGCCTCTGGGCGGGGAAGCATCGATTTTTAAACATCACAAGCTAAAGAACAGCAGATCTGACAAAACGTCAGTGTGGAACTGAGCCCTCCTGATGCAGGGAAGGCCTGCATCACTGCCCCTGCCCTCAGGCAGCAGTCTCAGTCCAAAGTGCGAGAGATGTGTCCAAAGAGCAAGAGATGTGTCCAAAGGGATCTGAGGGCAAGTGGAGGCTGCCTGGTGCTGATGTTCCCCATTGGATTGTTAGCAGGGTTTAAAGATGGGGGCAGCAAATGGGGGATGGGAATTTCTACACTTTCCTGGCTCCATGTCAGATGGCATCTGACTTAATGTCATGGCCCAATGTGCATGTGTGGAATAGGGCAGCATCAGAGCAGTGAGGAGGCCTCTGGGATGTGGTGTGTCTGTAGAAGCACTGGCACCAGAGGGCAACAGCCTCTGAGTGGCTGTAGCAAGGACCCAAGTTTTGGATAAGGGTCAACAACTGCACACCAGCTTTATGAGCCTATTTAGGAGCTCCAGTTTCTCCTGGAAAACCTGCCAAATTTTGCTTTGGCTGGTGATCTATCACCCATGACCTTTGGTCAAGTGGATCACAAAAGATGGTGCTGCATGTATGTTAGATGATGACAAAGTCACTATGTACCAAAAAAATGCTCTTCATAAGGCACCTTCCTCCCATTTGTCACACAAAGAGTTAAGACACACTGCTAATTTCTTTAGCCTGTTCTCTCCTGTCTTCCTAGTGCTGGCATAAACTTGGATCCCCAGCCTTGTTTGCTTGATCACACTTCCCCTCCTCCAACCTGTCCTCACCCCCTGCACCTTCCCACCACTTCACCCCCACCATCCTCACTTGGGTGTAGAAGACAAAAAATAATAGTGACAGCCCCCACAGGAAAGCCAAGAGGCCCTTGCAAAGTGCACCACGAAAACGAACGTGCCTGCTCACTCATCACATTTTGCATTCGTTCTGCCACTTGCTGTCAAATTAAAACGTGGCCAACAACTCATTTCTCCTGCTCTCACAGTTACAAATTAGTCCATTAAGCTGTCTGCAGCAAGCCTTTTTTCCTCTTCCCAGTAATGGCCTCCGAGAATTCCTTCATAATCGCCAAGTCCTCCTGGGATGCCCACCGAAAGCAGATGGAGAAGCTCCCGGGTAATACAAGGCACTTTTTAATGACACAACATGCTGTGGATTTTTTTTTATTATTTTAGTTTTTATGTCCCTGTTCTCCCTTCATCATCTCTCCCCCCTTCCCTGCTTTCTTCCACAAGGATGATTAGAAATTTAAATAAATAAATAAATAAATAAATGAGAAGAGAAGAGGGTATGGAGGGGCACGGATGCCTCTGTGCAGAGGCTGACAGCTACAGGAAGGGGTGGGGGGGAATCAGATTCAACTCCCTAATTAAAACCTCGTAATTGAATTATCTTTATTGAAAAATTAGATCTTCCATTGGAAGCTTAGAGATCTGGGAAGACAGATGATCAAGTCCTCCCGTAGATGACTAATCTGTTTCATTTATTGTGTCTCCTCCTCCCCAGGCAGAGGCTGCACAGACGACGACCGTCTCCTCTGCGGGCCAGACCTGTCGCAGAGCGAATCGCTCCTGACAGAACAAGTTGCTTAATGCAAAATCCCTGCTCTTAAGGGATGTTTTGGAGAGCCAAAAGGACCTGAGAGTTATTAGCAAGTAAAGGGCTAGTATCAGCTGGGAGTTGTCTTTATTTGTTTAAAAGAGCATCTTCTAAAAAGGCTGTTGCAGCAGTCTGTTCGTGCAGGTGGTATGGGGAAGGGGCTGCCGATCCCGGCGTTGGTGGGAGCTCTGTAACCCCCCCCAAAGCTGCTGTGTATAGAAACAAGGCATTTGAAATAAGGCAGACATTTTCTGTACTTTGATGCACAGACAAAAATTATATAGACTAAATACAGCCAGCTGGTATCCATACTACACTTTAAATAATAGCAACTACACACAAATCTTTCCTGTCCATCTGTTAACCCAAAGACTTAGTCCTGGAGATGCTGCTTGAGACCATCAGTGCTCACCCACAGCCCATGCAGCAGATGACGACCCTGGTGAGCACCTGGACTGGAGTATGGCTGTGACAAGCTGGGACCTGTTCTGAGCTGGCATGGGCTTTCCTTCCCAACATGGGGCCCAGCAGCCCACCACCCTGAACACAGCAATGGGCGCAGCTCTGAGCGGCATCACCTGCCAAACACCACCCTGCACTGGAGAGGCTGGTTAGGAGGATGCTTTGCTTTACACAGTGCATTAAGAAAAAACACTGGAGAACTAGCAGTGGACATCCTCCTTCCTTTCCATGTTACTGACCCAAATTGAGCTCAGTCTCTATGTCCTATTTGATTCTTACTTGGTGGTCAAGGCAGGAAGAGGCTGAATCTACCTAATGTGTAGCATTCACCTCACAAAATCACAGCTGCCCTGTGCTGGAAGCCTCTGGATACAGACGCAGGATTAGTGGTGTCTGGGAAGGTCCTATCCCATCCCATCCCATCCCATCCCATCCCTTTACTTTTTCAAAACAAGTAGGAAAAGCTCTTCCCAATAGAAACTACTGGAGTCTTATGTATTGGGAATTCTTGTTTCCAATGAAAAGCCAACGGGCAGAAAACCCAAATCAGTCTTGGTCCACTTGTCTTCCTCCCTCTCTCTCTCCACCAAATCAGAAAATTGGCTTCAAAACAGTAAGCTGAAAAAATAATTAAATAAATACAGTGGGCATTCTTTTCAATTGCTTGCTGACTTTGCAGTGGGGTTACTCCCATTGTCAGGTCTCCTCAGGGACTGCATGGGTTAATTTTTCTTTCACATGAAAGTCAAAATGTATTATCTCATTGCAGAATTCCAGGAGCTGCGTCTTTAAGGAAACATTTTACTGTAAATGTGCAAGATTCGGTGACACTACAGTAAGTCCCTGTTCAGCCTCCTCCTCCCACATCAAATAAAATTCAACACTTGGCTGCCACCCTGCCACTCTCCTCCCAGCTCCACTGTGAGTGACAGGCATGCTGTGCTCACACCATCCTGGGGAACAGCCAAAGTATTCATGGATCTTATTGCTAGACAGGCTGTGATAAGGCTGTTTTCATGGCTGCACACCCCACAGACGGGCAGAAAGAGGAACAAGAAAGAAGGCGGCAATGAGTCCTCTCAACACTTTTAAGGAGATGTCCTGGAGGGCGAGGGGGGCTTTTCCATGGGGAGGAGCTGTGTTATGAATGTATGTATTTCAAGGTGGGGAGGGGAAGGAATAAACCAGTTTCCTGGAAATGAAGAAAAATTGGCTGTCTTTGCAAAGTCTGAGGCCAGCTGGGAAGACAGAGGCGTGATTCAACTTTTTATTTAAAGAAAACCAGCTCCAAGTGGCAGAAATGTCCAAAAAAAACCACAGCCAGCCCCAGCTTCAAACCCCAAGTCCTGTACTAGGAGAAGGAAAAACTCAACTTTCTGTAAACACAGACGAGTCAATGTGAATAAAAAGTGTCCTTCATATATAATAAATTATTACTTTAAGAAAGAAAACAGGCAGTTTTTCTTTGAACAGTAATATACAAATATTCCCTCTGGCAGAACAAAAAAGAGGAGGAAGACTTCAAGTAGATCACTGCACCCCTGGATTTTGTTACCACTATCTGCTCGTTTATCCTCTTCACCACATAAAGAGCTCCTGATTGTAATGTATTTATAGCAAATGTGAGAAAACCTCCCTAGGCTTTTTCATATTGTTCTTTTCAAAAAATTCTGTGAAAGGAAAGAAGTTACCTTTTATCTTCCCTATTTACATGCGTGCTCTAGACAAAGATAACAGCTAGCAGATACCAGCTAGAAGTTAGAAATGCCATAGTGCTTTGTAGAAGGTGAGGGAAATAGGTATATATAGAGAGAAGGCTTGGACGTAACCAGAAGAGCATCCATCCATGTGGGCTCTGATTTTGGTGCAGATAATTAGCTAAAGAAGGCTTGGCTAGCATTAAAACAAACTGAGTGGCATTTGCAATAGAGTCTGCTAACTCCTCTCTATTTCTGTTGCTCTGTTGTCCCAAAATATAAAGCGAAGGGACATGCTATTAGAAATGCTAGTTCAAATACAAATAAACCTAAATTATTGACAGTTGGGCTATACAGGTGATCTTTTTAATGTACCTGCCATTTTCAAAACTGCCCATAAAATCAAAGTCAATCAGCTGAACTTTCTGCAGGAGTCAAGCTAATGCCTTCGCCTTGGCCAAGCAAGAAAGATTTTGGTTTAGCTGTTAATGACAGCAACGTAACTTGCATACAGCTCTACAGCAATTGTGCACACAGATCTATGTGCATACACATTTTTAACTCACCACTGTTTAAAATGTCTCCTTGAAGTAACTTTGAACATACAGCACACATGCAGTGTACATGCACAGATATAAATGCATATGTGATTTAATGTGAGTAATACTAAAATATTACAGAGTACAGTAATGCTTCAGTTAAGCATCAAAACTCCATAGCTTATAATTTTACTTCACTACTTGGGGCAATTTCTGAGAAATACTTCAGTATTTTTAACAGCACATATATGAGAGACCATACATACTGCTGCTGGCCGCTGGTTTCCATAAATCTTTCAAAACTAATATTTAGACTCCCATAAAGGAGTGCTGGCTGCTTATTTTCCATCTCTGTAAAAGTGGTCAGATCAATAGTTCTGTGTATGTTACTTGGAAACATGTCACAGCAGCCTCTAAAACCTCTTTTTCCTTTGTCTGAAATCAATTTATGTAATATGCAAATATTAAGAAAAAGGAAGCTTTAAGTTTCCTCTTAGGATCCTTTGTGAATCCTTCAGAATCCAGACACCACTACGATGGAAAATTAAAACCCTGCCAGCAGTTTGCCATCTCCCCTGAGCGTCAGGCGTGCTGTGATCCTAACACTTTGCTCCAAGCGATGAAATTCTGAAATTTGCATATTTTTCACTTCGGGATTGTTTCAGCAAAATGGTAAAACACTGCGGAGCTGCCTGCCCGCAAAACCAACCCTCTCCTTGGACAGCCTGCCCACCTTGGAAGATGACAAAAGAAGAGGAGGAGGATTTCTATGTCCATGAAAAGGTAACACCACTCCCTCTCTTGCTTTAGATGTTGCTGCACACTCACATTTTTAGTTAATATGTAGGATCAGGAAAATTAAACTTGTTTTATGGAGTCTTACTTTGAGAAGGACCAAAGAGACACACTATTCACTGGAGCTTTTTGTGAGAGACTTTATCCCCCCTCCCCCCCCTTTTTTTTTTCAGCACAGCTTGAGCCCTGAAGCTTTTATTAAAAAAATAAAAAAGGGAAAAAAAACCCCAAACCAAGCAGTGTACAAAAGTGGGGGGAGTAGAGAAGGTTTAACAAGCTCCAAGTCATAGATTATAAGCCGCTGCTAAAAATTTATGGCTGTTTGGATCTTTGCCACACTGAACAGATTGGCAAGCTGATCAGAATCGCAGCAGGCTGCCTAATGAGTCCCACACAATTTTTCACCCCATATTTTTCCAATAAAAAAGCAGTTAAATACCAACCGCAGCCACAGCAGAGCCTGCCATCTGGCTGCTTTTTTCTCCAGCCATCATTAAAATGGTTCTTGGCAGTTTACACCTCGCTTTTTTCTGTACAGATGTGGAACGAATTTTCTGACAACCCTTGGATGAAACAGGGGGCTTTATTGAGCTTTACAGATTAACTGCCTAACTTCTGGTCCTAATTTTAAGTGTCTTAGCACACCGGAGGCATCGTTTTAAGTGAGCTAATTGTATGTATCACAGCCCACCAGCAACATTTGGTTAACTTAAAGTGAAATTCAACATCAACATTTTGAAGAGCCGTGTAACCCACGCCACCACGGTCACCGTCTGGCCCACGCTGTGAGTTCACAGGGATTAAAAATAATAACTATAAGGATAGTGTTTGAAAGTGTCTACAGAGGAAACCAAAGAATTATGGTTTAAAACCATTAATTGCAGCCAAATGAATATGAGCAGCTTTATTTCCTATTCTTTGCTTTTACTGCTGTCCCCACGCAGCAGTTTGGTTAGCTGGGGAGCAATGGAGCCCCGTATTTGTGGTTACTCCACTGACTCCAGCAAAGCACAACGAAGCTGCAGCCCCAAAGATCTGGTTAGACATGTTTGAGCCATGGGGCAGCTTACTTGAAAGCAGATCAGCTCACTTCTTTGTCACTGGAAGATGACATTGAGCAGAAGGCTCAGATTTTGGGGCACGGAATTTCTGCATGGAATAACTAATTTCTACAATCAAATTTTGAAAACTGAAATGCAAAGCAAAGGTCCTTTAGAAACTAGAAAAAAAATATTGCTAAGAAGTACATTAAAAAACTGTTTATGGACCAAACAGAAGCAGGATAGGCTGAAGATGGATACAACTGGCTGAATGCCTATGAAGTTTTGATTAATGTAGTCTGCAAGTCTGGGCAGTTTGGGGGATGGGAGCAGGAGGGCAGTGAGCTGAAGTGCAGTTAAGATGCTCTGAAAACAGTGTTTCAGTCTCTCCCTAATGACTTGTCAAGATCACAAAAGCAGCAGTGGAAATGCAGGGACTGGAGCCCAGGTCCTGCGAGGGCAAAGCCAGAGGTCTGCCAGACCTCTCTTTCTCTCCGAAAAGATGACAAACAGCAGCAGAACATGAAGGAGGCTTTTTATCATTTTGCTTTCTTTCGCATCCCTAACACAGATTATTACTTATGCCAATCATCTTATAATGACCAGTGGATTTAAAAAATGAATAATTTATAGGAATGTTGATAACATTTAGTTGTTTTCAGCAAGGACTTCATAGAATCATAGAAATGCAGTACAGAAAGGGACCTTAAAAGGTCATTCTAGACCCCCTGCTCTGAAAGAAATTATGGTGGAGATTATGTGCATAATAATGTAAATGACCCTATAACTGTGCTCCAGAATCAACATTTTCATTAAGAAATATATTGCCCTTGTAATCCTACTGGCTGGGTAGATAACCTTCAGAGTGCAAGCTGACACAACCACAGCTATCCAAGCCTGGAAACAGGCAGAAACAGAGACCCTGAGACAGCACGAGTGGGCATTTATTCAGAAACCTACCAAGCACAGGCTGGAGATGAATACAACTGGCTGACTGTGTAATGATAGCTTTAATTAATGTATGCTGCTATGACTGTCCAAAAAAGGTGGCAGTTTTGGGGGATGGACACAGCAGGGCAGTCAGGTGAAGCTCAGTTGGTGTGATGGAGAAAAGAGTTCCATGTTCACGCTCCGCTGTTGAAGTCACCCTTGGCCCCCAAACTGTGATGTGTCCTGTCCCCATTTCTGGAAATAGCTGTGCAAATTGCTGATGAAAAAGA
Source organism: Hemiprocne comata (assembly GCA_020745705.1). Classification (NCBI taxonomy): domain Eukaryota; kingdom Metazoa; phylum Chordata; class Aves; order Apodiformes; family Apodidae; genus Hemiprocne; species Hemiprocne comata. The sequence continues at coordinate 7,450,192 of CM036602.1, read as the reverse complement.
GAAAAAAAATTACCTTCATCTCTTTAGTGGGTGCTGAAAGCTCCAATTTATCTCCTACTGATCGATCTAAAACACCAGTTCACCCTAAAAGCTCTGATGTACTTTCAATGCACAATCCCACAGCCTGCTGCAAACCTCACAGCAATAATAAAAAGAATTGACTTGAGCATCAGTAGTCAGGTCAGACAGTTCTGGGGTTCCAAACTCTATAATTTGGGCCTGGTGTGCAGTGTAGGGTGAAGGACCTCGTTTTATAGCAAAGTAAATTAAAAACCAAGCAGATCTGCCAAAGCAACTTTTTGTCCTATTACACTTTCTGGTAAATTTTGCTTCTAAGAACCATTACTGTATGAAGAGGCATTCACACACACACAGCCTTGACATTTGCACTTTTTTATATAAATATTTTTACAATATTCCATTACCACAGAACACACCAGCTAATAGCCAAATCCCTAAAGCTGCTAACAATCAAGTCTGGCTCAGAGTTGCCTCTGAATAACTTCCATTTCTTCAATGCTTTTGCACAGCAGGATTGCTAATAAACAACTGGGCAGTAAAACTACAAGTCAGCCAGTACTGCCTCTGTCTTCTCCAGTTCAGGGAACTGCTCTATTACAATGTGGAAATGTATCCTGTGACCAAGCAGCCTCTGGGATTTCTTACATTTCAGGTTGGGTTGTCTTGATTTGGGTTATTTTGGGATATCCACAAAAATGAGAACCAATGCCCTTTCCCTCCACCTCCCACAGTCACACACTCCACCAAGCAAAACATTTTAGCTACTTAAATGTGGTCAGGGAACAAACTATTTCAAGAAAAAATAGTCCCATCTTAAATAGTTTCCATCCAATCAAATTATTTAGTCCAGAGGCTAAAATGATTTAGCCCTTACACAAGTCTAACACAATAGTGTTTGCATAACTTAGGCTCTGTCTGTCTGTCCCACAGAGAGCTCCCAGCCCACAGAGAAGACACGAAGATAACTGGGCATCTGATCCAAGGCTCGTTTTCATTTTATTTAGAACTCATCTAAATCAAAGCTTGCTAGGTTACCTGTGTACAACAAACTACCCTTTGTTTCACAGACCCTTTCTCAGCTACATCCTTGGTGCTGCCATGAGCTGCACAGCCCGACTGCGTTTCCTAGCAATGGGGCTACCAGGAGCAAAACCGTTGGAATGAAGGACTGGGGTGAGGTGCTAAGCAGCAGGTGTATCTTCATGCAGAAACCCTGTATACAGTGGCCTTTTGTGCCACGGACAGCCACATCACAAGAGAACCTCCTAAAATTCACATTTTAGACTTTAACACTTGTTTCAGCCCTGCAGTGTGTTATATTTTTATTGCTTATTGCTAAGTTAGTGTAACTGACATGTTGCCTTTACAGATAATGTTCTCGTGGTGAGTCTCAAAACTACTTTCAGGTTTATTAATGATCCTTTCCTCCTCACTATTTTTAAGGGCTTATGGTTTAGATTTGAGATTTCAGCTGTAGGCAGAAATATGGTGCAAACTGATCCTAGAATTTTCCCCCTCAATCCTATTAAAAATAAATTTGCTTTATTGCAAACATAAAAGAACATTCACAGTGAAAAAAAGGCAACAAATGTATCAGGGGTATTTTCAAGTCATTCATTTTCACTCCAAAAAATAATACATTGAAACCACATTTTCTTCCTAAGAAATAAGGCATTGCTCTTGCAATTAAAAAAAAAGCTCAGCTCTTCAAATCCAAGGGATGCATACAGAAAAAAGGAAAGTAAATAAGCAGAGTGCCTCTGGACTTCTGAACAGAAGAGCTGGACTCAGACAGAATCGTACAGCCAGTCATTTGGATGTCGTGGGATTAGATAGTTTGAGTTCTGCATTTATAGGCATCAGCAGGAATTTTGCCAATGACTTAACTGACTTTTATGCTATAAAGCTAGAATGATCCATTTTGATTAACTGCTCTGACCTCCTGCATAACACAGTCTAACAGACCAGGGCCAAGATTTCATCCCAAATCTGGGCAGAAGAGAGGTGCACAGCATATGAGTCAGCAGGACAAGCACAACAATTTTAATTTCAAAATGCCAAATTGTGCTGGCAGGGGAAAACAGGGTGGATGATGGACAGTTCTGGATACTGAGAGGTTTCTTGAAATATTGGGAGATACTTGGCTATGTCAAGCAAGCTGACTGAGCTAGCTTTCATGGCTTCTTTTTAATTATCTTTACTCTTTCAGAATTTCCTTGTTGTGCTAAAAGCTGTCCCGGTGTAAGCCTCCTCCCCAGATCTAATCTTTTTGCTTGAGGCAATTGGGCAGGGTTATTTTGACATGCAAACGAAGAGGACATATGTTGCATGCAAATGAGAGGGCCACGGCTTAAAGCAGACAGCTTTTTTTTTTTTTTTCTTTTTTTTTTTTTTTTCCCCCCTGCCCCAGGCGTTTCTGTTGTTGCTTAACAGGATTTCCTGGGGATGTAGATCAACACTTTCACATCAGGGTCTCTAAACTCCGGCTGCCCATCCAGCCACCCAAGGGCAGCCTTGGGAAGCAGGTCAGGCTCCCCTGGACGCTGAACAGAGAGACCAGCCACGGTTCCTGCTTTTAGAGGGGGAAGGAACTGGTGCGGGTTGCCGCAAAGACTCAGCCCCACCGAGCAGCAAGCTCACCTTGAGCCAGGCTGACTTCAGTGACCTGCTTCAGGAAAAGCTGGCCCAAGGCCACCAGCTCAGCCAGCCTCACTTGCTATTTGTTGTTCTCAAGTATAAACATTGGAAAATTGGCTACTGTGTACTGGCAGTAACTTCTTAATGTTATTCAATACAAGTTATTGTATTCACATTGTAAAGAGCCCACACCCTGTTCTGATTCAAGACCTAGATACAGGGTCATTATGGTACTATAAACACCACTTTTAAAAGCCTGACTATGTATTGACACAGTTTTTTATATGTGCAGAACAGACTCTCAAAACCACTCTCAAACATCGTGATGACGTTTTACAGCAGGCTCATGTGTCCCCAGGATGGCATTAATTGAAATAGTACTGTGAAAGCAAAAGGAACCATATGAAACAGCAAGATCTGTGCAAAATAATTCTGCTTTGGAGATAAGAAATCAAGACAAGTTGGAGAGGAGACTGGATTCTGTGCTTGATCCTTCATCTTTGCTTGCCAAGATTCTAACAGTCATCCAAGAGTGAACGTTACCAAGGAAGCATTTGAGAACTTGCCTTTGCTACTGAGAAAGGTGCTTAAATTTCAAATTACCCAAAAGGTAAGCTACCCCTCATCAGACAAGAAAGCTGGCAATCATACTTGCAGGACTTAAAAATATGAATATTAAAAAAAAAAAAAAGTAGTCTCATAACACTTGGCATAAATCACACCATTCATTACAAGAAATCACTTCTGGCCAACCTATCCCCACGGGCTTAGAGGGCTGTCGGCAAACAACACAACTGGAAAGAACTTGCAAGTCCCTCCCTTTGGTGGGTCTGCTCCAGCTGGGATGGGACTGCTGACTGTTGGGGGCGGGGGTTGGCTTCTTCAGGATAAACTAATTATATCAACATACTTGCCCACTGCCCTAAAAAAGGCAGATTTGCAACAGAAGCAGAGGAAGAAAGTCTTACAGATGGTACTGCCACTTGGCAGCTTACAACAAGGCTCTGGTGCCCTCCTGACCTTTGCCAGCTCTCCCCAGAGAGCAGCCCCACAGGCACAGGCAAGAGCAAGTCAGATGGGGTCAACAGATGGCTGAGAATATGGTGTGCATTAACACACATTCTTCGTGTGCCTGTCTCTGGCCCAGAAATAAGCAGGAGAGGGATTTGGCCCCAGTATGTTCAGCAAAACCATGGTCACACTGCACTGAAACCACTATTGGCATCCACGAGGTTGACAAGCACTTGCTGCCAGAGTTAAATATTTCATACTAAATGCACTATGGCTTTGCTTTTGTGGTTTTGAGAAAGGCATGTTAAATTCTCTTAAAGTGTGTTTGGAAAAACCCCGATGCATGATCTGTGCACAAATGGCCGCAGTGATGTTGTGTGTGTCAAACTGGGTAACCTGATAATCATATAATTTGTCTTGACGCCTCTCTAAAAGGACATCATTGTCCCTCTAATTTTGATTCCTTGTAAATAATCAATCAATCAATTAGCTAATCTGCTCAAACGCTTCCCCACCCCTTTATGTTTTCAATTAAAAGTGTGAAAGGGAAGTGCAGACAGATTTACATGACATTCCAGAGGCAAGTGGCGGCAGTGGGTATTTTTTCACTGATCTTATCAGGTGCCCTTTAAGTACACTTGGGGTTTCTTGTGATCTTGACTGCTAAGCAATTCTGAGCATTCATTTTTTTCCTGAGAGAAGCCATGTCTTTAGGGGGTTGCCTTTTGGGAAAATATCTCATGTAGCATATTCAGCCAACTACGAAGGAAATAGGATTTTCCTTTCGAAAGCCTACCTGTGCAACCATGAGGACTTTGTTTTTCTGAAACCCTTAGAATGTGCAAACTGATACTTCTAGGAGTATTCTGACTTGGCTGGATCTGATACAACTTTTGCAGAGACAGTAAAAGGCATCTGTCTTACACAAGGCTAAGCCCCCACCAAATTTCACATCCTTGCTCTGAAGTATGGAAGTGTGCACATTTCTTAGCAATTTATTCCCAAGTACTTATGACAAAATCAACCTATTTCCCCCCCATCTTACTTTTTGAGGGAGCTAAATCTTTTCATTTGAACTTTCAAAGCAAAGGAAATCAGCTGCAGGCAGACACACGACATGGAACATTTCAGCTCCAACAGCTTAAGTTTGGCAAAGCTACAAGCAATTGGCAACAGCCCTGCCAGGGGAAGTTGCCAGACAAGGCCAGTGTCAGGCAGGGCTTCCAGCTCCACCTGCAGCCTGGCTAGGAACCCATGTGTCAGGTCCATGGTTTCTCCCAAGCAGTGATTTTTAAGAAGTCAGGATAAGGATTTGTGGTGTGTATTGTGAGTGGATTGCTAGCAACGTGGAGCTGGAAGTGTAAGGAGGCACTGCCATTGGGGAGCTTTACAGTGGGGGAAGATGGATCAGCCATGATTACTCTTTCCAGACCTACCTGTTATTCGTACACATTTGGAGTTTGCTTTAGACATTTCAGGTGATGTTTGCCACAATACAATTTTAACATATCATGTTAAATTATGTCTTCAAGCAAAAGGAAATGGAAATTCCTCAAACTGCTAAGTAACAAGTCAAGACCTCGCCAAGATAAAAATCAAACCAAGAAAATGGAGTAGAACAGCACAAAACTGAGCAGCAACTGGAAAGACAACACTTTCTCCCAGGCCAAAGCCTTACTTGTGTATATTGTATAAAATATTCTTTCAGGAACTACCCAAAGATTTTTTTTTTTTTAATACAACGCAATCAGGCTTATTATTAAATTTTATCCCTCTGTAAGTGGCAAGGATATATTTGTTAGCATAAAGCATTAGTGATCACACTGATCCCTGATTTTCAGATGAGAGGTGGCATTGCCTTGTGGACTAAAAATGGCATCTAAGGTATGCTGCATTCAAATCCCCATGGGGTTATGAATCCCTGGGAGCACTGAGGCAATGCCACACTCACTCATTTCTGCAACACAGCTACCTTAATATCCTTGCCTTGACACAATCATTGCACTGGAGCTAGAAAGAGTGTCACTACTACTTTAAGAGCAACAGCCAGCAATCTCAGTTATTTTAAGTGAAAATCTAGATGCATTTGGGTCTGTAAGAATTTTGCTGTCAATTTTAATACACCAGGATCTCACCTTTGGTACCATTTTCCCCTAAAAATACAGGGATGATCACACTTGCAGATCTGTTAGAGTGGGACAAGGACAAGTTAATGTGCATTCCACATTCTGAATATGTAGCACAATAAGTGCATGAATTATTTATGTGTATAAATTTAAACTCTTTGATTGAAATGTAAGACTGGTTGATTATAAATAAATTTCCTCCATCTCTGATACCTAGGTGCTCTGCCACAGGAGCTTAAAAGAGTGTGTGGGCTCCCTGGTTGCATGTTCCCATCCACTCCTCAGTGCCAGCACTAGTATTTATGAAGTAACACAGGAATCCAGAGATCCTGTGGATCCAGCTGGAGAGAAGCCATACAAAAGTACCCCCAACAACCCAACTTTTCTGCTAGATGAGTTTACTGGACCAGCTCACTGTGCAAACACAGAGTGATGGTGGTGCCAGGGGAACGTATGGCTGGGACTGAGGGCCACAGCAACACCAGCTCAGAACAGCTTCAGTTGCCATCAAACCTCACACCAGGCTAAACACCAGTCACTATTACATCTAACTCCTCCTAGAAGTCTTTTTTTCTTGAAAACAGATATATCTGAATTTGTATCTCTCTGAATAGTGGTATCCTGCACTTAATGTTTTCATGACCTCATTTAATAATTTGCAAGAAGGAAAAAGGCCCAGACAATTAACTGACACAGTGATTTGTTATTGGCAGTCCCAAAGGTAGAGCTACAAGAATAAAAAATGTGGATTGAGAGAACAAGGTCACACAACCAACAACAAATACTCGCATAGATAAGGCCACTCAGTCAAATGTGTTCTCCTCTTGCTGATGTAGAGGTAAGCCAGAGCTTTTAATGCTCTTTGCTCCACACACCAGGTAGGAATCAACTAATGTGGCTTTCTGTAAGAAAAACATAACCCCTAATCTAAAAGGTGACCTCTTATTACCCCTTGGCTTCATCATTATCAACTAATGTCTTCATTGTGCAAAAAGTTTTCCAGCAACTTCCATTGCTGTTCATACAATTTATGTCCTCAGTACAGCACTAAAAATAGTAACCAAGTACCCATCCCGTTATGTCAGAGCAGCATGCTCAGCGAGGGAACACGTGCAACTTGGGGATTTTGCCCCTTTTAGTTGCAGGTGCTGAGTGGGGAGTTTGTATATACTGTGATATGGGGTAAGATGATGTCTATTATGAATGCAGTCTCATGAAGCAATCAATTTGCTGGGTCATTAACTCAACATCTACACAGAAATTCTAAAATTCTACAGCAGAAAAACCCAGTTGTGAGTTCAGCTGAAGGCACCTATGTGTGGGGCAGTGTTTGCAAAGCCCAAGGCCAAGCAAGACCTGCACTTCACAGAGAGTCCAGTGCCATGAACCAGTATGAATCACACCATGTCTATTCCAGGAGATCTGCATGACCACCTCAGTGTAGATCACCATCCATCACTCCTCTGCTTTGCTTACAACCTTCCTCATTAAGCTCAATGCATATTTAATTTCAGTTCTTACAGTCTCTGCTTTATACTGAGCAGAAACACCATACTCAGTTCAACTTTCATGTCCAAAATACATTTGCTGACTGGTTTTAGGCAACACAGGTGGCCTTTGTGCACAAGCACGCCCAACTGGACTTCTAACTGAAGTCCTTCACAACAGCTGTGCAGCATAGCCAACACCACTCAGAGCTGCTGGTGTGGATGGGGCAGAAGAAGGTGAAGTTGAAATACTCATTTTTTGAAATAAAAAAAAAAAGAAAAAGATGGCTCTCACACTTTCCTTGATACAAGGTAAGACATGCTGGCCTGTCTCCACCTAAGGCAGCCTTCCCTCCCAGCCACTATCAATAATCACTGTTCCAGCAGGCTGATGCATATGCTGGCTGGCTTTGCCACATGAAGTCTCTCTCTGCTGGAAGAGGCATTAATTATAAGCAGGGAAGTAGAAACTTCTGCAGCATTGATGGCTGCTCTGCTGGGTGCTTTTCCTTGTACTAAGCTTGTTTGCATTAACTTTCCAAATAAATGATAAAAGGCACAGGCATGGGCAACAGAAAGACAAAACTGGATCACTGGAGTAGCTGGCTGGCTTCCTGTATGTCTAGGAGGAATCATTGTTTAGATCTGTGCAAGCGCATACGTACACACGCTTTCCTGCCGAGCAGTTTAACCAATCCAACCATGAGTATGAAGTGTTAGCTCACTGTGAGCTTCAACACTTGGCTACCTTCTTGGTATCACGGTTTCAAGCTAAAACCAAACTCACTGGGGGTAGGAAGTTTTGAGTTCTGCCTTAGACTTGGTAAAATAAGTCAACAAAGAGGTGAATCAATAGTACTCTGTTCTTACTGAGACACAGTGCTGACAACACTCAGGATTTTAAAATGAACTATTGATGACTGTTACATTGATGATTATGTTAATTAAAATTGTGGTATTGTGTTGATAATGACTGCATTTTACATATATGTAGGTGTTCAGAGCCTAGGCCAGAAAAGATACTTCCCTCTAAGTGCTACAAAAGGTCCAAGTTTAAAAGTTTTAAAGGAGTCCTGTGCTTGAGCAGGAGTCACGGCTTTTACTAGCAACCGCAAACTGATCTTACAGACTTCACAGATATGTTAAAAAAAGGCCTGAAAAGCACCTGTCAGCAGAAACATTAAAAGGCAGATTAAAAAACATACCCCTAATTCAGTGTGTTGTTCTGAGTAAGATTTTAAAGAAAAATCACATTATCTTCTGGAGCCTGATTCATGGTTTTTAAACATTCTGGGTTTGCCAAACTGCTGGTAAAATCTGGAACAGCTCCACTGACGTCACTGAAACTGCACCAATGTAAAAATGGCATCAGGGAGAACAGAAACAGGCTGAGAGAATTGGACAGCTGTGACCACTAACACAGGCTGCACATTAGGAAAGATCAATTACTAATTTTTACAAAACATTTTGGCTTGGTTTTTATTTTACTGAATTAGGGTAAAACAGCCCACATTTGCTCTCAGTAGCTTGATGGGCTAAAAATTCTTCACTGACTTTTGGACACAGCATAACACCAATGAGTATTTAGTCAGCTATTCTTTTGAAAGATATTTCTATCTGCTGTTAGGAGGCTTCAGTCACTTGAAATACAAGATTATCTTTCCTCCCAACTGCATGACTGCGGTGAGGATGCCATAGCAGATAAACAGAACCTTCTGGTCTAAAGTCCAACCCTGCTCCCAGACTTCATTACTCAGAAACATCCCCATCCTCTTGGCAAGGGGAACAGAGACCGACAGGAATGCCTCTAAAGGTTAACCACATGAACCTTTTGTCATGTTAAAAAACGAGAAAAAGGGGAGGAAAAAAAGAGCACAGGCAGAGGAGAGCAATACAAATCAGCCAAGTGACTGCTCAGCAGAAACAGAGGGCAAAGGGTGGGCGCACCATTATCCAGCTGGGAACACCCTGTCCAGAACCACTGTTCACACCTGGCTTCTGCTGAGAAAACAATCCTCATAACCAAAAAACCCTCAGAGCAAGCGATTTTTAGGCACGGATTCTGTATCAGGAAAAGCCAGATCTTAGCAGCAAATGCATTACTGATATGAATGATAAACCAGCAGGGTTATACGAACATGTTTATCTTCAAGGCCAGAAGAAAAGCTAAAATCTCCAAGGCCCTTTTTGGAGAAGAATCGTAACAGCTACAGACTGCATTTCCCAGCTATTTGGTATCGTGATTAAATCTGTTTCTAGCATTACACCTTTAAGAAAGATCAAAGGTAGGCAGCGAGGGAAGGAGGTACACACTGACTTCCACTAATTGAAGCAAGCTGAAGCCTCCAGCACCTTCTGGGTTCTCCAAAGTTTCCTCTATATCTCAGCATTTCCTCTGCCCTCCCCTGTGGCCCCCCTGCCCCAGCCTTTGCAAAAGAGAGTGCATCCAGATGACTGACACAACAGAGATGCCTTTTATAGCTGCCAGGGTATAGGGGCAGGAATAAAAACATCCCAAATCTCAGTATAATCACTGGCAGAAACTCGCCGCAGTTCTTCCATTGTTTAATTTCTGTGCCCCATTTTTTCCATCTTTATGAAAGGACATCAAAGAACATCAAGCTTTAGGAGCCTATCAATGTGTGTATCAATACCAGTAACAGCAAAACATTGCACACAAGTCATCCCAGTAGCAAAATCTATCAAAGCGAAGCTGTACTGGGAAAAAAATAGTTTATCAGTGTAACTGTATGAGCAGCAGGGCTTTTTGCCAATCTTCTCCTACCCCAGACTGACCTAATTAGGCTGCTAGAACCTGTAGTGCAAAGATAACCATGGCATCCCACGTGAGGCTTTGTAATAACCTGACTCCAACTCAAGCACGATAATGCTGAGAGTATCCTGGATTCTGCACTCAGCTAAACAAGTGGACTTGGATACCTCTTTTCTTACCATTTCCTTTCTCCAGTGTGTCTACTTCCTTCTCTCACACATCTGTGCTTTGATTATAAGCTCTCGGGGAACTTCTGGAGGTGCTGGCTTCCCTGGAGAGGCTGCGAGTCAGGTCTGCACTAGCCTGTACTGAGGCTACAATTTCCATCCACTCATCCCACTGTGCTTGTGTATTAGCAAGGAAGAGAGTTCCTTGTAAATGCCTCCAAGGGTCAAGCACAACTTTGCCTTTGATGCTTAATAAAGTTTTGAAATCAAAAGCACTATGTAAATGTTGTTCTTATTATCAGGTAGGTGTGCTCTGGTTTTCTTCCAGGAGAGCTCAGCTGCTGAAAGCGGCTGGTATTAGAAGCAGGTCCTGTGTGTTCGGCATTCAGCTTTGCAGGGAGAAGACTGACATAAGATCTTGGCACACAGCAATGAAAGAGGATGCAATCTGATTTGGCAAATTAGCCCCTGGGATGATGCAGTTGCCATATGTACCTAGGTGCCAAATTTCAAATGGAGCAGAGTGACCTGACCCTGACCTTTGGCTCAGAGCACTAAATTCCCTCTCCAGAGAGCCTCTCTAGCCTGAAGCGTGTTTCAAAGCTGTGAAGAGAATAAACGTATTCACCTGGGGGATATTTACAACAGAACATTTGTTTTCACTTATGCTGAAATCTAAGGAGAGTTTTGGTAGAGTCCCTGCATGTCATTCATTCCAACAACAGGTTTTGCAACTCTTCTCATGCAGGTGTCTGAGGCCGGAGCAAATCTCTCTGGCTGACCACAAGTATCTGATGAACTCTCTGTTCTAGCCAGTAAGTTGCCCAGCTTAGGATTTTTCAAACAGAAGCAAACATCATTATCCTTCTTGCTGCTTACCAAAGACACTAAAGTACAAAACAAGGATGCTGCCAGTTACAAAACTTTGTCATATTTAATAAATATACTAAGGAAGTTTACTAGCAATATTGTAAACAATTTGACCTTCACTTTCTAGAAGCTGAACGAAGTGGGTTTTTTGTTTTGGTTTGTTGGGGGTTTTTTTGGTTTTTTTGTTTTTTAATTTTTGCTTTGCAAGCTAGTACTTAGCTAGCTAATTAAAAACAATTTCTTAATGGATCATCAGACAGCAAGTTAGACAGGTTAGACGGAAGAGTGAATGTTAACTAGAGGCAACAGTTGGAGCTTTCTGAACTAGTATTATGATACCAAAATATAGGAATAGTAAATAAAGGTAAGAGAAGACCAGTAATTTTCAAAAAGAAGGCAGATTAGTTAAAATAGTTCTATAACACAAAAAAATGTAGATCCTTACAGTCCAGTTCAGTCCAATGAAATGCCACTTACGCTCAAAAGACAACCTCCAACTGGATGTGCTTGAACTTTGCTTTTGGCTTTAGCATTTTAGTTGACTTGCATTAATTTTTCTAGGTACACTGGTATAGACACAAAGCCAGAGATCATCTCAAACATGTGCCTGATCTTCTGGAAAGCAGCTACAGTTCTAGAAAAAACTGCTTTCCTCTTTTCCAACCCACTCAAGTATCGGTGGTTTGAAAACTTCTCCAAACACTTTCTTAACATTCAAGTTGTGCTTGAAAGAGACTGTAGAAGTATTCAGAGAAAACTTGAGAGAAGAACTGAATGCAGCATCATGGGCCATGCAGTAGACTTTGGGAAAGGCAGCAGTATAGATAAACCAGGCTTCCATTTAGTCAGCTAGCAGAAATACATCTTTATTTTAAGGAACTGAGTCACTTCTGAAATGCATCATTTGTTTAAATTACAGGAAACAAAGGTTTACAACCAGGGATGAGCTTGGCAAACCTCGTTGAGATAAAACAATGGTTTGTATGATCTGCAGAACCTGATCCCCGAAAGGCTGGTACACCCCTAAAAGCAGCAGCAGAAGTGGAGAGAAGGCATTGTTAAACTGTGTTTCTATCCAAGTTTCACACAGACAACATCTATTTGAACCCTAAAACATAGGCATTTGATAAACTCTTCATACTTGAGGATGGCTCTTGGGCTTACACAAAATTAATACTACTTTTTATATAGTCTCACCCATCAAGTGCCACACAACCAGGCATGAAAAAAATAAATGCTTGAGAATGCAAAGTAAAGCATTTTTTAAATATTGGGGGAAAAAATACTTAGGGTTGTCCTTACAACCTTAATTTAGCTCTCCTTTGCATGCATCCTTTAGTGGTGTAGTAATCCCCTTTTTGTTTTCAAAATCTGGCTCCTCCGTTTCCTCAGCAATCCCATCACAGGCTCTGGTTCCCCTGTCATCACGTCAGGCCCACACCTCCACCCTGCAGCATCTGCCACCTCCCTCCACACTGCTGGATGCCAACAGGAAAAGCTACAAGTGTAAACAGGACGTGCTTCTGCCACCTACCATCTTCTCTGTGCCAGAACTTTGCTGGCAGCAAGGAACCTAAGTATGTGGAACAGCACCCTGTGCTGAAGTTTCAGCTGAAATTCACCCAAATAATTCAGTCTGAAGAAGATTCTCAATGAAGAAATTCACAATGATGAAATCTGGCCAGACTGTAAGTGTATGAAAGCAGAGACTCATGGTATAAATTGTGGGACAACCTGAACATCTGGTTTTCCTTCCTGTCCTGTTTACGGGAGGGTGGGAAAGACCTCTATGTTTTGTGACTTTGAGAAGAATGAAGACAACACGTCTCTCAAGTTCCTCCAAAATACACAAGGATAATTTGTGTATCCAGGATGACAGTAAAGCTTGTCAATGGGAAGCTTCTAGCAGAGAATGAAGTCAGCTGCACATGACAGAGACAAATGCCATTTCAAGGAAAAAAATTGTGCTGAGATCAGACAAGATTTTCCATACTAATCTTGCCTTTAGAAAATAACCCTGAACTTAAGACTTATAAAAACACACTAAGAGACAAGCATCTTTTACCTTGCCTTGGCAGCTTCAGAAGAACGCCAAGAATAAATCATAGGAACAAACAAAATGCTCATAAAAATCCCTTGCTGTGTGACACAGACTGGAGCAGAGGATGCATTGAAACACTGATTCATGAGCAATGCCTCTGAACCTGCTATTATAAATGTAATTTCCTAACACCTCCCCATTCCTACCAGCAGGCTAAAATAGCAATTAAAGAAGTGGGAGTGCTCTGCAAGCCTTCCCTGTCTGTAACAGACCCACATCCAGCTATTTATTAGGCAATCCAATTACTCTGATGTGACCTTACTCCATGTATTTATGTCTAGTCATACCACAGGATAGCCTATCAGCCCGTGTGCTCCTATTATGAAGCAAACCTCTGTTCCTCTAATAACAAAGGTTAGTACAAAGCACAGCTACTGCACAAAACACTGCATCTCCTTTGCATCTCCCCTTCTCTCATCATTTTCCAGTTGTTTGGAAAGCAATTACACACCCAGCCACAAAGGAGAACAGGTTGAGACCAGTCTCCTCCATCCAGTTCTTGGACCATGCTTTCTTCCACATCTTTTCTCACATCTGGAAAGAGTTTCCTATTAACATCTACAGAGCTGCCTCATTCTTCTCAAACTTTTCCTTTACAGCAACCTTGTTGACGATAGGTAGGCCTCTCAGGTATGACAAGGCCACTGTTTACCATGTTGGCTTAAGGGACCTCTTCAGAGCACATACATTCTCTGTCTTGCTTTTTCCCTGGAACATGAGCTTCCTGGAGTGGGAACAGCCTTTCCGTGAAGCACATAGCCTAGTGTGCATACAGTCCTTGGCTGGAGCTCCTGGGGGCTTTGATACACTAAATAATACAAAGGTGATTTCCACCACCACTCAACAGAGCTTTCTTTGGAAATCCATGACAAGCTGCCACACTATTAAAGTGTCTAAGCTACAGCCTCTTCTGCAACAGGGGTTCAGAAATCTTTTGCAAACAGACACACAAAAGAAACTTTGAAGAAAATGAATTCCTAGCCAATGTGTGAGGCAAATCCCAGTTTATACTCCATTTGAAACAGACTCTTTCAACGGGTGCAGGGCTTTTGCTTGGAAATATGCCAAGGGAGGACACTGGCCTGTATCCATTGACCTCTGATGACAGAGATTAGATAACAAGTGAATGGAAGCGCTTTCAGCAGTGGTGTTGTGTGCTGAGAGACATAATAAAGAGCATGTATCATGGCAATACTCAGCATATAAAATTCCCTGGAGAGATTACCCAGTAAGAAAAGGCAGCCTTGGTGTATGCCTGTTACACTGATTCTCTTGACTTCCCTGGAGTAAAGAATACTCTGGCTCTGAAAACTGCTACTGCCTCTGCAGGCTCCTAATGAAACTTGCAGTTCTTGATGCTCAAGGGTCACTTCTAAACACCTTTTGCTTCCTTCTCTTCAATGCTTTTCACACTATGCTTTGACAGAAAGCATCTGATAAAGTAAGAGGTAAGAGTTAGGGCACAGGGGGGAAGGCATGCAGGTGTAAGAGTGGGCACATCTATGGCCATGTGAAAATGATAAACAGAACCAAAACCAGCAAGGAAGTTTCTAAATGCAAAGGATCACAGTAGCCTGTCTAGAGGTTCATCAGGCACAGGCTGACAGGCAAGATTTCTCATTAAAACAATTGGCTTTTCTTATGTTTTTGGCACTGTTACATAACACGGCCCGTAAAATTGGTGTAGGAGCCAAAATTTTGAGGAACAGCCTATTGCTTCCCAAACACTCTGAGCTTCTCTGGTGCAACGTCAGTAACTCAGTAATCACTGCTGCTTAATACCCCAATGAAGCTTGGAAACCAGGGAATTGTGCTGTATTAGTGAGAAATAGGTATCGAAGGCAGGGTTCACTTCAAACAGACACAATTCCCTATGCAAAATGTAAGAAGCTGGTTTCATGAGCTAAAGGTTTTGATCAGCTACAGGTAGAAGAAATGCCACAGTGCTTGTAGTAATTCACAGAGTTTTCGTCATGCACCTGACCAAGTCTGCCCAGTTTTACACTCCTTTTTTCTAATTGAACACAAATAAGATTATACCTTTGGGCTTGGAATTATTTCTAGTTGTGTAACTTTACACCTTTCACCTTGCTATGTCTTAATGTCTCTCTTCTAACCTTTGCCCAGGTCAAAGACGTGCACAAACGTCTGCCCATGAGAAAGCCCATCCCAGGTACCTTCTACAGAAGCAGAAACTACTGTCTGCCTCCTCTGTGCCTGGTGGTGCCATGGGATGTAGGGTCTGCTACAAGCTGGACATCATCCATGCCACAGGCACCAACCAGGCACAGAGTCCAAAGCTACTCTCCATGCTGCATGTCTTCTTCACCCTGTGCAGGCAGAGACAGCTGCCATGAGGAATGGCTCTTCCCTGTGCAAAGCTTTACCAAGCCCTGGAACCATCACAGCTGCCTTCATGGAGCAGGTGACCTGCACAGGAATCCCAGTAATCAAATCATGGCGGTGGCCTCAATGCTATTCCCCTGTCACTATACAAAAGGCCACCAGGCAAGGATTATCTAGGACGATTTAATTATGTGCGAAAACAGCTGCAAAGCTTTATGGGGTTTTAGGGTCGTTGTTCTTTGGGCAGGAGGGGGAAAGCAGAAGGAATTAGACATGGAATTAGACATGGAGCGAGCTTGCTAGGATGACCTGTGATGGCAGGGAAGCACACTGTCATACACATGAGCAAAAGATTAGGGTCTGATACTTGTAAAGCCAGTTTTTCTCAAAGGGTTTGTTTCTTATGACTTGTCACCTGGAACAGGGTCAGTGTGACCTGCTGCGTCTCCCACACTCCCACACTCCCAGTGCCATGAGAAATGACTGCTCGTTTCCCACACCCACCTTCTTTTCCAAATGAAAAGACTGCTTTGCCACTAGTTACCTACATTTCCATCTTAAAAGACCATGGTGGCCTAAGAGGAAGCGAGGTGAATTTTGCTGATACTAGGTGAAATCTTGGTCATATTTAAAGAGAGTTTTATTACTGCCTTTGAACAGGCCAGAGGTTCACTCGAGAGAATACAATAGAGTGCCCGGGGAACAGAAGGTAGCAAAGTCCAAGGAAATACTACACTACAGCATCTTATAAACCACCTTGTCTGAGATCTTTTGCCCTCCTTGATTCCATTAAAAGGTCTCCATGCCTTGCAAAATATCTGTAGAGGAAAACAAACCACCACAGAGAATACTTCACTTGGTATTAGCTTTCATAAGGCACGATGAGAGCTCATCAATGCAGTCTGTAAGCTGGTTGATTTAAGGACTCCACCAAACATGTCTCACACAGGAATTACAATACATGTGGTATTTATTTGTTTTTGTTTTTATTTCAATTTTATTTCTGGATTCTACTTTGCTTTGTAAGTTATTTTTCTTGCATGACAAGCAATATCCAATTACTCATGCACTGCCTTTTTTGTTTTGTTTTAAGTTGACATTTTGCCCAAGCTTAAGACCACAAGATGCTTACTAGAGCAGTTCTTCCAGCTTCAATGAAGTCTCCCATACTGCTGGCTTTTAAAAACTAGTGCATACTAAACCTAACACACATAAAACCAAGGCACACAGGTAGTGACATCAGCCACAATTTCCTCTCCACATGCATGTGTGTATTTGCTCTATACACAATGGTGTTTCCAACCTGAAAACAATGCACTCAAGGAAAAAAATATGGGTTTGTGTGATGGGATTTCCAATGGAGCCTGAAGGACTTTGGTATCCCCAGACTATAAAGGAAGTCCAGAGAACAAAATGCTTAACATCTCCAGCCTCCTTTGAATTCTCAGCCTTACTGAACCAAGAATAAAGGGAGCCTGGCCCATAAGCAGGAATCCACTAATTAAAGAGAAGTGGGGCTTATTTGTCTTGGTTTCTGAAGTCACAGTTCTCCACTTCTGAAAACACAAGTTTCTCACCAGTTCTTTTCCGCCCTAGGGCTCTGACCTAAGCAGCTTAAATGATACACAGATTTTGGTTGAAATCTGCTCCTTATTTACTGGACTTCAAATGTGCAAGCAATTACTGAATGGGTCTCGTTTATTGAAAAAAAGTATTTAGGCATTATGTTTACAAAGGCCTAGAAACATTAAAATCTAGTGAAAAACAATTATTTTTACAGAATACATCTGCAAGCAATATGAAGTCATTTTGTTTTTGTAAATTTCTCTGTAATAGACTTATTGTTGATGTGGAAAATGTTCACATTGCAGCAGTGAATTATTTTGAAATGCCAAACTTAATAAAGGAGAAATTACTGCAAATAATATCACAACCCTTAAGGAAAGAGGGAAAAAAAAAAAAAAAGCCAAAATACCAGTGGTTTCCTGACTAGTCAATCCTCTTCAGATTGGCAGACCTCTTCAGACTAATCAGGAAGAGTTAGACAAATAGTTACTTTATTACAGAGGCTGTCAAATAAATTAGAATCTGGCGAGCAACTGTTTCTGAGCCCTGCAGCCTGCCTGGCTGCTTCTCCTGTAAAGCCAAGGCAGTTACAACAGACCCACGTATGTGTGTGTTTGTCTGCAGAGGAACATGTAGGCTTCAGGCCTCCAAACAAACTTCTTCCAAATTTAGGCCAGCATTTTTCTTGGCTTCCCCAGGTTTTGTTGTGGAACATGGCTGAGAGAAGAAATGTTTTCTAACCAATTAATTCCAGTCACTGCTGTTATTTTTAATGGAGAGCTCTGAAGCTCAGCTCACAAAGGGTAATGAGAAAATAATGTTTTAAAACACATCATCAGAGGAATTGTGCTATGGGCTTGAACCACATTATCTGATTCTCGCTGCAGAGTGTATTTTGCCCCCCAAATATTTGCTCTTTACAGTGGCACAATGAATGGAAATTTTGCCTAAGGAACAAGCCTGAGCCATGGCCACAACTGAAGGTCACAGAACAGCGAGTTTCAGCAATCAGCCACAAGAAATGGTGGCTTGTGCAGCTACACCCCAGACTCCAAACATGCTCCTAACACCAGCAGGTTCTGTATGTCTGGGAACGAGTGAAAACTGAGGTCTTGTTTCAGCAGGGCACTGGGGCACATTTAACCTGCTGTCCCACAGCACTTCAGCATGGATTTGGACTGATGCAGAGCAGACTTAGGTACATAATTAGACTTCAGCATTACTCAGTCAGTCTGCTGAGTAGAGGGAAGAAGAGTGCTGTGCTGAGAGGTAAGTAACAGCTTCACCTTTGCACCTCCATTCAATCCATTTTGTGTTGTTTATCTGCATTGAACAGTATTGATTTTAAAGGCAACCACAGGGCAGAGGGAAGGCAAAAAGGGGATAGGGCAATGAGGGAGGAGGACAGAATAGGTCTAACCAACACCAGGGCTTACAATCCTGTTGGAAACGTTTTCAAGCACAGCAATTATACAGAATATATTCACCAGCTGAACAGCCAAGAACTGTAGTTGGAAACTGTAAGGCTGCCCAGGCAAGAACTGTGCTTACTTCTGCCTCCTTTACACCCACAGCAATGCAAACTGGCAGCACTGACAAATAATTCAATACCAGTGATGTTCCAGACTTGCTAAGGAGATGGGATATAACAACTTTTGAAGCTAACAAGATGGCTTAAAACCATCTTTTTTTTTCTTCTTTGTTTTTTTTTTTTTTTTGCACTGGACCACATTAAAAGCAAGCAGAGCAGATGGACTTGCACCTGCTTCCAGATGAAAATGGAAGCTATTGTAGTGCTACTCTTAATATGAATTAACTTTTAATACAGATCTGGTTTAGTTTTGACTTCACAGTGCTACTAAAAATAACTATTCATCTAGCAGGCAGGTATGCTTCTCCCCTTCCCTGTGTCTCAATATGGATAGGGAATAAACACTACAAGCACCATGGTGCAAGTGGCATCAGCCTTTTTCTCATTCAGAGATGTTTTCTACTCCCTGTGCCACTTTTTCCTCTATGGGACCAAGAGAGAACTGTCCACAGCCTTTAGCAGAACTGCTGATCACTGGATTTGTCCCCTGAAACTTATTTATTTGGTGCAAAACCCACAAATCTAGCTATGCATGCATCTATGAAACAAACCTGCTGCCACAGCCTGCACCTGCACCACGAGTGCCACCTAACCCACTCCTCGAGGGAGTGGCTGGCTTGGACAAGGGATGCTGGAAGTGCTCCTCAGGTCTCTGCCCAGCACATGACTGGGGCTGAGCACCCGAGGTGGAGGGCTGTGGTGGGTGCAGAGCAGCCTGTAAGCTGCCAGTGGGGCTGAGATGCAGGAAGCTTTCTGCTTCAACCTCACTGGTCCAGGTCCCTGCTGCTGCCATCAGTGCTGGGATGAGCATGAGCCTGCACCCTGCTCTGTGGACAGGCACTGTAAAGTGTAATTGCTATCCTCCTCTCATATGCAGCCAATTTCCCATTTCCTTCCTTCTATAGGTTAGATTTATTTTGATTTTTAAGTGAAAACAAGTTTCTACTTATCTGTTTAAGGCATCTTGCCCTTCCATCTGGTTTATACTGTACATTGTCACCTACTGTCCTGCCATGAGCCAGTTTCTGAATGTTTGAGCTATTGATGCCTGTTGGTGATGATGTATGAAGCAGAAACAAAGCCAGAGTTGCAGAGACTTCAGAAGACTAGGATAACTAAGAACACTGTTTCCAGTGAGCACAGACACACACACCAAGAACCTGTCATTTCTTCCAATCTTGCTCTCCCTCTTTGGGGCCACCTTTTAATTTGTTACAGTTGCACAAATTATCTCCCTGTGTTAAGAGTGTAAAGGGAAAAGCATCTTGGTATTCCACCAACTTAGAAGACACCTCCTCTCTGATGAAGTTATGAAAACAGGTTCTAATTCCTCAGAAAGAAGACGACTTTCAATGTAATAGGTAAAGCTTCATGACTTCTTAAAGCAAAATCAAAACATATTCCAGTTCAGCTAAAGGTAATTATTTTTTTTCAGGAAATGTGTATCACCAGCACAGACAGTTAGGGTGTAGAAGGCAAACATCCAAGGGTTAGTTTTGGATGAGACAGCACAGTCCGTGATCCAGACTTCCATGGAGAAGGTTAGAGCTGAGCTAAACAAGACCACGAATTTGTGACCTTTTACTGATGCACTGTGGGTCTGCGGGTAAGTCACGTATTCTCTGAGCTTCAGTTTCTTCACTGGAAAATGCTAATAATGATGTTTATTAAGTTTCCTAAGAGATTTTGTAAAAAAACATGCTCACAAATAATTTTGGTGTGCTATGTATGTGTAGTTCAGGACTGACCACAAAACACTAGCTCATCTTCTCCATGGGAGGACATGATCTTTGTCCTATGGAGCCTAAAATGTAACGTTTGCAGTAAACACAAGCTACAACTAAATGCATGCAAAGGTCTAATATTGGTAGGCTCTGTGAGGAAGAACAATGGATAGTCCTTGTAGGGAGCCTTTCTTGTGGTGAAAACCACCAATGAGAGATTGGTGGCAGACAGCCCAGGGTCAGCAGCACAGGAAAAGCAGAGAAGGAGCAAGTGATGCTGTTTGAGAAAAACAGGGAATTGGGAAAAGGCAGGGCAGTGCAGGATCTTGAAAAGCAGGACAAGAAACTCACATTTCACAAAAAAGGGGGACTGAAAATACAGCAGTGGGAGGGAGACCTTTTTGGTGGGACATACTATGTCTTTTTTCAGGCACAAGCTCAATAAGCACAATACAAGAAATTCTACTTTCTTCAACTACACCTTCTGTGGATAGAATGAGGGTTATCTAAAGATTTAAAAAGGAGGAAAAAGTGACTGCAGTCACTCAGTAACTAGGACCCGAGTGTCCATAACACATAGTGACATGTGTAACACCCACTGGTCACTTCAGCTACCTTTGTGGAAATTAAGAAAAAGAACAGAATTTGAAATCTTTGTCCATTATCAAAGGTTACTCTGCACTTTTATCTTTGTATGATACCCTTAACTCAGTTTATATATGATCAGGATCCCTTCCAATTTTAGGCTAATGTTCTTCTATATTTATAATATTCAGGATAGCTACACATGCTTGATTACCTTTAAAACACTTACCATGATTCTGTTTAAAAACAAATGAATCTCATTTAAAAGTGACTTGTCCCCATCTTTTAGTATTTATGGACAAGGACATATGGGGCTGATTTCTCTCATTATTAAGCAGCATGTCTGAGGCTTAAATCATTTAAATTATTCATTGACAGCAATTGGGCTACTCATGCAAACTCCCACTTATATAAGAAGTCCTAGTGATAGGGCTGGTCAAGTGGATGAAGATGCCTGAAGAGATTTTGGGATGCACTGAGCATCCAGAGATACTGCTAACTTCGAGTAGGGCGAGGAGTACATTTGAAGATTAGGCACCACATTCACTAATAAATGAAATTTAACTGGGACTTTCAACATGGTTATTTTACTGACATTTTCTTCAAATGTTACCATGACTGAGGTTCTGAGAGGTGATCACTAGTAGCTGAAGGAATAAGAGTGATTGTGCAGTGATTACTGTGACAAAACCCAAGCCTGCTGCAAGACATTTCTAGAGCAATGAGTTATATGGGTCTTTCCTTTTCCTTTTGGGTTCAGGGTGCTCCTGACAGTGGACAGATACAAGGTGAACATCTTTGCAGAACTTGGGCTATGGAAACTTTCATGAAGAGCAAAGCTGACCCTAAATAACTGAAGAAAATCGACTCCAAGCAGCAGAAACCACCCAGCTCTAGTATGAATACAACAGTGAAATCTGAGACAAAAGATGGATAAATCAGCTGGGCTGTTGAGCTTGGACTGCAATAGTTCAAATGACAAAGGCTGTAAACATTT
The DNA here is from genome assembly GCA_020745705.1 of Hemiprocne comata. NCBI lineage: Eukaryota > Metazoa > Chordata > Aves > Apodiformes > Apodidae > Hemiprocne > Hemiprocne comata. Next base: position 7,428,190 of record CM036602.1, on the reverse strand, counting down.
AAAACTCTGCTATAAAGAGACTTTCCAGCCTATCACAGACTACTCTGCTCTCCAACCACCTCACTGGTGGAAGACTTGACCTGTTAGCATGTTTCACATCAGTGAGAGAAGGAGAATGATCCTTCACGGGGGGGGGAAGTTAGGGTTATTCTTTGCAACATTTTATTTTTAACTAAAAAGATCTGTTTCTTGCCATCTTCAGAATGAGTCCGAGGAACATTTGCAATAATTTTCAGGTCATATTATATTGTACATATTGCAGCTGATTTCACAGCTATGTGGGCAAATTACTATTTTTCTGCACAACTAAATCAGGATCAAAGTAACAGCAGACAGTAAGCATCACCAACATCTAATGGTTACAACACATTTTAGGAAAACATGGCCCAGCTCTTGGATGAAGAAACTCGTATTTTGGCCAGGTCTCTCTTCCCTGCCCAGCCCCAGTTCTGAGTCCCAGTGTGTACCAGACTTTGTCCCTATATGTAATCTGGATGGCAAAGATTTTGTTTTGTTTCTTTTCCCCCAAAGAAAGGCAAAAAGGTTAGTAAGTGTTTAAACTCTCAGTCTTAAGGCTGTTAATATTTCACATTGCCAGCAGGGAAAGGAAATAAAACTGCCAGTAGCTATCCAGATAGATTTTAAAATCCCCTTCCCTCCCCCTTCTCTCTGTCTCCCTCAGCTTCAGAGGATATTTTCCCCGCAAATTGGTTTTAAATTAAGGAAGGTGATGAAGGCAATGTGCCATCTCAGCATTTTCCCAGGTGCACTTAATCTAATTTCATTAAGGAGATCAGGACAGATGATCGCTACAGTCGAAACATTAAGTCTGTCCATTTTTGTATAAAAAACCATTAAGTCTGTCAAAGTGTCGGCGGGTGGGCTGTTTATTATTGGAGATGAAGGCGCGTTTTGCTTCCCCAATAAACTGTCAGGAGTAGTAAACCACAAGTTAAGCCAGCTGCTGCCGAAGATTTAGGCAAAGATCTCCAACTAATTTTGACACAGGTGTGGGAAAGGCCAAGGAAATCGAGGCTGTAAGTCAGCCTGTGCAGTTTGGAAACCAAGCCTAACCAAGCCTTTTGTGTGGTTTGAGATACTTCCATCTGAGCTATCCAAGAGTGGAAGACTGGGCATCTGTGGATACAATCATCAGAACTGCTGATGCTTCTGACACTCTGGATACAGTGCAATGGTGTGCACTGCAGAGCCCAAAGTGCAGAGCTTACCTCTGCTCTAACCTGCATTCATCCTGCTGACCCATCGCCTTGTCCTACGCAGACAAGAACTCACACAAGCTTCATTCAGCCACTGCTCTGTTTTGAACTTACCCACAGCTTTGACCAAAACATAAAATCACATCCCTCAGATAATCCTACCAGTATCATACAACATTAAAGGAAATCCATCAATACCGAAGACTATTTAAAAGCCAGGAAAGAAATCAAGTGGAGCTTTCAAATTGAATTTTCAGGCACTCCAAAATAAAATGTTAACCATTTACTAAGGAGAACACCTTCCAAAGAAAAATGCAGCTGGGTAGAACTTAGTATTAAAGATGATCAAGAAATTTTAAAAACTACAAAATACTAACTGGAATTACACAATCTTTATAGAATATACTGAGAAATTAATAAAGACTAATATGGAATCAGGAGTGACACTCTAGTTGGAGCTAGGCTGGAGATAGAACTGCTGTGTTTGCAGGTAGCATGTGCTGTGTACTGCTTTGAGCATCGAGGGTGGGCAGAGGAAGAGCAGAAGCTTTTTTCCATGCCAGGTGCAGTGAGGGGAGGAACAGAGCCCTCCCTGCTGGCAGAGATTTCTGCAGCACCACCGGGATTAGGAAGGAGCGGGAGTGGTGGGAGGCAGCCAGGCTACACTGTGAAAAATGACCGGCTCAGCCCTGGGTAGAGCTGGAGCTGAAGGCTCCCAGGTGAATGGAAGACAAAGACCTTTCCTTGCTGCCTAGGAAGAACTGCACGGAGCCAGTGTGTCTGTACCACAGCCAGCACCACAACCAAGGGCTGACCCTGCAGGGACCAGAACAAGGCTTATTTACAAACACCTCCTTTAATCTTTCTTGCTCTGAGTTTTCTCTGTTTGCAAAGTACCTCACTTTGGTTTGTGTTTGCAGAAAACCAGGACCCTATCTCCCAGGGACTTCTGCCCCTGAAGGTGTACAGCTGGGCAGCACCAGCTGGAACATCTCGCCTGGCTCAGGGGCCGTGGCAAGTCCCTTACTCATTTTGCAGACAAAACCAGCAGTTGATAACCAGATAATAAGTGAAAATAACAGCTGGTAAGTGTTAGGAGACTCACCTAGGCAAAAGAATACCCATTTCAATCATGATGCAAGGTCAGGAAGACATTACTTCTATTCTTCACTACTGATCCAAATGCTGTTGCTGCCTCTTACGTATCTGGAAAACTCCCGTAGTGAAACCTAGTTTGGATTTTACTGCAAATTGGACTCAGAAGCAAGAATCATTGGAAAGCTACAAAACCTAAAGCTGATTTATGGGGCCATCCTAAAGTTGTACCCTTTAAACCTGCATGGTACATACAGTGCTGCATGCTGTGCCCTTCTGTATTATTTAACCTGGTAACACAATTTTGGAATAGAGTAATGAGAAACTTTGCAAGCCAAATGAGGGCCTGCAATTCCAGCTCTTGGAGTATGCATCCTCCAAAATTCTCATCTTCTTGGCATCTTTCCGGTTAATTAAATAATTCAATGTAAATAATTGAATTACCTAACTCAACTGACAATTCCTATCACCTGCACACTATGTTATGTTCTATCTGATCACTTTCCAAGGAGTTCCTGCCATTACACAGGTAGCCCTTTGGATTTATGGCTACATTATAATGGGGTTTCTTGATGTGAAAGCTGTACAAGACTGCTCTGTTCCATATTGCCTCAGATTTTAAAAGTTTCTTCAAAAGGTCCCTGGTAAGATAAGAAAATGCTCACAAATGGGGAACTGGAACAAGGAGACATTAAACAATAGGGAAACCAGAATGCTAGGGACATGCTGACTGCCAGTGACAGAGCTGGTATTGTCCTGTCTTTCCCAACAGCTTTCCATAGATCTTTTCAGCCCCTTTTTTTGTGAATTAATGATGGATTTTTGTCAGCAAACTAGAAGGCTCTTTGCATTGTTTGCTCTGAATTTTCTTCTCTCTACATTTTCAAGAATGAATATGGACACCACCGACTGTGCTGACTCAGCTTGTTATATACAGACTAGTGTACTTAAAATTTGAGGTTTTGTCTGAAAAAAGGATAAACACAAGATCTAGGAAGGAAGGGAGAACATTGGTACTGAAGCTTTAAGACTGTTTCATTTTTTTCAATTGCATTCTTGTTTACTTAAATACAAAGTATTATTATCAGTTCTTTTTACCAGAGTTGCAGACCCTCTTGTTGGGAAGGACAACCTGGAGGGCTCCTTTCCATCTTCTTCCCACCACTGACACTCATTATTGATGTAAACTCTCATTTCTCCCTTGTCTGACTTGATCACTCCCTTGTTAAACTTTCAAATAAGCACCTCCCTACTACTTACCACTGCCTTTTGCTACAGAGAATAACTTGCCATTTACGGCCATAAAGCTACCTGGTTTTCCCTCTCAAATGCCTCCTAAAACCTCCCCTTTACCACAACACCTACAAAACCGAAGCTGGGCAACAACAAGGCTGCTGCCATACCAAAACAGTGCTGCTGTTAACAGTGCCCCACCATTTATCTGAGTCCTTGCACTCTAATCTCATCCTTAAGCCACAAACTGTTCTGCATCTACTCTGCACACTGCAGGATGGGGAGCCAGGCTGTGGAGCAGTGATCACAGCACTGCCGAGTTGCTCTTCTCCCATGTACCAAGTGCTAAACTGCACCTGCTGGTGCACTGCTGCATGCTTCCAGGCACCTACTGGGACTCAGACATTATTAGCACAGCAAACAAAGCATGGCAAGGCTGAATTCACATGGCTGCAAGCAGGGCCTAATAAACTCACTCTGCTGTTGCAGAAAGCAGTGTGAAACCACTGACTTACAAACCTGACTTAAAAACTTTTTGCTTCCACTTTGGATACAGCTGTACCAGTCTCAAAGATTGCTTGCTATAAGCTCAAACACAAACTACAGAACAAATATGTGGTAAATACTGATTCAACTTAGAAATACAGTGTCATTTTTTTGTACCTCTAACTTAACCACATTACATGAAGGAATGCCTGATATCTAACCCCTGATTTGGAGAGCTTGGTTACACCGTGGAGCCGTGCAATTAAGCTGACAACCCACAATTTTGTACACAGCAGACAGAAGTCCAAGAGTGAAAGAACAGGAACAGTGAATTAGTTTTAAAGAAAGAAAGGGGCTTTTTAAAAATGCAATCTTGAACACTGTTATTAAAATGAGAGCAACATTTTGGAGTAATGAGCAGAGATTACTCATTCCCTTGTTTTAGACAAGTTGACTTTTGGCTTTCTGCAGAACACCATTTAACAGAGCACATTACCAAGCTGCTAGCCACTTTTCACAGTGATGCTAAAGCAGGTAAGAGACAATAAGTGGAACTGTTGATGGTTTATATTACTCTATTATGTTAATGTTCACTAAAGTATGCCATAAGCTCTCTCATTACATGTGTATAAACCAATTCTCTGTGGTGTTATTCCTGTGCTAAATGCTATAACTACATAAATCTTGAATTAATGGAGACTTTATAGTTCCTGAAAATGAAGGGTAATTGCTATCTGTTAATGCTGTTGTTGCTATTAAAGGAAGTATATATTTTCAGTAACAATGTTTATGGACCGTGAGCCTCACATGGCAGTTACTGCACAGTGTAGAGACAGTGTAATAGGACTATCAGAGTGACTCCCTCTCTCTCCCTCCTCCCTCACAAAAAGTACAGTATCACTTCCACAGCTTCGACAAACTACCTTGCAATTCTCCTAACAGTTGTGGAGTCCAAACCAATGTCCTCCAATGAACATACAGTAAAAGAATCAGGATTTGCATTTCCATCTCTGGGAACGCATGATTTGCTAAGTTTCTCGCTTGGTTAAATGGCTGGACAGCTCATTTTATTGGTTTGTGTATTTCAAACTGTTCTTCAAGAAGCGTGTGGTGACAGGATGATAGGTGTGAGAAAGTATCAGCTCACTTAGCTCCTTTGAGATCTCAGCAGTGATGCAGAAGTGAAAGGCTATCCTTGGCCAGAGACAGTTCTCAGAAAGTAGATGGGACAGACAGATCCCCAGCCTAGAGCTCCTCTTCTCCAATTATTAAAAGCAGCAGCATGTTGTTTGGAAACATTCTCACAACCTGCTGCGAAACTGTACCTCGCACTAAAGTAATGGCTCCTCCACTCTGATACACGTATGACTGACTATGCTCAATTACTTTTCTCCCCTGGAGTCCTGCACAACACTGCACGAGGAAAAAAACCAAAATCATCAGGAGTGTGTTTATATTTTTCAATGCAGAAAGGGTAAAGCCTTAATTTTACTCTAACGTCTATGTTTTAAAACATTAAGAGCTCAACAGCCCATATACCTATGAACTAAAAAACAGTGGATAATTAGTAGCACAGTACAGAGAGAGAAGCAGGAGGTGGAAAATTTCAGTTTTGTTTCTAGCTCTGTCAATGACTCAGTTTGTACTTGTACATGAACTACCTTTTTTGTCTGCTTTCCTCTTGAGTTATACACAGATGACAGTGATCCGCTGTTTATGACTAACAAAAAGTGTTATGCAAATCAAAAATACATGAGTAATTCCTGCCCTGCCCTTCATTAGTGCCAGCGTGTGTAGGTGTACCTAGGGAAAGCTGCTTCTTGCTGACCAAGCAGGAAAGCAAGATTGTTCTGTAGTGCTGTGAAATGAAGCTGACCTGTCATGTAATTTGGGAGGCCTGATGCTGGGCTAGACAGTGTGTCGGATACTCCATCTGGCTGCAATAGCCAGAGAGCATTATTAGAAGAAACATTTTGCCAACACATGGAAGGGAGAAAACCACCCTTCAGTGTAATCCCTCAGGACATTCCCACCAAAATTTTTATAGCTCCTTGTTGCATCAGCCAGGTTAAGTTTTAGACAAATACTGGACGTGTTTCCAGGGTAGTACAGTATGTCAGGTATCAACACAGAGAGCCAGGCTGCCCTTGTGTTCCCCAACTGGAAGACAAGGTTGCACTTATATTATCCACATGGAAGGTTTGAAGGCTCTTCACTTCAGCCTTGGAGAGTCTACATGCATGTGCACACATCTTTGCTGACAAGAAAAGCAACCCTACTTAATTCCAGGGACCTATTTAATAGAACCCATGTCATGTCTCATGTCTCTACACATCAGGCAAGAGACAGAAAGATGATGATCTTGTGCTGCTCTCGTTATGAAGAAATGTTATCACTAAGGTGGAGTCGCCTTAAGGAGAAGGTAGATGGGAAATATGTCAGCCTAGAAGGTCAAATTACAGTTATAGTTATGTAAAGAAATGCCATATTAATGGTAAGGAATACTAGAATAGCCTTTCATTTGCTGTAAAGGACAGTAAGTTACCAGCCAAACACAATACAGCTTCCTCTGAAGGTAACCTCAGATCCCACATTCTGAAAGCTAATCAATGTTGTTCAGATTTCAATTTCTTCTCTACAAGGTGAAGTCAAACCTAATCTAACAAATGTCAGTCTCAGATGTAATGCCTCTAGCTGGGTCTACCAGTGTAATTTAGATAATCATTAATAGCATAGCTGTATAATAAAACTACATGTCACTTACAACTTCATCTGAGGTTTGACTGGCAGATCTTTAAACAGTTTTCTAAGTGATTGCTTTTACTTTCTTTGATTGGGCAGTCTAAGAAATGTTTTAACCCCGTGGTATCTAAGCTTTTAGGGAATAATTTCTCACCCTCACTATTCCTGCTGTCTGCTCTGCTGCTGTGTAACCTTGCAAGAAACAGAACTCGAGGGGGTGGGGGTGGTTTCAGGGAGCGACCTGATACGTACACACACACATATATAAACCAAAATATATACAGTATCTTTCATTAAACATATATGATTTAAATGTTTCTCTTTGATCAAGCCTTCCTCTCAAAACACAGCTTTTGCCATACTCCAGGGATATTTGATATCTGATGGGATTTTCAAAAGAAGAAGTTGAAGAAAGCTTAATGTTTCCCAAGCTCTAACAATACTGAAAAACAAAACAACTTCAGCAGAAGCAGCTTTTAGTGCAGTCTCTTGAACTCAGGGTAACCTCTGATGTATGGCTGCAGCCAAGTGTGCTGCCAAGGAGACAGGGCTGCCTGAAGTCAGCCTTTACTTCTGTAATGCTGATCCAGTAGAAACTCGTGTGCCACAGCTTCTCATGAATGAATGCAAGAGACTGGACAGCCAAAATATAATAAAAGTTTGATGAAGATCTAACCTGAGACTGCCAAGTTTGATCTGCCAGCACAGAAGTGAGCAAGAGATACTCAAGTCTTTTGCACATTTGATGCTTAAAAGCATGGTGGGACTGTTGCTATGTAGTGGGACTTCTCTGCTGTCCTTGCAAAGGTGGAACAAAAAATCCCTATACAAACCACACAACTAGACCATTTCAATGAGCAACCTCTATAGCCATAAGAAGGTCAGAATGATCATTGCTCTGTGATAAATATGCCATGCAACATGACAGAACACTCCTGGACAGTTACCACACCACCTTTGTGGGTAGGTACCAGTTGTCCCGTCTTCTAAACTGATTACAAAGTTGACACCTTCAAAGTTCACTATAAATAAAATATAGGCTCCTGACAAGTTATCAGAGGAGACTTCCTCTGGAACAGCACTAACACTGTGACTCGGGTCTCACCGAGTGCTCACATAATAATCAAGAAAGACTGTTACATTAATGGGAATTTCTTTTCTGTAAAGAAAAACTACTGAAGATCAGAGAATACCTGATCCAAGGTTTCTTCATTCAATTATAGGTATTTTTAAATTTGACATGAAGACTGGAGGAAAAATATTACTTTCAAATTCATGCTTATTTTGACTCTGAGGGAATTTCCAAGCTAGTAAAGCACATGAAAGAAGAAAAATTCAGTCTTACCTTATCGTCAATATCACTCTCGCTGTCACACTGTGGATTAGAGAGAGAAAAAAGGATTTTGAGAAACACCTTCATGTATAGGGATCTTTTGCATCATCCTCTTAAATCTTTAGGATAGCTGTTTATGATGTTCTCAGTTCAATGGAACACACTTTTGATGTTTGTAGTAATGCCTTTTAGATTGCTAGCATAAACCAGACAAAACCAATTTCTCTCTTCTTATACACAAATACGTTGTACTCTTATTTGGATGGGGAAACTGAACTTTAAACAAAAAAGACAATCAGCGATGCATTATAACAACTGCAACATGAATGCCATAACAAAAAACATGCCTTTTTAACATCCCAAATTGTGGGATATATAGTAACAGTTTTGCATTGCTTCACCTTGATAAGCACTTCGTCATCTAACAAGGAAACTGTGAAACTGGCAATCAATTTCTAATTTAATGAGTGGTACCAAGATTAGTAATTAAAATACATGATAAATTCTGGTACATTTTTTAGTTTGCATGAGATCACGATACCAGGAGGAAGTGTTTACTTAGAGAGTTTTAGAGTGTAATCTCTTACAGCCTCTGAAAATGAAATGCTCTATTTTCACAGTACAAATGATGGAAAGATAACTTGAGCACTGCACATTTCAGGACATGCACATGTTGGCTGGAGCTGAGAAAGATTTACAGTCAGGAACAAAAATACATCTCTTGGTGTCCATGACACTGACAGAAAGTGACCAGTGCGTTTTGTAGCTTTTGTGCCCAATGGGAAATTTCTCCTTCAGCCAGCAGCTGATGGGGATGGTCCCAGTGGGTTTTGGTAACTGGCAGCACCTTATTGAGTTTGCTGGTTCAACAAGAGGGGACTCTGCAAGCCAGCAATGACAAACTGCAAATGTGGAAATGGTCCATGAGAACACACATGCTTTGGTGACATGAACGTAAAAGAAGGCATAGATCCTAATGGTAATTTTGCCCAGGTTCTGCTCCTCGTGGAGAGGGGAGGGGGAATATTTCCTGTCACAACCTTTTATCCTAAAATTACTAAGAAGAAATTTCAGCAGTGATATTCCTAGTTTTCTGTGGGTCTTTAAGAGACTATTTAACTGCTTCTTCTATTTGGCACATGAAATGATTGACCCCAAACACTTGAGGAACCTTTTCCTCTTAAATTCCCTTTAAGACACCGAGTACACAAAGAACCATGGATACAGCAGCAGGGTCTCCCATAGTGTGTCTGCAGGGAGGACTGCTCAGCTTCCCACTGGCTCTGTATTCCCCCTTTCTTTCAAAGTGAAACCATTTTACACTGCCCCATCTGATCTACAGCATGTTTTTCACAGAGAAATCCAACTGTTTAGGAGGATGTGCCCAGATCTAATTGTATCTCTACCATTCTTGGAAAAAAAAGAACCTGAAGCAAAAATGGAATAAATTACAGAAGGCAGGACATTGCTCTGCAGGGGCCAGAGAGCAGCAGGTGGGCAAGTCTTATGGGAATAATCAGTGCTAGTGCCAGGAGAACACATTAAGCCCTAGCCAATTACCTTGTGCACAGAAACAAGAACACCAGATAGCCGTGCCTTTGGCAAATACCTCCCCATAAGCTGTTGGTACCTTTCTTGGGACTTTTATTCTGTCACAGAGCTATATGAAAATTATTATAGGAAACATAGTTTCTGTTTTTTCACAAACCAGACATTCAGATCAAAAGTCAAATCAGTCCTGATAAATCAGCACCAGCCATTTGCTGACTCTCCCAAACCCATGCCACATAACCATGAACAATTAGAAGTCTCTGCTCTGGACCTGCAATGGGACTAACTGTCCATCACCACTCAGACATGCTGAAACAGGTTTGCTGGGCAAAGTCTGCCCCAGTACCTGTTGCATTTGTGCTTGCTCAAGACAGTGATAATTCATGCAGACAAAGCAACACATTAACCAAAACCAAGGTGTGTGTGGGGAGATGCAGTGACAGCAATACACTTATTATTTACATGCTTCTGAGAAACACTGACTGAATCAAGTGAAGCCTTTCACCTCCACCTGGGGGGCTGAAATCAAGTCAGAATGCTACAGGGAGTGTGCATTCCCCCAGGTTACTAGCATAATTGAGTGGGTCTCAAAGATCAAGTTATTTTACCCTTTAAACCTGGTCTATGCTAAAGTATCCTAAGTTATTATTTTAATCATTGTGCTCATTCAACCTGCACACTCATATTCTAGAGGCAGAATATTTTGATGACATGATTCAACCCGCACAGTTCAGACTGAGCTATGTTACAATGGAATTACACCTAGCACAAAAATGGCATAAAAATTACTCTGTACACTCTGCTCTCTGCTGCTTAAAATTGTATGCTTAGGCAACACCAATAGAAATTTTAATTCTTACAGGGACTTAAAGAATTACACACTTAAGTAACTAAAAATTCAAACAAATTAAACTCAGAAATATATTGACTTGAAAACATTCAAAATATTAATTAATTCAGATGCTTTTGCCTACGAGCCCTGGTTTAATAAAACCACAGCACTGTAAACCTTAATGAATTTAGCTTAAAAGTATTTGAGAGCAGATGTAAACAATTTTGGGGAACTTCAGTAACCATTATTACTCAAATACAACTTAGAATACTAAGTTGCTCTCTGTTTTTGTAACAAAACATGTCTCCCTAATTCTTACAGCATTATGATATTTAAAAAAAAAAGAGGACAGGCTTTTTCTCAGTGAAAAGAGATTTGACCTTAAAAATTTGAATGCCTATAATGAGTATAAAAGCCTATCTTACAGATGGTTTGCATTACTAAAATGTGCAGAATTGCTTTATTTAGATGCCTAATTTTGCTTTGTACCAATATGCAACTTTGTCTCATGTAGATAAGTGAAAGTTGCAAAAAAGCCAGTGAACCATCAAATCCACATGCTAAATTTTGTAAACAGCCATACGAATAAAGCAAACATCTGCTCTCTGAGGATATATTTTTTCCCCATTCAGGATCTGTGGGTACTCCATAATTAATTGTTTTTAAAATGGAAAGGACAGCAAAAAAACTTCTTTCATTTTAGCTTACATCTTCCTTACTTTAATCATGACTGCATGAGTCTTGCAACTGAAGCTGGACCTGCAAATGCAGCTCTGTGCAGACACGGAGCCCACCATGCAGCTGCGACTGCAAGACGGGCTCTTTAAAAACTGTATTTGCAACAACGAATTTCATAATTTCTTGTTTGCCTTATGAAATAGCTGCCCTCTCCCACCTCTCCCAGCCGTGAAGGACTCCCTCACAAACACAAACTGACCCCTTATCTGTTCTTACTTTTAAACGACCAAAGTACCTCATTCTCAATCCCTGTGAGAATGAAGTGCCAAACTGACCCAAAGCTACTAAGCAGCCTGCCTGATAAGACATCGAGTGGTAAGAATTAATACACCCTTCTTAATAAAATGTGGACTTCTGCTTAACATACAACATCCTGGATAACGGACAGCTTGAGACACATGGCTACTAACCCATTATAATCTCTCACTGAATCCTGAAGACAATACAGTCAGCTTTGGTAGAAAAAAAGCCCAAGCTTCAGAATTCATTTGTTTTCTTTTTATTTTAAAGAAACAGGCTCCCACATTCACACTGAGAAACAGGAACCCACAGGCTGCTGAACACGCAATGGCACCAAAAAACCACCATGACAGCAAAACCAAACCAGTCTGGACAGATCTGTGAAAAACAGAACTGCTGTTGACCCCTTCCCTTCGGTGGGGGTGGGGTGTGGTGGTATAAAAAAAAACAAGATTTCGATGAGCTGGTTCAGATTCTGTGGTAAAAGCCTCAGTCTCTGCACATCCGTTGGTCTGCAGCCTCCTCACCTCTGCCGCCCGCTCCTGCAAAGCCCTGGGTCGACGAAGAGAGACCAAGGCTGGTGTGTGGCATCGCCAGGGCGTTTACATGAATAAAGAAGTCATAGGAGAAACTTTGGTTTGACCCAGAGGATTTTCTGTGTCTTAAAGACAACTTACTCTGGCTTGGTGAGGAGGAGGCTGGTGGTGTTCCCTCCCGAGGGCCGAGAGGGCCAAGGCTGGGCTCACCTCCCACGCAGCTGTTGTCTGAGGGACAAAAGCCCTTGTCAAAACAAAAAAAGTTGAAGAAAATGTGGAGAATGGCAACTGTTGACAGCTACAGGGGCTCATTGAGAGACAAAAGCTTCAATTACCTGGATTTTTCTAAAGGCCTGTTAACACTCCTGGTCTATAAGCAAAACTGTAAACAGCCATTGTGCCGGGTTCATAAAGGTTCCTAAAAGGATTATTCACTGGGTTGTGCCAATTGCCTCTCAACTCCACCAAGAATGTTTGCAAAGCTGACCCCTAATTGTGCCTGGAAACAATTTATTTCAATGACAGATTCCAGACAGAAAAAGCCTCCCATGAGGTAAAGTTAAGCTGAAACAAGACATATTTCAGGTAGAATGAGCTCAGGGTGGCCTAAAAAGGCCTCATCCTTCTCTCCTCCCCACTCTTGCCCCACAGAGGAGAAGGATGCAAATTTTGCAGATGTTGGCCCTCCACACACGGTGATACAGTGCCAAAAAGACTCTGCTGAAGCAGCCGTGAGTTCACCAGGACAGGGCACACAAACTGGGAGCTGCTGCCAGCAGACTATACTTCAGATGAAGGTTCGGGCTCTGGATGAAGCAGGGAGTGAAGCAATAAGAAACGACGGTGCTTTCCTAATCTTCACCTAAGAAACCTCAGCAACTCCATCATCCCCTCCATCCCATCTGTTCCTCTGTTGCACCCAAAGACCTGAGGAATCAGTGACAGAGCTCCCATATGTGTAGACCTGGGCCTGTGGCTTTTTTTTTTTTTTTTTGACAGCTGAGGTGGAAATTCACATTTCAGGACCTCCCTTCCATCATGCCTTTGCCACCAGGCAAGGAGTTGCGAGGCACTCCCCCACTTGCCCATACAAATCATCCCAACAGGGGAGAAAGATAGACTTCTGGTTACTGTAAAACACAGGCAAGGGTGTATTTGGAGAAGGACCTTCTCTTACCACAGAGACAGAGATGCCATCAGCAGCACACCTGCCTGCAGCAAACTGAAAATAAACCTGTAACCCCTCCCTCATCCTAAACAACCGAAGGTTGAAACAGGAAATACGAATGTTACCCGTTGTGGTTCACATGACATACCAGCATAAATCAGATCCCTCCATGAAACAGCAATGGATACTGCAGAGGCAATTAGCACAGCTGCAGAGTGTTGTAGCCATGTAAGTTTAGGTTTTTTTGAATGCAGAAGAGGAGCAGGCCAGGATTGAGCTATGCAGAGATTTTTCAAAAAAAAAGCAGCATCTGCAGAAGCAGCATGAAGGCTCTGTGCTCTGGACACCTCCACTGGCACCAGGCTCCTCACAAAGGCATTTGGTCCAAGAAATGTCAGAATCTGTATTAAAATCGCTTCTACTGTGATTCTGGACATTTTCTGGTGAGTTTAAGAACCACGTAAACATCCATTAACCCTTTGATTACCCCTGACAATTTAACTACCAGATCACCCAGTTTTTCTTCACATAATATAAGTGCTACATTAATTAACATGAAATCAGATTCTCACATAACTACCTCATGCCAGGAACTAGAGCTTATCTTATTCACATAAACTCAGTATCTCCTATTCCACCCAAACCCGGAGGTTTATGATCTAGATTGTGTCTAAACAGCCTCAAGGCTTTAGGGCCCCATATGCCAGACACTATACAGGACATAAGTTACAGGCTCCTGTCCAAACAGCTGACAGAAAGGCTTGTTTTTGCTTTGCACACAGACACACATACCTACAGGTATTATTTATATTATGAGTAAGCAGAGGGTGATAGACATCTAAGCTACCTGTGTGAAAAAACAGATCCCAGCCCAGAGGGACATGTAATCTAACCAGTCTACCTGCAACTAAAATTGTGTGGAGAAGTGAAAGGCTGAAAGAAGAGAAGGCAAAAAGATTAAATATACAGTCTATAATACTACAATGCAAGCTGGCAGGGTAGAATATATATGTAAAAAGTTGTATTGCATATATGAACAGTGTAGATAACTATGGAGCTTGCACACCCACTCAGACAGTCCCAGCGGATGGCCATGTTGCTGCCATCTCATTATTTCCAACCATATTTAGTTACTGAATTTTCTTTTAATAGCAAGGCTTGGGGAAGCATTAGGATTAAATCCCAGTTTGTTAACGTTTCTTTTAAAGGAAGAAGTAAAGTCAACCCTATTTTCAAGAGCCCCTCCCCTCGCTCTGTCCTCTGAGCTGACTTCCCTGGAGCAGCTCACAGCAGCAGCACGTATGGATGCACGCCTGCGTGTGCAGGGGGACGGTGTTGTTTCCTATTAAGTTTGGCATCGGATTCATGTCTGCAGGGGCTTGCTTAAGATGATAGGAAGAGAGAGTTTTATCATGAGCCAGACTGACAGAAAAGCCTGCTAATGGGACTTGAGGCATACACAGGAAAGAAAGTGCCAAAACATTAAGCTACCGCCAAGTGTCAGAGGGCCACTGATTTATTGCAGCAATTTTGCCACTGTGTCCTTTATAAGGTCCCACAAGTCCTTCCTCCTGGCAAGAAGCTGTGAGCTGCTGCAGCTCGGGGAGAAGTTTAGATCCAGAGCACAGAAAGTGTCCAAGCGAAAGGAGGGGGCCGGGGGGAGGACGGAAATCGAATGTTGTCTTGAACTTGCCCCAGGCAGCAGAGTCCTCTTAGCTCCACTGCCTCCCTGACAGTTTGATGAAATGAGTCAGGGCCTCCCTATGGCTAGACCAGCTCAGGCTTCCAAGTGCCGGGGTAGAGCTGTAAGAAACAGATTGAGCCTCAGGGCAGCATTTTTTTTTTCCCTTTCTTTCCTCAGCATTTGGCTGGGGGAAGGGGGAGGTTATGAGCACTACAGATGTATAGGCTGAGCCTTTGTCTGCGGAGGGGGAGGGCAAGGGGGAGAGAGAAGAACAGCAAGAGAGTATTAGCTATGGCAGCTGAGAATAGCCCTGAGCACTATAACTAATTTTGAGGGGCAGTGATGCATTGTACGGGCTATGTGCTGTTTGGTCTGAGGGGGCCCCTGTTGTGAAGCAGCAATCAAGAGGACATTTTGTTAAGTGACCAACAGCTGTCATCTGCAAGCCCAGAGTAGGGAAGGAGGGAGCAAGGGGCGGGAAAAAGAGGGGAAAAAAATAAAGAAAAAAAAAAGAGCATTTGTCCCTTGGAGGCAGAGCACATTAATCCACCAATCTGCCACAGTTTTAACTCTAAAGTGCTCAGTGCCTTCGAAAGGCCAAACTCTACTCCATCAGCCACCCACAGAGATGGGCACCTCTCACCTTGCTCAGCCTGCCAGACGCAGGGAGCTTCCCTACCTCTGCAGGTCGAGGAACCGACACTAAAAATACAGTTTAAGTCTCTTTTCATTCCATAAAATTGAGTTGATCTGCTGCAGCTTAGGGTCAATCCCTCAAGGACTGTTTTTCCCCCTTTCCCTTTTCCTTAGCACTCATAAATTAATGAGGAAGACCCTGACTAAGTCATTTCATGCTGTACAACATAAAAGAAAGTCCCTTGATGATCCATGCAAGGATCTATTAAAAGCAGGAGGGGGGAGGAAGGGTTAGGGAAGAGGGAGAAAAGGAAGGCGGGGAAGGAAAAAATCTCAACCTTTTTGATATTTTAGGATAAAAGCTGGAGGACTTTGTTACAAATTCTAGCCAACATCAAAACACCTTAAATAATTCAAAGAACATGTTAAAGGGAAGAAACTGAATGTTGCTCTGATGTTCAATTGATGCAACATAGAATATTACCCAAAACAGCACAGCCTGTTAAGGGAGACAGCAGCCTTGAGCATTTCAATTCTTCAGAAAAATGTCAGAACCTGTAAAAATCATAATTTCCAGCAACTTTTTTTTTTTTTTTTTATGATATAAACTCAGCGAGACTGAAATGTAGGTTTCTGACAAGCTGTTAACAAGACAACTTTAGAAATCTGTCTGGAGCTCTCAGGGAGATGGGCTGCCATTTCACTGCTTCAAAGAAGTTCATGACATGACAAGCAAAAATCAGGGAACAGAGACCTAAAAACCACGGTGTAATTTTCATTTGCTTCTGTCGTGAAAGAATTCAAGCAGAAATATTAGAAGGCTGCACAACTAAAAAAGCCAGCAACTGGAAAATCATTGCTGTGGTTTGACAAGCACATCTTTTATGCTGAAAATGGCTTCTTTATTATTCCACCTATATACAGGAAAGCACTTTTAGGAAAAAAGAGATAATCACAAATGATTCCTTGAGATTACGAAGTAAGATCTACAGCTGCTTACTTTCAAGCCCAGTCTGAAAATGCTCTAGTTCGTGGGAGAGAGTGACCAGCTCATCTTGAAAAAGCTTAAGAGCCACCAGATTTCTCTTGGTTTCCCACATCCCTTCCCTTCCCCCCATAGGAAAAGTAGAAATATCCTTCCATAATCCAATCTTTTACTGGAGCCTACATACATGAATGTTGCTACATACACGTTTAATAAAGACACGTTGATTAAAAATAGAAAAGTCAGCATTCAATGCCATTTACACAGCAATGTTTTCTTCACATTGAAGAGAGGCTTTTTGGCTGGTTTACCATATTATACCTCCTATTTTAGGCCTTAATATACCCGTGTACTGCTTTTCCATAATTTTTCGATGATTTAACGATGTCTTTTCAAGAATCAATCTATTCCTTTCTATGGTTAGAAAAAAATACATTGATCGATCTCTCTCTATATAATACATCTCTTTCAATACATAATCTCTCTCTTGCTCTCCCAGTCTCTCACTATTTGGACTCCTTCTAAGTATTTAATGGTAGGTTGATACAGCTGCCTTGAAGTCAATTTACTGATTGTGACTGACTGATAACCACGGTTGCAGAATTTTGGTACCCCTGGGATGGCTCCTTTGGGAAACACAAAGAGAGCCAGCTGCATAAATACGATCTTATGCTTATTTCAGTCCATATTGGCCAAGAAAGAGAGAGATCAGACAATGTAGAAGGTCATTTTCACTTGTAATGCCTATGATTATACCAAATACTAACATGAACTATAAGCCAAATTTAGCTCAGCAATTGCAAGGACCACACAAATAATGACCTGAAGCTTCTTCACCTCTTTCCTATTGCAACTAATTTCCATGTGGCTCCAGTGGTGCAATCCTACAGCCATGCTTGGGTAATTGAAAGGACAGAGCACACAAAGTTGAATGGCTGACACTGCATTTCACCAATTTACAAAACGGAGGAGAAACTGACAAGAAAAGAGATGCAGTTTGCTTCCCTTCTGAAGTGCTCACAAGTTCTTTTCATTCTGCCCTCACTTGGGCATTGTGTCACTCGTCACTCATTTTCTTTTCATTAGACAGACACTCTTGGAGACATCACAGCTTCACTGCTGTATATGGTTTTTCACTAAGGAACCAGAAAAACATCCATTTCTTTCTTATTCTACAGTTTTAAGCTCTAACTTGGCTTGCAAGAGACATCTTCCCTTGCTGCCTCCTCTTTACCACAAGCCTCCTGTCTTGGAGTTACCTTCACCCCCCTGCCCTAGCTGCTTTGGTCCCTCATGCATTCCAGGGAGGAGCAGAAACAGAGAGAGGATTTGCAGTGGTTCACAGCTCATAGCAACTCTAATTTTGTTTAATGCAAGGATGCCTAGACAGGCTATGTCCAACAGAAGGAAAGTGGCTTAAGGCCGTTATTTACAACAATTAGAGGCTGCTGCAGTTTGGAGGGGGAGTTATAGGCTTTCTTCAAAATTAAGGAGGAATTTAGGACTTAATGCGGATATACCCAGAAGCCACTTTAACCAGAATGAACTGGCCTAGTAATTCCTCACTTACTATAAACATCACTTTTCTTCTAGTTGGACTGCAAACCTAGTCCATCACTATGCCACGTCCATGTCATTATGGAGTCACCAAAAAGTACTCGGCCACTTCAAAGGAAGAGGATTTGTTAAAGTATCCTTGCTCTAATGGAAAGTATTTAGTTATTCTCTCTGACTCCATGTTATGGGACTGTTTGGAAGTTTCATTTACATCTTTATTTAGTGGAGAACCTGCATGGCTGTCTTCCCTCTGTGCAAAACCACCATCAGCTGCAGGAAGCTGTTAGAAGGGATTGCAGCATGGAACTGGGAGGAAGGCATTTCTTAATACCTTAGTATCCTGCCCAATAACAGTCACCCTCCAGAATGAGGGTGGTAGGTTTCTGGTTATGAAACTTGCCATCATTTGTTACAGATGATTCACGTGGATGTTTTTTTTTTTGTTTTTTTTTTTTATACACACACACTTTTCCTCGTGCTGCCTGCTTCCTTCTTCCTTACTTTATCTGTAAGTAAGGAAGTAGGAAAGTAAAAGAGTAAGAAAAAAGTAAGAAAGTAAAATAATGTAGCTGATTATTCACTTTTACAGAATTATGCCTTGACAAAGCTAAATATAAAAGCTTCAAGGCCTATACGATTGCTTGGAAAAGACTTCTTTGGAACACTGAATGACAAACCTTTAAACATTAAGGAATTAAAAAAAGTTTTAAAAAAATGTGTGTGCTATTTCAGGTGAAATTGTAAAGGCTCCCCAGTACCTTAGTACATCTGCTCCTCTCTTCCAACCCCCCTAGACACTCATTTGTTCTTGTCAGCCCCCAAAACACCAATGATTGATGTAAATGTAATGATTTACAAGATAGAGCCTCCTACCTCGCTGTTCTGCTTTCAGACTGCAAAGGCAGTTTGGCCAGCACTGACCTCAAAGATGAAGACTAGGGCTGGTCATACATGTTGAAGGATGGGAATGCAAGTAACCTGAGCTAAACTATACTGAAACTTTCTGAACAGGCTCGAGGACATTTATCCTTTCTGTTGTCACTACAGATTTTTTTATTTATATATTTCTTCCAAGACTGATTCAGAAATTCTCAGTTGTGTGGATAGATACACTTATGAATAGAAGCTCCAACACGTCCAAGTCTTTCTGGAGTAGTGACAGCCCCCTGAATGGCTAATCCAGACTGGAGCTATTAGAGAATAAAAGAAAGAGGAAACATCTCAACAGGAGGGGAAACCCTGTCTGTTTGGGAATGAACTCTAGCACCTGTAATCAGTAACCATTATTAGCATGACGATAAAACTCCTAATAATTAGATGGAACAAACTATTACGTATTTGTCACGGAGTGAGAGTACATTAAATTACAGAAACTTTTCATTTTCCAACATTTTATTACGAACAAATGTGAATGTGAAATCTGATTTAAAAAAGGGAAAATACCTTGACCACGATGTTTTAGCTCCTCTCAGTTTGTGCACACTGGTGTTATGAAGCAGACAGGTCATCCTGCTCCAACGGGAGGTGGGCACAGCCTGCAGTTTTGTTCATTTGTGATTTTTGCTGTATCAGCTGTGACCCACCAACCAACTCCTGTGTGGTTTGCAGCCACATGTAGCAACACGATGCATAAATAGCAACTAATGATAATGCTATTATTAATATGTGTCACTACTGCACATATAACAAGAGAGGTTTTCATGGACTGCAGAGTAATTATGTGTCTTTAAGTATGCTTTAAAGCCCTTTCATGGAGCTAGTGTGGGAAGGTTTTCCTCAGCATTTATGCAAAGCACTCACACAGATAACTAAAAGCTGAAGAGCTTCTGGCCAGCTTTTAGCAGCACAGGTCAAGAATGACAGGGGTCTCATGCTAATCAACGTACATTAAAAAAAATATTTTAAATTCTCACCTAACACACCTTTGTTTATGAAGCAGAAGTAGCATTCAAAACCAACTGCTCTGTTAGCTCAGTTGGCTAATGAAATATTGCCAGAAATACAAAAACAAATCTTTGTTTTCAGTTTTCAGTAAGCAGAGCTTTAAAAGAACAAGCTGCTCTTGAGAACATGATAGTTTTTTTCCCTAAAAAAGGAAAGAAAGAAATCCTTCCTAGCAACTGCAATTATGATACTTTCATGTCAAATGAATTATATTACTGAAAATAAATCTTTCTAAGATGCACAAGAGGGTTATCTGGCTCCAGTCAGACTTATGCATTACTGGTTTTATATGTTGTACTCTACTTGATTAATATAGGTAATCAAATTATATTGCCTTCCACTGTGCTCTCAAATTCAAGGCTATAATGTTTTCAATGACAAAGTTCATAGAGTTGTATAAAAATGTACCTCATGCTGTACCAGCCCTTTATTGCTGTAGTAAAACACCATTTTCAATTTAGTAATAAGTGATATAAAACAGAGTGTCTTGATTGGCAGGGTCGTATTCATTATGCAGTGCCCTACGACACAGCACGGTTCAGAATGGAAATGTAAGGAAAGAATCTACTACAATCTCAGATGCTGTTACTTCAGGGAATAAAATTATTCCTTTTTCAGGAGTTGTCCAAAGGAAGGACAAGGAATTGAACACAAAGGCATCCAACATACTATACACACACACACATATATGGATGGAAGGGGAAGAGGCTCATCATAGCATGTCACTACTCCACACAGGTTTTCCTGCACTGCAGCCAAATCTATCTCCTGCTTCCCACCTGGAACAGAGATGAGAAAAAGATAATCACAGAAAGAGAGGAAGCGTGGCAGTCTGGATAGCAGCAAATACTGGAGAGCTCTTTCTGGGTCTGCCACTGGCCTTACTTGTGACCAGACAAAAAATTCCAGGGCTTTATGATTCTGAGTTAAACACTGCAGGTGCCTTAATGAAGTTGTGTTATCAAGTGCTCTTCACTTTATGCACATCAGGATTCTCTAAAGAGCTGTAAATTAGACTGAAGACCTGGTAAAATCTTAAGTTTGCAGCTACCTTTGGATATATAAATCCTAAACCCTTCCCTTCCTTCTTTTCCCTTGTACAAAACAGGAATAATGTTTACCTTATCTGTAAACGATCAGATCAACCAATCTGTAAGTTCTAGAGAGGCAAAGTATTCTGGTGAACCTTGTCATCACTATGAAGACTATCTGGAAGAGCAAGAATCATAAAGCCATTTTCTGTGGAACTAAATGGCAAAGATATTGTTAGCTAGTATCTTTTCTAAGCATGTATGCTGAGCAAATGATATGATCAGGAAAGACAACTCTTGGACTCAGGAATTAGTAATGTTATCTTAGTTTTGTTTCCTTGGCAACTTGACCTTTCATAATTTGCCCAAAGGCAAAATATGGGCAGCATATCCCTTTCAAATCATACCTCAATAATCTTGTGATTAAAAGCATCACCAGTATGTGGCCTTGCCATAAGATGGAGAATTAACGACTCTCTACTAAATGATCCGCTGATGTTGAATCTAATTTAAGTAGCCTTGCAAGAATTTTTAACACTTAATGATAAGCTCTGTATTAGAAGTAGGTTTAATCTAGGATGCAGCCACAGATGTCATAAGAAGGAATTAATCAGCATTGCTTCCACTAAAACAGAAATGCAAAATTGCTGAACAGAATGTATTAGAAACAGATTAAAGAGCTGGGACTTAAACATAAAAGAAATAGAGCTGATGCCACCCTCAG
Source organism: Hemiprocne comata (assembly GCA_020745705.1). Taxonomy (NCBI): domain Eukaryota; kingdom Metazoa; phylum Chordata; class Aves; order Apodiformes; family Apodidae; genus Hemiprocne; species Hemiprocne comata. The sequence goes on along the minus strand of CM036602.1, from coordinate 7,406,458 downwards.
AGAGCTAATTTGAAATACAGAAAAACTTAATTCGCCTTAAACTGAAGAATTGGGGTGTTTGAAGTTACTAAAGAGAAGCTTGTGTTATCAAGAAGGAAAGAAAGGCAGATAGTCTTTTCCCTCATCAATTAAAAATGAAAGCCCAACCCAAATACTAATGCCTGTCTCAAAATCCCAACAGAATGAAGTTATTGATGCTCTAGGGACAATTGCATCCTACATGAAGCTCTATACTCAGTGAAGTGCTGTGGAAGTTTTTCACTGATTTGGAAAACTCCTGCCCAATTTAGATAAGTTACCTTTCAGAAAAGCAAATCTTGGGAATAGGAAAACATAGCCTATGGTTATGGAAATGCTTGCTGTTGTGGCAAAATATGAAATATGATATTTGCAAATTAACTCTAAACTCCCTACGTAGAATTTGGCCTTCCAAAGGTTTGTGCAGAGATCTATATTACCATTACTCATCGTTGCTTCAGGCAATTTATCATCTCCCCTGTTATTTGAGGACTTCATGCTGTCCACAGGCTTTATGCTGCCCAGTCTTTTTCATTAACAAAGACAGGACAGACTATAAAGCCAGAAGGGACCACAGACCATCAGTAGAGAACACCTGTATAGCACCGGTCATTAAATTTCAACCAGTGACCCTCCATTCTTGAATTGAAGATATTGAGACCAAATCCTCTAATCCTATGAATCCTTCGAAGGACATTTCATGGATTAAATATTGCCTTCTTAAAATTTTTGAGGTAATTTTCCTGGTAGTGATGAGGACAACCTAAGTTTAGTACAATTATACTTCTCCTGAAAACATGGAGAAGTGTGCTGAATACTCGACTGGTGTGATTCAGCTAGTGCATTCCTGACTTACTATCACTGCTATTAGAAAGGGGTTTGATTTGGTTTAGTGGCCCTTCCTTTAAAAATTATGGAACAATCTAGCTCTGGTCCCAATTTTAATTGATAGCCTAATAGAACATATAAATAACCTCATTGCTTGTTCCCAAATTAATGAAAAACTTATATAAAGCTTTGATCTTGATGGAAGAATCCATCAAGACTTCCCATTTGTCTCCCTAATTACTTGCTTTGATGCTCAGGGCTTGCAATCACTGCATAAGTTAATGTCCTGAGGTTGCCATAGCTACCATTAGTGAGGCAGAACGAGAGACATTACTCTGCACATAAGCCACCTTTGCTAAATGTTTACTTCTTTACCCTGGCTGTTCCTCCACCAATGACAGTACAAAGGTACTCCTGTACTGCCCCAGAAGTTAATAAAATAGTTCCTATCAATTTTGTTTAAAAAGTTACTGGTAACATTCACTTTTTTTTTTTTTCTTTTCTCCTTGCTGCCCATACACGGGAGGTGGTCTTGAAAGCAGTGAAGTGGTTAGAAGCCAAAAGTGCAACCAAGGACTGAGTTTACTTCCGAAGTTCAACAGCAATTTGCTGTGTGATTCAGTGCCTTGATTGTTGTGACTCTTGAAGGATAGTAATGATGCATGTTTCATCACACAGACCTGTTCTGAGAAGACACAGCTAGGATCCAATGAAGAAAACGTGTAATAATATTAACTTTTCATCAAAAATTGGCTTGAAGTGAGTTCCCTCCATTTCTACAAATTTCTGGTTAGCTAAAAAACTTTTATCAAACCTCCACACTTCTCCTTTTTTAATAAAGGACACTGAATAAGTAATGATGCATAATATACTTCAACATTACTGGTAATTGCTCATTGAAAATAAGAAATGAAAAATCACTTTCTTATTTGCTTATCTGAAGACCTCTAAGGACAATGACAAGCATGATAACTGCACAGTGTGGTGTATCTCCTCATTTACTGTATTGATCTGATTTAAGGTGATGTCAAGAAATCCAGTGCTGAGTCATTAAATGCCAACAAAACTATGCTTTGCTCTAAAATGTAAGTGTATTTGTAGCTTCAGTCCACACACAAGTTTTTATACTTTCTGCAATTAGTTCATAAAAGTTTTCAGTGCAATCTGTTCTGAGAAGTTTTCCATTCTAAAAAAAAAATGACAAATGAAATATCTGAGTGGGAACCATTATCCTAACATATTTCAAATAACTAACCAAGGTTAACTGAAAAATTCCTACAGCAACAACATAATACTGCTTATTTTGGTTATTAGGAAGATCTATTGCTTTAATATTCTGTTCCTGACAAAGTTTTATGCATTCTTTTAAGTGTATGAACTCGTAATCTTTTTTGTTCTGAACACACTATTTTCCTCTGGGAGGTATAGTACATGGTAAGCATGGAAAGTTAACATGTAATTAGCATGGTAATGTCTAAGCAAATTACATCATGCTAGAGTTAATAGATGATCAGATCAGAAATAATCTGAGCATCTCCAGTGTGAATTACAAGTTTCTGTAATGCTCAGTAACCTGAAAACCTACAGGATCCTGAAGCACCTACCAAACACCCTGGCACCTCAGATGCTCTGCTGCTCATTACTGATCTAGTGTTAACACTGCTGTATGAGGATCTGTCTGAAGTGTGGAAATGACTCAGGCACAGCTTTTGTGATGAGCTGTAGATGGTGGGAAATGATGGAACTCACATCCCATAGCATTGGGTTCTAAACCTTTCCCTGCAGTGTAAGGGCAGGACACATTATTAGATGCCCTCTTGCTAATTTTCCTCAGATTGAATTTGCTTACTTTCCTCAAGGAGTGACTATGAACAATAAATCTACTGTGGCTTTATTTTTAGTAGATCCTGCAGTTAAGCCATGCCTGACAAGAAGTGAATCAGACCCAGTGCACTGGCAACTGGGTTGCATGTGTGACAGACAGCCCCAGCACAGCGTCAAGGCACTCGTTAAATGACCCACTACTGGTATCTTAACAACTGCTTACTATTTTATTTTGAAACAAGTAGCAAAGAGAGAGAGGGAGAACCCAACTTAATTAAATGGGTTTAATAAAGAAGAAGAAGAAATTTTGGCATGAAGACTACAATGTTTAAAAAAAACAAAACAAAACCAATACTACATGCTCTTTAGCAACTCCAGAACCCACACAATGACAGAAAACAGCTAAGTGAATCAACAATCAGAATAAGCAGAAATCAGAGTAAACAGATTAGGGCAATCATCATTCTACAATCCATAGAAATAAGGATAGCCATTTTTCAAATGACTAATGACAGTACCAAATGTTAAAGACAATGAAAGAAAGGAGTAGGAGCTATTTTTAGACAATTGCCTTTCTTCTGAAGAACACAAAGCTGAAGAGCTTGGATTCATCTCTCAAATACTATGGCTCATAATATGACAGGTCGTAATGCATAGCACATGAGAGAGAATACATAAGCCAACATAAAACTCAGCATGATTAATATATGATTAGTTCACGTTTGTACAATGCTTTGAAGATGTGAAGTGCTAATTAGAATTTCTGGATTAGGCTGGTTGATGCCCCAATGCAATCCAGATCAGTAAATAAAAAACTGTGCAGACATTTAAACTAACTGTCCAAAGATTAAAGAACCCACGAGACACTAAGAAATGCTTCAAATTTCAAGTGGTTAAACAAATATATAAAAGAGAGAGAAGGAGAATTCACTGCCCCAGTGAACATATTTAAGACATAAAGCTATAGCTGGTAATGATTTGAAAAACACTGGTTCTCCTCCCTCTACCATTACCAGAAAAACTCCCATTGACTCATGAGATACAGAGATAGCTCAGGAACCCGCAAATATTTGCTGAACCAAAACCTTAAAAACTAATGATCTTAGTGGAACATAAACAATTATCTTCCCAAGAGTAGTTCTGCAGTAATGAGAATGAAAAAAATATTTCATTTGACATGTGCAAGGGGGAAAAAAAAAGTAGCTTTAGACTGGAGAGTGGAAAAAGGGAAGAACAGGAAATTCCTCTCTAGCTTTCATCAAAAATTGTGAAACTGGACTTCAGGATGGGGGAAAGGAATGAAACCTGCAGCAGATGAGCTGTATGTGGCTTATAGCATCCATTTTTAACATTTTTTTTAAATTAGAAAGCAGAATAAGTAAAATAATCTCTAGCAAAAAACCCATCCCAACACATTAGTGGCATGGGACCAATAAGGAGCTTGGGATGGAAACAGAATGCCATCCAACAGAGAGATGTTGACTCTGCTACTGATCTGGCCTTTTCCTGCTTAATTAAAGCTACTGAACACTTGAGCTGGAAAACTGTAATCCCTATTAAAGTGTCATTTTAGCAGTAGGTGATCAGACCTTTCAAGCTACACTAAGTAATTATGCTAGCAGGAACCATGTGTAGTATTAATGCGACCTTAAGAAAACCACATACATGCAGTGAGGAGCATGGTTAATGCACAATCTGGTAAGCAGCTAAGGATTACCAGGCAAACCAGTAGTTTCAGCTCCAGCCACGTCTGAATCAAGATAGAAGTCCCAGTAGGTAGCCATGCCTAGTACCATGCAGAGAAGATGTGTGGCTCTAATTCTACATAAGTACTGAGCAGGATTGGATAACCAGATGTGTGGGAGCCCAGACTGCATGGAATGGTTATTTACCCATTTGTTTGAAACAACAATAAAGATGAAATGTACAAAAAGAGTAGCACAAAACAATTACTCTGTGCATGAATGTTTACTTTTGATCTCCGTTATGATGCAGAAATAGATGTGGAGGCCTAAAGAACAAAAAATTGGTTTTATACTATGGTATGTTTTATGGAATAAGAAATGGGACCAAGGGAAGTCCCAGTAATACAAAAATAATGTAGATTTAAAGCCACTGCAGATGCAATGCAGTTGCACTTCAAGCTTATGAAAGTCTGTCTGAGCTGACTTCAAAAACAGTACTAGGGGGACAGGGAAAGAGAGGTCCACTGGAGATGCCCAGTGGTCAGAAGGCATATTGTCATGATGAAGAAACCACATTAAACCACTCATCCTCCAATGCCTGAATTACTGAAAAGAACTGAAACAGAAGGAAGCCAAAACAAAGCAAACCTCCTAATTAGTGTTAAAATGAAACAAATGGACTTTCTTATTGAGTAGGATGCACGTTTTTCTGTAGTGTGCTCTTGTAAAGGTCTAGGACACTCCCATAGCATATGAAAAGATGTAATCCCTAGGTATACACAAATCTTTTCCAAGTGTTTTTAAAGCTAGCATCTGTAGCAATACATATTTTGCAGCAAATATTTAGAATGAAAATATTTCATAAAGTACTTCAGCACTTCCTTGAGTGTTTAATTTATCTGACATAAAAGAACAAGAGTGTGTAGCGTTTTCCTGTAAGTGGATGTAAAATACGCATTGCATGGATCCCTATAATTAAAAAAACAGCAAATCATTGTCATTAATGCACAAGCAAGATCATAAATGAATACATTATTAAGTCCTACTGAATTAATGTTTAACTGCAATAGTGTTGAAATTGAATGAGGCAATTAATCAGAGTAAGAACTGAGAAAAAAAAAAAGCCACATCTGTCTCACTTTGAATACATTGAGCAAAACGACCTTCAAAACGGCTCTGCCAATCAAACCACGCCGCCCACCGATTTGACAGTCTTGGTGCCACCACAGAGAGTAAGTTTAGTCAGTGTAACAGCTACAAGCTTTCCATCTGAGTCACTTCATGGGTACATCTCACCCAGAGGGAATAAAACATTATGTCTCAAGGGTCTTATTTCATAAAATTATGAATGTTCAGATGGTGAAGATCATGCTGGTTATAAATGTGAGCTACATCTGCTTAAAGTCACTAGAAGATGAAACTGGGGGAGCTGACATGCATTAATGATAATTTTTAAAGGCTTAATGCTCTTAAACATCTAGGGGAGGCTAAAAAATACATGTTCAGAAGCTTTTGTTCCATGGTTTGTGCTTTGATCAACTAAAATATGTTAAGTTAAAATTTTCCTCATCAGTCTTTAACTCTGTAGTGGAATCTTCTTTAATGGGTTAATTAAACTTTCTTAGGTTCTTAACTATTGAAAAGCCTTAGTTCAGTTGATTTCAGAGTTTAAGGAGGAATAAAATGATAATATTAATGATGATAATGACCCTTGTACTAGCTAAAGCTTTTCACACTTCCCATGGAGAACAGTATCTATTGTTCAGGAGTCCTACCTTTGACAGATAGGTAGGTATATGCACTTTTCTTCAGTGCAACGTATTATGAATATTAAACAATATTGTAAAAGAAAGAATTTTTGTAGCAAGTTCTTAAGCAATAATTATCTTTGAATAAAGATTTTTTTCTCTTAATGCAAATGAACTGCAAATTTTCCAAACCGTAATTGTTTTCCTACGTTGAATTGATGGAGCAACTGGCATGTAGGTAATCAGCATACTCATTTCCCTTTCAGCAGCAATAAGGACTAGATTCAGGATTTTCCATTAATAATAATAATAATAATGGCTCAGATATTTATTGATAAAGCAGCTAATAGTAAGTGGTTAGGAAAGTTTGCTAGAGAGCTGAATAGTGGTTAACCTGTTCCTACACTCCTGCTACCATTTTGATGAGGGCGTTCAAGCCTTTCTGTTACTCTCCAATGCCCAATGATTTGTCACTAGTGCAAAACACACAGCTTTTTGCACCAAAAAAGCCAAGTCAAGCAATACAGTTATCATTCCATTAACACCTGCAATCACACATTTGCCAGCAGTGCCTAAAATGGGTACCACCAACCTACCTGGAGATCAGGATGAGCATATCAGCTTGTACCACCTCAGTTCATCCGCCTCCAATTTCACCAGAGTCACTGCAATTTTTATGGTGCATTTGAAAAGCAACTCCCAGCTCCAAGAAGTTTAAAATCTTGTTGGGAAGGAAGTTACAGTGTGGGATAACAGTGGTTCTGGGTTGGTGGGGAGGGGGATGGCAGGGAGGGATCCTGGTCTTTGCCAGCTTTGAGACTCTGAAGATTTGCTTCATGCACATTTCCTCATGCCCTAAGCCAATGAAGTATTTATCAGTGAGCAGGGAAACTGGGCTTGACTTTTGGGAGATAGTTGAGAACTACTGTTCTGAGCTGATGCTCACATCCCTCTCTTCAATCAGAGTCATAGGAACTATATAATAATAAACACTGCAAAGAAGCTCATTCATCTCTTCTTTGGTTACAGACTATGATCTCTCTCTTGCTCAATACAAAGTGATGGTGGGCTTGGCAGGAGGGGACAGCAGTTGCACAGAGGTTTTGATCTTCATAATCCTCCAACAAAACAACAGTGACTCAAAGCCACTGGCACAGGCTATGAGGAATGTTAACAAGATAAAAAGTTCATTTCAGTTCCTGTAGAAAGATTGAGGAATACAGATCTTGCCTGCCTTCTCTCTGGTCGTATTTATTAAGGAGTCCAGATCAGAGAAGGAACTGGAAAGCACCGGGAAGCATCAGGCCTTGTTTCCTGAGAAAAGTGACAACTGGAACACAGCAAGGCTCACACTGGATAACGGTGATTCCCTTTAAGGACAGGGAATACTCTTCCATATTTTAAGGGCTTTTAGATAGACAACTCCCCAGGATATATTTTCAGGGTGGCAATGTTTTATTGGGATACCAGTGTGAGATCTAGGCCTGTCTGGGTATGTGCCAGTGTATATCAATCTACTCTACCCTTTTCTGACACAAGATTTGTTCTGACTGCAACATAAATATGAAGATTTGAACAGACCTGTGATACAGGGTATCAATCTGATACAAACTCAGGATGGAAGAGCACAGCAGGATGGAGTCATCACTGCACAGGACTCAGCCTTGGCTGCCAAGCTTAAGATACAACCACCTTTATTAAACCAATCATGACAAAATAATTTATCAGCACTGAAATGCAAAGGAGAACATTAATAATGCCAACTATCTGCAGCGTTAGTAAACTAATCCTGTTTCATGGGAAGACACAGGATTCAAGGCTGAATTCTGACCTGACTGTAACCAATGGTCTGTATTTTGTTGACTTCCATGAGAATGATGTTGGGATCTGTAATAGAAAGGGTGAGCAAGGAAGAAGGAAGGGAAGACAGTGCGAGTGGGGGCAATTCACTAATGCACACAAACCCAAAAGATAAAACTAACAAAACAATTAAGCTTCAACAGAAATAAGACAATTCTTTTTGGTTTGGGTTTGTTGTTTTGTTTTTTTTTTTTTTCCAGTGTGAATGTTAATTACTGTGCCTTACAGCAGAGATAACAAGGGGGTTTTACTGCCTAGCATTTTTCAACAAAGACATGAAAAATTCATGAGCAGGGAAAACCTTGGTGTTGAGCTTCAGTTTTCTTGTCAAATATTTCAGCTCTGGAGGTCCTTGGGAAGGTTACACAGCAATATTCAAGTCTAAAGGATGTCTGTCAGCTGGATCTAAAAGCAACAGGAATTTTTTACAGGCTACATGTGAACTTGTCAATGTATTTTCACTGGCCAACAGTGTCTCCCAGCACTATTCACCCAGCTTACAATAAAAAAGGATAAAAAGGCCATAATAGAGTCCGTCTCTCACATCGGAGCACCAAAATTCCTGTCCTCCTAAGGTCAGAGCACTCACAATACCCACCTGTCCATAACATAGGAGCTAAGATGGTTCATCTGATGTCAAGAAATGCTGACGTCCACACATCACTCTGAAAATGGTCCAAATGTACTTTTGTGCTGACAATCAGACACTGAGCTCTAGGGAAACTTTGCCAGTCAGAGAAATTTTATTAGGACTCTGTGCAGTCCAAAATGTTACTCTTTAATTAGGAAGAAAGATCCCACTATGTTTGACACAGCTTCTAACAAGATCTAAAAACTCTTTTCAAGTAACCGGCTTTAGACATGTTTTGCAAGTTAGCTGTACCCTTCTTAAAACTCAACTGAGTTTTTTTTAAAGGTTAGAAAAAGGAGTTGCTGTTTGCTGACATGTAGGTCAGGCATAGATCAAGTGTGAGGAGAATAAGGCTGTTTAGTGGACTAACAAGGAACAAGTATAACACAAAAGCTTTTGGGAGCATGTGAAACTCCTTCCCTTACCTAATCAAATTCACTAAAGTAGAAGCAGGAATTTGATGAGGTCTTCGAAGTCTGAACTGCTCAATGTTTTCTTTCCTTGTTAGTTTAATAAAGAGAAATCCCTCAGGTGAGTCACTCAGAATCATTCTTCAAATCAAAAACTCTCCTAATCCATGGCTCCATGCTTTTAAAAATCATCCTGCATCAAAATTCTCAGCGTATCACCTCTTCTGGAATTAGTCTGAACTAATGGTCAAAGACAAGATAATAGTCACATGCAGTCTGTGTGCTCTGTCTGCACTGATCTCCACACAAATATGACAACTCAGTAGCACACAAGATGCTGCAAGATGACAAGCCTGTTGTGAATTTGAGTCAATTTTTGAATTAATCTCACTTCCCAGAAAGCCTTTTTAGGCAAGTACACAGATTTAGCATATGTTTAAGTCTCTGAAGTTAGACAAGAACCTTCAGCTAAAAGTATTAACAAACCAGGAAAACCTCTCATAATACGTCACTGTTTAAGACCTCAATGCAGTCAAAAGTTCACACATGTACACTGATTATCTCCCAAAACAGTGTTTTAAAATTAGACTCTCTTTAGAACCAAAATTTCTTAGTTTGAATGGTTTGCAGGTGTTTTCTATACCTGTGTTTGGCTCATATAGCTTAGTTTCATATGTACCACCACACTGCTGCTTGTGACTCAAGAATCTGGGAGGTATTTCTCTTGCTAGTGTTGGTACCACTAAGCCCAAAAGAGTTTTGGCAGACATACTTACCAGTATTTTCTAATAAGGACACTGGAATTGGAATGCAAAATTACATTTCCCAGTACTAAGCTTTTAGGAGTAAAGCTGCAGCCCATCAGTTAAAGCAGGAGGCTCTGAACACTCACATCACAGATGAGTAATGTAGGCTCTTTTTCCCCAAAGTGTTTGCCACCAAAATCAAAAGTTCCAAGTTCTTGATAACTACAAACCCTTACAAGCAGCAAACCCTCCAGTCAAAATACTCTCTCCTTCACATCTGCTGAGATTTCACTCAACTGTGGCTACCACTTCCCTGCCTAGGAGAGCAATGGGATTCAACCTCTACTCTAAAAGCAAAGGGTTATTAAGGATACTAAGTCTTTGTTTTACAATGAAGTGACAGGAAAGAATTCTAGCAGCTTCCTTCTCATCTTTTATAAGCTGTTGCTGATAAATGCCATCCTGGTCTTTAAGAGATATCTGCTGATGTTTAGAGGAAACGTGGTAAACAAGAGATGAAAAGTCAAAGGAGAAGTAAATAAGCACATTGGTTTCATCAAGTCTGTATCTTAGACTGGTGATAAAGAAAGATGTAGCGCGTTTGACCTCAGCATGCTTCTCTTAAGTACCCAGACAGCTCTGTGTGCTTGTGAGCTCCACATGCTCTCAGCTGACCACACTCAGCTCTCAGGCACACAGCCTCAGCCAGCCCCTCTCAGCTCCTCTGGGTGCAACAAGGCACAATATTGCTCCTCCCAGCTGTTCTGTCCCTTGCTTCGCTCCCTGGCTGCGCTTCTCTGAGCAAACAATCTTCTACTATTTGGGACACATTTTTGTTGTGGGAAATACCTTTCAGAGCATAGTGTTACCAGCAAAACTTTGAGGATGGATTCTCAGCTGCACTCTAAATCTGCTGGGAGCAGTGAGTGGGGATAGATACCTGATGTAAAATTATTACTTCTACTTTCCTAAGGCTGGCACTGTGCTCACAGTGTCTGTTGGAGAGACTACACTGGCAAATGCCATCCACGTATGGCTCTTTTGGTGCTTGGTGGTCCTGTGAGACAATTCAGCACTGGGTGAGAAGCATTTTGGAAGTTGGATTTCTGGTCCCAGTCTGAGCCTGACTCCAACATGATCCAAGCAGAGCAATACTCTGTGATTCCTAAGAAATCACTCAGCCTGATAAAAAGCCAGAAGAAATCAGAAGCCATTTGCTGCTCCTGTGACCTTAGCTTGCACCTCTTCAGCATGCAACGCTGCAGTGAGCCCAATAGGAAAAAGAAAAAACAAATACTCCTCTGTAGTAGTTTCTGACTTGGCATTTGGGAACAACAGAGCAGAGTTCAGGAGTCAATCCTACACTGATGTTGAGTTTTCCCTCCTGCTGGTACAGACTCCAACTGAGGTTATTGAGCTCCTGACCAGCTTTTTTCTGCAATGAGTGTCTGGGCTCCACCACTTGCTTTCAGTCCCAGCTAGTGTGAATCCTTCACAAACCATTTTTTCAAAGTTTTCACTCCTGCTGAGCACCTTCTTTTTTTGTTTGTTTTAAATCAAACAAAGCTGTCTCTCCCCCTGCTTGCTCTTCCCTTGCAATCCTTTTTGTTCCTGCCATGGAAGGAATTGGTGTCTTTCATTTCAGATCACTTGCAAAGTTGCAGGTGAAATCTGCTAGACCACAGAGCAGCTAATGCAACAAAGGAGAAGTTTTGACTAAAGAAAAGTGCCCTGTAGATTTTCCTATCAGTATCTCAGGTTGACCAATTCATAGGTTGGTTTGTGCCCTGGAGCCCCTCACTGGGAACATTATGGGGTGAATCAAGGTAGGTTTTGTCTATTGTTCCTGTCCCAAAGCATTTATCACACTGGCACTGCAGGCACAGCAAACTGCAGCACTTTGCCCCAGTTTCAAGTATGAAAGTGTCTATGTTCAAGTCACCAGTACTACCAACATGACCAATTTGGTTTCTGCTTTACTACAAATCCTGTAACTAAACCTCTGAAGGAGAACATAGGCCTAATAAATGTACATAACTTACATATTCAGACAGTCAGTCCCTCCTGTTTTTTTTTCAGCTACTCCTGGAATTGGAGAGTTTGATATGAAACAGTGCTGGAAATGGCTTTGCAAAAAATTAAAATATCCCAGTGCTCAAAAAGTAAACAGGGATCCTAAGGCTGGCATAACATTTGCCATTAAAAAAGGGATTCACCATGGGTACATGGGGAAACTTGCGTGGTACAAGACCATTCTCCCCTTATACCTTCCTTGAGACATCTTCCTCTGCTTATGTGTTTTTAACTTATTATCCAGTGTATTTCCTTTTCAGATTTGGGTCCATTCTACAAGATAAAGTTCGAGCAAAGAGACTGAATTTAGAAAGGAAAAATCCTACACCAAAGAAGAGAAGATTTAAAGCATGCCTGTTCCCAGAATTCTTTCATTTAAGAGGTTTATTTCTGTTTATTACTTGCTAATATGTTTAAACTGCGCTAATAGCTAATCCTGACATTTTAAAGATGTAGGTTTAGAAACAGATCTGTCTCCACTTGTAATGCAAATAAGATTCATGATCACAGATTCATCTCTGTGGAAACGTGTTGCAATCCCCAGAACACAAGACAACTGGGTTCTGCTGAAGGCCTGGGGGGTGCAGGCAGCCCTGACGTGGCAGGGGCAGTTTCAGGTCAGAATGAAGGTGCAGAGCAGAGTTAGGACTGGACGGCTTGTCAGCACCTGCACACACCAGGCTTGAGACTGTTCACTCTCTCGCTTTCATGAGAACCAAAATTCAGCCTCCTACGCAGCCACCACAAAGAGGAAACTCTGCATAGATACAGCCAAATTGGTTGTGGCTGATGGTTAAGCAGGGAGGAATATAAACAGGCAAAGCCACCAGAGTAACCCGCCGCACGGAACAGTCCCATGACAAGTCTCCACCATTTTGATCGTGAAATCACAGCGTCCTCCATCCAATGCTTATTTACCCAAGAAAATAAGGCTGCTGCAGGGGCAGTTTTATCATGGCTAAAGCTCTTCTCCTGCTGAGCTTAGTAAAAGATGGAGAGTACTCAAGTGATTTAGGCATGTCTTGCAGTGGGTTAGTGACTCATCTGGGTTTAGAAAAAATTCAGGGTTTTTCCTTGCTCACAGGCCTATATTTCAAAAGTGTTTTCTTTTGACTATTCCTGTTTTCGTTTCATCTGGTTTCGATTGAGTAAAATTAGAAGCATAAAGTTTAAACTATATTGTGGACTGGTGAAACATTCAAACACACAGAAGAGTTTATATTGAATGCAGACCATTTGCTGAGACTCATTATCAGCTAAGCATCGCCTAACGAAGGCTGCCAAATTAACTGTCCTCAGCCATGCAACAGTAGAACATTTCCCTTGTCTCCAGCTGGCTGTCCAGGGTTTTTTAATTCATGGATGTGGCTTATAGCACAGAGGCTACTAGACACAAGTTGACTGCCTTGGTTGTACTGAATGTAATCCCCAAGGAATTTCTGAACATGTAAGTGTGATACTTGCTATTTCACCAGCATGAGAAACATTGCAAGGCACAGGTAACACAAAAAAGAAGCTGTACCTTGGTGATAAGAGAAAAGGAAAAAGATTAAGAACAAAGTAGTTTTGTTTTCAATGTACTGCAAAATAAAGCACCTTTACGGAGTTTAGAGAGACAGTTCCTCTAAAATACTGCTGCAAGATCATCTTCATAGTAGGATAAATGGTTTCAGTTCATCCTAACATTCAGATGCTAGATCCTAAACCCTAAATCCAGGTCATTCACTCGGTTAAGAACATGGGAAAAGACAGCAAAAAAGACTTAAATTGGAGAGACTTGTCTGGTATTCAGCAAAGTTCTCAAACCACCATACCAAAGTATTATCTCCATCAGAGGACACCACTCTGCTGGCAGTGACTGGCTCTTCTCACTCTTGTAACATCTTCCTCCTCCTCACAATAGTCTGCAGCTGTTCTCACACTGAGACATTTACAGTTTCCAGCAGATAACAGCGACAAAAGAGACCTGACGAAGACCAGGACATCACCATGTTCCTCTCAGAGTGGACATCACACAGTCAGCATGAGGTACAGTTCAGAGGTTGCAGTTAGAGTAACATTCCCCATGGAGAGAAATGGGTATTGTTGATGGATAACCAAAGGCATCAATGTCAGTGCCATGGCAAGATGTGAACCTTCAGCACCAACAGAGCCTGGCAGCAACAAAACGCTCTCCAAAGCTTGAGGTGTGGTGCCTCATCCCAGATTCTTTGCCTCTGCAGAGTTCCCTGTAATCACCTAATGCTGGCACATCACTGAGCCTTGGGAAAATCCATGCAATTTTCAAACTTACTGGCATGTTTCAAAACCAAAGCATTTTTTAAGCTTCTATTTAATAAATACATATACCACCCCTATATATATATCTATCAGATAAATGCTATTTTCCTCGCTCTTTTGAAGAGGAAAGAAAGTTTGATGGGGAAAAGCACTTTTAGCCATGTCTAAACTCTGAACTGAAGTTCAAAATCAAGGGCTTTTTTGCTTATTTCTGTCTTACGTTATAATTGGCATCACAAACCTGGAACTGCTAGTAGTAGAAGTAGCTCTTTTAGTAAAACATTGTATAATTTCTGATGTTAGCAGTATGGGAAGTCACCATAATAGTGATCTATATTCCCATGCTGTTTTCAGATCGGTTTAGCAAACAGAATGTATAAATGCTGAACTATTACAACAGATATATCTACCACTCTTGCTCTTCTGAGAACGACAAAGAAAAATGATGCAGTTGGACAGACAGAATCTATGTTTTCTATATGACAAAAAACCTGTCATGATGAACTGTTTATTTTTAAAGGGTCTGCATTACATCTCATTTAAAAACCAGGCCTATCAGCACACTAGAAAAACTCTTGTCAATGAGGAAAAAGTTCTTATCTATCTGAAGAGAAATAAGACTGCCCTCCCCACTATTGCACTGTTAAGAAGGATGTTATACTATGATTTCCACATGGGAATGCATTTTTTTTTTTAATAACACCACAACACTTCTTTAAAATGGTATGACAAGTGTCATGCCTCTTAATGACACTTTGTTATCTGAGCAGCTGGCTTTTAAAATGAGATGTGGCACAAGAAACTTCAGAGGCAGAAGCAGGCTGCCAATCACGGGTACGTCCCTGCAGCCACCTCTCCATCTTTGTCATAACTCGCCCTTGCCCTATTTTGGAAGAAGGGAAAGGACTGGAATCTGTTATTTAGACGCTATCCAAGGCTGTTTAACATTCATGCTGTTCTCCAGGGAATTAGCACTGAGGGATCTGCCACAGCAGTTGGCTCAGCTCAGCGCTGCCGGCACCGAGGTCCCCGCCTGGCCGCTCACCCGGGGTTGTGGGCTCTGCCTTAGTAACAGATTGAGAGGAGCCAAGCTCAGGCATACAGCTGAACTCATTATTATATTTAAAATGTTTCAGGAACCTCAAAAATAGATTAAGTAATGCAATAATAAAACTCTCAGTGAACCTGTGCAATAAAATCCATCAACAGAGGAGATGGGTAATATAATCTCTTTAGAAAAAAAAAATCCTCTGCTCTATGCCTGAATTACCTTGTGCACCACAAGATAGAGGATTTAGACTATGGCAAAGGATTGAAATCTCTCTTCAGGGACACCCTTCTCATAATTGTACATTCATGCCTCTCTCCCCAGTAGTAGCCTAAATACAATTTACCGTTGCACACATTTTTATAGGGTTTCTGCAAATCCGCCACTTTATTACCACCCCGGTTACAAGGGGCCACATGGCAATTCCTAAGGGTTCACTAACTGAGCAAGATATTAAGCTTGAATAAAAAGAATCAAAAACGTCTATCTACAATTTATAGTTCTCTATAAAGGACCTTGGGGAACCGCAATTTGAAGGTGAAAAGTAAATGGAAAGCAGATTTCAGCCGAAAAATTCCGTATGATCGATGGAGAAGACTTACGACAAATTATCCAGAGAGGTTTTTAAGGTGTGCTAGAGTTAAAAACATACAACTCCAAATTACACACAAGGTACACAACATCCCGGTGTGGATACATCTGATTAATCAGGTCTATTCAGAGCTTGGTAACAGCTGCCTTCTTTATGCACATCTCATGAAAGCAATCCTGTTTTACACCTTTCTTCAGAGGAAGGTAAAGCAAAAAGCAGATCTGAAAAACTCTGAGGGGGCCCATAGTACCTCACAGTTTCTAAGCTTGCCTGAGAGATCCTGAGGTCCAGAGGTGAGGCCTCTGCTCCTAACTGAGCTAAAGACCAACTAGGTCTTGAGCAATGCCCCTAGTTCAGCTGTGCTTCAGTTTCCCTGTTGGTGGAGTGAGGGAGTTTCAGTTCATTCACCACTGTTGTGTTTTCTGAAAGTGTACTGAAAATGTTACAGAAATGAAAACGACTATTTCTGTGGCTTTTGTCTTCCTAAAGACATAAGACCCGTAATATAAAGTCTCTGTAACATCTACTTACAACTAGCAAAAATGAAGAGAAAAACTACACAGTTATTTATGACTGCCTACAGAAATAGGGAAATAAATTAAATTATTGACAAGAATAAAAAGAAGTAAAGAGCAGATAATGTGGCAGATGTATCCTCATACCAAACTCAGAAGGCAAGTGTCTAAATGTGGAAGTCCATCACTAACACCGTAATACCTTGAAACACTTGAAAATCAAGATCAGATGTTTTAGTGAAAGATAAACTCTCTGTAGTGCTCCAAGACACCTTCAGGTTTGGCTGAGTGCTGAACCCCCCGGAGGCACATCAGGAACCAGGCAATGGAGTAATGATGAACGGTTCTTAGTTCTGAAGAGATGGGCCAAAACCTCTGCTGTCTTAATTCCTTAAGTGCAAAACATCCAGTGACGAGCTTGGCCCACTGAATCTATGACACGGAATACACCTAAAGGAATGACTGACTCTCTTCTCAAAGACTTTCTTTCCCACCCAAGAGTATGGTGCAATGTACAGCCACTGCTTCAGCAGGGGATCTCATGTGCTGGAGGGATGGGTTGTTACCAGACAGCAACTTTCTTGTTGATGAGAAGCAAAATATTCATCTCTGAATCTTCAGCAATTTTTGAATAGTGTAATAATTCCCAGAATCTGTGGAATCTGAAACACTGACATATGGTAATTAATCCTCTTTTCACCTCTTTTTGATTCAATTACACAGGGTAAGAACAGTAATGCATAACGGGTGTGAAAATCTGTATTTTATTTATTTTTTGCTTTGAGGAGATGTAGATAAAATTTTTATACTGCATTTGATGCAGAACCAAATGAAGACATGGTGCATTCAGGCTGCTGTATATCCACTACTACCATGATGGTTTTATTAGTTCTCCTTCTAAGCCTATTGCTAAGTCCAGGAATACTGGCTAAGAAACTGAGCTGTGAAGGTGACACTCCTCAGTGTGTGCTGTGACCTTCTTTATGCTGGTGCTTTGGACAGCAACTCAGCTCTACCAAGTCAGATCCCATTATTTATGACATTTCAATTGGAGTCTTAATAAATCATGCTCAGAGGCAGTGTGATTTCCCAGCTAAGGAAATGCATACAAGGAAGAGGGAGGTGCAGTCAACTGACTTGGGAGTCCATGGATGATGGGCTGTTAGAGGAAGATGTGTGGGGAGGCAACCTTGGTTTTACACTAGCTCCATTGCAGACCTTCAGCGGAGGGTTTATTTTGAAATCACATTTCTGTTAGTGCTTGATTCATCATCCAACCTCCCTTCCTCCTCCTCTCCCATATTCCTTCCCCATGTAGCTAGCTAGAAGACCCTTGGCAAAGACTGTCTTCAATCCATGCTTGCGTATGGCAGAACATCTATCTCAACTGAAGAAACAAGGCATTAATGTAGAACACAAATAATGACCAATTATTCATTTGAACAGGCTTGATATGAAGGGCTGCTTTTTTCAAATCTGGGCCCCAGTAAAGCTTTGAAGGATAATTTCCACTTAAAATTGGATTGACTCCATCAAGAAGAACACAAATCCCTGTTTCCTCCAGATTGTTTCACTCGATTCACTAAAATGTTTATTCTACACTCAGAAAAAAGTTGGTGGAATTTTTAAACTGCATTAAAATTAATCCTTTGCTTCTTTACAGTTGCCTTTTTCAGTGCTTCCTTTGTTCCAAGCTGGCGCTTACAGGAGCTTTCATAACCAGCAGGCAATCACATACATCCTTCCTGTTTGCAGTTTTTACTGTACTTTATACAAACAAAAGATGTGGAATGGACCAAAGTACATCTCAGAAATCTGAGAAAGAAGAAGGTAAATGTTGCTAACAGTTCCTAGCAGAAGACAAAAAGTGGATAAAGACACCTAGGCTTTGAAATAGAGCTACCTTATTAACTCCCTTTCTACCTCATGAAAAATAAGAGCATGACGTGACCCAGCAAGACTCTGACAATCCCATGGTGCTCCTGAAGCATCAATCTGCTCCAGAGGGACTATTCAAACACCAGGATAGTGGCCTTACAAAGGGAGCTGGAAATTAGCGCACATAAAACCCATGCCAGGTTGTAATGGCACTGGCCCTGGCAACTAGGAAAGGACAGGGCTCAGCCTATAGCATTTATAACAAATTAACATATAAAATACCAGAAGTCTCCCCTTCCTGCTGTGCTGTACAGCTACCTGGCCCACATTAGGCTCTAATTCCAACTGAGTTTTAATTAAGGGCTTTTTCCAGTGCATACCTCAAGCAGGTTTGAATGGCTTATTTTCAGGGTAATGGTTGGCCATAAAAAATGCTAGTGGCACTTTGGCCAATGACACTTTTCTGTCCCTCTACTCAGTATGTGGGGAACAGATGCAATGAATAAGCAATGTGTCATGGCACTGGTTGACAAATGTCCTTTCCCATCAACTGACACTGAAAATAGACACCTACCTTTGCAGCAAGCAGTCCAGAACGGTTAACAAACCCTTACTACCTTTTGTGAACCTGTGTCTCATCAAAATTTAAACAGACACATTGTCACACTTCAAAAACATCCTATTTCCTGCCAGTGAAACAGCGAATTGCTGCTTAATCTTCTCCAGCAGTATTTGTTATAGACCAAGAAGCTCAGTCTCTGTGGTCTCTGGTACACTACAAAACATACTCATTTTTCAACAGCTGTGTATCTGAAAATAGACAGGGCTCAGGTGTTTTTACTACAACGTCATGAAAAAAAGCAGAGTGCACTGATAAAATAGGCCTTGTCTACATGAGCATTTGATTTTTGCTAGCCCTGGTGCAGCTGTATTGCTATTGAAAACAGTACAAAATATTCCAGGGTACACGGGCCTTTGAGGAAAAAAGAAGCTGTATGGTTTTGTGCATCTATCTGACATGCATCAGTGAGGAAGTGCAGTCTAATTTGCTACAGTCTGAAACAGAAGAAATATTTTTACTTGCATCCTTATCCATCTATCTACTTACCCACCTATATCTACCTGGTGATACAGCAGGAAAAAAAAGTCCTCCAGCTAAGGAAGCTGCAACAAAGTGCCCTGCTCAGGGCTGAACTAGGTTTGGACACAGAGCTGAAGGCAAAATTTTACTCTCCTAAGAGACCCCACATTGACCATCACTGCTGCCACTTTGTGCCTAAGGCTCACACTTTGCCCTTCAGAGACAGCTGTTTATTCTCTATGGGATGATGCGACCAGGTCCAGAGGGGTGGAAGGGATCTTTATCCTCTGGTGTACAGAGCACCTGGACAGCATCAGAGGGCAAAACTGCCTTCAACCTCACAGCAAAGGTGTCTCTGAAATTATTCTCCTACCATAGAGCTTATGTACAGGGTTTGCTGTCACACAGCTACTGCTTGACCATCAGCCAGTTGTTGGTAACATGCTTTACTCTTTTTTGTAGGAGGGGAATGAGGCTTTTAATAGGGAAAATAACAGCTAAAATGTCTTTGCAGCGATTGGGAAATAATAAATATATGCATGAAACTTTAAACAGTCACAATGGATGAGAGACAGTCCTCTGCCAAGAAGGCTGCAACTAGAACACAATGCAGACTAGATGCTTTTTTATGTGTTTATTGCTTGAATGAATGATGTTTGTAAGGCTTCCCATAGCTGCACAGGGTACTGATTGATATCAGTGCCACACTGCACAGGTCAATAAAGAAGAGAATTTTTCTATTACCACAAAGATTCCTGAAAGTGAGTATGCCCATTTTGACTTGCTTTCCAAAAAAAAAATCTGCATGGAGTAATATACTTGCCAAATGCTCCTCTGTGTTCTTGGTGAGCATCCTGAAACTGCTGCAGAGTTTTGTGAAACAGGACTAGAAGCACTGAGAAATGTGGAGGACACAGAGCACCTACAGTCTCTGATGTAGCTAAGAGCAATTTTCATGCCACTAGACTGACCAGGAGCAGCAATAGAGTGGGGAGTAACAGCTACCCACTCCACCATACCTCCTGCCACGAGGAAAATAGAGATGGGATGAAGCCAAGCACCCCCTGAGAGCTCTTGGCTCCTTCTCCAGCCCTGCTTCAGGATTTCACTGAGGAAAACTACCACTGCAGCTGTAACGCAGGTCCTGCCCACTGCATCTCTCTGTCCATCTCTCTCTCACACACTTGCTCTTACTTTCTTTTTTCCTGCTGGCAGGAGACACCTTATCTAGAAGGTTATGCATTACTCTGATAGATTTGCTTTTGAAGTACTGAGTGGCTTTTAGACTGTGGCATTTTGAACTTTCTGGGAGGAAGAATGTTACTCTCACAACAAACTTTGAAGTCTGTTTCCTGAACGCGTTACTGTTTACTCTCTTCTTCCCTTTCTTGGCCACTTTAAGCTCATTTAGAGTAAACACAGTCCTCACACCCAAAAAATCTTATCATCCAGGTATCAAATAACATCCCAAATGCAAGGAATCAATGCAGCTATTTAAAGAACATGGAGTCTGAGAGAGGAATGAGATCACAGCCGAGATGGTGACTATGGGCTCCCTCTTTACATCTAATCTACAGTATATGAATGTGGCATCTTTTGCCATTCAGGGATGTACTTCACAAGAAATGAAAGCTATCACCAAATATTCCCACTTTTCCAAAATTTCTCAACATAAGCAAATCTGGGTCTCAAATACTCTTTCAAGAGTATTGGTTGTGTGTTTAAAAACTATGACTGTAAAAAAGGACCACATCAAAGAAATCTTTGGTTATATTCGTGTATTCTACCATTTTCAAAAAAACTAGGTCATAATTTCATATTCAGTTACACAATCACCAAATCCAGCAACGACAAGAGAAGAACCTGATCCTGTAATTTATTCTATTCCAAACAGAAGTTTAGGATAACAAAGATTCAGCCTGATAAATTCCCCTATTTAATGTAATTCTTTGTCATGAAAACAGAGACAAAAGCAGGTTCTTTGTGTTAGGGCTGCATTGTCAATTTAAATATCTTTGAACAGACTTCTGTGGTTGAGTGACCTGAGATGGTTACATGCTCAAAACAACCAACCCTCCATTTCAGAACAAAGAAAAGTGTGTTTTACTTTTAATCTGATAAACTCGCATTCTGATCTTACTCATTAAGAGAATTTTGCAAAATTTGTCTTATTTTGCATTAAAGAAACAAAATTTCTGACTAATGTCAGATAGTTTAATTAAAACAGTACCCCCCAAAACTCTACCCAACACAGAGACTGGAGTTTTGTCAGTGATTTATCCTTTCCTCCTTAAGAGCAATTAAAATATATATTATTGCTTCTTCACACTAAAACATATTCAAAGCAAGTGTTAGTAAACATTTCTTGGTTCCTGCTTCAACCTGGTTGTCTGCTTCTTGATATCCTTCTAAGAAACAGGAGGAGGAAATTTGCTCAAGTCACTAAAAAGAAATGGCTTTTGCATAACTGTAACTTCATGAGAAAAATGGTGATGCAACCACCCCACAGAAGCCTGGGTGATGATGTAAACCAGGTTGTTTCAAAGCACAATTCTCCTTCCAATGCTGGAGTGAAGGTCTGAGCTGAGGGACCCAAAAACAAAAGGTGCAGCAGAGTAGAACAGAGAAGACATAAGCACGCTGTGCTCATATTCCTTTCCCTTTTTTCATCTGTCACAAGTGCACTGGGAAACCACATCTTGTACCCAAGAGTTCCCTCTCTGGTGCCTTCATCCAAAGAGTACATTCCTTCCATGTGTATTTTCTCAATGTTACTGCATCATTTTCCCTAGGAAAGCTTACAGAACATTCTGTGCCTTCTTTTTTTCCTTCTTTTATCCTTCCCAGGATAAGACAGATCAAGGAATCCCACAGCTTTTGAGTTCATACTTGCCCTTCAAATTTGGGTAGAATCCCTATTAATTCAGGAGCTTCAGAAGATAGAAACAATTACATATCTTTTCAGATGCTGGACCCAAGGACTTCTTTGCTTTAAGCCAAAGTTAGGGCCACAACAATTATAAGCTATTCTCTCTGGTTTCACAATTTCCTTCACTGGGTTTGAAGGGATTTATCAGTAATATAACTGGTTTTATTCCTAGTCACAAACAGAGAACTGAACAAGAAGAAATGGTGGGATGGTAAAGCCAGACAGATTCAGAAATCTGGCGCAAGATGTCATTGCAGACAAAATACAAAAAAAGGAAAAAAGGAAAATGGTGGATCTACACTTTCCTGAAGCAAGGCTGGATGCAGCTGTGATACACAGTATGTATGGGATAGGAGACCAAGATATGGCTGTCCAGCTATTACTCCAGAGGTGTCACTCAAAGCACTCCTTGCCCCAGCTCCTGGCCTAGCTGCTATGGTATGTAAGTGCTCAAGGTCATCTGATCCAGACTAGGTGACCTGCTGGATGACCTGAGCTGGCCAAACACAAGCTACTGGGCTCACTACAAGACTGAAATAATACAGTTATGGGGCTTGTGTTATAAATCGGGTGTGGCTGTAGGAACTGGTTTTATGTGGTCCAAAAAACTACTTTTTTGGAAAGAATATTCTGTACTTTGCTATGTTGGCTTAGAACTCCCTAAAGATTTCAGCCACGTTTATTTATTACCTGCAGTCTGACTGCGAGGTGGCTGCTCGTCATCGCCCATGCAGCTGCCCTCCTCCCTGTGCTCAGCCTGCCCTCACACCCACACACCTCCCATTTCATGCCTCCACGGCTGCTCTCTGTGTCACAAGGACCATTTCCAACCTGAAACTTAAACATTTTTTGAGAAATCAAACATGAAAGAATGAAAAAATGAAATCATTAAGGAGGAAAACATGGCTTAAGGAACCAGAATTTTCCATTTGCCAATTCTGTGTTCACTTGCCTTGTTTTCCCTAAAAAGTCATCCCTTCTGCCCTGCAAGCATGCTTTCCCTAGAAATACACTTGGAGGGCTGTTTCCTTTTGAAGAACCCCACTGCCACCAATACTGGCTGACTTCTGCTGCTCCTTTCCAAGGTACTGGGTTCTTTCCCCATAACAACTAATTACTGCGTGTCAGACTCTGCAGTGCTCTGGCTTGGCTGGCCTCTGGCCTAGAAGCTGCACTCTGCTCCCTGGCTGCCATGTGGCATGCTTTCACTATTTTTGTTTTAACTCTTTTTTCCTTTCTTAGAAGATTTTCCAGGCTGGAAAATTCAATTGGAGGCTGCCCCCAGCAGCTTGGCTGCCAGCAAGGAGGTTTGCCAGCTTGGAGCTGGGGGCATGGAAATTGGATGCTTCTGCTCCCGTGTCCCCAGCTCAGCCTGCACATCACTGCAAAGGCTCTGAGAAACCGTGGTGTCTGCTTCCCCACTTTCTCTTGGAGAACTGGGACTCCAGTCTTTTAGGAACCTGGCTATTCCTTTCAACGACAGCAGCATATAAACCATGAGGCACAAGAAAAATATGTTCAAGACCAGACATGTCCTCATCCCTGCACTAACACATTGAAGTTAATGATGATGGCTCTTGCCCTGAAGAGGCAGTTGAAGACTCATGACCACTGAATGAGTGGTCATGAGTTGGAAGAAGGTGGAAATAAACCCAAAATGTCCCCAAGGTGTCACATGCCTTCACCACTTGGCGTTCAAGTTGCCACTGCTACCAAAACTTTGGTGTGTTCACTGACACAGATAGGTTGGAAACCTCATACATAAATGACTTTCTCTTGATTTGAGAGATGTATGTACAAAAGGTGAAATCTAGGGTGAAACTGAGGCAGTGCCAAAGGAAAGTCAGGAGGGAAGTTAACATGGACTGCAGTTGCAATGCTGTTGTGTAGGTCCCAGAACTGATGGCTCGTTAGGCATGAAAAGTACAGCACTCAAAAACCCCTAAGTAATATTAAATATTGGAATTTGTCCCTTTGGCAAGAGAACTTACTGTAAGAACATCAAAATCTTTGCATTTGACACTAAGTTTCCACACAATTTTGAATCAAGTTCAAAGCCTTGGACCTTATTGCTACGGCACTCCCCGGCTTACATCCAAGTTATCTCAGAGATTGAGTGTTCTGGGATGGCAAAGAAAATGTTGACATATTTACAGTTAGCTTTTCTATAACTTGTAAGTTACAGAATCGATGTCTGGTATCTGCAGACAATGTGCATGGTACAGACACTGGAAAAAAAGGTATTTGCTCATTTGCTCCTTAGACCTTTTGCTGCAAGCATTCAAAATATAAATAAAAGCTACAATATTATCTAACTCCCAATACAATTATTTATGTTCCCCTACACAGCCTAATAACAAACATATTTCTTTTCAGGGAAGAGAGATCTCAAGTGGTTTAAGGACTATGCTGCTTTTATCAGAATGGCAAAATGAACCACAGCACAGACCCAGTCAGGATAACCCCACAGGTCATTAGATGAGTTATAAATACTTATAGACCACAGAAAATCCATGTGTACGTCTGTTTTTTCTTTTGGAAGGAGAGAAATCTGACAATAGGTTTCCCAGGCCCAAGATCAGAGCTGAATTTTCTTTCCTGTCACCAAGCCAACACAGGAGCAGGCATAGTCCATCAGGAGGGTCATGTGCTAGGGACATTTGCATGGGAATGGGCAGTTGACTGGGTATGCTTCCAGCAGGAGACAACTGTGTCTCCTCCATTGAGAAAGGTGAAATTTCTGCCTCTTGCAAGCCCAGGAGATCTGGACCAACCTAGAACACACAGATGTGGGCACTTTGTGTCCCCACAAGAGGTCATATTAGAAAGAAAGCATTTGCTTGCTTAGCTGTGTGCTGTTCCTATCAGCTCAGCATGGTACTGCAAGCCAAGGTTGGGTAAGTATTGCAACATACGAAGCAAATCCTGCTTTTTCTGCTTAAGTCATGATCTGCTGGAAATCTTGTTTTTACTATATGTGTATGAGATGCAAGATGATTAAAAAAAAAAAACCTTTTTATCTATTCTCAAAAAAGGCCAAAAGAAAAAAACTCAAGCACTAAAAGTTTGACAGTCAAGACTGACCCTCCAGTTCAGCGCCAGACTTAATGGAAGAGAAAACATAAGGAAACGTTTTCATTTTGAAGCTCCCAAGAGACTCTTTCAAACAATACCAAGGAAAAACATTTCAGAAGTGCCAAAAATCAGAGGAACGCTCCATTTACTTATTTTTATGGTCAGTCACTGATCATGCTGATATTTGACTTTGGCTCTGAAATCTTAGCTGTGTTAAAACAAAGACAATACACAACTTGCTCAGAGTAAATCCAAAGACAAACTGAGATGTCCACAGGACTTGAACAGAACCACAGACAGCTGCCATATCTAAACACTGACAGAAATTTGTATTTAATTCTTTATACTTTTACCTTACAGATTTCCAGGACAGTGATATCTTTCTGTATTGCATTCCATGCAGTGGATAATTTTCTGTTAGTTTTCCACAGGTCTTTACATGCAAGTAACCAAACCACTTTTTTACCAGAAGAAGAAATCTGAATTTACATATTTACACTGTCATTATTCCTATCACATATTTTAAGACTCTCAATGAGATCGTAAGGCTTTCAACCAAAGCATATGGTGCTGCAAAATGCAAGAAATAAAGCCAAATGACCAACTAAAAAAAACTTCCAGCCTTTCCATAAGCTTCTTCAGTCCATGGCATTACATATCTTCAAACAATGGCCAGCACTGAAATCACCTCTAAGGTATCAGCAGTCTCACTTGCTTAAGCGTCTACAAACATTCAACCTATGCAGTGCCTGAGAAAGCTACTGACTTGGATGGCATCCAGAAACCCACCCAAACTCTGCAGAGCTCACCGGTTGAATGGATTATGGAGGCAAGACCTGTCACAGCAAATGTGCTCCCCCATAATACCTGGGAGGGTAAAACAACACTGTATTTTTGTCCCTTGGTGAAAAGAGGAAAACCTATAAATTCTCAGCTTGATTCCCACCCACTGAACAAAACCCTTAGGCCTGCATGCTCCTCATGAATGAATTCAAGAGCTTTATTCTGACTTCACCACATTCCTCAGACAAAGCATCTCATGGTATCTCAGTGCCTGTATCTGGGTTTATTTGATGCTGCCAAATTTCCTTCTCCAATCCTGTCTATCTCCTTTCTCATTGGCCTCTGTATTAATGAGACTGAGCTAACAGATTGTGGCATGTCAACATGCTGAGCTGACATCCTGCTGCCCCCTCTGTGTCTGTCTGACTTTTAAGCTTTTTCTTTCCGTTTCCCTTCTGGATTATGTGTAACATGCACTGTAGTCCAGGAATGCCTCTTGCTTTGGCTGCCTTGTCTCTCTTTTTGGCATGCTTGTGGAGCCAGAGGGAATCTTGCTGAGGCTAGCTAAGTCACATGTTTGCCCTTTAATGAACATTAAAAAGAAAGCAGAACCTATGCCATTTTGATGTTTCTATTAATACAGGCCACAAGAAGCTCAGGTTCCTGCTACAAAGATTACAGCAAAACAAAGGCATTTGTAGCAATTGATGCACAGAAGACCTTGATCATATTGCAAAGAAAAGAGCAATTATTAGACAGTACAAAACATGTGCATTTAATTGAAATTTGTTCCACAGGGCTATTTGGTAAATTTTGCTGTCAGTTTTTGGCATTCCTGAATTTCCTCTTGAATGCCCTTTCCTTAAAGATTGAGTTTCACTCACTGAACTAAAGATGGTGACTTGGAAAATCACCTTATGGGGTATAACTTGAGGTTGGGAGTTGAAACAATTATGTTCTTGCATAACCCTTTTATCACCTCTCTTGGATCCAAGAAAGGTGGAGAACACTTGGGGAATCATAACTTGTGTTTTTTTCCAGAGGATGTCCCACAAGGCAGGGTCTCCTGGAGAATGACAAATGCAGGTGCAAAGACCAGGGGGAGGCAAACAGAGGGAAGGGCAGTGTCCACAGCACCACAATTTCAAGTTCTGCTACGAACGTATCTGGCAAACCAAAACTCAGGTTCTTGAGCAGTGATATGCTGTGTCAAAAAAAACCAACCACCAAACCAAAAATATGACAACGTTCAGTTGGAGTGACCTTTACAAGAAATCTAGGGAAAAAGAAAAGAGCAGGATCTTTCCTGCCTAGGGAGGATTGTGAATCGTCTCCCAACTGCACTCCTGAGCGTGAATCAATTTTCTTCCAGTCGATAACTAGCGCAAAGGTTCTAACCTTCATTTGTGCTCCAAATACTCAATCGGGGATGTAGAACACATACCAATTAAGCAATTCAGCTAAAATAAGAAGGCCGTGAACCAACATCGTTGCTGCAGCTGCCCCTGAGGGATTGAGGGTTAGCAGCTTGGGGAAAAGGTAATTTATTGAGCTTAATACTCTGCGAAATGTTCTCATGATAATAAGATTGTAAGATCGTTTTAATATCTGAAGTCATGTTGAAAAGGTCATTTCTCATCTTTTACGCCTACCTAAGTCATGTAAATTAGAGCTACTCAAACAGAGTTGAGGATGTTTGCAGCCCAAGTTTTTCTGTATTTTTGGATGACAAAGAAAAATGTCAGTAATCCCAAGTGGTGGACACAATCAGAGAGTGCCCATGAGTTTTAGATTAGCAACACTAATGGATGCACAACTTTTGTTATGCATTAGGCCAGCATTTCATCTTCGACCTAGTAGATTTTACTCAGACTTTTTTCCTCCTTTTCAATGTTGTGATTTGGAGAATGTTTTAAAAAAAAAACATTTGAAACACACTACATGTAATCTGAAAGGAAAGGGGAATACAGCTGATGTATTTGCCAGAAGTTTTATAACCCAGGAAAATGGGGCACTGGCGACTTCACAAAGTACTTGCCTCTTTTCCAACAGGCTTTTTTCCATAAGAGAGAAATAGCTCTGAGAATTTTTTTCTTTCCTTATTTTAAAATGCTTTCTAGGCAGAAACTTTGTAGACTCTGCCTCCAAATCTCCCAGCCAACATTCCTAAATCATAACTTGCAGCTGCCCTTGCTATTGCAGCCTTGGAGCCTCCATTTGGCTGAGCACCAGCATCATGCCAAGATGTGATGTTTCTGTGATGTGCGCAATTACCCAAGAGGGATGGAGCTGAGATCCCCAAACACATTTCACTAAGGCCCTGAATCATATTTGAAACCAGGTCTTCCAAATTTATAACAGCATTAGGCTATCTAGGTCCTTAGTTTCATTTATGTTTTGAAGCTTCAGATCCATCACACAACTGAGCTAAATGAAGGCATTATTCAGAGTAGTAATGCATTTCAACCCATGTAGTCTAAAAGACAAATCCCCTTCTGTTCCCTTTTTTTTTTCTTAAAAGGTTCCCTCCTCATCTTTCAGTTACCCCAACAGCCCCAACTCTTGTCCTTTACCACAGTCACTATAAAAACCAACACCCCCCACCCCTGTAAAGCCTCCCTTGCTACCCCACTTCCTAAGAGTTTTCCTGCCTCCTCTCTCCTGAACCACTGCCCCATTTGGGACTCTCCACTGATCAGGCCACAAGCTTTTCAGAGGAAAAGTAATCTCTTTCTTTCTGCTTGGCAGTGTGCTCCAAAGGTGCTATGCAAATGATTTATTATAACAGATTGCAGCCCAGAGTAATTTAATAGACTGTAAAAACCCCAGCTCAGGAGAGCTGGCTCTCCAGCATTTACAAAGCATGCCATGCTTGTATTTTTCAATACATAATACATAAATCTCTCTGTTGCCGTGGCTCTGTTTTCAGATTCGCTGGGTTTTGTATGTGAAAATTTTCCAACTATTTATCAGCTTGATCTTCTCCATCAGCCTTTTCATCCCTTCCAGCCCTTCTGAAAACTCCCTGAAACAGAGACTGAGGCGGCTGCCAAACAATGTCATGGCCTTCCAGCAGTGGGACACTTTGCAGAGGGCTGTATCCCCACCATGCCAAAACTGTCACTTGTATTATTATACCAGCAATAAGAATGATAACATCAAGCTGAACTGCTCTATCACACCAGAAGAGCTGGGATTAAAAGGCGTTTGTCTTTTTTTAGATTCTCAGTTTGGTCCAAAGGGTTGAGGATGCTTGAACAAGAAGAATCCCACACCATCACTTGCATGACATTTGGACTAGATGATCTTTCGAGGTCCCTTCCAACCCCTAGGATTCTGTGATCTGGGTGACTCACTGACAACTCTTCCATGGCGATGATGTGCTTCACTGTGATCTCTCTGGTTGTGTTACTAGGGGGCCACATCTAATAGCAAGCCTGCCAGGACCTTCACTGATTCCCATTAGAACACTTAAGTTGACAAAAAGTCAGTGCCAGTTTTCAGGTAACAAAGAACCCTGCAGCTCTATCAATGCTTGCTTTTTTTCTCAAGCTCAGTTTTGATAAGGAACACATGGTATCCAGCTAGCAAGTTTTTCCACTATGATCTGTGCTTTCAAGGAAGGTGATTCACAAATGAAAAAGGGAAAATAAAATCCTGAAAAACAGAGACAATGGAGTAGCAACAAAGCTCCTGAGAAAAAGCAAGAGGGTGTTTCATTTTGCCAATGGATTACAGGTTGAACCTGAAACCAACCTTTCACTTGGTTATATTATTATGTGTGTGCGTGTCTCTATTTGCACGATTCATCAAAGGCAAAAACCACAAGAAGCTCCAGTTTTGAAGACTCTCTTCACTGGAGTGGTTCCAATTTGGATGTTGACTACTACTGACAGACTATCACATCAAGAGAGGCAGAAAGCCCACAGCTCACTGAGCACTGATGTCTCCTCCTTTCCCTGTCTCCTTCTCAACAGCTACTGAGCAAGTGAAGGTTCCAAAACACAAGCAGAGCAAACGCAACTGCGAAACAATGAATCACGTTGGCCACACTTGGGCAGTCTGCCTGACACATTCACACCCCAGGTTGGATGAACGTGGATGTGTGGATTCCTTGTGCAGCCAGTCTCTTTTCTGAGTTTTTATAAGTTTTGTATCATCAAATGTCTCATGAAGTAAAACCAGCAAGTGACAGTCTCGGACCTACTGCAGTCCAGAAAAAAAGGAATTTTTATTCCTTAATTGGTGACTTCAAGAAATTCCAGGCTGTGAAAGACAATCAACATCCAGCTACTGTAACTCCAGGTGCCCTGTTTCTGAATATGGCCAGTCCTTCCTTTTTTTGCTTCAATTGTACTCATGATCAATCAGATGACTACAGTCACACACCAGCTAACCATCACCACGCTCTCATCTCTTATAATACAACAGTATCTACGTGGAAAACTTCTGCATGTTATCAACAGATGGGTTTTTAATGAGAGCACACACCAAAACAGATCTCTAAGAAACTCTGCTCCCAGAGGCCATCCACAGCCTACCCATGATGTTGGAGGGAACAGCCTCGTGCTCTTGTTCACAGACCATTGAGCCCTTCATTAACTGATGACTGTACAAGAGCACAGCCAAGAAAGCAGCCATAGACAGTGCTGAATCTGGAAAATGTGCTGCATGAAATAAGTGGTTAACTTCATATATCCAGCCAGATCAAAGATTTCTAACTGAAACTTTCTAGATGACAAACTTCGTAGCTGTTCTCTCTATCAGCTTGCTAGGAAAAAGTCTCCATGGATCGGTGCCATTCTTCATAAAACCTCAATTGCTCTGCAATAAAAGAGGTCTAATTTTTACAGTAAAGCTCTGCTTATATTTAGTATCAACATATGACCACAAGTGCCAAATATAAAAGTTACTGGGACTCACTTTAATTTTGTGCTATCTTTGTGAGCCAAATCCTTTGGCCTTACTCAATGCATATTCAGGCAACTATGACATTAGCTTCTACCAGTAAATACTGAACCTCCCTTCAATGGGAAAATCCAGCATTAACTTTCTTTGTTTTAGATTGGAACAAAAATGTCCTTCACATATGAAATTCTACATGTCATACTACAGACAAGAGCAATATTCTATGTCAGTTGTCCTGCTTTTAAAATTTTCTTTAAAGTAAGAATAAATATAAAAAAATGTGCACCAATTCCTTTCTCTCCTGCTCTCCTCCTCTTGAAGAGTTCTCAAAGCCAATTAAGACATAATTCAACAGTCAGGCCCAACAACGTAAGACAGAGCATCATGGAGCACCTACAGTGCTACTGCAACCACTCTTTAGAGCACAGGCTGTGATCCCAATTAACGACGCTCACTCTTTAAGCAGCGCAAGCAGTTGCAATCCTTCTGGTGTTCAAGAATCCCTGAGCCCCTGGAAGGGATGAGGGGGCTTGGATCCTGTTTGGGAGTGCAAAGTGAGCCTTGAATAGTTGGGTACAAACAGGCTTTCCATTTACTTTTTCCTCTTCCAATATTTAAGCTCCCGTGTTAATGCTGGGAGGAACATTTCTGCTAAGTGCATTCATTTGCAGGTCCATCTCTTGCCCAAATACCTAAAGTAGCACAGCAATAGCTTCACGTTAATGCACATCTTGGTTAAATAAACCAGTTTTCCAGGCTGCTAGGTTTTCATTTACGTTTCTGGTAGATTGGTCTGAGCTATGGAACTGAACACCACGCATGCCATGAAATGGGAAGAGGTAAATTAGTCCTCTCTTGTACAACTTCCTACCGAAGAGCCACCTGGCTCTCGCAGGTCCCAGCCACCCAAGTGGCCTGTGAACCTCCCTGCTCCTGGTGGGAGAGCAGCAAGAGCAGTGCTGGGGTCAGCACACCAGCTCTGCAAGCCGGGGCTGCACAGAAACCACTCTTCTGTGGAATACAGGTACCAGCCCCAGCTTAATGAGATACATGAGAGATGCTTTCCTTGGGGTTTGAACTGGGATGTTTACCCAACCTACCTGAGGCAGTCACCAGGAGGGGAAAAAAAAAAGAAAAAGGAATGATAATAAAAGGTTGATTAATTATGTGCAATAACTGGGACAGCATATCATGAAAATTCCATTCTTGTTTACTCAGCTAATTCACTTTTTATGAGTGTTTAGGCTTTAAAGCAAAACAAAGCACTAATTACCCAATTAACGAGCAATTAAGTTACTGCAGCCTAATAGCCTGTACAGTGGCTGCCTTTATGAGTCTGATGGTGAGTTAGAGACCCATTAAACAAATTTATACACAGCTGTAGCAAACATTACATTTCCAGAGATGTTACATTACATGCTAATATTTTCACAGCCTTGAAACATCATTCACTGGTTTAGTGAACAGAGTTTGCCAGTTTACTCAGCCGAGGTCTGACAAAGGGAAGGTCTCTCACATTCTACCAGCAGCTACTACCCATGGCTAGAAGAGAAGTGGAGCTCTTTATTTTAAAGCCATTTGAAAAATCAGGTGGCTTTTGACCTGAGTAACATTTACCTTAAAAATTTACATTTTTGCCTTAATTTAGGAAGAAATCACAGTCCAATAATTTCCAACAAATAAATTTACTTATCTGCAGGAGTCTAAGGCACTCTCTGCAGCAGGTGACATCGTACTGGAAGCTTTAGGTTTGCAAACAGGTCACGAAGGTGAGGATGTACTGTGTGAAGAGACAAGATGTTTCTGTAAACTCCTCTAGGCAGATGGGATTCCCGGTGACAAAAGCATGACACCCCTGAATTAGTGTCCAGTATTAGAAGTGGGCTCTTACTTCCTACACACCAAGAACTACCAAGCCAAAGTGACATGAAAGCTAAAGGCAGAGTTTTGGTCTCAACTCCTGTCTTATATTCTCTTCAATGATTACATCAAACCTACGGTATTATAACTGTATTTCAGGGTGGCTCAATTTTCTGTGTATATCTTTTAGTGCAACTTTGCACAGAAAAAAAAGCTTTAGTTTTAAACATCCATTTAATCTTAGTTAAAGAAAATGTATTTTTTTCTGAACAAGACTACTTGAAACTCAAAATAGATAGATCATTTATTCCTGCCCATACAAGACAGGTTTCCACTTATCTACTAGCCCACATAAAACCTTCGATCATCTCTTTCACAGTCACTTCAAAACTCAGGCTACACTATGGAAATAAGAAATGGTTCATAGACCAAAATAAGGTAAGCAGTGCAGTTGTCCAAACATGCTGGATTTCCTGAGCAACTCCATGGAAACGCACAGTAAGCAGTCAAGATTATTGGGTATATTGGTGGCCTGACTTTAACTTGATGTTAAAGATAAGCCATTATTTGGAAGTCCAGGAGCTGGAAGTATATATTTTTTCAAGTTGAATACACACATCAAACTTTCAAGCTTGCATCACAGTCCCAGTGAATTCCATGAACTGCACTGATTTATAGCAGTCACTAAAGATCTGGTTCCTGAACATCCATTAATAAAGACACACCTGTGTTAATGAATTCAAAAGCATGAGGCCATCTCATTTGTCTTATGGATAATCAGAGTTCTGCTCACATCTTGTACCTTTACGGACACTTCCCCGAGCAGAACTGCTAAGGAGGCCCTGTTGCCCTTGGCCTGTGCTTAGGGTTTCTTCTTGTGCAAACTCTGATATCTAATAAGGCATAGGCTTAAGCTTCAACATTTTCCCTACTGATTTTGAGATGTTTATTGTTCCATCAGATTTGATGGACCAACTCACTGATGGGCTTAACAATTATGAGAATGGGGGAAGCACAGACAGACACAGAGGACACATGATTGCATACATCTAGTTTCCTTAGGAAACCGAGCTAAAGGAGAAAAGTAAGAGTCTCCTTTTGGGGTAGATGGCTGTGTGGATGAGTCCATCAAGACAGGTTTTGTGGTATTAAAAAACAGCATGGCATGGAAAACCTATGGAAAAACATCAGGCGACGATAGCACAAAGCCAGAACAATTCTCATTTGGAGACTGTCAACAGTGTAGGAAGCTAAATGGGCAGCCAAGATGAAAAATGTGGAAAAAAAACCTGAAGGCAGCAAACAAGATTCAAAGCAATGACTTTTCACCTAAAAAAGGGACCTCTTTTAATCATGCTTTCTTAGAAACTTCATCACCCATGAGCCACTCATACTTGCAACCCAGCGGCATCTGTTTTTGATTGAATAATGTCTCCCAACTCTATCTTTAGTCTTTCATTTTTTTATTTTAGTTTTTATTAAAGAAAAGGTCTTACCTGGCCTGTTTTGTATTGTTCTCCCTGCTCACTTTTTAAAAAATCTGAAGTAATTTCAAAGAGTGAGCGTCAGATATCAAAGCCAATATCCTTTTTCTCATTAGCACTTTTCCCATGCAGACCTTCAAATGTGGTAATAATTAATGAGTCTGTGTCAGAAAATGAATAAAAGATGGCTCAGATGCTTCACTGTTCAGGGCTGACCTTTAGCTGAGTCTACTGTATTAATATATTCTTGTGTTGTCAGACTCAAAGAGCTAACTGCCTTATGAATTATTTATCAACACAAAAAGTCTTAACCAGAAACAGTGTTAACATTAATTTCTAACCCTCTGTGTCACAGCAAAGCCTGCCTGCACTGCATAATTGAATTTTAGTTTTAGACAAGCAATCAAAGCACAAGTCACTGTTGTTGTAAGTGTGGCTGCCTATGATAGCAAGAGGAACGGCTGCTCTTTTTGCACATCTGGTGCATTACAGGCAGTTCAGGTTTCTGTGAGCAATAAGCCCGACTGGAGACAATTGAGGAATGGGTTTGCAGCAAGAAGTGCTGAGGCTCCCTCCTCCCCAGAACAATTCTAGATGCTGAACGGCTTATTATCCTGCTATTGGTACTTCTCATTAAGGCTGGTATGGAAATGTATTATTTCTTCTCTGCTTTCACATACTGAGGGGTTGCCTGATAAACCTGAATCACAGGGGATGAGGCTGGGAATGCTCTCCAAAGGCTCTGGCACTTGGTTCTGCTCTTCCATCTGTCTCTCTCAGATGAGAGTCCATTGATCTCTCTGCTTTGCCCTGAATGCTCCTCAAATGCATGAGCTTCTGCAACTCTGTCATTTGCAGCTGTTGTAGAAGTGGGTTTCAACTGCTATCCCCAGCCAATTTTGAACAACTGTCAAATTGATTTACAGGTTAGGCTTAATTTGTATTGCACTAACCCTATCAAGACCTAAGATACAAGGGCTCAGTCAGGGCTTAAGGGTTGAATTCACAGTTGTTCCTCCAGAAGAGCTTTGGAAAATTATGCTTGTGCTGGACCAGGAGCAGAGACAACCACCACTGGCACAGGAGGGAAGCGCCTCTACACCCTGGTGGAATACATCAGCCTCCCTTCACAGCTCCAGCAAAATCAGCACAAGCCTAGTACATTTTTTTTCAGTTCACACTCAGTGACTGAGATTTGCTCATCCCTGAAGAAACAGTTCAGAGATTATCAACAGAGCATGAGTGCCTTACAGAAATGAGACACAGCTTTAGGCTCTAAATCCTGAAATAACTCAGCTGCCGCTGACAGACCTCCAGGAGAACTCTGGTCTGAACAGATGATGGAGAAGCACCAAGAGCTCAGACAAGTGACCATGCCGCTGAGGGGAGAAAGACATTATGTGTAGCACAAAAGCTGCAGCTTATTCAGCTACTTCAAGGCAGAGTAACCCTACCAAAAAAACAAAACAAAACAAAAACGAGGAAAAAAAATTTAAACCCCCTGTCATTCAGCTATCCACCATCTCAGGAGCCTGATAAAGGGAATGAGTTGGGCTACATTTGCAAAACTTATTGTGGCCTCACATCGAACCTCTCCTCCCCAACTGTGGAGCTACAACTCCTGCTGGGGATGTTGGGATCCAGACCAAAACCTCTGAACTACAGGGACATTAACAGTGAGGCAGGAAAGCTGTGTTTTTACAAAGCTACCAGTGGGATCTCGGTGCTTATTTCAAATTAATGGAAACTGGGTGCCTTAATTCCCAGAAGACTTTGGAAAATTTTAATAAAAAATATCTCCACCGTCTCCCAAGTGAGGCATGAATATTACTCCTTATGTAATGACTGACCTGGTAATCCAATGTTCACTCTTCCCAGGAGCTCTGTGTATCACACCTTTGCTTCAAGAATGCAGACTACTACAAGTGTTTTAATCTGAGCTGAAAAGTGCTGAGCTTTGTGTGATTCTGGGTTTTCCGTCCAAAATCGCCAGCCAAGTTTCAATGGAAAACAAGACACGACATTTTTCAACACTCTGCTGACTCTTCTTAAGACTAATCTTTTATAGGCGCTGGGATCTTCGTAGATTTTTTTTTCCCTGTAGTTGTTTTTTTTCTTTACTCTGGAGCCTATGATGGAATAAATCAGTCTTTGCCAAACCAGATACTTTTCTTTGGCAGACGTTTGCATACTAAATCTAAAATTGTTTGCCATGACACAGTGAAATGCAATTTTTGAAAGCCACTTCACATCCTTCCTGCAAGATCTCACTAGCACTTCCCTAAGTAACACCAACCTGATTTTTTGGAGACCTGATAACCTGGCACATTCAGCTGCTCCTTGTACCATTAGTGCTCAGAGCAAAATCGATGATAAAAGGTCTGGAAGACACACAGTTCCACAGTAAATCCATAAGACAGCTCAGGTCTCCCTTCAATTTGGTACTTATTAATTTTTTCCCCAAACACAGCAGAAGATGGTGACAACTAGTTCCCATCTGTACATGCCTGCTCCTGAGCTATGGAAAATGACTATAAGCCAACTGGAAGCCAAATAGTTTATACGTGAGCCAAACAAATGAGGTTTAAGGATGACTGATACGCTGGGATTGACTCTTTGCCCCTGCTGAAGGCTCATGGAGGTTATATTCTACGCAATGCATTGCGACGTTGGCAAACAGATAAAAATAGCTCCTTGCTTTATAGCTATTGCACTGGTGCAGTGACCTGCTTCATATCCCATTGCTTTCTGCATCCCAAACTCTGTCAGTTGTATAAAATATGTTACAATTGGGGATATTATTTTTTTTAATCTTCCACTTCAATATACCAGACTAAGCTAGTAAAAAAATGAGACGGTCATGCTCTTTTAAAATAACAAAACACCCACCCTGGCAGTTATGACATAACCCGGCAGATTTTTCTTGTTACTTTGCTGTTTTAAGTGCCTCACTCAATGTGAATCCAATTACCAAGGCCTTTGTTTTCTCTAACAAAGGGACTGTGTTTCGGGGCTCTGTCTCATCTGGCTTTAATCACCTCTCATGAGGGGAGCTCGCTAACAACCACCTTGGGATACCTTTTATGACAGATTTGGGAATGCGCATGAAAGAAGGGGTGGTTTGAAGAAAGAGGAGACGAGGTAGATTCCCCCCTCCCCTCTTTTTTTTTGTGTTTTGTTTTTTTTTTTTTTAATTTTTTTTTTGACAAGTGCATATGCTTTCCATGGAGCGCCAGTAAACCCAAGTATGACATACCCCCACCCATGGATGGAAATTATTTTCAAGTGGCCATTTTTTTGGACTGAACCGTGGCTTATTTTAGAAGTCTCCAAAGTCTTCTGAAAGAAGGAAGGGAAAAAACCCTGCTCTGGATCTTCCCTGGCCCATGTGGCTGAAAATTATCCATTTTACTACTATGAAGGTCTGTGCCAGTTGACCGGCCTGGGCAGACATGTTTTCTTTTCCCTTTTTAGGCCTTTTCTGTAACAGATTTTTCCTCATAAAACTTACAAGTGGTGGAGCTCTTTTCAAGTTTGAAAAGCAAAACTTTTGAAATCAGTAGGACTCAATTAATGCGGCTCAGCACAACATGTCCTTCAAGCAACACAAGGAATGAGAATTTCCTCTGGTAGAAATGGGAATTTCATTCTCTCCCCCTTCATCGCAGGAGGCAACCATGGTTGCCCAAGTCACGCTTTAAAAGTAATCATTTCAATACCAGACTGGTAAACAAAGTCTTATTCCATCCTGAAATGTTGTATTCAAAAGGGAAAACCCTTCCCCAAAGCATTCTTTCCATGTTAATTGCAGTGTAAAAGACCATCAAATAATACTGTATTATTTTCTCAATGTTACATGTAAAATTCACGGTGCAATTTCCATTGTGTTCAATAATCAGCACAAGAACTAGTGCTAAGCCTAGAAAAGCTTGTTTTAATCATATATTAATCTCAGTTGTTTTGTTTTTATTCAGTTTATTAATTTTTCACAGGGCCATGAACAGGCTATAACAGCTCCCAGATACCTGACGGGGAAAAGTACTTCAGGTTTCTGGGTCAGTCCTTTTCCACTGCGTGAGACA
Source organism: Hemiprocne comata (assembly GCA_020745705.1). Lineage (NCBI taxonomy): Eukaryota > Metazoa > Chordata > Aves > Apodiformes > Apodidae > Hemiprocne > Hemiprocne comata. The sequence goes on along the minus strand of CM036602.1, from coordinate 7,368,120 downwards.
AGGACAGGAATCTGCCAATTTTCCCCTCTCTCAACATTTTGATTACCTCAGCAAATGACCCACACTCTTACAAAATCTTGTGATGATTGGCCTATCTTCTCAGAGAGTCCTGGCTGCAGCAGCACTTGCCGTTATCCCCTTGCGTATTAAGGGAAAAAGAAACCCCCAAACAGTTGCAATGACAAAAAACTAATTAAAAAAAAAAAATTAAAGCAGAGAGCTGTCCAACCTTGGATGAGAGTCCCAGATGTTTCCTGAAGCCCCAGGAAATCAGTAAAATGAAGCAAACACTATGAGAAGTACCAGCCTCCAGCCCCTGCTGCCCAGCTTTGGCTTTTGACTCATTAAACTGGGATTTTGGGGAAAGACTTAATCATCCCACAGTGTTCAAAGCATCACAGCTCCAGGTGGGACCATCTAGTCCCTCCTTCCTCTTAGCAGGATCAACTACCACCTCTCTTTGCTGGAAGAACAGTGATCTATCCCAGCATTCCTCTGTCGTTACCTTCAGAAAGTTTTTCATACTGTCCTCAGGTAGTTCTGAGGTTTGCCTCTGGATTTGAACAGTTATTTTACATGAGTACAACCATTCCCAAAACACAGGGGAGAATTTTGGCTTTGGGACAGCCTATTCACGATTCCTTTTTGGGTACAAAATTAACACCCAGACCTGTACCAGCCACAGTGCTGCACTGACAACCCCATACAAATCACAAGAGCTACTGTGTTGGGCTAATGTGGGCGATGACCCAGGCAACATGATTTACCAGTACAGTAACTATCATACATTTCACATTGATTTACTAACTCCTTACATGAGCGCTGGAACTAAAACTTACATTAGATGTTGCAGAACACAAATGAGAATTGTTCTGATCTATTCACAGCAACCAGGCTGCAGCACAGGGGCATCCCCAGGGCAAGGCCAGGTCTCCAGCTGAGATGGACCACAGGCACAGCTGCAGAAGCTGCTCCACTTCAGACCCTAAATCCTACCAATTCAAAATCTCCACCCAGCAGCACGTAACACATAGGACCACACCAAGGAAATCAAGTGAATCACAGACTAAGAAAGATTAACATGTTCTTCCTGGAACAAAGCAAAATGTTTACCTAGTTATGTACTTTCCCACCTAGCTTAAAAAGTTTGCTGAAATGAGACTGCTCCACTAGGCTTGCAAAAATCTATGGGATGCTAAACACTGGGTTCAAAACCATAAAGGTGAAGATCCTGAAGATTTCTGTAGCTGGGAAGCATTCAATTACTGTGAGCTGATGGCTGCAGCTGAGGGTTAGTCATGATGCTTCAGCCAATACTTCAGGAGAGATGAAGCTGCCTGCCATAGCCTATTAATATTTACTACCATAAAAAACCTGATCTGATAAGCTTCAATGGATTAGCTTGACTTTTGAAAATTTTATCTCCTCTTCTTCATAAACATGTCTACTGGGTAAAACAAAACCAAACAACAAAAAACACTGCTCCACAATACAGAGCCTTTCAGGCAAAACCACTGGAATCCCAAAGAGTTTACTGGTTGCAGGCACCTCCTAAGATTTTTACAAGTATTCTTATACATCTTGTACTCCTGGTTCTGCCCTAACCCCCTGTACTTGTAGGTAGGTGACATCAAATGGACAGTGGAACCATCAAGGCAGAAGCAAGTTATGCTTTGGTTTTGTGTGTTTTGTTTTTTTAATATACAGAGAGATCAACGCAGTTTTTCCATAAAGCACTGATCATTCTAAATCTCATTATGAATAATTAAGAGCATTAATACTATTTCAGGCAAATATTTCCATACAGTCTATTAATATATCCCAATCAGATCGGAAAGCCTCAAGACCAGTAATAACTGAGATTCTAAGCTCTGCTAAGAGCAGCCTTTTAAGACATGCTGTGGTTCCAGATGTTTTGCACAGCTATTTATTTAGCTTGTAAACAAGCCACCAAAAACATTCCACATAATGATGGGAGAACAGCAATTACATTGTTGTGGGGATTTACAAAGAGCTCAGCATACTTTTGTGATTTAGAGAAGAGAAATCTCTCATTCCTTCTGAGAGCTGATTTCCAGATTTATGTCTGTGCTGTGAAGTGCCTTGGGAATCATTAAAATGGTGACAAAGAAAAGTGATTTTCTTTATTAAAAGAGGAATGAAGGAGGGGAGGATGAAATAAGAGAAGCTCCCTGCTCTCCCCCCCTAGGAGATTACTCTCCTCCTTGTCATGAGTCAAATGATTATCAGGTAGCATTGATAATATTTTGTTTCAATTTTATTCATATTTCTTAACAGCAAATTGCTGGAAGAAGGGCACTTCAGTTTAACCTACAACAAACTTCATCCTTACTAAATCCTCCTTGAGGAAGGGTACTACCAGTGCAACTGCTGAGCAACCTATTGTCCACATGGTACCTTTAAGGTTGCTAGTGCCAATACTTGGAGATGAGGCACAAAATTCACAACGCACCATGAGGGGCTCTTGCTCCCTTGCAGCCATATGGTCACGTCTGTGCTAGCTAGCTCAGGACTACCACAGTTGCTTCTTAAGGATGCTCTCTCCTCTCTGGCCTTCATCTCCACATCCTGTCTTTGGTCCTGCAGAGAGTCACTGCAGTTCAACTTTCATGCCTCATTCTACTTCTACAGCATAGAAAACATAACCATATATTCCTCTATAGAAGAAGAAGCAAAGAACCAAACCCCCGTTTTTTGCTGCTTCCATTCAAGCCTCTCATTCATCCAGTCTAAGGGCTGTGACTCCAACTGTTAGCTCCAGGAAATTCTCCTGTTTACGCTCCAAGTCTCACCTTGAAGCTGTGCCTGACACTGCCTGCCTGCTGCTGCCACCGATGGGGGAACATCATGTCCTCAGACCCTTCCCTGGGGGTTGAATCTAAAGGCAGCCACCTGAAAATCCAAACGCTGATTAATTTAGCCTGCAAGGACACAAAGGTCCCTTTTTGTATTTAACTTTTTGGAAGCGTTACAAGGTTTTGTAACTTCTGGGTAGGTGGCTCTAGTTGAAGATTGAGATTTTAAGCTTGACAAGGGTGCAGAGCCCCAGGGTACTATCAGCCCCTGAGCTGCAAGTGAGCTTCTCCCATGGCTGGAGATCAAGTGCCCAGCACCCTCTTGGAGTGTGCTCCCATGTCCTTCTGCTCCTGATGGAGCACTCGCTGCACAGGTAAATCCTGAGCCTGTCTGTGGTAAATTAATGAAGAAGTGACATCACCACCATAATTCCTAGGGAGAGACTGATGAGAGGCCTTAAACGTGATTGCTTTCCATCTGTATATGTGCTTAAAGACTATAAAATAAATTAATGGGGAAATCTAAAACATAATGATAAGGATTCCCCACTGAACAGGTGTTTTTTCCATCCATGAAATTACAAGTTGCCAGGAAAAGACATGGGCCCAGCTCAGTTTTATTTCAGCCTCAGCTCCTTCCATTAAAATAATAACAGGCTTTATGTTCCTGAAGCTGTAATTAAACAAGTGCTTTGGAAGGAAGACCTACAGCTTGCTGAACTGGAAACAAAAGGGAAGCCACAGCAAACTCCTCAGACTGACCATTCCCAATTCTCCTAATCTCTGTCTCCTGGTGCAGCTCTCTAGCCCAAGCTCTCATTTCACGCTGATGGGTTTATTGTTTTGTGGGTTTTTTCCCCCTGCTTTTTTAACAGGGAAAATGTATTAATTGAAGTACGTTTAACATCTACTGAGAAAATCTAAACTAGAAATAAAGCAGATCCTCCAAGAGCTGTACAGGCAGCCTGTGCCTCCATCCCGTGAAGGCATTTGCCACCAGTATCTGACAGGGAAAACCCAAACAACTTGTGCATGGCACTGAGCATCCTTCCAGTCACTCTGAGTGTAAATGATGAATTCTGCTCTCAAACATGTAACATAATGTATGGTGTGAAAAAAAGAGAAAAACCACGAATGCTGTCGCTGCATATTTATGATATAAAATAAGCATTAGCATATGGGAGAGCTCGAAAGGGAAAACAGAGCACAGCTTCCCCCAAATTTAGAACAATTGAATCAGTTTTAGAACCTAGGACTTCCATGAGAAATATGCATTTTTTACTAAGTCAGGAGTCAGTTAACCTGTCTATAACCCCTTTAAATAAAAGATCCATCTTCAGCATACATGATAGGAGAATACTAACGTAAGCTAAAGATGCAGTTTAACTTACGATTTTTAGGTTAAAAATATCATTTGGGAAAGACGATAGGGAGGATTTTCTGACTCCTCTGCCCATTCAATTTTCTGAGTGGTGAAATATAATTACGAAGCAATGACATAATGCTTAAAGAGAACACAGGATATGGAGTGATGATAATTACTAATAAGCAGCTGCAACGATTCTTCACTTGTATGTGGAGTGCAGAATTTCACATTACAAAATAAGGCACATCTATGACTGGTACTCTCTACTAAAATGCACAGCTGACCTACAAACATCTAGCTCAACAAGGACGGTAACTATTAAGTTTTGTATGATTTAGCAATACAGTTGAATACAGAACAACTTAACACTGTCCTGAAATACTGGGAGCCCAGGGTTGTGGAAAGAAGTCGTCACTCTGGGCACAAATCAAGCAAGATCCCCAGGGAGGATGGGTGTCACCCTCCATTTCAGTTCAAAGTCCTGTTTGTGAATGTCCTGCTGCCCTTTTTGCCAGTATCCCAGGAATGAAAGCAGAAACCTTTGCAATGAATAGCATGGGCTGCTGCAGCACAAGTAAAGCCAAGGCTCTGTAGGCTGGGATGGAAAGCAGCATGTGCTGTGCAGACACCAGCTAAGGGCTGTCTGTAACATGCCTGATTAACGGTCACTCTGTGGACACTGATCACAGCTTACAGAAAGCAAAGAAGGTTACACTGCATCCCTCTTTGGGTGTATAAATTGGCATTTGCAGACAGACTCAGCTGACCCTGACAGGATGGAAATCCCAGGCAGGCAATCACTTTTGTGAGGACAATGTTCAATAACATTTTCCTCATTGTACTATTAAGAATCTTATCATTAATGCAAAGTAGGTACGTCTCCTTGTTTCGACCTTCTCCTTTCTCTGGAGAGGTCACACACAATGTTGCCAGTGCAGGCAAAACTTTTTGCTATGTATTAGAACATCTCTACAGTTCCAGTATGTTGGCATAGTTTAATGCCTTACTCAATGCAACACCTCACTCCTATTTCACATTACATATTTACACATATTCTCAGCTCTTCCAACACACGTGACTTGAACTGTCTTCCCCAAAATGTCACCATTTGTCCAAGTGCACCTTTTATTAAGCACAAACTCTGCTTTAGTAACTAAAAAAGCTCACCTTGCATAACAAACAATATTGCCTAGAATCTAAATAATGCTACTTCCTTGTTAAAACAATCTGATTCAAATTTTAGCAATTAAACTCAAGACTAATCCTATGAAGAACGTTAACAAAACTCAATAAAAAGTAGACAAGGAGAACTCTCTTCTACAGCACTTTCCCTATTTCAAAATGTCTACAGTTTAAAACTAATTAAGATGCAAATTAAAACTCCAGTGATGCAGAGTAAGGGGTAGAAAAACCATCACCAACCCAGGACTGGTTAAGCCCATTTCCCCCATTGCTACACGCAGCTTTTCTCCACCAAGGGTTGTCACAGGGCAAAAGACAGAGTTCCCAGACATGGTCCTACACAAGGTACAGGCCTACGAGGCACATATGGATGTCTCCAAGGTCTCTCTTGACATTCATATAGTAGAGAATGGCCCACTGGCAAAAACTGGTGTAAAAATTCCCAGTACATGGAGGCCCTGGCTAAAAGAAGCCTTCAGTGAATGATAACTGGTGGCAGCATGATCACAATTTTCCATCCATTTGGACCATAGAGGCTGATTTCTTCCTAGACGCTGCCAAAAGGACATTAAAGTCCTTTTTAATCCAAAATATACAGTCCTCAGTCAGAACAAGAAAGCCATGAGAGACAATAGTGGTAGAGACTTCAGTAAAACACTGATGAACTGAGCCCTAGCTGCTTGCCACATCTCTTTGCTCTTTCACCTACAGCGTGCCCAGAAGACTATTTTAAGTTTGAAAAAAAACATCTTCTGGTGCTTCCTTCAAGACACAATGCACGAGGAATTTGCCCTCCTCTTACTGTATCTTAATTGTTGCCCAAATTGTTTCCTAACAGATAGCTACATGCAAATGTAATGTTTTGGTTTTATCTTTCAGCTTCAAGATTAGGCTTCAAATTAAAATGGAAGGGTTGCGTTCCAGACTTCAAGAAGTGAGGTATAAATAACGTCGAGTTAATTAGCAGTGTGCTGATAGGTGCCGGCACCACAAAGACAACACTTCTGCATTTTGTGCCTTAGCATTAAGAGCTCATCTACTGCAGCAGAACACTGTGCTTCCAACAGGTCCTTCAAAGCAGAGGTACTGATATGATGGGGTTTTATGAAAGCAGCAACAGGGTAGATGTAAATGAAGGTCTCATATGTTGATTAATGCTGGATATCATGGAAGAAAATGTAACCTCAGGAGACCTACTGTGGATTCATCAAAAGTCTCTGCAAGCTTCACCCACAGCATACAATGTGGGAATGAAGGGCAGTCTCTTGCCAGATGGGAGGAGAGGAGGAGATCTACTCAGACTCAGTAATTTAATGTTGTCTTTTTCAATAAAAGTTAAAGATACTTGGAAGCTCAGGGTACATAAATGCTGCAATTTATAGCTGTCTCAGAGACAGCTGCATGATATGCAGTTCAATGGGAAGGCCACCACAATTAGCCTGGCTTCCAGGATTACTTTATTGGAGGAAGGGGGTGACAGGCACTGTTTAGAAAGTGGGAAGTACCAGCGGACAAAGTCTGTCTTTAGAATCATTTTATGAGCACGTGTAAGTGTAAGGTACACATACAGGCAACTCATTTGTGCAGGGAGGGTCCCTTGAAGAACATGACTAAAGGGTCCAGACAAGGGAGGGACTGCAGTACAGCACTTGTCTTTTTAAAAAAGTATTTTGCTGCTGCAGGATTATCAACTCTTTTCTTTTGTTGTCCATGATATTGCAAACACCTGCACTGCCTCACTCCCTTGGGAGGGTCACAAGCAACACAGAACAGCTTTTCTGGTGCCTACAGAGGGAATGCAATGTGCTGTGAGGTATTTAGAAGCCTTCATACCATGATAAGAGTATAACATACCAATAAAGGCATGGAAATCACATAAAATAATTGTTAGAAAATCGCCCTTGTGAAGCTCCAAACAAGAATCAAAAAGCATTTTGCAAATACTGGCTATATTTGCTTTTGTGTAGGAGGTACCCGGGCACAGACGGTAGGCACCCTGTCTGAGCTCACACTGTAATGATTTTACAATGTTTGCAACAGGGGAAACACAGAAGTGAACATCTAGATAAAGACTGTAGTATGCAGGACTGGCTGTTTGACTAGTTTGCATGTGCAACTTTACTTTATTGATTTCACAATTCCATTCAGCAGATACTCTGCTTTGTACCTGGCTATACACCTTTCAGGGCACTGAAATGCAGTGCTACCGGCAGCAGGTGCAGCGCTGCACTGCAGCTCCCACAGCACTAATAGGGGGAGAAGAAGTTGTCACAGGAGATGTGTGGTCAAAAGGCATTTTTTGTGGAAAATAGGTATTTCAGCACGCAAAGCAGACACTTAACGCTAAGCCACTTCCCTGTCCATGCTAAGATAATTATTCTGTTTTCATGAAGAGCGGATCCCTCACAGATTGAGGCTGATTTGAGAGAGCTTTGAACAATGTGGCTCTCATTTTGCCTAGTGTTTGCCTTCCGAGAACATACAACCACCTAGTCAGAGCAAAACATGCCATATTGTGAGCCTCCACATGATGAATTAAGCTAGCTTTACTTTTCCTTCCCCATACTTTTTTTAGTAAGACTAGAGGTGCTTGAAGAACACAATAAGCTCATCCCATTTACCTGTTCCCAAGCTGCACTCAGCATGAAGTCTGAGACTTCTGCCTCAGACCTAAAGAAGTGCTTGCCTGTTTTCTCCAGGTACAGCAGTTTGTCCAATAAAAGATTGCTTAGGTACCTCACCTCTTCCATAACCTTTCCTGAGAAAGCTTTTTACTGAGACCTCAGTGGTAGGTAAAGTGAGAAAAGGATAAAGCCACATCTGCTGACTTTTAGAGGAAATCATTGCACCATCATTTTCAGGAAAGAAAAAAAAAAAGGTCAAGACGAAGCTAGCAGGGCTTCAAATGCAAAAGTCGATGTGGTTAAACATTATCATCAAGAGATGACGACAGTCTGTGCTCAGAGTGGACAAGAATCATATTCCTGACCTCATCCTCAGCTGCATCAAGTCTAACCCTGTTGGACTGAACATCTTCCTTAGGGAAAGGGGCCAATACAAGAAAAGTTTAGGTTTCTTATTTTAACTCTATCTTTCATAATAATGAACCTACATGTATGAACAGCTCAATCTGTCCATAAAACAGGATTAATCTTGCTATAGCTCCTTTGGATCTAATTGACATTTTAAAATGTGTAACATGCTTTATCTCATTACTTTTAGAAGTAAGAAAGAAACTAGGATATTGAGACCAATTCCCAGCACCACTGATTTTTGTTTTTTTCCACAAAAGAAGCACCGGCAGAAACCTCACTCAGCTCATGTGAAGGGGAGGAGTAAATGAATTGCTCTTTTATCATGTCTTATTAAGAATGCTCGGTATATAATCCATTCTTCCAATTATACTCTGTTGAAACAGTTAGATAATCATATTAAAAAGCTGAATGGGAGAGGAGAGCAGCACAGTTAGTACCTGTCACTTTCATAAAAGCAGATGTATGCATGCATAATACGTTTGTTCCTCAACCAGGGCTCTAAAACAGTGTGTTTTAGAGCCTTATACTTCCCTAAGTAATACCATGTACTGCAATAATACATCCTAAGATTACTTAAATTGCTGTCACAAATGAAAACTGGGGTTCTTACATATGTAAGGAAAATTCAGCTACTATACTGCAGTAGCACTTCTTCAAACCCCCACCTCAAATTGCTACAATGAGGGAGGCAACAGGACACTGAGGCAGAGAAAGGAGCTCACAGAAGGTGACCACAAATGCAATGGCATCATGGAGAAACATCCAGCCATCTGCAAGTAGATATTTTAGAAGCTGGAGTAAAATATCTTCACCTTTCATTGATATACAAGCATCAAATAGTAAAGTCCATCTACGTAACATGGATTATGCAGCTTTATTTTTATCACAGAGTTCTTCTAGATGAATGCACAAAACATTGTATTTTATCAGCTCAAAACCCCCAGTAGAAGGGAGCCTTCCACCTGCAGTTTGACAGGCTATGGTCTCTATTTATTTCCCACTCTAGCACATTGCAGGAATGTTGTGTTGCTCCTTTCTGCAGGAGACCCAGACTAAGTTTTGTAACTCTCTAGTCTCTTCTGTCATTCTCATTTCTGTATTTCTCCATCTGAACACTTGCCATGGTCCTCTACTAGCTCTTTGATGCCTCACACAGTGGCAGCAGGAGGGTCACACCAAGGGACTTCACCCTTCTTTTCTTTTCCCTACAGCTGCTGCTGACCTAAGTCACGGTCTTCACCCAGTCAGCTAATAAAGAGCTACATTACACTGGGATTCAGGATCTTTTTAACAAGAAAACACAAAGAAACCTTACATATTGCCCAAAAACTTTACTTATGGTGGAACACCACAGATCTCATTATTTAAGTGAAGATTTTATAATGCCATTTCTTACCTACATCCTCAAAACATCTGAGTACTTTCCAGTGCTTACAGGAATGTTCTGACACCAGAAGGAAAATAACTGTTCTGTTATAAAACTTAAGGACTCCTCAGTTTTTTACATTTCTCACTTAGCATGTTCAAGACTTACCTTATGTCTCTGCAACTTCCAATGAGAGTTCTCTTTTCCACCCTGTGATTCTGAACGAGACATCACTTTCCTTTTTCTGCTTCAAGAACTTTCTTTAAATGACAATTGAATCATGAGATATCCTGTTTTTGCCAGTCCTGGGTACTCCAATGTAGTGCTCCCACCAGATTTGCTTATCAAAGGTCATAAACCTTACACTGGGGCTAATAACTGCAGCAGCTCTGTGCTATTTTTCTGCTAAGTTTCTGTACTCAGCTTCTGGCTGCAGTTAAACTTCTGATCCCATTTAGAGTAGATAACAACAGGATACCATTTCACCTGGAAACAGCTGTGCAAGTGCTGATGTTTTGGTGTAATTTTTATATATTTTTTTTTCAGTTTCTTTCGCTTTCCCAAAGAAAAAACTTCTTTAGTTACAGCTCTGAAGGGGGAGTCAGGAATTTTGCTTCCTGTTCTAGGGCTGCTCAACTCACTGTTTCCTGTGCTAACAACCTGTGTTTGCAGTACTAAGGATATCTCCATAGGAAAGATATGCATTATCACGTAGATTTGACACATGCAAGCATACCTGTGTGAACACACATACATGCACAAAGCTGGCAGGTTAGAAACAGAGAACTATTTGGAATATGTCTTTTTGTCTAAATCATTGACAAACCTCCTTAAGGAGTAGCCAGGAAGGCAAGTAAGCTAATCAGTCCACTGCTAGTATTAAGTCTAAAACAATCTCCAGCTGAAATGTGATTAATCCATGCATGACAGCTTAAAGGTCAAAGCTAGAATGCAGAGCTTCTTGACTGCAAAGAAAGAACTGACTTATTTTTATCTCTTCTTTAAAAATTACAGCAGCCATGAAGTGGCTCAAGGAGCAGAGTAATGAACGTCATAAACCTGCCTCATAAAAATGGCATTCATGCAGTAATACAGCAGGTCAGATGAGCAGGGAACATTTCATTAAAAATTCCCCTTCTTGCCTACCCAAGAGAGACTTAAAACTAATCATATAAAATGGCTGAGTGACACCATTAACGAGCATTAATATTTTAAAGCTTTAATAGTACAACAGAGCTAGGCTGTTATATCAAAATTATACAACCTTATTAGACAGTGCACTTGGCTGCATTGTACTTGAACTGTCAGTACCCCTGATTGGAAATATTAAGATGGCCATGAACCACAGCACAAATATCTTGGCTGTTGTTTGTCCATACTTTGAGGGCACAGTAGTTTCCTGACATGTTCCAAATTCTGGATAATTTTGCAAGGAACAAGCTGGTTTACCTTAGCCATACCAAAGAAGGGGGACCTTTAATGTGAGAAATGGGAAAGGCTGGTTTCAGAAAATTATTAATTTTAAAAAATGCTGATTAGAATTAAGGTTCTTGTGATCTGGATTACAACTTCATGCAACCAAGTGGGTAGGAAAACATTTTATAGACTTCCCTTCAGCTGCAAAAAGTGATAAAGAAAAAGAAAATAGAGACACTAGCATATGCATGTATCCTTAACTCTAAAGAAAAGAGTAAATGTCATCCATACTCCTCTTCTGGGGACAACTAAGGATCTCATTGACAAGCTCAACCAAAGCTCCACGGAGGATTACCTGCAGCCACATGCAGTAATGCTGTGAGTTAGAACCACGCCCTTAATAAACAATAGTTTCCAACTATTGTCTGTTTTCTTTGAGACAAAATCACACCTCTACCATAGTCCTTGTTATGTGAAACGGAACTGGAAGAGGAGACACAAATACAAGGTTTCAAGCAAGTGGTTTATGGTTTCCATTGTGAGAAGTGTAGATCCTTATCAACCCCCCCAAATATAGGAAATGCTCACTGCCTTCGTTGTTGCTCTCTTCCATGAGGTGGAAAACTAGTGGCAACCAGCACTCTTCCTCTTTGAAACTTTAATGATTTGTAGGACAGTAATTAACAGACTCTGACAGTAGTGTAGCCTGTACATAGCAACCTTAGCTGGCATCCTACATTATGAACATCTGAAAGCTCAGCAAAGTTATCATTTAAGAGAACCTCTTAATTACCCTGGCATTATAATGAATGTTTCTCACAGGCACCCAGCTGTTTTGTTTCCTCTTTCATAGGGGTAGAGAAATGAATTGCTCACCAACTGCCTGACTGATAAGACTCTGGTATTCTTAAGATTGAAGAGATAATGTTGATGACTGGGAGCTATTTCCTTCTTCCTAAATGCTACAATTTTAGTGAGCAATTTCAGAAGGGAATTTGTAGACAAAAGAGGAATTGAAGGAGTTGGCTCAGTGTTGGTTACATAGGCAATGTTTATAGTAAATTGATGCTATGATTTTCAAGGAGAAAAGAGATTTAAGAAAACTGCAGCAATCCAGTACTTGACAGTTTTGCCTTGGTTAAATACTGCATGTAATTCTCAACAGCACTGCTTTCTAATTTCCTAAATGAGGAAGTAGGAAGAAATATTAATATCCCACACCTATAAAAGATACTGGGCTCAGGTAAGCAGTTTTCTGGACAAGACTACCAGCTTTTGAGTTTGTTGAAGGAATCATATCTATTAGCAACCCTCCCAAAACGCATCAGCATCTGACAACATGACAGTTCCTAGGGTCAAGTAATGAAATGGTACAAACCAAAGATGCTGCAATAGACCTACCCTCAAAATAAAAAAGGCAATAAAACCACACAATGGGAAGCAGTAAAGGCTGGTTGTGTTCAGTACCACATTCTCAGCGTACAGCAACAGTAGCCTCACCAAATTCTGTTCCTTCGCTCGTCCAGAAAAAATAACTTGTTTGACACATACATGTAATGCTGCAATATTGCTGTCTTCTGTTTCCAAATCACAACCATTAGTATCAGTCTTAGTTAAGACTAGGTGGTTAGTCATACATTTTCAGTTCAATACACTGATTTAAAAAACGTACAGTAATGATGTATCACTGTGACGTATGACCAAGCACTAAATGACAGAGAAGAGGAGAATCCATCATTCTGTGTCTAACAGCTTTGACACTGCTTGAAGTCCACGGTCAGCAACAGACCTTCCAGAATTACAATGATGTTACTCATCTGAGGAGAATCAAACAGCAAAAATAACCATGGAACTCAAGTAATCTGCTCATGACTTATGACAAAATGGATTGAACAAGAAGGCCTTGACAGTAACAGCCATGCAAGAATGCAACGCTGGAGTGGAAGTATGTTGTTGTTGTTAAAACAATGCCAAGAAAAACTACAGCTAACAATATATCGAACAATGTAGACACCTAAAAAGGACAAATATTAAGGCTGTTATCTTTGCCAGTCTGTAATGGAAAAATAAGGAGGTTCATTAAATAAAGAACAGTTTAGAGGGACTGCAAGAGTTCAGCAACCTTCCCAGGGATGCACACAATGGCTTCTGCTGCTGTGGCCACCAGCAGCCAGGCTGCACATGCACAGTAGGGCACAATCTGGTTATTTGCAAGGGGATGAACTTAGACAAACTGCCTCTTCCATCTCTGTTTTCCACAATCATTTGAAATTCATGTCTGACCTGCCTGTAAATAACCCCTCTCACAGCTAGAAACTATAATATACAAAACAGAATTTTTCATTTATGTCTGTTTTAGGATTCACACTCCCCTGGGATTCTTATACTTGGTTACACAAGCATGCTGCAAAAGCAAAGAGGAACTGCTGCAAAGCAAGCTGACAGCAGCTCCACTCAAACGTCAAAAGAAACCTAATTGATAGGACTGTTTGGAAGCATACAGGCTGAGAAGTATCACTGACAACTGAAACTATGCTAGAAATATGTAGTAATTTGCCAGATAGAGTTTACAACCCGTAATCATTTCAGAAGTTCCTCTCTTTCAATAGTGTAGCTTGAGTGAAAATTAGTATGAGACCTGCAGGGAGCAAACATCCATTATTAGCAGCACATAACCATAGGGTAATTGCCACAAAGCAGGTGCCTGGTTGCTTTGAACTGCAAGAAGGGATGAGGGAGGTGGGGTAGGACACCTGAATTCAGGAAACAGTGCAAAAAATCTCTGGCTTTAAATAACATTTCAGACCCTGCCAGGCTTGCCCTGTGTCACCAATGGATTTGCTAAACACCTGCTCCTCACACTTCTCCTCCATACCTTAAGGTTGTCTACCCCCTGGCTGGTAAAGAAGAAACAGCAAGTAAGAAAGAGAAAGGGGGCAACACAGGAAACAGGCAACCATCAGAATGCCAGGGCTTTCATCATGTCTGCAGGTTCTGGGAATCATGGCAACTGGAGGCAAAAGCTACATGGTTTCTATCAGCTGCTGGTCACACAAATGCAGAAGAATTTCAAATGTTGTCATGAGAGCACAGTCTCCCTTGCACTTCAAAATATTTACAGAGTAATACAGGAAAGGAAATCTCTCCCTCTCTTTTTTTTTTCTAAGTACTCGTAAGGTTAACTGAGGAAAACTGTACTTAGGTCTGATGTACACCAACAAAAGGAGAGGAGAAAAAAAAAAAGGAGACAGTCATCATACCCCTCCTGCTTGTCAACCAGCAACCAGTCGCCGTTTGTCTCATTTCCAGCATAAGACTCTTAAGTTTGCATTTCATAACCCATATTCTGAACAGCCTCCAACCCCTCCACTTCCTAATTTTATCTTTGCTTCTGTTGCTTTGTTCTTAAACCAAGTGATGAGAAAACACAAGGATGCCGTTAGTGATACACAAATTATGGATGGTAGGATGGTATTGTTAAAAAAAAAAAAAAAAGCACTTAACTGTTCACTTGCCTGGATAATTACCGAGGATGCAGAATCCCCTTTGTGGGGCATGTTCTGTGGCAGTGAGGATGGGAGGCAGTATATCAATCAATCCAGACAGAAAAAGCCTGTCCTTTTTATTCAAAACCGATTTTGAATTTCCAAGTGTGTTGCTCCAGTTTAATGAAACCAGCGATTGCGAGCTCCCATGTAACACTTCAGCTCTGTGCAAGGACATGCAAAGCCTTCCAGCCTTTTACACAATTTATTTCTTTATCTAATAAATCAAGTCAGGCCTTTTTGAGTAAAGCATTGCTCCTTGTGAAGGAGTGAAGAACTGCCTCATTTGACAGTGCAAGGAAGGGGAAAAAAACCTAATGGGGGAGCCAGCTTCATTTCAAGGTGACACTAAGCAGAGAAAGAGGAGAGGCAGCAGATTGGTATTCTGTGAGGCTCCATGCAGGCGTTGGACATGAGATTCCTCTGAATTGAGGGAGTCTCACTCCATTAATTCAAAAACCGATTGAGGTGGAAGGAAAGTAGAGCAATATGCATTATGTATTTGTTACAAAACTATTGTGTCAAAGCAATATTTAGTGGTAAATTATGGCACTATCAGGAGTAGGATGCCACATACATAAATCAATTTGTCTCCTCTGCTGGCAGGAGTGTGACAAAAAGATAAGAGCTCATCAGGGCCATTATTTCCCTGGTCTGAAGAAGGAGAAGGGACGAGGGGGTGGGGAAGAGCTGCTGGGAGAGCCAAACATGCCATTGATTTTAAGTGACAAAAGGAGGAAGGCCTTTAACTTTGACAGAAGAGTTAAGATGCTATCGCCCAGTCAAAACAAAGAAACCAAACCCCTGCTAAGGAAAGGTTGTTCAGTACAAACAAACTTGCCTCTTCCCTACAGGAGAGGGAGGGGAGGACAGAAACCAACTACTCACTCCCTCCTCATTTATTTTTCTAAAGTCAGCTTGAAAAATTGGTAAAGACTGGAACAATATTATTTTCTGTGGCAGAAGAGTAAAAAAAAGGAGTAAGAGTTTATTAGAATAAAGGGAAGTATAAATAGCGCCCTGCTAAATGGTAATTATGTCTTTATGGAAATATCCTGTTAATTACTAGGTCATTTTTTGTTTTACAATTGAGTTGTCAATTTGTAGTTAATTTAGGCCATGCCAGTCTAATAGCTATTTACAGATCACACAATTGCCTATATGGGAGGAGGATGTGGCCTCTGGGCAACAGATGCCATTTTGGGAGTGCTGGAGGTAAAGTATCATTGAACAAATGCAGCTATCAACCAAAAGGCATCCCAGGCAGGGGGGTATGAGCACAATAACAATAAACACAGCGAGTAGAATAAGTGGAAGAGGCTTCTTCACTTCACTTAGTGCTCATTTTATGGTAATAAGATAGAGCAGCATTTTAAAGGAGCTATTAAATAAAATCATAATTATCCCTCTCTTTAACAACACTGAGCAGTTGTTAGCTCTTCCCTTCCCTAACTGTAACCCATCTGAAGTCACAAATTCAAAATACAAGTACTAAAAGCTACTGGAACACCACCACAATCAACCACGTTCGATTTGTGGTCTGTCCATGTACCTGCTCACCATGGGGATCTTCACATAAGCTTGACCATGAGATAGCTTGGAAGCATCTCTGTTTCTGGCACCTCCTTAGCAAAGGTGCACCCATTCCAGTGCAGAATAGGATGGAACATGAAAATATAAGCCAGAGGTTTTAGTGAGAGAGGTGAAGAGGTGAAATCTCCCAGAACAGATGCCAGCCAGGATGAGATGCAATACGGAGCTGAACATCCAATTTGCCACGGTACAGGGTGGCATCACTACCACTGAGCAGAAATGGTGGGTTTTCAGCAGCAGAATAAAGTGCACATGGACTATCTCCAGAAATTGCTTTCTTCTCTGGAAACACAAAGATCCTTGAGGCATCCACAAGGATTATATCTACAAGCCATTTAGAAATGTAAAATAGAAACCAAATATTGAATGCTTTTCAACATGCTTGCTTGTTTGTTCCCAAATAGGGCTTTATGTATTTCAAAGGATAAACTGCTACCCACATAATGACTGGAAGTAATAAAGCCCAGGATTATTGTCTAGTCATTAACTTCAAGGAAGCCCAAGAATTGCTCCTGAAGTTCCCTTCCTCAATGACTTGGAGGACAGTGGAAACATGCTTTCTTGCTCAGTCCCTGCCTTCAGATTTTAGGAACTGAAGGCAGATGAAGCCAGAGGACTTCTCAGCAGCATCTGTTTGAGTATAACTGAACTACTGATACAAGGGATCTTATGCACCACATTTCACACAGAGACCTTAGAACATCCTACGGTGCCGTCATGTATATTAAAAATTAAAGTCCTGGTTTTGTTTGGTAAAGTGAAGTAAGGGAGTCTATTCTTAATAACATGTTGAGACAATTACATGAAAATTCTTGACAAGCTATTCTACTTAGTCAAAAGCATAGTATCAGCTTCCCATAATAACTACAAATGGAAGTAATGAAGGGCAAAGAGGAAAAATACTAAATAAAATACAACAAACAACTCAAGCAGATTAGCAGGCACTTTATGAAATTATCAGTTTGCAACAGTATAAACAATTTTAAGTCAATTTATAAAAAATATTCCCAGAAGGCAATCAAGTAAATCAGGTAATTATATCCTGTAAAGGGAGATAACATCAGGAAAATTAGAAACACTTCTGCACATAAATCAGAGGAAGGAAAGCCTTCACACTTCATTTACTCATTATCACATTTTATGTATTTCTTTGCAGAAGACAGGGAGCTGGCATGGTTAACGTTGGCTGCTGGGTGCCCTGATTATTGTCTGTGTGTATGGAAATGGCCTGAGGTCAGCTTACACAATGTTGTCAATCAACAAAACACAGAAAATTTCACAAACAGATGATGAAGCAAAGTGGCAGGACCTTATTCCATAGGAATATGGTTCACATCGTAAATACTGACATTGGGAGCGAGTCTGAGAGTCAAAAATTGAGCCTTGCTCAGACAGGATCGAAGACTTCCAAGGGTTTGGAGGAGCTTGGGATTTCAGCTCTGGGATCAAGCTTCAATAAGCTCATACATTTGTTGCTGCAGTAATCCTTCTGACCAGTGAGCATCCTCCAGTAAAAACAGGTCACATGTCTAAATTAGGAGGAACCCTATGGGTTTCTCTAGTTTCTTGTCTAGAAGCTTAGACTCCTTACTGGCTAAAGGCTTCCTTGGTTTGGACTAGCCATCAAAGGATGGACCACTTACTGATTTTTAGATAAAACACTTCCAGCACAGCTCTATGGTTGATGTATGTTTAGTATCTTATCTACCTTTCACAATTTTATCTGTCTTAGGATGGAAACAGCAACCAATCTTAGTAAGAAGATTGAAAGGTGGAGTCTAATTTCACTTCAAATTCTGTCAGCAACACCTGTGGTACATCATTTTGCTCCCTCTATCTGCAGTCAATCATGGCACATCTCAGTGTCTTTTAGTAATTTTTTCCATGGGGAATTGTTTTTTCTTTTGTCACTAGAAAAAGAACAGCACCAGTGTCACATATCTATAATGTAGCACTCCAGCCAAGCTGTTAAGCATCTATTTAAAGTTAGGCACATGCTTAAATTTCAGTAAATTTAACAGGACTTCAAGAAAGTGCCGGGAGCTAAGCATGTTTTAAGTGCTTTGTTGAACAAGAATGTACTTAAGCAAATGCTTAAATGCTTCCTTGAATTGGTGTCAAACATTAAATCAGGGACCTCGCTGTTTTTACTGATGTTACGAGTCATGCAGAAGAGATGGTATTTAACCAAATCTTCTGTTTTTTCCTTAGGATATGTAAGAGCTGTCCTATTTCCTGCTGCAAGCAAAATATATAAAAAAATGTCAATGGGGAATCGCTAGTTGCCAAAGCATCTCTGAGATATTATGGGAGATAAGCCTTTTAGTAGTTAATATTCGTCCCCAGCCACATCCCTACTTTATAGATTATCATTTCTCTTTAATAAGGAAAACCCTAAATCCCGCCGCTTCAACTGGAGATGGATTTCATTTACGGATTTTCATTTATTTGGTTGCAAGAAACCAAATTAAGAAAATTACTTTCTAACTAATTTTATAGTACTAAAGAACATCTGATGATATGCTGGGGAAAAGCTTCAAGCTTTCTGGATGAAGCCGTTAAGACATGAGTAATAATTGGAAATTTACTGTGAATAAATCTTGATGAAATTAAACTGCATTTAAGTATGTTCTATAAAAACCAGGTCAAACGGCAAATGACAAATGCCCCGTGTCACTCGGCCTGGGGAGAGGTATTGCATAAAACCAGAATAACTACTTCCTCTAAGTACTAAGCACAGATAAAACTGGTTTGTTGTTTGTTGTTGTTTGTTTTTTTTTCCCCCATTGTGTATAAGAAATCCAAGCATAGAATGAACAAATTTTTCTTTGTCATCCCTGACTCAAACCCACCTCTGGAAGGAAATGGCTGGAGCTGGGTGTAGCACAGTATGTCAGGAGACACAGCCTGCTCCAGCAACACACTCTCTGCCATTACACCCTGCTCTGCAGTGCTCTTCATCCAATCAGCCCAACTGCTTTTGTCATGGAGACAGGATTATGTCACACTGGAATTTTTCTGCAAACATTTTTATAGGCTGGTTCTTAACTGGTGTGAAATGAGGATAACGCAGCCCATTTCTCCCAGGTGCTGACTTGGTTGATTGTACAAAACCTCCCAACTCCCAAGCATCCCCACATCACTGCACACTGCAAGTAATGCCCAGGTGCAGTGCAACTCCTAACCCAGGCATCCACAGGGAGAGGTTTAACATGGTAACTACAAAGCAAAATGGCCCATTTGATTCCCGGGGAGCTAGGGTTTCACCAGCACTTGCAAAGCAGCATCACTATGCAACAAATATTCTGAACACAGAGAGGTCTCTCTCCTTAAGAGAACACAGAATAATGAATTTTACAAAAGTACAAAAAGATTATTCAATCATGAGCTATCATCCTTCTAAGACTTAGTCACAGTACATTAAAGCAATAGAAAACTACAAATGCCATAATCAAATGTTTTTGTAAGTCAATAATTTCAGCTTAAAGGACAGATTTTTCACTGGTGAGAACTGACATACTTGGTTGAAATAAATGGAGCTTTGACAATTTACTCCAGCTAAAGGTCTGGCCCATTGGTTTTTGAAATTCAAGCAGAATTGGAGGAAGAAAGTATAAATTTACAAGCAAAAAAGATTGAGAGAGGCAATGAACCATCCTGACCTTCACTTCCCAAGTCACAGACCAGAGAGCACAGCTCAGAATAAAGCAATGGGGAAGAAGCTGTGCTCTTCATTCACTTTACCTGTATTTCCTAATAGGGGTGGGAGAAGAATTGGCAAATTAGGATCAGATTTCCTATGTAGTAACACAGTTTGTGGAACAAATTAGGCACTACATGGGTACTATGTCCTGTTTCTCTTCAGCATTAATGACATTGGGAAATGATACAAAGTTCATCAACCAGTCTAATCCAAAGACCTCATTTTATAAAGCTCAAAATCTCAGTTTTACAAAATCTTGTCACTGAGTCATCTTAGCAAAGTAGCAGCAAGAGCTAGAAACCCAATGTACACCCAGACTCCCAGTGCCCACCTCTTTCCTAGCAATTGCTTTTATGCTTTCGTTAGAGAATCTAGACCAGAGAAGTTAATTGACTTGTCTACAATTAAACAAAAGGTTTCATGGAACCTCAGTCAGAAACTGAACCCATGCATCATCAACCCCAATTCAGCATCGTAAGCTATAAAAACATCCTTCTAGAAAGCCTTGGTTGGAAAGATGGAAGCCAGGATTTGGGAATGTGAGAAAATTAAAGAAGGGGTACAGGGAAAGAAAATCAACAAACAGTATGAGAAGCAGCTAAATTTTGATGGACAAGCCAATGCAAGCTGTGAAGGACACCTTCTTCACTGATGGTAACACAGCTGGGAGGCAGAGCCAGGGCAGGCCAAGCACACAGCTCTGAGACCACCCCAGGCTTTGCTGCATACCCAGCCCTATCTGGGCTTGGGGCTGAGCTGGGTGCAGAGGAAGGAAAGCTTGGAAAATTCCACAGATGTAGCTCAGACTTCAGCATGAAACAAAAATATTATAATTTAGCGTGAAAGGCACATGTACTTCCTGAGGAAAACACCGGGAAGAAGGCATTACTTTTTTTGCAACCCTGAACAGAAGCATACTGTCCTTTTGTGAGATTACACAAAAGATATTTGCTAGCAGGTATGTACTAACTACTGCTAGTTTTTCCTTCACAATATGTTGCATTTACTACCATGCAGTTAAAAACAAAAACCCTGCTGATCCAAACCCTTTCAAGTAAGGTTTGTTATGTTTCCTGCTGTTACTATTTGTCCAGTAATACTTTGCTACAGAAGTTAGGCAAACTGTTTAACAGTCCCCACGGAAGCTGGCCCAGAGCCCTGCCCCTGCTCTCCCACCAGCTCGGAGGCCTGCCAAACTGCTAGACATTTTTATTTTAATCTAGAGAAAAGGAAGATAGAACTTGATGTTACTGATCAGCCCAACGGACTATCAAGACTTACCAGATACGTCTGCTGCTAATCTATGCTTTCTGGTTCACAGGAAGGTAACTCTGTACATGACATATGTGCAATTAATCTCTGATAATGCACTGAGAATAATTAACTCGTGATGTTTCTTTGTACCTACTTATCTCTGTATCTCTGGCTATCTCTATTTCCTTTTCTGAGACATCCTTTCAGACTATCCTATTTTTGATATTTATTTGCCATGAGTACACCATTGGCAGGCATCGTTAACTTTAAGGCACCAAGAAGAAAGAGTTCTATGCTACCCATTCGTAGCAATTCTGCAGTGAATGCCAGTGTGAAAAAAAAATGTATTTCAGAGCATCAAATAGGAGAGAGAAGGATGTTCTCTGAGAACAACTTACAAAGGGCTTGGGGTAGACTGATTTAGTGGCATCTGCTCATGAGGAGAGTGCAGCCCTTCTAAGAAAAGGTGGAAGGCAGCAGCCAAGCCTGTGAATTGCACATTATACCCTCCTGAATCCAGGCAGCTTTGCAGAAACAGAACATCCTGTCAGTGTGGCTACTTGGCAGCCTCAGGTAGCACTTGCTAACAAGGATGAGCTTTATTTATTATTTTTTTTAAAATAAACTCATTTTTATGATTACTCCAAAGTGAAGTGAGATTTTAGCATTGAGTTTGAGAACTACTGTCAACTGCTGCACAAATGCAGGGGCTCTTTCTGGAAGGTCACACTCAGCAAAACAGGGAACCAATTATACCCCTGCTCTCATGGCTTGCACTCAGGCTACACAGAAGTATGATGCCAGTTTCTTCTTGTAAGGATTGGGGATAAATCAGATCTGGGAAAAAAAATCACCATGCCTTTAGACAAACAGCGCAGCAGTTCCCTAGACTGAACTATTCAAACTCTTGCTTTTTAGTGGAAAGGATGAGTCTTGCAGATTCCCCTAGGGCCAGTGTCACTGCAGCCCCAGGAGAGAAAAGGATGCTCAGTGGTATGCACAGGTCTTGCTGCACCAATGAGAAAATGGCTCCAGCTTCAGACTGAAATATGTCTTGGTGGCACAGAACAGCAGCGCTCACTGCCTTTTGCCCAATTATTCATCAGCACCTACCACCAACTGAGCTTGTCAAAGGCTGCCTCTGACTGTTTGTTGTCTTCCAAGAAGTCAGCAGCAGGATGCCGCTTTTACACTCCAGGTTAGGTTTCCTCTCCCATCTGGCCTCTACTAAGTCTTCAGAGAGAAGATTTCATTTACAGGCTGTTTGCCATGAAGGAAGGAAACTGTCTGCTACTTCTGTTCTCTGCAGGGATGATGATACAGCATGCTTGCTCTGCTAACTATCTGCTACTGCTTTGTAGCACACAAGAAAAATGCCTATTGGCTGCCACTGGCTGCTAATAATACTCACAAGAAATACATTTATTATTTTTTTCAGGAATATGCTGCTCTTGAGTCCTCACTTGGATTAAAATTGGTACTTTCAGAGGCAGCACAATGGGATGGGGTATGGGAATGGAGGGAGACGGGACTTTCCATTACTTGTAATTCAGCTTTGTATGGAAGAGATGAATGCAAGTTTTTCCTCCTATCCTCTCTAGCCATAAAGCCCATGGGACTTCATCAAGCTCAATGTTGCTGCTCTTTCTTCATGCCTGGTTTTTATCTCCTTTTAAAAATACATTTAATCAGGACGCTGCAACTCAGTACCCTGGATAGCAGGAAGGGCAGGAAAGCAGATCTCTTGTCAGTGAAGGTTTTACTAACATGGCACAGATCTCCTAAGGAATTGATATGATGTCCCTATGGACAGCAGACAACTATGATTTTCTGCTGTCCTTTTTGGTTTGAAGTGCATGAAAATCAGAAAGCTAAGCTGCAGCTTGGCAAGATGTAATTCCCATAACACACATGGGCTGTGCACTGCCCATGCTAGGCTCTGGGTGGGATTGCTGGGTAGGACAGGGCACACCAGGATAGTGCAGGAAGCAAATCTGGTGGAACAAGGGCCAGTGCTATTGGGCTGGAGCGGGCAATTAAATCACCTTTCATCCTAACTCTGTCCAGATGACCTCAACAAAGAAACAAGAGCAGAGTCCTGCAGAGCAGAGTCCAGGAGCAAACTGACAGGCACATTAGTGGGGACAACTGAGGGACTGGCTCATGACACAAAGGACCAAACTCTTCCCTCAGCTACAGCTTCCCATGGCTCTAAGCCACAGAGCCAAATTCACACAAGCATCCTGCTCACAACCAAGACAAAGCTATTTTAATGATTAAAGTTGCAAGAACGTAACAAAGAATATTAATGATTTTCCCAACAACCCAACCCAGAAAATAAGTCCTAACATTTACAGTTCAATTCAGGTTTGGGCTTGTAGATTTTCTCAGCCCTCCCCTCAGGCCTTCAATCCTTGAACAGTCCTGCTAGCTCAGCTGAGGCGTCTGCAATAAGCCATCAATACCTCCCTCCTTCCATTTCCACTGTCTCATTTTAATTGTTTCAAATTCCTTTGGCGCTTGTCTCAGGGTAGTACATAACTCTGCAGAAATTCCATTGTCATGTAGCATTAATTTAATGTCCACTTATTATAAAGTGTTATGGAGAAATAATACACTATTTGTGGATGAAAATATTACATTAGAAACCTGACTGTATAATTAAGATGCTGTTTTGAAAGGTGCTGCCTATTGTTCAGCATCTTACTTTCCACAGAAAGAAAGTGCTGCTTGTTTTGACAAGCAACTGAAATTTACATTTATTGCTTTAACTGCAATGCTTTAACTGTCATTCTACAAGGAGAGAAATATTCTCTAGTTCAAAATACACTTTTCAAGGATTGATTTGGACATACTTACTTGCCTGTTTATATGTATTATTAAATGTCAAATTACCTTGGAAGTCTAATTTTCTTGTCCTGGTTGATAAAGAATTTGAGGGCACAGGACCCAGCAGCACTTCAGACCAGACCTGTTACATGACTAACAAAACTCGTCTCTTGAAGACAGGAGTTCTTACCATCACTTTTAAAAAAAGATTTTAATCTACTTAGACAGAACAGATAACTGTGAGAGTATATAGCTGCACTACAGGATGATTATCTACTGATACAGTGCTGCAGTTAAACTAAGATGCCTGTTTCCAAAGCAGTGCACGTGGCTCAGAGAGGGACCCTGCATAATGGAGGAAGAAGGGCAGCTTGCCTGGCAGATGCAAGACCATAACCCTGTGCTCTCCTGCCTACGAGTGCATGGCTGCCTTAGCAGGAGGGTCCTGCCACCACCACTGCCTTAGCAGGAGGGTCCTGCCACCACCACTGCCTTAGCAGGAGGGTCCTGCCACCACCACTGCCTTAGCAGGAGGGTCCTGCCACCACCACTGCCTTAGCAGGAGGGTCCTGCCACCACCACTGCCTTAGTAGAAGAGCCCTGCCACCACCATGCACCGAGCCTGCAGGGATAACAACTGTTGGCTTCAGCTCTTCCTCCGCTGGCAGAAATGAAGCTGCCCCCTCAGTGAACATCTACCTGGGATGGCTGCAAGAACTGCTCTGGACCATCACTTCTGAACTGGATTTGGCACAGACCAAAGGTTATTTGGTTCCTGGATGACAATAATTTTAACATCTCATCTGTGCCCCATCTGCACTGGCAAGAAAAGTAGATGCTGGTACTTCTGTAATGATAAACATCTATACAGACAATTATTAAAAGCTGCTAATGACTTTGGCAGCCAGTTTGAAAAATGACAGGATGACTAGTGGCTGAAGTTAGGCTGAATTGGACAACACAGTCCTGAACAACCCAGAACTCAGCATTTAATGCAAGCGTGATCCTTACACATTGCCACAATAAACATAATTACTAAAACCAACAGGAACTTAAAAATAACCAAATCCGCAGGCGATGTCTAAATAAATCCAAGTGAAGAAGCACTGAAGTTTCTGGAATGATGCTCCTTCATGCCATATTTTCTTGTTTTCATTTGCAGTATTGCCAACAATGTGAATTTCACAACAATAGGCGGGAGGTTATGGTTCTGCTAGTTAGTTTTGATGCTGTGAGACATAACCAAGACACAAGCCTCTGTATTAAGATGCTTGAGTTTGAAAGCTAAAAGTGTTTTGCTAAAGAAAGATCTTTCAGTGACTGGCATTCAGGATGCCATGGGATGATGAACATCAAACATCTCAAAGCAAACTCACCACACTGCTTCCAAGGTCCCCTTTTGTGCCTATCAGCACTTGGTTTTAGTCTTATAGCTATGGAACAGAAATTAAAAAGTACAAACTGAAGCAGGAACTAAATGGCTGTTTGTATTTAGTTTGCCAGGTCAGTGCAGAGGAGGGAAGGCTGCAGGCATCACCCATCAGGACAAAGCAGAGCACAGGTAACTCAGAGCCTGTCAGTCCACAGCAGCCATTATGCTTTAAAAAAAAAAAAAAAAGCAATAATTTTTCTCTCGTTCCAAAGATCATTGTTTCACACAAAATATGACGGTGTTTTAACTTAATGAAGTCAATGGTGTGAATAATTAAAATTACCCGATAAAAGAGAAATCAAAATGCACTTTCCTTCCAAGTTTGAAGCAGTTACAGGATATTAATTAAAAAGTAACCAGAGGAAAAAAAAAAATTACATTATGCTCAAATAAAACTCTCTGAAAATGAAGGGCTGAATTGTAACTAAGTGGATCCAGGCAAGACGATGGAACTGGCAGGTAGCCCTTTCCAGTTTCTCCAGAGCAGTTTTTGGACAATAAAAGGAAGTGTTGGAAATTAAGTGTCTGCAACTTCCCTGTCATTGCAGCAGTGACAAAGAGCATATGTCTGTTTAGCTTCAATGAAAGGTCTGTAAATACTGCTGGTAAATAGACAGTTGTCTGAACAATTAAATCAGGGGAAATTATTACCCTGCCAAAGTTTATGCAGAAGAAGACAGAAGCGATGCCGTCTCACAGCACTCACCTCCCAAGCACTTTGCCAGCCAGATGCAATTCCCCTGCACTGCAGCCATGGTAGAGAGCAGAGCAAGGAGGAGCCTGGAGAGCTGATGAACCTGCCCATGGCATGGGGACACCCCGCTCCCGGGAGCTTGTCTCTGCGTGCTGCCAAGGCCTCTCCTCTTGCTGGTCCACCAGCTCGCCTCTAAATTAGGCACTTGACCACAGAAAGAAATTTTTGCCTGATCTCACCAGCATCACTGCAAGCACAGTTGTCCCTGCCCACCAGCTACATTCCAAGAGCACTCAGCCTAGGCAGAGCCTCACCCTGAGGGGTGAGGTAGGGTCATTAGTGTAAGCTTTCTGGCTCACACAGCAGTAGGACTTAGGAAGAGTGGATCGACTGATGGCTTCAGAAGCTCACTGACAACTTAACACTGGCGTATGGCAACAATCCACAAGCACAAAACTGATACTATTTAAGTATCAAGACTACTTAAAGATGAGTGGCAGCTAGGAGAGCTCAGAGCAGAAGGGATGAGGTAAGGGAAAGTTCGACAATGAGACAGAAAACACAAGATGGGGAAACAGAAAAGGAAAACAAGAACCTATTCCAATCTGTTGTTTCCTCTGTTACAGCTGATATCTCTTCCCTCTAAAAATGCAGCAGCCTGTCAGAGGTTTAAGTCTCATAATTTATTTGGTCTGATGAAATTGAGGGAGTTGCTGTGTTGCCAGGCACGAGGGTATGGACATGAACTGCTGAGCATATGGATCCAAATTTCCTCTGCTTCCCAACTCGGTCCCAGCTACATGAGATTGTCGCAGTGATGTACAAGGACCTGTATTTTGTATTAAGACAATAATCACTTCAATCCTCCAGGATAACACAATAATTTCAATTATTACTTACAATAAAAAAACAGCAAGGTGCTCCATTGCTGAAGGAAATATTTATTTTATATTTTAGCTAAACATACAGCGTGTGTTTATTATTTTGAATGTCACATGATCCCAATGTCATTTTGAGAATGAGCAGCAAGGCCTTAAATTTTTACTGTGTTCCTTCATAGCTGATCATTTCTATATCCAGTAAAAATGCTGCTCATGGTAATACTATTTCTCTTAAATATATCACAAGCTGCTGCACAAGAACTGTTACCAACTGAAGGCAGATCATGAAGATGTTGTACTTCAGAAAACAAGAACATTCTTTGTAAATTGAAACAAAAACCATTTGGCTTTTAACAGGGGAATCTGAAAATCTAATGCACACCTCCATCTGACAGCTGGGATTTCACCCTACCATGTGAGAAGAGTGGAATCAGCTTGGAACCATAGCAGTGATGGATGTTCACCCATCCCATGCTCTGAATGTGGGTTTCTCATTGGCTGCATCAATTTACATCACATTTCAGAAAGGGAGAGGAATGGTTTAACTATCACATGAAGGTAAACCTCAGAGTTATTTACCCAATACCAGCATAAAGCCTCAAACCTTCTGTTATATATACAGGCAACATTTTTTTTTGTTAAGTGAAAATTTACAGTCTCTGGAATGATAAATGAGATACAGTTGTTAGGCATCAACTGATAACATCTTGGGCTAATGATCCCTACAGCATTTCAGCACAAGCCAGCACAAAGATCACAGAACAGAAATAGCAAGACTACTGCTTACAACCCTTGTCCCCAAGCAACGAACACCTTACTGGTAACGATTTGCTTACATTTCTTCATTTTTTTTTATATGGAGTGCTGTGCTGAGATTTTATTGGGGGTTGCTGGAGGACACATGGACAGCAGGGGATAAAGAGTTGCAGGGAGACATGTTCTTGGTAAATCCTCAGAGGCAGAGAGCTCTATCCCAGGGAAGGATGTGCTGTTTGGGTGGTCCTTCCTGTTTTAAACGGATGAGGCAGTTGTACCCAAATGTAAAGACCCACCTCTAATCCTTCAGGGATCCTTTTCCATTTGGCTTTAGCTACCATTGAGTGAACCACATAAGAGAAGTGGAGAACTGGAGAAGCAGCAAAGTCAGTGAGAGTGACTCTGGCCAGCAGCCACAGAAACAGGGGTTTTCTGGTTGACGGTACCATTGCCTTCCGTTACTGTAGGACTCCATACATTGCACATGCCTTTTGCCCCACCAGTTGTACCTTGGCAACACACAATGCACACTCTTTTTAAAGGTCAGCCTTGAATCATGCAGCGGTACAGCTGTTAACCGTAATGGTGCACAGAAGGTCCACAGTGTTCTCCAATGCAAGTAAATAGCAACCAAAACTAAATACTTCAGAGTTTCAGATAAAATATCATCTTCCATACTCACCGAGCTGTAGTCCAGCAAAGTCTGTTTCAACCTGAATTTCATGCAAGACTCTTCACTGGCTTTTTCAGCACGTCTTTAAAGCACACGGGCACTTGCCAGAGAATACTGTGCACATGCATTTCCTATATGGTAATTTCCAAGGCTTCTAGTATAGATCACTCCATAAATGTATTTTTCAGTGCTACAAGGTAAGATTCTGATCTCAGTCATGCTAGTGTAAATCTATTCTAATTTCATAACCTAGCCTTTAGCATTTTTAATTTCTAAGAATGCCACTGGGGTATATTTACTTCCTATTTTCTACAGCCTGTTGGGTGAGAATTATAGTCATGTTGTCCAAAGCACACTCTAATCTTATATGCATCCATTAGTGACTTAAGAAAAATAATCAGATTGTCCAATCAGCCTAACAGATAACACACAAGCCATCATTTACATGTTATCCCTTTCTGCAATATTGTGATTTCCACCTGGCCCCAGGGTAATACACTATCGGTATTAGCAATTTTCCTTGTAAATTAATCAGAACCACCTAGCAAATAATTACAAACTTCTCTTCCAAATCTATTATCTTCAAGTTTAAATGTGGGCAGATGGTAGGCCTTAGGGCATGTTTTATTCCAGGTATGGAATTAATTGATGATTTCTCACATTATAAACAGAGAACTTCGAATTATTGTTGAACCTCTAGTTTTTTTCCCTCTCATCCTGCTAATGTTCATGTTAGGTAAATGTCTGGCAGCAAGGAAATGTGCATTTTAAATACTCGGCCTATTTAAATTCAGGTATGAAAACCACAGGCTTCCTTCTCACTAGCACACTGATATTCACAGCTTCTCTATAATACTCATCCTCTGATGGGTAAGAATTAATTTATTCCTGAGGCTGCCTGCCCTTCAGTGGAGTTGGACACTTTCCTAAATAGGAAGGACTATGACATGCACAGTAGTTTCAGAATATAAATAGTCTAAGACATTTGGGTTTGAAAATCAATTTTTCCTTCAAATTGATACCCTAGAGCTGAGAACTGATTACTCATTAATTAATTAAGCTTTCAATGAACACAGGATCTTTGGAAGCCCAGACAAGGGGGAGGGGAGCTCCTGGAATACCTGGTCACATACATGGGATATCTAACCTCCATGCTTTAGAAGGCCTTTTCTCATTAAGCCATGAAATTGAGATACCATCCTCCTTAAAACCAGGATATAAAGACAGGTTTATGTGAAAGGCTTCCCTCACATATTCAACAGGTTGTGAATCTCAGGCTTAGACATCCAGGCACCTGGGAAGTCTCCATTCAGTCTGAACACCCACCTATTATGGAGTTATACAAGTACCAAGGTTTGCCTTGAAGGCAATAGTGTTGTACTGCATCACTTAAAGCCATCAGATCAACTAAACCAGCTTTGTAATTAAGAATGTATTTCATGCTCAATACCTTTTCCTCAGAACAGTGTGGTACTTGCCATTTTTTACTCCTCATAAATTGAGATATACCAAAAATAAACCCATTGTCTATTGCCTAGACTTTCAGCATCAGTGCTATTTGCAGTGTACAGCTATCTTCCATATCTTAAATACCATGAATGTGAGCTGACCACAGGCAGCCAAGGTCCAGTATGGACACAGTAATACCTATTTTAAAACATTATTATTTGTCTTATTCTATGTAGAGATGGAATTCCTTCTGTGAGAAATAAATAAATAACTCTTTATAAATCACAGCCATACAACAAAGCACTGGGAGTTTAATTCATTGCTTCCTTCCTTTATTATTTTTCTTTATGACTTCCTCATTTGGAACTTCTCCTCTTCCATCACTCACACAAGTAAAAACACGCTTATGCAACCATACATCACATTTCCCTCTCTTTCCTGGAAGGAAGGGGGAGGAAAAGAGCTCCAAACAATTGAAACCACCAGAGAGATTCTCCCAGTTGAGACAAGTGACAAACATGTAGCTGCCACAGTGTCCCTCTCACTATTGTCTCCCAAGGACAGCCTATCAGCACTGCACATGGAAATCCTAAATTCACACTACAGCCAAGGAAAATCCCTGGAAAACAGCTGTTAAAGAACATTTGTTCTTAAGACATTCTCAAGAACTATGTAGGTATTAATATAAAGCCTTGGTCATAGAGATGGTATGAATGGAAAACTTTGTTCCTGCTTTTCACTTCAGGAATGCCTATTCTTTGTCAGCAACTCGTGATCAGCAAAATGAAACCAGAACAACTAAGGGGGTAAAAGACAAAAAGACAAACA
Source organism: Hemiprocne comata (assembly GCA_020745705.1). Lineage (NCBI taxonomy): Eukaryota > Metazoa > Chordata > Aves > Apodiformes > Apodidae > Hemiprocne > Hemiprocne comata. The sequence goes on along the minus strand of CM036602.1, from coordinate 7,337,302 downwards.
GTCTTTAATAATGTATAAAGCTGATCACAGTGCATTCCCAAGACTGAGATCCAATGCCAGAATCTAGCAAACCAAGCATTCTGATTGCATTACTAGAAGATGCCTGATGCACAAGGAACAGGATTCATTTTAAACAAGCAACTTCACTGGCCAAGGTTCTCAAGAGCAATGGATCACTTTCAACACCCAACCTTTCTTCCACCCCTGTCTACTGATACTTTAAGAAAAGCCTTGCTTTCAGAAGATGAAGCTTATCTTGAAGTATCTAGAATTGTAGGTGGGAGGGAGGTGGTGGTTGGCACTCAAAATCTTCACTGGTAGCCAAAATGACAACCTGTCTCTGAAAACAGCAGGCACTGAGCCCAATGGGAAGGGTATTCCTGAAGTACACATTATGCTGCACAAAGCAAGAGCCTAAAGTTGTGTGACCTGACAAATCAGCCATTACAGTGAGAGTGGTGATGGATTCTGTGATGGGAAGTGTGGTGTCAAGTCATTACTTACCAACCTATGTATCCTAAGGGGCTGGAGGAAGGATGCATTAAGATCTGGAAAAAGTAGGCAAGCAAGAAGCTCAGGGATTCCATAGACCAAATTCAACCTCCTTGAACAGGAAAACTTTGATTTTGTACATCTAAGTAAGGAGGATTCAGATTCTATTATCTCTCTTGGCCTCTTCACTGAACAGAACTGTTTAGGTAATGCTTAGAAAGGGAAAGACAGACATGGTATAACTAGAAACCATGAACTGCATTCTCTCAGCAACACATTCAGCTCTTTGAAGACCAGCAGGAATGTTTAGTAATAATTTTTATAAGAAAAAGGAGAATGGATGCAACTTAATTCCATAATTAAAGGGTTAATTATATGCATGATAAAAATAAGTTTTATGTTTTACTGTGCACACCCAATCCCCATAATCTGGTCATAAATAAAAGGGCTGCTGATAAGGAAAGCTGCAGGCAGGAGAGCAACTCACCATCTTTAATGGGCAGTTATATGACATGCTGCTAGTACATTGGCAGTAAATCAGCAGAAACATCTTTTATAGAGTTCTAGCTTTTATGATGTCATTAACTTTCCTCCTTATACTTAAGGGATAATGAAATAAAGTCATGAGGAGGGATCAAAGGATGAGCCCGAACTGTGTAGTTTGAAACAGCCGCAGGGGAATCAATTTTGCCCACACTTTCCTGCAGACATTTTGATGGCAGAGAGGAGTGAAGAGTGGAGGAGGCAAGACAGACCACAGAACTTTTGGCAAACACTGAATAGCACACATATTAATGAGCTGTTTCATGAGAAGAGTTCTTTAAGCAATATTCCTGTGGCTTCAAAACACTGCAATTTAGCAATAATTTAAACATACAAGGTGGTGGGATCAACACCACGTTCAAAGCAATGGCAAGACAGGCTGCAAGGTTAGCACACCCACGTTGGAAAGATGCCAGGTGCAACAACATTGTCTCATCCTCTGGTGTAATTAAAGCAGGATGGCAATCAATACAGTAATGCACAGCAAACAATAACCAGTGGACACCACTAAACTAAGGCAGTAACACTGGAAAGTTATGACAGTTATGAACGATTTAGGTCAAGTCAGGCATCAATCTAACACAAATGGAAGAAAATGTTGCCAGTGGATATGTACCAAATTAAAAAAATAATGTAAACCTTCCTCTGCCTAGCAGCATTCACTTTGATTAAAGTTATTCCCATAATGTCCCTATCAGACAAGCCTTAAAACGCACGATGAAGCTTCCTGGTTTTCCTGATGTCTAGAAGCAGCTTTCAGAGGGCTCCCTGAAGGGGCTGGCTCTGGATTCCCTTTGGATAGTACAAACATGTACGAAAAATAAACAGAACCAAGATGGGGTTGGTATCAGAGCACACTTTTGTGCAACACCTACAATGGGTCTGTGAGTAATAGACTATGTCAACACATTTTAGCAGCCATTTATAACTCACAATGCTGTTTGAAAGTCACAGCCTAGTTTGTATGGAAAATCAAAAAACTCTCTTGTATCTATCTTAAGTTCTACAAAAAGCATTTCTTCCATCCCAAGGAATGGCATCCTATTAAGTCAAAAGGATAATGTTTTTTTCCAGCATCACATAACATGTGTCTTAAATATTAGCTTAGACTTGAACAGGAAATGCCATTTGTTCAACACTTCATGACTGTTTACAGTTGCAGATCTCAGATGTGATCCAAAACTCTATGAACTGAAGAGCCTGCAAGGCCTGCCACAAGCACCTGGAGGATGTCTTTAGACAGCAAAGCATGACAGCTTCCTGAATTTGGGTGAGCATCTACCCCATTTGCTCACCTGAGAGATTTGTTCAGCTTCAGAGGAACTCTTTTGAAGATTAACAACTGCTAGATTTGGCCCACACAAGACCCCATGCTTAGTCTAGGTTAAAACTACTGCTATTAGCTTATTGAAGGCAAATAATGTTTTGAAAAATACCATTACTATCACAGAATTGAGAGCCTCAATTCCATGACATAATTTTAAAATTGGTAGGGGAAACATCATCTTGACTTCTTGTTCATTCCTTACCATTTATTGTACTCTCATTTACTCACTAAGAGCAAATGTTGTGTCTTCCCACTGAAGGAAGATACCCAGTGTTAGCTGTTCCTTAACACACAAATGATATGCAACCTAGATCTCCTCCTCCTTGCAGCCCAATGTTTTCTTTCACTTGTTTTGCATAAGTCTGTTCAGCAGGTTTTGCCATGGAAATTAAGATGGAGAAGTTAATTAGCCCATCTTAGGGATTTGCACGAGCACGTGGGAAGCTCCAAGTCAGTGCATCTGTCTGCAGACATGGTGGTCATTAGCATGAAGAACATTTATCAACAAGTGCTGTTACATTTTCCACAAGCAACCTTTGAGCAAAATACTAGCTATGCTGTATAGCAAGGATCAGACTTGTTAGTTAAGATTCTGAAGGCTGCTCTGCCCAAGTATCACACAGCTTGCAGCAAAGTACCAACTCCACTCATCTTCCCATTCCAATTGAAACTGTCTTTTGTCTGATATATGCATGCAGTGGTGTGATGGAAGAGTAACCCATCCCATCTGCCATGGAATAATAATGGCTATGTCAATGTGCCCGTGTCTATCTCCTGCCTGAGGATCTTAAACATACTCCCCACCCTCCTTGCAACTGCAGCTACGTTGAAAGTTCAACCCTGACAAGGCAGTATTAGAGAGATGGAGGGAAACTCTACTGGTGTTATTAAAAGAAGGGAGGGGAGGGAATGGAGGAGCTAATTGCATGCACTGTAGCTCTTCCTAAAAAAAGAAACTGAGTTATCACAGTGTTTCTCGTAGGACTTTATGCATTCAAACTCCTCTAAATGAGGGACTACACCATGTATTGCACATCGCCATAGAGATGATTGTCTACCATTACCTAAAATTGAACTGAGCCTGTTCAACCTACCCTGCACTCCAATTTGTCACAGAAACAGTTTCCCTGGCCCATTCACATAATGAATGTGGATATGAAGTTAATGCCAAGGAAGACAAGCACCCTCAGGGTTATTTAAGCCTACCCTTCTCTGTCATTCCCTGCATTATTTCTTAGGCAGAATTACATAGGAGTTTAAAAAAAAAAAAAGCAGCTAAAAATATTTTACTGTTACTTATTTCAAAATCCATCAGGATCAATCTTAAAACTTGTTTATTTTCAGAGAATATACTGAAGGACATGCTGCACACGTATATTTTGTCAGGCTAATGCCCCTCCTGTTTCTATGGAAAGCTTCTCAAATTCTTCATGTATTTCATGTTTATCCAGTGAAGTATGAAATATATACCTGGTTCCACAAAGCAACAAGTCATATTTCAGAAGCTCAGCACTTTGTTAGAACACTCTGAATGAAGTCCTGTCCAGCTGAAAGGAAAGGCTCAGCTCCCACTAACACCAGTCAGAGTGAGAATTTAACTCTTTTTAACTGTCCCTTCTGGCTTAAACATGGCCATATGAGTGATAAGAAGGTAAAATAAACCAGCTTCTGTGTTATGACTGCAGCAGATTCAGGGAGGAATCGCGTTCAGCCAACCTCTCCAGGTACTGTTGAAGTCCATGCTCATATCCAACCAAGAAATGTTGTCTGTGCTGCAACATTTTGCAAGATTCATTGTCACCTAAACAGCAGCAATGCACGTATGCCAGTCAAGCCTGTACTTGGAAGATACCAGCAGGACTGAGGTGCCTTGAAACACGAGGCTTGTGAGCTGGGAGGTTAAAAGCAGCATTAGAGAATTAGGTGTCCCAATTCCCACTGAGAACTAGTGGTAATTAGTATCTACAATAATACAAAAGGCCATGCAATTAGCATGCAAAGATGGTGGTGCAAAAGGCAGGCTGACTGAGATTTAATTTTTAGGGTTTCCACAGAGATTTTATTTACAACCTAACACTTGATTTTACCTTCAATATTCCACTATATCCTACCTACCCTATCCTTACAGCACAAAGCCAGCAAGATTGTAACACAGGGCTTATCTACAGAGAGCATTTCCCTGCTATCAAGTCTGTGATGTCTCTCAATTTAAATTGCAATGGTTTCTTTTTGAAGGATTGCTAAGTGGCAAGAACAAAACCTGTGACTGTCAGGCTCTAAGCATCACAATTTCTTATGGCTTTAAAGCAGAACATTAAGACAGGATGAAGAATTAGCTATGTCAAGGAGAAAATTTGCTACTGTCAAATTTGTTTAGCTATTCGGAGTTACAAATATGATTTGCTGCTACCAAAAAATCAACTAGGCTGTATTAAAAGTGTAATTTGATACCCAGTTATAAATCTCCTTAATAAAGGTGTGGTGCAAATGATGTTATCCGTATATAAAGATTAATTTCTATTTAAATATATATAAATTCAGGAAGCTGAACGATGCTGAAGATGACAGAGATTTCTTCTAAAATAAGAAGTTGCTTTGTTACTCCTGGTAAATGCTAATTCTTTTTGCTGCCCGTTTGGTTGCACTTTACATTTAACCACACAGTTTTATTTATTATTCTCACTCTGAACTTTCACGGCATCCCTTTCATCAGTTAAATTCCCTCTTTCGAAACAAACATCTATTTGAACAAAAACAGTCTTCAAAAAAAAAAAAAAAAAGAATCAAAGCATTTCTAGTGAAATGAAGTTTTCTGGACTGAATTACCCAGCCTACACCATAGCATGCTCAGCCACTGGAAATTATTTAGAAACAACCGAAGGATAGGGCCAAAGGCCCGAGGCCTTTATCTGGGCCAGATGATTGATGTGCTGTGGGCCCCGCTGTGGTTAACAGTGATTTTTATCTGTTGCTAGCAGCAACAGTCAGGGGCACAGCGTGAGGCCAGCAGCCGGCCGCGGCGCTGCAGCAGGCCCGCACACAGGGACAGACAAATAGTCTTTTCAGCCGGACAGGTCTCGTGGGGGGCTTTGACATAAAGGGCCCTTTGGAAAGGCTGGAATTGTCAGCCCTTTGATGGCCGCATGCTGGGCCATTAGCTTCTGTTACTAATTTGCGGTGCATGTGAGAGGGCAGATCCACGGGAACACCTGCGAGCGGCTCGGGTGCATTGTGGGATGGGTTTTGTAGGGAGAGCCGAGGAATAAAGGACGAGGCATAACCCTTCCATCTAAAGGGCAGATGACACAGGCTATTATCGTTTCCAGCCATCAAAAGGACGGCTCTGAAGTAACATCAAGCCGTCTAACTCAAATCTGGAAAAGCAAAGAAACTGGGGAAATTCAGAGTTAATAAGGGGCCATCTGTAATACAACGTGCTGGGGAGAGGTAACCTTGCACATTGGGACATCCAAGAGGAACAGGCAGGATTCAAGGATAAATAATCACCTGTGCTTGTACCAATTCTGAAATTCCCCATTTCATCTAGCCTCTGTTTGCAAAATATAAAAATATAATGGGGGAAAGTAATACTGAAGATGTTCACAGCAGATGCCAGCCCTGGAGTGAGGTGGAAGAAATGCCATTTTAAACTGTTAGGGTAACTTCTTAAGCCCATGGATTCCTGCACTCGAAACAAGATGACATTTTTCCACCAGTAGATCCCATAGACCATTAAAGCCTTCATGCAACCGGGCCTGCCAACACACCCTGAAGGTCTCCCTGCCCCACACATGAGCTAACTGAGGCACAGCAAACAGCATGCCTGAGATCGCAGAGTGAGATTATCAGAGTGCTGGGAATACAACACAGACCTTCTGTCTCCTCCTCCTGGCTTTGAACACAAAACCATGCTTCCTTTGTTGGTTAACGTTCAGGATACTGAAATTAGAAGCATTCAAGGCTTTAATCTTTAAAGATTAATATAAAAGCAACTTTTTTATTACATTTGTGCAAGCAGCCAGAAAAGTATACACTGTAAAATAATCCTCAAGTCATACTACTGTAGGCCACTTTAGTGGCTAATGAACATGTTAACTTTCAGGCTGAGTTTCACTGGAAAGCAATTTTTCCAAACAAATTATAAAGTCTACTGGAGTAATGGGATCATTTACAACTCTCACTGTCACAAAAATATCACTCCAACAAAATTACATAGGCGCCAGAGGCCACCACACTATCCAAACAAATCTGACCCCAACTCCAGTCAGATGCAAGAAAGCCCCCTGGGAGAGGTGTGCCGAGTCTGCACGGATGCTGAAGGTACACTTGTATCAAACAGAATTTCTGTAACACTTGGCTTGCACAGTCTGTGCTCGTGGTACAGCAGTGCTCAGAGGCAGGAGCCACCAACAGGGCCCCACCACACCAAGCCAGTGGTTTTCAGCCCTGGGACATCAGACCTCCGGCTTTGCCGAGTTCTTCTTAAATGAGCTGTAAAAAGGTAGCTCAGAAAAGAAAGCCTGTGGTCAAGGTGGCCTTAAATTTAAAATATAGAGCTCTACACCTTTAGTGGCATTCCTCTCAGAGCATTTGCAAATTGGAAGAAGTTGAAAACCACCAGCAAGACTCTAAGTGAGGTATGAGAGAAACCTACCTTTAAAAAGGAGGTTACAGTAAAAGGTCAACAGACTTTGACCAAATTGAAACCTGAAAAATACTAAAAGCACATTACTACAAGCCTGAAATCAGAAAATGCCAACAGCAAGGCTCTGTTCTGTATCTGGCTCCTCACAATGCAACTTTAATTACACATTCTTCCTACCTGTGCTTTCAGCTTCACAGCAATTGAAAACATTTAAATGTCTAAAAACCCCAATTCAAGAGATCTTGATCAAGCTTACAGCTTATTTTCGATGACTGCCTTAGGTTTCACAACCACTGATAAGATTTCATTTCTTTTAAAGCAAATTCTAACAAAATCAATCAACTCGGAGAATGTACTGGTGAGTGAAAAACACCACACTCAGTAAAGCCACAGCCACGCTGTGGCCCTGCTTAGTAGAGACCCACTCCCTCTTTCTTGGGATTTCTGCAACTTCCTACTGATGTCATTGACAGAGATGGAAAAAATGCTACTGTTCTCCCACTCATTGTCCAAGGCCAGCGATGTAAAGAGCTACCTGAATGGAATACACACAAGGATGTTTGCCCAAGACAAAGACAGATCAGAGATAAGGTTTTGATCAGATCAGGTGTAAAACATCCACCAGGTGTAGCAGAAACTAGTCCAGTTGAGGATGTTCCTTGCACACTCCATTTCTCTAGTAGAACAAAGCAAAAAACTTCAAAATCCCCTACCTCACCCACAAGCTCTAGATAAAGCCAGCAGGTACCAAATGCACTGTTGAGACACTGGACTATTTGCACACCTCATAGATTATGATTGTCCCACTGGTCCTGCACCCGAGGGCTGGCAGGCAGCCCCTGCAGCAGCTTTGCTCCTGCACTTCTCAACATTACTCAACCCTTTCATGCAATCATCTGCTACTCCCTTTCCCTGGCTGTCCAGTATAGCAATGAAGAAAATTAATGTGAAACTGCAAACTGCCCTTCTAATTTTTCTTTCTCTTTTCAGAACCTGTCCTCCTCTTTGATCTTCCCAATGAGCCTGTTTTGACTGCTGAGCCAACCACCCAAACAGAAACTTTAAAGTGCAAGTCTGTGATGCACACTGTGTCATAGCACTTTGGGCCAACAAGATGGGTAGCGTGCGGACACTTCAGCTAAAAACATTCCAAACCCCTTCTTCCTAAACACCAGGTTAATCTAAAGTTCATTTGCATTGCTCTTCATACATGTATGAACACGTATACTCCATTTAAACTACACTGCCTAAAACAACTTCCACTGTTTTTCCCATTCAGTGCTGCAGTAGTACTGGAAGCTTTTGAGGAACTGATTTCCATTATATTTGAAAGACTACTCAAATTTCAGCATTCAGTTCCAAAAGGCAACTTATCACATCAATCCTGCCAACCCAACAGCTCAGTGGCCATCATTCAACTGAGGAACTCAACAGAAATGCTTTCCAAAATCCCTAGGCTAGGTTTGCTGTTCCTCCCTTTCTCCAAGATGCTTTAGAACTTAGTGAGTTTACAGATGAAGAGAGGTCTGACAGGCTGTGCTGCCCCCAGTAATTCTGCTCTCTGCATCAACCACAGTGGAGCCCCTCAGCAATGCAGGGACTAATTGTCAGCTTGTGCCAACATCCTTCAGATAAAACTATTAACTTCACATTGATCATCATACAAATAAAGTAACTGAAATAAAACAGTGTCACAGAATCAAATTCCTTTGGTTTTGATGTAATGTGAGAAATATCATTGTTTGTCTGTTCTGAAATGTAAATATGTAAATAAGTATGTATGTAACAGTATGCTTTAAAAAAAATTCTAAAAGCTGCTCCAAAATTACACACTAAGCTTGAGAAAAAGATGGAGATGTGGAAGTCATAATTATTTAGCAATAGGATTAATCCAAAGAGATTGGTTAGAAATAGAAATTCCATTCTAGGAAGGGCAACACTTTAGCCACCTCCTCAGTGTTCAGCACAACAATTAGTAGGAGTTTCATTGCTGTACATCAAAGATGTGGTCTTGGCTTGGATAAGATTTCACAGAAACTCTTAAAAGGGATGTGTTAAATACACCTCTCAGGAAAAACTGCCTAAAAACAACAAAACCTGCAAAAAAAAAAACCACCCCAACCAACCACAACACAAGAAACCAACCACTCGCACACACACAAGTTTCCAGACATTTAATTACAAAATATAAGCGTATGACAGACATCAACAAGCCTACAGGAAGATTCCTGCTTCAGTATTCAATGCAGCCTCAATAAATATTTCAAGGTTTCAAATGGATGCTTTGCAATAGCAGTTTCCATTTGCACAAGTGCCAGAAGGGAAAATTCAACACAGGCTTAAAGCAAAACCAGAGTATTTTCCTGTAAAACTTTAATTGGAAAACTGACACTATATAATCTGTACATCATTGCCTTCGAGCTGTTGTTAAAAAATTAAAGCTGTATCAAAAGAACTGCTTTGTTAAATTAACACGTTATGCATACCAGACATAATCTGCACCAGGAAAGGAAATAGCTTTGAGTCAAAAATGCACAGATTGTTATGGTTGTCATTGACAGAGGCTGAGCCAGGCAAGGTAAGCAGACAAAAGCATCTTACATGCCTCCTGTATCGATACATGCCCTTACAGACACGTAGGCTTTATTTCAAAACCTGAACAAAACCAACAGACAGGCAGGATTTCATTACAGTTATTGTTACAGCTTCAAATCACACATCAGATTGTGTGAATTCTGTATGAAGTTTTGACAAAGTGCAGGTACAGGGAGAGGCTGCGCTGCCAGAGCCCTGCTGCCGAGCCCACCTTTGCTTTTTTTCCAAGTCTGGCAGCAAGGAAGGGGCTGGAGCACCCAGTGCTAGCACGATGGCCTCAGTGGGTGCAAGGGCTGTGGACCAGCCATGGAAACCTCTCCCCAAGGGTGTTAGGCATCCCAGCCCCTCGGTCCAGTGGGATCCCGTCTTCCCCATGCCTGCTTGGCAGCCACTGTCAGGATGGGCACCTGCAGCATGGGGAGCTGAGCTGAGGGACAGAAGCTGAGGGGCCTGCTTGGAGGAGAGGGATGGTCAGAAAGTGATATTGCACAAGCACCACAGAGCTCCTTATACTCTAGGCACAAGGCACAAAAGTTAGGTGGACCTTCTGTTCAGAAGTACCTATTTCAGTAAATACTCAGTAAAACACTCTCCCCATCCGCACATCTCAATGTACAAAGGAGACAAATACCACTACCACATTTTAAGGTTAGAGAAACTCAGGTGCTGAGGCTCAGAGCAACTGCCCAAGGCCTCTTTGAAAGTACTAATTTAAAACCTAATTTAAAATTTTCTTAAGGTCTCTCTCTGAAGCTTGTTCATTCTAATCCTGAGGTTTGCTCAGTAAATATGAGAAAAACAAACCAAGGATATGATCACCTCCTCTGTTTGAATCTTTGCAGGCTCATGTCATGGCCACCATCATTTTGGCTTCAGACTAGCTCATGCTCATCCAACAGGCTATGCTTTGAGAAGTGACTCATCACTTTGCACACCTAAACTCCTGACAATGTGACAGCCTCAAAGAGACCAAGTTTTCTAAAAATACAGAGAAAAGTCCCCTAGAAAAGACTGGTTCCTCTCATATGTTTCAAGTTGTTCACCTCTGAATTTGAAGTGCCAAAGTGATTTTGGAAGATGTGAACTCTAACGTTTCCTCAATAAGATTTTACAGCTTTGCACACGAGGCTCTGTCAGCTCTGTTCCAGGCACTGAGAGTCTAAGGCACGGCTGTGGTCTGCAGCGGTGAAGATGGGTTAACTGTTTTGAGGCTTTTAAGATAAGCAAAATTTCCCTTGACGTTGCAAACCCTTCAGGTGGTTAGAGACAACAGTTTCTGCTTTTTTGATGTCTTCTCAGAAAACAGCTCAGATAATTTTATCAGTCTCTGGGGTGACCATCAGATAACCAAGCTATTCCTGTCTGAACCACTCAATGCATCTCCACCTTCCTGTCACTGGCAATCCACAAGACAACCAGGGGATTCGAGCTAACCACACAGCTCACAACTTAACTGATTAAGTAGGTGGGAACTGATGCCAGCTCAGCTCAAAGTGTCTTTCTCTGCTAACCAGAAGCTAGCCGCAGGCTGTAGAGGGGAATGACCACAGATAACACACTGATACCGAAACCGTTTGGTGAAGTTGCAGCTTCCTGTTCGAGTGCTCTCACAATCTCTTAGAAATGAATCTTCAGCAGGAAACTGGCTGCAGCTAAATAGGCTGCCTAGGTCGCCATGTGGCAGGTATTACTGACTCCTGTTTTCAATGGACCATTTATTACTCTCTCCTGCTTTCTTCCCTGGCTTTCTAGAAATAAACCAAATCAGGGCTCTTCAGAGAATAGCAAGTTCTTAGGGGGAGGGAAAGATGATTAGAAGTCTTTGACCACCCCTCACCCATTAATACTCAATACCTGCCAGTTAGACAGTGTTTAGGGGCCTCGGGCATCTTCACTGTGATGTCCTAATCTTTATGCTTCAAGCTCTTTTTCTCTTAAACCAGAGTGTTACTTGGCTTAGATACTATTAAGCAGCTTTGGAAGAGCAACACAGATACAGTGGGGAAAATGTGTTCTGGGAACTGAAAGAGGAGTTTTGATCTAACTTTGATCACGAGCCTTACAATCATGCTTGTGTCAACACCCGCTTACACTTTGCTACAAAGAATGCTTATACAGAAAAGTCTTTTATATGAGTGACTTTGAGAAGACATTTGAAATTTTTGGTTCATTAGAAGTATCCCATTAAGTTTAATTTCTCAGATGTTGCTGCCCAGAGTCTGAACATCCTAGTCCTCACCTAGTGAAGTCAGTAAGAAATCTCCCCCACTGACACCATATGATGTCCTTAACTAGGTGGCAGAAAGAAGGGCAAGTGGCTTTGGTCACACAACGGGACATCACTTTTGGAGTTCTAATAGCTGTCACAAAGATCTGATGATAAATGAAAATCACTTCATTGAGAATATTTTTGAAGAAAAGTACCAATAAACCATATTCTGCAACTGAAGGTAGGGTGAAACCCCACAGACAGCAGTTACGTTTTCACTTGCCCATCTCTAGCTATTTGTAGAGTGGACATGATGTAAGGCAAAATAAAGCAGTTAACCACTGCAGCTGATGGTAGAGTTTCATCAATCTATTAAAAAAGGTATGTATTTTACTCACCTCAATGCAACCATTTTTTCCTTTGATAATTACCAGCTAGTCTGTGTATCATGCTGTATGAGTAAAAGCATAAACTATGCAGTCTATACCACCCTTCATCTACAGGAGTCTAATTGCTACAGTACGTCCAAAAATTGTCCTGCTTTGATTAGATAGTTTCAAGGGCAGCATGAACCATCTCAACACCTAGTATGACCATGTCCAGAAAACCTGAGGATCACACACACCAGTTTCTGAATCAAACCCCAAACTTCTCTTTTCTTACAGATAGCAAAGTACCAGTCTTAAAAACTGTACTGAGGTTTGCAAACATTTAGCATCTATGTGGTCCTAACATGTTTCTCAAAGACTGCCAATGTCATGAGGCTTTCTGGAGAACACACGTGGTGGATTAATCAGACATGAAAATTCCTCAGGATAATGCAGATCTAGGCTATAAGTGCTAAGGCACACAAAGTTTTATCGATCATATAGCACAGAGATTAAATGCAGACAGTAAAGGTATGAATCAGGCTACATTCCTGCAGAAACCACTGCAGACATGTCCACAATGATGTAACCATATGCCAATTTTCCTTCATTCTGGTTGCAAAACTCTGAATATTCACAACCAGGAGCACAGTAATGCATCTGGAAAGAATCTATAAATAAGTTAATTCCATTAAAATCTAGATGTGATACCATTTGAGTGTGTAACTCAGCAACACCATGTAAGGACCAGTAGTGCTTGCTGGATTTTTTTATTATTTTTGAGACACATACTAACACCATAATCAAAAGCAATTTTGAGCTCAAAACTGACCTCAAGGTTACAAGACTGTGGCAGACTGTTCCCTTTCATTGGCAGTACATTGTACAGCCAAGATGTTAGCACATACACACCGGATGGACCACTGGGCTAATTAAAAAGCAGCTTTGGTGGTTGTATCTGTTCCAAGAGCAGGTTAGTAAACCAAACTTTTGAACAAGTAATGAATCAGAAGGTGCTACAGAAGCAGACAATTCCCACAAAAACAAAGAAGAGCTCAGAGCGACGAACAGTTGTTTTACTCTCAACCTCAATGCCTTTGAGTTCCTGACCTGTTGAAACTGAGTTGAAACCAGTTGAAAACTGAGAGAATAGCTACAAACACCTGAAAACTAAGCTGGAACACTGGGTAATCTGAACTGAAAGTTAAAAATCTATCCATGAAATTAGTCTCATTGATCAATGGGTAAAACAAGACTTACAATTACCAACTTTTGGGTATCACTATGCCTGAATTTCAGAATTACACCACTGCCTACCTAAAGCCATTTAATATAACAAAGAGCTGAGAAAAAAACTGGGACTACTTGGCTCAGTCTCCAACCAGTTGTCAAATGTTATTGCAAAGGTCTCCCACCCCTGTGTGACTCGTATCTCACACCCAAGTTATGCACAACGATTAATTGACATTTTTGCCCTTGCCCTGTGTCCCTGGCTTTCTAGAATTGCAATTGGTCCTTTTGCATCATGTAAGGAGGAGTCTCTTCCAGTTCTATTTTTATTTGCTATAAAAGGAGAAAGGACAACTTTCTAAAACATTACCAGCAAGTCATGCTGACTGGGGCTGGAGCTGACCACAAGTAACTACAATGCTGAAACGCTAAAGCGGTGGGAAGTGAAAACACTGACCCTATGGAAGAAACGTTTCACATGGCTGACCAGGGATTCCACCTGAATGCTCCTTTTCCAGCAAAGCAAGTGATACAGATGAGAGATCCAGTCTCTTCAAGAATTATTTTACTCTTGCAGCAGGAGTTTAGCCATTCCTAGAAAGGTGGCCCATGAACCCTGGTCTCCTCCCAGACCACATCTTGCAGAAGCAAGCATGGTGCCACTTCTCTGGTCTCTCACCCCTTGGGAGAGGAGGAGTGTTGACTTTCCACTGCAGACACAGCTACATGCCCCAGCATTTACATTTTAGCAGCCAGCTACATTGCAGCCAGGCTGAAACATGAAGTGAGAAAGAGAGAAACCTCAGCCTACAGCAGATCTCCCCCCATTGGCAGTTTTTCACAGCAGAGCCACCACACCTTCAGCATGTTATCAAAACCTATTCTGGTGTGACATCTGATTTAGGATTGCACCTGTCATTTTGTTAAACTAAAGTTGCATCTCTGCCTTCTGCAGGACAGGGAAGAAACTGAAGATCTCCCTCTAGCCTTTAATAACATATCCCAGTTTAAAAAAAAAAAAAGAAAGAAAAAAATGCAAGCAATGAAATTGAGTAAAGACCACCAACCTAGAGAAAACCTTCCTTACACTCAGGATACACAGTGACTAGGTTTTATCATCAGCCCAAACAACTTACCCCCTCAAGACTAGTTTATCTCATTGCAGTTTAACAGAGGGAAAACCATTTTGGGACTGATAAGCAAGCAGTCCCTGAGCGTAAGTACAACAGGGTATTCCACTGAGCTGCACAATTAAATATTGTAGATCTTATAATGCTTTAGATGATGGATGGTGTTCTCTAAGGCAAGCAACACCCACAAAGGTGATGCACTCTATCCCTTTTCCTTGCACTCTCTTGTTCACCTACTATTAAGGCCAACAAAACACGTTGTTCATCTTTTATTTCCACACTAGCACTCCGTGTTAGCTGCACTGTTATTTCCTCTGCTACTCCCCTCGCACTCCGTGGTTTTGGGTGCAGGTTTCTGCAAGGGCATATTCAGATATGAGATAAAAATCAGAGAGCATGAACCCCTGCCCTGTTCCCCCCCAAGGGGAACCTACCACAGCACCCAGCACGAAAAACACCAGCGCTCCAGCAGCCCTCAGAAATGGGCTATTTTAACCTCTTCTCTAGGTATAAAACCCTAGCACTGCCAATTCTCACTGCACAAGACTATTACAGAATTAAAGAAAAATCAAAAGCAAATCCCCCAAGAGGGCCCACACTTAACCCCTGTTCACTCTGCTCATCAGGTAACTAGCCCTGATTCTAATCAACCATCTGTTTTAATAATCTTTTTCTTGGTTTTAGTAAAGGAAAAGGAAAGAAAGTTAAAATAAGGCAATGAATTGAAAGGAAAGAGAGCCATGAGAGCAAATAACAATGTGAAAACAGCTGAGACAGGCAAGCCCTGCCCTATTAGATAAAGCAAGCTACAGCATATACATGACACAACTGCCTCAGGACAGTCTTAATCAAAAAGGTCCAGAAATAAAGACCAGATATTCTCGAAATCCTTTGCCTTTCCTCTTCAGCAGGATGTAATCCTTTCCAGGCTGGTGATTTTAAGATGGATTTAGGACAACTCTTCATTTTAGCATGCAAGGCCAGTGACAGTGAGGTTATCCTACCCCAAAAAGCCAAGGAGCACTGGGAATTTCGGGAGATGTGACTCAACAACAATAGTGTCTTTCTAGTCAGATTAGAGATCTGTTCCCCCCACCACCCTGAGCTGAGGGCAATGGCAAGGGAGATTAAAACATGGGCAAGAATCACACAGAAGTCACATGCCCTGTCCCTCAAGGGGCTCACAAGGGCTCACAGTGTCAGCTGGCTGCACTTCCCTGCAGCTGGGGGGTTTATGGAAATCACCATCATCCCATCCTGCTCCAGCCACAGGGACAAAGGGGCACCGCTGCCGGCACGGCTGCGGTGGGAGGCTCCTGAGCAGCCCCTTTGCCAAGGCCACTCGTTCCAGCAGACTGAAATTCTGCCAGAGAAGGCCCTTTGTGCTTACTTATAGCTGTGGAGATGAGTGAAAATTTATGGGACTTTTCATCCTAATTAAAAGCAGAGGTCATCTAAGAAGAAACAGATTTTCAGAAAACAGAACTTCTAAAGGAAAGTGTGTTGTAAGGAAGTTCATGGACTTCAGTATTTGTAAAACTGAAGTATGTAGTTTATTTATGTTTGTACTTCTGCTTACGCTTTTCATGGGACATTTCAAAAACCCTCAAGAGCTCCCACAGATCTAGAATAATATATGCACTAATTACTCAACAGCACTTGAGCTCATGGGTTCTGGGGCAGCCTTCGGCACTGAGGGGCCAGCTCCTCAGCTGCCTTACAGCAACCTGGCTCCATCCCACACAGCACTCAGAGCAAACAAACTCTATTTATTCAGTGTGAACTCAGCTCGTCCAGGTAAATTCAAACATGGGGATGGTTCTTGTAAAGTGAGGCTATCTAGAAACACATGAAAAGAAAACCAGCAGAAGTTAAATACTTTGGACTAACACTCACCATTACATTCCTGGCTCTCTCGAATTCCTGCTATCTTAGAGGGAGAACTCCTTTCAAAATTCTTTGTGTTTCTATTATTATTTTGCTATTTGTTGCAATCTTTTATGTGGTCATTGCTCTTACAGGCCAGATCACTTTGTTATAGTCCCTTTATCTTTTCTCTTTCCAACTGAGTATCTGTCTTCAAAGAAGACAGAGTATTGCTCCACCTGAAGGGGACTCATCTGCCATTCTTTTTCTTGTCCAGAAGAAAGAGACAATTATAGTCTCTCTTTTATACTAGGCATCACAGCAAAATGAGATTGATACTTATTTTGGAATTATTACTCCTCCATTCATAAATCTTGTCCAGAAAGTCTTGCTCATGTTGCCAGCCCACAGGCACACTATTGTAGGAAATAGATATTAAATTCACTTTTATCATTTGACTTTGGCTCCAGCTCAAGGAGTTTTAAATTCATAACAAGAGCCCTGTTTCCAATATTGATTTTTGGCAAGGAAAAATGCTAATTTATCAGAGGTCCTAAAATACAATGAATTTTCCAGCCTGGGTAAGAAATGTTACCTACCTACAAAGGAGAGATTTTTCATTAGTGTATGACAGTTCAGCAGGTGGAGAAACCCCATTAGTTACAATTCAGGTTTGCCTCTGGTCACCAAGCATGTTTCCACATCCATGAGCTGAAACAGACTCAAGAATTCCCAACCAGAAGTATTATATGCTTTATAGCAATAAATTTGTTGATCTTTATGTAGAAATTTATCCCTTTCTGGACACCAGTTTCTCCATGGCAATCTCAAAGACAGTAAGGTATATAAATCATCACATGGGGTCTTGGGCCATGCTGCATGTAGAAACTGGTACTGAGTTGAGCTCTGTACATAAAAGATGCTGTTGAAGGTGTTTTTCCCATTCTGACAATTTGGTCCCCAGCCCAAGAGCATCCCTGAAGCACAGACTGGGACAGGGAATGCTGCTGGCATGATCTCCAGCAAGCTTCTGTAACCATTACACTGAAACAGTGAACCTGCCTGTGCACGCATGGAGGATTTCTGGCGTGGGAACAGCACCCTTAGCAGGGACCATCTGTTTCAGGGTTTCACAGAACTGCATGGAGCTGGCACAGAACTAAAACAGGCCATGAAGAGAGCTTTACAGGGTATGCAGGGGTATACAAACCTGCAAAGAGTCAACAATTCTGAGGCCAATGACTACTTAGCACTTTGCAGTCATTCCTGTCTGTCCTCCTTCCCACTGAGCTTGCTGCACTGGATACTACCTCCATGCTGCAGATCAGCTGAATTACAGCTCAATTCTTGCTGTCCCAGTAAGTGTGCTCATGGGTATGAGCTAAAAAGATCTGAGTGGGTAAGGTGGTCATGGGCAGCTGTGCTGGGCAAAAGCCCACTGTACAGCAAGCATGAAGTGCACAGCGCAGGAGAGGAGTCCTAGAAGGCTGTAAAGATCACCACTAGCAACTGGAAAGCCAGTTCCAAAAGGCAACCATAAAATTTGAGGGAAAGAGTCAGGAAGGAGGAGGCTGGGGGATGGCAGACAGTGGAGCAGGGCTGAGGGTGCTCAAAGCCTACCCAGTGCTTGCCTGTTCCAGCTTCATCTGGGTAACAAGATAATCATTCTCAGGCTACGTCACCAAGCAGAAGGAAAGAAGGTTGCAGATAGCACTGAGCTGGCTCTGGATGACCCAAGTGTCTCTGCAATCCTTATGGTGTTTTGCACATTTCTTTCTATCCACAAGCTGCAGTCTAAGTTATCTGAGACACTGGTTTCCGGTGCTCAACAAGGAAGATGTAAAACCAACAGAATTTGATGAGCTGCCAGGGATTTGACTAGGCTGCAAAGACTTTGATATTTTACAGAAGCTCTGAATAAAAATCAGCTGCTGCTGTTGCCAAGTGTATGTTACTGTTTTTATTAAAAAGAAAATCTTCCAAGAACAAATAAAACCAAACAAAGACGTCTCATCCTCCTATACTTTTGTTCCAAGGTACACTCAGGCAGGTTGGTTCACTGGCTATCCATTTGCCATATGCTTTCAAGTTTATTCTTTTATTCACTCTCACATTCTAGCCCCTTCCACTTCAGAAGAGGAACAGCTGCACAGATGATCTATAAATAAACTACATAATTTATTGGAAGAGGGTTTTTGTTTATTTTTTTAAGCTACCACATATTCCCAGCTCTATCCTTTTCCATACTCTCTACAAAACTGAGCCAAGTTCAACTGCAGCTTGGGGTTGTCTATAGGGTGTGCTCAACCCTATAGACAACTGCAACTTTTGAGCCATTAGTAACAAACTGTTTGTACCACTTTTACGTTCATTGTAGCTACTTTCTAACTATGTTAGGTCTATGACTTAACTATCAGAAATAAATTTGACAAATGATCCACAGGGTGGATATCTATCAGTGATCTATAGAAACCTCAACATACAGCTAATTTCTAATTGTGAATTTGTTAACAAATCAGTGCATTTTCAGGTAGACAGGCCTCTCTCATCCTGTTACCAAAAAGAAAATCTGTTTTGTCTGCTCAGAGGACAGCCAGACCTTTCTGACTAAAATTGCTAATCTCATTTGTGTGTGCAGGAAGTGTGACAAATGGCTAGAGTAGTTTATCGCACGTATGTAACCATCAAGTCATAAAGGGTAGAAGATATTAACCTCCATAAACAAACTAGCATTCTATTTCTCAGCACAGCAGAAGTATACGTTTAATAAGATAAGGATATGAAACACATGTTACTGATGAGATAAGGAGCCTGCAGAAACAGCACAGACAGATATGTCTCAAGTTTTCCAAGTCAAAGCAAATGCCATTCAAAACTTTATTTTGGGAAACACATTTAGAAGAAATTTTGTCTGCAGTATCTACAGATAGACTGTGAAACTATCTTCCAAGTCATCATTAATGCTATTTCTGAGGCTGCAATTTAAATCTAGGTGCAGTTGAAGCTAACCAGAGGTTATGTGGTAACTTCAATGAGACCAGAACTTCATGGAGTTACTTCAAGCACGATCCTTACTTAGGCACTTAACGTTCCATGGGAAGCCTGAAGGCAATGAAGTTGCTGGAATATTCAAAACTAAGGAGTTATTATTTAGAAATTTTAATTTAGTTTTCTTGTTAACTCTAGCTCCAGAGTCTGTACCTTGACCAGTTCACTGAGGTTTTCAACATTAGACTGCTCTGACTGCACAGACAGGCCTTGCTTGCCTTCTCTCTGCACCTAGTAGGGATGAGCTGAACCTTGCATTGAGATTTTTCATACACGATTACTACTACAGGTTTGCAGTCCTCTTTTAGCAAATGCATGTTTCCCTAAAATGTGCATTTTCTACAAATGATTTTGAAAGCAAACAGATCTGCAGGGACGGCTGAAGCGAGTGAATGAAGTGTGCAGATTCGAAATGAGCTAATTAAAAATGAACATGCACAAAATAGTTTGTGGTATTTAAACAGCTGCTTATGAAACCCAGAACAAGAACTTCACCAAGTAACGATATATATCATCATTCTGCAAGTGGCAGCCTTCCACAACACAAACCATGCAGAGATATCAAGAGGAGTACTCAATACAAGAGCAGTGTCTCCACCGTGCCTCCCGCTAGCACTATTTTTTATCATGCTTTCACCATGTCTGGCAAACAACCTATTTGATGTAAACAGGGGAAAATACAAAATACTGACCTAGTGTTTCATATACAGCTGCTTTCATGAGAAAATGAAAACTATTACAAGATATTATGAACAAACCCTGGTTTGGGGCCAGTTGTCTTGAACTGGTGGTTTGGACATCTCTCTGCCACCTGGGAGAATCAGCTTCCAATGCAAGTTTGGGCCAGCAAGGTCTGGCAGTGCTGGAAGTGATAGTCTCTGCCTTATGCTAAATCAATTTAGAGCAGCATCAGAGTCTTGAGGGAAATGGTCAGCCTCAACAGCTGGTACACGGTAAGGCAGAAGACAGTTTAATAGGAAAAATGACAACCCATAAGGAAAGACAACCCCAGCTCACACTGCTCGTGATCTCAAAATACTGCCTTGGCACACAGAAAGCTCTTACCTCCCTTGAGAAGTTATGGGTTGGCTAAATAAAAGAACCTTGTCCTCACACATGCACAGAGAAGGAGCTAGAAATGTTCTCAAAATGATTTCTCTGAGAGACCAAAGTAAATTTTTTAACAGCCAGCAATGGAGGAAAACTGTCCTGTGATTTATTGGCCTTGAGACTCTAAAAAAGAATTCTCTGGCCTTTTTCCATTAAGGCTTCGCAACCTATGTTATAGCCAGTGGGAAATTGTTTAATTCCCAAACCATGCCTTCAGTCATAAAATTGGTGAGGATGATTCATTACTATTTATGTGGTGCTACGGGCATGCATGGCATTGTACAGACAAACAGAAGAAACAGCATCTGCCTTTAGAAGCTTAGCTGAATCCAACTGTTCATGTTAATGTGAAGCAGTGCTCAACTAGTACTAGAGCAAACACTCCTCATTGCTCAGTGAATTAAGTAATGATACTCACCTGGGATGCTGGAAAGATTTAGACAGGAGGATACTTATGAGACATGTCATTACTGTCTAAAAAGTTGTGACAGTTTTTCACTAAAACCATAAGACTTTTCAAGTCATACCTTATTTTGTAATGGCTTTATGATTAGCATGTCCTTAGTCTTGTATTATGAATTTCTGATAATATGATAGTATGTATGGTAGCACAGGAGAGCACCACTGTGAAGCCAGACCATAAATTCTGCACTGCCTAGCATTTTTTTTTTCTCTGTCGGCACAACACTGGGTAGGAGCTCACAGGTTTCATCACACAATGCTAAACATACAACATAAATTACTGAAAGAAAATAATTTGTGTGATTATTGCCAAAAACCAACGTGTACCAGGTCTCCACATCAACTTCCTGAAGTATATAAAATTCACCCTTGTTCTGGTCTATGAAAAGTGAGCAGCTATGGCTCCTACTTGGTAAGGAACTGAGTTTGGGGCCGTTCACATAGAAAGCAAAACTTTATCATGGCAGAGGGAATGAAAACAGTAATTATTGTCAATAAGTGTAGGCAGGAATTGTTAGCTGGACTGAGACATTCTCCTTCAGATTTGTGTACAAGATTAGCATAGACCTTCATCTACAACCTTTGTACTATTAATGGGGGGTATACATGACTTTCTGCCTGAAAAAACAAGAGTATCATAACAGATATCTACACACCATATATTTGTTATGAGAGTCAGATATTATGTGATTCCAGGAATGTTCTTGTTGACACTGCTGAGCCACTCCCATCCTCCCCTATTTCCTTATTAACATATACAATAAGGTTTATCTGCCGGCCTTTTTTTGGACAGCTGAGCAGCAAAGGTACCCCAAATAAACAATTATACCACCTCTACATGAAGAAATGTCATGATTGCACACACAAATAAGGTAAATGTGAACAGAAATGGCCATTAAACATCACTGTTACATTACATACACATGCAGATGTGTCCTGGCCCTGAAACACCAGCCCTAGAACATGGGTACCTATGGCACCCCTGCAAAGACAACACCAGCAACATCCTCCTCTGAAAACAAGGAAGCTTGTTTTATAACTCAGAGCTTGCAAATTAAAGAATATAGACTTTTTTGTTCACACAAGTGGGGTCACAATTCTTCTTAAAATTGAGTAATTTTGTCTTTGATTCTTGTATTTAATGCACAAATGAAAAAATGTATGGGGGAGGGAGGAGAGGAGGGAAGCATTTCCCATCAGTGCTGAAAACTCTCCCTACTCATCTCTCAATTCTCAGGAGGTGACTATCTAACAACGAAAAAACCCCTCCCTGTAAGTATAAAATTAAATTGAAGAAGCCCCCAGACTCAATGTGCTCTCACATGTTGGGGCTGTCCCCTGCCAGGTCCATGACAGTCCTGTTCTCTAATTCTGTTTTTTATATTTTGCATTTCTTTCATGTCAGTGGATATGCAATAGGTAGTGTAAACCTCTGCAATCAACATCAACAGAAGTGAAAGAATTAGCTGTAAAATGACTTACGGAGTAGCCTCTTCCTGAAAGCGATTGAGCAGAACTCTGTGGGAGGAAACAATATGCCACAGTAAGTAATGCAAGAGATTCTGTGTAATGTAAGATAAGAATCATTTTGTGATTCCCTCCCCCAGCCCAGTAGTCCTCAGGGGAAAACTCTACAACCACAGCACCTCAAATGATCATCTGACATTCTGCATGCTGCCACAGGAGTAACGGCAAAAGAGCATTTCCAAGTGAGGGCTCAGGGCTACTTCAGACAAGGGTTTCATAAGCTACAGCAGGGCTTTGACAGCACTTCCCAACGAAGGTAAAAGCTCTCAGCATGGGATACAACTTCAGAGCAGCAGAGTATGCATTCTGAACTGTCCCTCTTCAGTATGTCAGTGCAGCTTCCAAGGAACAGCACACGTGTGTGTAAGGATGCTCCCCTGGATCAGGGCTGCTCATTTTGCCTCAACTACCAGCTTTCAATCAAGTAACCATATATCCCACTTTCCATTCCCCTCTATGAATTTGTGAGCCTCCAGCCTTCATTGCTGCAGCATTATCATATGACAACTCTGTCTGAAATGACAATAGCAGCAAAGCACTGATTTATCATCTCTCAGAGCTTTAATAAGCATTCTGTCCCTTTTGAATAAGTTAAATTACATTGTTTATTCCTGCTCTTCGTTTCAGCTCCTCCTGCTCCTTTCTCTACCACACCCTTACCTCTTTCACACTCTGCTAAATAATTTGGTTCTTTTCCTTTTCATTACACCATCTCCAGTCACTTGGATCCCTTTTCCCTCTCTACAACCCAAGACTGTCAAGGTGCTGGTTTTCACTGGTGATGGCTTTCTCAAAGCAGCTACTCTCCAGCTGCTGCTATACGCCTTCTTTCCAGAAATTAAAAAGAAGCCAGGAACAGTAGTGGCACATGACACCAGAGGACCCAGCAAGTTCTCTGCAGGCCAGTTTCCAAGTGTGGTTTATAATCATGATGCCCTCATAACGTGATTTTATTAAACAAGATTCAGGGAGTCTCAGCAGTCCTGTTTCCAAGACTGAGGTTCTAGTGGGTTCCAAAGTCTGAACAAAAATACTGAATTGTTGCAGGCTGATCTTGAGGATTGCTTGTCTTTTTGCAGCAGCACCATAAATTATTGTGTTACTAAATAACGACAATGGCACAATACCCCCAAAGAGATGGATGCAAACTGATTGTAGGCTACTGCAAATACTTGTAATTTTCTATCAATGGATAACAGTTCCTTTGCACAACTAGTCTGCAAACCTTTTGATCAGAAGATACCTAGATCCACACAGAAACCTTTCCAGACTCCTGCACTCAATGGAAGACTTGATTCTTGTTGGTTTGCCCATGCACACCCTGTGCCACTGTCTTGCAGCTGCCCTAGACACCAGACAAGTCATTTGCCAGCCAAGTGCCCATGGAGGAAAGTGCCCAAAGTAAAGAATAGGCAACATAATAGAGTGTGCTGCTGGAGGAAGGAGAGCTTCCCATTAACCCTCTCACCAGCTGGCACAGGAACAAGGATGCCAGATAGAAGGAAAGGCTGTGGCACAGCTCTTCACAGGTCCTGCACACAGCTCTGCAGCCAATGTGTGAGTTGGTGCCAGGCCCCTTCCCATTGCCTGCACCTCTGTCCTGCTGTGGCTCAGAAGACATCTGTCCAGCAGGAGAGGACAGCTTTCACAGGGAAGTCTGAGACAGCAATAACAAACTGGTAATGGTGTTTAACTTTTCACCTTTTACATATGACACATTGATTTGGCCTCTGCCTTCAAATGCTACAAAACTAGGGAGTTTTTTATAAACCTCTTTACTGTAAACTGCATAGAAATAAAGTTACAGGCTGGTGAAATGAAGGGCAGTAGCATTTATCTCTTCTTTTGAGAAACTAAGACAAACCTATCCCTTCCTCTAAGTACTTTTTAATAGTTCCCAAACAACTCACGGAATTCAGCCTTGTATAGAAAAAAAAGGTTAGTAACTCTACCCTACTATCTACATAAGTATGTTGAACAGCTGAACAGAATTATCTGTTCTGATACTTTGGACAGCCTGATCAGGCAGTTCACCTAAAGTACACACAGAAATGAGGAGCGGGCAAATTACCTGCTTGGTGGGGCAGGAGGAAAGGAGAAAGGGCAGCAGTTCTCACTCTCTCCCCCTGCCCCCCAACAACTCAGATTTAACACAGATTGACAAGGTCTAACAAATTGGAAATAATAACCAAAACCAGAAACAAGAGGTTTCA
The DNA here is from genome assembly GCA_020745705.1 of Hemiprocne comata. Taxonomy (NCBI): domain Eukaryota; kingdom Metazoa; phylum Chordata; class Aves; order Apodiformes; family Apodidae; genus Hemiprocne; species Hemiprocne comata. The sequence goes on along the minus strand of CM036602.1, from coordinate 7,312,537 downwards.
TTAGAAGGTTCTCTCTAGAAACAGCCCCTCAGAGTATTTTTCACTTCAACAGTTATTTTTAACCTTTGAGTCTTGTGCACGCCTAAAATATTTTCCTGGGATGGAGCAGACCCTTGGACAACAAACTCAAACAGGCTAACAACAGACCTGCTTTTCTTAGATAACTTTCAGGCATCCCAAGCTGTCCAAGAACCCCAGGAATCTGCAGACCACTGATTTAAAACCACTGAGTAGAAAACAATAAAAACAGTTGCTGAATAAAGTGTTGCACCAGAAAGAATTAAAACTGAATGGCAATGTACTCTGGCATTTTTCACATTTAAGAACTTGTTCCTCCCTTGCAAGTTTTAACATTAAATTTCCTGGAAATCAGGGGGGGAAAGGGTTCCCCCCTCCCCTTGCTCAGAATTTTTATTGTGTTTGTAAAGTTAGTAACTGGTGAATACTTTGGATTCAACTCCTAAAATCCTTTCCAATAATTAGGTTTATGCACAGCCATGTCCCACACTCACCAGAGCTCTTTGCATGCATTTTTCTGCACATCTAACAAACCACTGCAGCTTTCTTGGTTAGCTGGGAACACTGCAGGCTCTTTAGGAGGATCCATACCAACTGCCACATGTAGAAACTTTTAGAGTCCCAGCTAATATCAGCTATGAGTGCCAGAGCAGAACAGTTTGCATGCAACTGTGATGGATGTTCCTAAAGAAAAAAATCTTTAGGAGTTGATATAAACATAGCTCAATCCATATGTCTCCATATCAAGATCAAATAATGAGAAAAGTAATCAATCATGGCTGCAAATATAAGAAATCTTAGTGGAAGTTTAACTTGGCATCTACCCAAAGTTGAAGAAACCTCCCTTGACTATGAATGAGTGTTTGTCTGGCAAGAGCAGTTACTGGGGCAAATCTTCAGCTGGAATGACTTACAAAGGCTCTTACCTCCAGGATAGGAGCACTTACACGGAGGGCTGCCATAAAATTCTTATTCTCAAAACAGCCTATTTGCTATTTTGGTCAATTTTCCCCTTGTCTGAAGGTGCCTCAAGCAGCAGGGTGCAATGGTCACGACAGTACCCAGCTAGCTACACTCACCTTAGTGCTCTGCTTACCACAGCACCTGTCTGGTAGCTTTGGTTCACCCAAGCCCAAAAATCAAACTAGCTCTTACTGCTTCAACCCAGGCACCCAGACTGGCTCAGTTCTTCAAACACTGAAGAAAGCATCGTGAGCAGGAAAGATGAAGCCAAACGCACAAGTCAAAGAGGATCATGACACCACCTGGCCAGCTCCCAGCCAGATGCAGGAACAGCTGCCAACTCATGCCTTCCTTTACATCTGCAAAACCCAATACTGCAGAAGTGGGAGATGGGGACAGTGATGTGCCCACGCAAGCCAAGTGCTGCCCACTCAAGACAGGCAGGGCCCAGGGGCAGACTCTGCCAGTGTTCCAACAAAGGTGCTGTGGTGGACACATCCATGCTGCTGACCCCGCTGACCCCGCTCCCGTTGGCTACAGCTGCCACGGGAAGCAATCCAAGCAGACCCTTGGGGAGGGCCCTGAGCACTGGCTTTTGTGCCTCTCGTGCCTCTTTCAGCACTGTCTGGCATACGCTGGGTTTCCAAGGGAGACTGTTACTGGTTAGGGGCAAAACGAGTGTGGTCTGTACATTTAATGACGCATAAGTGGAACTACAGTGCTAGATGGCATTTGTGCATAAAGATAAATGGTTTATAATATTTTGCAGATGATGTGCTCTTTTACAACTAAAGATTTTTGGTTCCTTTTAAGCCCAAGGTTAAAAACAAAACCAGACAGCACAGACAAGACATTTCAGTTCTGTCACGGAGTGAATTATTTCTACCCTGGGATAGCTCTCGTGTTAATTACACTGGATATAAAAAAATACACCTTTCTGGCAGCAAAGACAAAATCTTACTGTTGAAAGACTCTACTATCCCCCCCCAGTGATGTCCTTGAGAGTCTGAGTTACACTGCAATCTGCAACTGTATGTAGAAGATTTCTTATTCTTTATTTCTTATTTCTTTATTCCTGATAAACACTATGATTGCAATTTAGCAAAGAAAATCATGACAAAATCTCACCAATAACCTTCAGAGGGTTTTCCAAGATCATCTGTTAAATTGATAGGAAAAGTTAATTCCCTTGTATAAATAAAAGCATGGCCTTCCACTGTTCTCATGATGCAAAAGACATCAAGACACACTCTGTTTAGTTTCTTAAAGCCATTGGGATATTTATTGAACTAGAAGGACAGTAGGAAGGGCTTTAAAATCCAGTTACAATCAAGCTAGTAGGGCACCTGAAGCCAATTCCTCACTCTCAATAAGTCAGGCAGTTTTTAACTTGGATCTTTTGTATCTTTGATATATAAACTAACTATAAGGGGATTAGATAAAAGGAGGTGATGACAGCATGACACAAAATTGGCTCTTGTTTTCAGAATTCATTTCGCTTCTCTTTGGCTAAAAGACCTAAATTCACAAATTCCAGAAATGTCAAAAGTTCATTCCAGCTTTTCTGTTATGTGCCACTTTTGTTGGCTGAAACCAAAAGTAAATCCAGTACTTCCAAGTCAGCTGTTGAAATAGCCATTTCAGGCAAACAGCTACTACTCCTATGTGGGCACAGGACAGTCCCCCAGAAGAGTCTCATGCTAACGCCATGTTAGTGTGGCAACTGAGGCAGAGAAAGACTTAGACATGCCCAGTGTCACCTGAGGAGTCCCCAGCAGAGGATGGAACTAAGACAAACTTCCCAGCTCCCATTTAGTGCCTAACCTTGCCTTGCCAAATCACAGGCCCAAACTTACCATACAGCCCAAAGCTGCAAGCCTCATTTGGTTTATTAACACTCAGCAGAGACCTAATTTTTAATTACCTTTTATAGCATTTGTTCAGGATAATATCTCACCCCAGCTGTACCTGTCCTCCACTATTTCTCAGTTACCTCAGTTCTGCAGTCAGATAGGACTGAGGCACCAGGAAGCATGCATGTTTACTTGTCCCCTCAGTCATGTACAGAACATTCAACAACAGAATACTGATTCAGCTTTGCTTTGAACACTGGAGAAATCCAGTATTTTCTTTCCAAGCAAGTCCCTTATAAAACTCAAATGTCTTGTTTCAAGAGGAGTAAGTGAGAAGGACGATAGAAAGGGCCAAGGGCAGAAGACACCCTAGACCTTAATACAAAGTCTCTTACTGCAATTAATTTCCATAGTCACACTCCTGTCTGTTAATACAGTGAGTTCAATTGACTTGGAAAAGGTCACAGAGTGCAGCTGATGTTCACTTCGATTAGAAACCTGACAAGATAACCACAATACATGATGAATGATTTTTGGATGCTGTGCAAAACTTCAATGTGTTCCTTTTCTAATTCACTTATTGTATTATGTTGGATAAACAAAGGGGATTATGCTTGGAAATACTGCAAAACCAGTTCAGTAAGATACCATATTACACAAGGTCTAAACATCTGTAACTGGCTTGATAAGCTACAGAACAGCTTCTGACCAAGACATTTAGATTCCTGCAGCTGATAGACAGCAGAAGGAAAGACAGCTGCTGACCAGGAACAAACGCAGTGCACACAGTAAGCCAGGAACAACACAAAAAGACCTTGTATTTCCAAAATGCATGGAACATGCACGAGTGCTACTCAAACCTTCACCCCTTGGCCAACTTCACACAACCTTCTCGAGAGTTACTTTCTTCCTACCTATGCTTCACTACCCAAAGCTTTATGCAAGTCGTTACAACTTTGCTCATAATTTATGCTGCAGCAGTTTTCATGCAAGCATTTGGTACTTTGAGAGACACAATGATACAAGTACAGAGCATGCTGAAGGGACATGAATTTTTGCCTCCAGAAAAATATGACTTGAAAGGTCTCATAATGCTTGCATGTATATTCAAGTCAGTTTCCCAAGACTCCTGGTTTGAGGAGAGGGGTTCTTAGAACTATCCTATTGCTACCTGTATTTTGCTAAACTCTATGATGCTTTTATTCTACTCTTCAACCTGGGAATCAGATTCTAGTGTGTTTTACATGGGGAACAATGGACAGCATGTGCCACAAACAGTTTGCAGTCCACATGTTGCTATGCCAGGCCTTTCAAAAAACTCCTTCAACACACTCAGTTACATCCCTGACTATCACACTGATGTGCTCCTGGCCTGAGATATGCCAAGTTCTGCTGTCCCACCAACATCCTGCCTAGAGCAAGGACCAAGCATCCCACATGTGCCAAAGTTTGCAAAGTGGATAAATAAGGACCTGTGGTGTGACTGTGGTCCAATTCTCACTTCAGAGGCTCATTTGATCATGCTTCTGGCAAGGTATGTGCCTGAGGCACACGTAACAGACATGCACCTTTGTACCCTGCAGCTACTTTAATCCCTTTGCCCCAGGAGGGGAAGCAGGGTACAGAAAGTAGGAGAGAAGGGGGAGATAGTGCCTACGATGGCACACAAAGAAAAGCAGATCACAGTGAACTGTCTGAATTAGAAATCACAGAAGTTATTTTGTATTCAACTACCAGAGAGAGAATTTTCTATCTAGACTATACAATATGCTAAACACTTATCAAAGAACATTTAGAGAGAGGAAGATCTCTCCGTTTCCTAAAAGACTGCTTTCATTTATTACGAAAAACAAACAAACATATGAAGATAGGATGATGGAAAATTAGAAAACATAGCCTGGGGGATGGGGGATGAGAGGAAAAAGCTCTGAACAACTTAGTAGCAGTGCTTGCTGGTTTTATGCACAGCTGAAGCCAATCCCTTGAAAAGCAGAGTTTTGACTCTTAAGTGGCCAGCACCTCTTGCAACATATTTCCTAATCAGTGAGTATTTATGGTCGATATTTTATATTTCCAATTTCCCCCTAAGGGCTCGTGAGAAAGCAGCACACCTGCCAACCTTTTCAGCTGGGCCAATAATTGCCAATTTGCTCTTTGCCTTAGTATATCACTCAATTTAGCCCTGGCTGTGCCCTGCATACATCCTCATTCATCTCTGTGCCCCCATGACAATTAGAGTGTTAGCTTCGGCTAACTAGGGCAACTATTCTACTAGGGTTGGAAGACAATTATTAGTCTATTTTCCCATCTTGTGGCAACAAAATTGAGAATCCATGACAATTACATTCAGCAATTCTGCACTCTGCCGCCTGCTCCCCCTCCTTGCCCCCACCTTCCGAATATTTCAAATTATCACAGCTCTACTACCACATTCAAATTTTCCATGTTCACAGGGAGTGAGGCTTCTATTTAAATGATAATGAGGGACGATCCATTCAATTTAGTGAGGGAGAAAATCCATTAAAAAGCAGGAGTTCTTAAGCTGATGGGTCAAGAAAAAGATAAAAACCTTTTTTTAAAGCCATTATACAAGGCTCTGTGTGGATTTTTGGACTGTTCAGGACATCAGAAAAGATTAGGACAATTATGGAACATGGGGAAAAAACAAAACAAAATGCCCAAGCCTTCCACTTTTACTTGAGTCAACACAACAAAATAGCAATATGGCTTATCCGGCTCTTAATTCTCTGGCAACTTGCAATTACCTCACTATGAAAGACAGCAGAGGAAAATCCCATTTTGGAAAAAGGCTGTTGACTCTTTGTTGGTTGTAGAAGACCTGAGACCTGAGAGTATATGTGTAATAGGGATGTCAGCTTTGTAGTAGGTTTTAAGAGAATTTTACATCAACACTGAGAACATAAACAAGTGACAAATTCCCATCCCCTCTTCCTCACACCACAACATCTGCTGTGCAAACCTGGACTAGAACTTCTCTGTTTTTCTGCTCCAAAGTTTCATCATCCCAAAGAAGAGGCCAGCCTCAACAAATCAAACTGCTGCAGCCAGAGATGATTTCACTAGATCATAATAAGCATTTTTTCCCCAATGACCCATAATAAATGGCACTCGGTGTAATGTCTGGAAACAAGTACTATACAAGACAGACAATTTTTGTCTTACTATGAAGTTGTAGCACTCTCTCTCCACAGAAGTTTCATTGTGGCAAAGAAACAGGAAAATGCTCTGGGTTTTGTTGTGGATGGACTGATGGCTCTGTGTTGTGTGTGTGTGTGTAAGACAATCAATCATTTGCTTCAGTTTTCTTTAGAGTGCAATTATTTCACGACAGACCAGGCCACCTCTTGACTTCATGGCCCATTAGAGACTAATGACATACATTAATGTAAATAAAGAACAACTTGCTGCAGTCTCATTGAACAACTCACCTCGAGAAACAAATCACACGGAGGAGCTAAGCAGCTCATAATAGCTCCTTCTAAATGGAGACTGACAATGAAGCTGGAGGGAGGACTCCAGATCTCCTAAGGTGGCAACACTGAACACGATAGCCAACACTTCCATACACGTATTCCCCACCACACCTGCTGTGTGCTGCCATACAGCAGCCAAACCTGCCACCTCCTGCCTCATTTACTCCATTGTTCTCCCGAGTTAATGGGGAAAGGAGATGGGAGGGAAAGGCAGCATGAAAAACAGTCCTGAAGGCCAAATGCACCCAAGAAACAGCCATGTGGGGGAGAGTGAGAAACAGCCCAGGTGCCTCCTGCCACAGAGCATCTGTCTGCAAGGACAGGTGGCCACCCCAGCACAGCCATGTGCCACAGTCTCAGTTTTTAACCGCTAACCACAGGGAAAAACCATCCCTGCCTTCCCTTTACACCCTTACTGCCTTGTGGCTTTTTAATCCTCAGTGCCACAAGTTTGCACCAGTTCAGCTGCACACCTTCTATGTAAACAGCATGCTGGGAAGTACAGCTTCAGAGCCACACAGGGACCAGTCATGGCCAGACAGAAAAACCTGCAGGAATTGACACTCAATAGCATGTACTCTTTCTCTCCCCTTCCTGGCTCCCTCTCTACAAAAAGAAACAAGCCTGCTGCCTTATCCCTTTGCACACAAATGGGGAAAACCATCCGATTGTACCCGCGGGACTTCCTAAGACTTTCTGACAGTCACTAAATAGACTGTAGAACATTTACTAGTACGTGAGGAAGCGTTATACGTAATTAAAACTAAATTGCACTCATCAAATAGTGAACGAAGAGCATTCTGTGATTCACGAACCTTACTTTTCCAACTGTTTAATTACTAATTTGAAAAATTTGCAATGGGTTGCCAGGTCATGAGAGTAGCTTCAGCAAAGCTCTGAAGTGTGCCCTGGCCTTTAGGCACTGCCCAAATGTCCCCATTGACTAAAAAGAACAGAATGCTTATTTCCCATTGAATTTCACTGGCTTTGGAGATTTTGCAGGAATCAGGCACTTGGAGGCAATTCCAGCAGGCGCAGCCTGCAACTTCAGAGGCAAAGGGAAAGGAGAAGAAAAAACTGGAAGTACATTGGCTTAAAAAGAGAAGTCACCAAGACCACTTAATGCTTTGACCTAAGCTAATTGCTAAGTCTGAATATGTTACTCCCCTCCCATGACCCCACGTTATGGCACAGCAATGTTACCAGGCACCTGGCTCACATACCTGTCCAGAGTGGCCGGGGGGAGGGGAAGGAGCAAATTGCATAGATTTATGCATATACAGAATTACGATCATTATTGACTAATAACACAGTCAAAGACACCCCACAGCAAGAGGATTTGCCCAAACCCCCCCCGCCCCCCGTCACCGACTTTCCCCACTGCGGCGCGTGGGTTCGAAATCCTGGAAGCAGATCACAGGACACGTTATTTTTCTCTTCCTCCCACTGCGTCGGCTGTTTACAGCACCCCATTCACACTCCAAACATGTAGAGAGAATTTTCCCCCGTCACATTTCCCTGTCAGAGCTGTCAAGCCGAATCCCGCTTTAATCTGCCAAAAGCACTTTTCTGCTGACATTTTTAATAAATACTTTCAGCTTTTAAACACATTTGTGGGAGCCATTTTTTCCCCTTTTTCTCCCTTCTCCTCCTGTAGAATGGGCTCTGAAAGCCTTAATAGCAAATACATTACACTTATCAAAGGCTTTCCCCCCCCTCTTCCTTTTGCATCCTGAAGCGGAGGTAGTGTTTTCAATTTTAAAGCTAAATTAACTGTCCAATTGAATTTAGCTGGTGTGAGCCGTTTTCTGTGACAGGTTTTAGTTATGAAGCATATTTTACATTAATAGAACTCAACATGAAAACCACTCGCTCTGGGATTTCTGTGGCTTGCCATTGAAATGGCAAATTTAATATTTCAGACATGCTCGTGCCAGCGTTTGATTATTGTTCTTCATTTAAATCTCTCCTAACGGGAAAGGTCCTAATTAGTAAAAAATCATGTTTTAATGAAGGCGAAATGCTAATTGCTAACACAAAAAGCCTTCATATAAAATTATCCCAGCAGTGCCATTGATTTCTTGGTGACTCAAAAGCCCATTTGTGTGTTTACACACTAAGGCACCGTTTGCTTTTGTTTTATCATAACATTTCACTCAACATACCATCAAATTTTCTGAGAGAAAGACAGCTTTCCCCAAAAAAACCTTTATATAGTGGAGGCAGGAAGCATAAAATTAGATGAACTGACTTTGCACCCAAACTACGTGATTAAGTGCAGTAGCTAAACCCAAAGATACTGTAAAAAGCTTTTTAACACAACTTCTTTGAGAAAACAAAACATCAAGCCATTTTTCCCTGAGGAATAACAATTCCATTTTGTTTTCCCATCTCTGATCTTTTGCTTATCATATTATTTGCACCATGATTATAGTGTTTGCAAGGCAGCTCAACCACTTATGCCATAACACTCAATCATGACATAAAAAAAAAGTTATTACACAGTGACCTCTGGATGCCAACATTTGTTCAGCAAGATTTATGAAAAGCCATGTCAGCAGCAGGAATTGCTGCAATGAAGCGATGCTTCCTCCTGAATGGTACTTACATCACTGAGACGGTCCCTTGAGCTGCTCCGCTGAGAGCTTGTGGCCTCCCTGATGCTGTCTTCCTCGCTATTTCTGCCACTTCTGCTTGTGGGGACCTTCATCTAGAGGGAGAAGAAGGAGGGGGAAAAAGGAGATTTTCAAGTACTGCTCTGCCACCTGTTCCCAAGGTTGCCAACAGTGGTTTAGTCAATGTTTCACTCCTATGCCCACGGCACTGTGGAGAGGATGCTTTTGAAGGCATGGGGCTTCTCTCAAGTTGTGCTTGACCATGTACGTTCATGTTCCCTTTTGCTAACGTGCAAGGACATGGGTGCTTTGAGCACTCCATGGAAGCAGGCAAGGCTGTACCAAAGTCCTAGGGCCTTATGCAAGAAGGAAGCAGACAGACAAACCCCCTTCACACTCTACTTCCAGAAACCTCAACTGTGATGCTGGTGTTTCAGTACTGCCGCTTGCTGCCACTGCTGACCCAATAGCCTGGTCTCTGGTTCCTAGTCCAGAGATGTGCCTCAGGGCCACCCCCAGGGACTCAGCTGAGAGGTTGGTACCAGCATACGGCCAGGTGCCTCAGTATCGTGAGGGATACTGGCCTGAAACAACTTGCTTGAGATATTGCACAAAATTTGAAGTAGAGCATGATTAACTGCCAAGGCTGGTTCTCTAACCACTAAATCATCCCTCATCCTTCACTTGAAGTTGTGCTTGTGTTTGTACATAACTGAGAGGCATCAATGTTTGAAATCACAGCAACTTTTTGCTCACATCTGCAGAGAGTGCTACAGGGGGAGGAGAAGGATAGGATAGATGTGTCATTCACAGCTTCATTCCTGGGCTCATTTACTAACAAATTATTCTGCTAATTCTCTTGTGAAATATTGGGTGGAAAGAAGTGTTTAATTTATTAATAGGTTCTATTCATATCAGTTTGGTTCCATTTAAATTACACTATTTAAAATGTCGGCTTGTACAAATTGGTACTTTTAATGGCAATAAAATCCCCTTGTTTCTGTCTGTCCTATTTCATTGCAGTTCCAGCAGCTAGCAGGGTTTGCTCAAGGCGCTCTGATTTAACTCCATCAGGTTCAAAGAGTCCTGTCACTGTGGCACAAGGAGCTGTGCTCGGTGGGCAGGCTGCCACACCACGGGCACTGCAACCTGAGCCCTGGGAGCACACAGGTCCCTACGCTCCCATGGACATTTGATATGGCTGTCAGCAAAGTTCCTCACAGACTATTAATATTTTAATACAATATCCAGGATACTATATGGAGAATGAGCTCCAGTACTCATCCAGTCTGGAAGTACACAGCCCTGTGTAGTAGAAAACAGGGAAAGTATCACGCTCCTGTTGAAGCAACAGTACATTTCTGGTTGAAGTCTTTACTCCACATGCTGTTCTGCCACCTTACACCTCATCAATATACTTTCTTCCTCAGGATAAGACTTTTAGACACTGACATCAAAGTGTTAGAAATAAAAGTTTGCTCAAAGCCACCTCATCACACAACCACCGCTCTCAGCATCGATGTCCTGTCTCATCCACTGTAAGCCACCTTTCTAACAGGTTGTCCACCTGCAAACTCTTATCAAGACCAATTTTTCATCTTTGCTCCCACGTCAAAATACTCAAACAACACAGCAACAAGAGGTAATCCCTGCTGTGATTTGCTAGAAGCATTTCTAACCAACACTGAGCCTGCATTTGCAACTATCAGCATCCGGTATAAAGGCAGGAAATAACCCACTTGAAATTCATCATGTTGAATCTACACTGTCTGTTTCTTTAATAAAAAGGCCAATAGCATCAAACAGAGAAATCTAACTACACTACAACAATGCCATGACCATTATCCATCAAATTTTTAATGCCACACGTAACTAAGCAATTCTGATAAGATTTTTTTTTCCTAAGTACATAAAATGATTGTCATTCGCTTATTCTTTTTTAAGTCTTTATTAACCAATTATGATTTTAGCAATTCCATTATCTTGCCTAGGGTTGATGCCAAGCCAACAGGACAAATGGCAATATCCCATTAATTACAGCCTTTCAAAAACGCTGGCACACCAGCTTTCTTCCATCATCTGGATCCTCCTACACTTACTCAAAACCCAACTCTACGGGTTCCCCATCATCAGCCAGCTTTTCTGAAACTGCTGGATGTAAAGTAACCAACCTGCCAATTTCAAAGCTTCCAGACACAGCAGGTATTTTGTTTCTCCCTTAAATAGGAACCATTTAACTATTAAAGGACAGAATTACAATTTCCCTAAACACAGTACAGAAACACCCACTGAATTCTGTGGCTTTCTGATTTCTAATCCATAACCCTAGCACTCCCACCCATGAACACATCAAAGCCTGTCAAAATTATTATGCTTTTGACCTAAACAGCTCCTAGACAGTTGCAAATTAAAGGAAAAATAAATTACATCATTCCAAATCCTTCCACCTTCCCAAGTGCAAATGTTCACCAGAATTTTTCAAAAGGACCAAACTGCAGCTGTTTAAAGTTAGCACAGACTCACCCAACCTATTACCAGACTCCAACCTTTCACTGTTTTTCTTGAGTTACACTCTGCTCCCAACACCACCTGTTTCTTTTCTCCAAATTTCATTAAAGGAAAAACTACACCTACACCCATGGTAACAAATTGAGACAATTTGACCTGACAAGGTCTTGCACGGGCAAGCAAATTAGAAGCATCACTGCTGCCATTAACCTTTCCAAGTAAATATCAATTATTAAACTTGCTGCACTACCTCTGTCCCCAGTTTGCTGCTGTGAATTAAGAGGGTCATCAGCCTTTTTGACAGATCTTGTTCATTTACACCTGCTGCCTGCCAGCAGGGGAGCCCGCACACCCGCAGCCAGAGTGCTGAGCCAAGCTGCCTTAATTCATCAGTAATTACCCTAATGAGCCACATGCAGGACCCAACTAGGAGGACAAGTTGTTCTGCTAAATGGATGCATTGGTTTCACGGGCACTCTCTGCAGACCTGGGTACTAGCAAACTAGTCAAAAGCTTCTTTCCCAAAGTTGCTTCTGGCTTGGCTGCTTGATTTCTAGTGATTTTTCTCTGGGTGTGTTTGCTTGAGTTGCAGAAAATCCTCCTGACCATGTTCCCTCATTGAACTTTCCTACAAAAACAAGTATTCCTCTCCCTTTGAAAAGGTTATTAATTTTTTACACTCTGCAGAGGCTGTGTGGGCCAGAGGTGAGGGCAGCCTGTGGGCTCTCAGCCCCGCTTCCTGCCCAGGGATGTCATAGCCACCCCACAAGTCACAGAATCAAACAATTCCTCAAATTCATACACAAAACACACTACGTCCTCTTGTACAACACATTGCCAGACTTAGGCAGACATCAGAGCAACATCAGCCACCATTATTAAATACCTCAGGTAGAGGAGCCAAATAACCCGTCTAAACATAGGCCTGAGAAGGGAAGAGCTGCCTGAGAGAGGCTGCCTTTCCACTTGGATAAAGCTGCCCTACTACTGTTACAGAAAAGCTTTAAAATCACTAACCAGCAGTGTTTAGGAAGGAACCCCCTCTCTAGCATGTTGACTTTGCCTGTCTCAAAGTGCCCACGAGGCCAACTGCTGTTTTCTGCTTTGACGGAAGCAAAGGCTGCTCTCCAGGCCCTGCCAGACGGTGCTTTCCAGTCAGTGTAACAGGGCTGAAACAGAAGCTCAGGGAACAGCAGGTAGGAGCATATGTGGGCCAAATTTGAGTATGCTTGATTGCATTGCCTTTAGGTCTGCTCAAAATATTTCAGGAGTCATCTGAGAAGCAAAAGTGTCTCAAAAGAACCAGAATGCCCAAAGCTCAGCAAGGGAAAGTCCTGGAAAGGTGCTGCTCAGCCTCGTCTCCTGAGGTTTGGCAGGTATCTCTTCTTAAATGTAGGCTGACTACTGTGTCACTTCAGACTGCTAAGCTGAAACAAAATTAAAAGGTACAAGGGGACAACTGAGGTTATTTGGTAATTCATCTCTTCCAAAGGCCAAATCCTGCCCTCATCCAAATCCTAAGTCAGCAAGACATTCACGTCAGTATGTATTCACTGAAACATTAAATAGAAGCCAAAGTTTTAGTCAAGCAGAGCCTATTTCATCACTGAAGTTAACAGAACTCTCCAAAAGCATTAATTAAACCCAAGGTTGCTTAACAAACAGACCAATGCAGCCTCCCTGCAAGATAAAATTACACACCTGACACCACCACACACTGCAGAGGAAAGCTGACAGTAGGTGATGCTGGCTATCTGCAACAGCTACAGTTCAGTTGTTACCGGAAACTACAGCTTTGCGTTTGAGACAGGGCTGGCTTGGCAGGGAACAACCAGGAGCAAGGTACAGAGCGTTTGTAAAGCTATGATCAATTTGCATGCTGCAGGTGCTCATGGACAGTCCCAAGCCACGTTCGGAGCCAAGAATTATGAACCTTGCGCTGTTGGACATCATGTAGCATGATTAAATATCATAACTCATTCCAGTAATAACTCCAGCTCTCATTAAAGTCCAGGCTGCTGCCTTTCCATCTCTCCCACCCAACTTCCCCCTCCCTATTTCTTCTTTCGGGGTGGAAGTAGAGGAATATATGAATGGGCAGAACAGGTCTTGCTTCACCAAAAGGGCTTTTTCATTACCACCACACTGCCTTTCAGCCTCCACTTTTTAATCGTAATAGATCAGCCTGCTCTCCATTTACTTAAGCTTTTCCGATGTCAGAGGAAAGCACATTTTTATTTGGTGCACCTATTTTCAAATCACGGGCACACTGCCCTGCTTATTATTAATAAATACACTTTGATTTATCACAAGCTCTGTTTGAGTGCCACGGGGAGCCTGGGGCAAAAGGAGACAAATTCTTTTCTTAAGTTGTTCTGAAAGGTGCTGGGCTTCCTGACCCTCACCCCCATTAACCCAGCACAGCTAGTGTGCTCCTACTGGGAGCTCCACGGCTCGCGCAGCGGCAAACTCGGACTGATCTTGTGCCATCTCAATATATTTGTTCATTATCTTGCGCACACACAGAAGCATTTGGAAATGTACTCGGGGCACAGGCCAAATTGAATCATCTGCCTTCATTTTCCACACGATCTGAAGCTACAGCTGCTACAACAGGCTGCGGGATTTTTATTTTCCTTCCTTAGCTGTTTTTTTTTCTCGCTCTTAAAGTAACAGAAGTCAGATTTTAAACCTCTCGCCGTCACTTGGGTTTGTCTGCTTTTTACAAGACAGGTCTTGCAGACATATACAGTGGGAAGAGAAATTCCCAACAGCCTTCCTCTGTGCTGCTCTAAAGGCAAGACAGAAAGCAGCACCCTTGGGGAGAGACATAATTAAAATATTCATCTTGGAGATGCCTGTTCTGGTGGCTCAGATGGGTCTATTAATTCACTAATCCTCTCACCTCTGCCAGTGGACAGGCACCAGCAAGAATGACACTCATCTACTTTGTGCTACACCTGGGAGCAGGGAATGGTCCCACAAAAACACAGAGGCCCTTCCAGATCAGAAGGGGCAAAGATCTCCATGCAGCACTGAGCCTCCTTTCCGAAACACATTAACTTCTTGAGAAAAAAAGTTTCATTCCTTTTTAGAGCTCTGGAAGATCAACTTTCTTTTGTCTTGAGAGAAAGGACAGACCAAACACAACCTTCAGATTCAGATTTTACTGACTTCACCGCAAATTTATTTTGGCAGAAGCTACTCGGAGATAAGTAGGTACAGCTGAAAGGCATCCAAGTCCCAGAGTTCAGGTCCAAGTTTTCAGATCATCAGAGGTAGGGATGAATCCACCTCATCATGCTCATCTATCTAGACTAATGCTGCTGAATGCCACTTTACATCTCATCAGTGTGTAATGACTATCATCTGCTTTGCTGAAGGACCCTTTTCAGCTGTTTCTGTAGGGTCAGTCTAAGGAAGAAAAATTTTCTGCAGATAACATTTCACACTAACAAAGATTATGATTCCCCATGACTACAAGAATTCTTATGAGCAACTGTTCCAAAAGCTTATCAAAACTAATCGTATGGCCTGTCCCCTTCACAACAAACATGAAAATGAAGCTTAACAATATTTTGGGAAGAATTTTTGCAAACGTATGCTTGCATTTTGTCATCAACTCCCAGATAAGTTTGTGTTTCTCTTGGTAGACTATCAGCAGTAGCAGCTTTCTGCAGCAGGAGACAGCAAACTGCCTTAATAAATACAAATGGACAATTTAATTAAAATATATTGGAGACTTGGAAAAAGTACTATTTTTGGATGAAGCAGTGTGTTAAGGGATTGCACTCAAGGCTAGCTCAGTGTATTTTAAGCAGGCAACAATAAGTGGCAGTGAAACATACTGCACAGAGCTCTATCCCAATGATTAAAGAGCACACTGAAATTATAAACGTCTGTTTTCCAGACAGGGGAAAAAAGAGTCACCCAGTTGCCTCTGGTTTTAATGCTTGAAACACAACAAACCATTTGGCTTTAAAAATGTACTTCTTTAAACGTGAAAAGATCCATGTATCAAAACAAGGTGGAATCAGCTAAACACATTACTTTTGACTTGTTTCCTTGAAAATCCAGCCTTAATGCATTCTAACAAAATTTATCTATCCCAAGCATACCTCATAATGAGATCAACTGGGAAAAATATCAGGCTTGTTTGTATATTTTATACTTGCTCTAACTTGGCAGTTTCGAGATTATGTATTCCCCAGGTCCCTCCTTAAATCATTTCACACGCTGCAATTTGATTTTCTTTGCTTGCCCTTTTCCACATTTTTTTTTGATACATTTTATTGAGTTCTGGCTCAGAGGGAAACGTTCCCTTTGAATTAAGGGTGCAATCATTTTTTTTCCCCTCTAAATAAGGACATATGGCATATAAAGCAATGTTATGGTCCGAGGATTTTATGATTGAAGTAGGACTCATTTTAAAAAATGACAGTAGCATCAGGTTAGATTAGAGTAGTTTTTCTAATTGGGTGGTGCTGCTCTGGATGTTGTGATCAGCTACCTTAGCTATAACTCATTTTAAATATGACACGTCTGTTTTCACTTACTGTGATGAAGAAGAAAACAGCAGCACTGTTATACTGAAGGAAATTTGTCCTTTTTTTTAGCACTCATTCAGAAAGTTACACGGTATTTAGAAGGTTAGTGCTTATACATTGAACTGCTATGCAGACTTCTGGTTTCTAATCCTGGCTCACCTGCTTCCTCCTCTGGATAAGTTACTAGAATAATCTGTATTGCAGTTGAGCAGTTTGTAACACTGGTTAATTTTTACCTCTATCTGGGATGCAGGGAAGTTGAATTAATGTTAGCAAAGGAATTCTTTGATTAGTGACTGTCAGAGTCAGCTGTTATAGGAAGGCAAGTACAACAACTTGATGTAATAAGTAGTATTATTAGTGAAAAATAAAAATACTCAAAAAGCTATTGTTAGTTTCTCATCTACTGGAGCAACTACTCATCAATAACCTAATTCTGCATCTTAATGCTTGCAACTAGACATCAGGAGTCACCTTCCATTTTTAAAAACAAATTAAAACCAAGCTCATTTGGTGCAGCTTTGAAAGAATTGCTTTATGGTGCTCTGATTAGCCAGGATAACATCCTGCAATGAGCTCAGCTTTAGCTCTCCAAGAGATGCTTCTCCAGGTCTGGTGCCATCCCTAACTAGAGAGAAAATACGTTTGATCTCCCAAGCTTTGAGAGGTGCAGCCAAACAAGTGGGCCAGTACCCTTGGGGACCAGAGAAGCTTTTTTCACTAGTGCCCAGCACTGAGAGGCTGTAAGAAGCAGCAAGGTTGGCTTTTCTGTAGCTCAACCAATGCACTGGAACTGCTGCAAAGATTTTTCACAGCTTCTTGGCTGGCAGGTGGCAGAGCCAGCACTGCTTCCCCAGGACAGCCTGCACTCGCAGGATGGGGAGGCTCACTGTGATGCGAGAGCTAATGCTTATTTTGGAAAAGAGCTGATGCTTAAGCAGGCAAAACTGCTCGATTTTACAGCTGCCATCAGGCCTGCATAGCAAACTGCACTCTGCATGCCCCCATCCGTACTTGGCAGATGGTAGCAGACAGCTGGGAAAATCTGGGTTTGACATACATCAATGATAAACTGTGTCAGTGCAGATCTGCTTAGGTTACAGCTAGCTAGCGTGTGTGCAGGAGTGAGACTCTGACTGGTGAAGGGTAAATCGCATTCCTAACCAATTTAGCTAAAACCCACCTTCCACAACAGGGGCTGCAGACAGCACCTACGAGCCCTCAGGGCTGTCTGGAGAGGCAGGCAAGGCAATAAAGGGGTAACGTGCAATTTTGAGATTCATGGGCTACAGCACAAAACTAGCACAACACCTAACCAGACAGCACCCACCACCAGCGATGATTTATCAGGTCCTGTTGTGAAGGCAAACTACAAGCAATTGCCAGAGGAAAAAACCTCAGGACTCCCCACACTCCCTCAGTGAAGAAAGCCCTGAGTAATCAAATAAACTTATTGGGGCACCTTAGTTTGTGTTTATCAATAAACGAAGGCATCTGTCAGTACACACACACAAAAGACACGCTAGGCTGGTAGCTGAAGAGAAGCAGAGGGTAAAGCCAGGAGATGACAATGAAACCATAGCCAGCCTAGGGACAGACATCACCACCATCAACAAAAAGGCAGCACCTAATAATCACTGCACCACCTGTAATGCTCAGCCAGAACTGGATGCCCTAACTACCCTTTAATTTAACAACAGGTCTAAACTAACAGCATCCAATAAATACTCCATGAGAAAGCTGAAAGCCTCTGAGCAAATTACTAAATAAGATTTGTGGCTTTAAGTTTCACATTAAGGTGATTCAGACCTGTGATTCTCCGTTATAAAATACCATCCAATATGCATCAAATCAGAAGTTGATTTTGCACGTTTTTTTGGTTATGGGAAAGAAATGGATACACTAAAGATCAGCTCAGGACTCTTACAACAGATGCATCAAGTGTTACCAAAACCAGTGCAGCTGACCATATCAAAAGGATCGCTGCAAGGGAGGCAGGATGGAGAAGTGATTGACTAAGCATCCATTTAGCAAGGAGAGAGCTGTGTTCTGCTGAAGTCAAAGGACTAAACTAGGCTGATTTTACATGATGCTTTTAAACACCATGTAGGAGGCAATTGGAATTGACAGCTTGAACATTGCTGCCATCTATGCATACAGATACCATCTATTAAAGGCTAATATCAACAGCTGTGATGTTCAAAGCAAAAGTAGATTTAATATACATATCAGACTGTCCAAAGCTGCAGGAGATGTTTCAAAATATATTACGAAATTCAACCAAGAAAAATCTCTCTGTATACTCTGGTATTTCTCTTCTAGTAATATTACCCACCAAAAGCAAGGGGTTTGAGTTGAAGAAAAAAGGTGATGATAACCTTCAATGGTGATTTTAGTAGAAGAAGATTCCCAAAAGCAAGATAAACACATTAGTAATGATGTCAGACAGGCAAAACATCTGATGCAGTTCTGCTTTGTCCTTGGGAAGAAAACAGACTCATTCCTCAGTCTTCTGATAATAGAAGGAAGATATTAGACACCTTTTGCTAAGAGCAAAGTCCAGACCTGCTGCACAAGCCCTAGAATGGGAGAACATCTGCACACAGATGTTTTAATGGATCTTGGAATAGCCACTGAGAAAACTGAAAAAAGACAAGTATCAGAGAAATCTTTCAAAGGAGCAACCAGGACCAGCTGGGCAGCTACAGGCACATTGCCATGACACCAGGCTGGAACAGAAGAAAAAAACCCCTGTACTGGATTCCATTTACTGAATTAAACTATTTCAGTCAACAATGTTTTCTGGAAAATCAATCTTCTTGAATAAGCCTGGTTTCATTGCATTGATAAGTCTGGTTGAAAAAGGAACTGGACAAACATGATACATTGAGGATTCTTGATGCACTCTTACTGCAAGGCATTCTGATGAATATTAGTGCTATGTAAGTATCAGTAAGGCATATTTTAAGTGAAGAACATATTGGCTATATTCTCAAAAAGTAGGGATAATAAATAGTCATTAATGTTTGCTAATAGAAGGTAAAAGGATTTAATCAAGGCTTGCAGTTATTAAATAGTTGTATCAATATCTGAGAAAAATATTATCAAAATCACTGCAGATAAAATTCATAGATGTCAACAACACCTGTTTAGAAATAAATAAGGGGCGAAGGCAGTTTTAGGCAGCAACTTGTATTCCTTCAAAAACACACATCATGTGGCAAAAAAAAAAAAAAAAAAAAATACCCCAAAGAAGAGCTGCACTCCAATTCTGAGGAATGGAGGCAGCTTCCTGCAGCTACTATGGAAGAGAGACCGTGCTGCTGAAGAGAGCCACTCGGGAAGGGCTGGGAGGGTGTCAGTAGACAAGAGCCTCCATACGATCTTCCAGCGTAATGCTACAACCAAAGGGAACTAATCCAGTCCCTGAGCAAGGGAGGAGAGGCCACCTTCTCTGATACAGCATTGACAGGAATGATGTTGGAAGGCTGGCTCAGTCTACAGCCTCCCCAGTATGACTACAATGCAAACTTCTGAACTGATAACCCCCAGGAGCTACACTCTAACCTGCAGTACAAACTTGGAGAGTTGTCCCAAATCGCTCCAAGTCCTTCTCATGTGGGCTGCAGAGATCAATCAAACTGCCATTAGAAAAAGCCAAAATTACCAGCAACGACCCAGGTGTGATGCACTGCAGATCTCTCCTTACTTAGAGCTGGGAACAAGGGTTACCACCCCGATGCTGATCGATGGTGAAGGAGGATTTTGCCATGGCAGCCTGCAAACCCTGTGGGTCTTTGTAGTTCAGGGCAGGGACAAATACATCCATATTCTCACTCAACAATTCACTCAAACTCCTCAAGCATCCCATGTGAAAAAACCCATGCTTAGTACAGTAGGGTTTCAAATTCATTACTAGGACTCCGAGGCACCACAATAACACAATTAAAACACCGCCAGATGTACATCATATAATACATGTTAAAAAAAGAAAAGACATACTGTGTGCAGATACAACAACAATTTGCTGTTCAAATTAATTCAGGAATCAGTACCATCCTTATAAACCCAATATATAAAACATATGCTACTGTAGGCATGCATAAATTGCACGCAGTCTTTTCTAGATAAAGCCACACATGTAATTAATAAACTAAACTGAATAAAAGGAAAGAAAAATAAATACAAAGGCTGCCCAGGGAATGATGAATTTTGCAGAAACTGCTGTCAAAGATCACAGTGCTGAGCAAACAGAGCCACAGGTGCGAGCTCATACCCTGCCCTCAGCACTAGGGCACACCTTGGCCTCAGTTCAGCTGAACAGGGAACTCACAGGTAGCAGAAATGGATGCCAAAGAGAGTCCCAAGCAGGCTTTTGCCCAGTGCTGGCCTAAGGTTAAGCTGCAGTGGCACAGGTTAAATCACAGGAGGTAGCAGTCTGCCGTTCACAGACCAGACCTACTATCACATGTTTTCAGTCGTTCCCCAAACCAACCCACAATCATGTCCCTGTTATATCTGAAGATCCTGTAAAACCTACAAGCAAGGCTCCAGCACAGCAACAGCTGGGGAAAAGTTGGCATTAAAGGCAAGAAAACCACCACTTCAATGCAGAGGGAACTAATGGATGGTTGGCATGATCTGTGGTATCATGTGAATTTAGCAAGGCAGAGACAACTCCTATGCATGCCACCATCAATGTTTTTATTCCAACTTCTACCTTGTTCTACTTAGACCTACAATTTGCTTTTATTGCTAATTCAAACTCTACCAAGCCCCTACTTGCATTCTGCCTAGACTTCCTGGGATCTGTACTTTCTCTGGCAGAGGTCTTTGTCCCCCAGTCAACTGTCCCTTGTCACCACAGGCAATGGAAAGCTAACCACAGCTGCTTCAGTTAAGTTCCAACAAGAGCCAGAATAAATTTCTTCAGGTTCCTCACACTAGCAGATGAACCAAGCCACTCTGGCAAAAATCAGAGCAAACGTTACATCTCCGCAGGTCTGGGAAGCAGGTCCTTGGGCTCTGCACTTGAAGCACAGGCAATCAGAAACATCATTGCTGTCTGGTTGTGATCAGTCAAGACACTAGTGTTGTCAAGGAAACTTTCAGGAAGGCCAACAGATGCTACACCATCACTGCAAGTTTTTTGATTCAAGAAAACAGTGTTATAACTACCACAGCAAGCACAGCCAGTTCCACAAAGAAACAGAGAAGCAATTTCCTCTCAGTGCCCAGGGGACATCCTGTTTGCTGTTCAACATCCTGAAGAAAACAAAAATCTAAGAATAATTACAACCCAAGTAACTAAGGTGAAGCCCTTTGGTAATTTTCAGCCCTGAATAACTAAAAAGAGGTGACAATTATTTTAGCTAATGATCACTGAACTTTGAGATTAACACTCGCAGCTGAGGGACAGGAAGCAGCTCTTTAGAAGGCAGCACTGCTGTTAGGCTAAGCCCAGAGCCCTGTGAAATAGCTAGTTGCCACTTGCTGTCATCAAGGGACAAATTGCATGACCCAAAGATGCAAGGAAGTAAAGAAAGCACAGAAAGCTCAGTAAAGATGCACTGGGAGCCTGCCCCACATTCTTCCTATGTAACATAGACTGCATCAATTTACAATTGCATTACAAAAACAATTCTTGTTGCCCTATATGTACTCTTGCAATGTGCAGCTCAAGAGTGGCTTGGCACTAGCTATATATTCCCTACAGCCATCATTTTAACAATTTCTCAGACACAAAAGAACTGGCTGAAACACTGTAGCTTTGAGCAAGAGGATCTGGAGTTCATACTGTGCTTTTTGTCATGACAGAAAAGCTAACTCAAGTGTCCTTGTTCTTTCTGAGTGCTCTTCCTGAGTTGTATGCCTCCAAAATCCAACCCCAAACTGTTTGGCTCAGATTCTTCTTCTTGTGATGGTTACAGTCAAAAAACAAGAAAAAAAACCCCACACTAGCACGCCCTGCTGAAGATCAATCATCTCCCTGTAGCTGGAATGCCATGATTCTCCAAATGTATAAACTGCATCCTGATACAGCTGAAAGGGCAGACTGCAGAAGTAACCATGAGGCAGATACACCACCTACTGAAGGTTATCCAGCTGGTCTGAATTGCTCCCTGTGAGGTGAGAGATGTCCTCTTCTCACTGACTCTAGAGAGGAAAGCTATGCTGGTGCCTTTCCAAAAGGAGTCAGGCTGAGCCTGGGCATGAGCTGGGTCCAGAGGAGAGGAAACCTGCCTGAAGCAGGCCCAGAGAAACACAAGCCTTCACAGAGGGCATAAAGGCTTGTCAAGAACCAAAATAAGTAAGTCCACTAGTTGAACTAAAAGCCTGATGTGAAGCTGATTTAAATTGCTGTACATGGTGCCTGGCATGCTTATTGAGCTTTAAGCCAAACCTTAGTTTTGTTCATGTTAAATAAGCTATGAATCAGTCTAACTTGAACTGGAAAAAGCAGCTTTTAAAGCAAAATTGAAGTAACAGCCCAGTTAACTTTGACTGCTGCGATCCTTCCTGTTAGAATGGTCTTAGCTGCAGGAAAGCTTATCTTCCTTGTCACATTTGGTGCAGAAAGGTATTTTAAACAGTAATAAGCATCTGGTTTCTCTAATTGTTCAGTGGGCAAGGCTACAGTTGCACAAAAAAGCACCACAGAGGATAATGTAGTAACAGCAAGATGCATTTATTAATGATACTACCAGTATTTCCCAAGAGCCTCTCCAAATACTCTGCAAATACCCATGAAATTTAAACAGCAAGGATGCACAGTATTATTGTCCCTTCTTAGAAGGAATGAAAACACCAGATGACTTTGGGAACATTAAGCAATGGATGTGGGATAAGGCTAGGACTACATCTATAGAGAAAACTGGATGGCTAAAAGCACTGCAGCTTGTAATAGCAACCATCTTGTATCTTAACCACAAGATCACTCTCCCTGGATGATGTGTAAGTAAATATTTCTTAAAAAGAAAGTATAATGTTAACAGAGTGGAGCTTGCTGAGAAAGCAAAAAAAGGACTTGCTGCTTTTTTGGACATGAACGGAAACCCCACACCTTCACAGAAAATATTTTAGTAAAAAGAGGCTCAGAGGGACAGCACGAGAAACTGAAACCAACAGATAGGAAGGCTTTGTGGAAGTAGGATATGGGAACACGCCTTTGCTACTGGGAAAATAAAGTGGGATTCAGGACTGCTCCTGATACATGGGACAGAACAGTTTTACTTTGGGCCGAAAGATCTGTCTCTGCTGCCCAAAGGCAGGGGGGCTTCAAAATACCTTGGATGCAGAGTTGGGAAATGACCAAGGTCTGTCGCACCACAGGATCTTTACAAGCAGCAGTAGGACCCAGAACTGCTATAACTTGGGGGAACAAAACTGAAAGCTCAATCCAAATACCAAAAGTCAGCAAGAGGATTTCTCTGAACTGTAGCTCTTTCCATAAAACCAAGCATGGGAGAAGGAACAAAGCCCAAAATAACAAAATTCACCACGACAGAACTATGGGTAGAGCTCGTTAACCAACTAATTATTCAGATCTTTAACATTCCCTTGTTGCTGCCTGTGGATGAGCAGCCAGAGGACACTAGAAGTAGCAAGTGGGAATGGCAAATGCCTCTAAAATTATGATGCAAAAATTGAACATGTCTCCTAGAGATGTAAAACTAGTCCCGCATGGAGCTTTTGTTCTAACAGTTGTTTCAGTTGATATGCAAATTCCACATAACAGCACACATCTAGATACCATTGCACCATAAATATCCTTGCTTAAAACACTTCACCTTGCTACTATTCACTATGTACCTGACAGTTTCCTATTTAAAACAATATGACTGCTAAAGGAAACCATTAGCAGAAGGCTAAAAGAAACAATCTTATTCACTGAACCAACATTGTTGTCTCGGCAAAACAAAACAATGAACATCTGAGTTCACAGGAAAATATATTAGCACAGCAGATGTGTGTGCATGTATTTCGGCCCTTTGGTAAAATGCACTGTTTTGGGGCCAGATGTTTCTGCTCATGCCAAAGAAGAATCCAGCTGCATCAAGCTGTGAATATTTCTTCTGATCTGTCAAAATCTGCTATGAACTAGAAGAGAAAAAAACAGAACTGAAGTTTGAAATAGAAGTCTGTTTTCCACTGGGGATTTTACCACCATCTGTATTTTAAAAGCTTTAGCACGACTTGACAGAGTCTGAAAAAGTTTGCAACACAATAGGTGAAGCACAGTGAAATGCCATTCAAGTAAGGGTTCTGCTAGAGTTGAAACATATGGTAAAAGACTAGTTTTGTGCACAGTTTTTTCCCCTTAAAAATCAATTTATACTTATTAGTTGGATTTACAACATGTTTAAATTGTACAGCCTTTCTTGTAATGTGCTGCCATTACAAGCTGAGCTCTCATTATTGAGATGATAGAGCGATATTGAATTACTGGGCAAACAAGGTCCTTTTTGAAAAACACCAGAGGTGATTCTTTTTCTCACGGTTTCTAATACCAGTTGTTGATTTTTTTTTTCTTCCATTAATGGAATTACTATGGATTTGCACTGATGCAAGAGTGAAATTATATCCTTTTCCTGAAACCATAAAAAATGAGCTAAAATGGGAGCGAATGCGTCTCGTAACAAGATATGTTCACAAACTAGGCCGTATTTGTCAACACTTGGTATTGTCCTTCCTAAAAACCATCCACCTAGCAGGACCAGCACACTCCCACCTCACAGCTCACCTGTGGAAAACCCCTTAACTCACCTCAGAAACCTCTGCTGTTTTATACCCCAAAACCAGTTCCTTGTGCCCAAAGGAAGAATACAGGGACAGTAGCAGGATCAGTGACTTGTTTCTATTCAGTGAATAAGTGGCTGTACCATTACCTTCTGCTGATTCCTAAAGCTGAGATTTTCTGAAGTGCCTCAGGCACCCTGATTCCTGAATACCTAGAGATTCCAGCCTCTCATGCTCTACCCCCCCAAATTTCAGCCTTAAAAGAAAAAATTCAAAATATCTCCTGAAATAGAAAAAAGATATATGGTATAGCACAAAGGAAGTGGAATATAGCTGGGTGTATCCGAACTGAACACAAGTTTAAATTCTGAGCTGCAGTTATTGCCTGCTCTCCACATTTGTACACCAGCACTCAGGCAGCTGTGCTGCCTTCCAGGTGTGCGGCGCCGCTTTGCCACTGACAGGGTTATCTATTTTACACAGAATTATGCTAGCAGTGAAAATCACAGTAGAATTGTTTTGAAAGAAGCAAGCCTCAGATGGACAATTTAGATTTCACAGAATTTGAAAGAGGATTTGCAGGTTCAAATTATTAATCAACACCCTGCCAGGCAGGGGCCAAGAGCAATCTGCTGGCGCTGAGTTGTCTTGGACTTAAACCGTAAAATCTGGATTTTAGATTGACTCAGTGGGGAGAGGAGGTTTTGTGCCTACAGCCCTTTCCTTCTGAAGCATCCAAGCAAAACCTAACCCTGGTTTTTAGGGGCAAACATGAGCTTATGGATGGTGGGGTAAATTCTTCCTCCAGGAAACTGGAGATTCAGGGGCTGAGTCAGTGGACACGGTGCACATGACAAGGTTACTCCTCTATTGTTAAAATCATCTTCCAGCTAGGACAAGACATTATAAACTGCACATGGGGCCTTTCTTTTGTTAGCAAAAAACGTGGAGAAAAGAGGAAAGAAAAAGGGGGATGGGTTGCCCTCAGAGTACCCCACCTATTGCTGCAACAGCATCAGTTCTCCCACAGTGACAATCGTGATGATGCAGGCTGTTCTGGCAAGGAAGAACTGTAATAAGCACCTCGCACAATGTAACGACACAAGCACACGGTGGGTGCCTCCAGTGACATCAGACCAGCTCTAGCATCTCTTTGCTTGACCGATAATCAAGCTGATACGTCTCCAAAATTCTGCAGGGACTAACTTCAAGAAAAACATAAAAACAAGAAAGGAGGGGGAGAGGGAAAGCTCTTCATAAATAATTTTAAATAAAATGCTAAAGTTTGTTCAGGATCCTGCACTGCACAAATGCTGGCACGACTGGGCTGCAGGATTCCCCCTTCTCAGCCTTCTGCACTGAGTGCAGGAACACTGGAGATGGGGCAGTGCTCTCTGAAGGCCCCTGGTTGAACGTTGCAGACCCTGAGCACAGGCTGCTGTGGGCAGCATGCCCCGAGCAGGGGAATAGGTGCACATGGCAGAAGGGCAGGGCAGAGGTGCAAAACCACGTTGGAGAGAAGATGCACACACGCCCATGCGCATGAACGAGACAGGACTGTCCTACACATGAGCCAGACAGCATTCACTCCAGGTCTCCTCTCTAGTCCACATCTTTACTACAGTGAAGGTTGCAAGACAAAAATTGGGAGCTTGAGGCCAAAATCAAACCAGAAAGAACAGGGACACGCTCCCACAGGCCTTGACTGAATATGGCAGTTTATTTTTTAATTTTTACCTTAACTGGCTCTTAGTAGGGCAAGCTACAGAGGTGTCACACTGCTGCTCCTCTTGTACTATATCATAATAATGCTTGTTTTCTCTTGCCAGCTACTCATCAAGGACTACCCCAGCACAGCCCTCTGTTCTTTCAGATCTAGTCAGAAGGCGAATTAGTCGCAGCCTGATGGGGGAGTGCTAAATTTTTCATTACAATCTTTCTCCGGAGGTTTGGTGTTTAATAATTTGTACTGTATAAAATTTCACATATGGGAAAACACGGCACCACACAGCCTCTCCAGATGCCTTTTTTTTTTTTTCCTTGCTGCTAATCATGTGAGCCCCCCAGCTAAAGAAGTGGATTTAGGGCATAATTAAAGCTTTATACTTTAATAGTAATATGGGTAAAGCTCAATTTTATTTTTGAGAAGAACATGCCACATTTGTAAATTCCCATTTCACTGAGGATCAATTTTCAAACAGGCTTTTGTACCCAGACTTCTTTGTTCCTGATATACCATGGAAACCTAAACCACGTAAGCAGCTTGTGGTACTGTGAAAGACACTCACCCTTACTTAGTCACCACAAAGGTTCTCTCATTCCTTATGATCAATCCAAGAGCAGTGGTGGTTGTGCATGGGACATCTGTAAGAGAGCCTTGACATCATCTGCTCTGGTGTTCATCACATAATTTGGCAAGGGAGTCTCTCAGATTGTTCATGTGAACTTCAAATCTCTGGAAGTTTTAGCTACAGCCCTAAGCAGAGCTGAAATGTTTTAACTTCGCTGCTGCCCTCCTAAACCTCCCCCCAGCCACCACCCTTCTTCCTTCCCCACACAGCCCAGAAACTGCAGGGATTAGGAATTCTGCTTAGGAATGCAGAGCCTTCTCCAATCTTCCCACAAAATTGCTTTCTCTTCTGAGGAGAACAACCTGGAACATGCTGTTGGGATTGGCTACAGCTGCATGCACAGAACCAGCACAAGGTTTACACATCAGCTAAGACCTCTGACAGCCTCATTGTAAAGACTTAAGTGGGACCTAAGTAGCAGACAGATTCTGCAGTAGGTGCGTCACAGCAGATGACCCAACATGTAACCTACTGCTCTAACCTATCAAGTGCCATCGTATTGTTTCTCACCCCCAGGCATTTTCCCCTGGGTCTTCCAGAATCCCTTTATCTTCTCAGCGACATACTGAGACTTCAGCAATGAAATGCTGCTGCAGAGCATGAAGAGATGGGAAGGGTAAGTGTAATGGAAGAAGGGGTGCTGGCAGAAAGGCAAAAGACATACTCCTTGCATGGCTGAGACAGGAATAGTTATGCAATAGTCAGCATTTTGAGGACTAATTTTAATTGTTGGATGCACTCTGGAGTACAGCTCCCTTAAAGAAAGAAGCACCCCAGTGATTATGTTCCCAGATGACAACTTACAATAACAACAACTCCTTTTCCTCTTCTCCTAAACATCCTCCTAAATAAATTCAGGAAACCCAGACAGAGCAGGACAACGACCACCTATCACGATATGGTTTTAATTCAATCCAAGTTTCTCCCATCTACTCAAGAGACCTACAGACTGTCTTAAAATGAAGTGCTTTGGTGCTATGATGGATTTCTGATTTCCCATAACGAACCCAAGTGATAGAGTCAATTCGAACTAGTGTGGTAAAATTTTACAGTATTCTTTGACAAATCTCACACTTCAACAGAAAAGAAATTTGCCATTAAGTGTCTCTGTGCCTCTACGATGTGGTTGAAAGCCAGGTTTTACTGTACCGACCAGCAGCGATACTGAGTGGGGTAAAGTAAAAGTGTTACCATGGATAAGCATCTATTCAGCTCTCAGAGCCTGCAGTATGCTGGCAAATACATCAAATGACCTAGAACTGAGAAATAATGACCTTGAAAGTGAGAGCTTATTTACGGTTTTATCCATCTTTAATATCACAGCTTAAACTAAATCAACTATGCATTTTAAGATCTGTGTTGTATCCTTCCAAATCTGTTTGAAATTGCTGAAATCTGGAAATGTTATTTGTTGAAGTGCAGAGCTTATTACAGGCTAAAATTTTACTTGCCTTCTAACTCATGGTGTGTGTTACTTAAGTCAATACAACTGATACAGGACTGACAGTTCCCAAACTTAGTGAACCTTCTTAGTGGCCATGGAACTACTGAAATAAACTTGTCACATTCAAACTTAAATATAAGAAAGGAATGTATGTATTTAAAGTGTTTTCCAAACGTCTTTATGTTGAGTTCCAGTTTTACTGGTTCTGCTAGGTGAAGACTCTCAGCTCTGGAATCCTGATGTTTTTCACCACCTAGCTTTATGAAGACTCAATTAGTGACCAGCTGCAAGGGTGGCAATGTAACACTACCTACACATGGAAGAAAGTGACCTTGAAGAGCTTCACTCATCTCAACTCTAGATTTCCATGAAATCCCTAGGCAGGAAAATACACATATGGAGATATAACAGAGGCAAGGCCTCCATGTCAAGGAACAGATTGGACTCTTGCCATCAGGCCCACGACAGCAATCCCTAATTCTCCAGGACATCTGCTTATCCAGCAAAACACAAGATTGCCATCCAGCACACAGGACAGCACTGGGGTTAGCACACAGGACATTGAGCCAAGTTCTACCTCTCACCCTGACATTAGGCACATTTATCTTTACTATTGCCCCCCTCCCTTTTTTTTTTTTTATCTTAAACAGAAACCAGTTCTATGTAACATCATTATGCTCAGTTTGTGAGGATGAATTTATCTGTGACTGCCAAAAGCACAGTAATCTTCAGGATGAAGTATGATTACTCTGTCATCATGCATCTCTACAGATAGCAATGCCTACATTCTCCTTTGAACGGGAAGAGGTCAAACCACTATTGTTAAACTCATGAGGCCTGAGAGCTAAAGGACAAGTTGCAGTGTCATTTTTGGCCAGAGGAAATTCATCCATGTCCTGATTTGGCAGTAGAAGGATTTATATCAACTCACACCAGATAAGGAACATGGCAAATAAATACCTAAGTCAGAACTTACTAATGGGTATTATTTCTCAGATAGTAGCAGGTTAATGCTATATAGCTAGGCAACAAAGCCATTCCATCCTTGATAAAGGCATAAACACATTAAAGGAATAATCACTGTGTGACATGAGGTTACTTGGGCATTCATAAAATTTTCACTGCTTCTGCCAGCACTGCCTTTTAAAACTCACTGTTCTGTCTCAGCTTGATCAAATCCTGCAGCCCGTGATTTGCTTCTCCTTCAAAATACAGAAACATGCAGAGAAATCCCATCATAAACCCATTTCTAAAGGATAAATAGAAGTCTCCCATATCACAGACAAACCAGCAGCTTGACCTGATTTCAGCCGTTCTATATTATTTCCAGTATCATCTATCAATTACACCCTGTCACGAAAACATCAGGGTCATGCTTTGCACCCAGGTCCTGTTTCAGAGAAGGAACTACAGGAACTAAAGGCCTGTCATTTCTGGTGCCCTGCCAGTGCAGGTGTTGGGTCAGTTATCTACCCTGCCCAATAATCTGTAGGCTGCTTTATTTTAAGCATATTATTGGGTGTTCAGTCCTGATCCCCTCAAGTTATAGATCATTTCCTATTCAGTAGAATCACTTTTCTTCACCACTAAGGACAGGGTTAAGAATATGTTTGCTTTCCATTATTGTAACAGGTCCCTTTTTATCAGTTGCCTTTGAAGACAGGACAGATTACAAGTACATTGCAAGTAGCAGACCCTGCTAAAACCAAGCACTGTTACAAGCTGCCCAAGGTTTGGGCTGTCTCCAGATACACTCATAAGTTATTGCAAAATATAGGATTGTTTCATTACTTGCATGCACATTTGAAAATAAACACTCTGCTTCCTTAGAAGTTCAAGAAAGCCACACTCAAGTAATAAGTCAAGATTCACACATCAGGATATTAGTTGTCAGAGTTCTTTGTAAATCACTGAAGTTCTGACTGGTTCAATTATATAGAGGGACAATAATGAAGAGAGAAGCCATCTGAGAAAAATGAGTATGAAATCATGCTATTGAGAATTACACAGAACAACATTACTTTGAAGCAACTTTTTCTTCTGGGAAACTACAGCCGAAGAAAAGATGGTAGCATCAAATATAAGTTAAAGAATACAAAAATTAGAGAAACTAATGTTACATTTGTCTGCTGGTAAAATGGAGGGATAAACACACTGTTGTTAAAAAGCAGGCAACCTCCACTGTTGCCATCTCCACCTGCAATCCTTCCACTTCCCTGAAATCAATGGTATCTTGAGGCAAAAGAGACAGCTCTTTCCTTGCTGAAATTTCATAACAAATGGTTTTATAAGCTCTGTGTTGCTGTATCAGCCATTAGTGAACCACTTCAATGGGAAAATTTACCCCAGCTCGTAGGAATTGCCACATTTTAGGCAAGCTCAGAATGAAAATGGTTTACCAAACACAAAATGCATCAGCTAATGCTGAATGTGCCTCCCTCTTTCAATGAGTAAGTTGCTAAAAACAAAACTCTGATGCCAATTTGTAACATTTAATGACTATACGGACTGTTAAATGAATAGACTATGCCCCAGAGCTGCTCATTTAGGATGCTGCTGTTGTAATAAAATTAAGTGTCCAATGAAAGCTCAGGACCCTGGAGTGGTGCAGTCTAATTGAAGTTTACAACTTTATTGGAGATTCCTTGCATCTTATACATTTGCTTTGTAGATTTTAATAGCTGGTGGCCTTGGCTCTAACTTAATTACAAAACAGAAAGGAAGGTTGTGTCAGCATGATAAGGTTTGGCTGAGCTGAAATGTCCGTTTCAGGCATATTTCACCTGTGCTCATCTTAATTTAACTGGACTAATAGGTCCTAATCACACAGAACAAATGGGTCTTTAAAATGAAGATACAAAATTAAGGGCTGGGTCTTGCATGTCCTTTATTGCCAGTGAAAGTGCTGAGAGTTGGTGGCACCAAGTGCCCGTCACACAGCCCTGAACTTCAGCTGAATATCAGGATAGACAATGCAGTCCATCCCAACCAAATGGACCCCAGGAAGGCTCAAGTGAGGAGGGGAACAAGCCTTGGCTTAAGTCTTGTGAACAACCAGGAGGTTAAATCTTGAAGACATCCTGAAGGGGAGAGAAAATGGCAGGTGTAAAGGGACTGAAAGGTGATGCCAGTGACCTGCCCACAGTTCCACAGTCTCCAGGCAGGGTCACTGGTGAAGGAGAGCGCTTTTCAACTGGTGCCTGTTGCAAGGGAGGAGGATGGCGAGGTGGGGAGGGGCTCAGCAGGTTCAGGGGTGGTGCATACCTTTGGCTTCCACATTTGTTTTTCAACACTATAACAGTAACCTGATAGAAAGAGTTCATTGGCAGAAGCCAACTAAAACACTTCAAGAAGATGAAAAAAGGGAAAACAAGAGTGTGTAACTTTTGAGAAGACAAGATGGAGCGTGTTCACTATAAACAAAACCACCTCCACATCCCACATACACAGACACGTACTGTGCAGCAGCCCAGTAACACTCAATATGTTCCACTGATTAAAAAGAAAATTTAATACATCTGTCGGAACACAGACAGAATAAATATTCTTATCGTTCCATTTACTGTAAATAATACTTAAGTGCAAGTCAAATATTAGCTATATTCAGCACAGCATCATAACAAAACAGGCACTGCTAACATTATGGTCCCAAACTGTGCTATTCTTAATTAACATCTGACATATCTGCTTTTGCAATCACCCATTACTGATTAAATGACAAGGCACAATGTCAGATGCATAACCTGATTGGTTAGTACTCAGTTACCAAGGTGTTACATTTTGAAATTGCCTGTGAATTGATTTCTTTTATTGAATTAATAAGTGTTATCATACTGTACAGAAGGTAAAATTGCTACTGAATGTGAGCGATAACATATAATTACAGAAAATCAAATCCTAATCTGCAGAGCCAAGCCAGGTGTCAACATTTTAATTGTAGTTAGGAAAGCACAGTAACACCATGGAGCAGGGGGAGGAAGGGAAGAGATATCTCAAGTGTAGGCAGAAAGAAATATATTGCATAAAAAACCAAATTTAGTTAGGCATGATAGCAACCTTGAGGGACGTTAACCACTCTTGTGTGCAGAAATATTACAGTTATTTTTTCATTTTAGACTATAATCCTACATGCTGGGACACCTGACTGTCATCCAGACCCAAATCTATCTCTCAGAGTCTTAAGATTTGCATTTTTGGGAGAATATTGCTGAAAGACTTTAGGAGATACAAGCATAAAATACATAAATTATGCACTTCCTCTAGTCTTCCCTTAACAAAAAGTAAAATTAAGATCCCTTCTTTCCCAAAAAAGATTAAGTCTCTGTGAGATGATAACACTATTTTCTGCTATAAATAAAAACTCAAAGATTTAATTAAATACCATTGCAATGAAAAAAATGCCTCTTCAAGCCATTTCCTAGTTGCTCTTCCTGTTAGTTTTCATTCAAACACCACATTAATGCAACCACTGGTGTCTAAACTGATGATGTTAAATTGGCATAACCCCCTTGCATGGCCACTCTCCAATTAGCTACTCCCAATACATTTGATCTCTATCAGCCACTCTTAAACCAATTTGAGCGTTCATGCTAACGGACTACACCGGTTTAACTGTGTGTGCTCAGAAAATGATGTAGCTAAATTACTGCAATTTCTTTGGATTAAGGAGCCAAGGAGAGCCCCAGCTTCTGCTTCACGCCGCATGAAGAAGGCATCTTTCAAGCCACTCTGACTGACTCTGCAGAGGCTTTGACTCTCACTCACTGGTGCAGATCCAAGACTTTTCCATATCACCCCTCTGTCCACGTAGCACCCCATGGCTAGGGCACTTCCAGGTCTCTGTATTTCCATACCTTCCTCTTCTCTGTCACTTCCTTCCTATTGTTAGTATCTAAGTCATCTTCTCCTACTGCCATCCTCAAGATCTTGGCTTGGAATACTGTTTCTGCCATCCTCCTGAGGTCTCAACAGGGTTGTTCACAATCAGGCACAATCTACCAGCTTTGCTTGTTGTGAGCCTCTGTAGTTTTGGATTCTCAGTGTGATCTGTCCTTCGGACAAGGGACCTGTCTAGGCACAACATAAGGTAGCAAACAGAAAGGAAGCATCAAGGGCAAACAACATCAAGCTTTGTTCAAGGACCATGCTGCTTCTCTACTGCATCACGAGCCAGCTACCAATTTGCAAAACATCTGCTCAAATCACTGGCTTTTTATTTTGTTCAGGGATAAAGAGGAAGAGGTTAAGTCATCCTGTTTGTATATAGAGAAATTACAAACCATGCTACTACCACCCAGTTGGCAAGGTATGTTGGCAGCAGGATGGAATATAAAAATTTTAAATGAAGCTCTTTCCAAATTCATTTCTTCTAGGCTGCTGTTTACATGTTAGTAGAGAAAGTTTCCTTCTTGAATTGCAAACCTTGGGCTTAGCTGAGATTACCAGGCCAGCAAGCATCTCACCAACACAGTAACACAGAGTAATGCCAAGAGGTTGCTGTTCATGGCTTTGTATCTGAAGAACTCTGAGTGCACCTTGCATACACAGTCCCTTGGGATGGTGAGGAGAAACAGTAATCTTAGGTAAGGGTGTGCATCAGGACAAGGTGGAGTGCTCAGGCAAGCACAAATTTGGTTGAATATTAACCATCATTGCATGGAAAAGGCAGCGAACAGCACCTCTAGTATGAGTGCAACTTAACTCTACATTGGCCTGTCTTTTAAATACTAACAAAGTTGTTGGAATAAAAGACCCTTACTACCAGAGTTGAAGTAACCTATTTTTAAAAGAAAATTTCTAAAACATGACATGTATAACTTGGCTCTTCAGTGGTCACAGTGGGGAAAATAACTCGTAGCAGTTGTTACATGCCTGAAGAATGTGAATTCTGGAAAGTAGGAGGAATTGCACTAGCAGAAGAAGGCTGAACTATTATAATGGGGAAAAAACAGCTATATAGGAGAAGCCTTTTCTCAAATAATTTCTTTCTACAGTTAAAGGTAAGTGCCAGGGAATGTCACTGCAGGAGAGTGAAAGCCTGTATTGATTGAGATGAATTGCATCAACTTGGAGGCCTTTTTGCTATGATGGACATATGCATGACCTCCATGCAAGAGCTCCGGGAAAATGGCAAGCAGCTAACTGTGTTTCCTTTCCAGTCACTCAATTTACAGCTACTTCCTGACCTCAACTTGACAATGTTTGGAGGCTTGTTCACTTAATGAGCTAAAATTCATGCTTTTTCACAAATAGAACTTGCTCAGGTATGTCCCTGTATCTCTTCTAGGTTGTGGCCACTGCCAAGGCAGAAGCAGTTGGTTGTTGCTCCCCAGCCACTCTGGATTTTGGAAGAACACAGGAAGGATGCTGCCTCCACTGCTCCTTCACTGAGCCACGGCACACAGGACGCAGGCTGACAGCCCTGCCGCGGGGGGACAGATCAGCCCCAGGGAGCAGCAGCGCTCTCTGCTCTGCCACACGCAGAGGGAGCTCCTGACCTCGGCTTGATGCATTTCTTCCACTTCTAGGAGACAGAGCCCTAACAGCCCAGACGTCACAGTCCCTAGGCAGCTTTAGCTGAAGTTACAGAAGTTATAAGCTAACCAATTCCCACTCTTCCCTTTGCCCCCAGTCATATATTCCCACCTTCTCTCTTGCATCAGTACCTTTATGACTAAGTGGTGAGACAATTCAGGAAATTAGCCTAAAAAACCCTTTATTTCTTTTTTTTATCATGTTAGCTTTTGGCTGGTTGAGCTCTCTGCAGCAGTTATAAGCATACACACCAGTGGCAGGGAAGAAAAGGAACATGTAGCTAGGAGCACAAGGGAGGGAGCTGGAGACTTTTCCCCTGTAAGCTGGGACCATGTTGGAGCCCAGGGCTGTGAGGCTGACACAGCACAGAACAAGCTCCTCCTGCCCTATTTCACAGGGACCTTCAGAAGAGGAGGATCCTGGAAGCCACCCCAGCTGTTTTAAAGGCGTGATGTTAAATACAGAGTTAGTTTTTTTTCTGCAGTAATTTCTTCAAATTCAGCTGTGTAAAACCACAGTTACAGCCATCCCAGATCTTGCTTTTCTGTGGGATATATTCTCAGGATGCATCTTCCTTCAATAATCTCCTGTATATTGCTGCAACTGACTTAGGCACCTACTTAATCTGTGACCTTACAGCTCCTGTCAAGCAGACTGTGACCCCCTCTAGACTCGTCCTATCCATTACCAAATTTTCATTTTTATTAAGCTCAGCAGAGGCTTTTCTTCTCTTCTAGGAAGCATGAATTCTCTTGTCATTTATTCCACAAATGATTTATACCAAGAGCCTGTCAACTACAGGAGGTACTTGCTTGTGCTTACTACACCTGCAAGCAGCTCTGTCCTTTCCGGGTCATTACTAATAAAGCACTTATCCCTCATACAAGCACAAATGCCTCCCTGTGCTCTCACAGGTTTTATCTGAGCACTTCACAGTCCTCAGTGGATTTATCTTCACAGTGCTTTGGCAAGCTGGGCACTGGCATGATTTCTGCTACAAAGATAAAGAACAAGACTTGGAGACTGAATTCAGCTCTTTGCTGCTTCAAGAAGACCTAATCTCCTGAATCAGGATGCTGTAACCACCAGAACCCTACAGTTCTACTCCCCACACCTGCCTCTCCTTGGGATGGCAGGAAACTACTTGTGGTTCATCCTAAATTCTCCACTTTATCAGCCAGCCCCACACCAGCAGAGTATTGCTGCCCCAATCTGCAGAAGAGAAGGTGTCATTCTGTGGCCATTTCTTCACGATGAAGTGCTTCGGAAAGAGCATGGAAACCCTCATGGCCCAGCTTGCATGACCAAAATCATCCCCCTCCTGTCCTGCTCCCTGGTCACAGATGACTCATGCAAATAAGTCTCCCCAGTGCTCAGCACCATTTGCTATGCAGGCAGCCAGGTTTCACCAACAACAATAAAACAAATACATTTCTCTTGCAACTAGAGTGCCAAGACAAGCAAGGAGCAAAGCTGGGGGCCAACTGTAACACCACGGAATTTGGCAGTCTGCCCTCTTTCCAACTCCTTATATATTTTTGTCCCAACTTTCCACCTAGCTCTCCCTCTTTTCAGTATTTCTGGGCAGATCCTAACACCCACCAAAGAGCAACAAATGGCTGCATGGCTAAGTGATCACCCTTGATAAATGAAGGCATCTCTACGCTCTTTCCTCTCCCACTCTTTCCAGTGACACTTTATCACAGGCGAGGCTGAAAAACCTGTTGCTGCTGTTTCTCTTTCAAACTCCAAAGCCAACTGGCAAACCAGAATTTAACCTCACAGCTGCTGAATACAGTTAGATTAACACGGGCTGGCCAAACAAAATACTGCTTTTAAAATGCAATTTGTGCTTGGCACTGAACACACTGGGAGAATTCAGAGCAATTTACACTACAGACCAGCTCATAACCCCAATGCAGCAAGTGCTTTGATGCCCCCAATTTACATCTGACAGCCTTAATGCATTTTGGAAAGAAGCAGTGGAGTAAAAAGCCCCTGCACTAATCACAACTGATGTAAGAAAACTAAAAGCAATTAAGTGTTTTCAATTTGTTGAAAATTCTCCATGTGTGCACAGCCTCACTTTCCAAAATGTAAAAAGTCACAGCAAGATGGTGGAAAAAAGGGGGAAATTCTAGCTAGTTATGATAAAACCCTTTTAGTCTGGAAATCCTCCTTTTTGATCCAAAATATACCTGGCAGTTTCTTTCTGGTGGGGTGGGGGGAAAGAAAGTTGTAACAAAAGGCTTTCACCTATGATTATCTTGCCTGACCCTCACACAGCTTCATATTGCTGTACCAAGCTGTACATGTATTCCTCTGCCCAGGGATTTATGGTCAATCTCTTGCAGACAAAATACTTATTTCCCCACAACAATAAAAGTCAGTTCAAAGCAGGCTGCTTCCACTGAAGCCCATGGGGGATTTTTTTCCCCCCATCATTTTTAGCAGGAGTTGGGTTGAGCACATTAAGTCTGCTTCAGGAAAATTCTCACTTGTTGATTAGGGCTCAGCAGGAAAAAACACAAAGAATAACTTATTTTTATTGATTATGCCCATTCCCCAAAAAATTTGAAATTAATCCTCCAATTTCATTTCAAGCTGCTTTTCTGCTGCACTTGGTTGCTGAAGGAGGAAAGATCCTGGAGAATGTGACACAGGTGAACTACATTTGTTCAACATTTTCAACACTGAATAATCTGCACATAAGTCAGGCTGACTCAAAAGGTATGCTGCAGTGATCTGACATAAAATACAGCTCTGCTAAGCCAAAAAAGATAAACAGGGATACCTTCATATTTAAAGGAGACACAGTGAAGGATTTTATATTTTAATGAGATACAGATGCCGACCACTGAATGAATCACTCTGCCCATAATTAAAGAGTCTTCTGATGTCTGAAGACTCTTCCTGTCATGAAAACTCTTGGATGCTATTTCATCTCCATCCTAAGCCTGATTTCAGACTGAAAGAGGGGGATCCAAATGTTGATGTCACCCCAGACACCACTTATTTTCTCCATTTCCCTTTTGAAGAACTCGGTATTAATTTCTGCCTATTCAGGTTTTTATAGGTCTTCAGGCACCCTCAGAGCTAGACAGGAGATATGAAAAATCAACAACAGACCAAGGAATTTCCAGGCACCGTATTTTAGCATTTCATGCAAAACAGCAGCATTTAAATTAGGGATCTGTCTCACTAACATTCAAACCTCAGTATAAAATTAGAAAATTTAACTTTCAAGTACACAAAGAACACAAGAATATTTTACAGTTTTGCTGATGCTTCAACCATAACAATATTAGGCAAATTGAAGTTACAGGGAAAAGTTGGGCCTTATTATTATCCAAGTGGGCTACCTAGGGGTTAAAAAAAAAGAAAAAGCAGCTTCCAGGTACACAGTCTTTCCATGAGATGCCCAAAAGCTCATGTCTCACCTGGTTAACTGCATGTCCAAAAAAGCTTTTTTTTTTCCAATTAAGTTGTAATTTTGTATTTTCATTTACTTTCCACTACTACTCCCTGGGCATGAATAAATCTCTCAGCTCTTCTGCTACAAGGGAAAAGGATGGTTTAAAAAAAAAAAAATCTTACCTTGGGCTGAAAAATCACCTGAAGGTACCATTGCTCCATTACAGCTGCAGCCTCCCCAGGGAAACTGGTCTCATGCTTAACTAGCTGCCTTGCTGCAAATTTTTACTAATGTCTCATTTGACAGCCAGCCTCCTCCTTCAACAGTGACATTCAGAACTAAACATATTGCACCTACTACCAGAATCAACTAAAAGAACAGAATGCCTTGCATACTTTATAGTAAACCATATTTCTGTGTCCTGATGAATTTCTTGCCCTACAACAAGATGGTGTTGCAGTGATCTGGTATTTAGTGATCTGACGTAATCCCAAAACCCTCCAAACACACTTTCTTTTATAATTTCTGGTAGAACAGGTACCTGACCAATTCTGGTCTTTTACAGTTGTTCACTCCTTCTTTGCTTGGCACAGTTGAGCTGTAACCTATTTTTTCAGACCATTTCTATTATTTCAGATCCCCCTGAATCCAAGTCCTGTACTTTGCTGTCCCTGTACCTGTCTCATTTTAGTATGATCTGCAACATGAATAACCGTGCTCTCTAGTATGTCATCCAAGTATTAATGGAAGTAGGAACAACTGTGGGAGCTGCAGGCCTTCTACATGCTTAGAAACAACTTCATCATCTTTATCATACTCTTCTGAAAAAAAAATAAATTATAAAGACCTCAGCATTACAGGCTTCGCAGCCTACGGCTCCTCCCTTTCTCCCGTTTGAAAGCTAGCCCATTAAGTTTTCTTTTCTCCAGTCTTCTCAAGCCTCATTTGTCCTCCACAGATTTTCAAAGATTATCACTAATGGCACTGAAATTGCTTCAGCCAGTTTTCTAACTATCCAGAGCTGAATTCCTCCAGGCTCTGCTAACTTAAGTATTCAAACCTATTCTTTCCCCTTTCCTGACAGAGCACTGGCTGCACGGCTGCAGCTGACCCTCTCGGGAAGAAGAGAAAGAATAAAAAAGTCATTCAGCACTTCTGCTTTCTCACTTGCATCTTTTGAGAGCTTTGCCTTTCCACAGAGCAGTGGACTAACTCATTCCCTGGCCCAGCTCTTGCTAAAATATATTTAAAGAAACCTCTCTGGCTGCCCTTCATGTCTTTTGCCAATTGTAGCTCATTTGGACTTTGGCCCTCTCATTTTTCTTTGCATGTTCACGCTAAAATTGCTCTCAATAGTTTGACCTAGTCTCCAATTTTTTAATGTTGCTTTTGAGTTTCAGGTCATTAAAGAGCCCATGATGTAGCTGAAGTAATCTCTTTCTACATTTCCCATCTGTCCTCTCCATTAAGGGAGTTCATATTTGTGCCATTAAATTTGCTCCTCTAAGAAACTTTCAACTCTCCTAAACTTCCTTTTCTCTCCAAGCAGCCTGCCAAGACTGTAGCTCTGAGCTGATTGAAATCTGCTTCCTTGAAACCCATTATTTTCCAATGCTGCTCTCCCTACTTTTCTTCTTAATAATGAGGAGTTTGGCAATCTAGAAATGTTGTTATTTTAGAAAAGCTATTCTGACAGTAGACTCATTCCATAAATTTCCTAACCAAGGACTGGATTCCAGTGACAGATCACTTTGCTTCTGCTTTGGGTTCTGGAGATGAATAAGCACTTTGAAGAAATTTCCCTGCCAAAGTCTCACAGCCAAACCTGCCCTGCTACAAAGCACTCCCCCAAAATAGAGGAAATTGCAAAGAATGAAGGATGGGGGAAAAAAAAATCTCAGCCTCTTCTGGAAGAAGAGAGACATCCTCCAAAGCATCTGAATCTCTAGGTTAGTGTCCTCAGAAAAGGCTGCAGAATCCGCCTTGCTGCTGGCACAAGATATAATGAAGGATTTAAGTACAGGTTGTAAAATTCTATGTGCTGTCCCAGATAATTTATACCTTTCCAAATGATGCCTCTCCATTCCTTAAATATGGGAGATCACCCTCAAGTAGGCAGCCCTGACCCCAGTCCTTTCAACATCCTCTCTCTGCACAGGGGATACTTAAATCCTTCTGCCGTGCTTAGCTGCACAGTAGCAGTCGATAGGAGAGAGTGACTTAGACAGAGGAGCTATGAAAGAACAAGCATTTTCTAGCAGCCCCCTAATACTCAGAGTAGGGAAGGAAGATGACAGCATGTACAAGGGAGCCATTGAAAACAGCATTGCTCCTAACATGTGCTTAGAAAGATATCTGTTATCTGGGGTTTGCCAGCTGGCTCCTGTATGCACAAGATCACACTGCCTTTAACTGTGTTTGCTTGGCTGTTCCCAGAAATGCAGTCTTTGCCCTGAAGAAAAATCCCATCCTGCTGTCAGCAGTGATTAGATGCCCCAAAGAGCCCCTGCCACCAGGCATCAGTGGGGCATGTCCTGGGGGATAGCCAGGCTGCCCCATGGCTCCTCCCTGCCCTAAGGGAGCTTTGAGCACTCTAAGTCCTGCAGCTCTCCTGAGGAGATAGGTAAAAGAAAGGCATTTCAGCTCCTCCAAATCCCCATCATGTGTACCACGACTGCCTATTATCTCCTGCAACAGCAAAAAACACATTTTAGGTAAAGCCCCCAAACAATTCTAGGCAATGGACTGTGCTCTGCACTAAGAAGAAAAGCAAACCCTTCGGTCCCCGTTAATCCCACCTGCAGGAATCCCACCTTTCTTCCCAATACCACATCTGTCAACAGTTGATCTTAGCAACGAGGCACAAGAGGACCAGCACACCCATCTCTAGCTCCACCTCCAGTACTTCAGCAAAGGTGATTCTACCGCCCCCACTCCTGAAGCCAAATCACCGAGAAAAGAAAATCTTTCTTTGGCTTTGCAGAAAAACAGGACACAACATCCATAGGATTAATATAGCAAAGATATGGTGCAAACAATGAGCCCAACCCACAGCCCAACCCACATTAAGGATCCATATTACCAGCTTAATTAATTGCTGGCTGTTCCCTATCAGGCCATACAGCTCCTTTTGTAAATATTTCAAGCTTCACCTTAAAAAGATTTAGCTCCTTGCTCCCATCTTTGGCCTAAACCTGCTCCTAAGAACATCTGGACACTGTCAGTATGCCCTCTCCTAGAGATGAAGACTGTAACATTCCCCCACAGAAGCAGTGTTTCTCCAACTAATTTGCTTTTTCCCAACTATTTGCACCTCAACCAAACATCCTAGGCTGGCTGTATTAACATTTGGGTTGCTGCTTTATTTTTTTTTTCCTAGTTTGTTTCCATTTATGGTGGGCTTCTCCATTCAGTACTAAATCGACAGTGACAGATCATCCCTTTTTCTTCCAAATTCGCTAAATTGTTTAATAATATAATTTTTAGAAACAGATTTGTGGCTTACACACACACCCAGGGAATATAAAGATGACAGCACATTTGAACAAGGTAGCAATAAAACAGTGATAGTAATAAAGAATAAAAAAGCTATATCAGGTTGCCATGGGAACCAGCATTCAAGGACTCCAGGTAACGTTGTAAAACATGCCACTGAGCATAAAGCAGCTAAGCAGGTTAAGAGGTTATTTATTAGGCTCCAACATGTTGTGCAGTGCCCTCTGGTGAAAGCGCAAGAGAGACACAAATGGGTTTAAAACTGAGGTAGAAGGTGCAAGTATTCGTGCCCCACGCACCTCAGCCCGGAGCTGCAGCTTGGCAGCTGCAGGAACTGGAAGGAGCCGGAGCACGCAGCAAGCGCGCAGGAGGTCCTCTCCATAGCTCCACATGTAGCCCGTGACACCAGGACACACACCCAGTCCAGCTTTCATCTCCCTCCTGGAGGAGCCAAGAGCACCGTAGCACACAAAGGCAGTTATTGAGGGCTCTGTGAGACATTTTGGTAGGTGGGACCTGCCCACCTCTGCCAAGTGCTGCTTTTCCTGCTGAGGGTAACGGGACTAGCTAAGAGTCTAGGATGAAAGCTACAGCAGGTATGATTAAGGCCAGTAAGCACAATCCTTGGTTGTGGTATGTTTGCTTAAGGACTGAAAGAGTAACTGTTCCATGCCCAGAAATTTCACTAAAATTAGCAGCACTTCCCCATGTGGAGAAGTTGCAAAACTAGGCTCAGACTCCCTGGAGCACCTCACGCTGCACTCCCTGTGGAGAAGCACAGAGAAACAACTGAACAAGGTAAGGAACTCGTGCAAAAACCCAAAAAAGCAGTTCAGTAATTCAATTCAACTCAAAGTAAGACTATCCTCAAGTATCCTTTCCTACATAAGACAAAAATACACGGACATCAATCAAACACAAGATGTTCTTAAGCATCTTGACAACACAGAACCTTTTCCATGATTGCACTCCCCCATA
The DNA here is from genome assembly GCA_020745705.1 of Hemiprocne comata. Classification (NCBI taxonomy): domain Eukaryota; kingdom Metazoa; phylum Chordata; class Aves; order Apodiformes; family Apodidae; genus Hemiprocne; species Hemiprocne comata. The sequence continues at coordinate 7,269,583 of CM036602.1, read as the reverse complement.
CATAACAGGATGCTGCAAAGCATTTTGAGTGCCACATGTTCCATTGCAACCTTGCAATGAACTCCAGGCTCAGGAGATCTGTGGCTGATGGCCATTTCTGCACCTGCCAACAGCAGACATCCCTGCCTCTTTCCAGGCACCACTATTTAACCATAGGCATTTATTTGGGGAAGTAGAATAGATTGCTTACAAATATCAGAGCACAGAATTTTATTTTTTCTCATAGGCCTTTCTGTGGGGAAATCAACATAAGATCTTGGTAGATGATTCTGAATAAACATGGTTAACATTTTGTATAGATTGGCTCCTCCAAAACTGGAATCAGAGCTAACACCATCCCGTTCCACCATCCTTCCCATTACAACTAAAATAGTGGAAATCATAACGTAGAATGATTTTTAAGCCTGTCAAAACCTTGTATAACACAAGGCATGGCTGGATTAGTTTTTTCTATCAGCAGAGCCAGACTATTTAGCCTAATATTAAGCAGTGCTTTCACTGCTGCTTTCCTCTGTTGGGACTACAGTCCAGGTCCAGCCTGCCAATACTACTATGTCAACAGCCATCTCGAGTACCCATAGGAGCTCTGTGGCTAGCAGAAGACTTGAATTTGTATTTAAACTGCAGAAAAACTGTTGGGGGGGTAGAGGTGGGGGCTGAAATATGAAACGAAACCTGGCTCCCCTCATTTTCCCCTGCACTGTTAAAGCTGTCAATTCAATTCTCCCCCCACTAAGTGGCACCAATGCACCGCAAACCACAACGAAAACATCTGTACAGACAGCTTATAAATAAATATTCCCCTGTCTTCCTGAGCCTGGCCCACAGCAGAGGAAATCAAACAAGCAGGGGACTGTGCATGGGAAGGGGCTGTGGGCACTGCCACAGGCCAGCTCCCCAAAGCGAGGCGGCCTCCGTGCCGCAGCAACAGCCCTTTGGGGCTGGCTCTTCCCCATTATAAATGTTTTAATTACATTTCCATGAAGGAAATGCAGCTAAGCAGGGATGCAAGAAAAGGGGGGAAAGGCAAACAGTCAATCTCCTGTTAATTGTACTCCCCAATAACCGCCTTTGCTTTGAAAAGAAAATGGGTGCAGGGACAGCAGCGAATCCCGATACCCACGCAGCACTGAGCCAAGCCCAGCTCCATGCAGCTGAACTGCACAAATCAAACCATGCACGCCAAAGCTCTGCCGTTTTTCTTTCAGACAGCCCTTGTGATGACCTCTTGTTGAGAAGAGCTGTAAAGTCTGTCCTCAGTTCCTGTCAGAATGACCCGAGGCTTTGCCCAGCTTTACTGGCCAGACACTTGCCACGGAGACACGGGACAGGGACATCTCTGGTGTAAATCAAATTTACTGTAAAGAAAACAATTCTGTAACTCAAATCTACTGCAGCTGGGAAAAGGTTATACAAATCACAAAGCCCGTTTAAGGTTTATCATCATGCAAGAGCAGAAGCTAATGGTGGAAAATGTCTAGGGAACACCTTCTCATCAGTGTTCTTTGAGAGATGTGACAATTAACCAAAACTGTATTAGAGAACAAATAAATTACTAAGCAATCACATATGCAATCGATTAGTATTTCACTCATACCAAAACAAATGGCAAAAACTGAGCAATTTGGGACATTACAGCTTCCCTCATCATGGTGTGCCACTTGGAAGAGCAATAGCAATGGTCACTGGTCTCAGGAGAAACCCAGCTGTGTGTTGAGCAAAGGTCTAAGGACATCTTGTCCAAACTGGAATGTCACCTCAGGATTAACATAGGGAATACTTCAAGAGAACTTATTAGTGATTGTGTATGGTAGATATTTCAGTTCAAGTACAACATCAAGATGTGTGACTATCACACAGAGGCAGAGACTGAAAGCCTACATTTCAAAAAGGATCAAAAGATAGCAGGCTTTGCTGAGTACTAGAGGAGTAAACAAAATATATAAACACAGTGCTCCCTCTACAGCAGCTGTTTTCATTATTGATCCATGGTAACCTATGGTATTTATATACCATGGGATGTACAGCAGCTGGTGAATGCACAGGTGATAGCAGAGTGCTGTGCTGAACAATGCCCAGACAGGAAGAGCAGAACCTGGCAGCAATGGAAAATGGGTCCCAGCGGTTTCACCAACATCTGCCTCACATTTGCTTCAGCAGAAAGCTGCTGGAAAAGAACAGCCCAGCAATGTGCTCCCATGCAGGCCAGCCTGGCCAGACACCCAGATCCCAGTGCTGGAAGCAGACAGACATTCACTCCCCCAGCCTAGGAGAGCCACCTGTGGCTGATGGTCACCATACTCCAGACCAGACATACCAATCTGCCTTCCTAAATTAGCAATATGCAATGACCACAGAGGAATAATTTCTCTTGATCTACAATAGAGTTAAAGAGCCACAAACACCAACTTTTTATTTCAGTGAATCTGAGCAGTTATCCCCAAGTGGAGGAAAATTTCTCTAACGGGAGATAAAGAGCTCCTAGGTGCCTCGGGGCTTGTTTGTAACAAAACACTCACAGATGTAGTAGTGACATTAAACCTCCAGTGAACCAATTCCAAAACAGGATCCCATTGGTCTCAAAATATTACAAATATCCTACATTGAATAACTGGGCATCATGTCACTGGCTATGGATGTTGACTTGCTTCCTTACGCTCCCTCCACCTTCCTCCATGCAATATCCAACAGCTGATTATTCTGTTGTTTGTAGTAGACTGAAGTAATTAAGCTTAACCCTAGTCCTGTGGGAGTCCCAGAGAAGGGTAGTGATCTACAGGCATGACATGCTGTTATTTATAGCTGATTAAGTTCTATTTATCTACATTTAAATGTTTCAGGAGATGGGAGAGATCCCAAAACACATCTGCATCTTATTAGAAACACCAGCTGTGTGTGGTAGCTTAAAGTTTGCCTTGCTTGAGAAGTTAAGGAAAAAAACAAACCCCAGAATAATTCAAATTCTTCACTGTAGCTAAATAAATTGGTGTGGTTTACTCATGATCTTCAAGATGTAAGCCTGACATCTCATGCAATTGAACTGCTTCTGTGGTCAAACTCACTCCAAATTAGCTAGGCCACTTTGAAGCTGTTCTGAGCACTGTAACTGCATTTAATTTTTACTGTAAGACTGTTCACGTCTTAAGAGACATCAGAAAGGTGACCAGCAGGTCACAAACCAGATCTCTAGAGTCCTAACTTCTGAGTCTCTATGCATTTAAGAACAGCACTGTGGTTTAACTAGTTAGAGCATCTTTTAAAGCTCTACTTTCACAAACACACAAAGGAAGAGGAGCAAACTGATGGAATGCAGTTCTGTCACCACCCGTTCCTTCAGACAGATGTGGTGCTCAGGTCCACAGTAACAACAGTGATTGGCATTAAAATCTTCATGTTTTCTTCCTCTGTGTAATTTAAGTTACTATATTTTTGGTAGTGGTGAACAGTAATAGAATTACTTGCATGCAGAAGATATAAATATTTTCAAGAATAGTATACTAACAAGTCAAAATCAGGCTCAGGAAGGGACAGTGTCCTGTCACTATTAGCACCAGATCACTAGAGGTAACACAGAATTTACCTCCTAATTGCCAAAGCAGAATGTAATGAAGGAAACAGTAAGCTGATGTCTCCTGTAAGAGCCCCGAGTTGAAACATCCATATCACAACAGTGGGATACAGAAGGGAATTCCAGGTTTTGCAGCTGCAGAGCTATAACTCTCCATAAGATGTTTCTCGTGAACCAGAAGAATGATCTGTCATTTGTCCTCCCTATCCTACCACTTTGCTGCAAGCTGTATGTGATTTGTGAGATTTTCTTTGGCAACTGTTCCAGACCAGAAGAGATAGCTGAGTTTCACTTTTAGCATCACCTGAAATGGAGCTGAGATTCAAAAGGAAACTTTAGGGTGAAAAGCAAAACCTCCGAGTTTTGCAAGGAATTCTTTGAAATGACCCACCAGAGCTTTGGTAACTTTTTCTTGCCCAGGAATCATTGAGGATGTACCTACAGGAGCTCTGTGAATCTGCATCTTGAAGGGAGGACACTCACAAGGACTACTTTCACTCAAGCCACTGACTGAAATCTTATTATAGAATCCTAGGATGGTTCATGTTGGAAGGGAACTTTAAAGGTCATCTAAGTCCAACCACCTGGCAGTGAGCAGGGACATCTTCAAGCAGATGAGGTTGCTCAGAGCTCCATCCAACCTGACCTTGAATGTTTCCAGGGATGGGGCATCTACCACCTCTCTGGCCAATCTGTTCCAGTGTTTCACCACCCTCATTGTAAAAAATGTTCCTTCTATCTAGTCTAAATCTACCCTCTTAGTTAAAAACCATGACTGCTTGTTCTATCACAACAGACACTGCTACAATGTTTGTCCCCATCTTTCTTATAGCTCCCTTTAAGTACTGAAAGGCTGCAATAAGGTCTCCCTGGAACCTTCTCTTCTCCAGGATGAACCCCAGCTCTCTCAGCGTTTCTTCACAGGAGAGGTGTTCAACCCCTCTGATCGTTTTTGTGACCCTCCTCTAGACCTGCTCCAACAGGTCCATGTCTTTCCCATACTGAGGACTCCAGAGCTGGATGAAGTATTGCAGGTGGGGTCTCACCAGAGTGGAGTAGAGGGGCAGAATCCCCTGCTGGCTATGCTCCTTTTGATGCAGTCCAGGATACAGGTGACCTTCTGGGCTGTGAGTACACACTGCCAGCTCATATCCAGCTCTTCATCCACCACTATCCCCAAGTCCTTCTCCACAGGGCTGCTCTCAACCCCTTCATCCCTCAGCCCATAGTGATACTGGGGATTGCCCCAACCCAGATGCAGGACCTTGCACTTGGCCTTGTTGAACCCTCATGAGGTTCACATAGACCCACTTCTCATGCCCCACACCATGCAGTGGCCGGTGACTCCTCACTCTTACGAGTCCCAGCCCACATCTATTCAAGTGATGCATGTGTGGGCTGATATCAACAGAGTGTTAAACCTCAAATTAGAGTGTGGCTGGAGCGAGCCTGGGATATTTCCAGTTTCCCCAAGAAACACAATGCTGCCAGCTCTCTGTTTTGTGGTGAGCCATGTGATAATCTGGCATCTTCCTCCGAGTTCTGAAATGTGCTGGAACAAAAGAAATGTTGAGCTTTCATTAAGAGGAAAAAACACAGTGTACAGTCTTGAGTCATAAATACAGACTCGAAAATATAGCCCATGAGTGCCTGAACACAATCAAGAAGAATCTAACCCAGTACTCATTATCTTGGTTGCTGTGTAGCTTATTCATTTTTATTATTTGATTCGATTTGCTAACTCAAATACTTTGGAGTTGTATTTCTGCCGTAGTTCATCTTTTGCTTAATTGCTCTTTCACAGGCCTCCTGTACAACTCTAAGGAAACCACGTAGTCATTCTACACCACAGTCCAGTATTTCTAGAAACAGTCTGATCATTCCCTTTCTTCCAACTTTGACTGTCCTATTTAATTAGTGTCATCTCTTTTAGGGCTCGAGATGGTTTACACCATGTCTTTCAGAATGTCTGCAACATGAGTACCGAAGTAATACAAAGATCAAATAACTATCATCACATCAGAAACCTAACATTGACAATCTCAAAAATTAGTCTATTCCTGGGTAGGAACCAGAGCTCCAAAACAAATGCTGCCCCATTAAAAACTTGCCATGTATATGCTCTCATCCACGTGCAAACAAAAAAGGTCACGGTGATCTCATAAAACTGATGTTTGAGATATCACCAATATACAGAATGATCAGCCTCTTAACTGCTTATTTTTCTTACTGGTGCTTTTAGATTACGTGTTTCAGTAGTTGCAAACATACATGGTAAGTCACCTGCCAAAAAGGTTCCTCCCACATTACAGGAAAAACTGAAGCATTTTGGTTTAAAACAAGGGGGAAAAAAACAAACCAAACCCAGTAACAAAGTGTGGTTATTCCAGAGTACAGTTTCCCCCAGTACTTTGTGTTGCAATTATTTACATATTCCCAGATAGTCAAACTGATGTGGTCCAAAGTTTTGTTGTGGACTTTGTAGAACATGCTGTGCCTGTGCCAACTGGAGCACCCTTAGAGTGTTATCAGGCTGAACAGTAGAACGGAGGATACACTAGATCTGCTACTAAAGAAAAAAATAATCAGTAAGGTACACAAAATCAGTTCATGTCAAACACCAAGTCAAAAAATCACAACAAAATGCAAAAAACAAATTCAAGCACACTACAGGAAGCAGGTACGAGTTGCCACCACCTTGACATCTCAAGACTCTCTGGTCAGATGAACAGCACTAGTAACCAACACCTTTCAGCACCATGCAGCTTCTCAACAATATCAATGCAGGGGCCCAACAGTGAATACATTATCACATAGCTTAGTCCAGAACGTAAAGAAATGTACTGCAGTTAAGGCTTCCTCACACATTGTCCCAAATAATCTTTTTCCACTCTTGCAGATGCAAGATAAAAACATGCAACCTGTAAATGCTCACCAGTCAGACACAGGCAGGCTGAGCAGCTGCAATCCTGATGCCCTGCCTGCCCTGGCCCAGCCGCACCCTCGTAACCACAGGACAAAAAAACCTCGCCTGACAAACGCAGCAGCACGGTGTTGTAAGAGGCAAGGTGGAGATCCAGCCTTCCCAACAGCACACTTCTCTTCATCCTCATGTAACAACAGTAGTTGTTACACATCAGGACTCTACAAATGCTGCTTGGTATGAGGATTACCACTGTCCTGTTGTGCTGGCAATACCATGCAGTAATCTGTATGTTGACAAGGTAATGCGTACGGGTAGGAGAACTGAAACGGTGTAGTGCAAACATCTCTACTGCCTACCAAACAAAGTGTAACTGTGACCAGTCACAGATTATTTCAGAATTTTGTAAATACAATTAATACACAAGATATGTAATTATCTCAGCAGACACTTCCTCCTGATGCTTACTAAATAATATTTTCAGTTTATCCTTTTGCTGGACAGGCTAAAAATACATCTCTTGACAAGGAGTGCCTGGATGCACTGCTTTTCTATTAAGCCTATTGAGCATGGGCAGGAATCTAAAAGCAAAGAACACAAAAAAGAGTTTTCACTGTGAAAATTCATCCTGAATTTCCATTTTCTAACCATAGTCTTACAGCTTCAGTATTTTCCCTATTTGTTCAGAGTTCCACAGTTTCTGTTTCCTCATTTCAAACTATATCTCCACCGAAAACAAATTAATTTAAATTGTTTTGAAAAACTAAGCAACACACACTTTCAGATACGAAAGAGCTGCTGAGTGCATAATTTATTAGAAGAAAGGCAGAACCAAAATAAGGCCATATTGCCATACCATATACATCACCTTCATTAAGAACCACACAAAAATACCACATCAGTTTCTGTAACTCTACTTGTGTCCCATCCAGTACATGCGTACTTGATGAGTTCAACTGCAGGTTTGTCCCTAGTCTCTAAAAAACCCACAAAAATGACAAAACCCAACACACAACAGTCAAAACTAGCATAAGCAACACAAATGTACCACCACAAACATAGGGTAGATTTTTAAGGACTGGTATTTTGCATCCCCATTAAATGAACAATTGCAAACAAATAGCTCTTTCCAGGAAATTTCTATTTTGGGAATACTACCAAGCATGCTGAGCGACCCAGCCTTTTGTACCCTCGTAGCTCCTGAAACTCTGCATGCAGTTTGGTGCACCTAAACTGGATCAGATGGCAAGAGGCGCAGAAGTACCTTGTTATTCTTCTTGCCCTCAGCATTGACTTCCACTCCTCAGCACGGGTCACCTCCTCAGCACACGTGCAGCTCCCAGACAGCGCTCAGAAGAGGCTGCGTCTCAGAATAACAACAATCCAAAACAAGAGCTTAAGCACTTAAACAAAAACACAAAACAAAAGAAGGGAGGTGGAGGAAAAAAAATATGCAGTGGAATAAATCCAACCGTAGCTTCTCAGCAGCTCGGCGAGCCCCTGGCAAGTGCCAGCAGTTTCAAAAGAGCTGTAATCTCTAAACTGTTATCAAGGTTTTATCACACTCGAGTTCTTATCTAAACCAAACAATCACTAGAACAGCAGCTGATAAGGCATCCTGACAAGGTAATTTCAGCAATTTAAATCCACAGCTACAGCCATCATACACCAAGAACATTTTAGCACTCTTTCCAGTTTAACCTCTAATCTCTCTTCTTCTGGTCTTTCCAAACACAGGGCCAATTTTTCTCTCGTACAGCCGGGTGCACTTCCTGCCATCGCTTGTGCTACAGGCAGGTGCCCTTTGAGCTCTCCCCTTTGGCTTGTGCAGCTCACCCACCAATGCCAGCTTGCTTAATCAAAAGGATCCTTATTTTCTCTCTGAATTCAAGTGGCCGTTTTTCCTGGTTTGACAAAGGTCCATCATTAGAAGCAGTGGCTACATCTGTCACAAGCTGCTGTGTGGGAAAGGAGAGGGCAATCAAAGGCAGCAAAGATGAGGCAGGATCAGCCTCTGCCCTGGTGTAATTGGGTGTAACACAATAGAAACATTTCATTTGTCGCCCTGTGGGATCTTCACCTAGAACTTTTCACCCACATGTCGCAAGGCAGGATTAGCTCAAGAGTCTTAGCTCAATATCCCCTCTTCCAAAATCACTCACTGGCCAGAAAATCTACTATCTTGTTCTCCATTTTTGCTTATAACAGACTTTTTACATCAAGCCAGACTTTGATTTACTGGCCATCTGAAAACATTTATTCATGCAAAATGTAGCTGGCAAGTGGCATCCAAATCCAAAACAAAACCAGCTACCTCAACTGGACAGAAGCATCAGCCAATCTGATGCAACTTCTATCTGGACACTAGACCCTTCCTTGACACAATCCCTAATTATTTTTCTCAGCTTATGCTGGAGCAGAAAAAACAATATTAAGCTACTAACATATTCCTGTGGCTCCAAAGCTCCACAGCAACATGCCTATATCTCATAACGTTTATGTACATAAGACAGGGCAGAGCAGCTTTAGAACAATCCTCAGTTTTCCACAGCTCCCCTGAGGCTGGGGAGTGAGCAGGTTCTTGTGCAATGGCCCTGGGCACACCCCACATCTGCAAGTGCATCAAGAACAGCAGCCAGAGCTACTAAAGTTACTCGAGTAACTAGAGGAAAGTTCCTGGAGTAAACTGCAACCAGGTCCCTTCTGTGGTGCCATAACTCACTTTGTGAGAGCTGTTGTCTTCATATCAACAGAAAGTGGATGATGTAAACTACAGAAATTGCACAATTCCCTCAGGTTGAACTTTCAAAATCAGGAAAGGGAATTAAAGATTTCTTGGCATATGCACACAGGGAAAAAAAAACCCAACCAGATGCTCCAAAAAACAAGAAATCCCCTCACTAAGGATGGAAAAGTCCTTTACACTGTATTTCAAAAACTTTCTTCAAAACTTAATGAATCAAGAGACAAAACAGATGCAAAAACCCATTTTCCTTTATAAATCACAGTGTGACATGTGAAATGCAAACTGATTTGTTTAAATTTCAAGACTTAAATGTGGTTATAGAAATAATAATGTCTTCAAATTTTAATCAGAAAAAATATATCTTGAGTTTCAGAAAAAAATACCCAGCTGAAGTAGGAACAGAACATATAACATGGTACCCTTATCCTTTGCTAGCTCAAAGAGCAATGAGTTATCTCCTTTCTCTTTTAGAGAGAAGACCAATCAATTTTTCCATTCCTGAATACCTCCAACTGGAACACTACTGGGTCTCAGGCAACAGGGAAACCCACCAAAAGTTAACTGATTTACTGGGTTTGAAAATCTTGATGTGTTTGACTATTGCTCTGAGGGAGGCTACATCAAGATCCACATAGCATGAGAATCTTAACACAAAGAAAACAAAAATAGGTGCAGTTTTTACCAAAACAGACATTGGATCTATGGCTTTTTTCTTTTTTTTTTGGGGGGGGGGGGAGGAGGGGGGGACACGTGTTTATTTAGGCTAGGTATTGTATTTAAAAGGGTCTCTACTGCATACTATTTGCAAGGACTGTGCATTACCCCTGGGTCTAACTGGTCTGCTTCAAGAACGAATTAACATTACAGTTCAAATAATTTCTTCAACCAACCCCTGAGTGCACAGCAAATTTGCCTCTGAAAGCACAGTTATGATACATCCACTCAGCATTTAAAACATCCAATGCAACCTGCCATAAACTGTCACTTCAGGCATTTATGGTGGCCAGTAAACACATGCTTATCAGAGAACAACTGCACCCTGTGAGCTCAGCCAATGGAGCAGCATTTCTTATCAAACCAACGGCTTATCAGGGAGCCTAACAAAAATAAAGGTTACAGCATATGGTCTCCTCCTTTTTACCTCTGCTCCATCAAGACGTATGACTTCAATTAAAGCTACACTGCTCAGACTTTGTAGACTTGCTTCCTCCTTGTCTGCCCTTGAAAGCAAAATCCTACCTTTAGAGCAAGGCACATGGAAACAATACCCTAACACAGCCCTGCTGAACTTGAAAAATATCCCATCGACCCAGCGTTTGCCATCAGAGGCTCTCACTTGCACCCACCTGCACAAATCGATGCCCAACAGGGCCATGTTTGCCTTGCCTGAGCCCCCCCCGTGCATCTGCTCATGCAGCTTCCTGCACTCCAGCAGCCAAGCCAAGGTCGAGGCAGGGCCAGCGAGCGGCACGCTGCGGGGCCGGGGGGATATCGGCACAGGCACTGGAATCACATTCAAATTCTATCAACGAGACCATTTCCGCTGCTAGCGCCAGATGTTAATTTGGTTAACCAAATTAACAAAGGAAAAACAAACAAGTAATAAATTAGGAAGTAACTCAAATTCCCTTATTTCTACCTTTTATCAGGAGTTGTCTAAAAATGTTAGCTCATGTTGCTTGTATAAAGGGGTTGCACGAACAAGGGCATTTCTGAAGCACACAGAAGTGAGTGTTTTTGTTTGACCAATACAAGTATTAAAGCTCCCTTCAAAAGGCACATTTGTTCACACAAAACGAGTTATTCCTCCTTCTGCAGTTACGTACCACACTGCAGCCCCACACTCTTAGTGGCAAAGCAACAAAAGCCCCTTCAATAGGTTGCATCCAACTTGCTGTCTGTAACTTCAATTAAGTTAAGTAACAATCATCTAATTAACTGTTGCTTAACAGTTGATAGCATTATTTGAACACCTTCCTTCTGTAAATTTATAGCAGCAGCACTGGAAAGCAACCATGTAAATGGCAGCTGGACAGATATTGAGAAGCAGCGTTTCTTGTGTGATTATTCACCCTGTTTTCTGAAACAATGGCTATTAAATTAAATGCAACTGTTTGTAATTACATTCCTATAAGTAAACTCCTAAATCCAACAGGATCAGAGGAACTTCAGGTGCTGAACTGCTGACAGTTGGCAAGTTGTACTTTATGCTACCAGAAGTCTACTCTGCTTCCAGGGAAGAGGCCAGTGAAGAGCTGCTCCATAAGAGCAAGGAACCAGGTTCCTGCCTCTGGAGTTCTTTATTCACATCTGGTTTTTCAGATTACAAAGCAGCTGTCTGTACTATCACAGGACTAGACAAATAATGACTTTTAAAAAATTCAATAGAAGCAGCCAAACTACTCACCACTTTAAACTACACAATTTAATCCTCATCTTGACAGGTGAAAGTTCCTTCTAAGACTTCTTTCTCATCAGATACTATAAATTAACCTGAAAAACTGAGTTACCTACTTTTGATATGATCTAAGAATAAAACATTTAGCTTCCATAAGCTGTTGTTGACAATACATTATTTTGCCAAGTTGTATGATTTGGAACAAGAAACATTCCTTTGTACTTACTGATTAAAATCAAACTCTGTGTGTATTATCTGAATCGCTGCAGTGATATTTGCTGGGTTTTGAGAGCACAAAACTCTCTCCTCTCTGTGCCATCACCAAAGTTAATCAAGGTAGTATTTTCCTTACAATCTGAAAAGGTGCCTTCCTACTATTCTGCTGCCACACAGCCAAGAACACACTCTTCTTCAGAGCTTTGCTGAGCTCAAGCGCAACTTGGTGGCTGTTGCTCACAATTCTAACAGCTGGACTACAGACAGAAATAACTCCAAATTCAGGAAGGATATGAATTTAAAGAGCAATATTCCTTTCTGAAAAGGAGCCTTTTCCAGTTCACTTTATTGCACTGAATTAAGGTAAACTGGTAAGTGAGCCATGTGAGCTCTTTAAGGTCATTTCTCCTTGTAAACAAGCCCTAAAAATCTAGGGGACTGCTGAAAATGCTGCATGGGATATCAGCTCTGCCCTGAGGAGCATCCTGCCACCTGGTTCCTGGTCACACACCTCCTGCCTGTGCTGCAGCCTCAGGCCCTCCTCAGGTGACTAGACATTGCCTTGGTCTAGAAGAACTTTCCTGTCAATTAGCTGTCTTTTTTTCCATGAAAATCCTTAAAAACACCCACCCATCTATCCTTTCAATATTTCTTTACCAAGGAAACACATGAAAGTAGATCAAATTTTGATTATTATTTTTAAATTTTTAAATCATTGCCATATAAATCTGTACTGCCTAGGATGGATTACCCATCTATGCTGCTATCAAGCCAGGTTAAATTTAGTTCTACCATAATGTACTTACAAGTCAGCAAACTCATAAACAGAAACCCTCCTTGATAAGCAAGCAATAAAAACCTGTCCTTTATTGCCACCAAGGTAATTCATGCTTAATGTATCTATTATTTCAGTACTAAGATTATTTTACTGCAGCAAATTGAATTCCTCATGAAGGAAAAAAAAGAGTGCCTGAGAAATGCTGAAGCAAAACTCAGATTCAATGAGAGACTAGAGAACAAAAAAATTCAGAGAAACTGAAATTAGTACTGATATTACAAGAAAGTATAGGTTAGAATAACATTATTTCTGAGTGTGTTGCTGGGATAATTTGAAGATTGTCAAGACTAAGCATTTCTGTACTGCACTTCACTGAAGACTACCAAAGAACAAGCACTGAGCAGCTCACTTCACAGCTGCCTCAAGGAGAGGATTCCCAGCTTCTAGCAACCCAACCTGCAGTAGGCAAAACGCTGCAAGTCAGACTCTGAGCTCTTATTTCTGACTCATGCTTTCTCACTACTGCAAAATGCCTCCCTTTCCACAGCCCAGAACTGATTTTCAAATTATTATTTTACTAGCACTCAAAAAAATGGGGAACGGATTGAAAGATCATGGGTTGTCCTGAGAATTTACCCAATTTGTGCAAAGATTTAGAAGGCAAGTTAACCATCTGCTGTATGTTGGAACAGCTGAGAATCAGAAGCCTTGCTCTCATTTGTGATCTAAACTCCACAGGTTCCAGAGATGTTTTCATTAACAGAAGTTTTGTATTTGGAGAATCACACACCATAACTGTCATTCTAAACCTCCACTTGGTGCTTTGTACCATATGGCATTTCTTCAGCAATACTGACATGGACCTGATGAGATGCATCCTAGAGTCCTGAAGGAACTGGCTGATGCAGTTGCCAAGCCACTCTCCATGATATTTGAAGAGTCATGGCAGTCAGGTGAAGTCCCAGTGACTGGAAGAAAGGACACGTTATGCCCATTTTTAAAAAGGGTAGAAAGTTTGGCAATGACACCAAGCTGGGTGGTATGGTTGATATGCCAGAGGGATGGGATGCCATCCAGAGGGACCTGGACAAGCTGGAGAAGTGGGCCCAGGTGAACCTCATGAGGTTCAACAAGGCCAAGTGCAGGGTCCTGCACCTGGGCTGGGGCAACCAGAGATATGAATACAGGCTGGGAGAAGACATGCTAGAGAGCAGCCCTGTGGAAAAAGACCTGGGGGCACGGATCAAAAGCTGGACATGAGCCACCAATGTGCAATTACAGCCCAGAAGGCCAACTGCATCCTGGGCTGCATCAAAAGCAGTGTGTTCAGCAGATAGAGAGAGGTGATTCTGCCCCTCTACTCTGCCCTGGTGAGACCTCACCTGGAGTATCATGTCCAGCTCTGGAGCCCTCAACATAAGAAGAATGTGAACCTGTTGGAGCATGTCCAGAGGAGGGCAACAAAAATGATCAGAGGGCTGGAGAACTTCTCTTATGAAGACAGGCTGACAGCGTTGGGGTTGTGCAGCCTGAAGAAGAGAAGACTCCAGGGGGACCTTATAGAGACCTTCCAATACCTGAAAGGAGCCTATAAGAAGGCTGGGGAAGACTTGTTCACTAGGGCATGTAACAACAGGACAAGGGGTAAAGGTTTCAAGCTAGAGAAGGGTAGATTTAGGTTGGACATTAGGAAAAAGTTCTTTAATATGAGGGTGGTGGATCACTGGAACAGGGTGCCTAGACAGGTGGTGGAGGCCCCATTTCTTCATTAGTTTGGCTTCGCTGGACTTGGTTTTCTTGGGTTTTATTTGAAGGTGCAGAAGGATAGGGAAAGAGAAGGCAAAATAATCCCAGCTGAGCTGGTGGCATGGCTTCCACAGGCAGAGAAGAAATTGGGAAAGACTGCAAAGGACTCTAAAGCAGCATCTGTTGATTTGAGGAGGAAGCCACAGAAAGCCCATCTTGCCCAAACATAGTCCAGATGAAGGTCCCACAACACCAGTCCATGTTTATTTGGGCTAACACAACCCTGGACTGGCCACTAGACACTTCACTACATGAGAACAAGAAATGATCAAAGCCACAAAGTTTAACAACAAAAGAAAAACTAAAAAATCAGTGAAGTGAAAGCTACAGTACAGGTCAGTTGCAGAGACACGTTAATTATTAACACTGAGGAGTTACCATCCCCTAAACCTTTAAAAATGTTTAACTAGCAGTTGGAGCCACCGTAAGGGAAGCACTGGTTGAGTCTTCTTTCCATTTTTCAGAGGAGGAAACTGAGGTGGGGAATGAGGTCCTAAAGCCACAGATAAAGGCACAGAAACTTGAACAAAGTGTGTCTGGCTTCTAATCGTGCCTGTTAGATTTAAAGTCATCTCCTCTGGTTTATTCTCTTAAAAACCTTGATCAGGAAAGTAGAAATTGGTATCTCTCAAACAGCAGCATTCTTATTTGTGAACTGCAAAGCACTTGCCACAAGGGACAAAAAAAGACTAACCTTTGACTTTTTTGAAAGCTCAATAAATGACAATAGGAAGCAAAATTGTGTCATGCACCAATAAACTGTAAATTATTTTGTGATACAAGAGGTTATTTAATCTAAAACTATAACTATTAAGGAGAGTGATAAGAGATAAGGAAGGTAAAGACTCAGGGACTTTTCAGTCTCATATCTTATCACTTCTAGAGTAATATTAACCAGCTTGATTCACAATATCCCAGTCACTTTGTGATCTTTCCACAGTTGAAAACAATTATCAAATATCAAGTATCCAGAACTTTGTTCAATTGTGCCACTAAAACAATACAATCTTGTTTTTGATCACGCATTCAAGCTACAGTAGCACCAACATGGAGAAGATATCAATCCTGTAGATTTTTTTTTGTTAAACCTGTGGAAACTTTATTTTGATTGCACTCTGGAAAGGAGAGGATGAACTCTTACTTCTCCTCAACAGTCAACACACTTTTAATCCACTTAGCAAAGACTAGTAAACTGCTTTCTAATACATTGCATTGACACCTCTCTAACCAATTATGCAACGTTTTCCAGCAGGCATTGATTTATGTTAGAAGTCTACAGGAATAGTCACATCAATAAAACTGATTGTGTCTCTCATCACAGAAATTGTTTAATGATGCAGGTACTGTCATGCACATTCACCTGTACCCAAAGAAAATCAATTTACCACCCAGACCACCCACTTGCTGCTAAATCTTTTCTCTAGCTTGCATGATTATTGATTTTAATTAAGAAGTCATGATTTGTCATAGCTCATAGTGCCTGAAAACTAACAACTCTTTCATGTGCTGTTAAAATTGCAGGTGGTTTTGTCCACAAGCAGTGGAAGAGTATTGCTCAACTAAAGCCTCCAATCACAAACCTGCAATCACACACCACAGACTATGATTGTTTTAGCTCTTACAAACTGTTGTGGTTGGATAAGAGAGCTCCAAGCAGAATACTAGGGCTTGCTGGTTAGAGATACATATACATATATTATTAAATATCATTTATCCTCCTCTCGTCTAAATCCTCTATCCTGCCAAGATTTATTCATATCAATAATCTCTCAACTTCCAGAGCATAATGAGTATAAAATACTGGTGTGTGCTGCAACCTTAGAGACGTAATTTCACATATACTTCAATGTGACACAAGCCAAAGGAGGAGCCAGAAGTGGGGAAACTTCCTCCCCCAGGTCACCACTACTCCTACACCCCAGAAAAAGTGAGATGCATGTAAAATAATCACAACACAAAACACAAACATAACAAAAAAACCCCAATCCACTATGATCCTAAGCCACAGTTGTCCTGCCACAAGAGAGCAGCAGGCATTAGGAAGAAAGCCAGCTGGAAAGAGGCAGGAGTGCTTCTCTGCAGCAGTGCCAGCTCAAAGCCTATATAAAACCTTGCTCCAAAAGTATATGCAATAAATGCAGCATTAAGGAGCAAACTCTTTCTGGAGGTGGTTGTTAGATGGTTATTTCTGGCCGACAAAGCAAGACTGTTATTTTTTCTGATGAAAAGAGTGCTATGTTAAACAAAAAGTCCAGCTAAACAAATAAAATACAATCCACACTTTCACATTCTCTTCCCTTCTAACACAGAGCTGTCTTCAGCCATTGTACATACTGATGGCTACTTGGCTGATCCTCACTGACATGAGGTGTTTCAACACATGCTTATTTGGCAAACAACATTCAAAAGCTTTTCCTTTTGTTGCAACATTGAACCAAAACAAACTTTGAAATCCCAGAAGCTGCAACAAAACAGATTTGTCATTCTTCAAGCCAGCTTTAATCCTCACACCACAGGAGCCTGAAAGCAGAGCCAGAGAAACTTTCCACTCAGGACTGCATGAGCTGTATTTCAAACATGTTCTTGGAAGCTCATCATCCAGTTACTGCACAGACTGTGCCATTGAGAGTCTCTAGCACAAGGAGGTGGGTGAGGCCTCAAACACTTGATATTTCTCAAGGGAAAATAACATCCTGGTTTTCCCTACTGGAGGGTGGATGGGAAAGAATAACATGCAAGGGTGGTTTGCAGCCACCATTACACTATACAAAAGAGCACAAACATTTCTCACCCGCAGAGCTCACACTCTTAACCTCTACGACCTGACCAGTTCTCCCATTTATCTTATTGCATCTGCTTTGTGAAGTTACATTGCCTATTATTACAGTAGCTATACACATAGGGAGAGGTGGATACATTACCTCATTAGATTGGGAATAAGTATTTTATAAAAACATTTTTAGTGCAAGTGCAGAGCATGTAGAGAGATGAGAGTTGACCTGTTCAAATGTTGCTGCCCTCCCAGCTGACTCACTGCTACCTTTAGCTCTGGATGGTAATAGCAATGGTATCTATTTCTCTCTTTCCCTCTTTATATAAATGTTAACTTGAAGCCAAAGTATGCTATTACATAACTTTTCATTTGACACACCTCAAAGAAGGGATTTTCCTCTTGAAAAGAGACCTATGTGCTCTGTGTGTAAGGGAAAAACAGATTTCCCCTCCCCCTTTGATCAGCTCTGTAACATCTGCATCTGTTTCAGAAAAACAATTCCCTGTCAGACATTTCAATGAGCTACTGTCAGGATACTCTCCTCTGAATACCAGGAGACCAGGGAGGCAGTAACCCTGAAAAGCTCTGTCAGCTCTGAACACTTAACACTCTCTGAGAATGCATGCCTGGAGCAAGTGGCTGTAAATAAGAGGGTGAGAGAAAATCTCCAACCCAGAAAGAAACAAGGGGAAAATAGAGCTGGAATAGTCCCTAAAACGTAAAAAGGCTTAAGCTCTGAAGATCTGTAAGATGGGAACCTCCCAGCATCCTGCAGCAGCAGCCAGATGGTGTTTCTGCACTTACCGAGGCCTAGAAGAGCCATCTGAGCTAGAGGGCAAAGACAAACAAGCAGTTGTAATCACACAACTTACCAGCACCTGGCTGATAATAAATGCAACCACTTAAGAAACCTATAGAATAAGCTACATTTGCCTCAAGAGCCTCAACTAAAGGTAACTGAACAGCTATATGAATGCCAGCCTGTAACAGCAGCTCAGGACAGCACTTTTCAATATTCTTTCCTATCATCTTTGATAAGGAAACATTTGGGAGCCAAAAGTCATCTGAAAACTTAGGTTTTTAAGTAAAACAAAGTTAAGGATCTGGTCAGGAATTGTCTGCTTCAGAAATGTGACCAGTTCAGGACAGGAAATAAATATTTACCAAATCCCTGTAAAGCCCCTAGCTCAGTCTTTTGAGCCCACGTGGCATGAACACTATCCAGTATCAAAGCATCTATGATGTCCTCTTTTTTCATCACTCAGTACAACCCGTAGTAACTGGGAAGAGAAATAAAAATGGAAGTGGAAAGGGGAAAAGCTGGGAATTAAGGGTTGCACAGGACCAAGCTGGACTAGCAGGAAACAGCAACAGCCACATAATTGAACACAAAGAATATGAAGATAGAGGAGAGATAAATCTCTCCTCTTCCCTCCTTTCCATACCATGCACCTCCTGTTATCACAACCCCAGTTGCTTTTTCAGATCCTTCCCCAAGCTGCATGCCATCGAGTCCACAGGCCATTCCAACATGATACAGGGCACCGCTGTATCCAGACATTTCAGAGGAACTGACCCTGCTCTTGCAGAGAGGTTCTAGGATGTTCAAGTCCTATTTACACACAGAAAAACTCGGCACAAGACCTGATAGTGTGAACTTTCCTGAATTTTCTCCACTGACCTAGCAGTAGTTCTTCTAAGGATCAGACTTCAGCTTCATTCTCTCTGCTGAATTAATCCCTGGGTTCTCAGTCAGGGTTGCCAAATGAAAACCAGAGCCAATGAGTGCAGATGCCAGCACTCTGGGAGCTGGACCAGATCCACCATCTCATTTTTTACAGTCCCTGCACAGCTGTCAGACAGAACAGTTATGGTCATTACCAAGCAGGGAAAAGAATGAGACCAGATACCTACACAAAAGTGTCTATGTTTTACAATCGACTTTCTGAGCCTTATGTTGGGTGTTGCTCCACAGAAGCATTCAGGGATACTCTCGTGTGCAAAGAGGAATTAGTGAACTTAAGATACTTCTTTGTGAGACTTATTTTTCACACACGTTTTTTACCTACGTAAGAATATACCCAGCAAAATGATGCTGGAACTTCCCCTGTGTTCACAATAGGAAAGCAAATAACCTGGAAGTATGGGTGAATTGTTTATCCACAATTGTCTTAGCTACTAATTTGTCTGTGTCTAATTCATCCTCTCCAGTAAGAACAGTTCTGACCTTTAAGTCCAAAGGGTGGATTATGGGCCAGCAACACACTGAGATGCTGGGAGCAGAAACAAGGACACGACCTGCATGTTCAATTAAAATGTGGGTGTCTTGCATTAAAACCTCAGCTGATAAGCACTGTACATTTCCAGTTCATCCCCATCTCTCAGTTACACTGACTCCAGAGAACATGCAATACAATGGGAAGGCTTTTCACTTTTTGATTCAAACTGACAAAGAAATCCCTAGCATCCCCTCAGCATCTCTCACCCGTGCAGCACTTGTTACAGTAGGAATAATTTGCCTTGTTAGATACTGCTTGAAATAGTCCTGTATTTTATGCTTCTAATTCAGAGCTACTTTCCTTTGGGCTCCTATATGCTTACAACTGGCAACAACTATTGATTACTGCAAACATTCTCCTTTTCTTTACCACTACTTATAACAAATGCAGAAAAATCCTAGACAGCATTTCTCAAAAAACAGGCTGTTAAAACTGGAAGCTCTCTTATCTCAGAGCTGTTATGGAATTCATACAGCAATCTACTCCCAGGGAACAACTCCATCTAAAGATTATAACTGCAAGAAAACTATTAATGTGGGAAGCACTTCAAAGCAAATACAGAGATTTCCATACAAGTGATAATCTTTTAAATAACCTCCCTCCCATCGTACAGCTTGCCAAAAGGTGCTTTTCTGACAGCAAAGAATTAAGTCTCAGCATTGCAGGAGTAACTGCGTTGACGTTTTACATTTGCCTCTAATATTGATGCACTTTTATGCCAGGACCATACAAGATACAAATACACGGATAGTTCTGAGAACTTTTAAATAGGTATTTTAATAGTCATATAAATATATATAAAGACATAAACCATACATACATATACACACAAGTGACACTTGAAAGAAAAAACAGAATAAGGAAATAAGAGAATTTATTTAAATGTTACTAGAAGAAAATAAGGAATGAATTTACATTATCTGAATCTATGCTATTAGAAGCTGGGGATTTTATTAGCTTAGGCTTCCATGAGGTATAAGGGACAAATAACTAGCAAGGCAATGATTGACATCTACTCAATTTAGCTGCACAACTTGTTCCCTGATAAATGTAAAAGGAAGGCAAAATACCACTATGAAAAATTTCCAGAAAAAGATCTGGAAGTACTGATTTTTCACTCATTTTACTTGTATTTCGCACAAAACCAAAATCACCAAATACCACTGGTGATGTGCTGAGGCAAATTATTTGTCTTCAGCAAGGCAGCTGTGTCCAGGAGCTTGGTATCATCACACATACCTTTATTCTGATCTAGGAAGTTCCCCTAGTTAGTGTGTAGGCCTGAGCTCAAGCTGACAGAACTCCTGCTTCACCAATTGTCAGGTTTCCTAGTGCTGCACTGAGCTACAAATCCACCTAAGCCTTCTTTCATATGGATCAGTGTCCTGCTCCTTGACCATTTGTCACAGAGGAGCTTTGCCAGGTGGGACGAGTTCCATCTGCAGCTGCTCCTCATTGGGAAAGCTGAAGCACCAGCTCAGATGTCTCTCTCCCCTTGAACATGCTGGTGAATCTACACATAGGGTTTCTTCTTGGGAGCAAATCTCTATTCCTCACTTATTTACGTTTCGTTTTTAAGAGGTTTGTTGGACTTTTCCCACCTGGTTTAAGTCAGCCAACTTAAAAGCTAGCAGACAGTAGAAGGAAATAAATAAATAAATAAATCATACATACAATTGCACCAGGCAAACTCCCATAGAAAAACCAAGGCAGAAATAAGCAGGGTGCTATCTACTCTCAGAAATACCACTGACTTATTTGGAGATTGCCTGAAAGACATACAGCTTCCCCTGCCCCTGACTTTCTGACCCACCCTTTTTGTAAAGATCCACAACTGAAGGCAGGGCACAGCCTCACCCTGGCTTGGGCAAGGCTGTGATCAAGCTCTACTGGAAAATAAACAAAAAATCCCACTGTGAAAGGACAGAAGATTACAGGTAACAGCTAGCTAAAGAGCAATGTACTTATTTAACTCCAACACAAATACAGCAGAAGCTTAGGGACAAGACAGTTCAGACAAAATGACTCTGCACACATTTAAAAAACCCTGTGAACTCTTCCTTTCTATGCAATCAGCCTAATTACACTTCTGTAGAAGTCTAATTACACCTCTGCATTAGCTACCAGTGAAGTGTTTCTTGGGTTATTTCTGAGCAGCCTACAATTAAATGAGCCTCATCCATTAAGTGACACTCTGTGTGTGTAGTCTTACTGCTCCAATTATGCACCTCAAATCAGTCCCTGAAAATCCTCCTTGCTGCCAAAGATATCTCTGTGAAAAATGGAGAATATTGGAGGTGGCCTGAAAAACACTGCTGACATTAAAAACAAATGCTCTTATGCAAAGCCCTGCATTTTATTTAAATTTGTGCTGCTTGAGATGCAAACAAGACTCATTTCACTGCATGGCTGTGCTATTCATTTATTGACTATTCTGCATGAAATCCATTTCTAAATTATTTCACTAAAGTTCATAAGCCATTTTAAAACTCAGAAACTGATGAAAAAGGAAATTATCAGCAGTTACAAACCTTGAACTAAAAGCCTGATGGAAATAATTTTATTTCTCAATTTAAGCAGTATATGAAATTGGATTCAATCCTAAAATCATTACATGCTCTTTTTAATTAAAACTTATGAAGGTTGTAGAAAGTGGTTATACTTTCAGAAAGAAGGAACTCTTCTGAGTTTACTGCTGTAGTAGCCTATAACTAACGTTTGGCAACAGCCAACAAACGAGGCAAACAGAACAAGGTTGCCACATTTTTACTTTCGTGATACATGCTTTAATATCCAAAACTGTATTAACAAGCACCCTGACTTTAGCTGGCAAGAGCTGAGCTTCTTCCTCTATTTTCTAGGCATCAGTAGTTCAGTGTACACAAGAAAAAAAGCCTGCAATAGGCTGCAATTTGCTTAGTGTCATCAGCTCCCATCTCTTAAGGGGGTTCTGATACGCTACCTATAAATCACACTGACAGCCAAGGGTTTTTGTAGGGTGGGTGAGTTATTTCTTATATGTATAGGTATCTATTTATATTATTTTTTTTAAACAACATTTCCCACTCTATTTAAGAAGGTTCCTGGGCAAAACAGAATACAAGCTTTCTTACACAGCCAGCTACCCAGACAGGCTTACAGGAATAAGTGGTTCACAACATGAGCTGTTCTCCAAGCTCTCCCCAGAGCAGGTGAAGAGGGGAGACCTGAACTCCTCAATGAGCTCAACAGAGTACTTGAACCACCACTTGTGGTAGAAAGAGACCTGTTTGTTCCTTGGCTAGGTAAGCAAGAGAGCTGAATTGTTCCTCTGCAGACCTGTGTGCCTTGTAAACCCAAAAGGATGACTCCAAAGGTGGCTCAGAGTACCATGGACTGCTAATACAGTGCTAACATCCCAAAGCTGCTCTCTAACCCCTTCATTATTCTTCACTTCAGTCTGTGTAACTTCACCTGCAAGCAAAATTCAGCTAATGTTTCAGTGGAGACTGTGCACAGATACCAGCTCCAAAGCTCTGTCCCTTGCAACTGTCCTGAGTTCACCATGGCTAAAATAACATTTTTTTCCTCTTCTGCATTCCTCCTTGCCACAGAACTCCAGCACCAGCCTGTCCAGAAGCACAATATTGTTTTCAACTTGAGACCCACATTGTGTTCCTCTACCATGGTGTTTTCAGAATATTTTCTGCTTCACTGTATTAACATCTCTTTTCTTTCCACAGAGGTGAACTGCTTGCCAAGGACTGTGCTGCACATCCTCCATGTCAGTACCATTTACCTCCCCTGTTGTCCAAGGGTGCTGCAAAGCTCCCTGCTACATCCCCACTCTGAGTCAAGATTCTTTCCCTTCAATTGCACCAAGTCAACTGTTCCTAATCACACTGTAACTGAGCTGCTTCTTTTCACTCTCAAGACCTTCCCAGCCTCCCTGTAGCCCACCCAGCCCTCACATGCAGGCACACTGACTTTCATGGCCCTGTCTCCCAAGGTGGACTAATTCAGATTTAAAACAAAACAAAACAAAGTTACACCATCATCCAGAATATTTCTTGGGCAAGACCCACAGTCCCAATGCAACCTATTAGTTACATACATATTTGCACTTAACAGACCAGGAGGTTGCCACAATGCAACCCCCCCCCCCGAAAGATGTCAATGGAAAATGAAACAGCATAAAGTTGAATTTCTATGCTGTGCACTGAGCTGCAGCAGAGAGTAGTGCTGTTCTGTGCAACGCAGGAAAAAAGACCCATCACCCCACAAGCAACACAAGACTCAGCCACATACCCCTTTTTAAGCAAGTATGCTCTATGCAAATGAAATCCAACTGAAAATACCGGTACGATGTTAATGAAACACTAAGCACTGAAAAAATAAGCGTCAAGGGAGCATAAAAGTGATTTTGAAACCATGGTAGGCTATTACAGAAAACGTCTTATGACTGCCACGGTCACCTTCACCCAGCAGACTTTGCATAGTAGAGAAACATTTGCCATCTGCAGCATTACTGAACAGGCATGTTCTCATCGGTCTATTAAAAAAGGCAGAAATTTTACTCACTCGGGTCAGTAAGACAGCTGTTTGAAATCGTATCATCGTTCCAGAAATAAAGAGATTCTTTCAAGACCTAGTTTCTTCAAGTAACTTCTGATTCATCTATGAATGAGCAGCTGCCTGTAGACCAGAGCCAGTGCTGTCAGTTCCCTTTTGCAGGATACTCCACTTGTATCCAGACCCACAGGGAGCAGATTTAAGGATGATCTTGATGCTCCATTAGCACTTAGCTTTATACACTATCAGTAGTCCCATCAAAATTACTGCCTGAGAGTGCTGCAAGAATTGAGCATTACATGAAAAGCTTCAATCAACAGGAGTGCTGGTGTGCTGCCAGAAACAGCGGGACTTCCCTTAAACTCTTGGTTTGACTTAACATCCACAGAAGGCTCTGCTCCTGTCAACTCTGAAGAGTGCAGGGGCATGCACTCGGATCAAGATGCAAAAAGAGGGCCTCTCATGAGATACTTACACCTACCTTCCTTCTTACAGATGCTGCATTTGACTGTATTTGAAATTTTCAGTGAATGTAATGGACATACCAAATCCCAGAAATGACAAAATTCCTTATGTAACCCAGGACCTCTGATACAATTATAAGGCAAAGATTATATAAAATAAAAGTCAGGGAGTTGGTTAGGGTAACACATGGAAGAAAATTGTTTGCAATCTGCTACAGCTATTGCCTTTCCAACTACTGAATACATGACAATAATGTTACTTCTACATCTAGTTTTACACCCTCCTATGCATCATTAATCTGCTTTCTTTATAATTCTAAGTGGTGCTATTCCACAACGCTATTTCACCTTATAATGGTGCAACTTACCTCCTAAAACCCCTGAGAGAAGAAGGATCAGCATTTGAGTAGTTTCTTCACTCTAATGGAGCACAAAATGATCCAAAACAAACAACAGCAAATTTGCATTTCAGCATGACAGCAGTGATCTCAACAGCAGAGCTGCACTGAGCATCAACATCTAGGTTATTTTTCAGGTCTGGACACGCATTGCAAATCACCTCTGCAAAATGACAACTTCACAGGAACTTTGCTTTTAGGACAAAATCTCCATAAAATGTGCGACCTGGGTACAAATGCCAAGTGGGAACCTGCGGGACTCTTCCCTCTCTTCCCTGCTTGACCTCATTATCTGCTCAGAGCCCACTTAGCAGCTCAGTTTAACCACTGAAACCTCACAAATTAACAGCTCTTACGAAAGTGCATGAACCGTAAGTCACCTGGGGCAACCTTCCAATGAAAAGGAGCTGCCACACAGTGTCTCGCGGTGGAGCCTGAATGAGGTTATTCTAACAGCAAGGAAAAAACCTCCCTCAGAAAGCTTTTCCCAATTCTTACTAGCACCAAATTAAAATTAAGTTATTTGCATTAAAATTAAGTGAGAGAACAAGTCTAGTTTAGCATATTAATAGATTTGTTGAGCTCAGCTTTTTGTTCAATAATCAGCAGCTTCAGAAGGGTTTAAGTGTCTTGTTTTTAAATGTGCACTGACAGCGAGGATCCTGCCCAACAGAAGTGAAGCTTAGTAAGAGATCTATGGTACATTTTGCAAGACCTCTGCTCATTTTGAATGTCCAAATCAAAAAGATCATCATAGATGTCAGGATGCAATCACACCGTGTCCATGTAAAACAAAGCCACCAAACATTTCAGTCTCCTTTCCCTCTGCCTACCCACCTGCACATTCCATCGCAGGCCAATGTCTATGTCCTAGGGTGACGACTCCTGAGGAGGAGCTGGAAAGCAGTGGTATTTGCAATGCTCTATTCACAAGCAAAATCTGTTGTTTCACTGTAAGAGGAAATTCCTAAAATTTAACTTCCTCTTAAAGTTTATTTTTAATGACCAAACACTATTAAACTCCATGTACACAGCAGGACATCTTACCAGAAAAAACTCTTTGAAATGAATCATGACCAAAATAATGAAAACTGCTGTATGAAATGTATTTTCCTTTTAAAAGTACTAGTGAAATATGAAAAAAAGTTCATTGGGTTGTTTAAAAAAAGAAAAGCCAGACCAGTCCTTTCTATTAGGATGGCCTCATTTAATCAGAAACTGGAAAGAGAAAAAGCATTGGAAGGAAGAGAAAAGAAAGACTGACCTCAGCAAGCACACACCCCAAAGCTGCAGGCTGCCCTCACTTCCCCGGGTGAGGGGCAGAGACAGCACCTCATCCTGCTTGAGGCTTTTAGGGTTTTTAGGAAAATATTAAACTTACTCCTCTGTGGAGGAATGCCATGCTGAAATGCTAACAAAAGAACAACAAAGTGTTGCTTTGTGTTCTGTTACTTTCTACACAAAGAGACAAGCAGTTGTTTTTCTATGCAGAAATAGGGGAGTAAGATGCAAAGATGAAAAATACAAATGGAAACACTGCCTTTGGGGACCGTTTCTGTGGAGGGTATTTTGTTTCTTATATTTAGAAATCACGAATATGGGGAACAACAGAAAGGAAACACTCTGCATCACATACAGCGCCCCATCTTGCTAATGAGACAAATTAACAAGAGGAGTCATTTGACAGATCTCGCTTCACACATCAGACCCACGCTGGGATTGCAAGGCAGTTCTCTCAGCTGGGTTTCCTTTGATTTGTCAACTAAACACATACTCTGAACGAATGGATCAATCCCTTGAAATGTATCCCCTTTCACTAAGGTGTTGAGAAAGCAACGTGCTGCTTTTCCAGATCAGAAGACAGCAGGAAACAAATTTTTTTTTTTTTTAAAAAAACACCCTTTCAATTGTGCATGTTCCCATCACCAGCTGCAGATCTCCACTTCAACTCCTGTGTTGCAACTAAAACACCTTTTCCAGGAAACTCCAATGAAGAAAGAAACCAAATTCTGTTACAGTACAGGAACATCAGCAGCCTCTGAGGCAGTTTGTACAAAGCCATTTCTCTCCATCATCTCCGCTCTTTCTCCTGATGTGAGGCCACCCATCCAAGCATACACTCAATTAACCTACAGTTGAGGGCACTAAGCTGCTAAATCTCTGCCTTTTGCTGGAAGGGATGAGAATGGGGACGTGAGGCTGGGATTGCCCCTCGGGCAGTGCCAGCTGCTGTGTTTTTCCCTTTGCGAGGCGGACATGACTCATTTATCTTGCATGCACCAACACAGCCTATGAGGAAAGTTTCCACAGGGGAAGAGGAAGAGCACGTGTGGTCCCAGGACACCATGCTGGACAGGCTGTCACTAGCAGGTGCCTTTTTCACCAGCTCAGTGTAAGCCTCTCCATTACAAGATATCCTGGGTCTGAACTGAGTACCAAAACCCTCTGAAAACATTGTCACTCTTCCTTTTGAACACACCAAATATCACTTAGAAATAAGCATTACGTTATTATGACACACAGCTTTTTTTTTTTTTTTTAAATGTTGCTTTTCTGATTCATTATCACTACCTGAAAGGAGAGACCTAAATCTGTACATTTTATGTTAAAATCAAAATCCATCAGGGAAGCACGTATGGAGAGGCAGAAAGAAACTGGAATGGATTAAAGGGTAACTATGAAAAAATTACTTAAATTCCCCACTTCTGAAGGAAACCAATTACAGAAATCTTGCATTTATGGTATTTGGACTCAGGTTTTGTCTGCAATACATTAACCTATTCCTTACAACTCCTACAAGAACACTTCATGAATAATGTAAATACTTCCTGCACAATCCTTGTTTTACTCAAGTCCACCATCTTACCAAGCACATTCTGCACTCTGTTAATACAACATTTAACTGTCAGTAGCCTTCAGAGGTAACAGCTTTCTATGCTCAGAGGTATTTCATGTAGTTCAAAACTATAATTTCCAGCTGTAAATAGCAACAGATAGAAATCACCCTGTTAGTTCAAGAAATCATTTGAATTAGGCACCAAAACCTCCTGTTTGAATTCACATATTACAGATGACGAGACTTAGCTCTCCAATTCTTCCGAAGTTAAATCTGAAAACAGGTCAAATGATTGCTGCGCACCTGAAACGTCCACCAGATTTACTAAGAAATCCCCTCAGAGAGCTGGCAGCAGCTTTAGGTGGTATATAATAATTCTCTGGGTTTAGACAGTCAAAACTTACCACTTTTGGTGAACTTTACCTCTGAGATTTTAGATTCATTCAAACCCAAACCACAGCTCAGCAGGTGCAAATTCATAAAAGCACAGAGTTTGCACGACTCGCTTCTAACCGAAACCACCATCTTATTGCAAAGCAGCAGCTGTGGCAAGTACTCCAGGAGAATAAATATTTATTCCTCCTTAAATAAAGCTGCCTTCCAACCCACGAGCACAGGCAGAACAATCAAAGGCTTCTCAAGGACAATTAGAGGAAAAACTCCTGCCTGCCAAAGTCAACCATTGCCAGCACAGTGAAACCTGGGACACTAGTGTTACGGCTCCTTTGAGGAAAAAGCCTTCCGCTTCACATCCCTGAGGATTTCAAGCTTGTTTCATAGCCACAAGGATTATTTCCCTCCTTTCCTGGCCAGCTCTGCCTTCAGAATTCATTGATATCACTCCTTGCTGCTATATAACATCAATATGATGCATCATACAGCAGCTTCTCTTCCCAAGGGGCATGAACAGCATATTAGTACTCACCATATTTTTAAGTTCAGTTTACCTATTTGTTCTGTTTACTGCTATTTTTGTATCTCTGATTATTCATCTTCTAAAACAGTCTTTTGGGATGACAAATAACAAGATAGATCAATTCCTTCTTCTTCCAGATGTAAAGATAAGCTATTTTAATTAGATAAGAAACAGCCCTTGTCACTGAAATTGCTAAAGATGCACAGAACAAGGTACTAAACAGCTGAAATCTTATACATTGAAGCTGATGTTTTTGGTTGGATTTGTATTCTTTGTTGATTTTGCTTGCTTGGTTTACTATGTACTCCTCAGAGGCACTAGACTGAGGGATCAGAATAGCAACATCTAGCTGGTAAAGGCCAGCATTTGAACTTGCAGCAAGGACCTAACTGGTGAGATCCAAGTTTTTGCATGCAAGTAGCTAATTTTGCAGAGTAACAGCTTTGTGCAATGGAACCTACATGCAGATGGAGCCTGGACTCTTCCTAAATTTGAAGAAGGTCTAGGTTGCAAGAAACTTTGCAAGAGCTGTGCTGGCAGGAAGGCTGGACACCCACAGAACCCCATGATACCTACAGGAAACATCTGAGCACTTACCTCCTGACATGCCTTATGGTCACCAATATATTCCCGATAGCCCTTCATTTCTGTCCAGGGTGGTGGTTCAATCACCATCTATGGAAGTGTTTAAAAGACACGTAGATGTGGTGCTTAGGGACATGGTTTAGTACTGGACTTAGGAGAGGTAGGTTAGTGGTTAGACTCAATGATCTTAAAGGTCTTTTCCAACCAGAATGACTCTTTGATTCTCCACCCTTGAAGTCTGCTCTAGACAGTGTCATGCAAGAGATGAAGAAAGATGTAGAAGCAAGAACCACTGGACTGACCAGAACAGATCATGTGAATATTCCTGCTGTGGAAACCAAATCACCTGCACGTTCAGATTCAGGCAGTGCCTGTGCTTGAGGTCTGGAGCCTTGGAAGAACAAGGGCTCACTGGAAGAGTATGTAGCTTGGCATTAACATTGTGTGTTTCGTCAAT
Source organism: Hemiprocne comata (assembly GCA_020745705.1). NCBI lineage: Eukaryota > Metazoa > Chordata > Aves > Apodiformes > Apodidae > Hemiprocne > Hemiprocne comata. The sequence continues at coordinate 7,239,889 of CM036602.1, read as the reverse complement.
GCTGCTCATGTAAAACAAGCAAGAGCTAAATCAGGGCTACTGAAGGCTCCTTCCTAGCTCCATTCCTTTTTTATCACGTGTTTCTTTGCCAAGAGTGATGTTATCTGTGTAGTATTCACACCCAGATTCTTATCTTTTATGTGGCAATACTGCAAATGCAAATTCATGTTTTCTGTTCATAACAGACAACCCAGTGACTGAGCAACCACGCACACATGATGTCAAACCCTAATGAAATCACAGACTCCAGCAATCCCCAGCGACATGTTCAGACTGCAATCCCTACTGGGCATGTAATGGCAAAGGCAACGGCTGAGAGCATCCTGGATTCTATCCAGCCTCTTCCCCAGCAGAAGAGGGTAATTAAGCTTTTGGGCATCGAATGGGAAACGCTCCTTCATGCAGGACTTTCCCAGCAGAGGGCACTTTTGATTCACAGACTACTTCGGATGCTGCTTTTGTTATTCTCCATCGCCAACTCAAAGAGCTGAAGCAGAGGTGGTGCTGTCTGCTTAAAAATAAAGACATCGTTCCTTCAGCTCCACTTTCCTTCCTTCCTTCCTCTCCCCTCCAACAAGTTTTATTAAGTTCTCATCTTTAATTCATGCCTGCAGCAGAGCTGATGTCACTTTTTTTTCCTATGAAAAAAAGATCCACAAAGCAGGAGCCAAGCTTGCAGTGGTATCTCACCTACTTTCCTTCCCTGTTTTTATTTTTCACTTCCAGTGATTTGTTAACATTCATTATCCCCCAAAATGAAAAACGTATTCCAAGAGAAACATGACTACAGTGCTTTGAGAGGAAACCAACCAAACCACCTATTAGATTACACGCTCTGTCCCCTACAAAAGCAGGACACAGCCCACCAGAGACCTATCACAAATTAAACCCTCTAGTTGTCTGAAGGGACACTGCAGGGTGTTAGGGACCCTGAGAAATAGACAACTTAGCAACCATTAAGGTGAATTCCCCTTTGGGAAACTGTCCTTTCACGGTGGATGCAAAGTGAGAACGAGGGAGGACGTGTGATAAGACTGTGTGTGTGTGGGAGAATTTTCCAGCAAAAGTCCTGGGAATTGAGATGTTTTTAACTGCTAAAATAAAAAGCAGTAATTAAAAAATGATGTCTTAATCAACTAACACACACATCTGTCCTAAATTAAAACACTGGAAAGACCAAGCACTGCACTTTTGCCATAATTCTGCTTTGTTTGCATACAGCTGGGATGTGGTTTTTAGGTTGGCAGCACCATGCAGCTGACTGAGGGCCAAACAGCCTAGTTTACAGCAGTAACGATGCCAGGAGTCCTGTCCCTGGGTTTCCTGCTATGAAATCCTATGCCTGTGCCTACCAGGGCAACATCCTGGAGACTAACAACTCAGCAGAGTCCACCAGCATGCACTTGGACCCACCAGCACCCACATCCGACATTTCAGCTTCTACCAACAGCCCTCAGGACACCTGTGAGTAATAGAAATTTCGTGGAGGTTGATCAATGTCACATTGCAGACAAAGAGAAACCCATTTGGTAGTAAGTAGACCAACTGAACAAGTAATTTCCTCTACAAATCATACAATTTAGAATCACGCTGGTTCCTCTTGGCTCATGGATGAACAGTTCTGTTTTTTTCAAAAGTCAGAGCAGCGGGTGGTGTGGTCATCTTGTGTAAGATAATACAAAGAGCAAAACAATTACTGTCAAAGGAGAAGACACTGTATCACAGGCTTTGTATTTTTTACCATGGTTTTTTGAGCAGGACTTCTTGCAGAATCACTTGTTTGTTTGTGTCAAGTTTTACTGGAACTTAGATTATTACCAACCGCCTTTCCAAACTATGAGAAGCTGTCATAAACATGCTTAAATAAAACGCAAGAAAGTCACTGAAGATCATTGTGACTGTGCAATATTTGTGTAATAGTACATTGGGGAGGAGGGTTATGGGAAAAATCAAACTGTTGCTTTTGAAACAATGAAGAGTGAACCCCAAATATGTCAATAGTTATACTGAAGTCAACAGAGCTAAGCCAGTTTACACAGTAGTTATTCAAGTATTTTATTCAACTTTTGCAGGGAAGTGGCACATAATTCAGGCTGTGAAAGGCAGTGAGAGGAACTGTACCAGGCAGCACAAGTACAGTGTTAGAAGTCTGAATTCAAAAGCGAAAAAATGTGGAATTAAGCCCTTTCATGGTTCTGTACTTTGCCTTTAGGGCTTGCAATAGGGTATTTCATGACATGATTTTGTAACGTCTTCACTGTTATTTTACAGAAGCTGTAACTGTCAATACCAGATAATTGAAGTTAACATCACACAGCAATCCTATTCTGTGTAAAGCTCAGCACCAAAATGCCTCTTCACATCCGCATCAGCTTGTAAACCATTAACAATATTGGGAAAAGAGAACATTTCCCTGTTGGCTGTTAATCACTAGCAGGCCTGAACATACATTCAGTAGCAATGAGTTTAAGAAAAATACATTAAATTGGCAATATGATGACATTTGGCTGGATTCCAAATCCTCTCTAGTCCACAGGCACCTTTCTACCTCCTTCAGCATGCTCTGAACCACATGGCACTATGGGCTGTATTATGGTCCTTATGAAAACAAAAAACCCCCAGGAAATCCTCACAGCCACACAACACGACTTAGTATCTAAGCTATGGCCTTCATGTAAGCTATGAGAAAGCTTGGTGACCATACCTGAATACTGTAATTCAGACAAATGAGGTAACAAGGAACAAGCTGGTCCCAAGACTGATGGAAAAAAGGTGGATATTTTAATGCAGACATAGCTCTCAACTGCACGCTCCCATGAACTGCTCTGCCATCACCACTGAGGGGGCAACAAAGAACTGTCAATATTGGCACTGTGGCCAGAAGGAATTTTTGTCACATTACAGGCTTCTGGAATAATAATAAAACAACAACAAAAGCTTGCAACCACCCTTTGTGCAAGAATGGTGAAAGAGTTTTGAGCAAATTTCTTTATACGACCTCCTGCCCCAAGCCCAACCCTCCTGCTTCACTCACCTTTTCTCTTAAAACATTGCTTATCCCACCAGCCAGCGTGCTGGTGCCGACTTAACACAAGGAAAAACACACCCCACCTCCAGCTCTTGCAGCACTGCAGTAAGTCCAAAGACTTCAGCTGCTTCCACCTACCAGCAGCTTCCTCAGCGAAGGGAGAATGAAGGGATTGTTTGCATCCCTCTGCAGCCCTGAAAAGCTTCATGCCACCACTGAGCTTTTGCTGAATAGACACAGTACCAGCAAGTCAGTGCCTGTGAGCTCCCGCTTGTTCTCAGGCCCGGCAGTGATGGATTACGTACAACCACAAGTTGGGCACAAACCAGCTGTCTATCTCTCTTTTCCAAACGTCTTGTTTCAGATTCTGTATTATAGAGGTGCCAATGCCTTATTTCAGGATGCTGGCTGCATAAAGAGCACATACTTCTGAGTGTTTTACTGTCACACAGAGGGACTGGACTTTTTTGGGGGTTTTTTTTATGTGTTGCTCCTTCCCCAGCACGTTGCCATAATAAAAGTCTCTGACAGTCTGAAGCTGAAATGACAAACTGCACTACAGCTTTTCTGTGCACCGGAACCCACGCATGCAGACCCTGCTGTCTTCTGCTGACATGTGAGAAACCTGTGCCACACACACACACACACCAGCCCTCCTCCCAATCCTACCAGGGCACCTCTGAACTTCACAGTCTTCCTGTCTTTCCATCATGGACTAGGGGGAAAAAATTGAAAAACCCCAGCTCGCATTCCCCTCCCAGCCCCTCACACAAAAGCAACAGAACAGCTCTGCAAGGAGTTTAAACCTGCTGTGTTCAAGACTGTGTATTATCCTTTGTGCTAATGTTTACATAAGCTACATGTATAGGCACATATAAAAGTTTGTATGGGATTTAGTTACTCCAAAAGACATCTGGGGGAAAGGGCTGTAAACAGCATCTATTTGAGGCAGCTCACTTGGCAGGGGGGTAGGGTGGGGGCTGGAGAAGATAGAAAAAGTACTAGTTATTGAATCTGGGTCTGTTAAGCACCAACATTAAGTGATAAACACGCTTTGAAAAGCCTTCCAGTTTTGTGGCAAAAGCCACAGTAACGCTGCCCTGCTGTCCTGCAAAGTCAAAGCAATTCCCAGGGAACACCCTGGATCTAACCGCAGCACTGTCTACATAGCAAAAGCAAAACCAAAGCACAGATGAAAGATGTTTCCTCTCTTCTCTCTCCCAAGGGGAAAAAAAAAATAATCCTTCTTAGGCTGAGAAGGAGATCACAAGGAGGAAAACATGTAGGAGTCCAGACAAGAGGATAGAGCTGTAGACCAGGCACTGCTGCATCTGCTCCAGCTACACACAGTTGTTTAAAAAAAGCATTATGAATTTTTCTCTCTCCTTAGATGTCTTGCCTGGATGCTTTAAAGCAGCCTCAGAGGAATGTGCTCTTGGGTCTGAATCCCGTAGGAAATTATCCTTTGTGGTGGATGGTCTCCCCTAGGGGCCTGTCTGTGTGTTTTGCTTTCATGTAATCCTCCCACCTTGGTTTTCTAATGTAATGCTATCCACGTTATTATAGTTCTTTGATACTCTCAAATAGTACTTACTCATGCTGTCGTATTTTCAGCTCTTCCCGACTGGGTCTGACTGTCTTGGATGGCCTGTGGTTTATGCCATAAATATTTAGTTAAGTCACCAAAAGATACCATGGAGCAGTTGCAGACCAATGGCAGGCACTGCACACCAGAGTGCCTGGGACATTGGCTCTTTCCAAGCGGGATGTGCTGGTGATGTGCACGGGCATGTGTGCTACAAGAACAACAGTAGCCTAAAGTACAAGCACCACTCTCTATCAGGGTGTCCTGACAACTAATTAGTTTTTTAGTCCTAGTTCCCTTTTCTTTCTACAACTTCTCTTCCAAGGAAGTTCAGACTACATGCAAACTTTTAGGACAGTTCATTGCTGTGTTTTAGGTCAGTTTTACCAATAGCCCACTAGGCCCAGCATCCTGACCTGTAGACAAGACTCCCTCTACACTGCCTAAAACTGAAGCTTTTTCTCAAAAGACATGAATCCTCACTGCTACTACTACTGCTCTCATTTGCACTAAGAGCAGGGTTTTGTGGTTTCCTTTCCAGTTCCTCTGCATCACACAACCTCAGCACTGGGTTTGCATTGTCGCTGTCTCACCGATGCACCATGGGAATTTAACCATAATGCGAACATCCACTTTGGGTGTTCTCTTTTCTTCATTCTGGCACGAATCTACACTCTGACAAGTTGGATCTTTAATATCCCTCCTACACACATGCACAGAGACAACTTCAGTATCTCCCCTGCTCATACAGCAGATACCCTTAAAAACATGAATCAACGTTTACCCGCAGTTCTCCTATAGTGCTATCTGACTACCAGCAGTTAGTGCCCATGCGTAGGAACAAACTCAAATACCACTATGTGGCTGACTGCTCTCCTGTGGTTTTCCTCTTGAAAGTTATCTCCTGCAATACAGGCTTAACAACAGCAAGGAAAGGCAGCCCATCACAATTACAGCATACAGGGAAATTGGGCTCTGTTTCTAATCCTGTTTGCTTGCTGGATGCCCACAAGTAACCCAGCTCTCATCACGAGCCTGCCTCCGATTTTCCCACCTGCAACACTCAAGCTTTTCATCTAATGCAGGGAAGTACTTCATGAACACAAGGCAGTGTGAAGAGCAAGCATGTTGATCAGTGATACTTTCCCTTACATTTTGAAAGCTTCTCTGAACAAGAAACTCCATCTTGGCCAAAGCAAAATGTGATGACATCCCAATTAAATTGCACATTGCTATATAACTTTCACTGCCACAGTCACATTAATTTCTAGCCTGAACTGGTCTAATATTAAAAGACATGGAGAAGAAATGCCAGGTCACTGCATCGCTGCCCTCTTATATTTTAGAATATATATGATTATAAGTTCTATGATTATTCTAATTCTATAATATGTTAGTCCACAGCAATAGGGGTTAAGTAAACCTTTCTTTTTTTGTCCCTCCCTTCCCTAAGGAGGGTTGATACAAAGGACAAGTGTTTGATTCCATTTACAAGACCTGCCCTGAGCTGGTGCTCAAACCATGTGGAGGGGGAGCTGTCCTTGGACCATTCCACCAGAGAAGTGCTCTAGCAACAGCAGCACAGCAATTCTGCTTTCTCTTACTGTCAGCTGTGTTGAAACGCAGCAAAGTAGGAAGAGGTTTTGCTTCACTCTCCACCACACAGCAATAAACTGACATAGCACAGCTGCAGTCTGCTCAAGCTTGAGGAAGGAAGAAAACAATTTGGGGCTCACATCTGTGCAGCAACTATTAAGAGAACCTATCCACCAAAGAACTGACCTAGCTACAGTTCACTTTTGCTGATGACATTAGCTCCAGGAAACTCAACATGTTTATTTTGCAAACAGCATTTTGCGTGGAAATTACAAAAGAATCAGAAGTGCCACTTGCTGTTAGACAACATTATAATGCAAAATGAAGCACAACCATTGTGATGGGAGAACATTCATTAACTCAAGAGAGTTGGCAGTCTTCTGCTATTTAGTAGATTTTTTCTCAAATTCAACCCCCTGGAGTCATGTGATCTGAAAATCTAAATTTTCTTCCTTTAATAAAGCATTTTTAGCAGTCCTCATAAATGCAGAATTTTAAAGTTACTTACCTGAAGGACAAATAGAAAGACTTACAAATTGCATGTTTAAGCATTATCTATTTTCAGGGCAATGTTATGATTCTGAACATCAAATTTGGTAACTCTGAAGAAGCAGCATACAGGATTCTGTTCCTTATCTGCATATCAAAACCTAAATTAGTCATTGGTTTATCTTTTTAAGACAGTTTATGACTGCTTACAAAATAACTACACTGGAATTCTCAAAAGCCATGGACCTAATTCCCATTTTTGTTATAGCTGCACAATTGTGCTGACTTGCAAATGGTTGTGATTGATGTTAGAATAATGTAGCAATCATAATAAATTGATTTTTATATCATCTAATAGTCACCTTTACTTTTTTAAGCTGTCTTTGACTTGAAAATATCTCGGCACTTTGAGTGCAGAGCACCCAGCAGTATTCTTGAAAAATTTCCTTTCTGGAAGACACGTTTCCCAAACAGGGCCCCCTTAGAAGAGCACAAATGGATCTGTGTAAAGTCTATTACTTTTGTAAGAAAAGAAATTGGACATGTCAAGTTGCAGGGGGACAAAAGGAGATGGCCAAATCCTATGAAGATGCATTAGCAAAATAACCTGAAGACAACGCAAGTTTTGCTATCACTTATTTTCTTCATGCATCACTTATCCAAAGAACCTGTAGCTCAGGAGAAGTCATAAAGAAGGAAAAAAAAACCAAACACAACCCTACAACAAAGCCAAATTCAAGTTTTACTTCCTTGCAGTGTACTTGGGAGAGCTCACCCTTCACACTGAGGTTCTGCTTTTATGCAGCACATGGAAGAGTCTCCCTGGCCAGGCTACCGATAGAAAACATCAGCAAGTTCACAGGACTTAGATGAATGAAGCTTAATGACAAATGAGGAAAAAGACCAGAACAACATTGAATCTGGTTTCCTTCTGCCTTCCACAGTTTGCCTACACAACCGATAAAGCCACAGTCCTTTCAGTGCTGTTAACACTAATTACATCTCCACAGCTAGAATGGAATACATTAAGGTTTTTTAAAAAATTAGCCTCTGAACCCACTAGTACACATCCACAGGAACTATTCATTTAAATAGGTATTTATCTTTGTGCTCTGAAGTCCAATATACCTCATTTTCAATTTAACCTCTCCTCTTTTATGCTTTGTAGAAGTTGTACAAAAATCATTTATGTAGAGATTTAATATTTATTAAAATAATCAAGCAACTGGGAGAGCCAAGCATTTCAAAGGGTCAGCAATAAATGCACACAAGCCCCACAGCCTGTCCAACCAGAGAGAGACAGGCAGAAACCACCAAGTGCACGTTAGGAAACGTTCTGTGTTTAACATCCCTGGCAAAGCACGGGAAGGCACAGCTGCAAAGAGGGGAACGCAGGCCAGATCCTCCAGTAACATAAACTGTAAAAATAACTCCTCTGACTGCAAGCTGGCTCACAGAGTTGGACTCAAATACTCACTTAAGTCACTGGGGCAGCTTGCAAGGCAAAGCAATTCTCAGGAGGAGGAGAAGGTGGCAGATATGGAGCCAAGGTGGGGACATACGTCATTCAAAGCCCAGAACCGGAACGGAGACCTGGCCGTGCCCGGCTTCCCCGGAGCTGGGTGTCAATGTGCTTATCTGTGCCACGCTGCCCTTCCCTTCCCAACAAGCACCGCTCCCCCAGAGGGCACAGCTCAGCGCGCCTCGGGCTGACAGACCTCATCCCACTGCGTGCGCTTGGCTTTTTAAAGAGTACATCAGGGGATTCATCGTCCAGAAATATCTTTCAAGTACAGACAAAAATCCCTGCACTTCTTGCAGGCTGCACTCGGCCCATGTGCGCAGTTGTAAAGTCTCAGCCTCTCCTTCGCTAACCAGCACAGCTCCAGCAGTGAGTAATTCAGGGCAGGAGCCCAGTGTGAAATCCCCACACATACCTAGCAAGATGCTCTCAAAACCTTAAGTTTTTTAATGTTATTTTTTTTAATCTGAGATGTAGATTTAGTTGCTTTATATTAGGTCTATTCTGATGGAGTCTTTGAAAGTCAAATTCCTGCTATTAGCACATGAAAGGTTAGAAAGGTTTTCATGACACACTATCAAAGCCTCTCATCAATACTAGAGTACCTAGTGGTCACCAAATGTCACTCTTGCAGCTTCTCTGTGTTTGGAAGATATTATGCCTGTTTTTAGACATGGAATAGTAAGGAGCAAGGTACCTGAAATAACCTGCTGATGGTCACGTGCAGATCTATAGACATCTTTTGTACCCCACTTAAGCAGCGTAATAAAAAAATTGCCCTTCCTCCTTTTATGATAGTGTTAGTACCTAAAGGGGATTTTTATGTAGTATAAAGTAGGGATAAAACATTTCTTTTCAGTGGAAAGACCCCCAAACCACAACTATACACAAACACCAAATTTCAGTCAATTCCAGAAGCCTTGTTTAGAGGTGTTATTTTAGCTACTTACAGTAGTGAGACACACTAAATCTACACAGCAGAACAAAATGACTTTGATTAAGAAGAAAATCAGCACATGGTGTTTAGAGTGCCTGCTTCAAAATTAGAGATAAAACCATTTCAACTTGGAAAACTAAATGCTAGAACTATAGTTTAGTAGAAGCTTTCTTCATTTCTTTGCATCAGCCAAAGTTTCCCCCCCTTCATTCCTTCTCCTTTATACATAACCTTAAGTAACTTTTCTGTGCTAATATCCCCAGAGAACTGTTAATTCCCAACAAAAGCCCAACAAAAAAATGGGAACAAATATAAGAAAGTTTAAAATGAAAATTCTAAATAATATGTAACGGGCTTTTTATTTCCTTGTTTGGAATTACATTGAGTTTCTATACATACTCTTCTAAAGGTTTTACTGCACTAAGGAGGCTCATCATGTAATACCTGATAGCAAACATAAGTTAATGAAAGACAGTAACTTTTCAAAGCATACATGCAAATACAAACCATTCTGTGAGTACCACATGGGCTTGCCTTCTCAAGGAGACAGTTTGAAAGCATGCTCTCAAGAACCCACCCATGTTCTTGTTTTAGTGGTTTGAACCCATCTTAATACTCAACTACAGCTCACGAGAAGCAATACATAAAGATAAGCAAGCAAAACACATCCCCAAACACTCTACAAACACTGACTAGCTTCTTGGTAATACAAAATACAACTTCTAAATATACATGTCTACCACGTATGGACAGCCAGTATCACCTTCATCTAGAAACAGTCTCAGTTACTTCAAAAGTCTGCGTGAGCATAAAGAATGTAACATTATTTTTTTAATCATACATGTATTTGTGTATCCAAATGTATATAACGACAAGCAAAACTGATTCAATCTCTTGTACTACCTATTGCAAGAAATAGATCCCTATGGGCCATTATAGGCTAGAGGTAAAAATAATGTAAGGTAAGAAAAGTAAAGCAATTTGCCTACTTAATCTTAAAAACTGCCCACCCCAAACCTGCCTCTCTCAGGGAAGCTGTGCAGCAGCTCCTGAGCACCTGGCAGAGCAGTGCTACAGCTGTCAGGTAGCACACACGTAAACCCACAGCTTACTGAAGCTTTGCAGATAAGAGATAAGCAATACTTTACATTACACTCCGGTGTAGATTATGAGCCAGGGAAAAGCAAGCTTAAAAGGTGAATGGCTTCTTTTGGCATTAGCTGAAATCTCTGTATAGTCTCCAAAGAAAGCCAACAGCGAGGTCAAGCTACAGTATGGGAATTCTGCAGTCAATAAAAGGCCCTGTTTTTTAAGCTCCGAGTCAGAAAAATTCAATGTGGATGACCACTTATTGAAAGGGTCATCATCCAACAGAGAAAAAATTGCTAGAGCAACAAAGAGCCCAGAAGTATTCCTCAGTTTATAGAAACCACAGAGAAGGGCAAATTCTAAATCTGTCTCCTCTTAGTATTAATCTAGTTTGCCTCCAAGGATCAATTTATCCAGTAGAAACCGCATTCTGACAGTTCAGTCAAGTTCCTTCTCTGAAATCTGAGCTTAAATCATAAAACAAAACTATTGTTTTATGGCTGCATGCTGACACTTAAATATTTCTCTAGCACTGAAACCATAGCTCAAGCAATGCACTGAGAAGCAAGAAGGGCAGATGTGGGCTCTCGCCCCAAGCTGTTTCTTCAGTTTTCTCAGAGGAGAAACTTTACTTTTTACTCCACTCCAGGTGACTACACTGTGTTAGCATTCTCAGGATATTTAGAGAGTCATTTTAGGAAGAACATGTAAAGATTTGCAACTAACTCTGGGGGGAATGAGCATCTCCCTATCAGAGAGGAGTTCGGAATGCTCCAAGTCTAACACCAACCGTGCCCATTAGGCTACTTCACCTGCACTGCCCATGAAAGAACAATCCTAAGGTAGCACTAACCTTGCCCAGATGCCCTTGTACCAGGAATATCAAAGCAAAGCTTGAACAGGCTCCTCCATGGACCCTGTAGCAGGATTTTCCATACATTAAGTGATTCACTGTGAAACAAAGTCAGCTCACCGAGTCTTACAGTAGAACATCCCACTGCTGCACAAATAAAACCCTTTTATATCTAAAGGCAAAAATCCCTCCCCCGCAAGTCCAACTTTCTGCAACTGTTCGTGTTTCTGATGCTCCTTCTTGAAGCATCTGAGGTTATATTCTCCTCCTCCTTACTTGTTCATATTGTGCTCCCAAAGCAATGGATTTGGTTTGCTAATTACTGCAATCAAGGGATATGGGGAACATGAAGCACAGATTAAAAAATTGCTCAGGCTGGGTTCTTTCTTAGCACTTCACCCTTTTGATACATCTGTGTGGTAAGCTCAACGCTGAATAGCACTTGACTCAGCCTCAGTTTGGAGTAGGGAGAAATTAATTGCAATCTAATAGGATTCAAATTGGTACAAGGGATCCCATCATTATGAGACAAAAAAGAGTGGAACTGCAGTACATTAGCTGGCTAGCAAAGGGCTTCAGTCAATGCAGTGGAACAGGCAACACCATCGCTGAGACATGATGAATTGATACCTCAATAATTGTAACTTAGTGGTGCTGAACTAGCATATGAACCAGGTGGGAACAGACTAAACCTCTGCAGTGTTTGCGGAAGGAATGGTATTCCCTTTGCTTCAAGGTCTAGCTTGAAATAATTTTACATTGATGTGAAGATGTGTCACATCTTAATTCAAGCAGCAGTTACGTGTACCAGAGGATGAAAGTGTAAATCAGAAGCAGACTGGGAAACAGGAGGCTCCTGGTATCAAATGTCAGAGGAGCTGCTCCCTCACTGTGCCACCTTTGACAAGTCACTTGACCTCCTGGTGCTTCAATCAAGGCAGCTACAGCACTGGGTTAGAAGCAAGACTCCCATCATAAGCCACATTTGCCTTCTGCGCTTAGATCTTTGGTACACTGCAGCCCCTACCTCCCTGTATTTGAAATTGACACTGGAATTACTACATGAGACTGGCCTGTGGATATTTAAAGTCATGTGTGACAAACAGGCTTCATGTAATGAATTATGGTTAAGCTGCGAGAGTAAACTTGACAGACATGCACATGCATTTGCGCTCGCACAAAGCCCAACTGTCCCACTTCCACATGAGCAGCTCCCAGGGAACATCTATAAAGCAAAATGAAGGTTCAGTTCTGGCATGGGTGAATGCACCTGCAACGATTTCCCTCCAGGTAGCACACAGACAGGATAGTAGAACCCAAGGCAGCAGAGGTTAACAAGCCTGGATCCCCATGGGCTTACATTCCTGTTCCTCCTCTCTGCTGAAGCCTATGCCACTGAATATTCATCACTTGTTGCTAAATTAAGCAATCATTCACATGGTTAGCAATGTCACACTCCCCTAATTCTGCTGGACAGGCAGAATTTTAAGAATTTGGAATATCCTCCAGTTAGTTTCAGAAAACAGAATGTAACCCACCAACACTGGAGGGGCCAACACAGCTCACTGGCAGCTGCTATTCCCCTCCCAACTTTTGGAAAACCTTTGGATGCCAAACCCCCTGAAGCAAATATCTACCACACTTAAATACTCCTTTTGCCTCTTCCCACCTAAGGTCAGTGAGGGGAAAAAACAAAGGTTCCCTTGGCAAGTCACTCCAGGGAGGCTCAGAAGACCACAATAAAGGTGCAGGTCTGGGTCTCTGAGCTAAGGGCAGTATGTAAACAAATCCCACTGCTGGGAAGAACAAAAGGGATGAATTGATACTGAATTGCAGAAAATGTTTTTTTCTTGGCAAGCCAGGGCTTTGACAACCCTTTTTGGCCCCTTGCAATCAGCTGTATGTACATCTCATCCTCTAAGCTGCATAATCAAATGGGGCTATTTCAGAGTAATAGATACCTGAGCCCTTTGTCAAGCATACGTAAGTGGATCTATTCCTTCCTAAAGCTTCCCAAGAAGCCAGTTACTAAAGACAGAAAACCACAAAATTATACTGTCAGTATTTGTAACCAGCTTTTCACCCCAGGAGACCTTTGGAGGGTTTATAATGAAGAAAAATAAAATGCTTAGGCTAGAAAACTGGCCCAGCAAGTTCGCTATCAAGATCCTTCCCTGGGCTTGTACTGTGGAAACACCCTCAGTATTCACACCTAGTTCTCAATAATGAGCTGATGATTAATACCATTAGATCATCCTTAGCAATTGCTGGAGTTTTCTGCAAGGTTCTTGGGTGACTGAACAATTCAATGGTGCTTGGCACCTCTAAGCAAGCTCTTGGAAACTGAGGCTGGCATCCATCCTAGGCACCTGATGTGACACATTCACATGGCATGATGCAGAAATGCTAGCCTGGATGCAGTGATGTCTCTGATGTCCTCCCTCTGAACTGGGGATGCTCTGGGTCAGCTCTGAGCTGATGTGGCAGCAAGTCTCTGTATGACATTCCACAGCTTAAGACCAGTCCCTTAAATCTAGATAGCAAGAACAAGACTCCTACAGCAATGACCTCCTCCCTTCCTTCTCTAGCTTGAAAAAAACAACCTTGTATTCTCCTGTATGGTAATAAAACCATCATCATGTCCTCTACTACTTTTATTCTATATACTGCAAGCATTTTAGAAAGGAAATAAAAATTATTATTTCCATGTTACAGATAAGCAACCAAACAAAGGATGGCTAAGTAATTTACCCTGATGCCCAACAACCCAGTGGCAGAACTTAGTAGCACAAATCTTTTAACTTCAGCAACTCTACCAATCAGCACTACTGGCAAGAATACAGCCTCTCTTTCTGAGGAGGAAAAGGGTTTTTTAATTACCTCTCTGCAGTATCCAGAAACAGAAAAAAACCAACTCAGATACTAACCACCATTGTGCTATAGATCAAGATTCCTATACAATTCAGAAATAAAAATACCACATGAAAGCTAATTCCTTATAAAGTGACTACCAGGTGAAAGCCAGTATCTGATCATGAAAAATATTGTATCACTTGTTTTGATGTTATTTTAACATATGTATTTCAGCATTGGAAACAGCCAATTTATTTGATACATGGAAGGAAAATATTTACTTCCACTGATTAAATCCTAATTTTGCCAGAACAAGTTTCAAGTCAACAAGTACATCAATACCTAACTAGGAATTAACTAAGGGCTCTCTTTTTTATAGTTATATTAACAGCCTTTGTTGCATAAAATGACTAAAAAAGCCTTTCAGACTGAGCTGCTTTAGCAGATACACATGAAGAAATTATGGTGCATCTCAATAGCTCTTTCAAGGCAGGATATACCTGATCAATTTAAGTAAAACGGTGCTGAACAGTGCAAAAAAGTCTTTGTTTTCTACATTCTGCAAATTAATACAGCTAAAGCAGTAGAAATTCCTCACCTTACCAATGTCTGTTAAAGACATTCTGCCAAAATAAATAAATAACCACCATTAGGAAAATAAGGACATGATGCCACAGAAGGAAGCCTCTGAAATGATCAGAAATCCTATCTTGAGTCCCATTAACAGAGCTCAACATACATCTTGCAACAGTTGCACATTTTATTTGCCTTGATCTATCAAGATATAGGAAACACATTCTAGTAAGAGGTATCAGAAAAATGGAAATAAGAAAAAATTTGTAAGTAAGATTTATGTAAATACTGGAGTGAGTGAGGAGCACATTCTATCAATAAGTCACAGATTTAAGCTCTCAACTAATTGAATCCTTGCGATGGTGATTTCTTGTAAAAGAATCTTCATATATTTGTTTACAAAACTTGAGTAGCAGAGAATTTACTCTCTTTTTTTAAACCAAGCTGCTCCTACCAAAAGACTTCACAAGCCTGTAGAGCTCTCACTTCCACATTCTCCTAATCCAGCCCTCCTCAGCAGGATGGTTCTGAAGAACATCCAGCAGCTGTTCCAAGCTCTTCAGAACCAAAAGCCTAGTATGTGTGAATGATCCTCTTCCAGTTAAGGGCAGAGTTACCCAAGTGCAAGCCTCCAGGGTCTACATCACTGCTAATGTCTTGACACAACTCACACTTTCTTTTTAATTTTGCAATTGATATATTTTTTCATAAAAGCAATTCTCCCCTGTGCTCTCAGTTCCAATAAACAATAACAACCAGCTATTTGTCAAGTTCCCAAACAACTTATTCTGTAACTTGTCTGCCTTTGGATTTGCCTTAGGCTTATGCCTATTTAAGGTGACCCAAGGCTGCCAGACAACATTTCTGTTGCTACTAAATAACACACACACAAACACCCAACACAAAACATACTACTTTTTTTTTCCCCCTCTGGGACAATGAATACTTCATTACATCTGCTATTACAATGTGCCTATAACAATGTTCTCTAACAAGCAGCCCTAAGGTCAAATGTGTCCCTTGATCAATTTACTAGAGGTCCCTGGTGCTGCTGCTGTGGGTAGACTGGGGAAAAAAAGAATCCCTTTATTCCTTTGCTTCACTGTAAGGAAAAAAAAAAAAGCTGTCATAAAGACATTTTTCTTCTCCCTCTGCTCTTGACAAGTCAGGTAAACTGGGAGGGAATATGTAGCTGCAGAGACCTGTAACAGACCAGGCTTTGCACAGGCATATAAAAACATACTGTTTATTTACCAAGCTACTCAGTACATGAGGATGATTCAAAACAAGGCTAAGGGGATTGGAAAGATATCTTAGCAAAACACCTGCAAAGCTACTTTGCATGAGAACAAATGAAAGGCACTCTCCATGTGCACATATCTATCTTTACAAAAGCATGTAACAATTCAGTACATTGCTATTCAACACATTGCTTGCACTCAAGCAGCAGGGAAAGAGTTAATCTCTTTGGCCAAAATGCCTGAGCACCACTCGTACTCATGCCCCATTACATGACTTTTGTTTCATATGTTGATTTTCACCTCTATGTGCAGGGTTTAGGCACAGGCTGGCACTGATGTTAGTGGGAATTGCCCTATCCAGCCCCACAACTCCCAGTCGACCCCTGCTCCAGGTGCCTCCAGCTATTAGTAGACAATTCTTGGGATTCTCTTTGCTTAACCGCTGTGTCCCAATTCCGATCTGATCCCAGCACTCCCAGTGATGATTAAACATTGTACTTCCTACGAACACGGAATGAGCAGCCCCTTTAAAAGACACCCCCCACCCCCAAAATAATACCCTTTGCAAATGACCTATAATGGGTCTAAATAAAGCCTGAGCTGTTCCTTACTCATGCATAACTTCATTGCTTCTATTCCCTCCACACCCTGCCCAGTTGGCATAATTTGCAGAAGGGTTTTGGCATCAACAATTGAAACACCCACATGCTGCCTGAACTAAAAAGCTTTATCCTAGAATCCTTTTCTTTCTGAGCAATAGCTAAATGATCCTTTTATTTTGATAACACGGGTCCCATCTGCACTGTAGCTTTCAACCCAGGAAGACTGACCTCCAACCATGTTCCCAGAATAGGACAATTACAGTTCACAGACTCTCACCTCACACAATGGCTAGGAAAGGCTTAAAACCTGGCAAACCGCCAACCTTTACATTTCATATGACTGGAATAAAATTCCCACTAAATTAGCAGACTCCACCTCTAAAAACCCAGAAGTCACCACACAAGGTAATTAGCACACACCTTGGTGTGGTCCACAACCAAGCCATTAACAAAGAATGAGCACGGGCCACAAGGAACAGTCACAAGCTTCTTCAAAGAGCATACACTCCCCACTCTGGTGCCATATCCTGAACCATTTTTAATGCATCTTTCTCTTTAAGCAGAGACAGCACCACCACCAACGATGATACGACAGTGACAAAGGAGGGCTGAAATTCAGACCCAAATTGTTATTCCCCTCAGCTAGGCAGTTATGCACAAGAAACACTGCTTGTAAACACTTCTTTGTCAAACACTCAATTACAAGCTGCTTTATGAACAAAATGAGCCAGTCACAAGGAAAGGAAGAGATGAAAACAGGGAAGCAATCTAAAATGGGATGGAGCCATTACACCCCCAATTCCCTGATGATGCTCAGGGCCATTCTGCCAGTCCAGTCCCTCTTACAGGGGGAGCATGGACATGTGCTGGGAAAACACTGAATTCAGCTTTTCAGAATGGGGTTTAGGGATCTAAACTTTTTTTTCCTATGTGGTAAGCGAAGAATAGCTTTATTATTTTTATATTATTTGCTTTAGCAGTATGCACCTGGAAGAACAGCAGCACATGTATGAATGAGAAGCAAGGTAAAAAAAACACTTTGATTCAGGCAACACTTGTAATATGACTACCTTCCTTCATGTCATCCCCATTTACACTTTTATCCACTGAAATTTCTCCATACAAGCTGAAAAATAACTGCAAAGCACATTTATTTTTTTCATGTTAAAGCTGCAGATGTACTCCACTGCAGACCTGTCTGACCAGCTGAACTATCTCCATCTTTGATCCTGAAGGACAGGACACTAACTGCAAAAAAAGATACCTATGACTGACAGTACAGCCAATAAATGTCATACTATATTAAAATTTTGCCCTACAGCCACTCAAAAGTTTGGCGAACCAACAGAAAGAAAACTTCATGTGATCCAGCACCTTTTTCCAGAAGGCTGCAATATTCCAGCACCAGAAGGCTATGCATCAAGGCACTGTTATCCTAGCTTCCCTCGACAGCATCCACTACTTGATCCATTACCTCATCCTTGGATTCTTTTAGCAATATTATTACAGTGGATGAGGTTTCCCCTGGAAAAGGTTTCTTCCTTGCTTTTACTCTTCAGTGTCAATGAATCAAGCGGGGCTGTAAGAGAAAAATTAGAGAGTGCAAAATGAAACCTATTACTAGTCTGCAACTTTAACTTGCATTGGATCTGCAGCTGAAGGAAGAACAGTGTCTGTGCTGCTTTCCCTACTGCCAAAATCAAAGCCTTTAACCAGAAGGCAGTGGAATGTGGAAGGAAGGGTGAAGATGGAAGATTTGGTTTTAAAATTAAAAAATCTGCACATATGTATATAATTCGGTGTAGACACTAACTTCCAGAACCCAGGAGCAACCCAAATAATCCTTTGCTTTGTAATCTCAACAACTCCAACTGCAAAGAAACAAAATTGAGAGCAAGCTACCAGGGGAGGGAAGAAAAAAAACAACACATTTTGCATATAAACATAAGAACAACTTATAATTCCTAAGCTAACATTTGAAACGTCCTTCTTGCTAGGATTTTTTTTTATTATTATTAATTTCAAGGCTTAACTTCAGAAACAATTTATAATCACTACACTGTGCTAACAGCTGGAAAAACCTACACACAAGGTATATTTCAAGTCTCAAGTAAAAAGATACATACATACCTGACTATGCCTTAGGACTCCCTCAATCAGCAAGCTTGGAAGTGCTTTAAATCTATCACAAACCCCTGCTGGCTTTATTTAATTCTTCAGTTTCTTTTTGACAAAATATTAGAGAAAACAGTACTGGTTTCATGGACTGACTTTGCCAAATAAATAGTGCAAAGGCATTCACCTGAAGAGCTACTAGTAACCTTGCTTGAGGACTAAAAGGGAAAAAAAAAGTGCTTATTTTACTTAAGAAATGTCTTCAAACCAAAGACAGGCTTACTCAAGCTGTGTATATTCTCAACAGCTCGTGTAAACCATCCATCAGGCAGAAGGATGAAAATTAGCTCCCTTAAGAATCCACACTGAAAAGAGGTCGAGGGATGTGGGTAACCCTGCCTGAGGCTGCAGTTTGTGAGGCAGGAGCTGCTGAGAGGTGGAAAACAGCATCATCTTTGATACATTTTCACGAGGAAAGCCAAGCGAGCTGGACCAGTGCCATTAAATGACTTCAGGCAAAGACTGGCAACTGCCAAAGCCATTCTGCTACAGCTCCTGGTGCACCAATCCTAGCAGCCTCTTGCAAAATGGAGCTCCATGGCCAGCAGTAAGAAAGGACAAGTTCTGCATGTTGAAACTAACAGTACCACATGAAAAAGAGATTTATTCTGCCACAACCTCAAGAGACATTGGAATGTCATTTTATCTTTGTTCTAAATTGGCTCAGATTTAGACTAGAGCTGTGCAGATGGTTTTGTTATTATAGTGATAAGCATGCTGGAGGAAGGATATGGTCCGTCTCCATCTACTATGCATGCTTGACACACACACACACAAATACCTGTGATCATCCCCAAAATGACAGGGATGATCATAAGGAACTATGCTCTACATGCTGCCATTCAGAGGCTTTGTATTTTGCTGCAGAATTCTGGTGCAAGTTCAAGAACAGGGGCTACAAGTAGGTAACAGATCCCCAACCCTCTTGCAAAGCCAGTTAAAATGTTAGGCAGCTAGTGCTTAAATCAAAATAGAATAGCCCCTTAGACACTATTTGTCCCAACCAGAAAAACAACATGGAAAAGGCCATGGCTGCTTCAGCTGTTTCCAGGTCCTAGCCTCTTCTGTGGCATCTGCATTACACCCAGGAAAAGGGGCTCTCCACAGCTCACAGGACACCCAGAACACGCCCTGTCTTACCATCGTGAAGAAAAACCTCAAGCCAAGGCTCTGAGTCTCTTCAAACAGCACACACTACCAGGACTCGCTGGAGACAGAGCACCACTCAAACACTTCACCACTCATCAACCTGCTAAAATCAGGAGACAACAGCAGTGCTCTATCTTGGTGCTTTCTCCAAAAGCAAATATATAAATAAATAAGAGGAGGGAAAAAGGAAAATAATTACTTTGTGCATCGTGTCAACCAATTGAATTCAACAGAGAAAAAGATACAAGTGGTTAGTTTCCTGTAAATTACTTCATGTAATTAAATCCCCTTCTCTAAATTACAAACCATTTAGCTCTTCTTTTGTAACAATGTAACCAATGACCACCAACAACCCTTTTTATAGCATCTGATGTCACCTAAGTTGTTAGCAATGAAATTTCCTTTTTATTTCTCCCTTTCAAAATAAACCATTGTAATGAGGTTCATTCACAGCTACTTACAGAACACCATTGAGAAGAGAGGATTGCTTTGTTTCTCTTTTTTCTGCTCTTGTCCGAGGCTATATTTAAGCAAATGTGACCTAAGGTTCTCTAACTGCAGGCAGGGAAGTTAAAGGTGACCTGCAAGTATTTTAAAACATGGAACTTATAATTGGTTTGATTCTTCACATAAATACAACTTAACTTTCTTACAATGTAGCAGTGTGACTTAACTACCTTCCTATCATTTAAACTTTCTAACTTCTTTTAACTTTGTTAGGTCAAGTCTTCCCTGTTTGCTAGGGATGAGTCCTGTGAGACTCCAGACTCCACTGTCTCCAGAGTGCTCTGTGTATGAAGTGTCTCGAGTTACCAAGGTCTGTTCAGCCACACTTAACTGGGTCTGCAGCTACCACATCTTCTCAGATGGGGAACTGAGATGGAGACACGAGGCCCCGCTCTGGTTCAGCTTCACTAGAGGCAGCGTAAGAAGTCCCAATGTAGAGAAAGCACTGGTAGCACCCAGTGCTGCAACCACTGTGCTCTCTCTACCTGCTTTAACATGTTAAAAATGCCAGCAGCCATCTGGAGGCCTGAATACATCGCTGTTGCCTAAATGCTGTTAAGTGGGAAAGGTGAAGAGGGACAGACAGGAATTTTGGAGAAGAGGAAAAGCAGGGACAAAAAAGGTTTAAACCAGTGCTGCAGGCAAAGCCTCAGCATCCGGTTCTGAAAGCAGCAGGGTTGATACCATCCTAACAGTGTATGATCCTTACACAATGCAGAGAGCAGAGTGAACGTGGGGAGACACAGCATCTCCATCCCCACAGTCACCCAACCTCCCCTTACACTGCCACCCATGAGCAGTCCCCACCCAAGCAGGAGTGAAGCCCACGGCAGTAAGGCGCTGGTCTGGGCGAGCAGCCCGTGTGACCCAGCACAGCCAGTGTGTGCTGCTGGGCCCAGCAAGGAGCTGTGCTCAGGGGCAGCTGAGCCACTCAGGGAGGATCAGGTGAGTCCTGCAAGAGCAGGGGCAAGTGGGGCACATGCAGCAGCAGTATTGGCAAGCGAGGGGAACTCATTGGTCCAGAGAAGTATTTCACTACATCAGTGGAAAACACAAAGCCACGTTCTCCTACATATAGCAGTTTCAGCAGCCAAAACACACTTCACATCACTCCATTCAAAAAACAGTATTTGCAGTGTAGTAAAATCCAGCGTATGCTTTTGTTTCCTGCTTCAGCTCTGGTCTAAAACCAGCTGGATTCTCCCCACTCCAGCCCTGAATTCTAATAAACATGGTCTCCTCAATTATGTTTCTCTACCAGAACAACAGAGGGGTTTGAAATACACTTTTCCAGCTTAAACAAAGGCCTTCTCTTGCCATAGTTCCCGGTGGTTTTATGGCACTATTTTGCACTACTTCTCCTGAAGCACAGTGTGCTACAGAGATCAGTTATGGAAGCTGTGCTCTCAAAAACTGGCTGCAATCCTGTGTTGAACTTCCCTGTGCCACATCTATAATGCAAACGTTAATTGTCTAAGGTTCATACAGTACTTTAAAGAAACACTGAAGAAACTAAACAACACTGCAAAGTTCCCCCTCTGCTGCAGAATGGGCTCTGCAGCCACTTCAAGAATCTCAAGAAATTCTTGGCTAAATTTGGCAAAAACAACAGCACTTCTGTGTAATAGCAGGGTTTCATTTGGGGAAATAAACATCCAGTATTTACAAAGGATTTTTTTCTTCCTCCTGCCACTGCTGTGCTATGCCCACTGCTTCCCCTCTACTGTGATGCAGAAAACAGAATACCAAGTGCCTAACTAGGACTTAAAGCAGATTTTTAAATTAGTTCCTGACAGTGCAAACAGATTGCTATTGATTGAAATGAGGCTGATTTTAGGCCTTGGATTAGCAAACCTAATGACAAAATACTGTATTGCCCATTTCAGTACTTTGCACCGTTGGTCCCCAGAGGTTTCCCAGGCAGCTGTGAAGTCTCTGCACTTGCAGATTAGCGTGAGAGAGCAAGGCGAGGCCATCTGTGCCTGTGCCGAGCAGCCCTGCTCAGCCGGAAATCAGGACCTCCTCCGAAATCCCCCCGGACAAGGCCCCCGGCACTACAACCTCATTAAGAGCTTTGAAGCCAGCGCGCCCGTTCCCATGTGTCAGAGCCAGCCTGTGCCGCAGCAGAGCAGCCCACCTCGCCCAAGCCGAGCGGGCCCCCATCACCTGCCGTGGCTCAAGCTGAAGGGAATCAAAACACCAACCGGAGCCACCTCCCCGGGCTTCCAGACAGCCGGGACGGAGTCATCGGCAGAGAGGCTGCACACAGATAACATGTGCTGTGTTAACAGCCCAGCTCTCCTGGCAATCACAAATGCCTACTTAAAACTATAATTGGTACAGTGCTTTCATGTCCAACTGTAAATTCTTGTACTTACAAAGGTAAAAATGGATCCTGATTTTAAGCAATACATGAAGCAACATTTTACTGATTAAAAGAAAATGGACTTTTTTTCCTTCTGCTTTGTTGTTTAGTTTCAAAGAACATTTAAATAACAGTATCTACTAACAAAAAGGGTAACATCAATTAGAAACAAAAAGAAACCAGTTTGTATAATTTCAGTGTTCAAAAGCAGTGAAACGCAAACACCAAAGCAGCACACACCAAACTAAACCAATCCCCAAAACCCACATTAAAGGCAAACTGTTATTTTTTTTCTAAGTTGGCTGCCTAGAATTCGTTGGCTTTTAATAGCCTGAGATACTGAAGGTAACAGAATAAGTTACTATTATACTTAGATGCTCTTAGACAATTCCCCTTCCAAACACTACATTATTAAGATATGCAAGGACAGGCATATCCAATCCATACCTGTTCTCTGGCCTATAGACAAAGACTCCAAAAGTTGGACTCTTTGGACTCTTCTCTCCTATGTGGCTGCTGAAGCTCAGCTAAGAAAGGTTCATTTCAGTCTCTGTACTCTGCATCACTACACAAATGCTCTGCTTCCAGCTTACCAGTGGCTTCAAAAGCACATCTAAGTTTTCAATTTACCATTTATCATTAGGTGGAAAAATACAAATAAAAATCAAGCAGCTACATGTTTCTAATGCCCAACTGTCAGCACAAGCAGTATGAAACTTTCCACACAGGATATTTCATTAGCCAGATGGGTTTCTAGACTCTTTCTGTCTGCCCTGGGAAAAGCCCCATAGCCTTTCTGTACCATCAACACATGCAACATGGGGCCAAGGGTATGTAACTGGTTTGAAGACAAGCTATTCATTTTCACCTTGACATCAGAAGAAACAATGTGCATCCTGGATGGAAAATTACTTAGTGTAACACCTTCAGCTCAGATCAGCAGTAACCCAGAGCAGTGTTCTCCTGGGGAGAGTGGGAAGGGTGTTATATTAATCAATGAATGTTGGATAATGAGCTGACTAGCATCACAGAAAAATCCCATGAATAGGTAATCAAACATGTTAATGTAATTTAGCAGTTCCAGTCCAGCAAGAGCCACAGCAACAATATACATTAATCATCAATAATGCTCAGGACTTTGACTAAGGCTGGAGAGTGAATGAGACAAAGGAATTAACTCTGCTTTCCTTCCCTCTAGGAAGCTGTGCTGAAGTCACAGAGATGTCACACCTCCAGAGCAACATGACAGTGTTCCTTTTCTTGCCCTTTCCTCCCATGCTCCAAACCCAGCATGCTATTTATGAGCACTAAATACGTGTTACACCACCCTGTTCTCCTCAGCTTCTTTGAGACTCTTCCTCATCTTGCATGATTTAAACAGTGGGTGAGAGAAGGAAGGAGGAGGTGTAAGACACTCATCTTTGTGACAAATGACTGTTTGCAGAACAGAGTGTTATTAGAGCCACATTTAACATGTAAACGTATTCAACACACCGTGATGCTCCCAAGCTGACTAACCACAGAGAATGAGGTTAAGCTAACTTGAAATACCAGCAGCTCTTTCCTGTTAGTCCCAACTCTTTTCAGAAGGAGGTCAGCTCAGTTTTAGTCTACGTACAGAAATGGCAACAGGTCCTGAAGCTCAGAAAAAACTACCTGTTTTACATCCAGGGTGACCCCAGGCTGCTCAGACATTCAGAGGAATAAGCAACTCCAAATATGAACCCAGAAAAGAGAAAAAGGGTTCAGCTAAGGCTAATGAAAGACAGACTCAAAGCTCAAAGGGCAACTCTCTAAAAAGTAGAATAATTACTTAAGACAACACAAGGAAGAATAACTGGAAATAAAAGGTTTAATCTTATGTCTGCCTCTTACTTCATTAAGTGAATTATCCATTCAACCATAGAGAAATCCTTTAAAGAGGTGATGGGCTCCTCTCCCCCACTGGCACTGTCTGCAGCTGTGGTGGGGATTCCCTTCCACAAATCACTCTGTTAGTCTTGGACATGGCTTTTAAAAAAAGGTAATGGCTCCATTTCCAACAAATACTTTTGTGTTGGTGGCAACTACACACTTCCAAAGGGGCAAGCTTTACTGCAGCCCCCTCTGGCTACACTGACACAGCTGAAACACTTCCTTATTCCTTGACATACCCCTCATGACTGAGAGGTCTTGTTGAATCCCATCTTAGAGCAGCAGTTTCAAGTCAGCACCTTTCCCTATCCATATGTGTTGAGAACAGCCCCAAATCCTGTCAAATCTTTGGCTACAGGACCTGTAACTATTTTAAATGCCCTTTTCCCCCTGCCTGCTTGGTTACAGCAGGAGCTAGATGTGTTTAAATGATTATTTTTTTTATTAAACACAGTTGAAGTAATAGGCTGGAAAGGCCAAACTGGCTCCTGCAACCCCACACCATGAGGTACAGAACCACCACCTAGTCAGCAGCAAATAGTAATCTGGAAGCTTTGTCAAAGGAGTGAAGTATTAAATTAATTTTCCAAACAAAGCAGACAACCTGGCACTCAAATCAGCTTATCACTTTGCACCTCTCTACAAGGATTAGCAGAATGCCATAATTATAATGCCCAATTTGATTTATTAGAGGATGCTGCGTAGAAAAGATGACAATTCAGTAGCATTGTGAAGAGAAGGGATGAGAGTAAAAGGAAAGCTTCAAATCGAGCAGTAATTTCTAAGCAACATGTCAATATAATTAGCATGAATTACAGTAAGCTTTCCAAATTAGGTATAAACCTATGTTTAAGAACCCTGAGATGCAAAAATCACCCCCAAATTCCAGGAAACTTAATATTACAGCCAATTTGTCTAGACAGCTTGGCAGAAAATGCCAGAATTCTAGGTGTGAACTTTGTGGTTATTAAAAAAAGGAAAAATTATTGAACTCGTCTATATAATTTGCATAATTAGTTTGAACTAAGAATAGTCTAGTTTATCCAGCTTAGATTCTGCTGTTACTTTCAACAACCTTACAGACCTGAAGACTTGTCTGGGTTTCACAACTACATCAACTAGGATAATAAAAGCTACTTAAAAAACCCTCCCTTTTCAATAAAAGATGAATCCTAAGTGTGACTTGTTTCAAGAAGCACAGTGTATTAATGAGTCACTCATCACAGGTTTTATTTTATACTCTTTATGCAAGGTCCTCACTCTTTTTGGAGTCTGTTACTTACGCTTACAGGAAAAAGACTAAACAATGAAAGATTAATTCAGGTTTTCACAAATGTGGCAGCAAATACCCTATTTAATCACTGGTGGCAGCCAAATACTAGCCAGAAGAAACAGATAACAATGTCCTCATTTTTCAAAGCTGAAATACAAATAATATAAATGTTTGGTAAACTAAGGCAGAAGCATACAATTATAGAAACTGGAGTTTGGCTTGTCTAACTTACCCCAAAGGTTTCTAAGGAAGGATTTAATGAAATCCTTAGTAGCCCCAACTACTTGAAACTTAGTTTTAAATTTCCTGTAGAAGATGTCACTACCAACAACCCCTTCCCTCCTCTGCAGCAGGTGAGGAACCAGCCCACCCCAGCTCCAGGCAGAGGGGACCTCCCTGCTGCCCAGCAGTGTGTGGCCTCACACATTCACAATGCTGAAAATACCCGAAATGCACCCCAGTCCCTGCAGCGCCATTTCAAACCTGAAGGAACAACTCTCTACCCTGTAAAAAGGCAGTATTTACTGAAGCCAGGCTTTTATTTGAGAGAGATTTTGGTGGCAATCGAGACCTAATGACCTGCTGTGGTGCACCTTGCTTCCATACTCAGCTGCACCATTCTCAGTTGCATCAACATGAGCATTTGTAAGGTCACTCTGGGGACTGGAGCAGACAGTGAGCCAGCTTTATGTACACTTTGCAGCCGTTGCTGGATTGGTGTTTGGGGCCTTTTCACTTAGATAAAAAACCTGACACAACAGCAGCTTTACAAAGACAGAGGAGCTGATGAAGCACAATGCTGCCATCCTGGTGTAAGCAGCAGGCAGGAATACCATCCAGCACTATTGCTTCTAAACATTTTATATCAAAGCCAGAGACTTCTGGTGAGATACATACTTGGCACTTTGGGGGTTTGGAAGCCAAGAAAAAGTCCCTAGTTGCTCAAACTTTCATCAAAACAAAAATGTGCATCTATTCACCCATGAAAAAAAGTAATTTTTATATGCCGGAAAAATGTCTGTGCACAAACTCATTGCACCTGTAACCAGAGGGGAAACAGACAATGTATTTTAAGTAAATACACACTGAGGCCTCTAAAACCATAACTTTTAGTATCACTTTGGGAAGTTAAAAGAAAACAAACATGGCAAATATTTTACTAGGAGTGCATAGTTACATGATTTGCTACCTGTTTCCAAGAAAAAAATACCAATATCTTTATATAACATGAATTATTCCAACTAGGTTGGTTTTTTTTGATCAAAAGGAAGAAAACAAGAGTGAGCTCATTTGTTAATGAGAAAAATTAGCCAATGAAAAGTGGGCCCATGAGCAGACGACTAGAATTTCTGGCATAAAATGCGATGAGCCCTTCTGAACTAATATAACAAAAGATGGTGTGTGGTGGTGAAGTTACACAGGGGGTTACTTCAGATAACTGTAACGATCCTTTCAAATCCTAAAATACTCCAAGTTTGAAAAAATACTTCCAATAACTGGGCAACTCAATCTTTCATTGTCTGGCACACATACAGAACTAGTTTCACAGAACAGAAGGTGTGCTGAGGTTAAACAGCTCTTTTTCTCTGCATCACACAGAATAAAAAATAGTTTTTCATTGTTGTACTTCTTAGCGCAGAACAAATGGTGGGTCAAGTACACTGGTTTTCCCACTGGCTGCCATTTGGCATCATGTTAATGGACAACTGGGAAGGTGTTTGATCATAGATATAGGCTGCTGTGCCATGTGGATTTCAAACTGATGAATGAGCGCTGAGTCACCAACAAATCTCCCTGCTGAACAGCAGTTAACTGATAAATAGCCTGCCAGCCATAGTGCCTCTTCTTTGTCACCTCCCTGGCTCTGTATACACTGTGGTTCAGATGGGAGTCTCTGCAATCATCCCCTCCAGCATGACAATTCTTAATTCATTAATGCTCTACCACATTTTAGAAGGGCACAAAGAAAAGATTCCTCTGAGCACAACATCCTCCAACCCGATTTTCCACTTTTAAAACACTTGGATATGCTCTCCTTCTCAACATACTGTTTTGGGGGCACATGAACTCTTTTCACGAGACGGACATACTCATGTTTCCAACTTTCAGGTGCACATTAAAAAGTGCATCTCCCCCAAATTAGGCTATGATCCAATCGGTGATTTCTATTTGTGTCTAAGACTGTAAGAGCCACAAACCTATGGTGTGAACTACTGCACTATCTCAAAGTTGCAGGATACAAGGGAGGTCTGCTCCTTCCTTCCTACATTATCCTCTACACCTCGTCCTCCATTTTAGCTTATGAAACTTTCCCACAACACAGGATTTGTGCACTTGGCCAGAAGTCTTGTAAGAGACATTGTTTCCACCAGCACAAGTTATCAGAGAAACCAGTTACAGCAACAACCCCAACCTACCAGCAGAATGTTTCACAGTGACCAATGCCACCATACAGTCATTTCAGATGAGAAATAATTTCCCTACCTGTTTGGGTATCTTCAAGGGAATTTTCTTCTTCATCCTTTCTTTGCCTCTCTCTGCCTCTCTCTCAGAGCTCCCAGCATCATTGTTATGGCCATTTTCACTCGGCTCAGCAGACACACAGTTTTCAGATTCTCTAGGTTTCTTTCCTGGATGCCTCTCCCATTTCTCCTTCCGCTCCTGAGGCTTTAGCGACATGTCCTTCTGTAAAGGAGGAAGAAAAAAAAAATCTTTTAAGTTATTTGAGACTACTTTTAAGCATTAATCAGTATAAATATTGAATAAAAACACAAACAAGACAGCATGTTCTTTCCAGAGATGACTTAAGATGAATAATTAGGCATGCACAATGCAAACAGTAATTTTAGATTAGATTAGGATGAATACTCTCCAGGCTACATGTTTGATTAATTTCAGAGATGCTGGAACTGGTTATGAAAATGAGTTTGCTTCAGATTCATTCAGGAATCATACATCAACAGCACATGAACAAATCCGCATCCCGAAGGAAAGCCTTTAACTGTACAACTGAAACAAACAGAGATGTTTTTTATTTTGTTTTCTTTCTGATCTCAGAAAGAAACATATCAGACCCCCCCCCCCGGTCTGACAGTCTCTGATTCACAGTAGCACTCATATGGAGAAATGCACTTCTAAGGCCTACCATGCATTCAATAAGCAAGAGATCAATGGGATCTAAACACACAACAGAGGCTGAACACTTCTAAGTGTTAAGTGTCTGCCCTGAATCTGGACTATAACATACAATCTAAACACAGTTTAAAAGCGGGTATGTCATGTCATAACGATTAACATAGGAAGTGAGATCAGAGCAGGGAATTACTGCTGTTATCTCTGGCATCTTTGAGGACTGAAAGCTGAACTCTTGGTTCCAGCTCACAATACAACTCGCTCACACCTTCAGTACTGCAAAAGAGCTCCTGAAAATCATTAGCTCTCTAGTCTCTCAAAAACTAAAGCCCAACAAAAAAGAGAATTAGGAACTGGGATGGAATGCCCTGCTGATTGCTCTAGATTACTTCTTCCCCCTCTCGTCTAATTAGTGCATTGAGTCCCCCAATGTGCAACAAGATGATTTCACTCCAAATCACTGCTTGAAGTTACCCTTCCCTGCAAAACAAGATGAGGCACTGACACTTTAGGGTCACACAGACATTAAAATTAGAATCATGATGATAAAACACATGCAGCTGTTTCCTATTCCAACCTCGGCTCACAATTAGCCAGCACCCCATCTCTGTACACCTTGCACAGGAGACTGCATAGCTAGCAGCTCCTCTTGGAGCACACATACATACAGCAAGTTGCAAAACCCCCAAAGATACAACCCCTGCCCCAAAATTAAAATAAGTTGCACTGTCTCAGAGGTGCAGAACACGCCAGAATACAGCTCAGCTTGCCAAATCCATAACTAGTGCAAGAGCAAGGAGAATTATTTTCTGGCATTACTGTCTGTGAATGATAAAATGAGGAATACAGATTAGTGTTTAGTTGCTCAGTTTGGTTTTTAGTTTTAAGATAACACTCTAAAGCAGCAGTTTGAGATGCCACTTACAGAAGGTCACATTGTCCTATTTACTGAGAAGTTGCTGAGATAGAAAAAAAAAAGCTAAGCTTCAATAACTAATCAGAACTGTATAATGGAAATGACATCTGTTAACTGATACCCAGCAAGACATTGGAAAGAGAAGTCACCAAATATGTGTGCTTCTTCACGACGTCAGATGCAGCTGCATTAAGTGACATGGGGAATGCCACCAGCTCAAAGCACCATCAAATAACACACTCCTGGCTCAGCATGTTATATTCACTTTCAAGGATGCTTTCAAAAGCAGTAAATGGCCACTTTGGTTTACATTCTAGCTGGCTTCACATGGGGTTTTGGCCTCTATTAATGCCTTGTGGAAAGTCCTCCACCACCAGTACCGACAGCACATTCACTGCAGGTTTTAGATGAATCACTTTGCCCTGTAACTAGTCTGGAAAACTGTGGTTTTTCTCCTTACTGAATGTTACAAAACTCCCTACTTTGAAATTTATTTTTTTATCCCATTTTGTTTGGAGATTTAAGGCTTGTCTCCTCATTGAACTACTAGCAGAATTAATTCAGGGAATACAGTCATAGCTGGATCAAAGCCAAGGAAATAATGCATTCACTTGTAGTGCCACTTGCATCCAAGAAGCTCAAGCACTTTCCAAATAGCCATGAATTAAGACCCAAGCCCTGGTAGCCCAGGCTGCTGCTGGCCTCCAGCAGGAGGAAGGCAGAGGGACACAACCTCAGCTCCACAGCATGCCTGTTGCAGCTGCGGGGAAGAAGCAAGTTTCTTGGCCCTGTGACAAGGAAACCTATTCCACAGTCCCACTCCTCCCCACTTCAGCAGGAACACAGCTCGGAAGACTTGGCTTTTTCTGGGAACGGAGGACTCAACTCAGCTTCTCCTTGCTGACAGAGGGTGACAGCAGGGCTGTTTTCCATGCTGCAAAATGCAGACCTTTCTGCAGCCTCAGGCAGGGAGCAAGAGGCGGCTAATGGGGTTTCTGTTCTTACCTCCTTTGTTTCCTTTGTATTTATCTACTCCAAGAGCCTTCCAGACATTGCTCTTTTACTAGAGTTTATGACCTCCAAGATGGGGACCTCATTTAGCACAAGAGCTTACTAATTTTGGATGTGCATTTGTGCTTATGCACAGGCAATTGCTGGAAAACTTAAGCACGGAATATACAGTACGTTACTACAGTGAACAACATTTATCGATGCACCTTGACTTCAATCCAGAAATCCCAGCTGGCAGGTGAGATTGGCCTTCTGACAAATTGCTCCACTGGAGCCTTCCTCCCAGACAAGTCCAGACCAGCAGTTATATTTGCACTTTGCATGTCACATAAAGCCTACGGGTTCACACAGTGACAATGTCTCCAGTCAGACAGACCCTGACGTCAAAAGGTCTCCACATCCAGCCTTGGGGTTTCTGCCCAACCCAGGAGGCAGCAGACCTGGCTACCTTTGCTGTCAAGGTCAGTAAATCCCCTTCTCCTTAGAAGAGTGGTGGATCCAGGCCCATTCTCTCTTCTCATTTCCAGGAAGGAGACTGCCAAGTCTTACTCCAGAACATACAAAACTGTTTTGTTCCTTACTGCTTCCAGGGCTGTCTCCTACCTGTCCTCACTTAGGAATCTCTCTCACACCTTCCAGGGCAGGCTACAGCCTCTCCATCTGCAGCCTCTCGTCTGTCTGGGCTGCAGACGGAGAGCAGATGGTTCTAATTGGCTGCATAGTTACAGATAAGGAAGAATTAGGCCTTTCTTCAGCACCTCTTTCCTGGCAGTTACTCTATGAAACATACAGACTCTATCTCCCCATTTGCTTCTTTGGATGTACAGATATCAAAGAACACTTCAGCTGAAAATGTAATTATGGGACCTTCTCCAGTTCTACCTTGCACATCAGTAGCTGTGAAGATCCACTGGCAAAGACCTCAGCATAGGCTGGCAACTCAAGATGTAACCTGGACTCTGCAACAGATTTTGAGAGTCCATAATAAAAATCTCTGTGGATTTATTTTCACTGCTATTTGGCCCAAGCTAGTTAAAGTTATGCTACTGGACCTCTGCCTGCAGCAGAGCTGGCAACATCCTTCATCACTTGTAACACTGCTTCCTGAAAAGCCATTTTTCTGCTGTCACCAAGGCACAGCTGCAATCTCCAAAGACACTCAAGGTGCACACTCCTCAGTTTATAAATAAAGCTGTGAATAACGTGGGTGCATGGCCCTCAGCTCTGGAATGAGACCATTGTTACCCCTCAAGTGCCACAGCAAGAGACTTCTGTACAGCAGACTCCATGTTGTCCTGTTTGATCAGGAAACAATGATCAGCCCTAGAGGACCCTGGTGCAAGCTCACATCCACAGCCATCCGCTGGCTGCAGTTATCACTGCATGGTTGCTCAGCCCAGCTCAAACTCTGCCCTAATCCTCTGAGTTTATGCAGCTCTCTGAGTTTTCAGAAAGTACGCAGGGAGAGGTTGGGGTTGTAAATACCTTTCATACAGAGGGAACACTTCAAGAACCTGAAAAAAAATATGCAAAAACCACACAGCTACATGAAAAACCTCAAGCATGCTGCTGGGGTGCAGAGGACAAAAATAACACCTACAGTTAATGAAATAACTACCCTCAGCCCTTGAGCATCAGTTTAAAATGCAGCTCTGGTGTGAAACCAAGTCCATTACAATCCCCTGTCCCCAGGGCCATAGGACATTGTAGGGCTGAGAGGCTCAGCCAAGGACTGGTTACACTTTGCTCCTGCCAGACTGCCTCTGCCCACTGTAGAAGATTATATGGGCTGATTTCCCAGAAGGGTAACAGCCTCCAGCTTCTCTCTCCACAACTCTTCACTGCAGCACTTATTCCTTAAGATAGCGAATGTGAAATGTCCCACTGGACATCAAACAGGAGAAGGATCCACACTAAGGAAATAAAAAAGCCAAATGCTATCTCTACAACTGACCCTGCTTGTCCCTGTTTCTGCCTCCAGCTTCTCTTAGCAAAACTGCAATGGAAAAGCCCCCGAGGATCTAAGCACCATCCATCCCTATACCAACTTTATCTTGCAATTAACAGTAGGGTTGTCCAATGTGTTTGTTTAATAGTTCAGGGAATGTTCCTGGCTCAGAGAAGAACTGAAACAGATTTATTTTAATTAGGTTACTTTAAAAATACTCCTATTGACCTGTTACCCATTTTATAGAACAGCAACCTACACTTAATATTCTCCTGCTTTCTAAGCAAAGCACATTACAAATACAGGATTTCTACTGAGGGAAATCTACTGTCTGTTTAGTTGCATAAAGGTGACATAGGAGACAGTAATTCAAATGGAAAGATAATATTGGGGATATACATGAGAAACCTATATGAAAGAAATTAACTTTAAGGCATGGATTTAAAGATGGGTTTGTAGAGAGAGAAACCACTGCAAGAACAGAAGCCAGCACAAGAAAAGATGAATAGCCAACAGGCAAATGAAATGAGGTGAATAATGAGGAGAGAAAAAAAAGGAGAAATAAAGGAAGGGGATAAGAGGTAATTCTACCAGAGGGTATCAGGTAGGACCACACCAAAGTGATTGAATTTGAACTCAACATTGTAAAGAGGTAGCAAATGGAAGTGGAGATCTTAAAAATAAGCAGGAGTGCACTT
This sequence comes from Hemiprocne comata, assembly GCA_020745705.1. Classification (NCBI taxonomy): domain Eukaryota; kingdom Metazoa; phylum Chordata; class Aves; order Apodiformes; family Apodidae; genus Hemiprocne; species Hemiprocne comata. Next base: position 7,206,433 of record CM036602.1, on the reverse strand, counting down.
TAATGTTGGGAAAGGAGGAGAAGTTTGAGAGCTCAGCTCTGGAAAACTACGAGGTAGGAACACACACAGAGTGAGGGGAAGGAGCCACAGAGGTAGGACTGGCACAGCAGCTTGGCTTTGCTCTCCACAGAGCGCAGGTCACTCTGGGGGGCAGTCTGCTGGCATCTCCAGCTGGCAGGCTGCCACTTTCATGGACGGGGAAGTTCTCACTTTTCCTGTAATACAACACATGCTTTTTTTTTCTTTTTTACTTTGCCCCACTGCAAACGTCACTAAAACTGTAACTCAAGCCTCCAGCCTTTCAGCCAAAAGCTTCTTCAAAAGGCAAAAAAAAATAAATAAATCCAGATTTGAAGTGACTCTCTTGCTTTGACCCTACATTCAACCAACACAATCAATATCAATTAAAATGATTGCAAATTAAATCCTTGCTAGTTTAACCTTAGACTGCAATTCTCCTTTCGTAGCTGACACATTCCAGAATTCCAGATGAGTTTGGGTCTTGCTTTTTAAAATGCACCACATCTGCTCTGCCCTTGTCACATGTTTAGCTCAAGAATAAGATGACTTTTTGACAGGACAGCTTTGGAAATGTTAAGACATTTGAAGCTGCCACTGGTTTGCAGGTTTATGATACATGATTTAACTTAAAAATAAAAGTGGATGAACCAAGAAACTCACTGTAATTGAAACAGTCAAATTTATTACCAGAGGCTGTGTTCCTGTCACCTGTAAAGAGCAGAAGAGCAAGCTGCCAGCACTCTGTTAAATGCCCACTTGTTATGTCTCCCAAGAATAAAGACCTTTGCTGCTAGAACCTTGAAGACACCGTATCAAGTAGAGACATCTTGGACAAATGTTACCTCAACATAATGCAGCCAAAAATTACAAAAGGGAAGGTCAGTGTCACTCTACTTCTAAATGCATCTCAATACACAATTATTTTACAAGGCTGTGATTGCTCTTTTTGCTTGCATGAGACCTGAATAAATGATGACGTGCTGAGCAGTAATAGTTCTAAAAATCTGGGGAGAAAGGGGCTAGTACTGTCCTTTTCCTTTGCAACTACTTGAGGAAAAAAATAAGTCCTCTCCCTCCAAAGTAGCACAAAGTGCCTGGAAACACAGTGTTGAACAGTAATTTAGGAGACAGTAAAAGTAAGAAGGTATACAGCAAATACCTTCTCTTTAGTATGAGGTCAAGTAAACCTGCATGTATGTGAGCATATGGTTGTCCATGTTTTTGGTAAAAACCTTTCTCTGTCATCACCCCTTGGAGAGATGGATATTCAAAATCTGCTGTTTTAAGCTGCTCTCTGCAAGCTCAACAGGAAGCCAGCTGTGGCTTTCTCCTTCTCCTCCAATTTCCTCTTCAGAGCCTGGGGGTGCCTCACCACAGAGAACTGCACCCGTCTTCCTCGCTACCTATTACCAGACATACTGTACAGCTACTAAAGCTCCCACAGGTGCTTGCTGTCCATCAGAAAGGAAATGATCCCATTTCAAGCCATCAGTATTTCCTCTAGTGATGGCAGTAAATGCCCAACGAGCGCTCACAGAATTACTGTCAGCGGAAAGTGTGTCAGAGAGCAAGGGAGCTTAAATGATTGAAGGGAAGCTGGGGCACTATTTTCAGGTAGATGAAATGAGGCATATTGCAAGCTCAGCCTGCCCAGCTTTTCCAGGCTGCAGGAGTGCTAAAGGTGCTGCTGCTCCTGCGCAGCAAGGCCAACCTGCCCAGCTCTCACAGCAGATAAAAGTACAGTTTGGCTGAAACTGCTTTCAGACAGGACTGGGAGCTCAGCCTGCCCAGTTTACGTAGTGTAAGGAGCATTTGGAAAAGAGCTTGTGCTTATCTGACAGCACCTACTTCAGCTGTGTCACCAGGCTGCTGGGTACGAGTGCTGAGTGCAGGGTCTGTCCCTCCTGCAGACACTGCACAAGAAGTGCCACTCCTGCAAACTCTCCTCGTCTCAGTGAGTACCCTCCCAAGAGGGAATAATAAGGATGGCAGCAGCACTGCATGCTGCCCTCACCCTACCCAACATGTTACAAGACTATGCATAACACCTCAATCTTAAGGAGAGCGATCAGGGAGTCAATTTCAGTTCATTTCCCAAAGGCATCCACCAAGTAAGCAGCACAGTCAGGCAAATGATCCAGGTCCAGTGTTCTGGGGAACACGTTCCTCAAGAGTGGCAATTCTCAGTGACACTGCTTGGCCCACGCTGCTGACAGGCAGCAATCACACCCTTGTTTACAGTGCAGCATCTAAACACTTAATCTGAACTAATTCCCCTTCTCCCCAGATTATTTAAACAGGCACTTCTATGGAATTCAAAGAGCTCCTATCGAGTGACAGAATTAGGACCTGAAGAAACAGCTCATGTCTTGAAGCCATATGTGGCTGTTTCATCACTCATTTCCAATCTTGCCACGAAGGTGACACAACCCTCCATCTTCAAGCTGCACCAGCTGACCCCAAGCTGCCACAGGAAAAGGCATGAGGATCCTGCCACCACAAACTGGTATGGCAGCTGCATGCTTTCACCATCACCAATTTTCAGCTAACCTATTCAGAAGAAACAGGAAGCTGCTGCTGTGATAAAAATGCCTCCAACCTATTATTCAACACCATGGACAGAAACAGTTAGAAATCTTGTCTCTCTTTAAAATTATTAACAATACAAGATGATACAAGCATTTCAACATCTGCTGAGAGGGAGATGTCATGCTTCCAGAAGGTTGACTCTGAAAACAAAGCTGAGCCAACCTTAGGCTAAGCACATGGCTTGGGCATATGGCTCATTTACCAAAAGCAGGCGCCTAAACTGGTCTACTCTATAGTTCTGCATTTCAAGTTTTGATCTTCATAGTGCAAATCTTCTAACCACCACATTCCGATTGCACTGACTATCATGTGAATAGCTCCATACTTGAGACTTAAAAGATGCAGCTATACCCTTAGGTAGCTTAGTCTCTGGTCTGATTTTTTTAAGCAATTCAAAGCTTCCACTCATGAAACACAAATGCAAAGTTTTAATTTCTTTTCTAGGATTCCTGATTCAGCAGCCATGTGTTGTCTCCACTTACTTTTTGGTCCATACTTTTAAAAGAGAGCTATGAAAAATGATCTTAAGGCAGTAGCACCTACAGAATGAAAGCTCCAGACAAATCTCCCACATGGTGACAGCCTCAAACAGATTCACTCTGGAAGGAGCTGTCGCCATTTTGAGACTCTGCCTCCAGCCTACACTCTTTATTACCACCCTCCCAGGAAGGGTGCCATTCCCAAAGACACTGCAGAATAGAGGTATCAGTGGTCTGCAGCAAAAACAGTCTGCAAGCTAAGCTTCAACTGCAGTTTGACACAGCTTGCACAAAGCCAAGGAACACTGTGTTGAGGGAGATGAACACTCACAAATTGACCTCTGCCAACTCTACTGTAGGGGTGAGAGTCTCTAGAAGAAAACAGCCATATCCTGATGGCTGGCACTACATGATAAATTAATTAATATTTAAACACGACGACACCAGAGGCATTTGTTACCAACTCTGCAGTTGCCCTTAGTGGTAAGCAAAAATTTTCCATTCAGCTGTCATGAAGTATAGAACATGTATTAAATAATTAGTCCTCTGGTAGTTTCTTTTGGCTAGAAAACAAATGAGAAGAAATATAAGTGATCCAACAGCAAGAAATATGGCAGAAGGTGGCAGTCAACTCCAGAAACAGCTGTGCAAAGTACATTACATCAACGTTAAGGGAAAACTCTAAGTGAGGTGACTTACAGCAGGAGAGAAATGCCTTTCTAAATGTCTAAATGTCACATATGCTAATGAGAAGTCCAGGACAGTGCATCTGTGCCACCCTCATCACCCTTGCTCCTCCTCAACCATGCTGCTGGAGAAATGTATTGCATCCCAGAGGTCTACAGCTGTCCACCTCGCCAGCAGCTATGTTCTCCCACGTCTAGTGGCTGAGCACACCATGTGCTTGTGAGCAGCTCATCTATAACCGGTTTGCTAGAATAAACAACAAGCAACCAAATGTTTCCATATATCCCTAGGGCTTCCTAGAACAGTTCCAAATATCCTGATATCTGTGTCAGGAATGAAACATTCATTTATATCCTAGGCAATTGCTGAGAAAGGGGAAACATACACTATAGTAGCAAGCAATTTTTATGTATTCTACGTTACGAAACATTTTCAGTCAGAGAGCTCAAAGGTCATTAATAGATTTTCGTATGTTTACAGACAGCAGCAATTTCAAGCTCTGTAATTTTAAAACTGCATGTCAGTATCTCAGCTTCCAGCTGTTATTTCAACATTAGATAATGAACACAATGCAAAGGTTACACAATCACTTGAACCAGCTTATGCTGTAGATCCAGTCACACAAATCATTATTAAATTCTAATTACACATATATTATTTTACAACTCTTATTAGAGCAGCAGGGCAAATCCTCTTTTACAAAGAGATCAACAGTTTAGAAAAAGAGGCCAGAAAGGTTATTTTTTTGATGCAACAAAGAATTGCTCCTCTCTCTCCCTCCATTGCCTAAACCACTGCTAATTTATGACTCTCAGAAACAATGCTGCACCTTGTTAACACCACACCACTCAGTGCACATACAGCTATCAGCCCATATTTTGCTTAAGTGCTTCATAGATCCCTAACATACAGACATTGATGCCTACTTAAAATAATCATCTTTGATCAGAGAGAGGAAAAAAAAAGCATTTAGTGGTTTCCCAATGTACTGTCTGAATACGCTCCTGTTTTTTCAGTATACAACTACTGTGAAACTAAGAAGCCACCCTCAAAAATGTAGAGATTTCTCCTAAGGAGAGTGCTGTTATCTAAGCTAAAGCTTTGCAAGACATTAGGCTTCCGTACCATAGCTTTTTATTTTATTTTTTTACCAGAACAAATAACTATAATCATACAATCCAACCCTTCTCTCATGAACCCAAAAGAGTAAAATCACCCAACTGTGAAGCAGTCTTAGGGAAATTCTAGAAGCAAACTGCCCCATTACCAAATAAGAAAAAACAGCAAATTATGTTTTGCTCTTGCCTCTCATTTTTTTCTGTCTATTCCCATGCAGTGCAAAGCGTTACCCACTCTGGATTATTCCGCCCAGATCCAGCTGTCAGTCACACAGCATGTAACCTCAGTGGGAATTGAAGAATCTCATCCCCAAGCTTCAGCTTTGAAGCAGGACAGACCAGCAACGTCCCTTTGTGCAAGTGAGGTCTCCTGCAGTGACAGCAACGCTACCCTGGCAAAGTGATGTCTCTCTAATCCCCAGTGCATCCTTAGCCAGCAATGAATTTCACACTGGGAAATTCCATGCTTTGACATTAAATAATTCCAGCTGGGATTTTCAAAGGGCAAGAGATAGGAATCCAATCCCATCACATTCCTATAGGAAGCCCTTAAGGTTTGGTTTATTTTCTTTTCCAAGAAAATTTCATTCTCATTTCCATTCTAGTTTCCTCTGGGAGATGAAATTGAAAGCAAGAGGCAGAGGGCAAGAGCAGTTCTAATAGGAAGACAGACCTTTATGAGACTGACAAATGACTCCACCAATTCTTGGGTACATCATTTTGCAACATGTGATACAAGAAGGAACAGACAAGTCAGTCCATTAATTAATGTTCCTGAGAGAAAGGAGGATTTGCACTTTTGTCTGGTTAGTCTCACTTGCCACTAAGGAAGAAGTAATGGAGCAAACACTCCACGAGGACAGTAGACAATTTAAGCTCAAGAGCGAACAAAACCAGCAAGCTGCAGAGAGGAAGACATGTGCAGAATCAAAATTATGTGATGCACTTATCCAAGCATGTCAAATAAGGCCTTGGGCAAGCAGAGCTGACAGGACAATAACCCACTGCAGAGAAAGACCTCAGCAGAGCAGGTGCTGTCAATCACTCCCCCTTGCTGTCTCACCAAATCCAGAGCAAGTGGTGCAAGTTTTTATCAGCTTTGCCACTCTCTTCCCATCATGTTTACAGGATTAGGGTTTCCCCCCACCCAAGCAAAGCTAAGCCGGGCCTCTTTGCCACCACTTCCTCAACCCATGCGAAATTACAAGTTTCTCTCAATACTTCATTTTCAGATCCTGAAACCTCTATCTGCACTTCACAGACATGAAACGGAAGGCTGGCTGGTCTGCTGGGCCTGTTTTCTTCCTGTCTGGAACAAGCCTTCACCAGTCAGAGACTAGAGAAAGGGGCATTCATGCAAAGTTTTCCATTTGCTGCTGGCCCTCAATTTTGAAATGCAATAGGGAATTCAAACATGATACAGAGCAGCAACTTTCATCACTGCTAACCCACTCAAATTAGCTAAGAGCCCTTGTACATCTCACAATTCATGTCTCTGAGGGCTTAACTTTGCTTCTCATTTACTGTTCACAGCACCTTGTCAATGGTAAACATCACAGAACGAGAAATACAGATGTAGCACACAGTATTTCTTTGTTCAAACGGGCATAATTCTTTGGCAAGAACCAAAACATCCAGTCAGTGTGAGAAGGGTTATAACAGAACAGATACAAGGAGACTCTGGAGAACCACATGCTTGGAAGCAGGATTTCTTGTGATTGCTTCTGTCTTGTAGCTCTTAATAAGCCACATCACAGCTGACAACTCCACCAGCTATCTGCTTCCTTATGTAGATAACCAGAAACAGGAAAGCTGACATGGCAATTATATTATACACACATGCTACCTAACAATTCTCACAGCTACAATAGCACAAGCAATGAAGAACAAGCATATCCCGAATTCCCATCCAGGCTCTGACACCAATTCTCAGTGCAACCATACGTGAAATATCTGGTTTAAAAATTGCTTTAAGAAGTACTCATAAAATCAGGTGAGAGTTGCAGCACATCTGTCTCAAAGGTGCTGTGATACAAAGAACATTCAAGATTAAAAAGAGCTATAAAAGCATTTCACAATTACTGTTTATTAATAAAGCTCTAATCCTTATCCCAGTTGTAACCAAGGAGACTCCTGGTGTCCACTCATTCCCACAGCACGTTGCACCTGAGCAGCATGACCCCACACACGACTGTGAAGCCCATGGCCATGCAGAGATGCTCAGAGGCTGCAGGGCAGGCATCCTTCCTGCCACCTCCATCTCCAGAGGCTGTTGCTAAGCGACCAAGTGCCACCAATATCTGCAAAACCCTCCCGCTCTGCCTGCCCAAGCACCTCGGCCCTATTCCCAAACACAGCACCCAACGGGCCACAGTGTCTCACTTGTAGCCCCTGATAATATTGTTTTTATGTGCAAAGCAGCTCTTGTCAAGGAATTCAGGGAGCCCTATGATAGTAAAAGCTGCAGATAAAATCAAGAATGCTACATTTCAAAAAGCAGATAAAAGGGTGGAAGGAGAAATTTCACACATCAGACCAGCAGTGCTCAGTAAAGCAGAAAGAGGTTTTAAACCCCAGTTTCCAGGTACTTATTTCAGCGAAGGATATGGATTTCCCAAGGTTCCCACTGTGACTGAGCAAAATTGTAAGAGTGAGTTCTCAGGTTTCAGCAGGATCTGCAACAGCAGGTGACTAAGAGAACAGCACCCTTTTTGAAATTATGCCAGAAACAAACGTCTTCTCAACCCTTACAGATACAGACCTACAATATAAAGGCTTAAAAACCAGAAAGACCAGCTTAAATACCCACCCATCCCACAGGAGGTGGCAACCTGAGGAGGGCAGGGCCATGTTTATTAACATGTGCTTAATGGCAGTTCATCCCCCATCTCCCTCTCTCCACACTGAACACAGTTCTCATCCTCACATTACTCTGTTATCGATACAGATGAGGTTTTGGCTTTCAAATCCCATTAGGTAAAGCCTTCCTCTAGCAAAAAAGAAAGAAAGAAAAAAAAAGCAAGCATGCTGAGAAGGTAAAGTTATTTCATAATTTATAAATAACATCACTATTTGCCTTTTATCAGGTCTTTTCCATTAGCAATTCTTAAACCACAATACAAAGGGAATCAGGATTTTGACCTCCTATTTTACAGAATAAGAAATGAATAAATACAAAGTAACTTGCCCCAAAACAACCAATAGTCTTCTGGCAAATCTAGGAGGAGAATCTACATCTCCCAGCTCCTAGATCACACTGTGCTACAGGAGAATCAACAGCTAAATGACACTGAAATCTCCTTCGGACACTAGAAAGGATTTCTTGATGGTGGAAGAGAGTAGATTTTTCTCAGACATGCACTAAATGCAAACACAGATATTAGCTACAGAAGAGGCAACAGGTGGGATTTGTACAGCTTCAGCTTTATATCCTTTTGAGTGTCTTAGATAAAATCAGCTTGAGATACCAAGGACAGCACGATCAATATATTAAGTCAAGCTGTTTGCTACCAAAAGAGTAGAACTGGCAGCTCTTCCTGGCTTCTGAAATATGACACATAACCTGGCCTTTCTAATGTGTTACTTTGGATGGCACCCAAATCCAGCACCATCTGGTGAGCATGGGCATATGTATACAAAGAGGACAGAAGAGACTCCTGGCTGGCAGATAAAGTGACGTATCAGTGCAGCAACATGGACTTCAAATCTCTACAGAGTTTGCTAAGCCAACTAAGCACACTGGAACTACAAGGCCAGTTAGGTGATTCAGGGCAATATGAGGGCTGAGAACTTCTTGTACATGAGAGATCCGGGTAAACATTTGTTTTGTTTGTAGAAACCATTGCTAATGGCACAAAAATATGCAAATGCTTGTCCTGGTGTAGCTGCAAAGCAGAGGGTATCACGTTTCCTCCCTTGCCCCACAGCTAATCCATAAATTCAAAAGCTTGATTTTTCCACCTCTGTTTTTACATTCACTCTTGCATGATGCTCTCCTGGCATCACACAGCAGTCAAAACCAACATTTTATTCCACGGCTTAGAGCTTCTTAAAGCTTGGCTTCTCAACTGTGTATGACCCCAGCCACTCCTTCCTCCTCTCCTGCTACTCAAACGCAATGCACAGACTCTTCTAGATTCAGTTTCTAGCATTTCAGTGATTATTTGGCAGTAAGGAAATGAGAATACTTAGGTAACAGCATTAATAGCAATCTGTCCAAAGGAACAAGTCTCATATCACATCTAACATCCAATTCTGCATTCACCTACATGGTTTTATGCAGCTGCTGACTCCACTGAGATAAGGAGAGTCACAGTGGTGGGTAACAGAGAACAATCATTAACGCAGTTTATGCCAACTCAAAAGAACAGGAATCACTGAGAAATCTGACAAAGTAGCTATTACAGTTTAAGAAAACACAAACCCAACTATCTACCTTGTCTTCTTACTGAAGGTTATCATCCCAAAACCAGGAGACACAAGAGAACACAGGCTAGCCTGAGATGATCACACTGTTGATATGATCCATTGGGAGAGCCCATTCAAATGAGCAATCTTCTGTTTGAGATACCAAAATCCCAACTATGCCAAGGTTGGGGGACTAAAAGGGACTTAAAAATTGTAGCTGTCATTTAGGAGGAAACTATCCCCAAAAATGTGATCAAAGATTTTCAAATCATCCTGTTTCAGTTTTAAAGACATCATGCTTGAAATCCAAACAACTCCCTTATTAAGTGAGTACAAAGGAGTTTTTTAACTTTCTGTGCCTCTGGAGCCTCCCACTGATTTTAGGCCTCACATACGGAATGCTTTTTTTTTTTTCCTTGAAACAAATTAAAGCATTGCTTCAAAAAGCTGAGGGAAACACAAAGCGCTGTCACAAATACAAATTAAGAGTCCTGGATATCCTCCTGAATGTCCAGAATTTCACAGCCACAGAGACTAGAACATTTATCGTAACAATTGTGAATACAATAAGTAGAGGGGCTCAGAGTGATGGTCCAAAGCAAGGTGGTCACTTTTAAATACTGAAGGCCACCAGACTCCCACATACCATTCCCAATTGTTTCAATTGATGAGTGAAGGCATCTGAGAGTTGGGTTTGTTGTCATTCCTCTTTGCTATGATACTGGACAGCATCACACAAGTCCTTCTGACTGTTTCCTATTTGGCCTTACAGTACATTAATAGGAAAACATTGCAGATAAACTGTGTTTTTCAGTCCGTAAGTTTTTAACCAAGCCGAGCAGAAAGTCACTTCCTCTGCACAGAAAGGGCATCTGATGAACAAGTTTCAAATGAGTGAGAAACTTTGAACAATAACAGACTACAAGAACCCTGAAGATCAAAACATCATTTTGATATAGTGTTACCTATCCTGATAGATTGCATGTTTATTGTGCCTTCCCCAAAGATGCCACAGGGAAAATATTTTATCCTTGTTCTGAATTCCTTTATGAACCCATTGTGAATATTTCATGTATGTGTTTAAATACTGGAAGTCCATTAGCTACCAATCCCAATCATAGCTAATACAAACAAAAAAGAATGTACCTTGATTTTCTTATTCTTATCCCAACAATTCAGGTGTACAAGCAAATAAGTAAGTACATTTGGCAAAAAGCAAATAATACACTCTTGTAAAAAGGGCCTTAAGGTTTATAGGCCAAATTTAATAGAGAAGTCATGAATTTGGATTTAACCCCTTGTTCTGGTCTTGATATTTCAGGCCATTAGCAAACCTGTTTGGCAACTGTAAGGCTGATGGGAAAAGAAATACTTAAAAATTCTAAACCCCTGGTATTTTACACAAATTAGTCAAACCGTGTTCTGAGCTTGACCTGCTTTTCATTCACAGAGGTCAGCTCCTTTACAGACAAGCCAATTATCCTTTCCCCAATTTTACAGGGGATAGAACTCCCAGTGAAGGGCCTTCTCCCAGCTCTACCCCTTAATGCCTGATCTCTGGTTTCAGCTCCCAGCTCTCAAGCACGAACACGGTGTGCTGTTTCCTTCCAGAGCCAAGAAACAGGGGGACAGACGTGCAGAAGAATGGCCCTGCTGCTGCCTGCACAGCACCAGCCTGCACAGCACCAGCCTGCACAGCACCAGCCTGCACAGCACCAGCCTGCACAGCACCCCTGTCCCCGTGCCAAGGGTTCATTTAGGCAACTTCCACCAGCTTTGCCCTCAGCGCACACTTGCTACTTCCACTTATCTAATCTTCCTTTATGGTACTTCACAGTATCACAGGTCTGGCATTTAAAGCATTTGAAAGAAAAACAGACTGCAGAAGCACCCAGGGAGATTAGAATGAAGGTGCTAATTGTCTTTGCTGGCCAGTGAGGAGGTGTTGGTGCAAGGACCAGAGCTCTGCAGCCACATGCCAGGTTCCCATCTCTGCTCTCCATCCCAGCTGTGCCTTGACTTGCTGAGAATGACCTTGGGGAAGCATTTCTCCTTCCTTCCCAGACAAAGGGGTGAAGCAGGCACCCGTGGGACAACTCAAAAAGGCTTTAGCAGTCCCTCATGCAGCACCAGCACAAACATCTGGGCAGCAGCACAGTGAAGTGGACCAGTCTGCTGACCCAGTTCTCCAGGTAGCCAAAGAGAAAGCAGGGCTGACACCATGCAGCAAACGGCAAAACTTGAGGAGCAAAGGACAAGGTGTCCATGACGGCCTCAGTCAGCCAAGTGTGTGATGAAGGAATGGGCAGAAAACACAGAAGGGGATTGGTAGAAGAAGGAGTAAGCCCCTTCTAGCCTTAGGCACGTAAAAGTAAAAATAATTAGAAAAAATAAATTAGCATTTTAAGAGGATGCAAGGGACCCATGAGCAAAAAAAAAAACACCACTAAGTTCTATTCAGGTTTTGTACTTCTAAAACTTGGTATATAAACACATCAGGCTACTGATACAAAAATGCATGTTGAAACTCCTGATATATTCAACTCAGACAACAATCACATAGTCCCTTACTTGCATCAAACCAACCCCTACTGCCTTCTGTGCTTTTACACAGCTACAAGAACACACCCCAGTAATAAATAGTTTTAAAAGCCAGTGTTATCAATTAACTACTAATTCCCAGGACACAATTTTACTTCTTGTTTCTGAAGAATGACTAATTCTTTAGAGGTCTCCTGTTCTTTGACATATCTTCCTCAGCTGGTTTCCCTGTTCTAATCTATTTACTGGATTACAAACATTTTGAAGGTTTGGAAAGCACAGTATTTAACATTTTATAGAAACATCTGCCAAAAGAGCTGCTAAACACTCTTGTAAGAGAGACAGAGATGCTTATTTAGACATGCTGCTGCTGTTTCCTGTTGCATTTTGATCCTGAAGGCATATGTAGTCCTTCCAAACAATTTAGCATGTACTGTGGAAGCACAGTTCTCAGAGAAGTGCAGCTGAAAGTAATTGAGATTGAAATTTCAAGACGATGGCAGGAAAACCATCACCAAAGCTCTTCCCATGGCTTTAGGCAGAACAAGCACCAGGCAGAAAGGCAGGTACAAGGCTGCTGGCATACCACCATCTGAAAGGCACAAAGTTTGGGGCTTGCTCAGGACAATTTCATGACTGGCTCAAGCGATGCTGGTTGGGCTGGCAGGCACCACAAGGACTGTGATGTGCAGCGCCCTCCTTTCAAGGTGACCACCTCATCCATGGCCACAGGCAGCACAACAGCCTGTGTAATAGAAGGGGCAAAACTCACACAGAAATTTGACACACCTGTGGCTCTGCAGCAGCAATGCAGGTGTCCTGAACTGGGTGCTACTCCCATGAGCAAGCTACTCATCACCACACTGAACTAGCTGGGTTATCCCTTCAGCTATCTGAGTCTCAGCACCGAAGGTTGCACAGGTATGTCCTTAATGCCCCGGATCTGTGATCTCTGCTGGATTTAATTACAGTGGCTGAAAGAGCTATCATCTGACTCCTCCCTGCCCTTCTGCTGGAATTTGCCACTCCACAAGTACAGCTGGCAGAGGAGAGTTTATCCAGCCCACAGCCCCTGAGGATCATCACCTGATGGATTACTGTAAATTGATCACAGTTAAATCACATTCAGCTGCTGCAGCAGAATCCCACAGGATAAGGAATCTGCATCCCTACTCTCTCTGCCTTTCTTATCTGTTAAAAGAAGAGTAACCCTTCACTACAACGTTAAAACAATTATGTTGGGTTACAGAGTTTTCAGACAGGCTATACAAGTACTTAAGGAAGAGTGATTTATCCTACATCCAGTGAAGAAAAACCCCCACTATCAACAACACCAGAGCAATCTGAAGAAAGAGAGAATTCCAAACACTCTGCTTTTGACATCTGATCCCTAGAAGCAAAGGATAATACTTTCAACAACAGATTATGAATCTATGTGTACAGAAAAGATTAATGCAGCTTGTTGGTTACAGAGATGAAGGAAATAAAAAAAAACTTAAAAAGAGAACTGTGAATTAAAGCTAACCACACAAAAATTAAGGGGTTTATTAGGGGTTATAGACTCAAAACAAGCAGTCAAAGTACTTGTGTGCAGCAGAGGAAGAGGAAATAATCTACTCCAGCTGAATTTACTCATTCAACAGTGCAGATGTAATTCTCCCCCCAAAGAATACTTTTGCAGAAGTAGCTGATTTACCTTGTGTTTGGGCCTAGAAAACAGTGAGGAAACAGGATTTCATTGTTTTAAGAACCCTGTAACCTTCTAAAGGTGAAAAAAATGGATCTTTGTCTGCAAAGCTTGATCCTGCACGATAGTGAAAGTACCACAGACTTGTTTCTTCTGACGCACATTTTAAGTTATTTGTGTAAATAACCATGCTGGTTACCCCCATCTGGTTTCCATAGGGAAGCATTTTAACTGTGAAGAAAATAAAGACGAAAACTAGTATATTGTGAGAATGCATTTTCCGTAACTACTTTCAACAAGAACCACCCCAGGATTTTTCTTTCACTTGAGCCTGGCTTTAATAATGTTGAGAATCTGCACATATTTGCATAGAGCAAATCACTCCAATTAAAAAAGAAATGGTACTGTTATATCTATCTACATACTTGTAATTACTCTGAAAGAAATAGAGTTTTTGGATTCTTCTTTTGGTCCAGAGGTTTTAAATTCCTGATAAAGGTCAAATCATCTCATTCAGAAGAGAGGATGAAGCTCCAGAGTTTGACTGAAAAAGGTCACCAAAACCAAATGCTCTCATATTCTCTAAATAAACTCACAGACCTTTGCTCAAGTGTTAAGGATATTTAAGGAAAATGCAGTAAAATCTATATCCTTATTTCTAGTAACTCTTATCAGTCAGAGCTTCTATTAAGTGGCTAGAAATCTGAATCAGAAACTCCTATCACCACACCTTTTTCTAAGTTCCTTCTATCAAAAGGAACAAAAAATTCCTGATGCTCTGAGCATGCCACAGTGACTTATGATTTGAGTAAATGGAAAGATGTTAATTTTAAGGGGCAATAAAAGAACAATACACAAAAATCCAGGTCTTAATCTCTTTGTAATAGATTAAATGGATTAGAATGAACTCAGAGATGCATAGTGATAACAAAACAGCAAATTGTTTTAGACGCCTTATGCCTTTCTCTTCACACTAATCAGTTAAGACATACTACTGGGTTTTCTTTTTTCATCAGACACCACTTCTAACAGACAAAGCCAGAGCGCAAATAATCTGTTAAATAAATGAACCAGTACGCATCCAACTTCAAGAAATACAGGTCTCAATTTTTTTTTGGCCAACATCTAGAATGAAAAATGCTAGTAGGTCATTTCCTAAAGATCACCAACTCACAGCTGAAGCGAACCTTTGGGCCACAAAGGCTTGCAAAAACTAAAGGCAGCACACACAAATGACCAGTGCATAAATCAGTCATAGTACCAGATTAAAAATTAAACATGACCAATCATCTGAACAGTTATAGACTACTCTGATCCCAGTGCAGAGCACAGACTCAACCAGCTGCAAAATTGCAACTTGAAGTTGCCAACAAGCAACTTCCTAAATCTGCTTTTCTTCTTCATACCACAAGATGAATTTACCAAGTTACAGGAAGAGTCAGGGAAGTCCCAAAAATAGCTCCATGCTTACCTCCCTGGCAGCAGGGGTACTTGTATCACAGAATTTTTGACAAATTGCTCAGTTAGTCTGTTCAACACACATTCCTTGCCTGTGTTCCCCCATCCTTGCTGCCTAGAATATTTCCTTTGAGACCTTTCCCTAATACTGAAATATATAATTTAAGGCTATCTGCACACTCCCCACACATGGAGTTAATCTCAGCCTTCAGCTTCAGCCACGGTAAAAACAGGGAAGTCACTGGAAGGAAAGCACTAAGAAAGAGAATATAGATATTGGGAAGATAATGGTAAAGGAAATAAAGATAATCTTTTAAATAGCTGGGCCAGGAAAGATGTCTCTCTTTTGAGGGTAGTGCATGAATCTCATACATTTCCCTCCCCCCAGTTATCTGGGCTCTCCAGAAAGTTTGCCCACAAAGAAATCCAGCTGTTGAGCAGCCAGAAACAACAACTCTGTGCAGGTTCCCAGTGGCCCCCATGCAGGGACTGGGGCTGAGAGCCCTCCACATTGGTATGCAATGTGAAGCAGCAGCACTCCCATGGCTTGAGGTCTCAAACATTTCTTGTCCCAAAAGGTCTTTCTGGCGTAAATTATCTTAGGCACAATTCAAATACCTTCCTCTGAAATCACTTTGAAGAATTCAGGACCAAAAAGGCTCAAGCAGGCTCTCAGAAAACACACTGACTTTAAAGAGCAAGGGGAAAGTGCAAGCTACCTGCCACCTGAATTATTCAGGAGCCATGTGCATGGGTCTTTCAAGCACTCCTTACTGCTGTTGGTGTAGTTCCTTCACCTTCAGGACAGACAACTCTGTGTCTGGCTCAGACTGACATAGAAAGAAGAAGATCCCTCTGTGCTAGAACAGAGGCTCTCTGATGTGGCACAACTCATGAGCTCAAGAACAGAAATACAAGACTATACATAAAAAGCAAGATGGTACAAACACCATTACAGGCTCATGATGAGAGACTGCTTTCTTCTATAGCAAATTATAAATACGCCACCACTAACAGTTTGTGTTCCTCCTCCCTTTTCTTATTTTTATTTACTTTATTTCTGGCAAACTTAGTGCTTGCAAAGACAATGTTGCAAAATTGGTCAGAGCTTCATCCAGACAGACGCATTTTCCCATTAAGCCTTACTAAAACACATTCTCTAATTCTGCCTTTACTCAAGGAAGGTTTCTGACTGCCAGATAAGCCACACATCATTTGTAATGTGGACAAAAATCCACTAAGAATTAGTATAAAACCAAACTCATTTCCTCTTTAGACTTGGGCCAAGATTTGAATCAAGGTCTCTGGAGGCAAAAAGACTACAGTATTATAAATCATTACTGGCTGCCTATTTGCCTTCCTTGCATATATTTACACTTATTTGAAATCCACATGCGTAATATTTTAAAAATCGCTGGGGTATTTCAGATTATAATCCAAGAAACAATAGCAAAAGGTCTGTGAATTGAAACTTTTGTACTGTTTGTATTCATCAGTGGATTTGTTATAAAACAGAAAACCTGAAATTAATTCATAGTAATTTAAATCACAGCAGCCATGATTCACCTCTCAGCCACAAGACACAAAAGCATGCCATGATTCTGTATTTCCAGGACTTAAACTCCTTGAAATCCCTGGATGAGAGTTAACACCCTTTTATTTCGATAACGGAGCTAGTAATTTCACTAAGAAAATATTCACAGATGTAGTTTCACACCTATATGTATTATGTTTATGGGAGTGAGGGCACTTACTACTACTAGCAAGTCTTTTTTACTTTGCAAGTTAAAAGCTACCCAGGATATATAGCGGGTAATAAATTTTAGTAATTTAATCGCTTAATGTACAAATCTCATAACCTCCCTTCATCCTGTCACTTCTGATGGGAAAACTGGATCGAACATAGTTAGACAACACAAGAAGTTAGTAGCCAAGTCAAACGCAGAACCACAGCTTTTAATGATCCCACCTTTAAGCCTTGCTCCTTGGGGCATTACCTCAAAAAATCTGGCTTACATGAGAACCACTACAGTGGGATAGACAACCACTGTCAGCAACAAAATAAAGCTTGGCAACTGTTCTGCCTAGAGGAAGCCATTTAAATCAGAAAATGTTAAAAATCCTGCTGAATGGATCAAAGAAAAGGCCTCAGCCATGGAACAGTTACTTCCTGGGGAAGATGGCAGCAACAAGGTGTGTTTCACGAGACAGGGCAGTAAATGAAAAATCAAATATCGGCGAAGGCCAAAGTCCTCTCTGCTATCTCAGCGTTTCCCAAGCTGTCAGTAATGAGGCTGCTGCTGTCACTTACCCTCTCATTCACTCTCTCCCATCAGACACTGATAGCATGCCTGTCACAGCCATCGGGAAGCGGGAGTCAGAGATGACAAATCACAGGGAATACGTGTCAACACAATCAACTGGCCTGAAGACAGACAGCTGGTGCGCAAATTCCACCACAGGCAGTGTCGCTTATGAAATCATTCCAAGGCATTTTTAGCAATCGTAAGCTCTCAACAACAGCGACTGCTAAAAATAGCCTGCTGAAGACTTGCTCCAGCATTAATAACAGTGCTGGCTAAATTTGAGTCATGACCCACTTGGTGACATATAAGCAACACAAGCACAAACCTCATAAAGAAGAGATCAGAGTGCTTAGAGCCCTAGCAATTTTAATGCACCTATATTACAATGTTTTATCAACAACATTAATGTCAGTTGCTAATATATTCTCTTGAAATGCTGAATAGGGAGGCAGGCAGGATCCTCTACAGCTAAGTAAAAAGTAAAGGCTCAGATAATTCTTCAATCAAACATACATCAGTGTAGTTCAATACAAACTCTTCTCACTGCAAACAAAAGGGACCAACGCATCAAAGGTGTGAAGTGTTCCCATCTCTCCCATTTCAAAAGTTCCTACTGAGTATCCGTCAGCCTACAAAACATAACTGCAATATCCTGGAAAAAATAGCAAACACTGTTTCCCTATTGCTTTTCCATCTTGAGAATAAGTAGCATGGCAGGGAAAGAGATCCATACTTTCCCTTCATATACAACTAACCACAAAAATGCACTTTTCCTAGCAAGAGCTGTAGCAGCACCTGCAACATGTAACCATTCAAGACCTTTGAGAACAATGTAGAAAAAAGTCAATGGCACAAAGCCCTCTTAAAAGTCACATACCCTGACAGCAGCATCAACTCTTCAGGTGTAAGTAAGGACAGAATTCATCCCCAGACTGTTTTAACAGAAAAATCTACTGCCTTGAAACTCCTCATTGCAGGTACACTACCACAATGCAGACTACTAGACTTGTCTGAATTAATCCCAGACTGAAACACAGCCTCTTGTTTAAAAAGGTTCAGTTCAGAGATATGTAGAGATGAAGGAGTCCATCACAACCCTTGATAAACTGCTACGGTGGTTAATTATTCATCCTGGTAAAATTTTGCAGCTTATCTCTAGTCTAAATGTATCAATGTTACAGCCTTCCAGCCACCAGATCTTGTTACAGTTTTGACTGCCAGACAGGAGAGCTTTCTATTATCAAATTTCTCTTCCCTATGCAGGCTGTTAAAAATTGCAATCATGTCATCCCTCCTCCATTGAAACAGAGCTCCTGAAGCCCTTCTTGTGAGACAGATCTTCTGATTCTTCCATAGCTCTCCCAATACTTTTCTCAAGTCTCTCCTATTTTTAAACATCCGTCTTGAACTGCAAGCACCAGGTTGGGATATAGTTTTCAGGTTACACTCGTGCCAATGCCAAATATAGGGCTATATAACCACCTTTGACCTACTCAACTCACTATTTCCCTGTCTATACATTCAAGGCTTTCAACCCCGGGCACAGCTAGGCTGTGAAAAAAAACTTCAGATGGTTATCTACCTTGACACCCTAGCCTCTTTCAGGAAAGCCATTTCCCAGGAGACAGCTATCCTTCTTCCATCTCATTATACAAGAAGGGCCCTCATTTTGTCTCTAGAGTACTGCATTTTATTGCATCAGAACACACTGTTCACTAAGCAATCCCAGTCACTCAGGTCCTGTTCCTTATCTTGCACTCCACCTAATCTGCATGTTATCTGAAGACTTTATGAGTAATGGTTTTATTTATTTTTTTTTCCCCCGGGTCACTGATTAAAAGAAGTTAAATAGTGCTATGCTAAGGATCTACTACAAACATACCTTCTGGAAGCTGGTTCTTTTTTGCCTGCTCTATTTCAAAACCTTCCAGCTAGACAGTTTTGAATCCTGTTCTCATGCTGCTTCTACTAAATATCTGCATTAACCAAATAATAAAGGTAGGACAAAACCACTCAACTTCAAAATATACGGAATCAAATATCTGGAGCTTTCACAGCTGATTGCAACAGATCTCAGTGAAAAACAGAGCTAACGACTACCATGCAGATAGCTTAAAGCTTAATGTAAGCATCCAAGGGTCCACATCCAGCTGCCTGCTTTGCCACTGTCCCTCTAGGGAGCAGAGCTGCACGTCTGGTGGTGGTGTCACAAACCTGCCACATTAGCATGCCTGGGGGAAGCACTGGCAGCACTCTCAGCAGAGGAAGGGAAAGATCCTACTCCCAGAACAAACTCCTCAGGGTTAGGTAGGGTGGCATTCTTCAGATTAGACAAGCCAGGGTAGTGCCTCTGAAGCACAGAGCAGCTGGTCCTCTTAAGTCTCCTCAGTGGGGTCTCCTAATCCTAACATGATAGAATTAGATTATCTGTAATGCAAGGAGATTTAAGTGCAATGAGAACAGTGCTCTCCAAATGGGTAGGACAGCAGAGTTACAAGACCATGCAGGATGTGCCCATTGCTTGCACAGTGTCGAGCAGCCCAGCCTGAGCTCAGCCAGCTCCAATGTGCAGCTACAAGCCTCACTCCACCCACAGCTCGCAGCTGCACAGGGCAGTAATGCTTAGCAGCCCTACTTGAAAATAAGGAGTTTCATGAGTATGCTTGCTGGTCTGTAATATTACAGGTTATTTCTCTGGGTTTTGCCCGTATTTTTTCCTAAATCCTAGAAAATTCTACACTGTGAGGGCTTGCTGCTCTAGTGGAGCAGGGGCAGGAGGTCATTCAGACAAGAAGATGAGATGCAGTGATGAAATGCATTCCTCTTCTACATGCCCACAAAACAATGCATCAGGAAACCAGCCAGTACCTCCCACTTGCCACCAACTAGACCTCACACTCCCCATTTGTATTTAAATTACAGTTCTCTCCATCAAAATATCGTAATTGCCAACTCTTTCTGCTGCTCCATAGCCTCTTAGAAAAGCCACAACCAGAGCCAACATCATGTTTCCACAAGCCCTGTTAGAGTTAAGTCCCTAATGAACAAGCAAACACGAGAAAAGCGATGTGAGGAAGGCTCTGAAGAAACAGCACAATATGTACAAAAACATACATAGTTGAATCCTCTGGGTCTAAAACTCAGAATTAATCCTTGTGACACCAGTGCCTGACACTGCACTGCTCTTCCTTCCAGCAGCAATGCCACACTTGCTCAGCACAAAAGTCAATGAAAAATTTCTACCATTTGCCTCTTAGATTGCTACTACTTCTCAATCAGAGCAAATGTTATTCTTTAAGAAGTGCTCCTGATGGCATAAAATCACATGTAGCTTAACCTTTAAAATAATTTTGATCTTGAGCTACTCTAAACCTAAGTTCTGGAAACCACATACTTTAATGCTAATCAGGGGTCTAAACAGGCAGTGCAAAGAAAAAAGTGAAATGCACTTTTGCTGCCTCTGTGTACTACAAAGAATGATGCCTATTTTCTGCACCAGTGACACATTTTGAAAGGGACTTCTGGTCTGTTGTGAAGTCTCACCTGCACACGAAGACAGGGATGACTCAGGAGCGAGGCACCCTTCCACTTCCCAAAGCTTCATAAAGATAGTCCTGGCTAAACTTCCAAGGGGCAACAATCTAGAACTTCTTACAAGAACAGCATGATAAAACTGTTCATGCAGGGGCGTAGTAAATCAATATAAAATGTCCATTTCACAGGCAACATTGCATATTACACAGTGGCCAGAGCCTGAATAGCACTTACCCCTACCACTGAATACAACCCAAGGTCAAAGGAGGGTGTTGTTTTTCTTTATCCTTGGCAGCCTGGAGTAAGCCAGAGAGCAAACAGCAAGCCTGGCTGGGCAGGGCCCGGCAGCAGAGACAAAAGGTTTACTACAACATCCAGCCCAGAAGAATCTGACAGTTCTCTCATGTCAGTCCCACACAACTCTGCAAGGAGCTTGCAGGCTAACTAGGGATTTTTCTTCCTTACATTTTCTCCACCACTACTGTCTGAACACCAAGTAAAGTATTTAGCAAATTTGGCTGTCATTTTTCAGTGGCTTTTGTGTCACTGGAACTGACAAGCCCCTTATCCTGTCTGACAGGAACAGTCACAAGGACTTCTTGAAGCGAGTCTACAATACAGGCCAGGAAAGCTCATTTTCCTTTTAGCTCCAGTAATAGCTCTGGAAGCACTACAGCTGCATGTCTGCCCCATGCAAAGTTTTTGTTTAAACTTTCCTGCAATTATGGTTTTGACTCATCTCTGAAAAATGAGGTGTTGAATATATCAATAACACTGATCAAAAAAATTATATAAATGAGCTTTCTTGATGCATGACAGTGTAAAGCCTTTATATTGCCTCACCAAAACTGGCAGGTAAAGTGCAACCTAGATGCTCGAGGCTGCCCAGGTGACTGCTGCCAGTCAACAAGCCAAAGCATTGAATCACTGTAAGTGCAGGTATCCTCTCTCATAATCATTTAATACTTCAAGGCAAATAACAAATGTGCCTCACTTCCCAGCAGCATTTATCCAAGTATCTCCCTAAAACTTTACTGAAATTTGGACTACCATAACCACCTCATTTTCAAACAATGTTCTTTTTACCTCCATCACCAACAGATTTGCCTCTCCCCTCAATGCCCTTGTTTATTTAAAAAAAAAATTTCCCAGCTCAAAGGGATCCCTCACTTTGCACTACTTATTCTGTTAGTATCTATATAATAAATTGAAAGTACACTGTGCAGTGAGGGTAGCACATTATACAGATACCACGGGGAAAATCCATTAATAGAAAACTTATTCGAGTAGCAGGTACTAAAAAGAATATTAAAAGAAGATCAAATATATGTCAACCAAGAAATACTGTATTTTCAAACTTTAGAAGAGAATTGGAATGGCCATAGATATCTAGCTAATGAGGGCTTTAAGGGAATATGTACCCTAACTCCTTCAAACTGCTAAAAAAATTCTCTGAAAGTCAATAGTGCCAAAATCTTCAAGATTTTTGTATTTGCTCTGCTCATAGAAACCCCAGACATTCTTACAACCATCCATTCCCTTTGCTCATAAATATTTATCTAGTTGGAGCCAAGTGCACAAATGAACCTTCCATCCTGCTTATGGCTGTTCTCTCTTTAATCCTTAATCCCTTTGCACTATCTTTCTTGTCTCTAACCTGCAGAGGACTCTGACTGTTTGCATTTAATTCTTCTTACACATGCCCTGGAGCACAAATGGCTTGTCAGGTTAAGGATAAAGCAAACATGTACTGCCACCAGTAGAGTAACCAGCCATTTTTCTATCAGAACTCCTCTAGCCAAGGCAGGCTGAGTAATGGAAGAATGAATGAGGAAGTGATTGGGCTGAGATCTCCCCACTCAGCAACTACATGGACTTTCTAGGGCAAACCTCTCTCCTGCTGCTCACTCTCACTAATGCTGAAGGTGGTCCCCTTCCTCTCTTGAATCAAATGCAGCAACTCCAAGGATGGCACAGCCAGAGATGAGCCAGAGTGATTATGTCCAAATTGCATCTTGAACAACTATGCAAGCAGAGCAGAGAAAGGTAAAATATTTATGCCAAAGAGATCAGCAATGAGAGGTTTGAAGCCATCAAGAGATGAGAAGGACTTGGACAGTGTTCTATCAGTACAGGCAGAAGGGTTAAGTCAGAAGGAGGACTTGGAAGACAGAAACGGTAGTATTTAGGCTTGAAGAAAGTCAGGGAACAAAAAGACAAGGGCTTGTCGGAGTCAAGAGTTTTAGTTCCTGAACAAGTCCTTTCCATCTTCCTCCTGACCTGCATTTCCAATGACAAAGTTTTCCAGTTTTTTGGAGCTACACTCAAATTAGTCCTCAACTTTCGATGAAAGGCACAAATGAAATCCCAATACCATTTTTTTAGTAATAAATATCTCTCATTACTGCTGAGGACTTCAAGAATATTCACCTTCTTCACTCCCTGAAAAGCCTTTCCTTCACTGTAAGCAATGCACTAGCTGTGAAGTTTGCCAGCTAGAGCTGCTGCTGCTGTCTGGAAATCTGCTAAACCACTGCCCAAGGCAACTCACTGGGATGATGCTGCCAAATAAAGAAAAAAAAAGTTGCTAAGGCCCTGCCCACACTCACTCCTGGGACTTGGAGAGCATGGATTTTTTTAATGGGCGTTTCTTTCTGTTGTTCTTTCCAATCAACTTGTTATTACTGTTCCTTCGGAACAGAAAAATCTAAGGTTTTGGAGAATATATCTAAGTGTGCAACTGTATCATCTGGCAGATTAGGCATTTAACTGCAAGGATAACATTACATAAATCACTATGAAGAGCCTGTTTAAGCACAATGTTTCCACCCTGTTTCCATCCTGAAATGTCAGATTGCCGGAAAATATATTGGATATTGACACAATTTGGAAAATATTCCTCCTTATTTTTTTCAAAAATCTTCCCTTAAATCAAAGCACACACACACCCCTTTGGCCACAAAGAACATCAACAGCAACAAAAACAAGGAAAAAAGAGGGGAAAGAAGTAATCAAAACAGAATAAATGAAACCCCTTAAACTGCCACAGCTCCTGGACAACAGTGGCCTATTTGCAAACAATGCCCTCCCAGCCAGTCTGAGAGCTCTCCAAGAGAGACTTGGAGTAAACGTACACTCTTGATTCTTTGATATAATTAACATTGTTTGTCTCAGCACCAGTAAAAACAGGCTTTTGCCTGCTAGCAAAATTTTTAGCTAGGCACACTATTGTTTACTTGAATGAAAAGCTGAAGAGCAAACTGAAGCCTTTTACTGTTGTGAAAATTTCAAATACTGTGGAAGTGTATCAGTCTATGAACCAGCCTTGCTGATCGACACATAGGAAGCACAGCCCTTAAAAAAATAAACAACTCCCCAGAAAACCAATCTGGATCTTACTGTTTTCTTCCAACATTTCTCCATTACTTTCAACAAAGCACACAGGTGTTGTTTAACACACACTTTACAAAGTCTTTTTAAGGACTTATGGAAACGTAACAATGTACCTACATCAACTATTGTATATTTACATGGCTTCTTGGAAACCTTAGCCCAGAATAAATAAATGCTTGAAAATGTCTCATTTTGGCACAAATACTTCCTGCTGTTTCAGCCAATACAGGAAGATTAAGCTGTGATCCACCTGCTAGCAGCTAGCAGGTGGGAACAGAGAGGTGATGCCCAGAACGGGTAAGGCGACTGCTCCAGGGATCTTCACAGACTGGCAAACATGTGCTACAGCAGAAGGGGATGTGTTCTTCTGATTTTTGGAACAAAGCCACTAAAAACTGCTAGAGGTGACTCAAACACCTCTCTGTACTCCCCACATTTGGGAGAAGACCTAGATTTAAAACTGCCAAGTTTTAACTTAGTCTTTCTTGAATTTATGTTTTTGTTTGCTTCATACTTAAAGGTGCCGATTTGGGACTACAGAAATGAGTGTGAGAAATAGTTCCATAAAGTCACTGAGAGCTTAGTTGATGGATCCAGTCCTCTGCAATTACTCTAACTCAGCATCCACAGTGGAGAAGTTGATTGTCACTAACGAGCAAGAGCAACAAAGTCTTTCCTGGAGTGGCCCTGAATGGCCAGGTTTGCAGGGCTGGCAGCGAAGTGCCAGGGCAGAGCCCTGCCTCAGATACGAGCTCGATGGGCAGCGCGAGAGCCCCAGCAGCACCGACTGTAAACTGCAATAACTGATTGACTAGCAGGGAGAAGCAGCAGGTTTATTTAGAGGTGGGACTTGCCAGGAGAGAGATTCTAAAAGTTAATTTTTTGAAAAGAATAAAACCTGTAGAACAGTTTATTGGGACTTTGGAAGGGGCCTTTTTTCTTCTTTAGTGTAGAGTATTTGAAGTTACCAATAACAAATTTTTAAAAGGACTACCCAAACCTTATAATAAACCTTGACTTCACACAACTAAGCAGCTGCTAAATTCTCTAGTATTTCCTAACTGGGTCAATATAAAGCACTAATTACTCTGTCCCTCATGTCTCAACAAGCTGACTTGGTAGTATGACAAGTTTAAGCCTCCTCTCACATAGCCACAAAGAAAGTTTGGGATTTTTTGTTTGTTTGGGTGTTTTTGGTGTTGTTTTTTTCCCCCCACCCCCCGAGATAGAGGTACTTTAAAAAATGTATCTCCAATAACCTCACTGAGCATCCTCTCACTGCCACCTCATTACAGGTTGAAACAATCTGAGCACATCACAAATTCACAGGCAAAGCATCTGCTGCTTTTACTGCTCCCACAAAGTGGTTATTAAAACTTCCAAAAGCTGAGAACACAAAGGTCCCAGGACACTGTCTGCCCACTGGAGCAGCCAGTCTTCATGCGTTTAAACACTGTGCTTTCCACTTCGTGCTTCCACCAGCTGCTTTCATTTAGATGCAGGTCACATTCACACAGACTAGAAAGCATCACAAACCCGTATAAATTGCTAACATAGGAATTCAGGTCCTTGAAACTCATGCACTGCAGCCAATGGACAGTCTATAATTTCTCCGTTACATATAATAATATAACAACAACAATCATAATACTGCTATTAATAGAGAGCTTTTCTTTTTTAGTACAGGTTCCTGATGTCTAGGATAATTTTGTTATAGATTTATTTAAAAAAAAACAAAACAGTTTTAACAGATTGGTCAATCTACTAAGCTGCTGTAAAACAGAAAAGTTCAGTGGTCTGAGGAGACATGAATTTTCCTGTAAATCCACCAGTCACACTTCATACATGCTTGCAACATTTCAGGAGTGAGAGGAGGACATTTTGGGGAGAGCATCAGCTGAAACTGGTTTCCAATGGCAGATCAGAGTGGATAGGCAGCAGCAGAGAAACATATGTTTGAACCCAAGCCAAAAATCTGGCTTCCTTAAGAAGTGTAGTATGACAAGCCTCTTGTAATGGTAATAATAGGCTGAAAAGTTGGGGTGGAAAAATTCCCTCTGCTCATGCAGAAGGCAAATTCTGTAACCTTTAACTAGCAGTATTTAAATCAGAACAGCTGGAGTTCAGAGAAAGCCATCAAAATGACCCATTAAAGGCAGTCAAAAGCTTGACACTTCATGCTTTGATAGCATTGTCTCTTCACTAACCACCACTTTATATTTATGAAAATGGTAAGTAACACATAGGTATCAAAAATCTCAAGAACTTTGCAGGACATACATTGCTACTTTACTTGGTTGAGAGATGATAAACATCTATGTTTTTGCTATCTTATATTTGTATTTCAACGGAATTGGGCATATGAAAATCGATGGTGATCAAAAGTTGATTGCAGTGTTTATGTCAAAAATCAAAAGAACAGAATGGTGACTTCTAGTTTGGGTGTTCCCATCACTAAGCTCAGCTTCTTCTAGCAAGAGAGACCCCAAGGAAATAGCATTTGCTGTTATCAGCAGGACTGATACTCTGTTCTGTTCTGTCTGTGGTTCACAGCGGACTAATAGTACCAGCCCAGAGCCAAGAAATACTGCTACAACAGCAGTCCCTCTCTTGCCACCAACAGAAATTCTGGGTGCACCTGAGTACTAGAAAACTGCATGGCCAGAAAGACAATTAAAAAAATGTCCCAGGCAAAAAAACCCCAAACAAAAAAAACAAACACAAAAAAACCCCAAAACAGAAAAAAGACACAGATGCAAGTTCCAATGTTTAAAATGGCAGCAACTGCAACTCCCTATCTACAGAGAGCCAACACAAACTGTGGCTGAGGCCATGTCCCAGGTCTGTAGACTTAGTAAAAGCTACTGCTTTGCTTTTTTTCTGTTGCATGTTATCCTCTTCCTTGAAATAGATTGTCCTGATTAACAGTTTTGTGCCATTTGATGAAGATACTCTAGAAACTGGCTTGCATAACTGCTTTTACAGCAGCAAATACCATACTTGTGGAGTACAAGCGAGCAGAAAGACATCTGCTTGCTTGACTTCAGTAGGTACAAGTGGCTCATTCTTCAGGACACGCTTGCTTTCTCTGCTTGAGTGTCCATTGCCTGAACTGCCTTTTCTCGGATGGCTGAATCCAATCCGTTTCCTTTTTGCATATGAAAGGGTTGATTTCAGGAGAATTGCAGGCCATGCACAGAGGCTGCTGTCCAAGGCTTCTAACATGCTTCTTCGCACCTGCATGCAGCTTAAGATACTTCAATTCTGCTGCTACAACTGAACAGAAATAATGTTTATATTCCAGTTCTTATAGCTGCTCACCAGCTGTTGTGCCATTCCCACAGTCACCCACTATTTGAAGGGACTTCAGAACAAAAATAGTCACAGCTCAGAAAAGAAAAAATTGTGGATTACAGTCATCACTCCAGTCCTGAATTCAGTATCACGTGTCGTGAATTAGCACCCTTGGGGAAAAAAACAAAAGCCCACTGAAAGCCTACAACAAAGCAACTACTCAGGTGGGAGGGAAAATTTAGCAAGGGAAAGAGCTGCCGTGGAAGCTGCTGGGAGTCCATTTCCCTACATGTACATTTCTATTTCATAAGCCTGACTCACGTCAAATATGAAGATACGTTTTGTTAAATGCTCACAAGATATCAGCCCACTATTACCTGAAAGCTGCTGTTTTGTGCTCCTTGAAGAACAAGCAGCATTGATCATTATCTACCTTTCAAGATTGCCTCAGAAGCAGACACATTCTCCAGAGAGACAGGTTCTGTTCTCATGTTAGCCCTCGCGGAAGTAAACAAACAAACTGAGAGAAATGCAGAATTTGTATTATTTCTAGATAGCAAATCTTTAAACAAAGTGTCAGTAGTTCTGTTTTTGCAGGCTGTTTTACAAAAAAAAAACAATCAAAACAAAAAACAAGCAAGCCTTAACATGCTTCTTTTTGGTCTTTGTGAAAATACACATGCTAAATGAGATCAGAACTAAGCTCATCACCAGTATTCCTCCATCCAAAAGGTGACCAGACTGAAGCCCAAAAATTCATAAAGTAGCATTTTTCAAAGCTGCCACTTCCCCCTACTTCTCCAATGATAGCAGCTTTAAAAAAAAAAAGCTACTCTGCTTTCCTAGTAGGCAGAGCAACTGCCAAGAATTAAGAAAAACCTTCTTTCTTCAATAAAACTGTTTGGTTTCTTCACTGTTTGCCTGGAACCTGAAGGGAATGCAAAGAGAATATGGGCAAGGAGTAAGAGCACCACTTTTTACAGGGTGGGTTGTTTGTTTTGGTATTTTTACATCAAGGAAACAGATCTAGGTATAAAATTTGCATGGACTGATTCTTAGAGGGTCCATCTGCCCAATACCAGTGCAAGGCAAGTTAATTTACTCCTCATTTTTTGGGTGTGTTTTTCTTTTTAAACACAGCTACATTTCATCTCAATTTAAGCTTTCAAAGCTAATGTGCACACTCAACTGCTGAATAATCCATGGATTTAAGTGTCCCTAAATACACAATGAAAAGATGGATTACCCATTAGGATAAAATAATATACACAAGCCCCTAAATACATATGTACACTGTAATACACATTTTAAATAGTCTCTTTGTGTGAATTTAAATGACAATATGCATGCTAAAAAGTTTCAAAAGACATCTTTACAAAGAAGCTATTACCACTGTGTAAATAATACATAATATAAAATAAATTCTCTGAACTCCCATGAAAGGTTATTTTTTGGTCAACAACAAAAAACTGAACACATGTATAAAATAAAAATGGTATTATGGGTTCACTTTAAATTCAGAACAGTGCGCACATGAGGGGAGGGGATTTTTTAATTCCTAACACAGCCTATTCCTCTACTATTACCCAGAAATCTTGTAAAAAATAAAGGGCAAGATGGATTAATGAAGTAATTATTTACAGTCTTTGCAAACTGTGACCTCTTGCCAATTGTCCAGTGGACGCCTTAAGAATTTTAATATATACCCATTGCTCTACAGCACACACAAACTTGCTTTTCTGAATCAACTTTCATGGTCCTTTGATAATTATTCACAGATTCTAGACCAAAAAGGCTAAAACTGTGACTAGTGGAGTCCCCTCAGGGGTCAATACTGGGACCAGTACTGTTCAATATTTTCATCAACGACCTGGATGAGGGAACAGAGCGTGCCCTCTGCAAGTTCACTGATCACACTGAACTGGGAGCAGTGGCAGACACACCAGAAGGCTGTGCTGCCATTCAGCGAGACCTGGAGAGGCTGGAGAGTTGGGCAGGGAGAAACTTGATGAAATTCAACAAGAGCAAGTGTAGAGTCTTGTGAGAGTGACAGAGCACTGGAACAGGCTGCCCAGAGAGGCTGAGGAGTCTCCTTAGCTGGAGACATTCAAAACCCGCCTGGACAAGTTCCTGTGTAATGTACTCTAGGTGATCCTGCTCTGGCAGGGGGGTTGGACTAGATGATCCTTCTGGGTCCCTTCCAACCCCTAAGATTCTGTGAAAACCTTCTTTCCAGACATTGAGACACCACAGCATGAAAGAAACAGAATCCTGATCACTGCCTGGTAAAAACACAAACCGGTGTGTGCTGGAGGAAAGCAAACTCTGACCAAGATGGCTTAGAAGGTGGTACGTTTTAGAATGAAACAGCTATGCAAAGCAGGAAAGTCTTAAACATTAATTTACAGGTTTTATAGCTTTTTAAACTCCAATTTTAAATGAATTTGCTCATCATACAGAGTTTTGGCAGGTTTAAGTTTCATATAATATACTAGAATTTGCTAGTTAAACTTACATGACTGAGCACTGAGTAACAGTCCTGCCCAGCTCAGCTCTCGGCATTGCAGTAATTTCTGCAGGGTTCAAAACTTCAGGACTGGCCCCAGGATCCTGAGTCAGCCCCTGCCAGAAGTAGCACATGCTTCTTCAAGTAAAAATGGCTCTTGTCTGGACACACACTTGTACCCAGCTGGTCCTCCTGAAAGCTTAAGCTTACAACCATTTTGCTTCATTTTCCTGGCTGCTTTCAAGTTATTTTTTTTATTCCACCTTTCCAAAAGAGCTGGTATACCTTCCTCCAAACGAA
Source organism: Hemiprocne comata (assembly GCA_020745705.1). Lineage (NCBI taxonomy): Eukaryota > Metazoa > Chordata > Aves > Apodiformes > Apodidae > Hemiprocne > Hemiprocne comata. The sequence goes on along the minus strand of CM036602.1, from coordinate 7,176,113 downwards.
GCTAAAGGTACAAACCCTTTATTCTAAGTATCCCTATCACAATCTTCACTGTTTTTTTAAAGATACATACCAAGTCTTGTTTATGCAGTGTAACTCCAGCCTATGTCCTTTACCATCCACTTGCTGCCAACACCCTTACATCCAGCTATCACTCTTCCCAGAAGTTACTCCTATTTCCCACCAGTTCAGTGTGGAAGCAGGGGAGCTGCACCCCAGCCAGCCTCAAAATGAATGCCCAAGTATTCGCAGAAGGGCTCCAGCACCTGAGAGCTGGGTGGGGAAACAACACAACCCAGCCCACTAATAAAGGCCCCATTTACACAGCTCATGAAGGACACCTGGCATGCTGCACAGGTGAGACAGATTGATCTAAACCACATATTCATCTAATTTGTCCTGATATTTAGCAATTTCTTTTTTTTTTTAAGTTGACCTAGCTCTTCAGCCAGAGGAAGCCTTGTGTTGTAAAAAAGCAATGTTGAGAAGAACAAAACAACAAAAAAAAATACCAAAGACCCAATGAATTTCAAGCATGGCAATAGGAAAAACTGAAACATAGTGCCTGTTCTGCAAATTATTTTCTACATGATGTTTTCTCCTGCCCCTCCCTGAAGACTCCTGCCCCTCCATTCAGTCAGCTGCTGTTTGGGTTACTGCAGAAGCCAGGAGCCCCATTTAAGCACCCTAGTCCTCACAACGCTCTCTGCCACATGGCCAGGATGATGTGGCCATCTGGGCTTCTGCAGCCAGCCCTCCAACACAGGGGACAGAGAAACTTAGAGAAACACTTTATTCATAAAAAGCACATATTTACATCCCTAAGCAAACTCCTTAAAAAACATATTTGCCCACAGAGTGCTGCTGAGAGGCACGCAAGAAAGCTATTTTAAGAGCTCTTTCTACTGGAATGTAGACATAGCAAAGGTGAGCTTGAGTTTTAGATTCAATAAGCTATTGCTCCACTCTTCACTCTTGTTAGTTTGGCCTGAAACAATCCCAGGCAATTCTTCTAAGCCAATTACTTTATGACATCTTGCTTCAAACTGACTTAAGGTTGAGGAAAGTCAGAACTTAACTCAGGGCTCATTCCAGAGGGGAACAGTCAGCTTTATGAGACTATAGTTTTTCTGGGGTTTCGTTTAGATCTGCTTGCCAAGTTCTTTATTAGCACACATTTTGAGGGAGGAAGAGCATGCTCATCATCTTTGGTGTTTTGGAAACAAGCTGCTTACCAAGCCTAAGCAGCAAGGCTACAACTGAATGAAGACAGCACAAGGCCTCTACAACACCAAAGACAAATTGTGCACTCTGTCAGTGCCAGTACTAGCATGGAAAATGTGAAACCTTTCTGAGTAGTGAAAGGGCAAATGCAGAAGAAACAGTTACAAAGGAAATTAAAAAGAGTAAAAGGAAAAACAGATGTCTTAAACCTTCACCTCTGTTAGGTCACAAGCTTCAGCAATATTTTTTCCATTTGAAACCAAGCTAATTTTATTTACAAATAAAATATTCATCATTCATATCCTAAACACTAATGCATGTGCAACTAATGCTGCAAGATACACCCCAAGATACAGAGGGTGATTCTTTTGTTAAAGTGACATTCCCCATGAAATTCACATTTTAATCAGGTTCCATTTTCTTTTTGTTATTATTCAAGTGTAATAACAAACTTGTGTAATGTAACCTAAAAAAAAAAAGAAAGAGAACAAAAAAATTTGGTAAATGGACTGAAAAAAACCATTAAGGGGATTTCTAAATCCCTGTTTAATGAAGCATAATATATTGGGTTGTTTCTGTTCTCTGTTGTTGTAAGGTAAGAGTGAGTTTTGTTTGTTCCTAGTTTTTCTATTGTTTCTACAATTTTTTAGTACAGCAAAACTTTGCACAAGAAATTAAGACTCCTATAGCATTCAAATTATTACTTAACCTGATTAAAACCTGAAGTGCATGGGCCTCTCTTCCTCTGTGTGCCTCCAGAACAAGCCTGGGTCTGCCTGGCCCCTAGCCTTGCAAGAGGTGGGTGAACAGCAGGATGACCCCTTCGAGCCCTCTATCAGAGTGCAGCTGCTGCTTATTAAGAGAATCCCTGAAAAAAGCTTATTCTCTCCCTCTATCTTAGTACAGTCCTTCAATTAATGTCTTTGCAGGCAGATCAGAAGAACTGAGTTATCTGAAGACATCAAGCAATCAGAGCAATTATGTTAGAGAGAAGAACATTCTCCTACCTAAAAGACCAAAAAATTAACTTGCTGGTTTTGCTTTCTTACAGCAAGTATTCCAATGAATGCTTCCCTCTTTTGAGATGGAAAGCACATAAGAAACTTGTCTTGTGCTGCTTTTCTTTATCCCTAGAGTAACGTATTGTTTTTTTAAGCAAAGCAAACAGAGAGGATTTAGTAGAATACAATTTCTTTTGTTTTATTGCTCCATTAATTTTATTTATGTTCAGATATGTTGCTTTTATCAATCTGGTATGAGGGAGAGAGATGCATTAGGAGGAAAAAACAGGATTCTACTTCAAAATGAGACATTGGGCAGAACAGGAGCAAGAGATGCCTGAACTACCTAAGATGATCGATCAGTCATGTTAATAGAATGCAGTTTTGAGAGGCAGCAATTACAGTGCAATAGATAGTCTGAGCATTATTCAGAAGTCTACTGCAACCATACATTTAGAACTGTGCCTTTATGTTCCTTTCTGTAGATACACATGCAAGCTGTGATTATTTAAGAGAAAAAAAATCCTTTCTTAGCCATTTTCGGTTTTTTGAGTCTGTCTCTCTTGAAAGTCTGCCACTGCAGAAAAAAATTACCAGTTTCCCCAGATTTCTTTCTTTATAGTGTTACTTTTTATCATTCAACTGTGCCTCGGTCAGCAAAGCAATAAATATCTTAAGAAATTGTAATGATGATAACACCTTGCCAAAACCTAATTAAATACATATTTTTAAAAAATGCAGAATGAGACAGATGCTCTTGCTAACTGAGCCCACTACACAGTACACTTGTGGATTAACATGCTGACAACGAGGTTTTTTCCTTATGTAATAAAAGGACAAGTCTTTTTAAAGGCAGCATCCTTGACAGCCTGAATCGGATAAAAACGCAGCAAAAGGCAGGCACCTAGCTGCAAGAAATGAATGATGATGGAAACCTCACAAAAGGCCCTGCCTAATGACAAGATATTACTGCACAGGTTAATGAAAACCAAATACCAATTTAACACGGTAACCTTTGAGCAAATTGAGTTCAACTAATCAAGAGCCCTCCAAAAGGGTATCTTGAACTAAGAGAAAAGACTGGAAAAATCATTTACATAAGATGGCTGGTAATGGTGCATTTAATGGCATCAGTGATAGGGAATTATACTAAGAAAATGAACACATCATATACGACCTATTCCCTAACACATTTAATAGCATGTCTCCAAAGAGCCAAATTCTACCCCTTGGTAGTGAAGCACAATTCCTGTTAACAAGCAAGGCAGTAACAGACTTTTCCTCAGAAGACCCCTCCCACAGAATTTTAAACAGAAACAATACCTACCATCCAAACCTGCACTGCATAAAAGGCTCTCTACATCAATTTTGATAACTAAAAGGACACTCCACCTCTGGATCAGATCATGCAGTTGCCCCTCTGATATCCTCCGGCAGGGAAGAATATTACCCATGACCTGCTATTTCTTTATGGACTCTGTAGGAGGATGTGACACCAGCCTTTCTGAGGACAGAAGAGCAGGCTTTTCTCCCCTGAAGATCTCCAATATAGCAAGGAATAACTTGCAACAAATAAATGCTTGCTTTGGCAAAGAATGTAACACCACTGGTTTGTGCATTTGCCAGTATTTTCAAACTCCTTAAAAATGACCTAACACACCAGGCACCTTTGGCTTTATTAGCACATCAGTGTTTTCTTCACACACTCAGTCTTGCCAGGTAGAAAGACTGCCCAGTAGAAAGACAGGATTGTCACCTAAATGAACATTCAAGCAACACAATTACTGGAAAAAAAAACCCTGTACAAATAGAAGGGAGACAACTGTAGTTAAGCACATTTAATAAGACAACATGAGACTTTACCTAGGAAAGCATAAATGAACAAGCCCTCTAAACCTACAACAAAAGCACTTCAGATACTTCACTCAAGAGGCATGGTGACCATACTTTCAGTAACACTCCCAGCTAGGACTGTGCTCACTAAATTTTAAGCCTTAATAAACTGGATTTTTTTTTATTTTTGAATTGTCATCTGCTGACTTTCACTTTGGAGAAGCACTGAACTATTGCAACAGCCACCTAATGGATGTAGTTTAACATTTTCTTGAATTAAAGGTGATTAAAAAAATACACTAGTCAAAGGTACATTAAATTACTTAAATCTCCTACTTACGTTTCAATAAATTATGCTGTAATTTTATGAGTCAGATACCCTCCTCCCTTTCAGTTCAGCTAAAGCTTAAGTAGTGTGATCCTTGCTGGCTGCACTGAAGGCACTAACCTAAGATTTTTGGCTAACAGTAGCCCTTGAATCCTTTCATTCTTCTCTTCATTACTCATTCCTGTTTCACTATCTGAACAATAAGAAACACATTATGAATCTGAAGTTTTCCCATTCTGGGAAACATTACATTAATTTGAAAAAAAAACCTCAAGGAAATGTGCCTACAGTTAATAAAAGACACAAACCTTTTCTGAAACTATACCTTGTAGTTGAGGGATTTCATAATTAGAACATAATTACTCAGCCATATAATGTGTCAAATTATTGAAAATGATTATTTGTTCAACTACAGATAAAGAGAAGAATGAATAAATCTGGAGCAATAGATAAAACCAATTAAATGAAAGTCCTTCCCTTTAGCATTCTTCTAACACTTTGGAGACCACCTCTGCATCCAGTACTAGTTTACATGCACAATTGCTGTGATAAAACTCTTAAGCTGTACAGATAGCACAAAGCCCAGCAGTAAATAATTCAGTACAAGAAATGGCTGCAAAGAGGGACAGCTGGTGCTGACAACACCATCAGCATTTCTGCTACTACATGACATACAGTCAGTTATGAGTGGAGTAAGGTTGTGGAGAAGACAACACAGATTCCAGGTTAAGCTTGGAGTTGTTAAGGGATTTCATTATTACTTGTACAAGAGCCAGCATCCTTTAAACTAGTGTTCAAAATGAAACTACCTGTCTTCAAAACAGAAGGTCTTTGCATACGAATTCAAAGCAAACTAAGAGAACACCTAAAACATGCAGGGAAAGATTACACCTCTCTTTGGTGTAAAACCTAAAAATGAGTTATCGCAGAGAATATCGTCTGAGTAAGGAAGTTGGTCAAACATCCCTTACAATACTGGAAAAGCACAACAGAGAGTAGGAACCCCCACAGGCAACCCTGCTGCCTGACCAAACAGGCAGCCCTGGTGGAGTCAGTACCACAGACACCTCCTGGAACAGCCCAGCAGCAGCTTGTCTGAAAAGCAGCTGCCTGCCCTCAAAGTTCAACAGGCCTCAGAGTGATGACATACAGGAAAACTCAGCAGAAACAATAAGGAATCATAAGAACAAAAGATTTAGAAACAGTCCCAAAGGAATCAAAAGCCATGCATGGTTTCTCAGGCAGATGGATCAAATCATCACCCCTAAGTTGTTCTGCTTTACCAATTTACCAAAGGAGCCTTTCCACCTGTACTTGAGAATTGGAGTTTTTATTTTACTTCCTTGCCAGTGCACCTTGATTTTTTTTTTCCTAATACCCAAAGCTCATTAAGTCACAAAAAGAAACAGTCAGTTTTGCTACTCAATCATGAAACACGCAGTGCTTTTCCTTACCCACTAAAACATAGAGTCATCAAGAGTTCTTGCAACTAAACCAAAATCAGACCTCTGGTCACCTGCTTTTCTCTACCCCTCCATTACACAACAGCACAATTCTTGCTGCAATGCAACTTCAGCAATGCACAATCCATCCATAAATTGAAAAGTGATCTGTAAGAATAGCATTATTATTCTGTAGGCATATGTAAAAATCAAGAAATTAATGAGGTAAACCACACTGAGAAGATAGCTAGTGATAAGTTAGGGATCCACCATCTTAATTAGTACCAATAATTACATTCTCCTTCAAAGAAACTGAGGTGTAAGAAACAGTAATATTGTATTTTCCTGCACAATAATAGAACATTGACTTTTTTTAAACAAAAGAAAGGATACTGTCTGACCAGCTTCAAAGGTGAATTATGGTCATTTTTGAGGCCCTGAATGTGTAACATCAGGCCACATTACTCATGTGGCAAATTTAAATAAAGATAAATCCAGTCAATGTAATCTTTTAACTGAAGTATGAGATTGGGAATCAATGGAAAAGTGTCCCTGTCTCAGCACCTGACCTAGATGCCCAATAGCAATATTTATCTAGCTTAAGAAGTGCTGAACAAAACAAAAGCATTATGTAAAATACTATGTACATAAAACGCACAGTCCTATTAATATCACTGCTTTTAAAGACATGGATTGATCAGTATTTACTTTTTAGGTATTATACTGACATTTAAATTTGACAAAACCTATGGCAATCTCCCCAAAAATCCCAATTTGCATAATCAAAACATTGATCTAACAGTGATACAAAGTTTCAAAGAGCATTCAAAGTGAGTAAGAACTCACTTGTGCAATGGAAGTCCAACCTAGCCAGAAGAAAACAAAAACAAAACCAACCCCAGAACACTGACAGTAAAGAACTCCACCCCTAAATTACTATTGCAGGAATGAGAATCAGCTGGTGTAGTACACAACAGCCATTCAGCTTCCCTGCTACTAGTGTGGACTGATTCACAGCCACCTCCTTGAAGTCAGTAGGGCAACCCCCTACCCAAAGGGGGTACCAGGGTCATAAAAATGCACTTCTTGTCATTCCGGTTACATCATCATCAAAAGACCATTTGCCTTTTTATAAGCCAAATTAGCCCCCAGATACCTCTAATGAGTCTCAGTTTTTCTGGGTGGTATCAGAAACCATTACATTTAAAGTTGATGCACTTCAGAAGGAAACTGGAATGGCTGAATTTTTGTATTTATTAGTACAGAATCAAGACATCAGTACCTCAGAGGCACGAGTTATCTAAAATTATCTGTTGTCTTTACGCAGAAAACATGTCTACAGTAAATGAGAAGTGTATATAACCATCAACTAAATTGCTGCTGAAACTCACATGACATGTAGACATTTTACCTAATGTCAGAAAAGCAGTGCTACAAGCCAGAACAGTTAAATGTCTATTACACAACTTGTGCCCCACCATAGTATCAAATTCAACAGCACTGAGCACACACCATCCAAACTTGATTTATTACAGCTAATTGCTAATTAGGGTTATTTTTGAAGCACTGCTGTTTGCATTGCACTAGATTTGCACTTCGGGAGAAAACAGGATTTACAAGGTCAGAATGAAGTTTAAACATTTGTATACAGACTGCTTCATTCCCCTCAGTATTGCTGAAAGGTCTTTGCAATCTGAAGACAACAGTATCTACACGTCATGTTATTAAAACTGGGCACTCCCAACTTTGTATAAAGCAGTCACTAACATGGAATAATTCAAAATAGAATGGCAATGGTTACCCAGACAACTTTCTAATTAAATAATGGCAGTAGTATCACTGTGCTTACGTGTACTACATTAAAAATGGAACAGTGCCTCACTAACAATGCATTGGTCATAGCCTAAAGACCCCACCTGCCAGCATCAGCTCTGGGCCATCATATTGTTACCCACCAACCCACACATCCCACATCCTCTCCCACAGCCAGCAATTCTGAAGACGAACACATCAGGAATTCATGGGGGCTCCTGTTTCAAGTTCCTGACTATTAAGACTCATTTAAGAATTGTTAGTAGTAGAATGATCCTCAACATCAAAACTTGGCTGTTTCAGAAATCAAACCCCACTGTAGACTACACTATTCCTAATTTAAGCACCCATCTTCTCATGCCCCTAACAGATTTCGTAGTCTGGTGTTTTGGGCACTGTGGCAGCATGTCTGCAAACAAAACACCACCACACAAACTAGAGCCCAAGCCATCTGCCTGTAGTGCTGGATATCCTGGTGCCTCTGCCAATACCTAACACAGCTGTCCTCATCTGTACTGCAGGGGAGCTATGCTGAGGCAAGGTTTAAAGAAGGGAAAAGGACTAATCCACCTTTCAAAACTCAATTACACCTGTCAGTAACTATAAAAGCAAACTGTCAGGATGCTGCAAAACAATCCCTTCAAAAACAAAGCTTTAGTGTGGTTAGACCGGATACAGGACACTAACATGCAGACTGTACAGCGTGAACTGACTATAGTGAGAAAGTATGAATGCTGAGTGACCTCTAATCAAGAAAACATGATGTGCCTAGACTTACCAAAGGTTTCTCTTGAATTATCACCTCACTTCAAATTTATTTTTAGATTTTCTATAACTCCGAATCTTCTCTAATCATTAGCTGTATCAGCAGTATGAGAGCATAAAGCACTGTTATTTTTAATTTCAAGAGACCTATCATATTTCTGAATGTACTGCTAGCATAATCCAGTCAGGCTGTGGTTTCATAAATCCAGAGAGTTTTCTTGGCATATTATTCCAGAGATGAAGACAGCTAGTGCAAAACCTCATGGGAGTGGAGATTCACAGCTTTGACTTCACCAAGTCTAACACAGGGTCATGCTTAAACATGGTTAAAAGAAGAAACAAAAATGCAGTGCTTTATGTACCTGCCTAAGGAGACAGTTCAGAGAATTTGCTTTTGGTATGAAAGAAGAACTTGAGTCTTTCCCATGTCCCTAGAACTTTATTCATATTTTGGAAGCATGCAGGAGCCTGAAGGAAGGAGCTCTCGAAACGGAGTGCTATGGAAACAGGACAAAGACACTTTTCCAGCCCCAAAGCATGTACACTACGGCATCGACTTGTCCCTTACCAGGGGTATATGGTTCCCCACTGTGTCTTAATGGAAGATATATTTGCATCAGTAGAAGGCTGCTTACCAACCAGCTGTTCCTTCCTGTCGTCCACTTTTTTTTGAAAGGAAAGCCACACTTCTCCTTCCTATCCTCCCCCACCAGACTTCTACAAGTACAAAAGGACTGCAGCACATGCCAAGGGTCAGACCTCTTCAGCACTGCTTGACAGTAAGGGACTGGATGCCACAGGAGTTGGTGTTTTCCTCTGTATTACACCACATATAATATACATTGCTGTTTTGGATAATCCTCCCCAACCAACACATGGTCTCAGAAAACCTCTGCAATATAGCAAATTTGGCGTCCACACTATTAATGATATGTTCTGTATCAGTAGCTTCAGCTACTTCAAAGGTTGATCAGGAGCTCAAGTCACAGAGACCCACAAGCAGCTCTGTAATGGGCCAAGCTCCATACTCAGTCTCCACTATAACTGCATTTCCCTGCAATGGCTTTGGACATAAAGCCACCGGTGGGAGCTCCAATTCAGCCCTCCCCTTGAAGCGCTGGCAAGGGTTCAGCCCACTCACTACATGGAGAAGCCTGACTCAGTGGATTTTATCTAACCTCAGGATCTCTCAGGAAAAGTCTTTGAGGAAGTACTGAGAAGTGGGATGGGTAGAGAAATACATTGTAGGAAATAGTTATTCTCTTGACTCAAGGAATAAATCTAGATCTCTTTGGAACTTTTGAGTAAGCTCTTAAACTCATTCACTTTTGCTTACTCCACTCTGTGATCATGCACTCTTTTACCATTGCAAATATTGTCCTTGACGCAGGCTGCACATGTTCATACAGCATCCAGCAGCCTGGACCTTTTTTAAAATCTTGTGGACATTGCTACAATATAAATGTTCAGACTCTGAGGAGTTACTTCTGACTGCACTAATGAGACAAGCATGATGGTTCTGTACAATATATACACATTATACACGAATTTTATTTAACAAGTATCTTGGCTGTGATGTAAACCCATCCCTATTTAATTTATGTTTGCACACATTTGGACTGAAAATTAGAATTAATAGAAAGCTAAAATAAATAAGAGTTCTTTCTGGTCTGTGTGAATGGTCAAGAAAGCCCAGAGCAGAAACACTTGATTCCCCCATAACCCAAGCACAGAGTTTGCTGACTCCCAGCTACTAAACAGCCTTGTCAGACACCATGGATTGACTTGGTGCAGGGGGGTGAGGTGAGGGGTGCACAGAATAGAGGAATTTTCTCCATTCATTGGGCAGTCTTCCCCTCTCAGTACAGAGTAGGGACTAATGCACGTAAATCCCTGGTTCATCAAGGAGTGAATAGACCTTTTGTTGCAGTCTATTACAGTTATAAAGATTCTGGCCACGCTTCCCTTGCCACCACCATCCCCTCCACCAAAATGAAAGGTAGAGCTTAAAAACACAGAAACAGATCAGGATGCAGAACACGCCAGAACAGCCCGTCTGCACCAAGAAGGAAAGAAAAAACCAAACCTGCCAACCCCCTTTTCAGGGCCTTACGACACCACTTTTGAGAAGTTTTGCTCAGGCAGCTGACATCCAGTTTTCGTCTTCTACTGCAGATGTGCGGCCTTCCTGCACAATAGGCGCCTGCAGCCCTGGCTCCCTTCCAGGTCCCACTGTGTGACAGTAACAAAAGGCGAAGCTGGAAGCCCTCAGCTACAGCACAGCTCTAAATGATTTAGTGACCACAGCGTCCAGACCTTGGCAGCAGCTGCTGCTTTAAAGGGACATTACCCAAGGAGTCAGTAAACCACAGAGGCAGGGTTTTTTTCACACTAGATTTGAGAAGTTCTGCTCAAAATTGAAATGGTTCTGCCACATTCCTTTAAAAATTTAAGGAAGCAAGTGGGGAGATGGGAGAGCACAGGACAGGCAGGGATTGTCATCGGAAGTTGTTAGTGCCATACCACAGAGCCTAAAAGGCCATCTACTATAGTATCCTCCACATAAGGATTTCAAGACACTCTAGTGATGGCAACCTTCCACCTCCATGGCCATGTGCTATTTTCACTTTAGAACAAGAAAAATAGAACCCTGAGATTAAACCAACCACTAGTGACCAGAACAACTTAAACTCAGGATGACACTACACAGACACCTTTTCTCCTCAGTGTGTGGACAAAATTACCTCTTCACATATTAACATTGCATCATATTACAAATTTCCATTTTCTTTTATGCCCAATCACACACAGCCACAATGCTACAAAAGGGCTTTTGCACAGAATTTACACTGAACACCATCTCCAGCTTGTGAAGGGGAGCATGCTCAGCACTGAACATCAATGTACACCATACTTCAATGGATACTGCTCTTGGAGAAGCATATTATAAGTTCCCTGCCAAACTCCACAGCAGTTTTTGAGTACCTACTCCAGAAAGTTATGGGCTAGAAGAGCTGGATTGTTTCTACATAATACAAGATCCAAACAAATCCACAAATCCCTTCCAAGCTCCATGAGATATTTTACTTCTTCTCTGAGATGCGGAATAGCTGTGCTTTTGCTACAAACTTCTCATAAGCATCAGAGTAATGTACCAAGCTAGTGCAATCTTCCAAAAAACCCCAATAAAAACAAGGAGTGCCTTTGCTCAGCATTCAAGCCCTTTTGCCCATAATTTCTTTTCTATGTTCTCATAACATACAGGCTTGAGGCCTTGACACAAAATGGGTCCTTGTCTAGTTCTGCAGACAACATGTCCTCCCAGATTCTTTCTTTGAAGCCTCTTGCAGCCACCTTGGCTATAGTCACACTATATTCATGATGACAGGCTGCATCGCAGCTCCGAACCTCTGTCAGTGGAGCTCCAAAATCAAGAGAACTCAGCTCCTTTCCAGAGCTCAGCTCCCCTTCTTCAAACTGCCACAGTCTGCACCATAAGTACTGCCTACAGGAACCCTGCAGGCAAATGTAGGGCAAGTGATCGACCAAAAAAATCACCAAGTATCTTGCTGCAAAAAAATAATCAGTAGCCAGCTGTGCTAAGTTGCACCAGTAACTTAGTCCAAGAAATATACATGTCAATTGAAGTGAAAAAAAAAAGATTTACATGAACAGTATCTACTGTGCAGTAAATACTCAATTTCTGTCAACGGAGCACTAATGAAGATGGATAAACACTCGTTTTGCTAATCTTCCTCCTTCTCCTCCCTCCAGAGTAATTTAGTTACCCACAGGGAAAAAACGTACAAGAAGAGGCTGATAAAAGAGACATATCAAAAAGGTGCACATATTTCTATATGCCACAAGCAGGTAACAGCAGCACTGCTACAGCTCTGTTGGAAGGGGGAAAAGTACAATTTGGTATTTCTCTGTGGAGGCTGAAAGTAATTTTAAAAGGACATTTTAAAGCCACCCTTCACCACCTGCAGTCAAATGGTCATTACCAAAAAAAAGCTCTGTAATCAAAGCACCCACTAACTGCTGAGGAACACTATTAATCCACTAAGCAGCACTGCTCCATGCATTCACTCTGCAGCCACACCAAGCAAGTAAAACAAAGCCAGGCTCCCTCAGTTGGACTTTCAGCTCCTGAGTGGTGATGGTGAGACAGGGCAAGGAATGTAAAGACATTACTGTGCTAACCCATGAACAACGGCTGATTTAACTGAGACCCAAGACTGCTCATGTGGTTACTACCTTTGGCCACTTGCCTTGCACCACATTTTGGGCTTGCCTGCTGTGATAGCAATGCATGAACAGGGTTCAGGTCTGAGCTCTGGCATTTTCAGTCAACTATATTAATGTCATGTCTCTTTCAATGACTTCACTGTGAGGAAAGGGAAACAAGCAGGAACTGCTACATGTTCTGTTGGACCTTTCTTGCTCGGAACAGTGGGGAGGGAGAAAATGCCTTTGCAAAACATATGGTTTGAGCAAGTAGGGGCAGTAAGTGCTTTGCTCTACCAGCATGCTGCTACACACAAGGAGACATCAGTGAGAGGCGGCAGCACAGTAGCAAATCTGGTACCAGGAAATGTTGTGTAATGTCAAACACACAGAACAAAAGAATGATTTCCTACTCCCCCAGTGGAATATGTCCTATCTAGCCTTACACTGCACTCTAAAACACAGTGGCTGCCTGATCAAGCCAAGCAATATAGAGTGGATAGGATTTGAAATTTTTTTCCTACCTCACTGAAACAAAGCTCAGGAAAATGGTAACAGCTAGCCCAGGTTTCTGTAGCACCACAGTGGAAATCAGAAATCAATTCATCTTTGAGCCTCCGGCTTACCGGAAGCATCAGGAATTTAAACAACCAAGAGCTGGAATGAGGGAACGGGGAGGGATTCACAGCATTTGTTAGGCAGCAATCTGTCTTTTTGCAGTCCTGGCTGTGGTGCTGACTGACCATGTTAAAAGAGTGCTCCCCTAAACTGGAGAAGCACTGACCTTTAGGAACAGGGCAAAAAAATCAAAGGAAAACAGCAGTTTTTCCTTGCTAAAGGAAATAATTTCATTGTTGCATAGGCACCTGCAACTTCAGACTGGTCTGGGAGAGGATCTGATGCCCTTAAGTAGCGGTGGTTTCACCAGTGCTAAAGGCAGAAGTTGCTCCCTACAACACATCCACCAGGTCTCCCAGTCGTTTGAATGGGCTGGGGCTGTGCCAGGAAACACTGCAGACCGTTTGGGTCAGGGGCACTGCCGGCTGCCAGCCACCACTGCTGCTTGACGGGCAGCATGGGAAAGCTGGGATTCCTGCCCAACATGGGGCAAGAGACAGGTTTATCTATGATAATTTCACAGCGTTCTCTCGCTCCATTTCCTGGTTGTATTCCAGGTCCATTTTGTTATGCTGTAAAAGCATTACGTGCCTGTGATCATGGTGACAAGACATACCATGATAATAGTGCAGCTAAAGGCAGCAGGCTCTGCAAAAGCAGAGCAGGCAGGTTTGCTTTGTTCTCGGCAGTCGGTTCCAGAGTGCAAGCTACTGAAAGACAAAACAGGGTTTTCCAGAGATAAAGGCCTCAGTGCCAGGTATCCCATGTATTGCTACTGACTCTCACACTTATATGGCAGGAGACTAGTCACTATCTGCTTTGCACCACATTTACCCTTGTTTTGCAAATGCAAAATGCATCCTGAAGCCTTTTATGTTTATGTGAGAAAGACAGCAAAGGCTTATTTCAAAAGACTTTGAGCTCTGGTAGAAGGACCATGCCTATTCCCTCCTTTACAAAACCTGCCCAAGTCTCAGATTTATGTCATTTGCTAGGATCCCAGCTGACTGTGACAACTTAAACCCAACCTGAAACACATGAAAACTCAGCACCCGCTCCCAGAGCTGAAAGGAGTGAGGACTCCAAAAAGTTGAGCTGTAACAGGCAAATGTATTTTTAACAAATTCTACTTCTATAAATATTACAAAGCGTTCTGCTCTTTGGAGGCTGCTCTGCTCCCAGTGCTGCTGACATTATGGTGACATTTAGGAGGCCGTCACTTTGCCTTACTGCCTTTCATATGCTGGTTTTGTTCAAGGGATCAGAGAGACATATGAAGACACAAGGGCTGCTTATTCAAACTCTGCTCACTCACTGACCTGCTGCTCACGCGGGAGTCAGGAGCACAAAGGGGCTCTCCATGTCAAGTGTATTGGCTGCCTCTGTCTCCACCGCTCTGGAATGCATATAAATGCAAAGGACACTAACCCTAAGGTGCCACCAAGGCACAGGCACGAAGGGAAAGGGAATCGGTTTCTAAAGCTGCTCAAGGGCTTCAAGTAGTCCCAGCTGGTACTGCACCCTGTCCACACAACATAAAGGCTCTTCTTCATTTATTGATTCTCGCATTTGTTCTCTTCTCTTTTTTCCCCACATCCTCTGCCCTCCCCCTCCATTTCTCCCCTTCCTTGCACTCTCTCTGGACCCGTTGCCAGCTCGGTTGTGAGGCCGGCGTGCAGCATGAATGGCACCAGACTGGAACGCACCCCAGACCCTGACATTGTCTCCTCTCCTGCCCTCAGCCCCCACCACGCTGGGCTCCAGATCCTGCACCCACAACACCGAGTGTCTAACTCACTGACTGCTGCCTTTGTGCCAGCTTCCAGCTTCATCTGGAGTTATTCTGTTATTAAAATATAGGGTAGCTATGCAGCAATAGGCAACATATATTTAAATTAAAAAAAAAATAATTAAAAGCGTTTTCCCAAACCACGTTAAGGCAGACACCAATGCTTGGATTAGGATCCTTTAGGATCCTGTTTTGCATTTCAAACACTCCAGCCCAAAGAAGCACCCTGTCCACAAGGTAGGAAATTACTCTTACATACCTAAACAGGTGCTAAGCGACCAGTTACCAGATTACATCTGTACATCAGCACATTAGAAAAAATAAGTGCTGCAACTATTAAAAATCCAGCTAAAAAAAGAACAACAGAAACTTTGTTGGTTATTTCCAGGATTCAGATGTTCAGTCTCATTCAGGGTGAGCTGCCACTGGAATATCCAGTAACAGTTTCAACTAAATTTAAGACTACATGTTTTCCACATCACAAAAATCCAATATCACACACTGTTCTGGTTATTTTGAACAGATATTACACTGCTACTTAATGTGCAGAACCCCTGTTCTCATTTAAGCAGGTGCTTAATTTTAGGGATGGAGAAAGCTCCAAACTAGCACAACAGATCCAGAGCTCACTGTACCATGTGTTCTTTGGACTGTGTTTTGTTTTGCAAAGATATATAATGTTTTTCTTAACAGAAAAGTTCCACAGACTTTCTTTTCTTACTACAGAATATAAAAGCCTCAACAATGGTAGTGTTGCAGCTCCAACAGAACTCTCTCATAGCAGTCAAAGGGAAAATAACAAGTCTCACTTCAGTTTACACCAGCAAAAATGGTTTGAAGATTTGTTTGAACACTTAACAAGATGGTTTTGGCTTCCTTTAACATTTAACATAGACATTGCTATGCTAAGAGGATTGTGATTCACAAGAACTGCATACTTGAATAGGATCATTCCACAAAAATATCAGTCTACCCTAGGAAAATTGCCCATCTCTTTTTGTAATTCAATGAAAATGCAGAGCACAACGACTGTAGTTATTTAACCTTTCATCAGAAAAACTGTGAATATCTGATAATAATAAGTACAATCTATAAAGGCTTCAAGTCAACACTTTTTATAAGCAGATTTGTAAGGTAATAAATTTTCCATGACTTAACGATCAGCTTTGCCTATGAAAGCCAATGTTGTAATTCCCAATTGATTGTAGATGTTAATCTTGCAAGACTCTTGTTCTTATGCTGTGATTTATTAGCTGAATTAATGACAGATTGCACTGTTTAAAACAAGCTGCTGTTTTACACAATAAACCAGGAAGCTCTGTCCAACTGAATCACTGCAAGGATGGGAGGAGGGTAGCGTGCAAGGTGAAACTGCTCACCATACCTGAGCTAATTTATCTTAATGCCTTTGAAATGCAGCACTAATTGTTTAACAATTAACCCTATGACTGAACACCAGGAGAGCTGAATGGCAGCAGCTATTCAGGCTCTCTGCAGAGATTGCAATTCACATCCAGTCTCTGCAATTCATTTACATTGCGACATTCTGCTTTCTCATGGAAAATAACAGAAGATTCCCCCAACCCCCCTGCCACACACACTCCTTTAGGTTTGAAGACATTGGAGAAGTCCCATGTGCTTTCTGTATATAGGTATGTGGCTAAAAAAGGAAAACTGCAGAGTAAGGACAGATCTGTTTCCTAAGGCTACCACATTCTCATTGCTACCACAAAGCGAGTGCCAGTATGTGTAGTAAAAGTTTTCACCTTCTCTCCAGCTTATTCATGCTCTACCTCTTCAGAAACATTTCTGGTGTAGGTGCCACAAACCTGCTCTAACAATGCAGTCAGACAGAGGGCCAAAATTGTAGTGGAAACAATGACAATTCCTTGGTTAGTCTTAGTGTGCAGGTTTTATGAATTGTGATGCTGTAATAAACGCAGACCTTTTCCTGTCCGCTCTGCCATGGAGACACCACACATGACATGAGAGCACGAGCTGCAAACTGCGTGTACGTGTGAAAACAAACCCTACAATCACCGGGCAAGTATTGACAGTGATTTAATTCTGCTGCAGAAGCCCCAAAGTAAATGGCTCCCACCTTCATTTGCTTTTTAAAAGCTGGCCTCTGAAGGGATCCCTCTGTTTTGCAATGAATTTGAACTTGCTTCTGCGCTTCTTCCCAAGTGCTTCAGTGACTGGAGGCACTTCCTGTGCCGCAGAGTGCCAAGTGTTGCCAATTCCCATTGAGTCATCGCTTGCAGCTCCAGTGCCTCACTCCCTCTTCCCTGCTACTCCCTGCCTAGTCAGAGCAGTGGCATATGCTGCTCTGTGGTACGGCTTCAGAGGTGAGTGCAGATTTAAAAATAAGTAAAATCAAATAAAGGAAGCAAAAGAATGGAGCCTTGCATGGCTGCTTGTGAACAGGTGTTAACTCACCGACAGTCACCTCGGAAGAGTCACACCGAATCCCTGGGACCACGGCTGTGATCGGTTATTAACAACTGGCCCCAGCCATCTGCTGGTGGTCAAGCTCCATGATGTGGCAATCAATTACAGCTGTTATCTTGTCCCAGCTTTGACAGATGTTCCTCTCTTTCATTGTACAGTAATTACTAGTTAGCTGCCAGCAGGCTTCACACTTTAATTGTGGTGCTAATTTGAGACAAAGAGAGGAAAAAATAGGGAGAGACAGACAGGGAAAGGCAAAAGCTAAGACAGCTGTGGCAATTGGAGCACCCATGCATTAAACATTTATTTACAAACAATAGGTGAAGGCAACTGGTTACCCCAGTAAGACTTTAAAAAGGGACAGTTGAGCACCATCCAACCACACCATAGCCTGCAGTCCTTGTTCCTTTCAGGGGGGAAAGAGGGACACTTCTCATTCCTTGCCAAACAAGACATGCTAAAAATACCTGGCAGCCTTCTGGCAATGCATGGCTTCATACTGCCATACAGTGTGGTGCCAACTGATTCACAGTAGTGAAAATTGCATGGATAAAAACACAGGGTGGAGTTTTGATTTTTTTTTTAGGTTTTTTTTTAACCTTCTTAGAGAACAAGCAACCTGCTTAAATTATAACACAGATGAACTCATGCTGCAAAACACAGGCAAATGCAACCCATCACCTTGCTAGAGAGCAGGAGCAGGGATCACATAGCACCTGCTCTGCAATCTGGTGTTCATGGAGAGCCTTTGGAGATGGCCAGGAACAAGCAAGTGGCCTGTTTGATCAGACCAGGAGCCAACAAGGTAGGAAACCTGGTGACTCTCTTCTTATGTAACCCAGGGCTGTGAAGAATCTTCATTAAAGGGACCTGACATGATACATTCTTTTCTTCTTGGCTGCTTTAGTTGTAGCATTTCAGTGTAATTTCTATTTTGTCTTAGTTTCTGTACACTACCTAATGCACACCCATATACCGCATAAAAATACTCTAAAATGACCATAACAACAAACAGAGACCCACAGTAAAATCCTCATCCGCTGCTTTTTTATGACACTCAATAGTTTAAGATGTGCTTGTCTCCTCTGTTTACACTGCAATAGAAATATCTTTTTATAAGGTGTTAATATTCAAAAGGCTGTCTGTAAACATGTTTCAGAAATCAAGTATCAAACGTCCACTGGAAGTCTGAACAATGAGCAGAAAAACATTCAATTGGTAAGAGCAATTCTGCAGCAAGCTACACCCTCCTAAGATGTCCAAATCTGCATTAGCTATCTTCTTTTTTATTTAGTTCACAATGGACATATTTCAGCTGTTGAATATTTATTGAATCTTTCAGTAGCACTTAGGCTGTGGTTCGGTGATGGGATGTGTTTGGCAGTAACAGTGGCATACAGCAGTTCCTGTCACGCTCGCTCCCTTTCCTCAACTGCCCACCCCATGCCCGGCCTCATGCCACTGCATGCTCCCTGCTGCAAGTTGTGGCAGCACAACTATTTCAACACTAACTCAGATCAGGAAATGAAGAAAGGCAGAATGAATTAATACCCTCATTTCACATTAAAAAAAAAATACAGGGTGGAGGACACTATCTTGTGCCGGCATAACTGACACTGGTTTCACAAAACAGCTCACAGCTACCCAAGGATCAACCAATTGCCTGAACTGGTGAAGGGGTGGTTAAACCAGACAGCTTCCACCAGTGTGGAAGAGCTCAGCCATCTTAGAAAACTTACCCTGGTACAGCACATCATGTGTGTGGGAATGAGAAACACAGACCCACTCATACTCTCGGTATTACTGAGAACTGCTTAACAATGAGACATGCCCCCAGTTTAATTGGACACAGTCAACTGCAGGCATCTGGACTGGAGCTCAGATTTCTGGTGTGCTCAAATCCACTGATGTTTTCTGTCTAAAAACTTGGGGGTTTTTATGTGCTCTCAGATTTTACATTTTAATGTCACTTACTGATCTTTTGATTATTTTGCCGTCATGATCTCAAGCGGTGTTGGTAATTTCATATTTTATTATTACTTTTTTATTGGGAGAACTTCTGAAATCAAATTGTTGGAAAAATGTACAAGGTTTTGGTGGTTGCTGAACAAAACCAGCCAGCTCCTGCTGATAATGGCAGTGTAAGTTAACTGTCTGAGATCACCACATGGCAGCTGTCAAGGGAAAAAGGGGGAAGGGACAAAGCTGTACAGTTTTAACATGTTTCTAGCATTGCAACTAGCAGAAGAAGTCGTTTTACAGAAGCAGAACTATGTGGTTCACTGACCAATGATTTGAAATGGCTTCTCTGCAGGAACTGCCATTTATCTGGATTACTGCTTTTTGAAAATTGACTTTGGGGCAGTTCTATAAGCATCTGCCAGACAGCCAGGTGTTATGGAGATAGACAAGAAAAACAGGTTGATCAAAACCCTCTAGGACCTTGCTACCTGACAAAGTAAAGTCAATGGCTTTGAAAATAAAATCAAGAACCATAACTGCACCTGCAATAATAATCTCTCTCTTCGTTGTCTGCTTACCAACTGATGTTAGTACTTGACTTCTAGGCATCCTACTGCCAAGCTGTCTTTTCCCTTTGTTTCAATGCACTGGTTCTCCTCTTCAGAGAGATACTTGAGAGAGAGTTTAGTCTCTCTGGCTTGAAAGAGAGTTACAAAACATGTTTCCTGTCAGCTTAAGTTCTGGACTACATCCCCCATGCTACTGTGCCACAGATGAGCAAATACCACCTTTAAATTTCTGAGTAACCTGAGAGATCATTTGACCATGATCCTACTATGATTTTTCCTGGAAATATTTCCAATAATTATGTGCTAGACAAGCAGCCAGCCATGATCCCACAAGGTCATATCACTGCCATGCCATTCTTCTCTCGGACACCACATCAGTACAAGCAATACAAGGTAAAACTGCACTGCTCTTCTTCCCTTTGTATCCCTCAAAAAGAGCCACATAACCCCCAGGGAGTAGATCCCTGGAGTCAGAAGGTGCTGACCTCTGATCTCTGCCTCCACCACAGAGGACTTGTTAAATGCAAGGCAATCTCTCAAATGTTGCCAATGCTAAACAGGCAATTACTATGCTGATTGATTGATTACATTTCTCTCTCTAAATTATACAAGGAGAGAGGAAAATCGCTCAGAAAATGAGAAAAATCACAGCCTAACTTACAGCAGAAGTGCAGAGAACGGTTTTTGCCAGTATGCATAACAAGCAAGTGAAGTAAAACCAAGGCCCTGAGCAAACAGTCCCAAAAGCAGAACAATCTGCAGCCCTCCCAGCCAGGAAAAGACCAGGCAGGGAATTGCAAATCAACCATGACCACGTCAGGCCATGACCTTTTATGTGAAATTAACTGGAGGGGAAAAAAGAAATGAAAAAAGGTCTCCAGAGACTGATGATCCCCAAGTGCCACAGAAGTGCATCCATTCCTCATACACGCTGTGGAACCAGCACCTCTCCAACAGAAACAACACATCCCCCCTCTCTTGGTTGCATTTCTTTTCCCTTTTTTCTTATTTTTTCCTACTTTGTAACAGCTTACTTGCTTTTGTTTTCATTGACTGTTTCTTAGACAGTGCCCTTGGTCTGCAGCTGACAGCTCGCAGACAGCTGCTGCAGGTAAAACAGAGATGGTTCGAACTCTGCTCCATTTCACAGAGCAGCATGGCCCCCCAGGTCCCTACCAACTCCGAGACAAATTGCCCTGCCAAGCCCCTGCAAGGGTCACCAAAGCTGCCAGGCTCCATGTTTTTGGCAGCTCTGTGGCAGGGGACTTTGTCTCCCGCTGGGATGTACCCTGCCTTGCTGGCTTAAGGGCTTTGCCTCATGTTCCTGCCTCCACCTGCACACGCACCTCACCGCTTTTTTAGGCCTTCATTTCTCAGCACTGTTCCTTCTTCTCCCCTTCTGCAGGCATGTCCATGCTCAAAGTTTCATCCTCAAACCCAACTCTGACAGTTTTTCCTCACAAACATCATATTCCAAGAGTTGCTGCTCTGACTCACCTCTTGCTGGTCTCCTCTCCACACGCTCGCTGCAGCGCTCCCAGCACGTAGGACCCCAGGCTCACACCACGTACAGGCCAAGGCAGCCCGAGCGACACAGGCCAAGGCAGCCGGGCCTCTGAGGGGAGGGAGCACCACAGAAGCAAAGCCCCCTTTGCTGGGGATGTTGGTGACCTGAGAGCCATCCTCTGGAGCTGAGGCACTGCTGCTGACAGGAAGAGATGAAGGGCGGGCTGTGCTATCGGCCTCTCCATGGCTTGAACATGACACAGAGCTGTAGAGGCCCCATCAGGGAGAGGTTTCCTCAGGCTGCAGTGCTGCTGGCCCTCAGCCCCTCTGTGGTGAGCAGTGCCCAGCAGGCTGTATCCAGCTAGGAGGCTTCTCCAACCACATCAAACACACTGATACTGCTGGGTGTCATGGGCAAGCTAACTAGGGCACCAGCACAGCCCTCCGCCCACTGCCAGACACAAACACCAAAGAAAATAAGCAGTGAGCCAGCCTTTGGGGCCTTTGACAAGGGGATGGGGCACCCCTCCTCCCTCCCCTTTCCCAGTGCCTGCCATGGCACCAGTACATCCCCAGCACAAGACCCCACGACAACCCATGCTGGCTTTAGAACTGTATCCCACGGTAAGAATAAGTCTTCAATTCTCACTAAAGACTCCCTCACTCACAGCAGGAAAGTTTATTACAGCTGCTTCACCACAGGGCATTGCCATTTCCACTCACCCAGGCGTCACTCAGCCGCCCCATGCCCAGCGACGCTGTGGACAGTAATTAAGGCCAAGGAGCATTTTCAGGGGTAGGGAAAACAGGGGCGGATGAAGCCCAGCTGCCAAGATTTTTGATTTCTCCTCATAGGATCAGGACTGAAATGTTTTAAATAATTCCTTAAGAAAAACAAAAGGGGCTGCTGAAAAGAATAACATTATGACAGCTGCTGGGAAAGTCACCAGTGGATGAACACTAGTCACTGCACCGATCCCTGTCCCTGTGCTGCTGCTTACAGGAAGGAAAGGATTTTTATATCCTGAGCTGCAGCCTGTGCTTTCTATTTACTTTCCCCTTTCTCCCAAAGCCACTTGGGCTCGAGCTCACTGCTCTCCTGTATCCTGCCTTCAGGACAGCTTTCTCAAGTTGGAAAGGAGATTAATTCAGCTACATTTTCATTTCAGTGGTGGCAGTCCAGTGGCCACTGGAGTCAGACGTGGAGGGACTGACCTGCACCCCTGGCCTTGCACGGGCTCTGGCAGTGAACACACAAACAGATGCTCTATTTAATTCACTTTCAGGTATTACTACAGGAATAGGATGTTTGGTTGGATTAGATGAGCTTTATGATATGAGGAAATCTTTCCTGCCAGAAACACGTTATCTTCAGAAATCTTCACCCTACTTTCAAGGCCAAAAGCTCTGCTGCTCTTGCATTTTAGGACCCACTTGCTTGCTGTAATGTGCTCCTAAACAAAGTTTCCCCACAGAAGAGAAAACCGGCCTGTACAGTCATTATAAGAAATTAAAGAGAGTTTCAGATTAAGTTTAATTATGTACACTTAATGACAGGTATGTGCTTTTAAAACAACACATGTTGCACAGATGTGGTTCAAGGTAGACAACAACAAAGCTCTACCACTGCTCCAGAAAACATTCCTATGGAGCACTTCTGCACTGCTCCACCTCTGCCTCTAAACAGCTGTCAGATTATTTTTTTTTTCTTACCTAGGTTTAGCAAACTTCCCTTGCCCACTACATACACACTGTCTTGTTTCTGTTTGGTTTCTTTGGGGGGTGGGAGAGGTTTGTTTTTTAAACAGAGGCAGCACTGAAAGATTTCCTAAAGAGAATTTCCTTATCATCTCCACAGCTGCAGCTGCCTCTGAGGCTATTCCACAAGCTTCTCCTGCCTCATCACCATCTAGCTTGTGTGCAGAAAGCAGAACATGTCAGAAATCTCTGCCCTGCCTTGCATTTCCCCTTGGTCAAATATTTTTCAGGAAGTAGTTGATCTGGCCAGCAGGATATGAAAACCAAGGTCAACCACATCACTAAATGGCTGGTAAGAAAAGAAAATAATAGTATCTCTGAAGGGGGGCCAAGAAAATTAATTTGAAGGGGAAGTTATTTAGGATGAAGCTTTGCAAAATGGAAAAAAAACAATGCTATTATGTTTCACAAGACCAGTCAGAACCAAAAGATACTGTGGCATCAAGATACACACTAACAAGGGACAGACACACTCCTAATAAACACATTTACATACTGTTACATGTGACAATTGCTTTCATTCTATAGTCACTGGCTACATTTCCAGATCCTTTGATTTCTGTCCAACACAAAAACCTAGCTTGCCCTTGCTCATGAATTTTGGAAGCCAGCATGAAAATATTCCAATATGCAGAAGAGGAGAGAGCACAAATGTGCCAGCAAAAAGAAGCTCTGTGTGATCTGATGCATTATGAACATAATGCTTGCATTCTTTTCATGCACAGGAACACAGGGTCACTTCATGAATCACAGGAGAAGAAAGAAAAAAGAGGAGAAAATACTGGGGGGAAGTGCCTTATAAGTTTGTAGTTTTTACAAAGGACTTGAGAAATGTTCCGAGATTTTAACTTGCACTTAGCAAGATCAAGTCTGATTGCAGTTGATAGCACCTTTGAGCAGTGTACTGGGAAAAAACAGCCAACAACTAGCAATTGAAGAGAAGCAAAAGAACGTATCAGGGCTGCAACTCTCCTCACTATATCACAATACTTTTCTACCTCCTCACTGACATCCCTGCTCTGACTGACTCAATAAATTAACTAAGGGACCCACGCTCTAGTCATGCAACAGCTGCTGGCCATGTGCACCATCTTCACCTTGTGTCACCTGGACACACTCCAGAAGAGCAGGCAGCACCATGCACAGCAAAGCATGCTGGAAAGTGTGTGGGAAGTAGCTCCATTTCTGCTCAGTCTCCCACTGCAAACAGAACAAGTCTCTTGCCAGACCCTGGCTAAAGTTTGGCACCTTTGCCTCTTTGCACGCAGTACAGATGGCAGGATAGACGTGCCTGCTGGTGCAGGAAAGCTGTGCCAGTTCTCGGGAGGTGGCAGAGGGGAAAGGCACTAACAGAGAAGGGTCACCAGAATCAGTGCTCACTTCCCTGGTTGCAGCCTCTTTTCAAGAAGGTCCTGGAAGGATTTGGGGAGCCTTACTACTGGATGCCACTATCCAACTATTGAAACTATCTTCCTGTTCCCCACAAATCCTGTCTCCTGCTTAATGAATTACTATTTTTTTTCTTTTCTCTGAACAGCTGCTTATCTACCACTCATTTCCCTGACCATTCCTGTTGATTTAATTAATGCTTCTCTCAATATTCTCCAAGGAAACTAATGGCTTTGTTGGTCACCGAAAGGTGCCAAGTAATTTGCATGACCATTTCCAGTTAAGATTCCTTAGAATATTGCTGTCAGCTAGCGTTGTTTTACAACAAATTAATTAAGCACATGAAAATGTTTAGCTACGAGGATGCATAGTCTAAATGTGCAATGAGAAAGAGATAATACCCTTCCTGCCATTTCTCCTCCAGTGCCTCTTGTACTGCATTCACTGCAGTCTTGCACCACACTCCTGTTCCACCAGAACCCAAATAAGGCTGCAGTACAAATAAATAGAAAAGCTCCACAGATTATTTTTTTTTTCTTTCTAATGCCTGCCAGAGCCAAGCAGAAAGATCAGGCTTTGGTTTTGACTGAGATATTAAAAGTCCTCCAGAGGCTGAATACCATACAAAGGAAAATTGGATTCTAAGGCACAATAAACATGTCTTCATGAGATACTAAAGACCTTTGCAAAATAAAAATAAGTGTTAATGTAAACCAAACACCAGACATGGTACATCTCATCAGCTGTAGGCCTGCATGCCCAAGAGAAAAAAAAACATAAGCAATACTATAAACCACAAGACTGGGCTTTCAGGCAAGGCAGATGCTATTTGTGCCTCCATTCCCCAGCCCTTCTGGCAATCAAAATCATTCCATCTTTCTCCCCACTCTCAGGCCTGAACAACTATTTATTTCCCAGTTCCCATTCCCCCCACCCCCCATCTGTAAAATGCAGAAAATGAAATCCTTGAAAAGCCTCAATACCCAGAGACAAATACACTGTGTAAGACCCAGGTATTACCACACAAAGTAAGCTTGCTTAGGGGCTCAAGGATTTTTTTGTGGATATAGTCACTTATCAAAAGCAGGCTTGAGAGCACCTTACACAGCACACATGCTGTGAATCTGTAAACTTTCTATTGGCCATTTGCACATTAAAAAAGCATGTTTTAAAAACCCTGAAAGATCAAAGCACACCAGAACAGAGATTTAGATTAAAGGAAAGATAACATGGTGCAGAGATCCCTAGAGTCAACCCAGACATTTTCATGACATTTAAGTCACATCTTTATTCCTCTCTATCTCAAAAACCCCAAAGGTCTATTTATTTAAATTGGTCAATGATCAGCTGGAAAGTGAGAAAGACTAGAAATAAATAGGGATTGACACACAGTGCACCTGAAAAACGCTTTTCAGAGAAAATACTTTTTCCTATATTTGGCAAGCACATCGTACCCTTGGGGCACTAAATACTATTTCAAATAATTACCCAGGTAGGTTTGTAGAAGTCAGCTCTGATGCATCAGTGCCCAAGTACTGCAAATGAACCTTGCTTGCTCTGTGACAGCGTGTAAAATTGCTCACATGAAGGAGAACTCTCATCTTGTACGGGAACCAGAACATCCTCTGATAGCAGAGAATGATACACCAAATATCCAAGGCCATCACTCAGTAGAAATAGCTTCCAGCAAAAGAATTCTCATCAACTACAGAAACTACACCTATATGTGCAAAATCTGACTGCAGTCATGCAACTGTGTAACTATATGTAAATAAGGCATTTCATTATGTTCTGTGGTACTCTATACTTGTTTAAAAGTAACCACAATTCCCTGCCACTTAATCAAAAAAGTATATGAAGGAGATGTAAGAAATTGTTAAATGCTTAAAGTATGTCCATAAGTCACATTTTTGTGGCCATCAAAATGGCTTTGCTCCATTATATTTTAAAAGAGTAATTGTGAAACAAAGGCTTGTATGAATGTTTACAACCTTTCTTGAGATACCAGTCTTCTGGACGGGTGGTGGGACAGAGCTGGAAGTGTGGGGCACTGGCCAGGCAAAGGGTTGGTGGTGCTGCATCAGCCCTGGGCTGAAGCACAAGATGCCACCTATAAAGACACCAAGCAAAGCAAAATCCCTTGCTGAAAAGCACCTGTAAGAACAGAGTGTTCTCTCTGTCCCAAAGAGAACACATCCAAATCAAATCATTTAGCCATCACTTTTCCAACTTCTGAATAGCAGTCAAAATCTGAAGCTGGACCACTGTCAGGAGTGAAAAATGCTCCTTAGCTCATTAACGTACAACCCCACATTCAAATTCAAGATTTTATGGACAGCTACAAACAATCAGCCAGACAACATTACTTTGCATTAACCAAGCCACTGTTGACACTTGACAGCAGTGAATGCATGATTTGTCTACTTTGTTTTAAAAGAGAATACTGTCAGTTTTGCCAAAACTACTTATCAAGCTTTTTAGAAAAGTCTAAAGTTCCTTAGAAACCAAGACCTTCTGGTTCCTTAACAATTAACTTTCCTGTATTGTAAACACAAGTTACCTTAATCCAGTAAAAGAGGGACACATCATGAGTTGAAACAAACTTGGCCAAGATACAAAAGAAAGCATCAAGAAAGTTCATACACAAAAGCTGAAAGACAGAAGCTGAATGGACCCATCAGCTGAGGATGCAGCATTTAAGAAGAAAAATATTTTCATAACAGATGGCTATTATCACCAGTTTTAAAGCTCATCTCTGGCCCTTTTTACAATCAGAGATCCTTAAAACTCATCTTTGGCCCTTTTTACAATCAGAGATCCCATTTTCTGAAAATTCCAGAATTCATCTTATGAAGAACAGCTTCCTAAAAGGGATCACAATTTGACCACCTGGTCTCAAGTCACTTCATCACACTAGTTAGGACTTCAGTAAGCAGACACCTGGTGGTCTAGAGAAGAGCTACTTAAATGGGGGTAGGGAAAGCTCGAGAACTGGCAGTAGGTACTACCTGTGCTCCGTGTAGCCTTGTAAGGCTCCAGGCAGAGGCAGCAGGACAGACCTCTGTGCAGCTTGCAGAATGTAACCTACTCTCTATCATCAGCCATCTCCTGGCTACTAGTCACCTTGCATTTTGGTGCTTTTTTTATTGTTGTAAGTAATACTAATTTTTAATTGGATGTTCATGCATCGATATCCCCAGAGGTGGCTTCAACCACATTTTACTTCCCCCCTTAGCCTTTTAAAACTGGTGAAGTCTACAGCACTGATTTTCAGTTGGCAGTATTTTGAGTACTTCTAAAAGTGTCTGCAAAAGGCAACTATGAGCATCACAAGCCAGACACCAAAGAAAGTTAATTTTCCTCCACTGGCACTAGCACCTCACGTGCTAGTACTCCTATTTTCTTTTTTTAAGGGAACTCAAGAAGAAAAAGTTGAAAGCCACTATTCTATAGTAAAAGACACTTCAGACGGGCAGCTATATAGTCCAATGGGAGAGGCTACAAAACACAAGCCATGTGAACATTTCTCTTGTTTTAAAGGTAAAGTGGGTGACTAAGCAGTGTTTCTCTTGGAAGTAAGCTCAAACTCTCCAAACATAAAATTTCTGAGCTTGCTTGGGAAACCTGTGCAAGTTGTACTATTACTCCAAACGCTAACAAGATGGCAAGGAGCACCCCAGCCAAGTGTGTAGGTCACACAGCACTTTTATTTGCTAATGAACATTGAAGGTGGGTTGGCCGTGGGAACAAAAACCTGAGAAATGTCCTTACTTGGCTCAGGGCATGCTCTCCATGCTCTCTGGTAAATGCAGGGAATATGTATCAGAAGTATGTATTTCAGAAGTCTGCCTGTAAAGCACTCTCTCATATCAGCAGTTCAGGCAGAGTTTTCATCCCCACTTACTGCCCCTTTGAAACTGGGGCACAGTTTCTACTTGCAAGCTCATTTAAGAGCTTAGCTGCCCCCCGGCATATATGCAAGCCGGGATCTTTGCAGCCCGCAGGAGGCAGCAGGTATTGCCACAGCAGGTACATGGCCCTGGTGAAGTTTGAAACCTCCACCTTGCTGCCTGGGCAGGATACACAGCAATTCCATCCCATCTTAGACTGCCACATCTTCTTGCCTGTGCTGCTGAATTCATGCTTTCACCCTCCAACTCCCTTCACCTTACTCTTGCCTCTTCCAACTTTTTTTTTTTTTTTTGAAACTACAAAAGTTTGTTTAAACAAAGAGACACTTGGCCTCAGAGATATCTTTTTTTCCCATTCCCTTCCCTTGCCCTTTTCCCATCAGAAATCAGCTTCGTGTGCTGTTTGTTCCACATGGAGCAGCTTTTCCTTTGCCCCTGCTCACCCCTCCCCATCAGGACTTCAAATCACAAGTTTTATGGTGCCCCTTGCACTGCAGCTGAGACTGAAGAAAGGAGGATCAAAGCAGCTGTGAATAAATAACACTAATAGTAATGGTGGTGTTACAAACATTGATTATGAATACATTTTATTTCTAAACCGCTATGACAGTCTAGACCACCCTGCAAAAGATGAGGTCCATCTGTTACACACTCTCTTCCCTGAAATCAGCACTCGAGGAGTTTGTGGGTTTGGGAGGCTTGAACAGCGCCAGCAGTCAGAAAATACCCCACTTGATATCAATTCAGTGGGTTAAAATCCCAGCAGCCAGTGACCTGTTCAGCAGGTACCATGGTGGAGAGCCCAGTAAATAAAAGAGCTTCCTGCAAAGTGTGGGTTTTTAAGGGCTGTCTGAACCAAAATATGCTAAGTCTGTAAAAACAAACATTTAGACAAGTCTAAAGATCTGGAGACATCAGTAGCCTCATTTTGCTCAACTGTCATACACAAATAGATAATTTTGCTGTTATGTTTTCTAGAGATACTTAAACTATCAGTGTTAATGTTTCAGAGTTTTAAAATACTCCTGTAAATAGAACAGGCATAAAGGTGACAAGAGGCAGGAAAGCACCGTGATGACAAGATCGATAATTGTAAGATCTCGCTGCTCCTTCGACAAGGTGTTAAACACAAGCAAGTCTCAGCACCTCAGCATACCCTGCATCAAATTTCTGCTGTCTTGGCTGCACCTCTGCAGTACTGACCAGCTTTGCAGCAAAACAGCAAACCCTGAGCACCTGAGTGCACTTGCAGAAAGTAACACAGCCATGGCAAAGCCGGAAAAAGAATGGATCCAAATCCAGGCAAAGGGGTCTCTGCTGTGCTATTGGGCTCAGGACGTGCCCATGACTGGCACCACAAACCCCACGCAGCATCTGCATGCCAGAAGTTCAACTTCCATTGCTAACTTTCAACACTTTGTCTCTCTCATGAATAATCACCATGTGTGTGCAATTACAGACCAAAGGAAAAGTGCTATTTTGCATTTTTCTCTTCAGTGCCAGAAACTGCCTACTGCATTAGGTATTCCAGAACAAGGACTTAATGGCCCTGGGTTCTCCACAAGTAATATCTATTCCGGAAGGAAGGAAGCAACTCCACTCTTTCCTTTAGAGCTGGGGCAGATCTGGGCTTCCCAGTCTCAGACAGACTCTCCCAAGAGGCAAAAAGCCAAAGAAAAGCAAGAAACCCACATAGATTTGATGGGAAAATCACAATGCGGAAGACAACACATTTGCTGATCTTACGAGTCTTTTCACTAATGCATTCACCAAAAGGATTCTTTCCCATCTAGTCTTTTTATTTTTGTTGTTTGAATGAAGGCCCTAGGAATATGCAAATATGTAAATTTTTGGATAAAACTATGATGTTAGTCATCACCTAACACTTAATTCTATGGAAAATCAAACTGACATTTAAAAATAAAGTCTATAGAGGCAGAAGAAATTAAATAGAAAATACTTTAAACACTGTTTAGACTAAACATTAATGCACATGTTTTGCAACACAATTTGAAAAACACTGCTACTATTATAGAAAAGCAATTAAGTTGTATCTTCCTTCTTTACAACACAAAGTTAAAGACTGCTAAATTGATTTTCCTGAATTTTGTTGATCTGTGACTTGTCAGTCTAGTTAGTTATCAATAGGGATGCTGAAAATGCTTCCGACGTGTATATGACAAGAATCCTTTTCCAAAGTACCAGAGACAAAGTCCCAAACAGCTGTACAGAGGTCTGGACTGTAACTCAGTTTGGACACAGACATTCTTGACAGGTGGAGGACAATTATAAGGCATGACCCAGCCTTGTGGTTCCACCTACTGAAGCAGAAAGATGTGATTTTTAGAGTAACATAGTAAATGGGTGCAGTCTCCTGTGGACAAGCTCTAAAATCACTTCATACGGTTTGAGCTTAAGTGGCCTTGATAATTAGGAGCTGAGCTGGTTTAGAATGCCCATGTCTGAAAAAAAGGACTTCTACATGTTCCTGAACTAGCTTGTATGTGCAACTCGGGCAACTGGAATGCCAAAAAAGATGGATTTACCGTTAAAAAACTATCAGCTTCTAAGTAAGGAAAGCAAGGTGGTGCTGGTAGGGGGAACCAAGACTAAATTTTAGTAATTTGGTACAACAGTCTATTCCAGTATCATAATTTTGTCTCTTTGAGCAACAGACGTTCACCACAAGGAGAGTGAAAAATCTTAGGATTTTTCCTAAGGACAACAACAGTGGGAACAGTTTTATATCCCTTTTAGCAAATCTTCGCATTTTTCTTTTTTTCACTTGTGACTTCTGTGATCATCTGATCACTCAAAGCCTTACCTGGCCTCAAGAAGCTCATGCTAAGACATTAAGAAAGTTCTACACTCTGTACAAGTATCACTTTCTCTCAAGGAATGTTTGCAAATGATGTTACCTGGACTAAACTTTGCATCAGTGAATATTAACGAGAGTAAAGTTGAAATCTGCCAGTGCAGTGCAAACACACTTCTGACTGTGCAAAGATAATTTACTGTCCTTTCAGTGCATCCCCATGGCCTGTGCTTACAGCCAGTTCACTTTTAATCATCTCTACCCAGCCCTCACACTAACTCAAAGCACACTATCTTTTCCACTTCCTTTTTCAAGGGCAGCAAGAGGGATCAAGACGAGAACAGCTAAAATATAAAACAGATGCTTTAATGTTTGTGATCTTAAATGTTACCCAAGTTTTCACAACCATGTAATTTTAAGGGCTAATTATGAAATTACTGTCTACGTTCAAAGTAATTTTCCTTCAAACGAACATGCAAGTTTCTTACCAACATCCAAGTCACCCACAGAGATGTTTTAGTAGGGGTAACAGTTCCATGTTGAGTGAGCTTGTTGACTAACCCTTCCCCCTGGTATTATTTGGTCTCAAAAGTATGAAGCATTTTGGTAATTTTCAGTCACTAAAGCTGAAGCAAAACAGATGCCAGTCTGTGTTAGTATTACAGTAAGCTTTATAACCCTAAACACAACAGAGCAATGATGTGGTAGATGCCATTGGCTTGTCTTCCTGATGTTCACATTTGAAGAAACCAAACTAAATAAAAATCCTCTTTCTTTAAATTGGACTTGACAGACTAAATTTCCAGGCTGGTCTGATCTTGCACTTTGTGCAGATACAGTGTGTACATTCATGCCAATGGAGGCAGCAGTAGGATTCAGTCAGGGATGGGGAGTGGTGGAAACAAATTACAACTTTTACTTTGAAGAAAGGTAGAACCCAGCAAAGCCTGTGGGGCATGTGTGGAGGGGACAAGGAAAAAAAAGAAAAAACAACCCTCCAGAAAAACCCCAAACCTGGTCTGCAACTTCAATTTGTGCAAAAAAGACTGTTCATTTGACCTGTACACTCTCTCTCTCTGTTCTTGAATTCCTCACTGCCTGCCCTTTAGTTCTGATTTACTAAAGGCTTTACCAGAGACTTCTCAGACTTTAGCTGCAGCTGAATGATCACTATAAGAAATGCTCAAAATCAAACTGCTATGATTAGGGGCATGTTTAACACTCCCCTAACCAGCAGAGTCAGCTTTGAGAACTACTTTGTGATCTGTAATTGTGGTCTTCAGCTAAATGTTTTCTCACTGAAAATATTTGTAACACTTTTGTTTTAACCAATACAACTACCAAGCTGGCCAGTTATTTGCTATCAGGCTCTTCACATTTCTACCACTTGAACCCAAGAAGCAATTAATGCAAGTGCAGTCCAAAGACAGTCACTTAAAATGCACAAAGAAGAATACTGTAGGGGTGCATTAGCAGCCTGCTGCTTGCATTCAGCTCCTTGACTATTGTGTTGCCTTACTGCCAATATGCGCTTGCCAATTCCAGTAACCACATTTTATAAACCAATTGTTATTAAAAGGAATCATGAGCTGCATGCACACACACAAAGCACTGCACAGCTCCTACACGCAGCAAAGAAACTTCAGTTCCTCTTAAGATACTATATATGAAGTTAAGGAAATAAATTCTACTATACTTGGGAGTTTGCAAGGAAGGAGTAAGAATGCACACAGTGTACTGTGCTCAGCTTCATCTCTAACTGGCCTGGAGTGAATTCTCCTGAACTTCACCATTAGCTCCACCAAGCATCCATGGTAGTAATCATCTTGGTTAGGAACAGAACTGGATGCTACCAAGATAAGTGTACAAAGCCAACTGTTCTGAACATTTGTCTAAGTAAAATAAGCTTTGGGATTGTCACATGCACCCCTACGGGGCAGAGCTCTGCATCATCTTCACTATCACAGCTTTCTTTGAGAATCTGTGGTTGCTCTGTAATTACATTCCAGCAGATCTGTGTACTGTTGCTGTCACACTCACACTGTAAACCAACTAATTGCATCAACAAAGATAAAGCTCACTTTCAGCCCTGGAGAGCTCCCACTGACAGAGGGGAGGTGGGGGGGGAAGAAAGCTTTGAAAGCTCAAAAATGTAACTGGATTTATGAAAAGCACACTTTCCATCTCAGGGTGTATAGCAACCCACAAAATCATATTTCAAAATTCAACCAAACACATTGAGAGGGGAGCAGAACTCAGCCAGGTAAGGTAATGTGTCATAAAATGACTAATGGTACCACTAGGACTCAGTTGACAGCAAGACAACGACAAGCAAATATATTGCTTCATTTCATTTTCCCCTCATGTTGCCTCAATAAAAGCAAGGCAGGGAAAGCAATCAGGGAAAGCACAGAATGGTAACAGAGAACAATGAAAAAACAGCACAATTTGAACTTGAATTAGAGGAAAACACACAACAGAGCAATGGCAACAGATTTTACTTTTATCTCCGCAAAACCACAGTTGTCTTCAGAACTACACTGTGCACACTTCACTTTCCCAGGGAAAATACCCCAAAGTCTATCTGCCCTTACACTGTATGCAATGTCCTTCCCAGAAGCAGACTGACCAATCTCTGTAGCTGAGGGAGATGGACAGGCTGCCCTGTATTCCCTGCACACAGCTAGTTTTCACAGGTTCATGCCCTAACTTGTTCCACGTTGATTTACTTGCACGCCTATGTCTCAAGTTTCTTTTTCCCCTTCTCCCAGACAGGGTTTTTCTGATTATTGGTCAGTCTTTGCTCTATTAGAGCCCCAAATTATTTACCTTTTAGACAGATCACCAAGCACTCCCCTTCCCACCACCACCTTGCAGGGATAAGGTTGTCCAAGACAAGGTCTCTTTGTGCCACTTGTTCCAATTCTAATTTTAGGACCAGACAGCAAGAGTTGAGAAGACAGTCACCTGTGGTTAGTCACCTATCTGTATCAAACTTCCCTTTGCCACTCCTGTTACTTTAAATTATTAAAAACGCTGCTCTTGCACATTCTGCCATGTAGAATAGGGGAAAAAAAGACCACATCAAGCTTATCAATGGAAATTGTTTCAGCAGATTTCGTGTGTGTTGTTTTTAAAAGGGTCACAAAACAAAGCTAATCCATTGATTTCAACTTCAGTCTAAGCGTTTCTGAAAAAAGCAAGCAGTCATTGATATTCACCAAAAATTCAGAAGTGAAGAAGTTCAAACTGAAGAGACTACAGTGTCATTTACTGCCACACCACTCAAAAGGATGTAACACATCCTTGACTGCTTTGGTAAGAACTAAAAATGCCAATTGTGTTTTCTAGGAATAGTGAACTGGAAAGGTTTGTGCCTCTCTGCTTTCCTTCAATCCCTAGCAGTGAGGAAAAAGACCTTTTACCTAACTCCTCAGATCAATAAAACGTCAAAAACACACAGGATCACTTGAGAATGTGGATTTGACTCACTTATTATGCCATGATTTCAACAGCCTGTGGCTGTATTGTCCACAAAAATCAGTAACTTACTAAAGTGAAAACAGCAGTGGTACTGTATTTGTGGTACAGCACCACAACACACTCACAACCTTACAGCTGGAACTTGTTTGTATTTTCTTGTGTGCAAAAGTCATCAAGGCTTTTTGGAACAAACAAATGCAGGGTTTTTTCTTAAAAAAAGTGAATAGGTGGCAATATAGCGTAATAGTGAAATAAAAATGACAAGTCATCATACGCAGTAAAGGAATTGCTTTCTCTAAAATGACTCAGCTCTGTCCTGTCAGAGGCCAACCAACACTGATACTGCTGCATCAAAACCAGATTTCATTCCTTACTTTCCCTGTACCACATATCTCTAATATTTATGGGCAGTCTGGTAATGGAGATTAGGCTATGACTTATCAGGCTCAAGTAAGGCATGTTAACATGGAATTATGGCCTTTTAGCAATAATGAAGGGTAATGTTATTTACCTGAAGAAAGAAACATTGCTGTCACAGCTGCAGCTCATGCCAGTGAGTATAATTTAGTTCAATCATTTATAAATGCCTGCCTTGCTTATGCTTTCCATTTTGATTTCCTTGTACTCCTTTCGTACTTCTTGTACTAAATCTCACCATATTTAGAAAGACAGTTTGGATGTCCTACATAATAACCTATGCAGATAACCAAAAGGAAAGCCTGACATACACTGTTATTTTGCCAAATTGAGATCCATTGACCCGTCACATCAGCTGCAGCCTGATTCTGCACAGACACAGGCACACACCTGAGGAACAGCTGGTCCTGCTGACCCCCACACCGTGACTCACACCCCATGTCAATGTTTGTGGAGCAGATGGAGACCTAACGCATATTGACAGCTCTGAGGTCACACTTCAGGTCCCCAAGATTTTTTCCATCTCTTCCCCTGCTTTGATGCAGCAAACGATCATATTTAAAGCTGAAAGGTATTCTGCATGAATAGTACACACAACCACCCTCACAATTTAAGACAAATTCTTTTAATTCTGTCATTTCTTCTATCCCTAACTAAACTCAAGGCCTCACATTTTGCTCATTCACCATAAAAACAGCTAAACACCATTAGTCATTCCCAAGATATAAGAGAGCTGGTAAGTCAGCTTCCCAAGCCCTCCAGCTCCCAGCAGCAGCTGAGAGCACGCACAAGGGATCTCTGCTGGGATTCCCCTTCCCATCACTCTTCCAAAGGATGGTTTCCCTCAACTGGGCCTCGTTTGCAAAACAAAAAAAATTATGGCAAAACATGATGAAACAATTATGCTTCCAATAAGAATCACGATGTCCCTACTATGGTTTTTTTCCTCTCAGGCAACAGCAATGCTTCAGAAAATCCTACTTCTTTTTACCTAGCCAAGCAACCAGGGGCTGCCCCACAGCACTGGCACGAGGGAGATGCATGTGTCAGGTAAGCAGGCCACAGCAAATTTGTAATTATCTGGCAAGACGAATATCATAGTTCTATAAATAAGTCCAAAGAGTTTACTGTGTTTTGCTTAACTTGTGCAGTCTTCAAGACTTCAGACTATCAAGCTATTATGTGCCTTGAGACAACTGATTTGAGGTCCAGAACTAGAGAATTCATGGAAGGAATAAGTGGACAAGGAGTTCTTACATGAAAAAAAGCATTGTGATGATGAATAGAAGGTGATAAAAATTCCAAACAATGTCCACTGGATTTTGCTTTAGAATTTGTAAACTCTCTGACCAGTTTTGCTAGTGATTAACAAAAGAAGCCCTTCAAAAGCCTGTTGATTCACAAGTCCACTCATTTATTCCCAGTATGCATGATGTGATGTTGGCACTTACGTAGACACTTGAGATTATTTTCATCCACCAATATAGTTATAACTCTGCTAATATGTCTTTCTTGTCCCAGAGATTTTTAAGCAATCTGAAGACTAATGAATCATATGGAGGAAGGATGCTACCAAGCAGAATACATGAAGCATGAAAAAAGAAGAAAGATAGATGAACAATTAATTTTCTATTACAATCAACTGAGGACATTTTCTGAGAACATTTGCTCAAAAAATACATTGTTGGGACTTCAGTTACTTTGTGACATGAACAAGATCATTCACAATAGGCAGGTTCACACCAGCAGAAAATCCCTAGCAGATTTTACAGACTAAGCAAGTTAATTTTGCACATAAAATATGAATACACAGAGAAGAAAACTTAAAATCTTAAAACTGAATTAATTCCAGACCTTAAAGCACAGACTGGACCTAAGTGTCTGAGCCTGAGCTGCTCCTCAAATAGGCCTATTTTGCTAAAGCATGATTATCATCATACACCATCATCTATCTCATGTGATTGCCCTGAAATGTTCTTAAAGTGGTTAGTAAAACTCTGGCTGTGCTAAATTATTTTCAAACTGGTGATACGCTGATTTCTAAAAATACAGAGTGAATCACCTGTTTGGAGAAGGGGGAAGTTAGATGGGTCTGTGTGACAATTTCCTATTTTACTTCAATTCAGTTAACACATTGAGTAAAGAAAAGGGGAATTCATAAGCTAAATGATTTTAAAGAAAACAAAAACTGGATTACATCCATGAGATATTTATAAGACAACACTGGACTT
Organism: Hemiprocne comata; assembly: GCA_020745705.1. Classification (NCBI taxonomy): domain Eukaryota; kingdom Metazoa; phylum Chordata; class Aves; order Apodiformes; family Apodidae; genus Hemiprocne; species Hemiprocne comata. The sequence continues at coordinate 7,138,585 of CM036602.1, read as the reverse complement.
TTAAGCTTAGAACTGCAACATTCAGAGAAAAGCAGACTAGAACAGACTAGTAAAAAAAACGTATGGGATAAAGTCAGCAGCAGCAAGGAAAAAATGTGTTTCTGATAGCTTTTTAATTACAAGTATTAATCCTTATTAAGCATTAATTAGGGAGGGGATTTTTCCTGAAGTACAACATAGTATATAAATACTGTCCAGAAAGACTACTCCTTTGGGGAAAAAAAAGTTTTGCATGCACAGGGTTTCTTTGCTTTTTCAATCTGCCATGTTATCCAAGACTTTCATGGTGTTTCAATCACCAGCTATGGAGAAAGTGCAACTGTTATAAATACCAAGAGGAAATGAAAACACAAGTGGCTCCGATTAGAAGCTTATGCAGAAGAATTAAGCATTACAGAAATGTACTGTCTTAGCCTCATTAAATTCTTCATGAACAAGAGAGATGCTAACTTGGCATGAGCTGTTAACTACCTCTTAGCTTTCCCTCTCCCCTTCTACTAACCCAGTAAGGGCTTCACCTGCCTGCAGATCTACTTAAACATGCTTTTAATGAGACCAGGAGGAAAGGGACAGGATGACAGATGAACTGGGCATTAACTGGCAATACTGCACCCAGGCTTTACAAGACTGTGCATGTGAAAGGCCAAGCTCTCTTTAAGGACATGCCAATTGAAATCTTAATTATACAAACTGGAGGGTAAAGACGCCCCTGAATGTGAGGAGTAAACACCCACAGGAAAAGGAGCTTTATAGTATTCTTCTATAATGGTTATTGGAAGAGACTTTCAGTGATTGAGGGATTAATTCATCTGCTTCACGCATTCAATTTATTCACATACACATCATGTTTGCTCATTATAGCACTCTTTCAAATCACACACATACACACAAAGTTCATCCAAAGCCTGAAACAACCCACCTCTGAGCAGATGCAAGTCTTGTAAAAGATTAATAGGCACAACAAGCGATCTAGGCTGCGGGGGGAAAAATATCCTAGTTAAATATTTCAGTGCTTTCATCAAACATCTGTCCTCTACACTGTACTTGATAGAATGGCAAGGTAGCTTCTCACAAAGATTAACAGACATCTGCTTGACTAAAATCAATGTGTTCTGTGGAGTGCCAGCTAAACGCCAAGCACAGCATCTTGGAGTAACTCAGCATCCCATTGTGAGCCTGTGAAGATGTTCCAAGCTACCTTCAAAATGCATCCCTCAGAAGTTAACTGCATGAGTGGGGGCTTATGTTAATATAAAATCAGCTGCCTTAATAGATGTAAACTGCCCTGGGAGCCTGCTTCCTGAAGGTGGAAGGGAAAGGGAGACCTACATCCAGAGCTGCAGATGAGATGGCTCACTTTTTACTTTAACAGCCAGTTGTAAAGGTCCCAGGCTTCTGCTTGAGGGGAGCAAGGGAGTAACAGGAGACACAAGACACACAGGCACATGACAGTTTTGGAAATGCTGAGTGGAATCGTTTCAAAGCAGCTTCTGCCACCTAAGAATTGGACCTACCAGCCAGAGAAATAAAAGGGGTGTTAAGACTTGGCAGGACCACTCATCCCTGCTCCGCTGTCATATGACTTCTTGAGGCACCGTGTGACACTTCCGGCATCCACCACTCAAATGCAGTGTTGTGGTACAGCTTTGTTTTTGGAGAAGTGTTCAAAGCCAAGGACTATCAACATACATCTTCATCACCTGGTGCCTCTTACCAAATACTGACTGAAAGGCTTTTCCTGAAGCTGTGAGCAAAGCAGGAGTACAATTACCCTAATAGCAACTTTCCTCCCAGAAGAGTGTACCAGCTTTCCAACAGGCGCTAAAAATAAAAATAATTTTAAACGAGGCACCCAGTGAACAAGCTGACTTTTTTTTTTCTTAAATGAGAGCAATAAAGTACTTAAAGTATGTAGTATTTAATAATATTTAAAATATAGAGGCAATAGCCAGGCTTTAACGGCTCAGAGCTGCCATTAAAATTAATAGAGCTACCTACTAATTACCTCTGAGGATCAGACCACTGGGTTCCTTGAGGATTTGCACTCCACCAGTTTAAAAACACTGCCTCAATCTCTGTTCAGTCTTCCTCACTTCATTTAAAATTAAGCATGCGACATAATGGTCTTTTTCTTCCCCCTCCCCTTTTTTTCTTTTAAAGCTATACATTTCCTCTTGCCATCACAAAAGAAGCCAATAGAGTACTCCAAATACTGACACTAGTTGGATATACACCAAGTCAGCAGTCAGCAACAACCACCCGCATGCCGACGTCTCTTGCAGAGACCAACATTAAGTTACTTTAAAGTCAGAAGATTGCTGCCTCACAAGAACTCATTTTCTGTAATTTCATAGGCTTGGTGAGATTCAGCCACTGTCATGAGCTCCCTAGAATATTTTGCATTACTCAGTAAGGGACTTTCTCCCATCAAGGAAGAACAGGTGAACCAAGCACTGGGGTGATGGGGATTTGTGCTCATCTTGCCAATGGTTGCCTCCAGAGCTATAGGTAATGGCTGCTCAAGCAGCTCCCAGTTCCCTGCCACAGGCACCTGCCCCATGCAATCACTGACTACATGTGCTTTGCTACAAAGAGAGGTCAAGCCCAGCCTGCTCCTCAGAGGCTCCTCTAAAGGCTGGGTTCAATGGACCATTACAAGACAGACAACTTGGGAATTTCTGCTCCTGATACAAACTACCACCAAATTAGAGTGAACGAGGCAACAGTAAGACCTGCATCCATGGCACAGAATCAGCCTTTTGCTCAGCTGGGCTTGCTCTTCCCCAGTCATTTCCCTTGGGAGCTGCACAAATATCCAAGAAAACACAGGTCAGCAGTAACCCACTGCAGCAAATATGATTCTTTTCTGGTGTCCCCTCCCTCCTCCTTTTTCTTTTAAAAAGGATCAATATGCAGTTCTGTCGAAGGACTTGAGGCAAACAAGACTTGACTCTCTGCTTTCTCCTCAATCCCCTCAAAACCTCTTCACTGTGCACAGGTCCTTCAGCAACCCCAGCACAGCAATGCTGGGAGGCTGTGGTCCCCCTGCCAGCTGGGCTGGGCTGGGCAAGCCAGCAACTACAAACCCGACCTCTCTGATACCAAGTAGCTTTGGTCAGTGACATTAAAACAAGATGCCCGAGAAACTATGTTGTGGTGTGCAATAAAAGCAGGTGTTATCCAAGCTATTCACACCTGGTCGTCCTGGTTAAGCAAGATCTGTATTATTCAAGTGCTGCTTCTTTCCACTACGCCCCTCACTTTTCCAATTCCTGCATTCATAAGGGAAAAGCAGATTCAGTGAACAAAGGAAGGAGATTTCTCCCATCCTATGGGGAAGCGGGGGGCGGGGGGGTGAGTGGGCTAAGCTGGAAGCTAAACCTGTATGAATATTCAAACACACTGCTCTGCTTCCATCTCTCAGCAGGAAGTGTGCTGATGCTTCAGAGTCCACTTCATTAACTCAGCATCAAAACCAGAGCATTTCCTTCACTGATCCTCAGAGATTACTAATGACAGCAGATCTAACCAGCAAAAGCACACCCATAACAGTGAAAAGGTGCAGTACGTTTGTAAAAAAAAAAAACCAAACACCTTAAAATCCAAAGGATGTCCTTCCCCAGACTTGACAAACCACACCACCAGCTTTAGAGCAAGACTGTTAGAGGGGGAATCTTACAGCAAGAAGGTTTCTGGTGCCCAGCCCTGCATCCTTCAGCAAACTCATGATTCCTGGCTAATGCATCTCATATGCAACAAGTGTCTCGGTGCCAGATCTCTGCACCTCAAAGGTGCAGACAGGTACAAGTCTGGGAACTTTCAAAAAAGGTTCCACACTTGGCTCCAAGTGATTTCACCAAAAATTCACTTATATATTCATTTATTTAATGCCTGGCACTTCATCTACATAGAAGCCATATGTCAACATACCCTGTTGAAAGTTCCCACAGAAACAGTATGCTAAATGGATTGCTTTCACGTCTGAGCAACTCTCCCCCTGCTCAGAAGAGGGCTATCATGTTTTCCATAACTCGCTCAGTTTATTGTCTGCAGTCAGACAGCACCACTAGCATTGTTACTGCCAAGTAAACCATGATATTATTATTCTCCCGAGACTTAATCCACAACCACTGAAGACAATGGAAACCTCCCCTTCACTTCTACAGGCTGCACATCAGCTTGCTTAGCCATGCTGCCAGTTAAGGACACATTTAAGACATGAAGAGTATCACCAAAACCAGGTCAGAAGAGGGTGGATGGACACCCCTGCACCCAGCCCCAAGTGCAGCTTCAGGTTGGTTCCCCAGCCCACCCACAAGTCTCTGTCAGGCACAAAGATTCCAAAAGCCCTCTCTTCACAGCACAAATACTGAAACATTTTCAGTTCTCATACATCAAATCAAGCTCCTCAACAAACAAAAGTCCTGCAAGTTACCTCAAGGACTACTTGTTGGGGCTGTTCCCAGCTTGGCACAGCACTGTGGGACCCAGGGAGTGGGGACTCTGCACCCTCCTGGGGACCAAATGGTTCAGGACGACCCAGAGGAGCACCATGGGCATTCAGCAGCATCACTGGTTTATTAAAGCCTTTGTGGAGATTCATAGATGAGCAAAACTAAAACCTTCCAAGTTTTGCCACTGCTTTGCACTTTTGTCCTGCTAAGAGGCTGCATCACCATGTTTTAAGGGAGAAGGGAATACGCACGTATCCACCCCAAACCCTTTCCTGGCCATGCCACTCACTTCAGAGGCACTTTTGTTCTACCAACCATCTTAAAAGCAGAGAAACACAGGCTCTCTTTCAAACGAAAATGCCAGATGTCCCCATACCTGAAATGCACTTTCTTTTGACATTTTCCTATTATGTAAAAAGAGCAAGAAGATATTTTAAAGTCATCAAATTAAGAGCGATAAAGGAAAAACTTAATCACCCAACACAAAGTAAAGCCCATGAGACTTGATTCAATGCCCACAAAGTTTAGTAAAATTCTTTAAAAGACAGACTATTTGTATCAACAAGAGCATCCAGATTTACAAAAGCACTGAAATTTATAGCAGCAGGAAGAAAAGAAGAGGGAACAGTAAGCAGCAAGGCTTGGAAGGGATATAAATCTGCCTGCTCCAAGAGCAATTTAAGCCCTGAACTGTTATATAAATATAACAGTTGGAAACTTTCTGTGTCAACACAGTCACTCCCTTCTCTCAGTGGGTTTTATTTCTCCTCCAAACGCCATGCAGCAGAGCTGTCCCTCCTCCCCTCCAGCACAGTTGCCCAAGCCCCCATAGATGCTCTTGCCCAGCCAGGGGACCCCAGCTCCCAGCCCCAGTGCTAGCCCAGGTCACCCCAGACTCAGACCTGACACACAGCTGGAGCAGCAAAGCCAAAGGGACAGGGCCATTTTATCACTGTCTTCAAAAAGCTGTGATTAACCCTTAGGCACACTACAGCCAAGTATCCATAATTCAGTGTTCAACCTGGATAAGCCAAGGAGGGATGACATTTAAAGAAAGCAATCACACATGAGAACAAACTCTTACTGAAATCAGCACCATCCAAAGCAAAGTTTCATCAGTGTCCTCCTCCAGCAGCAAGGCAGCAGGGCTCTCACTGCAGAGTAAACACTGGGAAAACATTCCTGCTGCCCAGAGCATCTGATCATTGATCCAGCAGTTTCAGGGCCAGCACTTCCACATTGCATCATCATCATCTATTTACTCAAGTCACAAATGAGAACTAGCAGGGGAAAGCAATGCCAAGATTTCCCAACATGGCAACTAGGACATGAAAGACTTATCAGAGACATGTTTTATTACAGCAGGAACTTTCCAATATTAAAAAAAAAAAAAAAAAAAAAATAGAGGTCCTTCTTCAAGTCCCACTGTCTGAGCTACAGTCTCTGTACATTGTACAAGGCTGTGTACGTGTGGGTGCAACTTTCCAGAAAATTCAGTAACACTGCAATGAAAGCATCGTTTTCAAAGCTTCAAATCCAGGTGCTTAGAGCTAATTAACTCCCCTATTAGACTTCAAAGGGAAAAAATATATTCAAAAATCAAAACGAAAATAATTTTCTTTCCACAGCTATAAATTGCTACAAAATCCATTTTATCTTTACATATCCCATATCCTCTTTACAATCCTTCTGAATGCTGTGCATGAAATCCTATTAATTTATAGGTATTATAAAAGGCATCTGAATTTAGGATTCAAATGGCCAAGTCTTTTTTTTTAATCTTAGCATAAAGCAAAGCCCCTCTCATTATCCATGCCTAGTGAAGCAACACAGCTAAGCAAGGCCAGCACCCACCATCACCTGCAGCAATATTTAAACATCAGAAACAGTATTCCTTGAACTCTAAACATGTCCATTTTCTTTTCCTGAACCCCCTTCCTTTCTTGAGCTGTGCAGTTGATGATCTTCCCTTCTAGGGAAGCCAAACCACTTCCCAGAACCTCCTCCAAGCTCCCTAACCCAAGAGATTTGGATTTCCACAGTACACAGTGGCTCAGCAACTCCGTACCACAAGTCAGCTGTTCCTCCCTCCATCCCAGGAAAAGCTGAATCTCCCTTTCCCAGCTAAGCACCACAGCTAGATAGATACCCTTTGATGCACGGATCCTAAATGCCTGTATTATCCTGTGACAGCATAATCTTTGAGAGAGGATGGGACAGTAGAAGGAAACCATAAACTATTCATTTTTCTCTGAAAAATGAAAAACCACTGCAGGCAACTTTCCACTGATGTTTTGGTTACTCCATTGAAAGCAACTGTGTGCTTTCTTCAGACAGTTGTCTTGCATGATTCATTGCAAGGCCATTAGAAGAACTATACTCTTACATTTTAGGATTAGTTGCACTCCAGTACATAACCATTCCCACTTTTCTCTCTCCTCAGCATCCACAACCCTTTGCCTTACTGATCTCTTAACAATATGAAAGAAAATTATGCACAGGAGGAAAAGCATCCATGCTGTCCTGTCCATAACCAGCCTGGCAGGATGAAATTCTCATGGGGCAGGAAAGGGGGAGATTCAGTAGTTGGTAAATTTTCAGCAGCCAATATTCCTTAGAAACATATAGATTTCATTAAAAACATTTGCTTTCTGTCCAAATCTAGTTGGAAAAAATGAATGGTGCTCTTTGTTAGCCATCAATCTTCTCACTTGTCCACGTGCCAGATGGCACCACACTTACAGCAGGAGGAACAATAACCAGTCAGTTGTGCAGTAAGTTTGCTTATAATCATTTAATCTCAAACAAACAAAAGGAGAATAAGGATGGAAAGAGGGAAAGAAGAATATTAACTCAGCATTCATTCACTTTATTATTTTTATTTTAAATAAAAACCCCACTCTTAACAATGCTAATTGTTTGTTGACATTTCTGAAATTTCTATTCTCCCCAAATGGGTTTTGTATTTTTAAGAGAGTTTCACAAATGAAGGGTGACCAACTTGTTATTAAATAGCAAAATTAAAATATTTATAACCTGCAGGAGAAGCCTGAATCCTACGGCACTGACAAACGCTGCCTTTCCCAGCCCCAGGAGCTCCCACATGGCACAGCAGAGATAGTGAGAGGGTGGGAGGATGGGAGCCAGGAGCATGAAACACACACCAGCCCCACCAAGATCTCCCTTAAAAAAGTCCAATTACAGGTTTACTTTGTTAAAAAAAATCAACATACTTTACTTTTTAACGCACAGGAGGAACCCTACGGTGCCATTTTCAGAGTTGCACTTCAGAACATTGCTGCACTTTAAGATTTGATACCACTCAACAGCATCTGTTGGTATTGTGCCAATCACATATGCTGGGAGCAGATATGGATTCAAATGCCAGCAATAATATATATTTTTAAACCTAGCTAAAGAACAAAAGAGCAGGGGGAACAGCAAGACTTCTCGCAGCAGAGCCTGGATGAACTCCCATAGCCAAACTCGAACCCCAAATTAGCTGAAAGTTCTCAATTAAAGGTGAATTGGTGCCATGGAACAGCTACATCAGATCAGAATCCCAGGAGAAGGGAGGCAGGAGAAAAGTGAACTCATCTGCCCAAGCACAGGCAGCACAAGAGCCAGGGGGAGACCAGGAAGTTTCCTGGCTCTCACCACTGTGCAGGACACAACTAGCTGCCTCCATGGTTTATAAAGCACTTGAGCCCCACTCCCATTGCTCCTCTTTCTAAACTTGCTCCAAAACATCACCAAGGGTATGGAAAAAGCCACTGGCACACTGAATGGTTCAAGGTTCAATGAACTAGTTTTCCTAAAATAAGTGTACAAAGAAGTTTTGGTCTTTATCATTGTAAATGATGCAACAAGTGTTGCAAAGATGACAAGTGCTGCACTCCAGTCTGAACCAGCGAGCCTCGTGTTTTTGGAAAGCTTTGGACATACACCCTCTCCCTGAGGATCTCATTCACAGATACCTACACATTAAAGAAAAAAAAACAAACCCAAAACCAAACACGGAAAAAAAAAAAGGAAAAAATTGAAAATTTTGGCCCTGTCAGTACTGGCAGATGAAATAATCCCAAGGGAAACATTAGTGCCTCAGCTCTAACGGATCGGATTTAGACAGCCGGGGTTCATTCTTTTGGCTCTGCTGTTGACCTGCTGCTTGAGCCTATTCATATCCCCTCTGTACTTCTGTTTGCTCATCTGCAAAATGAGCAAGATACTAATCTCCTGTTCAAAGCATTTTAAAACTGTGGATGGAATAGCTAAGTGCTGCTGGTGTGAAGAATCACATCACTTGCAACATTTTTTTTCCAGCTGTTAAGTAGTTAATTGCTCAATCTGAAGTGATCAGATGATTTCCTTCTCTAACCAGGCCTTCCTATAAAATTGAGATCTTGAAGTATTGCTAAAACATCTTGCAGAATTAATGGTCTAATTTCTCTACCAAATTTATTCATTTCTCAGCTGACAATTTGGTGAGGTACAAAGCCAAGCAGTAAAGACGATCTACAAAAAAATAATTAACAAAACCAACACACTTCACCCCCCCCAAAATAACCCAAACAAACCACCTGAACTCCAAAATGTCAAGAAAAATCACATTTGCTTAATACATTAAATATAACAGCAATAGCCCCATGGTTACTGTATTATCCCGCACCAAACAATTTCATGCTTTTAAGCTACTTCATGGGGGGAAAAAGTCACAGTGAGTCTTGGCAATATCTTAAATGGAACAAAGTGAAAAACAGCCCGAGTTACAATATGGAGAGCTGTTTGTGTTCAAAGTAACTTAATCTTCTAATACGGCTGTGTAGTTCAAATGTGCAGGAGGAAGGAGCTTTGAGGCATTATCTGCTGCACACAGAGGATCCAGGGTAAGCAATATTGGCTGGGGCTGCTCAGCTTCTGTTGCAGCATGGGGGCAGGTCAAGGCTGGCAACAGCTGGAGAAGAGGGTAAGGTAAACTAATACTGAGGGCTCACATTTTGTGCTGTCTTACATAGGTTAAAGTAAACTGCTGTGATTGGTACATGGCCCAGTTTTAGGGATGAAAGCTTGGACACTACCATGAGGCTCAATGCATGGCAATGGTGTGTAGGTGCAATCAGTAAAAACATACCTGCAGCACTCCTGGATTTAAGTGCCTTTTAAATGAAAAAGAACATATGCAAGTGGCAGAGAAAGCTTTGTTACTCCTGTTGAAAACCTTGGGAAGGGAGGCAGGAGGAGATTAAGATTACCTGTGAAACATCAGCGCTGAGAACTGGATTAAGGTCCCAGTCTTATAACTAACCTCTTTCTAGCCTGTCTAGCCTGAAACTGAGCTCCGTGCTCAACACAGATCATGAGAGATCTTCAGTTTGCCTGAGATACCATCTCATTTTATACCCTCACACCAACAAAGCAGCATCATCTTAGGCTTTCATGTTAGTTGCAAGCATATCCACAAAGAAGAATTTTTTTTTTCTTTTTTAAACTAAGTTAGTTTTAATGAGCTCAGTTCCCATTTCACGTTCTCTGCAAGACACAAAGCTGTCACAAGAGGCCTGGTAAATTATGCACCTTTAAGGATAAGGTGAACTTCAGACTTTTAAAAAAAGTCTTAAGCCAAGATAAAGCATTTTGCACAGTAGAAATGCTGCAGACATTTAGTGTTACAGTGGGACTCCCTCCCTCTCCCTCCCCTTGGAGAGTGAAAAGGAAAGTATCAAAGAGTGACAAACAGAGAAGAAAGGGAGCGTGCCTATCAGGTTGTCAATCTGCCAATAAATCCCAGAGTTCTGCTAATGCCTTCAGTTCCCTGACACATCTCACACTGTTTAAAGACACTGTGATGTGCACTCTGAAGAATTCAAGGAGGTGGAAGCAAAGCCCAAGGCCTTTATGCTTAACTGTTGAGGAAGAAAAGGGAAGAGGAGAAAACCCTCAGCTACAAGAATTTAATAGACTTCAGCAGTGAAGTGCACCTGCAGTCTCTCCCATTTATCACCGTGCCTCAATGATTTATAGATTTGCACTTTATGCTGATATCCACTCTGTGTGAATATCTGTGCATGGCAAAGGCTGAAGGAGAGTCAGAGCAGAACACCTGCTTGCCCAATATTCACCACCCTGTGAAAAAAGGAGTGGAGATAAAAAGACACCACAGAATCACAAATTAAGCATTGTGTGTTTTTTTCCCAGTAGAATAAAATGCATCAGACTCCCAAAACACTGAGCTCTTTGGGGTGAGACATGGGCTTATCCAGATTACAGATCTTGAAATGGCCTTCAAAAGCACATGGCTCTTCAGAGTAGATTCACACCAAAACCAGCATCGTAGCATTTTTGCTGTTCATCTTTATCACCACAACTTTCTCAGAGTGCCAAGTGAGGTCACGACCTTGCTTGATTTTTGGTTTTCCCACAAGACTTTCTACACTTCTTCCTAAGACTTAGTAGCCTGCTCTATGGTAAGCTGGGCACCTGCCTCTCCAGGTGGATTAATAACCACAGTAACTTATTTGTACAACTGTCTGAATGAATTGTGGTTCTATAGCAGCTCTGAATTGAGACTGACTTCCAAAAAGCAGCCTTTGCATCAAAATCCAATTCCATCATCTTTTCCAAACACCTGCTAGGCCAATATGGCTACGGGTTCACTTTGGTAGAAAACGGAAATGGATAAAGGCCATGAAATGTCAAAGAACATTCCAAAACTTCAGCTCCTTGCATTTTCCATTTTAAATCTCTGAAAAGTTTACTTCCATCCTTCCTAACAAATGTGAAGTAAGGTACATACTGCATTTCTTTTGTTAATTTTTCTTTTTAACTTAAGAAATATTTTTTCAATAGGGTATTTTTTAAGGTGCTCATTAACAGCCACCATGTACAACTTAGGCTGCGTAAAAAGTGTACTGTGCTCTGGTTTCTGTTTTTCACCTCTTTAAGTGCAGAGGCACTTCCTGCAGCACTTAATCCAGGGGCCAATTACTTCCCGAGCTCCGTGCAGTCAGTGCTGCCCCAACGTTCCCCAAACACAACCTAAGTTCTCCCAGGGAAAGTCTCCAGAGCAAGAAAAGCAGGCAACCATCAAACATCATTATGGCCAGACTCTTTGATATTTGCATGCTGCATCAAAGCCAAAGAACAATTCATTTAAAAATATTCACCACAGGCTATTTTAAATTAAATTTTGAATCTATGAAACCATGATAAGAAAGTGAGATTTCCATTTCATGAGGGTTTTTTCAAATCATGTATGTTGGGGAGGGGTAGGGAGAATAAATTTCTCAATTTTAATAAGGATACAATTTTAACTGCCAGAAACACTTTGCATTTGTCTCATGAGTCTCAGAGCAACTCTTAACCACCCTGCCCTTCCCGACATTGATGGATTGCATAATTCCAGGAAGTAAAATATAATTATGGAGACAGATGAACAGACACCCAAGAAACAGAATAAAAAGATACTGCATAGCCATAAAAAGCAATATTTCATATATAACATTATTAAAACTAAGAAAATGTTATCTAAGAAAATGTTATTGGCATAAAAACTCTTTGCCTATTGAAACGCATAAGGAATAGGTGGAACTCTGTCCTGTGTATGGTCTAGCCAGAATTTATTTGTACCTTCAGCTTTTCCTCTATCATTATGCAGGCACACTGCATGAACTTAGAAAATATAATAGAGAATAAAGCTATTAGGACTTCTCTTTCCCTCACTGGCCAACATCAGAATATTTTCTGTATTACCTATTTAAAAAGGTGATCAGGCTCTAATTTCCAACACTGAGTATCAGCTTTAATCACCACAGAGTGAAGGTTGGACGGGACCTCTGGACAACATCTAGTCCAAACCCTGCTCAAAGCAGAGTCAGCCAGAGCAGGCTGCTCAGGACCACGTCCAGTCAGATTAACATGATGGATCATTTCAGTTAAGATTCCACTGTGCCTCCCAATTAGTCAAATGATGCTCAAGAATCTGACAATAATCGAGATTTTTAAGATCAAATGGCATTTAAAATCTTATTTCCAGAGTTAATGCATGAAAAGATGCCACTGTCTCTCTACCCCTACTTCATTCACATGCTGTCATTTTTCACATTTTTTTCAGTCCATTTTCCCCAATTGATACCAACAGTTCATCAACCAAAAGCCCTGAAAAAACCTTCACCCTAACTTTCTTCTGCTAAAAAATCATGGACTTAGCTCTTTCCAGATCAAAACCTCCACAACAAAGCCTCACACTGTGCCCTCAAGGTCAGCATAGAGTCCAGCTCAGACAAAGGGGGGAAAGGAGTCCACAGGCTGGGGGCTGAGCAATTCGGCCACACTACAGCTCTTAAAAGTGGGAAATCCCAAGGGAGTACATCTCGGGCCACAGACACTTCCCAGAGCTAATTCCTGAACTTATTTCAAAGTGATGGCACACATTCCTTGGCAAGGCAAAGCACAAATACTTCTTGCATGCATGAACTGCTGGGAGCCACTGGAGAGCCTGGTACTGCTCACGATGACCAATTAAGTTTGCAAACCTTTAATCCAGACTGCCAGCATGTTAAAACAGAGACAGTATTTGTTGCTTTTTCTGCTCCTTAACACAATAGAGCTAATCCTTGTTCAACATTTAAGGCTGCTTCCAACATGAATCATCTCCTCCTCAAAACACAGTTGATTTTTACCCTAGCACTGGAGTTGTTCACTGGAAGTAGGAAAAAATTACATTTTCTTACTAAAAAATAAGCCCTACCAAAAAGCTGAATTTTTTCTGTCTGCATTTTTAAAATAATTTGATAACTAAAGGGTGGAAGACCAATGAAGAAAAAACCTTTAAACAAAAAGACCCAAGCAGCAAAACAGCAACATGCACATATATCTTACATATACAGCCTTCCCCTTCAAATCACTTAAGAAAAAATGTTTTCTAGACAGATGGTGTTTTCCCTGTCTTGACTCCAGTTCAAATCTCCTTTTTGGAGAGACCAAGTTTTCCACTGAGCTGCACATTATACACCAACAAAGAATAAATAGGCTAAATATAGCTTGCAGCCAAATCACTGCAGTCTTGCAATGCAGCATATTCAGGAGTCCCTTAAGGACAGCCAGCACGCTGGCAATGCAGCCTCCACTCAGTTTAGGTTCTCCACTTTATATGTCATTACCTCCACATCAATCAGTGCCATTCCCCTCAGAGCTCACTTGAAGCATGCTTCTTCTCAAACTGCAAAAGTAATGGGATTGGAGGCACCCCGCTATAAGCTGCTGGTCCCTTGTTATGTCCTCCTGGTCAGTAAGGACTTCAATTAATTACCCCACCACTGCTTTTCAATAATGTGGATGGAGCGGCTAGTAGGGCTCTACACTTTTGGGGGGTGCTCATCTTCTTTTGAGCAGATAGCCCACTGATGGAGTGAAGACCTGAAGGTGGAAAAGGCAGCTGCTTATCTGCACACTCAAAACAACCGTTACATACACTCAAAAGTGTTGTTTAAAGAAATGCTGAGGAGGGTCCATGAACTTTTAGCCATGCTCCCCGAGCACTGTATGCTCCTCACCCCTTACGAAGAACTGCTGAATTTGTACTTTTTCAATCTCAGCTGCCTCTTCTGTCCAAAGCACAGGACATGTTACACCCTCCAACAGCACAGCACTTCTGCTCCACAGTGTGCTGTGACATTCATAGATCTGTCCCCCTTGGCTGGACATGGGACTCACTGCAGGAGCCCCAGATGGATGGTGGGGATGGTGGGGAACATCTTAGCTCACGATAGTAATTGGCTCTCCTGGCACCAAAGCCCCTTTCATAGCGAAGCAGCTCACGCCAGTGAAAGCTCTATCGATGTTTTTCAGGAAATCTCTTAGCAAAACTCACTCCAGTTAATATGCCCACTGCTGCAAGGGCAACATGATATGCTACCCTTAGTAGGAGGAGAGCCAGAACACAGAAGAAAGATTCCCTGTTCGGGCAAAGCATCACTCACAGAGACCTGCAGTGTGAGCTGCCCCGTGCACGCTGCAGTTCACCCCAGAGACAAGAAGCAAGAAGTTTGAGGTTTCCAAACCTTACCCAAGCCAGCACTAAATCAACAGCACCCCAGCTGATGCAGCAGCAGCAGATGTACTCTTCCAGTGACTGCCAGTGACCCAGTAAGCTTAGACTATCTACATGGAGCTGGGAAGAAAATGAGCCAAGACTCTGAATTCAGCGCTGGGCAGTTTGCAGGCACCAAGCGAGCAGACACTGTGCTCGTGTGTGTGTACCCAACAAGCTCTTGGCTTCAGCACCACCCTGTTTGAGCTTGTTCCTAGGCACACTCCCACCACTCTCTTTGCAATACCTGGCTGGAAAAGCTCAGTGGGAACTGAGACACATCCTGAGATGAGCAGCTCTGGGGCCGTTTGTAGGGGAGAGAAAGAGAAGAAAAGCTGGTGGAGAGAAAGAGAGAGATGGCCAGCGTCGAGGAACAAATTAGAAGTAGGATGTAAAATAAAAATCAATGACCTTCAAATCTGCAGAGGGTTTTTCATTGTTGCTTGCTGGGTACTTTTGGTTAAGCAGTCTGTTACCTGACCCATCAAGAGGCATCTGGCCCCAGGTGAGCTGCTGCCTGTGTACACATTTATTTAGGTTTTATTTCGCCAGGCGAGTTCCCTGTCGCGGTGGCAACGCAGAAAACTCTTATTGTTTTACATGTTTACAAACAGCCCCTTCAGATCTCCCTTCCCTCTCTGTCCCCTGAGGTAACAGGCATTGTAATAAATTCATAATTCACATTACGATGATTTAAGCAGCTTTGGAGTGGCATGTTTTAGTGCCTTGATTCAATTGTCTGCCGTGCAAACTGACAGCCCGCTCACTGCAACTCCCCGGCGGTGGGAACCTGCTCCCTCATGCAAACAGGGATAAATGTGTGGGGAGAGTCACACTTGCTAGAAAAGGAATTAGTAGAATCATTTCATCTCTTCACCAAGGAGATGGGATAAATATTGCCAGCTCATCACTGGGCTACAAACCTTTATGTTTGGGGTTGCTTTTGGACAACGCCATCAATGAAGAGATTTAATTACATTTGTAATAAATTCTTACTGTCAGGGGGGGAGGTTGGAAATGTGTCGAGCTAGGCTTATTACCATCAAACTTCCTTCAACTGGAGCAACATCTTGCAAGATGTATGTAAAAGGAGGAAGGCTGGACCAGCACAAGGTAGAAGGAGATAAAACTATGTGTTACATGCACAGGAGCCTGTCACTCTGTTTAAGGATCCGGAGCAACACAAATCCACTGACAAAGTGTCAGCATTTCTGCTGCTGTCAACACAAGGCAATTGTCCTACAACCTGGTGACAGCAAAAGTTAGCTTTTAAATATTATAACGACTGCCTTAAAAGGTAAGCAGCTGCATGTAAATACATAACAGATCTTGAGTTTAGTGTTTTCACCTTGTACTAATACTAAACCACTCTCGTAGGTATCCGCAAGCTGTTAGTCACTACCTGCTTTCCCTATCAGTGCAAGAATACGCAGATGAACAACAAAAGACTAAAAATCAATGTCATAGATTTGCTTTGACTGTTTTAAAACTCCAAAATTTAGTACACATCCTTTCTATAGTCATGTCGAAAAACTTTTGTAAGCCACACTGATGGAAGTATCAAAGCATCAGCAAGTACACTTATGACAGGAAAATTATAAAAGGGTCACGCTGTGATTAAAGCTATTGCTGTTACAGTCTGGATGTCTTTGTTTGTTTGTTTTTAATTAGGTGCATTCTAGTTAAGACAAAAATACATTGGGTCTTTTTTTTTTTAATTTCTTTTCCTATCATTAAAGTACCAAACACAGAAGAAGTGCAGCTGTTGATGGCATTTGGTGCTGTTAAGTTTTACCCTACTTCTGTTACACTTCGGTCCTACTACTCCAGATCATACTGCAATTTTAAACAGCAATAGCAACAAAATTACTTCCTGTACTGCAATCAGGCAACTATGCAAAGATAAAACTAATAATTCAGTAAGTCATCCAAGTGATTTTTTTTTTTCCTCCACAGCAAAGAGCAGCGAGGCATCAGATCACAAATTAATCAGACTCCAAGACATCATCTACTTTCAGCCATGGAAGTGATGTTTTCCACTGTCTCACAAATTCCTTAATACACTTATTGTAAAGTTTTAAATCCAGCTATCTTCAGAATAATTTCAGTTACAGAATTCCTCTCTTCTCTGTTACAATCCTTATAGATTTGAAGCACATTCTACTCTTCTTAACAACACTGAGATGGAACACCCTCAGATCCCATTTGTGCCGGACAAGTCACAGTCTCAACTTAGCTTCCTCCCCCTGGACCCAAAGTCGTGCCTCGTAAACACACAGGATCACCCAGCAAGGGAAGAGAACCACAGAACCAGGATTCAGCTGCCACCCCTGGCACCAAGTCCATCCTTACCCCTATCATCAACAGCTTTTCAAGCACTGCAGACACCTTACAATTTCTTCAACAAGTGAATACAGAAACAAGTATTTATGATCTCAGACAGGCCACAGGGCTTGCTAGGTCTCAAAGTCTAGTGAACAAACAAAAAAGCCTTTAGGGCAGGGACAAACTTTTTATCCTTGTACCTCTGAGAAAATGCAAGAGCTTTAGGCAGGGTAGATCTTGCATATTAGCACAATCCTCCTATAAAACCTTGCAGCAGGTCTGTCTCGTGACTACTCAGGATACACTCCTCAAAACTTCAAACCTCAGAACATATGTGCCCATTGAGATAGGACATAAAATTAAAAAAAATCAACAGAAAAGTCAACAATAGTTTATAAAGAAGGATTACGGATGCAAAGAGATTTTCATCTGATATATAAGCAAATCCCAGTGATCTGGATTAAAGCAGAAAAGCTTATTTCAGACACCCAGAAAGTTGGGGGGGGGGAAAAAGAACAATTAAAAATTTTACAGGGGCATAATTTAGCACATAGTGCAAAACATAAAATTTCATTATTCCAGAATGGAATTCAGTGGACATAATGGCTCAAGCAGTTTGCAAAGAAGAGCTTGGAAATACCGGAAAATTAGGATCTGTTTATCTGAAGACATTTAAGGAGATTATACGAGGTTGGGGAAAAAGGAGAGGCCATACAGTCCTTTCTCCTTCCACATCCTGGCATCTTTTGTTCCCAGAAAATCAAGCCACAGCAGTGCAGTGGATAGGGAAGAAATGGCCCTAAATCTTATTCAGGCTGGAGCACTCCACCAAAAACTTGAGCTTTTATCAAAAGCTGGTTTTTTAAACAATTTCTCCACTAGTAATTCCATTTAGGTGAAAGGCACAAAGTGTTAGGACAGTTGAGCGGAAGCAGAGCCAGGCTCCACACACCCTCCAGGTCCCTTCACTGGCAGCAGTGCCCAACCAGAGCTTCACTGTACTTTGGAAATGAAAGGGCACTTGCCACCATCAGCTCCCACAGCAAAGGGATGTTTTAATTAATGCAGTGTCAGGCAAGAGAGGAAAAACATATTTAGGCCCAGATCAGCATATGCTTCACTTAACAATAATTGCTGAGTTCACCAAGAGCTTGACAGCTCAAGTATACACTGATCCAGGTCTAAACAAGTTCTTTTCTTGCATGACATGAGAAAAAAGGTAAGAATTAAAAAAAACACTGTCTTTAGCTGACTCTAGTGCCTTTTAAAATAATTTTGTTCCTACATCCTATGGAGAAGAGCTCTCCTATCCAAGTCACATGGTGAAGACCAAGAGAAACACTGACTCCTCTTTTACAAACCGTATATTCACGGTGACAACTTTATTTCCTAAACAGAATAAAACTAGTTCCATCTCCATTTTAATGAATAAAAGACTGCAGAGCTCTTACCCAAGGATGCTAATGGAGACTTTTTAATGATACAGGGTCCTTCAGCCTCCCTCACCCTCTCCAGTACCTGAAGAGGGATGAGCTGCACAGGGAAGCTGAAGCAAACCTGAGCAGCCTGAGCCTCAGATGCTCCCCCCTGCTTGACCTAGTACTTAGTTACCAACCAATTCACAAGCACAAAGTGTGGTTACCGAAAGGAAATACCCTTGTTTTCAACTTGTTCAAATACTGAATTAGAGAAGAGTTAAAAGTTAATTGATAAAGGCAGCAACGAGTGCCGTGCTTAACCACTGATAGTAATAAAAGGTAGCTAAGTAAGCATCTCAAACAGGGGAATTCCCAATTATTTGCAAAGGAGGAGAGAAAAAAAAAAGAATCAATCACAAGCTGTCATGATATCCCATTGTTCTGCACTGTTAGCAATAGAAAACAGTCACTAGGGATTAAGCCAGCAGGGTATGTATAGTAGTTACTGACTGTTGAGCAAATGCAGGCTGCCTGGTAACACATGGTGCAAGGCTGTGATTAATCATTAGGATGTGACAGAAGGCGTTCTGCTGTGCCACAGTGTCAGGAACTGAACTGTGCCCTGCTTCTAATGACAACTTGCTTATCCTAACATGCTCCACGTTTGTATGACTACAAAAGCATCCTCAGCTTGCTTACTTCCTTCTGACCGATGGCCTAGGTCTGAAGGATGCAGCCAGGGTACCACGTGAAACACTCAGGGTTCAATCCTTGAAAGTGCCTGGACTAAAGGTGTCTTTGATGGAAGCCAGTTTAATTGTTTCTCCCCACTTAAAACCATCTTCTTTTATATCCAAACCACACCACCAGAGGAGCTTCTCTGGATTTACAGCAACAATATTTTTCTGCATAAACAGCAACTGCTAGTAACCTGTGGTGAAAACAAAGCTGGTACCTTTATACTCGTTTTACATATTAAAAACAAAAAAATATCAAGAAAGAACCTAAGCTTCAGAGCTTCAAGGAATCAACATCCAACTTCACAAAATACATCGCAAAACTAAGCCTATATTATTTACTTTCCTTGATACTCATTGTAAGTAAATGTTAAGTGAGCTCTGAAAACTGTGCAGGTTGTTATGAAACCTGTTTTGATCTATTTCCAGAATTGATTGGCTTGGTTTGGGGCTCAAAAACACGGGGCAAGAAAAAATCCAAAAGCTCTGTACCATCAGCAAGGGAAGGAAGGAGAACCTACTGCATTCTTCATTCTGCCCACTGCAATGGGCAATTAGTGAAGTTCTACATTGCGTTAAGCAGTATTTCATGCATAAAATAATTTATTAAGGGTATGGACAATAGCATTGATTGCTACAAGTTTGATTGATTAAACAGACAAATTGGCACAGTTTCTCCTTCCCTGCCTGCCATATGTTTCTTCTTAAACATCTGGTAAAGTCTTTGTACTTCCTTGAGTAACCTAACAGGTGTTGACCCAAATCCTTAATGCTTCACTTTTCCCATTGGAAGCAGACGGGTGAAGGAGACAGAAGAATATTGCATTTCCAACATCTCTCTCTCCTTCCTCCTTCTCCTCTGTGGTGGTCTCACTGATAGCCTGAGGTTAAAACTAGTAAAGGAGATTTCAAATTAATCACTAAAGCGATTGTTTGATGTGAAGAAGACCGTTCACATTGAGGCAAGGAAGTCAGACCTTACCCCATTGATGCAATTTTCCCTTTTTCCTTTTCACAAGTGCAAAGGATACAAAAAAAAAGACTTTAAAATCAGCCCTCCATAATCCTGTCATTAAAAATGTTTAAAATACTGCCTCCCATCTGATGGGGGTTATTTGTACATGGAGCTTGGGCCAGGGGGGAAATGCAAGCCACAATTCCCTCTCCTCCAGTGGAAGCCACCAACTGCCACAGGACACCAGCCCTTGCTTGAAATCATATGTTGGGCAGAGAGCCAAATATGTAATTCTAGCTGAAAGAGCAGAAACACAGGTGCTGAACATAGAGAGGGCACTCTTTATTTTGAAAAATGCAACACCACTTTAGCTAATTAGGTCTTATCTGTTTAAAGCTACAGGATAGTTTGATAACAATTAGGAAGGACTCCCAACAGGCTGCTGGGATCAAAGGCCCTTTCTGCTTCGACGTTTAACAAGGAAATTAACACTTTTGCCAAGTAATTTGCACATGCTGCCAAAGTTGTTTTAACTTGCTGTAATATCTTAGTTTTAAATATGTACCTGCAGAGATGCTGCTTGAATTCAAGTGTTTGGTGTGCCAGCTACAGCTCCCAACCACAACACCAGCTCCCATTTCCTGCTGGAGGGGAGCCTCCACAAATGGTCTAACAGAACAGAAGTGCTTGCTTCTGTTTGCTTTAAAAAGAAATAAAGAACAAAGTTTGGAGACAAAAAACTCCCTCACAGAAATGAAATATTTCCAAAAGACTGCTTGTGGGATCTCAACCCTTAAATGTCACAAAAAATTAATAAGAACTGTGATGCAAGATGCCATGCGTGCTTGGAAAATTCCAACTGGATCTTCTGATGGGTTTTTAATACTGGAGACTGGGGAGCAATCATGACTCCAGAGAGCTGTAATGATGAATGGCTGGGGGACAGTGAATATAATAAGGGAAAATACAAATTCAACAGCTGTATTTCATAAAGAAACAATAAAACCATGCATAGCAGTTTTTCTTTTTTAATTCAGTGCAATGTTTAAAGAGACCTTCTGATACCCAGTAAATTATGCTCACATATCCGCTGCTGATTACTCTTTAATAAAATCAAGCTTCTAGCAGATCAGGGTACTTGTTTTCTGGTTCCCTGGGATCTAGGACAGGACTAAGCACCAGCAATCACAGCTGGACTCTTGTATTCCTTTGAGTACAGCATGTTGAGTCACCCTGTTGCACCCTGAGCCACATACATGCCACAGCCACTGCACTTTGTGCTACTAAACAAACAGAAGGGCCGATCCGGGATGGAGAGCCTTTCCCCAGGCTGCTGCTCTATGGAGAGGATTCATTCAGCATTAGGCAGCTCAGGTTAATGGACAAGAAGCCAGAGTTTACCAGGGGATTTCTTCAACATAGCTCTTCCTAGCCAGGAGGCTATGCACCCACTCAACGCTGAAATTATGTTTATCCCTTTTAGTAAATTGAGACTAGAACCGATTAAGAGAGACAAGAGCACTGGTTAAAGCCATGCAGTGAAATCTGGAGGGCTGGTGACAGCCTAGCAGTGGTTTGCTGCCATTTCCTTCAAGGAAGAGGTCAGTGATGGCTTTCACATGGTGATGGCCAACACTGAACACTACAGTGGCCTTCAGCCTTCACCATCACCTCACCCACAGCTACAGCATCATCCAGCTTCTGGACAGAGATCAGCCAGCCCAGCCACAGTGGAGATCTCAGCTACCCATTGCTCCTAATTAAACACAAGTCTCTTTTCATTTAAACTTACTAAGTAGATTTTCCACCCACTCCCTCAGTGACACTGAGCCTGCACTGGTGCATGGACAGCCTCAAGCCACCAGCCACTGGCTGGAGCCAACAGAGGAGGAGTGCATGTGCAGCAGCACATCAGCTTACAGAGGGAAGATCCAAGCACCATCCTTGGATCCCGAGGCAAAGGATAAACTGGTTTTAAATCTGGAACCACTAAGCAGAGACTCTCCCCACACAAGCGTACCACGTTCATGGGCTAGACCTTAGGGGAAAGCACTTTGTTTTTCTACCACTTCTTTTGTTCACTTCAGGAACTCAACCACACCACAGTCAGTGACCCACTGCAGGCTGTGCAAAAATAAACGGTCAAACCGAGATGCTTCTGACTCAGTCAGACATTTATTGTACCGAGAAATCTGAACGCGACGGTTGGAGTTGCAGAGGCCAGGTAGGATCAGCACGGAACCACATCCTGCCCCTGCAGCAAACCCCACGACTGCACAACAGGCTTCTCCTCTGCTGCTGGCAACCAACTTTCAAAGCCACCTTTGGATTTTTATGGCTCTTCAAAGAAAGCTTCAAGTCTTCTACCACTTTTAATTAGAGCGCATATAGTGCGCCAGGTTCTCAAGTTTTTAATCATAAGCTTTGTGAATTTATTAGCAGGACAGCAGACAGCATGAGAAAAGGAATTAGAGTATTTGCAATCCTTTTGCTACTTCTGTCCAGATGATGATCGTTATGTGCCAAGAGACTCCAAGAGCTCAGCATTACCATGTTACAGCAGCTTTTGTACTCTTAAATCAAAGGCTAAAGGCTTAAATCAAAATCAGAGGGCTAGGTGCTAGAAAAAGGTTGAGGGAAAAAAAAGCTTTTGATAGGTTCTAAGCAGACGAGGCAAGTGAAAAGCAAGGAGACACCAATAACTGACACAGATTTCTTATTTGAACTCAGGCAACTAATTTACTTTTTTGCCTCAGTTTTGTATCTGTAAAAATCTAACTGATAATACTAACTGCATTCAGAGCTCCCAAGCTCCATGCCTTAGCCAATACACTCCATTTCTAAAAATGAAAAATAATGTTGCAGTCAAGATGAATAGTAGTATTTTTTTATATTAATGAAATCTCTGCTGACCTAATCACTTGAGGAAAATTCTTCAACTGTAAAACAGTGGTTTGTTAGAAGGCTTTTCTCCCTAAAATCAATTATGAAACTGGACACATTAACCCAAACTAATATCTTATTTCAGAAGTGATATTTAGTGTTGCACGTGAAGTGTGTGTACCTTTCCCAAGGCACAGGATCTATGACAAGATCAGTGTACATCAATCTGCTGTTGTACAGAAAAAGCTGCACTTCTAGCTTTGGCTCAATACACGCATCAAGAGACAGCCACTCAAATCACCAGAAACTTCACTCTTCAGATGGCTTGTAGGATTTCTGAGAGTGAAGAGCTCTTTCTGGCTTATACATGTAGTACACAAAGTATAGCCAGAAAATTATTCACTTTTGAGAACAGGTCTCCTTTAACCAAAGCCAGAGAAAGTTTGGAGTCAGATGACTAGCAATTAAAACCCAAACCAACAACCAAACCAATCCCCCTTCCCCAACAGTAACAAGAAGCCCAGAACACAGTATCTGGAGCCAATTTTCTGAGATCCTTTCTGAAAGGCAGAAATTTGGATAGGTTCCCAATTTGATTTTTTTTTTCTGAAGTGCTCCCATGCTATCTGCAGGGACAGCAAGACAGGTGCCCTTACTCTTGTAGATCTCCAACCCCTTGCACAGACACAGAAGCCTACACCTAATTTAGTAAACTCATTCCACTTCAGTTTTCTCTGGCTTCCCTTAGACAGTTCACACCAGTTGCTCTAAGAATGCCACCGCAGGACAGACTCACAGAGCACCTGCTGAAGTGGTCACAGGCCTCTTCAGAGCAAAGATTAGAGTCAGTCAGTCGTAGGAGAAAGGTTGTACAAAGCCAGTTTAATTGACATTCTCCTTAAAAATCCTGGCTTAATATCGATGTCAAAAATAGCTTGGACTAATAGAATGGAACTGTTTGGTCAATACTGACAATACCAAAAAAGTCACTGGGAACTTTAGTTAATAATAAAAATAATAAACTTCTAGGAAATAATCAAAACCCAGAAAGTTTTTTTTCATTTCTAACAAAATAATTTAAATTCCAGGCTTAGCAGGATGCGGAATACTCAGGTACAATCAAGTTCCACTGACTTCCCAAACCTAAGGAACAAGACTCAGCCAGTTTTGAAGGCATGATCTAGGAGCACAGGATTTTGGACCTCATACTGAAAAGACTTTAGAACAACAAAAAAGCAGTGGGGATGATCCTTCTCTCTGCGCTGAGCACCTCTGCTTTCCTGGATAACCAGAGCCATCTGCTTCCCAAACAGCTCAAACTCTTCCCTTCTGCATTACCACATCATTTCAGATAGGCACCATATAATTGCTCCAAGATATACAGGGAAATTTTGCAAGTATGAGAGTCATGGCAGGCGAAGTAGCAAAGTGAAAAGCTGCTGTTGTGAGGCCTGCCAGACCCCTCAGCCTTTTGACTTGTGCATGCGTGCCAGAAAAAATAAGAGTTTAGACAACCACGCTTGGTGCAGTCATTAATCACTATCACCAGCTGAACAGGTTCCATGCCAGAGGGACAACCAGCAAAGCAGATGTGGAATTACGCCTGGAAAGAAAGGGACTGCTTGGACAGAGAAAGGTAAGTAAAGAGGTATAAGGCAATACAAGTAATTGAAATGCAGGTGTCACATGAGAAGGAAAGCTTAACAAAAACAAAACTGTGGACCCCATCAAAAAGTATAAAAGCACATTTTGAGCAGGCAAAACTACAGGAATGTGCTGAAGGACCACTGCACCTTGCTTTCTGCTCAATACTGGAGCACACAACTCATCCACACGTTTGACCTGTGTGTCATTACTATAAAACTGCTCCCACCGGTTCATTCCACAGCCAAGATCGAACCAGCCAGCTCTAATAATAATTTTAAATCATGGAAGATTTCTGCTGGTCTTTAATATCTAGGGATCAAACCAGCAATACAGAGACAGGAGGGGAAAAAAAAATTGCCTTTAGTTAATTTAGCACTAAGGTATTTTCAGTTGAGCAATGAAGTTAAACATGACATTGCTTTAAAATAAAATCCATGATGCTCTTCGCTGCATGCATCCTGGGAAGCCTCCTCTAAACATTAATAGGAGCAAAAGGATCTTATCTTTCAGACCTTTCCCTTTATGGTTTCCTAATTCATGCTTACATGTGCCTAGGAAATCCCCACTGTAGACCTGGATATAAGAACTCCTTTCACAACCTTTTCCACCTAGAAATCCTGCTAGCACCTAAGTAAAAACATTCTGCTTCTACTTCCAGTTACAAAAACCTCTGAAGGGGAAGCTGAGGAGTAAACAGCACAATGCTGCCTGCCTGAGTCTGCAGGCAAAGTGGCAAAGGGACATGTTTCAGCACCCTTAATCGTAGTGTCATTATGGACATTTTAGCAACAGATGCAGCAGAAACAAACACAAGTCACCCCCCCAAAAAAAGTTTTCAGATCCGTCAGTAACTTCTGGAGTGACTGGGCCTTTTTTACACGGACCTCCTGTCCACTGAAATACCAAAAATTGAAAAGTACTGAGACCACATGAAATAAGTAGGATTTAATAACACGAGAACAAAACTAATGGTCTCCCATTTCCACATTTCTATAATAAAAACTTTAATTTCTAAAAGACCAGAGCATCCCTGGTGTGTTTGATCTGCTCCATTAGTTGCCAGTTTGGACCCAATACTATCAGCACATGGAGGCTTTCCTTATTTACACATGTGAATCAATACAGCAGTGTAAGGTCCTCGGATGGCTACAAAAACTGAAGCAGTCCCAAGCACAGGAAAACACAGGGAAAACTGCAACTCTACACACCTGTCTAATGGGACATTTCAGTAATCCTCGTGATGCAAGAAGGGCTGTGTCTGTACTTTGCCCACAGACAGATCAAAAGCTGACTGCCAAGTCAGTTGTGAGGTTTATTGACACTGCAAACTTTACTGAAATCTGATTTATAAACACTGCTCAGCAAGTCAGAGATAGACTTCTAAGTAATTACACAGAAAACCCAGCAGACTCAATCTAAAAGTCAGCTCTACAGTCCAAACAATTTTATTTTATTTTTCTTAAAATATAGTTCCAAGAGCATGAGGAGTTTGATGCAATTCAGCTGTGCAGGACAGCATGCCAACAAAATACATCTGTCACTAATAAAAATAACAAAATGGAGCCTGGGTAAGGCCTATCTGTACTTCTGCATCAACTTCCACTCATTCCTACCAAGTTAGACTATTAATAGCACCATCAATGCAATAATAAACTAAATACTTTTAATAGTTGTACTAGAAAGTTTACAAAGCAAGCAGCAAACTGTGCAAGAGCTGCAGTACACTTTAATACACCATGGCTGAACTAGAAGCCTTATAAAACACAGATTACTGCTGTGCTACTAAATCTTGTGGGTTTTGTGCATCCTAGTGATGATTTAGGAAGATCCTTCTCCCCATTTTAGGGAGGAGCACTAGTACGAAGGCTGCAAAAAGGCAGGGTAAGCTAAGGCACGGGAGGGGAGGGTGATGGGCTGAGTGAAATCAAAAGCTCTGAGCCAGCAGACCATCACGGGGCTGCAGCAGTGGCAGCCAAAATCACACCTCCAAGATCTGACAGAAATAGAAACGCTGAGAACGTTATTCATAAGAAGCAGAAGTTCATGTACTTTATTATGGCTGGAGTCAAGGCAGCCTGACTTTTCTAACCTTCGAAAAAAAGATCAAGTTTCTCACACACTCTCCCCCCTCTAACTGCAGCTGCTGGGAGCTGGAAGCAAAGCAAGGCAAACAGGGACACACCTTCGGAGATGGAGGTTGGTAATGGTGCCTTGCAAAGATCCCAAGTTTTTCTGCTCCCTCAGCTTACAGCACAATCTGGCACACACAACATGACACAGTGTCAATTTCGAATCAGACAACTTCTGATCTGCAGATTTCCTCTGCCACTTCAAATTCTTATTTTTTAACCATGTGAAAAAGGCCAGTAATTGCACAAGGGAAACTCCTCAGGAACTGGGGGCATGCCAGGGAAATCAATTAAAAACTTCTCACTTCACTGAGGAAAGAAGGGTCATTCTGCTTTAACCACGTTATCACAGGAGTGAATGCAGAAACCAAACTAAACAGCCAAGTCAGACCACTGCCATTAGGAAGTGCTGATAAGGTGACACAGCTGCCAGCCGAAGCACTCCTCACTGCATTTTATTTTCTTGTATATCAGAAATAAGCAAGTTTTATAGAGAGGTTTGGAAACACAAACTGCCAAAACATTCCTTTCTGTGTCCATAAGAATATTTTTTTTTGGTCAAGTTCCTCAGCAGACTAGTTCATATACAATAAAATTAAACAGACCAAGAATCGCACCTGACAATTTTACTTGCCCTTCCAATGTCTATTCCTTACAATATTCTTAATTGCCCAGAAATACCACGTCTGTCAGACATACTTCTATCAATTTAGGTTCTTTGCCATAAACTGCAAGCAAAGACATACATTCACTCCCAGCAGAAAGCAGAAACATACTGCAAGGTTTGTTGGGGTTTTTTTTTGTTTGCGTACGTGCACACACAGGTATCCACGCCATAAAAGAGAGGATGGGCTCAAACCTCTGGCAAGCTTTTCACACGGCTTCATGAAGCTGTACCTGCAAAGCAAGGACCTGAAGCACAGCACTGTGGGGTTAATGATCTTTCTTCCCCTTTTTACCTGTTACCTTCACTTTGCAGACCTGTGGGACACAGCTCTTGGGGCAGTCAAGCAAAACACAACCCTGTCGAGCAGGATTGAGCTCTGACCTCGCTGATCTCTACAATCTACCACAGTAACAACAAGATACTACTGCATTTATCTGTGCACCTCTATGTCTGATGCCAGCATCTGCTTTAAGAGGTACACACATATGTAAGGCAGCAGCAGGAAACCAGGTCTTCCGGGAGTTCCTTATCTCTCATCCCTGAGAAAAGCACTGGCTCCTAGAGCATAATGCCCAGCACTGATGGGCTTCGGGATGCACCTACAAAAGCTGCATTGTTCCACCTGCTCAGCTATGATGTGCAGTTACTAATGCACATTGCCCTCCCTCCCCCCATCACATGTAAACATCTTCACACCAGGCTCCAAATGTAAGATTCAAAATCCGTATGGAAACAGCTCCCTTCTCCCCCACTGCTTTGGATACAGGAACTGACTCATTCGTACAGGTTTTTTTTCTTTTCTTTTCCTCATTCCAATGTAGATATGAAAAATAATAGTCTTCATTTCAATATTTAATCGTATGCTTCATTTAATAATGAGTCCAAGAATAATTTAATCCTGGTTATCAACACAAGAGATACTGTTCCTTTCACTTGACTATGCGGGAAAATAAAAACTCCCTGCTCTCTGCCTTCTCACAGGTTTTGCTCACCCTAGCTTATAACTTAAATACAAATTACATTATACATTTGATTACACACACAAAACCTTGACGTGCTTTTGGAAAGGGGCACAGGATTCTCCTCCCAACAATTTCACTTCACCTGCCTAATTACAAATGCTGCTGTCTCCCTTGAAGGAACAAACTCACTTATGAAACAGAGAGGGAGCTGACATTTCATGGCACATCGCCTCGTGCCTCAGCGAAGAAAAACACATCACGTGCCATGGATTTCTGGAAGCATCACCGTTCCCTTATGGTACGTGATCTCTTGCCAAGAATAAATAGGACAGAGTCCAGCACAGGAATCACATAACATTTGGCTTGCATATGATTTTTCTGTTACTGTATGTTATTATACTAAATGCACTGTTCAGGTACTGTCCACTCTGGAAAAATCTCATTAGCTATGAAAAACTTGGACTTGAGTATAAGACGATTAATAATCTGGAATGTCTTGCTTAGATGATCAGTGCAAAACTTGAAAGGAGTCCAAATCTCTGAAGAGGACAAGTACTTCTGGCTTATTACCTTTATGTGATTTAAATGATCCCCCAAGATGTGCTCTTTTGAGGACAAACAATGTTTGTTCTCTATATACTTGTTAATACTCTTGGGACTGATCTCCAAGCGTTTTGGCCATCTATAAAGCACAACAGTGTCAATGCTGTTGTTTTACATTAAAATATTTTAATATGAAATTCCTTCTAAATTGGTGATATTTATGAATTTAAACTCTGCTTTAATTTCAGCACCCTGATATATTTCCTTCTAAAACACTTCTGCATGATATTATGTGTGCACTTCCTCGCTTAAATCCCTCCTCCTCCTCTGTTTCTCATTGAGCATACTTTACTTTGGTAACCTGAAGTAGAACTTATCACTTATTTCTGGAAAAAGAAAGCATTTACAATTTGAATACCAGTCCCAGGTTAAATCTAATGATGTTCAGGGGAATTCTGTGCAAGTGATGAGCTGCCTGCTAATATGTCAATGCTTTAGGGAAGAAAAATATCAATTAAATTTCATAGCATGCAACCACATATTGACCTTGAAAGCTATCTGGAACTTGAAAATTTAAAGTCCAAACTTCTGCCCTAATTGGTTTTAACTTCACTGAAATTAAAAGAATCAATCTGAAGAAGAAAAAATTCTCCCAAACTATGATACTTGTGTGTGTTCCTCTAGTTTCCCTCCCCTGGATTTTGGCTAGTGCCTCAAGAGATACGAGTGGTTCTTCTCTCTTGCAGCCTTCTGATAACACTAACAACAACAACAAGTCAACAGTCATGATAGCCCACATCTGCCAGCCCCACACCAGCATTGCACTGGTGCTTGAGGGAAGATTTCTACAACCAAGTATTTTATTACTGAGAGAATGAGAACCCAGCAGCACTTGGTGCAGCACACGGGCAGGGAGGGCAAGGCAGACGGAGGAAATCTGCTATTGTCAACTGCTCCACAGGTCAAAGGAAACCCAGAAGGTGAATCTCTCACCTGGAACTGGACTTGATCTTTAAAGCCTCTCCCAATGCAATGTCCTTTACAAAACACTCTAATTCAGGCTGTGCCAGATCTTCCACTCTAATTCTAACAACAGGGCTTTATTTTTTTAATTATTATATCTACACTGATCTAGCTTTTCAGTCTGAAAAGAGTATTTTTGTCTTTGGTTAGCATACAATTTCTCCCATCAAGAAGAGAAAGGAGAGTAGGACACATGCCCATCTTTTCTACCACAGAGTTCAATCAAAGAAAAAAATCTGATATAATCAGAATAAATATACTTAATTTCATCAGATAGGTATGAGTTGGCTATCTAAGCCACCAAGTAGAAAAAAAAGAAGGAAATCATACTTTGTATTTCTTGAGCATGTCTGGAAAAGCCTAGCTCATTCTTATTACAATTCAATGTGCCTTCTGTAGGTGTTTACAGACTGCAAGCAGCAACAAGAGGACCTGATGTGTGTCCTGCTGTTGGAGGACAACCAAGCATGCCTTCTTACTGAAATTCTTCTGGGATGTATCAGTAACAAAAGATTTTTAAATCCCTCCTACATTCTTTGGAGGTTGAATTAAAATTTGTGACGCTGGGCTGATGAAAGAGCGTGATGTTGAAATGGCTCAACTCCTTCCTCTTCAGCTCACAGCACGTTTTCTGCACAGAATGAAGCAGGATCCACTTATTTTCTCTAAGATTCAATATGATGACTCTCTGCAGGTGAGAAGTTCATTTACACTGTGACTGACAGCCACTTAGACCACCAGGTCAAGTGAGCTGATAGTTAGAGCTATTAACCCTACCGAATAATTAACCCTTATAATAGTGGTTTTCCTCCCCTTGCAGCAAGAGGAATACAAAACCCTGCACAAGTAAAGAGATGTCCAAGTTGGCTCCAAACAGCAAAGCTCTCTTTGAAACCCAGCTCACCTGATTTTCAAGTTAAAAAGTAAAGAAAAGAAAATGTGTCTCTTGATCACAGCCCACAGACCCACTTATCTGAGACACTTCACACACCAGCTAAGGCTGTAGCTTAACAAACCTCCTCCTGACCTTCTGCCAGCACCTGACTGTGGCAAGCTCTGCAGCATCCCCCAGCACCTGGGGCCTCCACATCCCACCAGACACAAAGCAATATATGTATGTATGTATGTATGTGTATATACACACTCCCCCCCTCTTCCTCTGCTTTGCAACATCTTGCAGAAGCTAAAGCATGAACTCTTCCTGCAAAATAGCCTGGGCTCTGTGTGACATATGAGGTTCCTTCATCATGAAATTTGCACTCAGACTTGCTTAAAGTTTGAGGAATTATTTGAAGAGACAAAAGACAAATCAGACTGCTGATAGCATCGCATTAAGGATCCCAGAAGCAACACAGCAGCTCTTTATTCATGGAGAATGACCACTGGGGCCCAGCTCTGAGAAGAGCTGGAGCAGGAACCCATTCACTGAAAAGAAGTGCCAGAAATCCACATCAGAGGCTCAGACAGATCCTCCCAGAGCAACATGTCCAGCCCTAGCACTCCTGCACAACTCAGGCTGTATCTTTCTTAAGTCTCTGTGTAACGGGATAAAATGAGATGCTGCGGTTCAATGACACAGACCAAAGGGAATTAAGGTCTGACACGTCCCTGCTTAGAGAGAGGATAGAGATAAGCCCAGAGAACTGTTACCTAGAGCAACACCAACAGGCAAAGCCACTGCACATGCTTCTGGATTGCTGTACTGCTTTAGAAACAGGAATATGTAATATAAGCAGGACTGCCTGGTACAGCCCCAGAGCAGGGACTCTTCCCCCACGTGGCAGGGCTCTCCTGATGAACCACACCTGGCTCCCCAGGGACTTCCCACAGAAACCTGCATCGTTCAGGCTGACAGCAGGATGAAACCACGGGCACTTTACTGCCACATAGGTGTTCCTTCCAAACCCCACCCATGGAAGCTCACCGATGAGGGAGTCCAGCTTTGCTGACTCGGCAGGATGCTGAGCTGTATCAGCTCCTGGCTGGGGCTGCAACGAGCTGCAAGTCCAGAAGGGAAAGCAGGAGGCACAGAGAGGAGGGGGATGCTAAGCACTGACAAGCCCAGGATGAGCTATGTTTGTGGCAAAAAAAAAAAATTACCATGTAATCAACTAAAGCTTCTATTTCATTATTGTTTCCACTGCCTCTGGCTACAGGGAAGTAATATGGCTTTGCTTCACTGCACAGGCCATGAGCCTCCATGCAAAGTTCATTCCCTCATGCTCCAAATCTAGCATCAGGAGGGAATTTCACACCCTCCCCAAGCGTCCATCAAGTCATACATCAAACCCAAAAGCATCCCTGCAGCAGGAACTGGGTGAATTATACCGTTTTTTTACATGGCTGTTTGTGGCTCTGATTGGACATTGGCCTCCCAAAGGGGACTTTCCTTTGGAGACTGCTTAGCTCTTCGGAAAGGCTTTCGTGCAGGACATCTGGGCTGTCCTCAGCCAGAGTTTCCCCTAAAAGGCTGCTGGCACCAGCCCCACATATTGTTCTGGAGTCACACGCAGCCCAGGAGGGGACAGACCTGGCCCTGGCTTCCTAGCAGCCCTTCAGAAGTACCACTTCCATCTCAGCAATAAAATGTCAAAAGTCTGGGATTTTCTAAAAAAAAGTTCAAGCTCCAACCCCTTCCCTAATTTCTCCAATCACATTAACAGTTTTACCCCAACAGGAGAAAAAACAAAACCACAAAAACAAAAACCCTTTGAGCATTTCATATCTGTGTGGGGGTTTAGTATCACTAAAGCCTCTCACTGGTTTTCAATACAGCTTTATTTTAAGAAAGCATCTATTATATGAAGTTGAGGCTTTGGCAGACACAGCAGAAGGCTGGCCAGTGCAGAAATGGAGTTCAACACTGAAAGTGCATTATTATTTTGTCACTTTTTCACATTTCTTAATATCAACTTAATGAAAAAGTTTACTACTTACTGGAAGTTACTTATGATTTCTGCATTATTCTGTAGCCAGGATACAGCCTCTCCCTTTCTATCCTCCTACACAGATCTAGTAGAAACATTTTCTAGCAGTTAATCTGAGCCAGCTATTTAGTTTTTGCTTGGCAATATTTTCAACTAGAGGCAGGTCCAGCCTCCAGGAAAACAAGTTATGCAGCAAGAGGGTGGGACACTATCAGAGAACACATAATAAAGTAAATACCAAGCATGACCCATGAAAGGAGAGGAAAACTAAGAGACTTTGTTTCCATAATAATGTAAATTAAAAGTCATTTACATTGATGTAAGGATGTGAAATTCCTTATGGGCTGTTTTTCATTCTTTGGCCATAGAGGTGGAAGGCCAGACTCACATCCAAAAGAAAGCACACTCCAAAAGGCCAACACCAAAACCAGCCACAACCCAAGGTCAAAACAACAGCCCAGGCGGCTTGAGAGAGAAAGATCAACCCAGCTCATAAACTTTCCACCAAATCTCTGAGGAAGAAAAACTTCTCTACAGTTGTTCCTCTCTTTTATTCAGAGTCTGATGCACCCAAAGCAGGTCCTCCATCAACCAGGGTCCAGCTGGTATGGATGGAGGGATATTGCTGCTCATCTATCGATTAACTTCAACCTCGCATTTTGCAGTTGTCTGTGAAAC
Organism: Hemiprocne comata; assembly: GCA_020745705.1. Lineage (NCBI taxonomy): Eukaryota > Metazoa > Chordata > Aves > Apodiformes > Apodidae > Hemiprocne > Hemiprocne comata. The sequence goes on along the minus strand of CM036602.1, from coordinate 7,105,150 downwards.
AATTTAATATCATTGCTGAAAGCAATAAGGATAAAAAAGCTAGACGGATACCTTTGATCACAGTTTTACCAGGCACCAGAAGCTAAAACATTGCTGAGACTCTCCTTAAGACATCTCCTTCTCCTTGGGATTATTTTGCAGTTCATTCAATAAAGCAGCAAAACAATTTCCTGACAAACTAGGAAATGAGTCTTGGACTGAATTCAAGAACTTCAGAAAATATTTGAAACAGACATTTAACAGAAAGGACCTGGATCCCACTGACCTTACAGACAAGTCAGACTGTCATTTCCTCAGCCATCAAACCCAACCTGTTCAAAGGCAGGCAGGAGGGAAATAATCCTTGCTGTGAGACACATTCCACTGCCTTCCACCTCAGAAACACTTCCAAAAGCAAGCCTGAAGGAGTCATCCACATTGCAATCCTCATCCACTAAGCCTCTGCCAAACTGCCAATATTTTGCAAAAATAATGCAATTGGTAAAAAAATATATCCAAAGGTCTAAGCTGCCTCTGGTTGTGCACCATGTAGAAGGTAGGCAGGGAAATCACAACACCGAGTTCAACCTGCAGTGGTAGACAAGTTACTTCAACAGGTCCATGCCCCTGTTCTCCTTCTGGAGGCAAGGGCAGGATTGCCAGCTTACCCATGTGGACAGCAGGCTCCTTGGGGGAGAAGTTGTCTCCTGTCTTCAACAGCAAAGCCCTGGCCTTGGTCACAGCTGTGAGGCACTGCTCGATTAGTTCAAATAACAGCTCATCTTTTCTGCCCGAGTTCAACACCCTCTGTTTTCCAAACACATTGTATCACCCGTGTGCAGTACAATGCCTTTCATAAAGAGTTTAGTTGACAGCAAACCTAGGGCAGTTCCTCAATTATTAATGCTCCCTCTTCCTTCTCCAGAATATGTGCCACCGCCATCAAAAGAAAATCTACGCAAAAACCCAAAACAACAAAGAAGCACAAGAAACCAAGTTAAGAGTTACTGAAGCTTTATTTTACCTGCTGCAAATGAAAAATGACTGCTCCTCCTCACTTCAGCTCTAATAGCTCACTGCAATCTGCTTTTGACTCCAAGCAGCTCCCAAAGCGGTATTTCAGAGCAACACACACAGTTTTGAATTCAACACCCGATGATGAAGTTAGTGTTTTGCTCCTGGAGTAGACATCAGACACCTCTGTCTCTACAGTTACAGCACGTAACCCCAAACCTCAGAAACCAGAGAAAGCTCAAGTTCGTTAGGGTTCGCTGCTCCAGAGCTGGAATCTCGGCTAAAAGAATGAGGTAAGGTGCTTGCAGAAAATGCAGTACGTCACTGTGCTTTCTGCCAACAAACTACACCATTTCTTAAAGTCTTAATTCCACTTTCAAAAGGCCCAAAAGTGCTTTGAGCAATGGCCAGCACAACCAGGCAATCTCCCATCTGCTCCAGACAGCAGGCGAAGCTCACTAAAGGGAACGGAAAGATTACACAGGCTCATTTGTAGGAGATAATGCAGTAGCATGGTTTATTCCTCTTCCTAGAATAAACACAATATATGGCAAAAATGGCTTTTTTTTCTTCTGAAAAGGCAAGCTATCTTCAAAGCTGGTCCCTCCTGAGGGCTGCACTGGGGGCTTTAGGCAGTGGGTTGGGATAACTCCTGATCCAGCTCAGATAGAAGCTGCAGACAAGCCCAGAGATGAGTCCCAGGGCAGCACATGCATGAGGAGAGCAGACAACTGGGCTACACCATGAGGGGCTGAGCTCAGGTGCTGCAGGGACATTGTGGTGGTGCATCCCATCTCGGGGTAAAGCCAATTGTGGTTTTGTCTCACTAGCAAGGTTTATAACAGCTGCAGCAAAATGAGAGTCATTTCAACAGCTTACCAGAAAATCTAGGAATCACTCCAGGACTTGGTGAATAAAAAAAACAACAAACGACTAGAAGTGCCACTGTACAGTTCTCATGCAGTTTTGGGGTTTTTGGCTAACAAAATATTAGTCAAAGGTTAAAAAAAAAAAAGGAATATATAGTTAGCCTTGATCCAGCAGAGAGCCACAGCAGTTTCCAAGTACTTCCCCCAACTTCCCATGGGACTTCCCATTTCCTTAACTGTAAACATGTGAGAAGTCTCTGCACGACTGAACTAAAAGTAGTACATCTGCCTTCTCAACAGTTACACTTGCCTATTAAACTTTAAACTCAGTTCTTCAGTATGTGAACATTCGTATGCCCTGTTGGGAGCATCAGATCCCCTAGCACAAGTGTCTCCAACACACCTCTTCCCAGTCAGCTTTTCCAGCAGATGCTGTGCAAGGAACAAACATAGCTGCTGGTTGCTGCTCAGCACAGTGGATTTTCCAGAAACAGACACTAACCATTTCCATCCAGAGCTTCAACACGTTTGCTTGAAAAATTAAATAATTCAAGGTTTTTTTCCAGTAGTAAAGGGCAATTGTTTGGATATTCCAATACTTACGTGAGCCTTCAGGCTCACCACTCATGAGGGCACTGTCAGTGCACCTGAAGTGAACTCAGTGAGCAGCCCCTACTGAATGGAACTCACCTCTGGCTCGAGTATGTGCATTGAAGGAAAAGGATAACATACCAATGGAAACTGACCAATGTATTTATTTACTCTGTCCTTCCTTCTCTTAGTTTACAACCAGAGCAGTTTAAGTCAACAATGTATGTGTTAAGTAGGTGTAACTATCAACATCTATGTGACCGCAGTGGATTTAGGTTGATCTCAAAATGCAAGAGCCTCCAGTATTTGAAGGTATCACTCAAAAGGCTGGAGTTCCTAATCTTAGGAAAAAGGCACATCCTTACCCCAGCACTAATACAAAGTGGACACTACATAAGCATTTAGGAAAACTCAGTCCCTTTATGGAAAACTTAAACCTTTCAGTAGCCATAAAAAAGGTGAGTTCAGAGTAACCCAGGGCAGCAAAAGCTCCACTCTGGTGAGCCTGGGAGGACCCATGGAGAGGTCCTGGCAGCACCGTGGGGGTGAGCACACAGCACCCTCCCCTCACACGGCTGCTTCCCTCAGGCTGCTAAAGCCCAACAACAGCAGCTCTCAAAGTTCAGCTTCAGGGCCAGGTACCAGGGGCTGTCAGCCAGCTGGTCTAATGGGGGTCACCCATACCAGCTACCCAGAGTCCATCCCACCCAAAGAAGTGAGTGGAGAGAGAGAAAAAGGAGAGAATTTAATCAAACACCAGCTTTGTATGAAGATGGTCATTATTGATTCTCATCAGACACGGCTATGCAGACAAAGGGAATAACTTGAGCCAAATAAATACTTAATTTTTTCCCCACTGAGATAAGATTACCATAGCCTTCCAATCTTTAGCTGCTTTCCTTTGTGAGAGCTGTACATATGTGCTTTTTATTAGTTTTTGGCTTAGCAATTAGATGGATTTTCAGTTACTTCTAGAAACGTTGCAGGATGACTGAGCTGCAGCTAATCTTTGCTTCCCACTAAATGGGAATATGAAAAATGCAGCAGGGCTCTCCAGCACTACAGCCAATGCATCTCAATTTTGCACTTTCATACAGAAATGTAAATGCTGTATTTCATATTTGAACTCTTGTACAGTTGCCAAAAAAGGAACCATACGGAGAAAACTAGTTATAATCATTGATTTGTAGGGAGGGGAAAGAAAAATAACATGGACATTCCCTGCCAAGAGATGACCAATTTTCCAATAATTCTGCCACACAAAAAGCAACTTCTTAAAATGTGGTTTGTTTTTTTTTTAAAGCCATTAAAGCAGAACAGAAGATTACAGCTGCAACAAGCTATCCATTAACTCTAATTAGCAAGTATTTGTTGTCTGGATTTAAAACTTCCCAACTTGGCATTAATGAACTGTAACACTGTAGCAAAAGGTATTAATAAAAACACCAGACTGTGGGCTAGGTAATAGATCTCTGCTCACTTTCAATGCAAACTGGGGTGGGATTTTTCTTTCCTGCTTCAATCCAGGAACTGCAAAACAGGGAATACAAGTACTTAAAGCGGTTGCACTGGAAGACTAAGGGAAACTATTTACCTTGCAAAATTATATTTAAACTTCTGCTCCATATTCTGTTTTGAGAGGAGCAAGTCTCTTGTAATCTACAAATGTAGACAAATTATGTTTGGGTTTTTTCCTCCTTGAAAGGAAAGAGGCAGCAGAGCAACTGGAGGGGATGAGACAATAACGAAACTTACTTGTAAAATCGTTTGGGGTTTTTTTGTTATTTGTGGGTGGTTGGGTTTTTTTGTTTGCTTGGGTTTGGGAGGGGGTTTGTTTGGTTTTTTTCTTGGTTTTTTTTTTTTTTTAGCTTGACTTTTATCTCCTTTTAAGATTCCAGAAAGGAGCAAACAAAAAGCGACTTGAAAAATCGCTGCATCCTGTGGCAATTTTAGAGACCTTGTCCTGGAGGTCAAGTCCTGCTGGCATGACACGAACACACCACAGAGTCAAATCCTCTCCCAGTCAGGCCTGCACAAGCCTAGCTGGCCCCCAATGCACCCCCCCCATGCAACTGGGGTAAGGGACCCCCATGCAACCCTAAACTCAACATCCTCTAAAGTGAAACTTGGCCACCAAGAAAAAAAAACATCTTTGGATGGCTGCACAGGACAATCATTGTGACAAGATACAACAGCTTCACTACTTATTTCAGGATTTATACTTGCACATGCTTCTGGCTGGACCTCTTAAAAGGCTACCCAAGATTCAGCCAACTGTAACAACTACAGTAAACACTACTGAGAGCCTTTCCTAGTGTAGTGCTACCGTAGACATCCTGAGATACCCTTCTCTCTGCACCCGCTTGCTTTCAAAACTGACAGACAACTGCAAACTCGGGTGGAAAAGAGCTAAACCCACAACCTGAAAACCATGCACTCAGGCCAGCTGCAGAAATGGGAAAAATCGTACCCAGAGCAGAACAGGTATCCGGGCCTCATGTTCTGATGTGAGGAAGGAAGTCTGAGCTTCCCAGATCCCCCCTGCCAGCTCTGGCACGTGATGAAATCTCTTTCATCTTTCATAGTTTAATTTTGCTGCACGGAAAGCAAACATCCAACACAGATAACAGAGGGGTTAGAGACACCGGTGGTGGAGGACACATAGAGAAAGGAAAGGGCTTTTTTCCACCCACCTGCAAATGCATTTTCTGTCTTCTAGCAGATCTCCCCACTGTTTTCTAAGGAATTCCTCTATTTATCTTTCAACAGGGTATTTCATTCATATTAAAACCCTTCATTTCTTCACATCACTGTGATCAAACTCTGCCATCACAAGACATGATCTATTTCATACACTGTGTGCATGGTGATTTCATACCAGCCTGGCCTGGATCTATGTACAGACTCTGGATCCCAAAGGCCACCCAACACCAAAAGCTATTTCAGCAGCTCCTGCCCCCTCTGCCAACACAGCACTGCCCCAGTTCACTGTACTGGCCCAGCGTGGCTCTCCCTGCAACGCTTGCTGCTGCAATGCTCTGAAATACAAGCAGCTCTCTCAGTGTCAAGAGCAGTACAACATGCACACTCAGACCCCTCTCCAACGTGCAACAGCTACTAAGCTGCTGAAAATTATTTCACCACCCCAGCATCCTCCTCCTCGGACACCCAGGTCCAGAGAGGTACAGAGAAGGTCTCCAAAGGCCTATGTAAAACAGGGAGAAGGGAAGGAAACAAGGAAATAGAAAGAGGAAAACCATTTACTGGTCACTGAATCAGAGCTGTAACCTGACCCTGGCTGCATCTTGCCACCGACAGCATTAACTACAAGCAGCTTCCATTCAGCAGCTCCTGCCAAAAATAAACAGTGCCGGCTTTCCTGGCTGCTTGCTTGGGTTTGCTCTCAATGTTTTTCTTCTTGCCTCTTCTGGCTAATTGGGATATGCTAAGTTTCCTCCAACCAAGTAGTTTCTTAGTTTGTTTCTACCCACTGCCTTACTAAAATTGGAGCTGTTTCTCACCATAAAGAATGAAAATAAAAGCTGTTTGATCAAAGATGGCCAAAGCAGGCTGTCTGGCATGTCAGTGGAAAGACAGGAGGAGGAATAAAAGGGGTTAGAATGGGTCCACAGCAACACTCTCCTGCATTTCCTTTGCCACAGGTACTGTTACTCTCCCCTCTGATGCTGTCCTCTTTTTAACCAGGGAATAATTTATTTACAAACCATATTTGTGTCAGCTATTTTTAATATGGGCCAAAATATTAATGTTGTTCATCTTCATTAGGCACTGGTGGGTTTTGGGCCGTGTTGGCTTTTTACTTATTACACCATCCACCACGCAAGGAGCCAGTGCATCCAGTTCCTCCGATGACACAAAAGCCCTTCTCCTGGGCTGTTTTTTCACTAGCACATTTTCATACACAAGTAAAACAGGGAACTACCTCCTCCTCCTTATAGAGCTCTTGTTCTGCACTTAAGTCAAAAATAGATGCAGTGGACAGAGGCAGAACAGGGTAACTTAATAACAATTAATTAATAAAACCAGCTTATACCAATAATGCACTGAACTGCAAACTGCTAAACATGGTGAAGATTCTTAAAAGGTGTTATGCAAAACCAGTTACATTCTGGAAGAAACTCCAGTGGCCAACAGCACACACCTAGGTGTTCTGAGTTGAGGCTGGCAAACTGCTTTAATAATCACCACAGCAAAACAAGAGTTAGGAAATATATGACCAATGTTAACAGTGTTGAAAGATATTTTAGAAACCCCAACAAACCCAACTGATTTAAGGTTTCGGGCCAGCTTGCTTTTATATAAAATCTCCTTTCTTGTTTCCCCTCAACCCAGCAATGCAAGCAAGCAAAAGGGGAACAAATCATTTTTGTCAAGCTTAACAGCGTGCTTCTGACCCAGCCACCAAAAAATAAGTTCAAAGGCCCTTTAAATCTGTGCTATTTTAATATGCTGTAAGAAGCACTCTCTGCCTTCTAATTTGTTCAGTTCTTTCAAACACCTAATTTCCTCTGCACTGTCACTGCTCAGCACTCTGAAGCCTCGTGGAGCCCTGCCACTTGATTCAACACCAATAGTCACATTTCAATAGGCAATTCCACTTGAAAGGCTATAAATGAAGGGAAAAAAGATGTCTTCCAACCAGAGAATGCAATGCAACACCATTTATTTATATTCAAGTTCTCTTTTCTGTGGCTGGCTACTGTAGGCAGGAGCCTGAGAAGGGGAGCTTTAAAGCCTAGTAATTAATTCTAAGTGATTTTAAAATGGCTACAGATTTTAAGGTAGACAAGATGCAACACTGGAAGCAGAGTCAAGCTGCTGTGCTCTTTACTCTGCTCTGGAATGCACTGTTTACTCTGGCATCACATAAAATATATAAATGATTTCTCAAGGAAAACAAAAAAAATAATAGCCCCATAACCCTCATTATTCTATAGAACAAAAGTAAAAAGGTGTGTTTCAGGCCAAATCACAGCTGTATTCCAATAGGGGAGAAGTGCAACAGAATTATAATTTCATATTTATTAAAATTAATTTACTACAATTGCCATCAACAGGACCATAGGGCTGTTAACAAGAACCTCCCTAGAGTCAGAAGCATCAAATTCTACAAGCATATACAAATTTAAAGAAAAATTAAATTAAAAATAAATGTAATAATATTACTTTGGAGAACATTTATCATTCCTGAGTGTCTTTTTTTCCTTTCCAAACTTCCTTATTAAGATTTCTTGAAATTATAATGAAACTTGACAATAAACCACATGGTGCCTAAGCACACTTCCAAATTAGTCAGTTGATAATTCCACCGGCTGCACAGCAACTATTTGTGTGCTCTCAGACAGCAAATGCTGCTCTTCCTTCAAAGGTCAAGCCAGGCTCTCAGGAGTTTCTGAACATCCCTGAGACAAAGACAATGCAGAACACTGGGGAGCTCCTCCACACCAGCCCACCACTCAAAGCATTCTCCACACTCCTTGTGAGCCAAGGAAACAATATTTAAGACACTCACGGGGGTCCCACATCAACTCGAAAAAAACCCAAACGAACAAAAAAATAGCACTGAACATTCCAAAGATGACCAGATAAATCCATCAAACATATGCAAGACTAGCCAGCCAGCAATACCATGATAATCCTCCACATTGTTGGCCTCCAGTAATACCAATTTATTCTCTTCCAAGTTTTGTAAGACAGTCTTATGCATATCCTAACACTTCCACCACAACAGAGCCCAGCCCTCCACACAGATTTACCCTTTCACAGCCACTTTACACTGAATTTTCAGCCAGGAGCATTAACATCACCTTAAACACTTTAAGTGAGGGTGACCAAAGCTGCACTGCTCCTGTCTTAGCAGCCCAAAAAGGACAAGCTGCTCTGATTTTCTCCATCAAAAGGCCACCCACCACACACACCCCCCCACCCTTGCTGAAGCTTGGCATCCCACAGCAGTTTTTACCCCCATTCTTTGCCAAAACATCCACCCATTCAATGTTCACTGAGTATCTTTTTCTGAGGGGCTGCTACTCAATTTCTACCTAGGAGATACAGCTTATACTCAATTTACATACCCAAGCAGCCATCTCATTTGTAAAAAGAGCAGAGGAAATCAGCAAGCAGAGAGCTGTGCTGCACATGACACAGCACAGCAGCTGAAAAGCCACGACCACAAACCACTGCAGGGAAGCCAAAGCCGGGTGACGGTGCAGTGAATTACAGGTGACTTGTCCAGAAAGACTACAGCAAACAGCTGCAACAGCCAGACACAGCCTTCCAGATCCATCCATCATTTATCTTCTCTGTTCCTGTTTTCCCATCTTAAAGGGTTTGGGCACCTTTGTCATCCTTTGCCAGCAAGGCAAATGTAGGAAAATAAACGCTTTTGGGGCAAGAAATGTCCCATAGTGTTCAACTCTGGACAAAAAGAGCAAAGAGCTGGTAGCACACAGAGCCACGGGCAGGCTGGCAGCAGCCAGACACCTTTTCTCTTTGCAGCATGTCTGACACACCACTAACATCCGAGCAGTTGTAGCAAAAGACAGAAGAGGCTGATTCCTATCTTGAAAGGAGCTGGAGCCCGAGGCCATTACAAGCAGAGCCTGAAGAGAGGCTGATTTCGCAGGTTTGCAGCACAGTTCCCACTATGCTACCACACAGCCGAGCATCTTCAAAGCACCCTAATGACTTGGGCAGCTGATTGGTCGTTTCACTCAGGGGTTTGTGGAAGCAACCATTACTGGTGGGCTTTCAAAAGTGACCCATGCACTTCACCAGGGTGCTACTGACACACGGAAGTGATGGCCGTCAACCACATCTTTGTCCCTAAGGTTTCCACCATGAGCAAGTGACAACTCCAAATGATGGGGTTTGCCTCCTTTTTACCATAAAAAGAAAAAAGATTAAGTGCACTCTCAGGACTCACTTGAATCCCCTGCAGCTGGAGGCCACCTGTAGGGCTCCCTCAGACCCAACAGAGGAAGTGCAGCTTATGAGGAAGGTGAGGGACCCTCTGTGCTGCACCCCACAAGATGGCTGGCAGGAAAACTGCAACCCAACCCTCCCTGCCTTCACACACAAAGCAAGGGGAAAATAAATAAATATAAATAATCTGTATTGGTCACTCAAACATTCAAAGAAGAAGGAAAAAAAAAAGATCTGTCAAAATGCAACCAAAGTAACACCACCAAAAACCCTGCTAGAGCAAATTAAAAAACCCAAACAAAAGCCACAAAATAAATGCAATTAAAGAATAGAGTAACTACAATGCTAGCAAAGGGGATGAAGGAATGAGAAGAACTTGTCACCAATTCAGAGATAATTTTGAGGTTTTTTATATATTCAGTAATAATAATTAAAGGCAGAACATAACAAGATCAAACTTGTCACACAACACCTGCAATCAGCTGAGTGAAAAAACCTACATAAATAAAACTCCTATCCAAAAACCCCACTGTTTCACTCCTACATTGCAAAGTATACTTCATGATTGTTTAATTAAAGTCATTTTTAGCTTTGCATGGCTGCAATCACCAAACATTGTCTCCCTGTCAGCATCTGAGGGGCTAACATACTGTTGCCAACAATTAGCACAGATCTGGCTGACACTGTTTTCTCTAAAAATAAATCATGCATGTTAAGTAGCTTGAGAACGAACATGAAAACAAGATTTTAGGATAACATTTTTCTTCAGTGGAAACACAGGGTCCTGCAGGAAGCCCAGGTAATCACTCCCGGATCTACTCTGCCACCACCACCCACATCTTTGCTGCTGACAAGAACCAGCAGGACGTAAATTGGAAGTTCTGGACATCTGTGGTTAAGGAAACTTTTTAAGCAGAGAGGAGGCATTAACTCCAGTCTTTTGGCCAAAATCCATTTGGGAAAATATGTGTCTTCTTCATCAGCAATGACCTGAGCACATGCATCATGGCAAGATAAGAATATACAAGGAAAAGGGCTCTATGAAGTCCTTTTCCTTTGGAAAACTGACATTTCTCTAACCTGAGCCATCAAGAAGAATAATGCAACAAAGCTGGAAGTCACTTGGCTTGGAAAGGATGCAGTCCTTTGAATTAGGAACATTTGAGATGCATGCACACATTTCTAATGGCTTCTTTGTTCACTGCCCACCTTCAACTTCAGGACTCAGCCGCTCCCCCATGACATGCTCCATCCCACATGTGGTTGCCCAACAAAGATGGTTAAACGTGACTCAGAGAACAGAGATGACTCTTTAGTTCTCCTGAAGAAACAGTATTTTTAATTACAGACTGAAACTGCCAAAAAGGGAAGAAAAGAGCTTCTTATTGTTGTTTACAGTTGGCCAGGACTATTTTAACTTCTGCACTGACAATAGAAATCCCAAACTTATTCTGAGGCTTAGAAGCAGATACATACTCCAGTTCTGAAACCAACACATCTCCTTTTCCACGCTTGCCTGACACACAGAGTGGAAGTAAAGGTAGGTTTGGGTGGCAGAGGCTTTGTCCATGCTCTTTTCTTTCTTTCTATTACGCCAAATACAGTATGTCATTACAAAAATAATGCTAGAAACTCTTTACCAGACTGAAGTTAACATTTTATACTCAGTGGATAGGAAGTCTATAACTGCTTATTTTATACGCTGCTCTCATCTCTGAAGGCTTTTATTCTCCAGAGCAAATTAATCAGGCAGCTTGCATTATATGTTCTTTCTCCAGGCCTAGCTCCTCTCAGCATCTCTATTGATCTTCACTCAGTAAGCCATTAGCAAAAGGTTTTGAACATTTGCTGGTTTTATAGCTCCTAGAGAAAGCAGAGTCTAATTTAGGGGGATTGCCAGATTGAGGTTTGAGAGCTCAGTCCTTTGGGGGAAAGAACACCATTTTTCAAAACATGCAACAACATACTAACCCTGTTCTGTTCACTCACATGTGCCTGTGTCTACTGCTCGATTCTCCTTTCTGCCAAAGCAGGTTTAAAACTACTAAAGAAAACAAGATTTCAGAGAATGGAAAAGGAAGTACCACATAGCAAGAAAAAATTAAAATATTTCTACAAGACTGATGCAAGAAACAACATGAGAAAGATATGAAGAGGGTGGTAGGATGTGACAACTTTGAGTAGCTGTAAGCTCTTGGGCAAATTATTTTTCCTTTGGACTCCACAAGGCCACCTCTCCAATATACCCCCCCCTCAGGTTCCCATTTCCTCTCCAGTCCAATAAAGCCACTGTGATAAAGAAAATCAGTGCCATTTCAATGTACTTTTGCCATGTTTTTTTGGTATGTGTGCACGATTACCTTTGTCCCTTCTCGTCTTGTAAGCTGCTTTTTCCTACACGAGTGAAAGCAACTGAAACCAAACCAAAACCGATCAGCCATCCCTCCCATTAACCATCCTATGAGATCCTGTGCATGCAGTCAGACTCACTGACTCAACTGAACAGAGCTGGGCTTGCTGAAGCATGCCCGACCCCCACCCAGAAGGAGGAGGACCACACCAGAAGATATGTGTGCAGACAGAAGTGCCAGCTGTCCCCAGGGCTTCACACACAGCCCGCGTGTGCACACTGCAGGTCTGTGTGCCAGGCCTCCAGCTGACACTGGCACTGTGCAGACATTATCCCCGGCCAGACAATGGTGGCCGTTCTCCCGACGTTCCCCACAGCCAGCAGTACAGCCTGCGTCCTGTGGAACCCAGCAGACACAAATGCCAGCCTGGTGTAACCTTACCCCTCGCAGCCTCTGCACAAAGCTGGCCTCACTGAGCTGCAGGCCGGCCCTGTCAGAGGGAACGGAGCTGTGGAACGAGCTCAGCAGATGGGGGAAGAGCCCAGGAAGGGGTGGCAAGATGCAAGAAGAGCCAGAAACAAAAGAGAAAAACAAGATTCTGCAACAGACTAAAATTTCACTCTTAGACATGAACTTGGCCAAAGTCTGGGGACACGGAGATCAAAATCAACAAAGCAATAACTTTTTTTAGTTTTTTTAAATTAAATTATTTACAGTTAAAGAGAATGCAGCTCTAGGACTATCACACTGAAGGCAACCTGGTGAAACACCTCTATCAACTGCCTCATACAGTGCCATGTTCCACTCCTAATCACTGTTCTGAAGAATGCACTATTTTAAAACAAAACCTCAAACCTGAGGTTTAATTCCTTTAGAGCCACTGAACAGGAGGGTCAGACCCACATGTCCCCAATTCTACACCTCACTGTGCCCATCTGCCCCCAGCCTCTCATATGCACAGTCCTTCATGGCCACAACACCCAGAAATTGGGACACAAAGCCCAAAGGTTGATCAGCCCAGCACTAAGCAACACATTGAGGACAGACCTGTCGCCTACAGCCTGAACTGAGGGATGGTGGCTGGAGGAGCTCCAGGCAACTAGTACTTTCCTCACCTCACCAGATCCAACCTAGCATATGGCAGGCACTGGGCCACCACCACGAGGGCTGGCCAGGAGCTTCCTCAGAGCTCAAGCTCATGGGGACCAGCTCCACTTCTGCTTTTAGCCTGCAGCCTGAATGTTTTATTCAGGCTCCTCCATCCCCATCCCATTCCCCAGCAGCAGGAGCAATGCCTGATGGGAACCAGATGCGAACCAGCCCTCCCACCTTAGGGTGAAGGAGGTGAAGGGTGGGGGGACAAGCATGGCTAGCTCTCTGTTCTTTCAATATGCACAGTCATTCAGCTCACTGCCCTTTGGTTTTGCTTGTGACAGGTTCATAGATACCCCCGCACACCTACCCCGACCCCCGGCAGCAGGGCCCGTGTCTCCAGCCGTGGGGGGGCGATGGGGGAGGCAGCAGCAGCCGGAGGAAGCGCAGCTCTGCCATTTCCTGCGCTTGGCTCATCCGCGCCGTGCAGCTGCAACCCCCGGGCTGGGGCACGGCCCGACGGTGTTACCGACCTGCCGCCATGGCAAGGCTCTGCTCGGCTGAGGAGGGGTCCCCAGCGCAGGGGAAGCAGGGCCGCAGTCCCTGCATTCACGCCAGCAAAACCCAGTCACAATTAAATCATGTTTTTTCCAATTCTCATGACAGCGAATGGCTCCGGCTGCAAAGCAAGCCCCGATCAGTCTGGCCATGCTGGAGGGGTGATGACTGGCCCTGGCTGGTCAGCTCTGGAGAGAGCCTGGAGTGGTGTCACAAGCAATTAATGTGATTTATAAACTCCTCCACCCTGTGCCTCATGTCCCAATAAAAGGAGGGAAAAGAGAGGAAAAAAAAAAGAAATAATTAGAAAAGCAAAATATGCCTCCAGTTCCCACTGCACACAGCTCCCCTGGCAGCCACCGGTCAGGAAGCGAAGGCAGAATCAACCCCCTTCCTCCGAAGAGGCTCGTGGGGGCATCCAAACTCACTTGACAAGGGGGATAAATCTGTACTCAGGAGGAAATGAGCTCTCTCCACTATAGATCCGATACAGATTGCACAATGAGGTGCTTCCTTGGCCACACCACCACAAACACAAGCCGCCTGCATGCAGAAAAATAAGTATATGCAGTTTTCTTTTAAAAGTCCACCACCCATTTCACCTCCCCCTCACTTCAAGCAGTGAAAACAGCTTCTGTCCAACTGTCACGTGAGATTTAAGCAGAAGTGACAAGAAAGGCAGCTTTGTGCAACTCTCCCTGCAATTTCCCTATCTATGATGTACATGGAAAGCAGAGAGAGATGGAGAATTTGACAACACACAGAGGATGAACATGACCAGTAACTATCTATTGCATGCATACACTCCACACACACTGACCAACCACTGCTGCCTGCTTCTCTGCAGCTGGGCACTCTCCTGCTCTTTGTTGGGATTTATTAAAAAGGTATCAGCAAAATAATAGGAATAAAAACCCAAAGGAGTATTTCCCCCCTGCTCCTCTGCCAGATTCTCTCACTTTAGGCAGGATCTAGAGCTCTAGCAGTGCTTAGAGACAGTGCCTGAGCCCACACTCACACTGTTTTGATGAAAACACGTTAATACCAAGCTATGGATGTAATTTTTTTTTTTTAAATACAAGGATGAGTGATGCAGACCAGACCTGGCCACAATTATTATAGTATCTTCATGCATAACTCTCCTAGTTATTCCAGCTACAACACCAGTAACATGGCTCTCTGCTCTTTTTAAAGTGCCTTTCATGCTCCAGCTTAAACTAGAATTTGCTCTTGTTTCCCAAGATCTAAGGTTTGTACTAGCACAGTCTCCCTTGTGCTCATTTAACCCACATCATGGGTTAACCAGCATACCAGTTGGAAATCTGGGGAAGCAAACTGCTCATACTCTTGATTATATACCTTATGCAATTTGAGTGGGTTTGGTGGTTTTAGGGTTTGTTTTGGGGCTTGTTTTGTTTTTTAGGTTTTGATCCACTGGTGAAAAGCTTTCCCGGACATCTGTCCCCAGCGCCCAATATTATTAACAAGTCCCCCTAAGCAGGTATGAAAAGCCTTTGAGATTTTCTGGCTCAAAAACACAAGGGAACAATCCATGGCACAACAAGATGATGAGCTCTGTTTGTGGAAGGGGCTGGGAATGAAGAACAACCCACCAATGCACATCCAGAAATAACCAAGACTACAGTCTGGAGGGGAAACTCTCTTTCAGTTTTTCATCTTTCCCCTCATGAAACACTAAAAATCAATTTTGAATCTTGTCACCAAAGAGCTTTAAGCCAGTGGATCCATTAGAGGGAAGTGAAGAGACATCTCCAGCTATCAGTTTTAAAATCATACCCCAAGGCCACCAATTCCCCCTCCAAAACTCTTCAGCATCCACACAAACCTCACCCTGCCCCACTATTTACACAATATCCAGAAGAGCTGGGAGTGGGGGGAAAAAAAAAAGTAAATCCCTGTGTTTTTACAGCCGGGTTTCTACTGCACTTGGCAGACCTCTGGAAGATGAGAGGCAGAAATCCCAAGGGCAGGAGGCAAGGGAAGGAATCTGCTCTGGGCAGCTCTGCCAGGCACTCCCACGTGCTGCAGCAGCCCTGGCCGCAGTGGCGAGCGATGCCAGAGCTGAGGACGCCCGAGAGAAAGGATGAATTCATCAGCTTTGTACAGAACCAAGGAGAGGCAAGGAACAGTCAGGAGGAAAAATATGATCACTGAGAGCGACCTATTGCCTTGCTGTGCTGCCGTGTGCCCTTTCCAACCGATTAAGCCAAAGGACTAGGGGGTGGAGGGATGGAATTTCACAAACTACATCCTGAGAAAACAGAAAAAAATGGGGGAGGAGAAAATAGCAAGACCTGAAGGATATTCAGCAGTGAAAGATGCTTTATACTCTTACAGTAACAAAATGTGGAGAGAAGACCCTCTAACAGGAAAAGCCAATAGATAGATTTGAGAATGAGAAAAATCTCATTTTTAGGGAGTGAAAAGCTCTACCTCATGTAGCTATTTGAGGCTACTAGAATACACTGGATTTCTTGCCTTTATCACCACAAACAAGAGCCTGTTTGTAATGTAAAGCTGCAAGTTACACAGCCAGTACTAGTGTCTGTTCCTTTATACTTCATCTCCTAATTTTATCATAAACAAACACACAGCTTACGGTTGCCTATAAATTTCATCGTCAAACTCTTCAGAACAAAACACCATGTACTTTAATCTTAATGTACTTCCTATCAAAAAGATCCTGCATGCAGGGTTTACAACTACCAAGGAGCAGCAGTACCGTGAGATAAGTTATCCTTGTTTTACAGAAGAAGCATAGGAATAGAGATTAAATAACTTATCTAGATGAGGAAAAAGTGACGTGCCCCAATTTTCAACTCTGATTTTTCCAGCCCCCCACAAGCTGTGCTGAAAATACTTTGGAGGAGCTCCTGAGCAGCTACTGCAGAGAAAATATTTACAAAAATTAAACTTCACACCCAGTTTTAATAAAACTTACACACTGATGTTCAATAAGCAGGACATGAAAAGCCTCACAAGTTTAAACAGCTCAGAAAACCTAAACAAGGTGCTTGTGCACCTGTAATTATCTGAACAGTAGGTTTTATGCAAGACTTCACAGGCACTCCTCTGTTCAAAAAACATACTGTGCCATCAGAGGTCAGGCTCAAAAAACAGGCAAAGGAACAAACAGGCATTTACAAGATGTCTAAGACAGGTCCAACTATTTTAAGTACATGGAAGAGAGAAAACATACATGCTCATGCATGGACATGAATGCATTTACACTTGATTATGGCTAGTACATGGGCTAGTTAATACATGATGCAAAACAAGAAACTCCTTCAGCTATCAATGAAGTTGGGAAACACCATGTGGAGGCAGGTGGATACAACGAACTTCTGGGAACCCACCTTCTACTTTACAAATTCATTATCAGTTTAAGATTACGTTGTCATTTACAAGAACATAAATATATAATTTCCCTAAAATACTTCTCAGCCTACAACTTTCATTCTGTGAATTGAGCAAAAGACTTCTGAATGCTTGGCAAGGCATTGATTGTTTCACAGACCCTTGAAAAGGTTACATTTATAAAAACCACTACCTCTCACCAAAAGAGGAAACGCTTACGCCCTTTAAGTTTGGCATAGCAAAGAACTTGCATACAGACTAGCTAATTTATTTGCTATGATGTTGCGAGATAGTGTTTTACTAGCTTACTTTGTCTTTAGCAGCACTGGAGACCAAGGTAACTGCAGCTGAGCTGCTGGAAATGAAAAAAATGAAACTACGGCTTTTTCAAAGTAAATTGTTATTCTTACAGTTGCAAACAGGTTTTCGCTTGTTTTTTTAAAAAGTCCTGCTTATTTGAAGCAAATTATGCTTTTAAAAAGCTAGCTGGCTGTTGGCAAATATTTTAGACCATTTCTCCACTTCAAAGACTGCTCATATCAGAGATTCTACAAAGTCCACAGCACTCTAAATTGACATAAATCCCCAACAGAAACAGCTTGTATTTAACCTACTAGCAAAATTCAGCTACCTGAATAATTAATATTCTTCAAATTAAGATTTCACTTAGCTCTCTAGGTGTACAATATTAAATCTATTACTATTTTGTTGATTTTCAGCACACCAGCAGAGTTAAGATCAAAATCAGAGAGCAGACACGGAAATTGGGCATCAATAAAGACTGAGAATTCAGACACCAGCTTCAGTGAAGGAGGATTTCACCCTTGGTCACTCCATGCTGCTTTAGTTTATTTTTCCTTCATTCCTCCAGCTCTTTTTTTTCATATCTCTTCTGAAAAACACTGCAGCTCCAGCAAGTTCTCAGCCCTCAAACAATGTGTTCTCAAACTACGCAGCCAAGAAGGCCAATACAAATTAAATCTGTGCTGCAGCTTCTACAGAGCTGGGACCACTTTCCGTCGTCCTGTCAGATATTAAAAAAAGACAAAGACAAAGGACTACAGTAAAAGTGAACCATCTTGTTTCCTTTGAGTGTGAAAAGGCTTTGAGAGCAAGAAAACACAATGCAGCAAATGGTAATCAGTTAGACAGAATCCCCGAGTCTGTGTGTTTTGCTTCCAGGCAGTGCCAAGCATACGAGACCAGAACGTGGCATCAGATCCACGTGAAGTTCTGCACCTCATCTGCAAATCAGTTGCCATGACTGCGCATGCAAATTGGTCAGATAAAAGACAGTCAGAGGAATAACTGGCTATTTGGAGGTACAAAATTAATAATATATCACTGCCACCCCATAAACATGGCTTTTTTCTTCCACTTCACAACCGTGCCACTTAATTCTCCAAGTCCCACCTAATATTTTGGATGAAATAAGGCACAGTAGGTATTGCAACCAAGCAGGAAGCTAGAAAACCCAGGCTCCATCCAGAGTTCCACCACTCCTGCGATACAAATCCAGACTTTCATCTGTGCCCCACAGTCAAGTCAAGGGAGAAGTTCTAAGGCTGACTGTGGAAAAAAACACCCATTTCCAGCAGTCTTAAAGTACTCTAGCCTGTCAGTGAGCCTGTCAGTACTCTAGCTACTCTCCTAAACAGAGTACCTTCAACAGATGACCTTCAGCATAATTTTTTTTTAAAAAAACATAACTTTGTAGACCTTTCACATTTTCCTAAGTAGAAGAAGTTTAGCACAAGTACAAAAACCCACCACCATTTAGCCTTGTAGTAACTACAATCCATTTCATTCCAGGTCCTTACAACTTAAGGCAGGATCAAAGCACCAGTCATTTCTCCCCTCACCCCGCATGCAATGGAAATGGGTGACAAGTGACTTCCCTTATCGGCAAACACAAAGCTTCAATTTTCAGGCCACTTTTACCTACTAAGATACCAAGTATTTTCCTGTTGGAAGCATTGCTTATTTTCTTTTAAGGTCTTCTTTCCCTGTGCTTCAGGCATTTCCATCTGTGAAATGGGCCAAGTGTCTTCACTAATCACGGCAGTAAGTGTTAAATCCTACACAGGCATCGATATACCACTGTCATCCCATTTCTTAACTTCTGGTATTTATAAAAAAACCACCATCCTTTATTTCTATTTTCAGCCCAAAATATGAGAGCTTGACCTTAAAAAGTCACACGTGCACAAAGCCATACCTGCTTGTATCAAACCAACAGGTGTTTGTACATGTAAAAACATAGGGGAAATCAAGGCAAAAAGTCAGTCCTATGTCCGAGACTACCTAATTAGGGGATTACTGAGGGAAGCTTGCAAGTTTCTTATAGTTAAATTTCAAGACCATTTTCTCATTGACTGGGACTCCAGAGCATAAACCAACTGCTGCTTCTCCTGCAACTGAGGTCAAGAAAGCCCCTGCTCCAGACAGGTTTCTCCCACACATGCATTACAGGCAAAAGCTTTCCCATCTTCTCCTCTCCTTGCATTTTCTGATGAACCCATATGTGTTGCTGGAGATGGGATTTGGCATGCACGCTCAGATCTAAAAACCCTCTGCCCAGATGTGCTAATCCCCTGTGGCAACCCACTTCACCACACATGACCTCCAATGGCATGATTTGACAAGGTCAATGACTACTGTGCCACAGAGGTTACTTATGCTCGCTGAAGTCTCCAATGTGCACACAAGAAGGTCCCTCCCCCTCTTTTAATGCAATTAAATGCTTTTTATTTAGAAATTTGAACAATTTGTGTGCAATTTTCTCACCCTTCCCATACAACCAGCCCCCATTAAAACCATTTTCTGCAGCAGAGCCAGCATTTGGCTGAGCTCAAGCACTGATCTTATTCTCCCAACACTTTCTTCAATCCTTTCGTGGGATTACAGCAGGGAAAATTACACTGATGAGAGGAGCTGCTTCTTCCACTCCCCCCCCTCCTCCTTTGGATTTAATATCCAATACAGGCTTCTCCTTCATACAACACATGCACAGGAAACAGTTTAGAAAGCAAGGAGAAGAAGAACAGAAGACTAAAAGGAAAGAATTCTTATGTAAACTGAGCTATAAAGGCTATTTACAGACCAAACTACTTTAACCTTCTGCCATCAATAGGGTTAGATACCTCACACACTCCAAGCATGTGACCAAGCACAAACAAAAGCTTGTCTCTTCTTTCTCCCTGTCACATTGAAACTAATCAGTGAAAACAAGGTAAAAACTGGGTTTTCAGAGCAATTAAATTGCAAATGAGGCTTTATCTTTCCAAGTAATGCCTTCTATCCCCAGCCACTCCCCACTACCCTATATCTGACCACATCATGCCAACATCACAAGCTTAACCGAGACCAGAGTAATTCCAGCACCTTCATCATTTTACACCTTCCATTTAAGTGAAACTGTGTCTCAGAAGATGACCTGAACCACAGAAAGAACATGTAGCTATAATCCTGCTACACAGGCTCAGGCCATATTTGCAGGGTCTCTTTGACCAACACACACCTGCTCCACAGCCCCCTCTCCCTGGTGCCAGAAGGGCATTTGTGTGGCTGTGCAGCGAGCCAGATCAGGGAACCAGGGAATTAGTTTTCCTGGCAGCATAAATGCTAGTGCTGGTACAAGGGAGGCAATCGGGACAAGCAGCCAGGGCAGGAAAGGACCATCCCCTGCAGCAAAAACACATACTTAATGCCAGATTAAAGTGGTCACAGCCCCGGCTCCCTCTCCCTGTTTCTGCAAGACTGGAAATTACCCAGCACCATCGAAGATCAAGTTGTCTAGCTTTCCAAAAGGGTGTCTGTCTAAATACAGAGCTATTTTTTACAGCTTGTTTCTTCTCTCACCAGCTTCCCCTTCCTTATTAAAAAAAATTGGAAGAAATAGATTTGGACCTCGTCAGTCACCGTGCTCCTGTGTCAGAGGGAAGGACACAGCCACGCTGCAAGGGGCTGAGGACAGCGGCCCTGGGCTCCAAAATGGAAGGGTGCTAACATCTTCTCTGGCAAGGTACACAAACCAGCAGTACAAAGATTGAATGACTCCATGGAACAAAAGGGAAAATAAGGTCAAACTGGGGGGAGGGGGCGGAAAAAAATGAAACAAGAAGCAGCCGAGATGCGAGAGATGGGACAGATACAAACACAGCCCAAAAACCCCAACAGGCTGCTCGTTAGCTCCGAAGCCGAGCACATGGAAAGAGAGAATTTAGTTCTTCCCCAACTGGAATGTCACATAATTGTCACTTTCAATTTTACATAATTCCCTTTTCTACACATTTGTTTCGTGTCTAGGCCACCATGCATGAAATAAATCCCTGTATTAGAGCACGGCCTGTCTGTGCGACAGGCCGTGCTAAGCAGATTGGGTTTCCTGTTTATTCCCATATTACATTCCAAGAAGGTGTGAACAATGCTGTACCAGACTTAAAATAATATAGACCAAACAGATATCTACCAAGGCCAAGATATGTTTGCCTAGGTAGATTCTTCTAAAATCATAAAGGTGAGTAAGGTATTAGTTAAGCATTAAATATAATTTTCCCCCTTTCCTTCACAGGCCACACTGAAAACAGGATAAGCATTGCACTGATAAATAAGTCAGTGTGAAGTTTTTGGGTTGTTCTTTTCTCCCACTACCAATTACATGCATTCACTTTGGGTATAGGTTCAATCTTTTTCCACATTTAGTGCTTATACCCAGGTGTCTTATTAAATAAAGTTCAGATACTGAAGCCTCAACAATACGGTCTTTCAGATACACGTTTAGATGCTGTTTAGAAAACCTACATTAAGAAGAGTGGGAGCAAACGATGAAATTTCAATATTAAAAGGGGTAGTGATCAGTAACCAGGCACCCAAATTCTCTTTATTTTATAACAGAGGTAAATCATTTCAATGACCATAGTCTAAGGAGAACACAACACTTTCTTTGTTCAGGCTAAACAAAAGAGAAAACAGGAAGATGAACTGCTGTTAAACACAGCTGATATTTAAAGTCGTTCAGCTTTAAAGTGTGATAATTTATAATTAGAAGAAGTAGAAAGTCTAAAAAAAAACACCTTTATGTTACTGCAAAGGTTTTACCTAGTAATTCAGATGCAAGCCAAATTCTGACCTTCTTGGAAGGCACCTGCAGCCCTCAGAAAAAGACATTTGAAAGTTTCTAGTTTGGCAGCTGCCAGGGAAGCGTAAGCGACAGGATGTCAATTCACAGAATGGGAAAACCTCCAGCCTATTTCGGTTCCTTTCACCAGCATCAGGAATATGTTGTTGCAAGACAGCAGCATCTACTCTTTTTGAAAAGGCTTGATCACCACAAAGACACAAAGCCAGCTGATGTTTTTTTCTCCATGCTTTTGCACTTCTAGCCCTGCTTCCAACAACACCCTGGTTAAACCGCCCATCTCCCCAGAGCACTTCTCTACCACAGAGGGAGACCACCACACTCACATTCTGCTTCCTGTCGTCAGTCTTACACCAAGATCAAGCCCTTCCCAACCCCAAAATAAGTACAAGGATGCTCCAGTAAAACTGGCAAAATAAGTTACACTTTGTATTTTTCCCCCAGGTCCATATTCTTATTGGCATGCTTTTTGTGTCTGGGTTTACGCTTTATGCACAGACTCATTATTCCTGCAGTATTCAGCAGAGACTGAGTGAAGAACCACATTTTGCTTTTGTTCTGAACCTCACAAAGGTAATACTAGGAAAAACAGCAGTGACTTCATCTGCTAAACATTTTGTAAACAGGGAACAGGAATTTTAACACACACATGCACAAAATGAGAGAGATGGAAAAGAACAAAAAGAATTAATCTGTCGCTTGAGACAAAAATCTACTCCCCCCCTCTGTGCCCAGGTAAGAGCACTCAAACAGTGAATTACCTAGTGGTAATTAGCAGAGAACACAAATTACAGAAAAATCAAACCAAGAAATACCCCAAATGAAGGCAAGCTTTATTTACTTGCAGGAAACACATCACCAGAAGCTTCTCACTTAACAGCCCTGATGCTGAAGCATGTTCCACATTACAGCATCTCATCACACTTCATAGGACCATCCCCAGGTGTTGGCTGCATGGCCACCACTGCAAGTGATAGGCACACCAGATGCACACTCAGCCCAAGAGGACACAGCTAGCAGGGACAGACAGACCTCCCTGACTCCCAGCCCCCAGCCAGCACAACCCACCAGCAGCCTCCTGATCATTTTTAGTGTCTGTTTCCATTCAGCCTGGATCTGACACTTGCTGAAAGCTGGACCCAGTTGGGCTGAAGTTTGAGACAGACGTTTAGCCCTACCCAGTTTATTGTAACTGGATGTTATGTGCTTGCTTCCCAAAGCCACCATATACACAAACAGGTTGTCTTTTGGTCCTGCTGGTAGAGAGCACAAATCTCTCATCTCCAAGTGACCAAAGTGCAGTGGAAATAAAATATGCCAGTTGATATATACATGTTAGAAAGAAAGGATCAATCTCTCTGGCAAAACACATAAGCCATTAAATAAACCAAATAATCTGATTTTAAATGAATAGCACATTGTACTTAACACAAACACCAGCAATTTACATCCTGTCCTTTTTGAGGTCAAACTAATATCCTTACAGGTTGTACTGACCTTATTAATGTATAGAGAAGTATCATAAAACATGCCACCGTTTGAGCCACGTATCTTAACACCAAGCACTATACTGAAGACATACACCCAGACATGGTGTGTGAGTGCAGACCACAAACATATGGGCAAACAGCTATTTAGTAACAGTCACAGCTAGCTGACCTTCAGGCAGAAACTCAGTAACCTGATGATGATGACATTCCTGGCCCTGGATACTCTGCAGCATTTATTTTGGCAGTGGTAAAGAAAATCCACTGATATATTTTGACCAGGAAGCACTCATCAGGAAACCAGCAAGGACCTCACTCCTGTCCAACAGGCAGGCTTGAACACCCTTCCCTGGAAACCCACATGCACCTGCTTCATCTGAACAACACAACAGATTTCAACAATCAAGATAAATAATTTCAACATATTAAAATCCAGTAGCATGGCTCATCTTGAAGCTGCAGCACAAGAGCAACACATGCCTAGAGACCAGGAACTTTGTACACCCAGGAATGACAACCCTGAGCCCCTCCTGAGTGGAGGAAAACCAGGCAACAGGCTCAGAGACTGCACAACCCGTTAATGTATTTTCTCAGGACACAACATGGCTAAAGCAAAACCAACAACAACCAAGATACTCTGTCTAGAAACAGCTTATGCAAACAGTTTGGTTTTTTTTTAAAAAATAAAAACAAAAACAAAAACAACTGCAGACATAATTCTTGGGAACCTATCAAGAACACAAACTACATATAGTTGTTTATCTGAGTTATCACCTGGGAGAGGCCCCTGTTATAGCAGTTCATAACTTCTATTTCGGAAATGGCATGTCCTAACACCTGCCAAAACACAAGCTCATTTTCTAACTGAAGCAACTGGGTTTGATGTTAACATGAGGCTCTAGACAACCTCCTATCCAACAGCTGCTAAAAAGATAATCTTTTCCTGCAAAAAGCCTAAAACTTGTACATGAATTCATAACAAGCACAGGAACCTTTTTCTGATCGAGCCCTGCAAGCACTTCTGCCGAGACGCAGGTAAAATTTTCTCAGTCACACACCTTACGTGACTCAGTGCCATACAATGATGTGGAAGAAAAGTCATGAGCTGTATGAAACCAAGTCACAGAACATGTGCAGCCCAGAGGCTCTCATTGCTGTTTCATTAACCCTGTTCACGATGCAGCCTCGGAAACGCCAGTGCCTGTATCAAAGTTGTCTTAAAACAGTTTTCTCTACATCAGTTACATCAGCCCCGCAGATGAAGCCATCTCTACAGCAATGGAAAGGAGCTGAGAAAGTAGCTCCTCCATCTCATACCTGCAGAGCCAGGCTGAGAACAAAAACCCCCAGAGCCAAACACGCACCAGGGGCTGCCCTGGTTATCAGTTTGTTTGATGTAATCAGCATCACCATGTGCACATTATAATCAATGTACAGACATCTGTGGCATTTGATGGATGAGCCAATAGCAGGAGAGTTACAGAATCCACCTGGTTGGAAAACCATTGTCATTTTCAGCTAAAAATCACATTAGCAAACTCATACCAGAACTTGGTACTATTTAGCTTCAAACTAGAATACCAGAGCAAGTGGTATTCTTTTTCCCAGAGAGATCTTGCAAAATATTCAGTAACTTGACACTAACAGAGTGCCAGGGGCTTGGGGGTTTCATCTTTTTCTTTTTTTTTTAAATGCAACAAGTGCTTTAGCTAAGTCTGAGAAAAAAGGAAGGAGGTTTGTGCCTATCTTGCAACAAATCCTCTCTTGAGATACGGGTCTGTTCTGCATCAGGAGTTTCCTACCAAATGCATGAACAAGTGCTTCTATGAGAAGCAAGATTATAAATCCAGAGCATCAGTAAGGACTGATGGAGCCCAGGAGAACTCAAGAAGCCCAAAGTCATGGCCAGTATTTTAACTCCAAGAGGAGACAGAGAATTAAAGCTTGGGAAAACCTCATACTAAATTCACCCTGCAGCAGTACCCAGAGCACAGCACACTCCATGGGCATTGCACTGGGCAGTAGATCCCCCGTGAACCATGCTGACACACCACACAAACCTGAGCGGGGCAGAGGGAAACATTTCACTAGCGGTTCACACAGGAAGAGTTTGGCTTTGTCTGCAAGCTACCAAAGTGACAAAAAGGCCAAGGGGCACCGATGCAGGTGCTTGTTCCCCTGTCTAACACCCAGCTCACAGCCATGAGCAAGGCTACAGTGTGCAGGGTTGAAAGATAAGAGGTTCCCTGAAGTTGGAGGAGTGACATGAGCTTCCCCGAGCGGCACATCCAGCCTCCCACTGGGATCCGAGCAATGGCACTGGTGGCTGAGGTGACACAGGCAGTGAAGAAAGGACTTGCCCGGAGTTCAGAGAGGAAACTTGTGGCAGAGTCAGAAAGAAAACCCCACTATCTCAACTTCCGGGCCCCTCTGCTAACCGCCAGACCACAAAACATTTTTATTGTAGGATAACATTACAACAAATAGCTGTTTTCTGCTAGCAGAAAACCCACTTTGCAGTTTTACTTTTAAAAATCCATTTCCACTCCAACTCTGTAGGATAGCAAGCCAGCCCTGTGACGTGGCATAAACAATTTCTCCCTCCTTTGCATGCCCCAGTTTTATTAAGTAATCCCCACAAAAGCAATTACTGAGCTTTGGACTGAAAAATAGCTAGGGGAAAAAAAAAAAGAAGACAGCAAATTCTGTGTATCTTCATTTGCATACGGATTCCTTCCCTCCCCCTTTCTAAGGTTTTTGCCATGAGGTCTTTTATGTCTCTTTCAATAATCATATAATTATACGATTCCTAAAGTACATGCTGGCAACACTTCAGGGGATTTTAGTCATTACAGGTGACAAGACTTTTCTCTCATGTCTAACGCTCGCTAGGATTTCCTTCCCCTTCATTCACAGATAAGATGGAGAACTGAGTGACACCCAAAACCCTCTCCCAGACAGATTTTGAGGGAATCAGCCCCTCTTCCTTCTCCATTACAGATACATGGAAGCAGGCAGAACTGAACTGCAATGAACTTCAACCAGAATGAAGCATTTTTTCAATTAGGCAGCCCATCATTTTTCCCAGGCACCACATCCAACTATTTTAATGGCTTTCACATTTTTTCTTTAATTTTACAATCTGCAAGAAACGCCAAGGTTCCATCATGAACCGAGAACGCCACAATTCCATTTCTTCCAATGGTTGCAAATTATTAACAAGCTGTCAAAACACCATAATTATTTTATATCAAGTTTGACTGATTCCATAAACATCTCTTAGCTGCACACTATCTTGAGCCTCGCTCCCCCTGAGCGCATACTTGCACTCAGGCTAAGTGGAATAAAGAGGCTGCATGTTCTCTTCAACAGCATTTATGAGCCACCAAAAAAATCAACAGCAATAATCTATTTATTAGTTGGTGCACTTGATGTCCTTGTAGGGTTCAATAAGACATTTCTTCCCCTAAAATCATGTGGGTTTTTTGCTCTTCTCTAGAAACTACAGTCTCACTAACCAACAGGAGGGGTTAAATAAATGACCTTGGTGTCTATCAGCACACCACAGCCTGCTGAATAGCCAGAAGCCCTAAATTATCATTTGTTCCCCTACTTGAGCTGCACACTTCCTCCCAACCTAAGCATCTCCTCAATAAGTACAGGCTAGATCAGGGATACACTAGCATCAGAGTAAATCAATCTATATTTAAAATTGGGGAAAAAACCCACCAAACAATTAGTATAACATTATGATGAAGTTAGAAAGAACACCTGTTGGAGAGAAAGATATGCGATGAAATGCAACCGCAAACACTACAAACTTGACAGGCTACAGGCACAAGTGCACCATATATATTTATTTCTGAATCCACAGAATATCATAACCTGTTCAGAAGAGAGCAAGGCAGGCTTTGCACAGAGGAGAGGAGCCCAAGCACAGCTCCCTTGCCCTGCTGACAGCACCCAGAAGTCTCCAAAATAGAACATTTGACTTCAAATTGCCATGTCTGTGTGGCACAACTATACATAGCCAGTACAAGATTAAAAAAAGCTTTGCTCTGAGCACTAAGAGAGAGAGAGGAATGGTGCCATAAGCTCATGTTTTGCAGCCAGTAGTGCAGGGAAATCATTCTGATCCCTTCAATCCCCTTATCCATGCCAACCACTGACCTTGCAGATGCAACTTTTGTTCAACTTTAGTCCCTTTTTGGCTTGAAGCGAGACAGAGCCAGAAAGGAAACGTTCTCCATTCATCTTGGATCAGGCACGCACTGCGTACACAGCTGCCCTTGCACTCCTTTTCACCAGGTATTTCTGAACTTTGGATCCAGTCACTCAATACAAAATAATTAAGCTACAAAAACTGGCATGCACCTATTTCTGCCATTAGGGCTCGACACATCTGCTGGCCTGGCTGGGTACAGGGTGGGCAAGCCCTGCAGCTGGTGTGGTTGGTACCTGCCCAGCTTTCACAATTGCCTGCACCAGAGGAACTGGACAGACAACTACACACAGATTGAGTGCTGCCGAGGCAGCTCAGGAGCTGTTTAACCCTCTCCTCCATTTTAAACATTTTGGGTGAATAGCAGAGACTGAGTCTCCTTTCAGCATCTGAACACTATTCTTAATAGTTCATTAGTTTTGGAAAAGACATTGTTTTTCAAGGAGATGGAACAGGGCTGGTAAAATAGTGCTCTCTCCTCTGTGTGAGGAGCACAGCTGGAGTGGTCACAGCCCCCATTGTGCTGAACACAGCAGAGCCAGAAGATATTTTAAACAGCAAGAGCCACTTCACCTACATAAAACTCTTTTATACTTTTACCATGATAAACTGGAGGCATTAAAGTGCAGTGAATTGGAAATTGTCCTTGCTTACAGCTGGATGTTCATATACCACTGATACCAAGATGCACAACCTACACACAGTATTTCAAATCTCTATTTTAAAAAAATATTGCACCGAGCAGAACACCGCGTTTCAGTTCTGCTGATACTGCCGGCTCCCAAGCACTTGCTGCAGCACTGCAGACAAACTACACTATGTTCACCACAACCTGCATCACCAGGACAAGGACCAGAAGCTAGAGAAGCTGAAACAATAAGGACATTTTGGTAGCACTTTCCCCAGCCAAGGTGCACACAGGTTTAGGATCTACATGCATGCAAAGCCCACAGGTCCAGTGAAGCCTGTTGCAGGGAAGCAGCCTGCAGCAGTGGCTGTGCCTGGAGAATTCAACACCTCCCACCAAGAAACAGAAAGCAGGAGAACAGGAGGATGCCAAATCCACCCCAAAAACCTTTGTATCAGTGCAACTGTCTCCAGCCAGCGCATTTTATCTTTGCACCTACATGATTTTTCTATGAGTTACAGCTGTGCAATACATCAGCTCTTCTGCAGAGCAAGCAGGAGCCTACCAAAGAAACAAAGTGGAATACACCAGGCTGATCACATCCCACCCATTCCCCCCCGGTCACTGTTATTTTCCCAGAAAGTAATATTGTGATAGCCAGTATCATTCTGTGAAATAACTGAGATAAATGATTAAAAGTGCATCTTGTTCACATACTGAGAGGACAGTAACATTTTCAGTTCTTACTAAACAAGAAGTCAAATGCACTACTGCAAATGAACATCAATTTGGATTCAATCTCATCTATTACTTGGCTAATTTTATTACGCTGATTTTATTATGTCCCTTTTATTAAAAAAAAAGTCTTATCTGTGCAAACCTTTTATTACTTAAATATAATATATTATCTTTTTTAATTAATTCAAATTTATCTTCTGAGTTTCTCTGTGGTGCTTGGCCCACCTGACATTTCAGCAAGCTTCACCTCATGTTTTACCCCAGGTTTCAGACCACTGAAGAAAGACCAAGCAGCTACAATTACAGGAAACTGTTTTGGAAAAACTGGTAAGATATTGAGGTGTCTTTCAAAAAACCCAAACAAGCAGGGTCAAGTGCAGTTTGAGCTACAAGTGGGACCTCAGGTAGGGAGGAGGGTGACCCCTTAACTTGCCTAGGATTTTCACAGCCAAGCCCAAGAGAAGCAAACTGTTTTCTCCCTCCAATGCCATCACAGCTGCATTAAAAGCACTAACAGTGCTCCCCTTGGTTCCTGGCCTGACTGAGCAGTTACTTCAGGCTTTCCAGAGCTCACCCCTCTGTTTTAGTTCTGCATTAACTACCTCTTATTCCCTAACAACAACAAAAGTACCTTAAGTACCCGCTTCAGACAAGATGCAAAAAATCAACAGCTAGAATAACAAATCAATGGAGACTAACAAGCTTTCAGAAAAACCAAAACACATTTAGAGCCTTTAGAGCACTATCCAGAAAATCATTAGCTTTCCTGAGGTTAAAAGCACTTTTTTTAAGGAATAACTGGCCATCAGAAACATTGACTTGATACACCATCATTTGACAATTATGTAGAAGGGAAAGCTACTTTAAAATCTAGCAAATTGTTTTAAAACATTAACACTAACTATGGGAAAAACTAAGCTGCAGAGAACATATACAGAAATATGATGATAAATGAAAAGTTACACAGCTAGGTCAGTGGAACTAGCACAAAACCTTTGGAACAGGAAGCTGCAGTTAAATACACTGGTTTTCTTATCAATGAGAGATCTGAGCAACAGTAACAGCACAGTGTATAACACACATGTGAAAACAGCCCTATCAAGATAACAGCTGAAGAACTTCTGGATTCTGTCCAGAAGTCTACCATCCCCATTAGGCTTTCTAACCCCTGCTACACTCAAGTGCAAACAGCAGAGAAGGGACTGCGATTTAGCACTGCTGGACCTCTGGATGCAAACAAAACTAAGAGTGGGCAAAGTGTTCATCTCCTTTGGGCCTGAGACCAGATGCAGCTGGGCCCCAATTCTACTTGTAAGGGTAGCATCACCACTTGAACACAGCGTGCACAGAGTCAAGGTCTGTCTCTTCAACTCGTGGATCTACTTCTGCACAACACAGTGCTCCATGCACACTTGTGAGCGGATTCTCCTCAAGGTTCTATAAATAGGTTAAACATTCCTAAAAAACCCATACACACACACCAGAAAAGCTAAAATTTCCATACAGCGTTCCAAAACTTTTCTGGAATCTGCAAAAATGATAAACAACAGCCAAAAAGAAAACACAAACCCTTGTCTTTACAACTACTTTGGGAGAACAATTGCTCTCAAAGATTGCATTCATTAACATTCTGATGAAGTTCCCTTTTAGCACTGTTTTTCATACTTGAAAGGAACAGCTATGATCAGAGAGAGCCCTCAACTACCGACTCACTCATTTAGATTCTCTCGCTCTGATTCACCAATCACCTTCAAGAATAATTAGCAGCTTCGTCTGAACATAATGAATATACACACATGCTCACATACATACCATTCATTTCAGAAGGTGGCGAGAAATCCCCCGTTTCTCAGCCCACCAGCTTTTCTGACCCCAGCACAGGAACCATCTCCTGGGCAGCACCATCACCTGATGGTTTTCCAGCAGCTGCCTGTCTCACTTCCCACCTCAAGCTACCAGGTCAGGGCAAACCAAGTTTCCAGGTTATTAACTCCAAAGTTAAGCAGCTGGGTATTAAAAAAACCCGACACCACTACGCACAGATCAGCTGCATGTAACCTGTGCTGGAGCCAGATTTACGCAAGAATATTCAGTGGAAGGAAGGGAAAGGGGAAGTTTTAACTTCTTATGCACTGAGAGAGGCTGCTGCTGGTTTGTCTGTGAGCTTTTTTGTCCCCTTAATTTAAAAACAGATTATATATAATCAAATTTGTCTTTATGTGAAAGATGATAGTATAGGGGATCCTTAAGTCACAACTAAGTCTCAAGAAACAAGACAGTATTTTCAGACAACTGCCAAAGGAAACATTGCCACATAAGTTAAATGAAAATCCAGAATGCTTAAAATTCACACCAAAGAGCTAAAAGAGACTTCATAAAGCCATCCCTCAGTATTAGCCTTCACTGCACATACCTCCAGGTCAACACTAAGGAAGAATATAAACATATAGCAGCCTTTATTTACAGGAACACCAGTGGTGAGAGTCTTCTTCAGTGGGGAAGGGGAATTCACAACATTTTGAGATAAAAAGAAAAACAAAAAACCACCTTACCTCTCCCAAATGTTTCTACTATTAAGTTTTGCCTAACCATTGAGGAGGTTAATTTCCAGGGGGAAGCCCAAAGCTTAGCTAGCCTAAACATAATCACAGCTCACTGTAACATTAGGTGACAAACAAACCTTGAGGACGAACACAAGAAAGAATCAAAACAAACTGCCACACGTGCAACAAAAGCCCCTTTTAGGATTATGAATTAAATGAAACAGACTTTCTTAGTTCAGTATTGCTTCCAGGCTGCATACTGACATCTATTCTTTCTCTTCCCTCAGGAACATGTAAAGTTTCAATTCTTATTTATTTTCAAAATATCATCATAGCAGATTTTAAGCACTCTTAAAAAAGAAATACACACTGAAAGGCAAAACTCCTCCAAAGCAGAAGAAAACCACCTGTTGCATCCAGTTCACTTGAGAACACAGCTCCACTCCACACAAAATGACCTTGCCATTTCAGTCAGTTACATGGGCATACGTTTCTTTAAAGTAGTTTTGCCTTAATAATCCCCTTTCCTTGCTGTTGCATCAAATCTGCCGGACATCATCCATGGTCAAAGGCATGGAAAAATCCACACAATGCAAAGTATTTTCTCCTTTTTAGTGTTTCTAGGATTTGTGAAATGCACACGATCATTAGGGCTCTCCAAGAACCCAGAATAAAACAGATGCCCTAGTTCAGCCCCTGAAAGAAACAGAATTCTGCTCACACCATTCCCTTGAAGGTGCCAACTACCACCCGAGATGCTGAGGTGCAGGCATTCTCTTGTGTGCTGCTAAATACAGTAGAAATCAACTAATTTCAGGTGGTACTGAAGTGTTCTGCAAGAGTTTCAAAGATTATAGCTTTGTAAAGACTCGCATATATATATATATATTTTTTTAAAGAAAAACCAGAAGTGCTACCACAGGCAGATGTTCTTTGGGGGGGCAGAAGTTTAAGGTCACCTTCTATCCTCCTGTACCCTATTATCAAGGTTAGGGTTTGGTTGATTTGATAACAAGGTTTATGCCATTTGAAAAGCCCGGAGTTTTCCCTGTCAGCCCTGGAGGGACTGCACTATCATTTGAATTCTATTTCCTGATAACGTACATGCTCATCATGGTAGAAAATTTCTGCAGGAAGATGAATTTTACTTTCTTCACTGACAGCTCAGGGGTTTAATTGGACATATCTGCTGATGCATATTTGACTAAGAGCATGCCCAAGAGAGTTAAGAAAAAAAAGAAAAGATACAGACAGGTCTGTGGCTTAGTTTAGAGGCACAGGAAAGCAGATCACTCACTCATTATCAGTTCTGTGTAGACAAAGTAGTTCGCTTTCCTGTTAGGACAACACCCAACAAACAATGCCACGAAAGGCCAAAGAATAGCAACTCAGAGTTAACACATACCATCTGAAAACAGCTTTCCACTCTGGTACCTCCACACCAAGTGCTGCTCAGGGGCTGCTGGGCTAAATGTCCTTCCTAAGCAGAAGCCCAGGCTCCCCAAGCAAAGGTTTCATTGCCCTGACACCTGGGTAGATGGCCAAGGCCACCGCTGACATCTCCATGGGAACACAGGGACCATCTCTGCGACTTGGGGAAGCTGGTTCCATATGCCAAAAAATTCCCCAACACCACAATGCCACCAGAGTTCAGAGGCCTCCATGGCAGGAGCAGTGAGCTAGGGAGAAGCAAAGCCCACAAGTAAAATGGGGTCTCAAAGTCTGAGCCAAAGACATGATAGATCCCAGGGCAAATCTGAGATTATTCATTAGCCTGCAAAGAACGTTTTGTTACTGTAATGTGGGTTACAAGATACACAAGTGACAGGAAATCTGAAGTAGGGAGAGCAACCAAAACTTTGCCCACGTTTTTACCATGGTGTGTCAAAGACAGTGGGCAAAGACTCCAGGATTGCCCATATTTACTGTGAATTACAGTTATTATGCCCCTCAAGCAACCTGTTAGGTGCTTTCTCTCGACAACTCACTTCTTTCCCTCATAAACAAAACAAAAATCAAAAGCCAAAGTCTTAGTTTGTCAATGCCCCTCTGAAAATATTAAATTTCCTGCTCTGCTTAACCTAGCTCAGACAAGGCAGGCAGTATTTGCTCAGCAAATATTGTTTGTAATAAGTTAGACAAGCAATATTTTTTTTGCCAGCCTATTAACACCAGAAAAATATGTACAGTCAACAAGAGATGAAAAATTTGTTCAATTACTTCAAAAATGGGAATTACAACCAAGGGATTATTATCCATTTAAACATCTCTTTTCCACAAAATGTCAAACACTAACCATTTGCTAACAATCTCCGGAGACAGATAAAGTAACATTTTGGCAATGCAAACACAAACTCCACGAGCCGGGGAGAGGGGGCTGGGGGGGGAGAGGAAGGGGGGGGGCAGGAGGGGGACGCTCCACCATTCACAACAATACCGAATCATCCCAACACGCCAGGAATATTTTGCAGCCCTCTGCCAGCCAATTAAAGCCCCAAACAAACATTTGACTTGCCCTAAGTGATAGTTAGTATCAGTCGGCGGGAGCAGGGGGGGCTGAGGAAGGGGGGCTGGGGAGGGGGCGAGGTGCAGCAAGTTGGCAGCGCGGCTGCGAGCACCCCGGCTGGCTCTGACCGCAACCCGAGATCCCTCCGGGCTGACACCAGGACTGCTATTTGTAAAAATTCAGCAGCCTGAAAGCGCCGCGCTTCCTTTTTTCAATGTGTTTTTTTTTGTTTGGGGGTTTTTTTTCTCTTTTTCCTTCCATTTCCCTCACCGCCTCAGCCCCCGCTCCGCAGGAGGCCAGAGCCCCCCCCCTACACACACACCCGGCGCCCTCCGCTCTTACCTCCAGCGCTTCCAGGGTGTTGAAGCTAGCTATGGCGAAGCCATCGATTAGGTCCTCCTCCTGGGAGCTGGACTCGCGACGGCGACGGCGCGGGGGCCGGGCGGCGCGGGGGCCGGGCGGCGGGCCCCGCGGGGCCGTGCAGTTCTGGCCGCCGTTCTCCTTGCCGGGGCTCGGCTCCTTCTCGGAGCCCGAGGAAGGGCTCTGGTTCCGCGGGTCGCGGGCCGCCGCCTCCCGCCGCCGCACGCGGTCCCGCTGCGACCTCGACCTCCGGCTCTGCCGGATTTTCCCATCCATTGCCGAAGAAGAAGCAAATTTTAAAAAATTTAAAAATAATTAAAATAATTAAAAATTAAAAAAAAACAGAAGGCCGGGCGCGGCGGGGGAGTGGGGGCCGGGGGGGGGGGGGGGCGCAGGGGGAGAGAAAAGTCGCCCCCCTCCAACTCACCGCTTCCCCTCTCCAAACCCCGGAGCCCTTTAAAAATAATAATTTAAAAAAAAATAAATCAACAACAACAAAAATCCTGCTGTTCAGACCCTCGGATCCAGGGCGATGATAATCCACAGAGCAAGGCTGGGTGGCGGTGGCGGTGGGGCGAGCGGCACACACACACAAAAAATATTAAATCCACGGAATGACCTTGACAAATTTCCACCCCCCGCCCCCCCCCACCCCCCTAAAAAAAGCAAAGACGGGAAGAGGAGGGGAGAAAAAAAAAAAAAAAAAAAAGAGAGGGGGGGATATATCTGGATCAGGACGAGGACACCTCGGATTCACTCGGCGCGGAAGAGAGAGGCAGATCCAGGAGGCTCGACCCAGCTCGGGATAATCCAGGCGCGGCGCCCCCTCCCCGGGGGCAGCGCCGCTCCGGGGCCCCGCTCCAGCCGCCGCGCTCCGCGGTGGGGGGGCCACCGTCGCCGCCGCGCTCGCCGCCCAACTTTCTTGCCGCGGAGCGAGCGAGACAATCCCTGGGCAGCCCCCGCCGCCGCCCGCTGCTGCCGCCGCCCGCCGCCGCCGCCGCCGCCGACCCCTCCTCGCCGGGCGCCGCCGGCGGCTCGCAGCCCCCCGCCGGCGCGGCGCGGCCCCCCCCGCCGCCACCGCCGCCCGCTGCCGGATGGCGCTGGCCCGCCCGCCCCAGCCCGGCCGCCTGCGGCGCGGCGCAGCCCCGGCCCCCAGAAGCCGCTCAGTCGGCGCTGCCCGGATGCCGCCCCATTCTCCCCGAGCTGGGACGCGGCGCTAGCACCGCCCGGCCGGCCGCGCATGAGCAGGGCTGCCAGCTGCGCGTCATTCCCCGGCGCAGGCCCGGCCGTGCCCCCGGCCCCCCCCCCTTCCTCCTCCTCCTCGTTCCCGCCCCGCTGCCACCCCCCCTCGCCTCGCTTCAGAGGGAAACGGGGGGAGGAAGGGGCACCGTGGGCCGCTCTCCTCCAGACGCTGCGAAAAAGTTTCCCCCCCGGCCCGGCTCCCGCACCTCCTCCCTGACCACCCCTCTGCCCCGCTGTCGCTTCACGAGGATGGTTGATGCCCGTGAAATGGAGGGGGGCACCACAGGCAGACCCGTGGGCCCGCGAGAGGGGCTAGCCGGGGTCAAGGGAAGAGTTGGGAGGGACGAGTGGAGACCTGAGGGGCCAGCTGGGGACAAGAGACGAGCTGTGCGATGGGCTAGCGGTTAAACGACCAACCGAGGGGCGAGCTGAGGGGTGGGTTGGAGATCAAAGGATGAGCGGGGCAAAGGACGACCAGAGGGAGGAGTTGGGGGTTAAACGATGAACTGAGGAAGGAGGGAGAGGCTGAGGAATGAGTCGGGGGTCAAGGACACACAAGAGTAGCTGAGGGACTTGGGAAGAGCCTAGAGTTGAGACAGGGAACAATCTTAGGGTCAAGGGACAAGTTAGGTGATCAGCAGGGGACAAGCTGGTAATGAGAGTGCAGGAGCAGAAGAGGGGCATCCAGAGCTGTAGATGACACATGGAGCAGCACAAGGTGCTGAGGCTGAAGGCCAGGGTCATGGAAATGGAAGGAGGAGACCCTTCCCGCTCATCACCCCCTGCTCTCCATCTGTCCATCTTGCGGAGGTTTCATTCAGACTGTGCAACGCAGAAAGAAGCTGCAGTTCCTTTCTTGTTTCTCTGCTGTTTTGGGCCCTCTCGTCTCTCTAGGGTCTCCTCAGCCAAGGCTTTGTCCCTAGGTACTTCCCTGGAAAGGGGACCAGCTTAGTGGTTGACCAAACAGCTATGTAATGCCTAGCCCTGGGGCCGGCGCTGAGGGAGGTGTGCCTGGACACAGAACACAGCCTCTCCCATGTATCACAATGGTAGCAGGACCTAATCCTCCTGTTACCATCTTTTATTCCACAGTCAGACATTGCCATTTCTTAGGCCTTCAGCAGCTTTTGCCTTCCCTTAGGGGTAGCCTCCAGTTCTGGATGGGAGAGAAGTTAGAAGGAAGTTGTGAAATAAAACCTAAAGAAGTCCACCAAGCTTCATAAAAAAGCAGGGGAAAAATCTACGATGGCGATTCAGTGTTAGTGAAAATAAGGGAAGCCAAAAAAGTTTCCTGCCACCTGCTCCCACTTGTATACCCACTCAACTGTTGCCAAGCATGGTGGCTTCCTCAGGTCTGTGCCCCCAGCAGCAGGCTGGGAGCTGGGTGTGAAACACACCTGTGAAAGGCTTTGACTTGGGGGCTGCAATGCCTGACTTTCCTTGGTTTTCTTATATTCCTGATCTAACTGTAATAACGGACCACTCAAAAATTAGCCTTCTTCCACCTGGCCTCAACAGGCTCTTTTAGAAGACTTTCTGGTGTTTGGTGATGGCTTTGCCCTACAGTACTTAACCAAGAGCTAAAATAAACATCACCCATTTAAAATGTAGCATAGAAACGTCATTTACATTTAAGCAATTTAAAAACCAAAGGTAGAAATCCCATGTGCAGTACAAAGCCTCTTAATGCAAATAGTCATTCATGCATTGCATGCCTCAATCACACTTGTATCAGTGTCATTTGTGTCCTAATAAAATCCTATAATCTTTTGCGTGCCAATTAAAGAAGGAAGATGGCCAAGTCTAGCTGCTTCCTTGGGTAATTACAGGCTAGTGGGGAGCCAGGCAGTTATCTGCAGTGGGGTTTGCTGGATTGTGGATTTCCAATGGAGTGTTTCCTCCTTTTTCTTTAGGGGACAGTATTATTTTTTTTTTTTTTTAAAGATGATCTGAAGCTTACATACACCCAGTTAAACAGTGGACTGAGTTTAACAACTGTATTTGCTTTACCAGTATTTTAAGAGTCACTTTCTAGAAATGAGCATGTACCCTGAGTTCAATAAGCTATTATTTCTGTTTGTGAGCTTGTCCTTTAATTTACAAGGTAGTTTCTATGTTGCTATTAAGCAAATCATCAGGCTAAGCCTTTAAAAAAGGATAAAGCGACACATTTCTAACAGTTTCTCCTGGTAGCACTCATTTCAGTCCCATTGTGCTTTAGGTCCTCCATCATTAATATGCATTTCTAGTTCTTTTTTTCATTCACTTCTAAATTTGCTGACCAACAAGGACACTGGAAATTGCCTCTATAGTTCCTTTCTTTATTTCCTGTCAGCAGGGTCATCAAGATTCTCCTCCTGCTTACGTGTTTGCATACAGGAGTTTAATGTCACTGTGAATATAAACAGAAGGTGCCTTCTGGGAAAAGTTGTGAATACAGTTGTTTTATTCAACTAACTCCACAAATTCAGCAGCACTATGATTACCCATGGTTATCCCCAATGTTGTATATATGTATATTTCTGGTGAAAGACACAGCAGAAGGGTCATCCAAAGGAATTAACAATCAAACAGTCCACATGTGAAAGGATGCCTCTATTTGAAACAGCATCTCTGAATCAATCACACCTTTCCTTGCACCAAGGCAATTTCACATTTTCAATAGAAGGCAGACCTGCAGTGATTTCCACCCCCCAGCATCAAATGGCTTTATATTTATCATGTTATAACTCTAGCTGAATGATAATAGATCAGAGGGAATGAAAACAGATGGATGTTAAAACAGACAATTCCCTGCCATGAACCTGGGATCCCTCCACCGTTGCCTAGTCCATTCATTCAGTTCATAATTGTATTAGACATTCCAACAATAGAGAGGCCTTCTTCATTAATCCTGAATTTACTGAAAAGAAGCTTTGCAGACTATAGCTCTTTTGGTGCTTAGACAACATCAGGCAAAATTTACCACAGGCTTAAATGGATAAAACTCAGCTAGACAGAAACAAGCACAGAAAATTCCAAAAGAAGCCAGGAAGGAGGACAACCTGGCAGTAGCACTGTGAGTGGGTAGGAGACTTTCCAGTACCTTTGCAACAGAGCTGCAGCTTAGGTGATGCCAAGAAAATGTATAGAAAAGCTTTCTTCTTGCTAGAGTGCAGGCATAGCTGAGCTTATCAATATTGCATCCCTGTTTGATGGGATTGTCCCTTCCCAGCAGGCAGCCCCCAGCTAACCACACAAGCCACTGAATACCAACCCTGCCTTGTGATGGGACACAACCTTTTGTAACCCTGGTCTGCATCAGGTGACCAGGGCTAAGCAATACAGATCAAGTCTCTTACCAGCTGTCCTGTGAGTCAGACCTTGATTACAATATTGACATTAACATTTTAATCACATGCAGGCTGCTGCAGATTTTAATGATCAACTTGCTATGCCTTTGCTTTTTTTGAGGATCAGAAATTAGACCCTTGTTCATAGCTTGGATGAGTACAACATCACAACAGCAGCTACCACAGCAGTAAACATGGCATTGCTCTTGCCACGAGCCTGCCCCTGGACATTAACCTCACTGGCACTGGAACACCTCGCTGGAATGAGGACTTTGTTCTCCTTTGCTCTATTCCTGTGTCTGGGGCAGGACTGGAGGTTATGAAAAGAGGAGAAAGGTGGTGCTTTTGTATTCTATGTAGCCTGAGGCGATGTGAAAATCTACCCAGTCCCTCTCTAACTGTCATTTTCAGATTCCTAGGGACTTGAATCAGAGCAGAGTAATCCAGAGACTTTTCCTTTATCCTGTGGAGCTGGAAGCAGGGCTGCTATTTTACTTTCCCTGCCTTGTGCTGTCAGAGCAAGGTGAAGACACTTCTGTGCAAATGAGAATCAGGCCCCAAATCTGTGTTGTTCTTCTCCCCCCCAATGTACTCCACAATCTGCTGCAAACAGTGCGAGCTGAATCTGTGAGGCCTTGCTCTGTTAAAGACTGTCATGTCCAAGGTGGAAGGACAACCAAAAGGTCAGAATAAATAAACTGCCTACAAAATTGCTTAAGGCAATAAAAAGAGACTACACGCTTTCACTGCAGTTCTGAAATGCATCAGAACATCCTTCAAGATCTGTTTTTTGCATTGCTGGGCTTAGCTGTTTTCTGTTGTTTCTCCCCCTGGTACCCCTATACTCTGCTAAAAAGATCGGGCCTTAACTGCTTGGTATCCCTTCTACAAACACGGGCTGTCTTTGTCACTTGCTTCATCATGATCATTTGCACTGAAAATACATAATCACTGTCAGAGTACAAAGAATCATTACGAATAATTAGTTACTTCCAATATAGCAAGTCAGTCTCATAAATCTTGAATATTTGGCTTTGGTTTTGGAAAGAGATTCCTTAATGGCTACACTTGTGAGACTCTGTTAATTGATATAAAATTGTATTCAAAATTAAATTTGTTTTAACAGATCTAAATCACCCCAATAAATCAGCTGCAGCCTATCTGCTTTAAGGTTTCAAGTACGTGTTTTTTTTTTTTTCTTCTGGGAGAAGTGTGTGCACTTGCAATCAATGTGTAGATGGCTGAATCTGACCCTCCCCTCGTTTACTAACTGCTTCCATCTGCTGACATCAGGGTGATTTTGCTGACCTCAGAAAGCATAAAAGAGGGGGTAGGGAACACAGCCCCCCTCCTAGTGTGGGCAAGGCAGTTGTGGGGCAGTGAGCTTTGCTACCAGGTGGGTGTGTGGGGAGCATGGAGCCCTTGGGACCTTAGCTGGTCTCTGCTATGGTACAGCCAGTGTGTAAGCAAGGTATTGCCTGCCTCTGTTTCAAGTGGGCAAAAGACAGGGGAGGGAATTCTTAATAAAAAAAAAAGAGAAGTTCAAGTCTATTTGTAATAGTCCAACACTGATGTTTTTATGTTATTATGGGTAATGTTAGTGTGAATGGTAGTCCTTATGATACTCTTTTTTTTTTTCCTTCAGAAAAAGTATCTTTTTTATTTGCTACTATGGGTGAGAGAAGATGATAGTTAATAACAGTAGCTTGATTTTATTTAATTGTATATACTCTGTTCAGTTCTTGTTTTAGGAAGGCAAATTATTATCTTTAGTCTTATTTTAAACTGGGGAAGTGGGGATGCTGAGAGAAACCTGGTGTTCCTCTCCCATAACTTCTGCAGTAGGCTGTTTTGCTCACCTATGCAGTGATGAGCACAAATGCTTCCTGAGATTCTGTGTGGTAAAATTCTGTTGGGAGAATTCCCCACCTGCTTTCTGTCTGCTGTTACTATTATCTTAAATCTCTCTCTGTATTTTTTTTCTCTTCCAGAGATTCTTTCTTGCCTACTTCATCTTGGTAAAACTTTCCCCACCCTTCTCCTACCTAAGTTGCTGCCTGTATTTTTGCTTGTCTGCTCTCCCTTAGGTTCTAGCTGTCGAACTTGTTCCATGTGGGCAGGATCCGGCTCCTGCCTGCAGGCTGATGAAGTTGGATGCTCTCTGCCTGGGGATTTGCATACGCATGGCTCAGGTTTCAGAAGGCTGTGAGCGTTGCAGGGTATGTGCTGCCTCTTGCTTCGTATGTGTAAAGTCTGAAAACTGTTGTCAGGCCCTGCAGCGTAATGATTGGAGCTCAGTGATTCTTTTCCTTGCTTTTAGAACATTGGCAGTATATAGCCACCACCTTTAGTGCTCAATGTGTTGTGTGATACAGGGTATTTAGGGGGGCACAAAAGTGAAAATCTAAATCACCTTTATTAGCTGCAACTGTAGGAAGCTGCTTCTGTTTCCAAGTGCATTTTAGGTTGGGCTTATTTTACTCTTAAGTTTATTAAAGTACTACTGTTTAATTTTATTCTCTCAGCATATATTATTAATCAGCTAATAGTTGAAAGAAAAAAAAACAACTTCCCTTGAAAAAAAACACCATACAAAAAAATCCCTCCAAAACCTTAAAACCAAGGCTGTAAATATGTTTGTCTGTTCTAAGTCCAGAAATTGAAGGGAAAGCTAGTAAAAACTAACTCAGAAGATATATCTGGCAATCCACAGCTCTCAGAGCTCTCCTAATAAAGGGGCTGGCAGGGCAACCAGGTGTAACTTAATACGTGGTCAGCTACTTATGATAAACAGGTGCTAAATAATTTCTGCAGCATTTCCTCCATCAGTATTTTGTCTCTTTGAAGAAGCTATCAGGAAGATGTGTCATCTTAGAGTATCTGGGAGCAAGGAGTTGTATCCATGTAACTTGCTACTAAAGGCTACTCTGCACTGGAGATTTTAGCTCTCTGTACCAGCAGCAGGTTAAACACAAATGTAGACTGGCAAAATCACAATGATACATAATTTATACTGGGTTAAGTTACCATTCGTGGAAATTAGGTGAGCTGGACAAGTGTTCAACAGGGCTTCACCTTCACTGTTGTTGGTGGCTATAATGGAGAATTTATTCCAAGAATGGACGAGGCTTAACAAATTAGTGCACAGTTGTATGTCCTGATGTCTTTGAGTGGTCAGACCAACTTTGCATGAGCTAAATCAGAAGTGGATTCAAAGATATTTAGGAGATTATAATAGTTAAAATGTTGTCTTGATTGCCTGGGATAATTTTGCAAAGAGAGAGATAGATCTGGAAGCAGAATAAAAGGAAAACAGGAAAGATTGAAATGGATCACTCGTTGTTATAGTGGTGTGTGTAGTAAGAACTAAATTATTCTTAACACAGAGGACTGTTTTTTGCATGTGCCTCATAGTATTGCTAATCTTTTGTTTTTCTTGATCTGATTCACTGATTTAATTTCACTTCTGCAAAGGAAGCAAGAAGTCTCAATTTATGAGGGAACTGTGAGGGCCTTTGGAAGGGATTGTATTGAATTTCAGAAAGCATTTTACAAGAAGGTAGCCTGTCACAGCCTTGTGCTATAGGACTTCCTTTGGAAGCATATATTTCTCCCCCATAAGTCTTTTGAACAGTTTTATACCACACATGTTTCAAGAGAATTAAATCAATAACAATCTGTACCTTTCTAACCTGAAATGCAAGCTCTGCACGGCAGGAGATCAAGCTATGCAATTAACTGTTGTCCTTTCAAAGGAATTCTGACAGATATTTATAGTTTACTGTATTCCATTTTCCTGCCATTGGAATATAACAGTACAACTGAATGCAGCTGACTGGAACTATGAAATAATTATAGCAATAACTATTTCCTTCTCTACTGGGGAAATCTTGCAAAGTGCTGAATGTGGGAACTGCTGATATTCTGAGGTCTCAGAATTCAGTCCTTACCTTTGGTTTATCATGCATCCCTAGCTAAGTCACCCAAGAGAGATTTTTTGTTTTCCGTTACCTACAGCTTTTTCTGACGTCATGTTCTAAACCTTACATTCAGCTTGACATTGGATGAATCAACACTGTACAAATAAATACACTTTAAAAAGCTTTCTAAATTTGGGCATGGTCAGTGAATGAAGTAGAAAGACTTCTCTGTTGTAAATAAGTCATATCTTTGTGTGGGAGCT
This sequence comes from Hemiprocne comata, assembly GCA_020745705.1. Classification (NCBI taxonomy): domain Eukaryota; kingdom Metazoa; phylum Chordata; class Aves; order Apodiformes; family Apodidae; genus Hemiprocne; species Hemiprocne comata. Next base: position 7,061,992 of record CM036602.1, on the reverse strand, counting down.
TGGAACAATCTATTAACAAGAAACTATGCGATATTACCAGAAGTGAATAGATTGGCATTTGACTGCTAGGCACTCTGCAAATTTCAATATAAAGGCACTTATTTTATACCCTGAGCTGTCACTGTAACTTATGTGCTCATGCTGGTGACTTACTAGCATAATGACAGGCCCTTGTTATTAAGCTAATTAATTTTAAGCAATCTTTCCTAACAGTATGCTTGACAATGACATTCATTTGCTGAAAACTTCTGAGACACTGACGCATTAGGAAAACAGTAACGCTGGATCTTTGAGGCACCTCTCTTGCTAGCTTGGTACTAGTCTCTTATCAGAGAATATTTATTGCATTGGGAGCTGTAGATCTGAAGCTTGATTTGCCTCTTACCAATTATAATGTCCTCAGCTACTTTGCTTTGTGCTTGTAAACCAGCAGAGTTGCACACTAAGTTCCAACCACCTGTTAGTTCTGTCACTTGACCATTTTCCATCAGGTGGGTTGAAGGTCTGCAGATGGCTTACTGAGGCCTAGCAAGTTGCAAACTAGGATTGGATGGATATAGCTGTTGCTTGATGGAGGTGCTTTTGGGAGCAGTGTGGTAAGGCATTGTGGGTTGCTTAAAAATAAGTCCAATAGGTTAAGTAGAACTGGACATGCCTCTTCAAAGGAAATTTTAGAATTATTTTCCTAACAATATTTACCAAAAGAGATGGAAAAGAAGAAATGTCCAGATGCCCTCCACCTTTACCCACATAGACTGGGCATGAAGTTAAATCCTTTCTCCAACAGGAAGAGGATGAGAACAGGAAAGAGAAACTATTCTCGCTTGGTTCTCAGAGGTGGCACAAACTCCTTGTAGCTGTTCAGTAATATTGTATTGTGTGGCTGCCTTGGAGTGGTGGCACCAAGTTGTTCCTAGGTAACAGGCTTTTTTTGGAGTCATCCAGTCTTAATACAAGTTGGGAAAAGTCCAACAACTAGCTTCTTCTGAGTTTACATTTCCTGGGAGTGTTGTCATAAACATCAAGTCTACTAGAAGGGAAGAAGTCAAGGAAACCTATAATGTCTTCTAAAGTAACCAGATCTAGGACTCCCCCATCATTAGTATTTTTCCCTATGAGGCTTCTATCCAGAATGCAGCACTTTTCTTGCTGGACCTGCTGGAGTTGTAAAGCACCAGCCTGCAACCCAATCTGTGCAGCTCAGCTTCTGAAGTTTATTTCCATGCATAAAGAGAAGATGATTTGGGCTTTCTGCACAGTGAGCTGGTGTGTGCATGAGGATCAATACTATAGCTGAGAACTCTCCTCCTGAGAACTGTGCATTATTTATGTGCTCTTCTCATGTTTCCCTGTGTTATGTAAATACTAATCAAGGTGAAATTGGACTCAGCCATGTCTAATTCTGACTTCAGTATATTTTGGCAATATCCAAGCAGAGGTCAGTTGCTAATGGTCTTCTAGAGGGGCTCTGAAGTTTTCTAAGCCTTTATGTGGATTTAAGGCAGAGTCTCTGCACAGGCTCATAACTGACTGTTGGAATCCTAGCATCTCTGTTGTTCCCAAGCCTTGCATTCTCCTTTGCTTCCAGCAGGAATGAGAAAACATCAAGTCCTAACCAGCCATTGCTCTTTGACCACAGCTGATGTTATACATTCACATAAGCAGCAGCATGTTTTATTCCATATAGTCAACTCTTTAGTAGCTGCTTGCATCCTCCTCTTATCTCCTTGAGTTTTTCTGTCTTTGACTCTTCCAGTGTGTTTTCATTCCAGTTCATCTGGGAGCAGGAGGTTTCTTTGGGAATACTTGATAGTTTTTTATTTGTTTCGTGATTCCAGGAGTCTAGTTTTAGTTGTTTGTATTTACTTGTTTATATAACATTATCTTTTTCCCCTGATTGTAGTGCAGGGAGGAAAAAATAGTGACTTACTGACAGCTTTGCTAACCAGTCTGATGTTCATACATGGTGAGGTTGGTGCACTGCAAGGCTTCCCTTATGTGCATGGGTGTGCCTGCCAAGCAGGGTGGCTATTAGTTCTCTGCATGATGATGGTTTCTGTGATGAGCATGACTTTCTCTATTGGGAAATGAACTGTGAACACCTACTCATTATTCATAGGCCAAATCAGAGTGATCTTCAAGCACTGTGAATTGCCTACACCTCAAAAAGAAGTCCCTAGGACCCTTTAGAGTTATGCTAATGAAATAGCTGGGGTTGAGCAGCTATTCTGTAAGCAGGAACCACCTCTATGGATTTGGGCATTTGCTTTCTGCCTGGCAGACTTCTGATGCAAACGATTAACTACTTCACTTTTTTTTTTTACATGCTTGGGATTGAGGTGCTTGTTGCTCAAGCATCCTTAGCTGTGATTAAACCAAAGGAAAAGGATTTGAAGTCAGTAAAACTTTGCTTAGAGTTTTGTCTCTGAAAAACTCAAAGGCAATAGCTGAGAGAAAACAAATTTAAGAAGACATTACTACTTTTTTTTTTTGGGGGAAAGGAAAACTATTACTGGCAGCATTGTTATTGAAAAAGACAGGACAAAATCAGACCTTGGAAACAAAGGAGCCTGACTCTCAAATAATTTAGTCCTAACATTTGATTTCAGACACTTCCATGGTACTTACAGCTCAAAGACTTGTGCCTGAGACTTTTTTCCTCTTCCTGGAGTTCTGGGGTTGTTCCTGAATTGATTTAGTGGAAGAAAGATGCTTTGTGGAGATTTTGACTCTCAAAATAGTGGGACAAGGACAGTAATAAACTTGTAATGGAGCAGTACTCAGCAGATGGAGATGACAGGGTCCATGATGAAATGGGAGCTGTGGGATCTGTCTCATCAAGCAACTGTCACAGCTGTTGTCCTCCTCTAGGATGACTGTAGAGAATTCATGCCAGTGCATTAACTTCTTCCAGTGAATCAGGTGTGTGTTTGTATGCAATGATGACTTTAGTCTATCTCTGATTTTCCTAATGTTATGTCACAACGTGTGTATACACAGCTGTTTTTTGTTGTCTTCCAAAAAATTCCTTTTTCCTCAATGAAGAGCTCTTTATGATCTGAGATCTGGACACTGTGGTCGAAATAATGAAAGGTTTCCCTTAAAGCCAAGCTTTCCAATGCAGTGGGACAGAAAGAACACTATCAGACAGTCGATTTCAGCTTCAGAGCTATGCATGTACTTAGAAGTGTAACCCATCAGGTGCTCTGGATCTGCAAGTCTGGCTGAAATCATGCAGCTGTCAGCATGACATTGCTCCCGGTCACATCAAGCATGTTGAATAGCTAATAGATGTTTTGAAAGGAGGAGTTAAATTGGCTTCCCAAATCTCATATCAAAAACAGTGTCTGGCTACAGCTTGGATGTTAAAATGTGATTTCAGTCCACTTTGCTAAATCACACCTGAGGTTTTTTGGTTTTTTTTCCCTGAAGCTGCCATTTTAACTTGCATTTAGGTAGCTGTTAAAGCATGTCTTCTCTAGCAAACAAAGTGTGTTGGCAGTTGACTAAGATCAGAAGGGAAACTTGCTAGGTTTTTTTGTTGGTGGATGTGGCTTTCAGTTCAGAGTAAGGAAGGTCTTTAAAAGTGTGTAATGAGAAAGCTGGAGGATGAGTGTAGGGCTTGCGTCAGCTCTGATTAACTCTGCTTATACATACAGTTCAAAGTAAATGACCACATGGTCAGCAAAATGAATTTAACCCTTCAGTCATCCTGAGCAGTAAAGAGCATGTGATGATCTGACTTTCTGGTGAGAGTGCAAAGGGTGTTGACAACGTGTTTCCTCAAAGCAGGAGAAAATGCAGCCAGTATCTGCTGGGTGCTGGATTCTTCATTAAGAGGTGAAGTTGCTCAGCTCTATCCTAAGAAGCTGTCTCTGAAAACTGGGGAAAAAGTGTGGATGAAAAGGGTGATCCTCTAATTAGAAGGAATATGGAAAAGCATATTGCTAGAGAAGGTATGTGTAGGGATTTAGCTGTGCTGCTGCTGGCTGGGTTTGCTGCTTGTGTTATGCTCAGTGCTCATGGGCCCAGACTTGGGTCCCCAGCACTGCACAACTTGTGCCCAAAAGCATGAGTGTCCATTATATATCAGTCATTTTCTTGCCCAGTTGTCCTTTTTCCCCCCACTTGGTTTGTCAGTTCAGTAGGGAGCTGCTTTAGGAGACAGTAGGACTGAGTGCTGGAACTGCTTTGAGTACTTGTTTTATGCTTTGAGAGAACAGCTGGATAGAAGGTATAAATTACTATAAATTGCCAGTCTATGCAAGAAGGTGTTTGCATAAATTATTGGAGAGCCCACTTGGACTTGTTGAGCAGTGCTTCTACCAGCATTAAGAGGTCACTTAACCCTCTGCATGGCCCTGCTGTGGAGCCCAGTCATGCATTGCAGAATTAAATGAGTTCCACCATTTTTTCTTCTGAGCATTGCCCAGAACTGATGCAAAGTGACATCTGACAGCACAGGCAAAGCATTGACAATGCTCTGAGACACTAATAATAGCTTTAGAGCTAGAGCAGTTTTCCTCTATCCTTATTTTTTATCAGATTCTCCTCTCTTTGGTGAGGAAATATTGTCATCTCTGGCACGGTTTATCCCTGGAAACCACCTTTGCTGAGCCATTTAGTCACAAGGCTGGCTGCACAGTGGAGTCAACATGCTAGGAATGCTCCCACCATAGTCTCTTTAAAGAACAGCTGATACCTCATCAAGAACTTTGAAGAAGAAAAAAAAAAAGGCAAAACATTCCTCTTGGATGATCCTTGCCAGAAGTTAGGAGCAGTGAGGGGTGCTGATGGGGGAGAGACTGTCTTGTCTCTGGAGCAGCATGGCAGCAATCATCCCTAGAAAGGCAGGCTGCAAATTCTGTGTAGACTCCTCTTTCTCTTCCCCCTACTCAGTTTCCTTTGTTACTAAGGAGATTTACGTTGAAACAGGCTCTGCAGGAATCCTCAGGTTCCTAGCAAGGGCATCTTAATATTTCTAGTATTTTATAATTAGTAAAGGAGAGATGCTAGAAAAGATTCCTGTGAGGGATTCTTGAGGCCAAATCACAGTAAAAAGGGAAAAATTAAGTGGCCCTCTAAACATCAGTTGTATGCTTATGGTCAATTTGTTGAGAACCCAGAGGTAATCCCAGGGTCAGTAGCAATGATGTGATTTACTTCTCTAGGACATCAGTAGATCTGTCTTTGTTACTTTTTTTTACTTTTGAGTTTTCCTGCTGTAGTTCGTTGCTTTCACCATTGTCTGTTTCTGTAGGATATCACCCTAGTGTAGTGAAGTCACCTGTGAGACTATGAGGAGCAAATGAAGCTCCAAGATGCCTGGATTTATTCAAATAGTCAGGAATTTTAAAACATGGCTCCAAGGATAGGGAAAAGAAGGAGCAGCGATTTTTATTTTTTTCAGTGCTGGATTTACAGAAAGGAATAGATGCCTAAGGAGAAACTTGAGGAGGAATTTAGGTACCTAAATCCAAAAGGATAATCCTCACTGCTCCTGTCTACCTCCATAAGCGGCTGAGTATCACCACCAAGAGGGTTCCTTAGGTACTTAAATCTCTTCCCTGTATGTCTAGAATTATTCAAGTCTTGCTGATGCTGAACTGTTCAAATCTGATCTCTTCTAAACCCTGCCAAGATTAAGAAGCTGGGCTTTCTCCTGACTGCCTCCTGAGGGGCCCTGCTGATAGCACAGACAGAGCATGCCTACAGCATGCCTCTGCACCAACAAAATACCGAGACAGCTGCTATTTACATTCCAAAGCAGAGGAAGAGTCAGGGATATCCTGCTGCTATAAAATAGCACTGAATATTAAATGATAAGAGAGGAGCTGTTGCATGACCAATGGGGCTTTGACCACTCTCCCATGTGTGCCTCCACTGCAGCAATCTCAGCAGCCTCTTCATATTCCCTCTGATTTTTCCTTTGCAGTATCCTCAGTTCTCCCACCTTTCCTGCATCCCTGCTGTCACTTCCCTCTTCCTCTGACATCTTTATGCATATCTCTGCAGTGTTCTGGTGTTCTTCCCATGCCCTCTAGGTTTAGCTATGTCATAGCTTCTGCTTTCTCCTGTGTCCTCTGTTTGGCCTACTGCTGGGAAGGAAGCAGCTTGTGGTGTGGGTTGTTGGGAGCAAGTGTGTGTGCTGAGTAGTTGAGTATGGTGTGTGTATCAACTGGAGAAGCTCTGCAAGAAAGTGAGTGCTGAGCAGATAATCAGTACTGTCTGTCTGAGGCCACATGGCAAAGTGAGGGCTTGAGTTTCTTTACAGCTGAGCAGCCTGAAGGAATCTTAATGCAAGGCATAAATGGTCAAAATTAAACAAATGTGGTGGACAACTTGGAAAATGCTTTGGCAATGGAACTGTTGGAAGTCATTCAGTGTGAAGGGGAATGGAAGGAAAGTACAGAGAAGGGAGAAATTAGGTTCCTGTGAAAGAGTAGTTGAAATCTTAGAACAATAGTTCCCTCCTATTTCAACCCCTATCTCTTCTGCTGGTATCTTAATACATATCCTGCAAGCTAACAGCATCAGGTCTTCTTTCACCTGGGCAGCACTACTGGTGATACTGTTATAGAGCTCTATGGTTGCTGATTCTTTTTTCCAGCTGTTGTATACCAACATTTTTTTCTCCATCTTGATTATGGAGATATACTTCTGGCTGCTGCAGCGGAAAGCAGCCTTCCCATTTATATCTCTCCCCAATTCCCAGGGCATTACTATGATACAGATGTCTTTTTGCTTCCAATATAGTATCTCCTGGTAGAGTTAGCCCTCAAAATCAGCATCTGGTACCAATTATTGTTCTTTGGCTGAGGTGGCTCAATCTCCTGCCTTACAGCAGTGAAGGTCTAGAATTCCTTTCCCCAAAGTGCATGGACACCAGCAGGAAAGGCAGAAGCTTTTTGTGAAATGAGGTACGTTGGCCATTGGCATGTTTCCCAGCACCTGTTGATAGCACAAAAGTGTATGTTACAGGCTGAGCTGCACAATCCCATGGTAAAGAAACACTGTGAGGCTATTAAGCACCCACTTTAAATTGCACCTTTGATCAAATTCCTTACCAAAGGCAGCATTGCTGTGTAGTTCTGGCCTGTGCGTGCTTTGCAAATTACATCCCCAGATGTATGAGATCTCTGGAGAACAGAGGGGAAGGAATGTCATGCACACAATAGAGCTGGAAAAACCTTCTGTGTTAATGGTGCCCCATCAATTCATATCTGATAATCTCTTCTTTTGAAGGTATGTGGAAAGCCAAAAATAAGAACAAAGCAAAGCATAGACATAGACTTGCCCTGACCTGTCTTCTTGTATCTCTCTGGAGCTCTACCTGCTTGCTATACTTGTCTTGCTGTGACCTCTCTCTCATCCTTCTATCAAGCTCACTTGCTGGAGTGAGAAGCTCCCCCTCCCTTTCTTTCCAGCCTCTCCTGTTTGTAACAGACTCCTTGTGCTTGTCTGTCTTATCCACTTTGTCTTATATTTTCAGCAGAGATTAGAAATATCTTCTGAGTCTCAAAGTTCTGAATTCCTCTATCTTCCTGCCACTGCTTATCTTGCTGCTGCATTTTTAAACTCTAATACACTCCAGGATATGGTTGTCACAAGAGACACTTGAACAAAGCAAGAGTAGTGTAGCAACCTTCCAAAAATCTCAGCAAAAGTGCTTTGTCAAAAGAAGAAAGTTCAAGGCATGAAAATATGTATTTGTATTTGTTAGTTGTGGAATAGCAACAACATATGATAGAGGAAGATTTTGAAGCGTATTCACCACACTCAACCCCTGTCTAGGACATCCACAGCTGCTCTCATGGTAAAATCCATTCTGATCTATCATGTCCTGTATCACTTGTAGTTTGAGGCCTCTCTGGACCTGGGAAGCTTGCAGTAGCTAATTACAAGTAGTCTGGAAGGTAGAGGATTACTATTAGCACAATCTGCTAATAGGAGGAAGAAGCGTGACTTGTAGCTGGTAGCAGACCAGGGAAATGAACTCTGACTTGCCCGTCCCAGCTAGCAGCAAAGGTGGTGGGCCATCCTTCCTCTCTCCTGTGATCCCCTTCAAATACTTTCTTGGAAGGTTTGAGAATAACTTTGTGTTACCTAGTGAACAGGTCCTTATCTGGGTGCTGCAAAACCACTATCAGTGAACCTCTTAAACCCCTTGAGCTTCATGGAAAGTCTCTGAAGCACTCTGGTTTTGAAAACCAAAAGAAGTATCAGATCTTGTCCTTCACTGGGGAGGCTGGATTCAAGTTGTCTTACAGGCTTCTTGAAAGCTTTAGCCTAAAATCTTGGACAGATAGCCTTGTGGCTTAGGAAGCTCTTACCAAATGCAGACACAGGTGCTTTCTATTTGCAGCTTTCTGGTTGGTCCCTAAGATCCATTTGCATGTTTTGCCTTAAATGAGGGGCCATCAGGCATTGTTGGGATAGTAACTATCAGTTTCCTTTCTTACTGCTGGCCACATGGGAACATAAATTGCCATATTCTGAACAAGGAGCTGGTTCTCTGTGGTCATTTGTCTTTCTCTTTGGTTTGCTTAATTATACTTGCCCTGAAGACAGCTTTAAGATACAAATCTAGCTTTTCAAATGGTGCCCTTGCAGTCTGTGAAGTTCATTATCACCTTACAGTGCCCAAAACTGTTTTCAGGAATCCTGTTGCTTTCCTAGTGATTGGAGTATCAGCAGTGTGCAGAACAGTGTCTCTACTGGAAGTTGCTTACAGGACTGTGCTACTCTGTCCCCTTTAGCTCTTGTGCTTCTTGTGGGTTCCTCTCTCATTTTAGGAGAAATACAGGTGTGATTCCCGTCTTCATGGAAGGAAAGCACCTAAAAATATTAGATTTGGCAATTAAAGGATTGCAACAAACTTGTGTCTTCTGTGGTGGCTGGGCACCATTTCCCTTCTATGGGGGGAGGATGATGCCCAGCTGCCTGCTCCAAAACTGGCAGTTCCTAGTCAGGCAAAAGTCAAGGTTCCACCTGATGTTAACCCTGTAAAGCCAGTGAGACAATTCAACAAATTAATTCTAATGCTGCATGCATTTACTTGGAAATAAAATTTTTTAACTGGTTTTATTTTAGGGACAGTAGATTACTCTAGCTTTTTTGCTATCAGGGGAAAAAAAATCAGATTAAAAGGCACAATTTTTGCTTCTGAAACGTTGGTATTGTTATGCTGAATAGCTGCAAACAATTTGCATTACAATATAGCATAAAAGAGATGCCACCAACTGAAGTGTAAACTGAGCAAAATATGGGGAGCTTTCAGTGCTACCAAATCTAAGTGTTTAGAGGCAAGATTGGACAGGACTCAGGTGAGAATACAAGGCACCGTTGGTCTTGGGCAAGCCCTGTGGTCAGCAAAAGTCCTCAATTTGTGGTCCCCAGTTAATCCTAATTTTCAATATAAGTAAGATAACGTGTGGTTTAGGTGCCAAAATTGTCAGGCAAAGAGGACGGAGGAAAAATAAACCCTGTAGAACAGGATTAGGCAGGATTAAAGTCTGAAATCATCATACAGCACTGGGTAGTAGGTATTGCCACAGCGAACTCAATAAAACTCAGTGGGACACTTGACACTGCACATTTTGAAGCAGCAAGTTATAAATCTATATTCATGTGAAATCTTCTGTGCTCAGTCTGGGAACAGAACCACAACACAGCTTCAGGTGCTGGTTTAAGGGAATAAAGCACAGGTTGCTGCCTTGCAGGAACAGATCTCTGCTAGGGAAAATGGAAAGCAACTTGAATGATGTATGTAATTATGCTCTTTTGCAGGGCTATGTAATTTCTACAAACTCACTGAGAATCCTTAAAACCTGAGATTAAAACCAGCTATAGATATATTTTTAACAGTTGTCTATATAATATATATATTTATATAGCAGTTGGTATAATAGTTGCCAGTTCAACAGTCCAAAGCACATAAACCTTTGTTTACCTCTTATAAATTAAACCATGTACTTAAGTATTTTCCTTCAATGTTGGGCTGAGTCAGGTCAGAATGTATTTGAATTCTTCTTGTGTCTCTATTAATATGAAGTTAGAGCTGACCTGTGCCTTGCAGACCTGTGTCAAAAAGGTGGTCCAGAGAAGAAGTGTTCTTGCCTCAACATCATGTTGCATTAACTCTACATATGTGGGGCATGTGCTGCCTCCAAAGGCTCTTTGACAGAGCTTGGGGACCAGGACGTGGGATCTGTGAGGCAGGGCTGGTCACAGTCTGGAGCTCTTTACCTAACCAAGTGTTCTTTGGGCCTCGGATCAAATATATCTTTGAACTGTTGCAGACTTCAACTCTGCCAGCCCCCAACCATGAGGTAACCGTTTGCTAGGTCCAATATGAGTCATAGATGGGGAGGATATTTCTGGTTTCCAATTAGAAAAAAAAAAATAATGGTGAAGCTCATAATCGTGAGCGAAAGGTCTCTGCGCTGTAATGGGAACCAGCTGGTGTGGTAGGCCATTGCAGACTAAAATCTGTCTTTGTTCAAAATGTGGCCCCACCATTATCACGGTTGGAAACAATCCTTGGTGCTGACATGGTAATGACAGCTTCATGTTTTAGACACATCTAATGGCACTAAGTCCTGATCTTAGCCAGCATTTATCAAGATAAGTAAGCCAGTCAGGCAAGAGCATGGTGGGCTGACTGTGTTCCTTTAGATAACAACGTGCGTATTTCCTGTCTTGGAAGAATAATGAACCGAATATGACTGTCAAAATATTTCCCTCTGGAGAGCGTCCAAAATAACTGACACTTACATGAGCTCAGTGACATCAGTGATGTGAGGTCTCTCAGAAACCTGGGAGAAGTGGAGCTATGGCCAAGAGATGAGGGTTTTAAAACAAACCAGAGCCTGGGAGAATAATTTTCTCAACTCCCCGTAGGTCTCACTTGCAGTTGGACCTCTCCTGGGAATAGGTCCACTATCATGGTCACTAAATGAAATGGTATGGTATGTCCTTTAGGCTTTTTGAAGCTGATGGACCAGGTCCTGGTGATTTTGGAGAGGTTGGCTCTCATGCAGTATTGTTTTACACTTGCGTTAGCTGAAATTTTCACTAAAATTCTCCAAACCAGCAGAAAATTAGGCCCTGCAAGTTCAACTTTACAACACTCAGATTTTCCTCTTACTCTGACTGGAAAATAGCTCTGCTAATGACTTGTCTGCAAAATAAAGTGCACACACAGATTCATGCAGAGCTTAATGTGCTCGTCTGGCGTAGCCCCTCTTCAGCTATTTGTCTTTGAGAATTCTGGGAAATGCATCTAACCAGCACAGAGTCTGTTTCTAGAGGCTGTTGTTGTTTTAGGGAGAATCCATTAAAAAGGCATAGCTGGGAATTTGAAAGGTGTTATTTAGAGCACTAGTGTTCTTCTGTCTAACCAAAAGAGGAATGTGGCTGAGATGGTTGGTGTTAGGTAGTGCTGCTTTGAGCTCTGAGAGAGCTAATGGCCCGTGCCATGCTGGATCCACTTCTCCTGTGATGGAGAAGTGTTCTGTAATGGTAGAGTAAGTCCCTGCAATGCTGCAGCACAGGTCAGAGCTGGAAAGTGTACATAAAGGGCTCTCCCTGTAGAACAGGTCAGGTCATGCTGCTGACTAAATGCACCCTGCAAAGATGTCATAACACTCGCCAGTTTGAGCAGCTGGGAAGTATGAGAGCAAGGTTTTGCAGGACTGGATTACAGTGAGTTTATTCCCTTTTCATTATTTCAAATGTAGATTTGTCCCCGTTGAGTTAAGCTGTGATGAAATTTTGCTTGTAGGCAAAGGGCTGTCACTTGTGCTGATGTGGTGACTCGTGTTTTTGCTGACCTCTGTTCCATGCTATTCATTGCAGATTTCATGAATGTTCTGTATGGGCAGCCAAGAAAACTTGTAGCTGGGGGTGATGGGGGTTGGATGGGGGGGAAGCTCTGTCAAGTTGTCAGCTGCCAAGATCCTTCTTCTCCTGAGTGTTTCAGGGTTGTCTGGGGGATGCTAGAGGTGATCAGGACAGTAGCATCTCTGATACAGGATCTGCTGTGCATCCAGGTGCAAGATGGACAAAAGGATGCCTTCTGCAGATCTTCAGTGGAATCAGGTAGAAAAGGTCTTTTACTCTTTATGGTGCTACAGGGTTAATATTGGAATCCAAACTTATCCCAGTGCTTTTTGAAACTAGAGTAAGATGCTGGCATAGGAATTGCTCTTTGTCCTGTGTCCCATACCTGCAGAAATAATGGAAAAGACACAGTAGGGTACAGTTGTCAGGACAGTGTTTGGAGAGCAGTGACCACATCTGGGAAAGGTGTTCAGGTGCTTAAGGAGAAGGCAGGAATATGAACATCCACTGAAGATAGTCTACCTTGTTCTTACATGCTGGGGCTACTCACCAGCACTTGCTGTGTTGGGTGCTGAAGCTGCCCTGGACAGGGGCTTCCTCCTGCCTGCACCATGCAGCACCCAGGGCTCCCTGCCTCCTCTCCACTGCACACATGGCATGCAAGCTGGCAGCAGGAGAAAGGCATTTCTTCATATCTGAGAAGCAATGAATGCTATCACAGACAGGGCCAACAGGCAGTTAAGAGTGGGTGGGAACAAAACTCCTACGTTTTCTTTGTTTGTGTTTTAACAATTGATATTTACAATGAAGTTCAATCCCTCCCTTCTACATGGGATAGTTTTACTAAGAAAGGATGGTAAAACATCAGCAGTAAAATAATATTTATAGAGCTATGTGTTTATGAAAGTGACTGTGGTTTTCTAGGTAGATGGCTGCTGGATTATTCAAAATACTTTATATGTCTGTCAAAATCCTTGTGTTGTGTGGAATATTTCCCACAGTTTCACAGAGAGCCTCTTTTTAACTACTGGTGGTAAACCTGTAATGCTGTGTTAGGTTTTTAATAGCTTACACAAGTTCCTGATTGATTTTTCACACATTTATTTCCACAGCAATATGGTTCTACATACTGAGATGTGGGAATGAAAGAGAGGAAAAGATAATCTCAGGATGTTGAATGCATTTCAAAACCTGTGCCTAAATGTCCCTCTTAACCTGGGGGTGGTTAAACTAGTTATGTTAATACTTGAGGAGAGCTGGAAAGTTTGCACTTTCTCCAGTGAGGGATCACTTCTTTTCCTCAAAGATGAAGTGATTTGCACAGAAAGCCTGAAAATCCCCTGCTAAGCTGCATGCTGACTCCTGCACTGTGGATGTTTCTCCTGGTGCTGCACATCCTGGTGCCCATGATGGGGCTGTGGTGGCCAGGACCTCGGTGTGGGGCCTGTGTCACATGCAAAGCTGGGCTCTCTAGTTGCAGAGTTTGGCCATGCTGTGTTTTTTCATCAGCTCCAACACTTACTGTAGCACTGCCTCTCTTGTCACCTCATGTGATTTCTGTGCAATAGAGTAGTGCAGATATACTGGGATAATTGGATGTGTGGGAAGAAGGATCTGGAGATGTTGGTTTCAACCGTGGTCTCCTGCTGTGCAACCTCAGCTGACTTCAGTGCTGCTGGTCTTCACTTGGGCTGGAAACCCTCCCAGCTTCCTTTGTCTCCTCTGCTTGGCTGCTGGCCTCCAGGTGCTGTATCATACAACAGAACAGAAAAGACACCTGATGTGGCATGAGGGACAATTATGACCCGGAATCTGCCCTATGAATTGTCCGAACAAGTTAAACTTCAAATGTCTGCAAAGCCTTGAAGAAGTTTAGTGGGCTGCAGGCAGTTTTGTCATTGACATAGCAAACATCATTATCTTCCATATCTCATAGTATCTTGTCTAAAGGCTGGAGTCCAGCCTTGCTCTTTCAGGGCTTCTGAGTAAACAAAGAGGCATGCATCCTACTTAAAAAAAAACCTGGCAATTAAAAAAGACATCTTGCATTGCACAAAGAGGAAGGATTGTAAAACACACTTTGCAGGGAGTCAGTAGAGATGCATTCGGTCTAGTTTATAACCACAGCACAATGAAATAGCCTGAACATAAATAGCAAGAAATCAATTTTCTTTAGAAAAAGTAAAATAAAGAACATTAAATGATCATTTGACTAGATAACTGCAGTTTACTCGGTGGTATAACTGTCAGCTTCCCTGTGCACAATAATGGAATTAGTGCAGGGGGGTATGGTTTAGATGTCTCCTTCTTTACAGTGACAATAACTCCCTTGTTTTCTCTAGTGAGTAGATGTTTATATTCTAATTTTGTCTCTGCAGGCTACACAGAGCCTTAAACTTGCAAAAGGGATTTGTGAGCTGCTTGCTTGTCAAGAACACATACTAGTCAAAAGAAATGCATGACTTACTGACCTTGAGTTCACTGAACTTTCATCTTGATGCTTCCACACCACTAAGGCATCGGCTTCTCTGAAAATTAAAGTTCCCAGATTAGAACAGAAGCTTCGACAAAGACCCTGTATAGCTTTACAAATACAAAATCGATTAGAGGACTTTAAAAGAGCTTTGTTAGAACAATGAGATTATGAAAAGCAAATGCTTGAGAGGTAAGAAACCAATTGAGGTCAAAGTTGATGAAAACCAGACTTTGGAAAATATGGAATTTCTTCCTTGCATTTTGGCTACAAATCCTAACTCTTCATCCTTACCTGTTCTGTTATTCATTTGGAGATGGGGACAGTATCTGGCTGCCCTAGTATCTCATCAAGATGATGATATACTGTGGAAAGAGATTATTACTTACATGAAGATCTCTATTTTGGTCTGTGTGCCCAGTATTTATTTTGTGATATCTGATTCAGATTGGTTTGTTACATCTTCCAAATTTTTATAAGTTTTTAAGGAAGCTTACAGGAATATTTCAAACTCATACTCTTGATATCAGTGTTTAATAACTACATAGCCATGTTTTCTTTCTTTTTACTGAAGAAACATCTCCAAAAATGAGCCCAAAGGTTTTCCTGCAATGCTAGGGCTAAATGAACCTTTAATAGTTTTAACTTTGTTCTTGCACCTTTTGAAGCTTCACAACTGCTTCTTTTTCCAAGGCACCAATATGAGACTTAATGCTAAGCTGAAACTTACAAGAGATTAGTAGTTCCTATACAGAAATGTGCAAAGGAAATGCATTCTTCCACTACAGAACAGTGCATTTGTGCACATAAGTGACTGTGATGTGGATGTGTTAAATAGTTCTGTTTATACATGTCCACAAACTCAGATGGAATTTTATTTAAAAGTATATACATAATAAAATTGCATATGCTTTTCATGTGCTCAGAAATACTTTCTGTGTGGATCGTAGCTACTTTTTTTAGCCAATTTACTACACTGGTTGCAGTGCTATAACTTCTATGTATTTTACCTGTTTAATTACAGATATTTGTATGATGAGAGCACTTGGAAAACTGAGAACTTGTTATGCTTACCCCATAGTCTGCAGAGTTTGCTTTGATGATAGTATGTCATAATTCCTTCTGGGTGCCAGTCAAAACAAAGACTTTGCCCTGTACACAAGCAGTTCTTGTTTGGATGGCTTTGGTATTTTGAAATGTGGAGTAAAATCCAGAACAAATTATTTCCCTTCCTGTAGCTGAGTAAGGATAAGGCTGAAAGTGTGGAGAATCTAAGCTTAAATAACAGAGGATTCTGTGCCCTTAACACAGTGCCCCTGTAATGCTGTGCTGTATCATGGATAGTTTAACAGCAATTGTGGAAGGAAAAAGCATTTTTGAAACCTTTTAAACTGTCTACTTTTGCTAAAAGAGGATTCCTCAAGTGTTAGTGATGAAACATGGAAAATATTTTTTAATATTTTGAAGCTTCTAGAGTTAGAGTACATTTTAGGTGCATACTTATTTTCATATTTTTTTCTACTCCCTTACCCCCTTTACTTATATTAATAAGGTACAATTTTTTGGCCAGCTATCAGTTGTGTCTTAATGTCAACGTTGAATTACGTCACTTAAACTACAGTTGTTGCACTTATGTGCACTCACTAATGTTTTTCTGGCTAGAAGGAAGCTTAAATTTGTCTGCTGAACGTAAGATGGATGGACAAAAAAATATTCCATGAAATTATACATCACAAAAAGTGACAGTTGATATTGTGAAATACTCAACCCTTCATACACCTTGTTCATAGCTCAGGTTCACTGACTTGTCTGTCATTCTTGCTGGAGAATCAGTTGATGGAGCCTGAGATGATGCTTATGTTTAAAGATAAGATTAAGGTTTCTGATTTGGGTTATCAATTAGAGGAGGAGGGGGAAAAATGTGTGGAGCTGCAGACTTGGAGACAAGCTGTTTGCTGACTTGGTCTAATCAAACTACAGCAGCCCTGGGTCGGTGCTCTGGCTCCAGCACAGGCAGCAGTGGGCTGGGGAGGAGGAAGCAGGTCAGGGTCTTTCTCTGTTGCCTTATTGCAGTTTTCCTCAGCCAGAAGTTGGAGGTTATATGTCATACCTTGGAAGTCAGTTACTTTTTGTCCTTTCTTTTCTGTAAAATAGGAACAACTTTTCATTTTCTGAATTGTTTTGAGATCTGTGGATGAAAAGGCTTCATAGTTATTGTGATTAGCTATCCTTTCAGTGAGTCTATTTTCTACATTACTGAATCGAACCCACTCGATCTCTGCTTGCTCATGAGCTCAGAAATTGCTGATAATTTATTTTTTAGGCTGAGATAGTTTTACAGCTATCTAGTAATCTGAACTAAGATTATCTATTGTCTCAAGTAGAAGACAAGAAGAAGGGTAAAAAGCTTCAGAGAAGACATGCGATGAAGTTTCCAGTAACATTCCTTTAGTGCCTTGGGAGAGTTAATCATATCCCTGTAGCACCTCTTGCTATCAAAACACTCTTTGTCATGCATTAATGACAGGGCACCCCACCATGGAAGTGGTAAATGGGAGAGCAGTATCATGCACAGTGCTTTCCTGGTGACCATCCAACCACTGTTGCACCCAGAGCTGTGCAGGTTGCTGTGTAATGCAGATTACTCTAGCTGGACATTGAAAGTGAATAAAAAATAATACAAGTGAAAGCTTATTTAACAACTCAAGTGGAAGACAAATCTCATGAGGTGTTAAAAATACCCCCACAAAGAAGCTGTTCTGGTGACCATTTTCCTTTGGGACCATTGTCAGGTCCAGATCATTTTTTTTCCTAGAGCTGTAGATGGGATTTCAAGTGGACAACAGCTCTATTTTAAAGACAACGCAGTGTCTAGCTGAAGGATGGTGGGCATGCAGAGAAACCAGTTGCAGCTTGGGCTGCCCGTGGTACCCAGGTGCTGCAAAGGCAGGCTGACTTAAGCTTGCAACCAGACAGGGGTGAAAAAAGGTCAAGAAGAATCTTGCTGTTCCCAGTGTCTGTCAGTAAGTAATCATGCAGATAAAAATCACACCACTCCCTCAGCTCAACAAAAAATTTCTTTATCTATGTATCCATATAACATTACAATACAAGCCTCAGGGCATCTCTTGTCCTTATCTAAACAAAAGTCTTCTCTGAAAACCTTAGTCATGCAAGTTATGGCATGAAATCACCCTTTCAGCAGAAAAATGGTAATTTTGCATCTGGAGTCAAAGGAGGACTGGCTTGGTGTATAAAGCTATTATGTTTCTCAGACCAAATCACCCTTAGTAATTTGGGAGCAGCTCGGATCAGTCTCTAAGGAGTTTTTTCAGTCTCACAGAAGCTGTACCTGGGTTTTTCTTTGGGTCCTGATGGCATACAAGTTCTATGTAGTGTTACCTGCCTTCTTTGTGAAACGCAAAAGAAAAATGACAGACAAATGAAATGTGAATGACCTGTAAATAAATATAAGTCTGCAACACTGGATCATTGTACTTTGATTAAAGTGAGGAGGAGAAAAGGACTCTTTTGGAGAAAAGCAGGGAGTTTGTGTAGGACAACATGCTGTTGGTGCCCTTTTTGTGAAAGTGCTAGCAGTTGTCATGGTGGGTACATTAAAAATTAAACTGTTGTGTGTGATTATCAATGGCCACCTTTTTTTCCCCTGGATTTGGTGCAGAGGAACAGACATATCTCCCCTATGCATTGTGTTTGGTGATTCCTCTGCTCCTTGATCCCAGTTGTCTGTGGGCATAGGATTTTTGCAAACCAAGAAGAGGAGGAGGGAGCTCTGTGGCCTCTTTGGCCAGTGTCTGCAAAGTTCTAGGTGGGCTGTGGAAGATGCAGGTAGGTAAGCAGATAAAGGTATCTCCTGGGAAACAAATCTGTGTGCAAGCATCTTTTTCCAGAAAGAGAAATCTCTGTGGGTTCCTCAGTTTGTGTAGCATTAACTTGCACAGTTAACATTGAAAAGGATGTTAAAACAGTCCTTAAAAATAATTAAATACAATGATCTTTTTCTGTCTTCATGCTTTAAAAAGAGTTTGTCCTTATTAGTTCAGGCACAACACAGAACAGTGCTGAGTCTTCCTTTAATCTTGCTCTCAGCTGATTGCAGTGTTCACCCCAGTCTGTGTGAGCAGCAGTTTAAAGGTTTGGTTTCCCTTTCCTGAGATAATTTAAATATGAAGCCTTTTGTCTTGAGCAGCCCTTTCCCTATCAGGATGGTGAGATGCCAGGCCGAGGTGGCTGGGCTCAATCCAGGGGTGCCTAGGCTCCAACCTGGAGGTGGCTGTTCTCCACAGCAGCCTGCTTTGGGATGGGGACTGTGCCCCAGGGCTTGCTTCTTGGGGAGAAGGAGATGAAGGAATCCCTTCTGGGTGGCTGGAAAAGAGAAGGAAAACTGTATGACCTAAGGGATTGCTGTTGTTTTCTGTAATGGCTTTTATAATTTTTCTTTTCCTAATGCATTACTTCATGGGAGAGATCCCATAGTATCAGCTCCCTCCCTGCTCCAGACAGACAGTAACTGGTAAGACTTGATGTCTTTCCTTAATTATAGTGTCTCAGTGCAAAACTTCAAGAAGATCTTTAAAATACTGCTGATTATTAAGAACTGCACTCTCTGCTTGCAACGTTATTTCTTGACATTACTTCTGCCTTGCTTTTTTTCTTATTGGAGAGGTGAAAAGTAAGCTTGTATAGTTTTCCACTTTTTTAGATTTTAAGCAATATTATGTTGTTTCTGCTTTAGTTTTAAGTGCTTACATTGTCTCACTGGAGACCTGGTTCCCTGCCCCCTCCTACAATCCACAAATGCATGGGGGTTTTGAAAGTGCTGTTCATACTTCTCACTTCACTGTTTATGATGCTGGGCAGTGATGCATTCAGATTATCACAGCATGGGTAAAATAATACCCTCTTCTTCACTTACATCCTATTACTGCACCTCAGAGAGCCCTGTCACTTAGATTACTCAGGGGAAAGTCAACAACATGCTGTCTTTTGATTTAAAATACAAACTGTTGTGTAGAGATTTAAAAAAAGATACCCTAATTTATTTGGAAATGGCCCATAATGTGCTGGTACTTTTTTGTTTGTTTTATTAGACTGATTTTTCCATCTAGCATCTATTCCCAAAACCTACTGAATGATCATGATTTACTTTGGACATCTGTTAAGTGCTGGGCTGTCTGGGGAACAAAGCAAGGGAGCTGCAGTCCTGATGGGAATACTGAAGGAGAGCAGAGAAACAGACTGTGATCTCCCAACAATAGAGTAATTTGAGCCACACAGCTTTCCTACAGTTCCTCTAGCTTGCATGTTTTCTGCATGTAAATGTGTCTCTGGACATGTTATGATTAACTGCTGTTAAGTGCATTTATCCTGTTTAAGACCACCTCAAGCCCTTCCCTTTTGGATCTATTGCTTTGCTTTTTTCAGCAAGAACAAATCTGCAGCATGAGCATTGGCAAGATGCTGGAACCTGTTTGATTCCCCCACCCACAAATGCTCTCAGATATTTGTTTTCAGCTGTCACTATTAGTGTATTCTCAGTTCTCCTCCCTCCACCCCCAGTGGCAACCAGTACTAAAAAGGTTTTTTTTATACTTTCCCAGCAGCTGAAGCAAACTCTGCTGCCTTTTAACTTCCTCCTGCAGGCCAGATTTACCCACTGTGGTTACCCTGTGGTTGCCACATGTTAGTTACATTAAAGGCACTGCTTCCTAATCTAAGGAAACAGAAATCCATGAGATGTATAAAAACATTCTATCATTCTCCTATTTTCAAGCACATTTCCTGTTCTCCCTTCTCCCCCTCAGTCATTTAATTAATAGGGGTTCAGTCTGTTGGAAGGGAGCTTTCCAACAACATGTGTCAAGCGAGGTTGTTAAAATATATCCCAGTTTGGCTTTTGGCAGTTGTGGTAACCAGGAGCATGGAGGTGATGTTCCTGTTTGAAAAAGAATGATAGGTATTTACCTATGAATCAAGACTCAGTATCTGGGGTTCTTAATTGTTTGCCACTGCAAAAAGCACACTGCGAGTAACTAAGTTTTACTTAGGTAAAGGTATAGAAATCCTTACCAAAAAAAATGCTCTAAGGGTGATGCTACTTAATACCATTAAACACATGGCCAGAGATACTGAGATCTGCTCTACTTGTACCTCAAGAGCAAACTATAACCTGCATAGAGGGTTAAAAAGAAGTATTCTAGGCAATTTCAAGTGAATTAAAACAGCAATCCTTACACTGTCTAAGAAACAGCACATGTTTAGATGCTTACTTCGGTCACAAAACAAGCAGCACTGAACCTCAGACTTGAAATGCTCTATGTTCTGCTTTTGTATTTGTAAGTTTTGCTATTGTCATAATGGGAAGCTTAAGAGCAAACAGGGCAGGGAAAAAAGTTTTTGCTTCTAATTTTACGAGTGGATGGCTCACTTGTGCAGGAGTGCTCAAATGACTCTGAGAGCTGGGAACAAGAGTTGGGAGTGCTGACTCCCTCCAACTGCTCCAATTCTCCATCAAGGCAGATCATTTTGTATCTGGACTTCAGTATGAGGTTGAGTCAGAGATGACAGCAATAGAACTCCTTCATGAGTCATCTGCTTAATCCTGCTCCAGACAGAGGGCTCTTCCATTTGTTTTATTAGTCAGTCTGTTAGCTCCATTGTCATGCTGTTAGATGTGTTGGTGGTTTTCTTTTAATCTAAATTAGGTTCTTTTGCTTTCAGTTCTTGTGGCAGTGGCATTTTCTGCCATTGCAAGGATTTTCTACCTCTGCAGATTAGCCCTGGCTTATGCCATACTCAGAGTACTTCTAGTCCTAAAGGGAAGACTGTCCAGGATGTTTCCTGTTAAGAAGCTGATCTGATCCATTTGAGCTGGTAAAAGACTTCTGTGAGCTTTGAAATATGTTGGACTGTGCATTGCAAGTAATACATGTTACTTAAAACTAAGGCAACAATACTTTGAAATGAGGACGGATACCTAGAGGTCTGTAAGACTGTGACCCAGGAGAAGCTCTCCTAGTAGCTACTAGAAATTTCTATAATGAAATCCCAAACCCTGTAAGATATTCCAGGCTTTGCTGCCAACCTGAAACCTGAGTTAGGATTATGGAAGTCTATGAAACTTTCACAAGAACCATGGTCAGTTTTTGGTTTCAGCTGAGTTTTGCAATGGTGCCATAGGTTCATTTAAATGCTGAACATGTGGAAATGAGCTCCTCTCCTTCTATGTGAATGTTAATTTAGTACACTCTGTTTAGCTGCGATGGCAACACAGTTTTTGGAAATGTTCTGTGTGCATTAGTCATCAATATCAGAGTGATGTTTCTATTGTGCTCATCTGCCAATGGTCCTAAAAAGCATCAGCAATTCATCTGTTCCAGCTGGGACAAGAAAGACTGACAAACTGCAGTGCTGTATTGAAAAGTGACTAAAAATGGAATCATAGGCCATGTTTATTGTCTTTTCGTGACTGCAGCAGTTAGGGACTGATTTTCTAGCATACAGCAGCATTTGGGATTGCCACTGTGGGCTGTCCTGTTCCATCCCACGGGATGACTCAGTCGGAAGTCTGCTCTTCTGAAGCCTGTGTGGAGGATCAGCCTCTGATAGTTGTACTGATGAGGGGGAAGGAGCTATTTCCATCCAGCTGCCTGGAGTGGTGCTGCTTTTACTTTGACAACCTGGTGCTAGGAGGAGAATCCTTAGTAAATTAGGAGTTAGCATGTGTAGCACTGAATACTTATGAGGTCAGACTAAGGATCCTGTTAAGAAGAAGGATGAGCTCACAGTTAAGTTCCTGAGCTAGAACCTCATGAATCTGGATTTGACTTCTGCCATAAGATCATTGCCTGATCGTGTGCTCATACCAGAAGTTTAGTTTCCATTTGTGGAGTGGAAAGATTATTCCTCCATCTGCCTGGCCTTTCTTTCTTTACATGACTGAGTGAGGAAGGGTCTTCAATCAATGAAACAAGGTCTCACAAAGCTAACTTGAGCTGAAGGAAACTAGTTTTTATAGTGTCTGTATCTAGTAGGCTCTTCCAGAGGCTGAACCAGAGCTGCTAAATGGCAATTTAGCTCTGCTAAATTCTGCTCTGAATTGCTTTGGTTAAAGGTTGTCTCTGCGATTCCCCCTTTTTCTATTGCATGCAGAATGGCCTGGTGCTCCTAAACTGGTGCCTGTGCTGCTGATACTCCTGTGCACCTGCTTGCACATGAGTTGATTTATCTGTAATTTGTCAAGAGGGAAATGAGGAATAAAAAAATTCTGCAGAGCAATGACACCCTGCATCTCCTCCTGGGCAGGATTGCCCTAACTGGCTGCTCCATCATATGCTTATGAGGAGGGGAACTGAGACTGGGAGGTTTTTAAGGTCAGCACCATCTATTCAGAGCAAGAATAGAAGGTCTGACCTTTTTCAAATGGTAAGCTTTGTCAGTGCTCCCATTGGGATTTTTCCCCAGGTGACTGCTTAAATGTCACTTGTAAACCAGGAGACTGGAAGCACCACAAGCTTCCCTTTCTCCTTCACGAGGCAGCACTGAGAGCTTCTAATGAGGTTATATGTTTTCCTAAAGTTGAAAACATAAGAGATGTGAATAGAAATTTATTTTTTCATAATGTATCTGTTTGGTAAATGCCATAGCTCTTGCAGTTGTCTGTTTCTTTAGCAATGAAAAAAAAGTCTGGTAGAGCTACAATTAACACTGCAGCAATAACTCAGTGGCGTACATTCCTTGTGTTTATTGATTAGTGAACAAGCCCCCTGGGGGTTACATTGCTTCCAAGACGTTTGGTTCCAGCTGAATACCTGCAGTGTGCATTGATCTAAGCATGTGATTTCTCCTAAATATCAGCCATCCTGTCCTATTGCATCACAGCTGTAGATGTGCTATTGTAGCTGTGCAAAAACCAAGTGGCTGAAAATGAAAAGTCACCATGTGAAAAATGAAAGGGCACCTGTTACAGTCTCTCTTGACATCCATGAGCCCTCTGTCACATTGAGGTTACACCTGCATAATTCACTTGGCTTCAATAGAGTGACTTCTGATTTATATTTGCATGTGTGAAGAAACTCAAGTCCCTCAGGGGCTATGGCAGCTCAGTGCTTCAAAGAATCAGGTCCCTGCTGCAGAAAAAGACCAGATACCAGTGTTCACAGTGAATGTATGCTTATTTCCTTACAGCTTTTGTTTTCTTTGTGAGCATGAACTACAGATCACTGCACAAGCATTTCCAGTATAGGTGTGGCTGCAGTAATTACTGCTTATTCTTGTGAAGGAACCTGCACTTACAAAACAGTAGCATATGAAAGCAGATGAACATGCTGTCTAAAAGGTCCTAGTGTGCCCAGCTGAAGTTCAAAGGTTAGGAAATGTGGGTTGAGTTGCTTGGCAAGACATGGGCTTCAGTACCTGCTGTGCTTGGTGGGTTACCAGAAGGTGTAGGTGTTTGCTCAATGCACCCTTGCATGGCTGAGCAAGTGCTTTACACTGATACTGAAGAGACAGTGCAGGTGGTGAGGACAGAGGCTAAGGGAGGATGGATATAAAGGAGAAGAAGGGCTATGGGTAGAGTGGGTCTGGTGCTGTACGAGTAATGAGCTGGATTTGTTCCAGGTCATCAGCCTCTAATCTATTTTAAAATTGATATTAATGTATGAAATTGCATGCAGCAAAGAGGATGGAAAGATATAGACAAGCTTTCAAACCAGCACTGAGGTGCAGGCTAATTCTGCATTTCTATTCATAGCTGTATTGCAGAAAAAGCACAGGCTGCATGTGGAAGAGTGAGAAGAGGCTGATAAGCAAACCAGGAAGCATTAATACATCATTAATGGGGAATTCTTTCAGCTGCATGTTTTGTTGGTCCTAGCCAAGCATAAAGATTCCCCACAAACAGTGCTGCCTTTGCTTTCATCTGCCACGGCCTCACCCAGAACTTGCCAAGGAAGAGCCGTGTTGGGAAAACTCTGGCTGTGCTGCTCTGGGCACAAAGTGGACTGGTTGTACTAACTGCAGAGCTGCTCCCTCTGGGCTCTGGTACCTGAGCTCCCCTTGCTGCCACCCAACAGGGATGAGCTATTGACTTCAAGTTCTCCCCCAACTCTACTTTGCTATAACTTTGCAAGTGTCCCTCTCCCTTTGCTCTTGGGGACGTGCCCTCACCATGACTATTTTCTGCAAAGACCTGAAAGAAATGTCTTTTTCTAAAATGCAGCTTTTCTTTATCTTGTGCTAATTTTCAGCTAATACTGCAGCAGCAGTAGTGAAGAAGGCTGTGGCAGGACTGCAGATGAGAGTCTGAGGATGTTACTCTTGTTAATAGACAAAACAGACTTTGGTGGCAGGAGGCTTGGATAGGGAGAGGAGGAAGGTTTCACCCTGAGCTCACTCAGCCCTGCTCACCCGGAGCAGTCACAGCTGTTGCTTTGGATTGTGGAATAAGAAGCAGTCTCCAAGGTTCATTAGGCCCTCGCCTGTTAAGGGCTTTAAAAACTAGGGTCAGGACCTTGAAACAGATCTGCAGGCTGGGAAGGAGTGGAGTATGTGTGCTATCTGTGTGGTGAGGGGAGTGGTTTTGGTTCAGCTCCAAGTGGATCAGTGCCTGTGGTGCAAAACCACCTGGAATTAATTGAAACCACTGGTGGCTGTTTTCAGCAGAGGCAGAAGCAGGCAGAGAGACTGGGAACACACTGCCCTTATCCCCTCGTTACACTAGTGGAGGCACGTGTGGGAGGTTTATGCTGACACTTCCCACACTATATGTGCTTTGTGAACTTTCATTTCCACGGCTGTCAAGACAAAGTCTCTCGTTGCAATTACAGACATGGTTTATTTTCTTGTAATAGGGTTGCATGCATTTATCTTCACTGTAACCAAGTTGTCCCAACAAGAAGGCACTGCTTAGAATAATGACAGCCTCTTATGTTCAAATGCTGCTTTTCTGCTCTATATGTATCTCTTTTTCCATAGGCCATGCACACAGCAGAGTGTAATTGTGTAGGATACAACACTCTACTTTTCAAGGCTGTGGAGATGAAGCCCACCAGAAAACTCTCTCAGGTTTGGCCAGGATTTCAAGGTGAATTCCAAATGTCATTAGAAAAGTTTATTGGTTTGTGTCTGAACAGTGTGTCGTTTGTTTCCTTTCTATTCTTTGGCTTATGAATATGGAAGAATATGTAGTGGAAAGAATACTTATTCACAGCTGATGACTTTTGGTTGTCCCTTAAGGAAGGCTCCATGCTCTTTGCTGATGAGGCCATTGACATTTTAGCATATGAAACAAAGTTAGGATGCTCTGGGTGTTTATAACTGTACTCCAGGAGAATTATCCAGGTATCCTGTACTTCATTTAAGAACTAAGTGCAGATAATAAAATGAGTACATTCTAGCGTAGATATTGTTTGTCTCAGAATCATGGATAAGAGACTTCCTGCTCCAGAAGAGTCATGATGGGAAACCAAGTGGGACTATAGCTGCAAGCCTGAGTAGTGTAAGGTGGAGAAAGGGTGCTTTAGTCAGTGTGTAAAGGGAATTGATCGCAACTTCTGTTAATAAGTAAATTTAAGACTGAAACTGACCTGTGCTGAGATGCAACTCCTGCTGCATTGTGTGATGTAGCAAAACAGGGTTTATCTTGAAAGCAGCAGGAGGAGGAAGCCTCTTGGTTTCAGCTCTGTCAAAGGACTGATGGGCATGGACAGTCTAGTCCATGGCCTACTCTGTCCTCTTAGTATCTTTCTTGTCTTTTGTTAGGCCATGTTGTTCCTGCAGGAGAACTTCAATTCACTTTTTCTGTGGAGCTGGGCCTTTCTTCTCTGCCCCCCACCGTTGGCACTTCTTGCAGAACACCCCTGGCATCACTGAACCTTCTGTCCAGAACAGAGGGATCTCTCACCCCCTGGTGCAGCCAGTTTTCCCTGGAGCAGCACTGATGCTCCTGTTCCAATTAGTGCAGGTTTTCCCATGTGCAGTGTGATGATGTCTGGATGAAATCTGGGACTGCAGCTCATACATATACAGATATAGCTGCTGGACCAGTAATTCTTCTGTCTCCTTTTCAGCTTGTAAGACATAGCTCTAAATTGAATGTCAGAAAAATGAGGTTCCAGGTCTAAGAAGGAGGGTAATGATCTGGAATTGTTTTTTCTTCTGTTTTGTTGTTCCACCCAGGTGTGGTGGTTTTCTCCCCACCACAGAAGAGGTAGGGGCTATGTTCTTCAAGGGGAAATTCCAGTTTTGGGTAATGCAAATAAAAACACCATGTGTGTCCTTTTTCATTCAAATTATATACAAAAAATTGGTGATATGAGACATGAGCAAAGGCAGAACAGAGCCTGGAGTCTTTAATCTTTAAAATCTATTTTACATGATTAAAAGGATCCTGCCTGGAGAAAAGCAAGACTGGCTATTTATATCTCCATTCTTCTCCCCTCTGCCCCCCCTTTTTTTCCCAGAAAATACTGCACAGTCTTTCACATCTGAAAGACCACGGCTGGCTGCCATTAATTTTAATGCTAAATCCTCATCAGCATTTCAAAACATTATGAAAATGTCTAAGAAACTGTCTTCTAGTAGCTTGAAAATATCGCAGGCAGCAACCTAAATAATACTGTAAGTGCCCTGGTAAGTACAAGAGCACATGCTGGAAAGGAAAAGAGAAAAATAAAAGGCTTTAGACCACCAAGCACACGTCAGTTCTACAAAGCAGGCATAAATGGTTTGCAGGATTTCATGGATGCTGAGAGTCTGAATTACTGACTGAGCTACACCTCACAGAAAATGTGGTTTTCTTTTTTAGAGAACACATCAAATATTGAATGCTACCGTTTGCTGTGCAGTCTGCTCCATGGGCAAGTATATAAATAACCTTACATGGAGGGTTCCATTTAGGCCAACAAATGCAATTTAAAGGAATGGAATATGGCCAGGACCCCAATATTAGTGCTCAATTGCTCTGCATTGGTGATGGTGGTGGATGCCAATCACACTGAAATCAGTGGTCATAGGTTAAGCAAGTGATGAGACTGATCAAAAGCACTCTTCCTTCAGCAAAGCATTAAACCTGTCCTAAACTCAGATACATGTTTTTAAGTTCTGCTTAAAATTGAGCATGTGCTCAAGTACTTTCCTGCTTAGGGAAGGGCTGGACCATGCATTTCTGGGTTTATTTTTTTTTAATTGGGAATATCCATGCTTGCTTATTTCTCTATGGATGGGTTTCAGCGAACAGTTATGCATATGCCAAATTTCACTGGGATTTCAGGACATGCTATTGCTGTCTCATGCTCATTTGTATTTATAGTGCTCCAGCAGGCTTGGGGAGCTATATAAGGATTTCAAAAGCTCATGCTATTTCTGTTTTCATTGATGATGCTTTCACTGAAGCTCTGCCCTGCAATGGCTTGGCAGCAGAGGCCTGATGGGTGGTCCTTCTCCCTTGGTAGTGAGATGCTGCCAGTTGAAGATGATTATCCATATTATTTTTGCAATAGTGATTTTTTTTTGGCTTTGAGTATTTTTAAATATTGTCAAGTCTTTCTGCTTCTCCAAGCATTTAAGTGAACTTTTTACCCTTCTCGTTTTCAGATCTGCAAGCATATAGTCCCATTTTAATATAATTAAAAAGATGTATTTTTTCAAGGAGGAAAATAAAACTTTTTGGTTTTACCAGTTCCCACAGGAACTGGGACATGAACTTTCCCCAAGCAAATAGAGTAAAAATGTGAGCTTTGGGAAATCCTAGGGTTTGGAGGAAAATGCAGAGTCAAAAATGAATGCAGAGATGCACAAGGGATGATGAAAGTTATGCTGCTTTTTCTCTTTGATTAAACATCAGGTTTAAGTATCATCAACAATGTGAATTCTGAAGAATACAAGAGAATGCACTTCAGGTTAGAAAGCTTGTCTTTTATTCAGATATTAAAAAAAAAGCCACTAGACTATTCTTGAAATAAATCACTGAGAGGGTTAGACAGAGACTGGAGGTGCACACTACATTTTTCATTGCCAGCTCCTTGTAGCCAAGGTACATTGTCAAGACTTACCTTGGAAAAGCACTTCTCTCTTTTCCCTGCATAGCTCTCCATGGTGGTATCATTAATGTTGATGGCTATAATTGACCACAAAGAGCAGACCTTTGTCCCTACCTGATCTTTCAGAGTGTTTATACACTGCTAGCCTGACCACACAGCAGACTAATGAGCATTACACTTGACAAATATTGTCATGCCTAAACAGGAGATAGTGCTTCTGCTAAGACAAGCAGCAAGCCTGGGGGTATGTCATGCTCAAATAGGGAAGTTAAGAATTAATATTAATTCTCTTCCACTCACTAGGGGCCTGATCCAGATCCCCAATGTCAGTTAAGTCTTTCCACTGTGAGCTCTGTATTCCTCCTGTGAAGTAGCCCTTTAAATACAATACAACCAGTTAGTATGATAAGAAATTTGACAGTAATAACAGATGGTGCAAATTGCTTTTTAATTGGCTTGTACCAGTAGCTGGACAAGGTACTGATTTGAGATGAAAAAGCCCAGGTCCTAATATCCTTCTAGATTTAAATACCTGGAATCTTGATACATGTTGAATAGCACTCCAAATTTTGTGTGATAGAACAGAATATGGTGAGCAATTTACCAGAAAATATCATCTGTGACTTTATTTGTATTGAGCCTGTCATGTGAAACTCTGCATGGCCACTGTGTGCAGAGCTTGGGGGAAACCCCTCTCTGCCCCACACCAAGACTGCGTCTGTGTCCCAGGTAACTGTAGCACCCGTGTTCCTGAGTTGCCTTCTCTCTGCCACATATGTGTGTTTCTATCGATTATAAGCAACATTAAAAGTTTTAATGATTGCTTGAGGTTCTCTTTCTAGATGCTAGAATTTGTTTTTATTTTATATAATTTAAAATAGGGAGCAATTCTTGTGAAATGAATGGGATTAAAAATCATCCTTGTGTCCGAATCTCTGTGGTCTGTTTGTTTGGTGTCTAGGCCTCACTGTGGATTTTTTGTTATAACTTGCCATGATATGCTCAACTGCTGTCTCCTTTTTATTTTTTTCTCACAGAATCTTTGATATCAGGTAGAGTCATATTCCTGAAGTTTTGGGCTAAGTTAAATAACTCTGCAGTACAGCATAGGAAAGTGATGCTAAGTAGAAGGGGCAGCCAGGTTTGCAGCCTGCTGCTGAGAGCCTGAGTTGCCATGCTGGTGCTTGCTTTTTGCTCTGCAAATGTGCTTGTGCTCAGAAAGCTTCTGACTAAGTTTACTGGACAGCTGAGTCAGCTGGACTTCCCGGGGTACTCTCCTGCTCCCTCTGCTCTCCCAGGCCCTGGGCTGGTCTGTGTGTGCGTCTGAGACCAGCGTTGCCTGAGGGTGGTGTTTGAAGTCTCTGGTTCAGTGTATTATACAGGTCTCAATTCTGGTTTTTATCATCTGTGTTCTGGGTCTGAAATGCACCACCACAGCCTCATGCTCCTGACTCCTGCAGGTAGATGCTCACTCGGGACTTTTGGCACCCACTGCCAGGAAGCTCAGCCCTTGTGGGCTGCCTTTGGGTTTGCACTGGAGCAGCGTTTCCAGCCAGGGAGGGCAGCTCTGTGCCGACTCACTGTGGAAGCTGGAAGACTTGTGCTTTAGCAATGTGATCTTGTAAGACAAAGCATTGCTGGTCATTCCTGTCTCTAGATATCCATCTAGGTCAGCAGAACCAGGCAGCTCCAATGAAACAGGAGGGAGGTCCTTTGGAAGGCTGTCCTGTGGATAAGAGATGATTTACTGGAATATGTATCCAGGGCCACAGTGAGCCAATGGATGCTAGGGGATCCCAGTTTACATCAGGTCTAAATGCTGCCTGACTGTTTGCCTGCCTTGGCTGCAAGCAGTGCTGCAGCTGCTGGTACAGAGCTGCTGGGCAGCAGTGTGTGAAGGCATAGTCCTGAGCCACAATGAGCTCCAGGGTTTGCCATGTGGTTCTTCTCTGCATCCCTGCCTCAAGTGTGCCCCATGTGCTCTGTCAGTCCCTCTGGGACAGGTGGGATCCTTTGCATCAGGATCTGCTAATTTTGTGTTCAGGGTCTTTTGGGCTAAATGGAGAAAAAAAAATTAGTTTATAATCCAAAAGAGCAAGGACTCTTTCTCTGCAGTGCTGGAAAGCAAGTGCAGGGAATGCTTTCCACCAGCCTTGCTCACTTTCCCATGGAAAGGATATGCTCAGTGCACCCATCACAGCCCCCGGATCCTCAAGAGATGTGGCCAGGCCCTCAAACCCCATTCAGGTGTGCAGAGTGCAGTAACTGAGCTGTACATCCTCTTAGGACTGTCTTGATCTGTGATGTTTGCTGTCAGCAAGACCCCAGTGGGAACCCCTGCAGATGTGTCCATGTTCTGCTTCCTCTGCAGAGAGGCTCCAAGCTGCCAGGGCAGTTTTTTATCTCAATATCACCTAGTTGTTTTCACCTGTGTACTATTATGCTGTTAATATATCAAGGGGAAAAACTCATCCAGGAGAGTGTATTAGGAATACCTAAATGAGGTAGCTGTGTTCTCAGCAAAATATTGTTGTTATTAAATGTTCCCACCAGATACTTGGACAGCTTGCATTGCAACTGCAAAGCTAACATTTCATTATAGGAAGATATATATTCATAATGGATTGCAATTTACCCAAATACACAGAGGGCCCCAGATTTGTCAGTGTGCATTTGCTCTGCAAGAAATACATCTCACTAAAAACCAGATGTCAAAATTAACAGTAGAGCTTTTGCAAAGCAGGGAAGAAAGCTGACATTTCAGAGCTGGCAGTCCAGCTGTGTTACCAGCGTCAGGGAGCCTTTGTGTTATTAAGTACAATGTTTAGCAGTACAACTGCATTAGGAGTTTAAATTATAAGTGGTGGGAAAATCACTATAGTGTGTTGGTGACAACAACTGCAATCAGGTGAAGTCCTGGATACCCTCCTCCCTCCAGTATTTTCTCTTTCTCTTTGCTTGTCATGTTCCTATATAGCAAAATTTCAAGCAGAATTATTTCAGTTCTGAGGAAATTGGTGGGGATCATTGTCAGGGTCACGTTTTGGAGAGAAATAAGGGAGACAGGCTTTTGAAAGCTGTTGTAAATGTCTGAGTAACTATTCTGAGATGTAAATTATTGATTCATACCCTCCTGTTTTCCAATGTGCTTTATCTTCCTGGTAATTTAACCTAGTTTTCGGGATATTTTTATCTGTAGCTTTCTAGAGTCTCTATTACCCATGTATTTTATCTCATCTCTTTTTCCTGTTCTTAGATGCTAGGTAGTGAGTTAGGGCACTGATTAGCTCGACTAATTTGTTGGCATAGCTTTCTGTCAAGGGAAAAAGGGTGCACATTTTAAAAAGCAAAGATAATTAACCATTGGAACAACACAAGCAGCAGTGGATTCTGCAGTACTAGCAGTGGTGTGTCAGGAGGTAATTTTGCTGAAGAGTTCTCTAGTTTTCCCCTGGCATTAATTTTTGGAAATCCTGTGGCCTGTACTACATGGAAGATGGGTGATCTTTGTGGTCCATCATGTCTTGAGAGTTCCCAAACCTCATGCCTGGGGCACTGTTTTTAGCACTCTGCTTTCAGGAAAGAATGGGAGGAGGAAAGGTTTGGTCACAGGGACAGGGTCCATGCCTTGAGGAGCATGTACTACAGAGCCTGAGGTCTGTATCTCTGTCACATCAGACTAAGGGCTATGAATTACTTGTCAAGTGATGGGTAATCTTGGCTCCTGGGGTCTCTAATCACTGATTGAAATGTGATTTCCAATCTCAAGGAGCCTCTGAGTGTGTGCTAGAGCAGATGCTGCATCAAAGGGTGCTGATATGGAGTTAGCCTGCTCTCGGGGGTGGGAGAAGGAAGGTGCTCTGGGGAGGCTGCTGCCTGCAGGTGCATCCCCTCCCTGCTGGGCTAAGAGGCAGGATGGGCCATGCACTCAGAAAAAAAAGGAGACAAATACAGGAGACGTGCTCTGAGGACCCTGTGGGAGTCAGCATCCCACTGATGAGACTTAATGTCTTTGTGGGTGCTGTCCTGGTCACTTATATTTGAGCAGCCCCAGAGAAGTGGCCTTGCTGGAGCTGCTTTGTTAGGTGGGGAAGCAACAATCCTTTTTATAGGCAGCAGGAAGCCCTGACTACCTGTGGACAAGTGAGATAGTCAATTTCAAGGCAAGGCCATATTTCCTCTTTAAAATCCAGCTAGCTAGAGATTGCTGTTGACCCCAGCAGCATTATGTGACCTTACCTACCACACAGATATTTTCCTGAGGTTTTCTATTAGAGGCAGGCCTGTGGCTGGAAGGGTAAGCATGGGGCCATGACAGGGTTTGAACCCATCAGGCTGAGCAGACATGACTGCTGGGGCAGGGGGAAGGTGCTCTGCATGGCTGGCTGGGAGAAACATGGGGAGGAACATCTAGAGGGGAAACAGCTCCCTGAAGCCACCACAGAGATGCTCAGTCCTCTTCAGTAACTCACTTAAGCATGAACCTGAGCATCTACTGCAATGTTTTGCTGAATGGGGGCCCAGCAGATGAAGTCCTTAGGCAAATCATGGTGTATAAATACCTCTGCTGTGAACCTAACTAGAGCCATGGTGCTGTCACACAACGCAGTCAACAATAAATAGGTTCCTGAGTTAGAATCTCTGCTGTATTTCAGAGGGGACTGAGCTATGTGTACAAAATGTCCTTTGAAATAGCAGCTGTGTCTGTGTTATCTTCCTCTGAGAGATAAGCAATTATGAGAAGGTTATAATGATTTCTTTAAAAAAAAAAATGGGTCTAAACAGCAATTGCTTTTTAGTGCAGGAGATATTTAAACATCAGTACCTTGAATTGATTAAAAAAAGCTGTACTGATAATGCAATTTTGTAGCTTGTGATTTACACAATGGTGAAATGAATCATGATGAAAGGCTGGAGAGGAGATTTCTGATGGGACCTCCCACTACATCGGTGGCTCTGAGATGCTGTCTGCATTTCACAGAGAAGTCTGCACTTGTATAAAACTTCTCATTGCTGGGGAATTAATGCTAGCATGGTTTTAGTGGCATGTTTTTCTTCATTAATGGTGAACATGGGAATACCTTGCTTTGCTGAAGGGCCTCTTAGGAGAGCTGTGTTTCTAAGGGATACTCTGCATTCCTCTGCACACTGGTCTCTGCTGTACTTCTACTTTGAAGGATTTTGAATATAATACTTTTATAAAATTCGTATTTCTCCTGACTGTTCATTAGTCATAGCAATTAACTATATTTTTCAGATTTTCCCAAATGCAAAATAGATTTCTTCCACTTGGATAGCTAACAGCTAGAAAACAATCTCCCAACTAACAGGTAATATCAGTGAATTCTTGCCTCATGGAATAATTTATATCTTCCCCTTGAATTACCAGACAATTTATTCAAGCCCTCTTGGAATCCATTCCCTTGCAACATGTAACTCTACTGCCATTTTATGATTAAGGGGAGAACTGAGAGACGTTTATGGTTTGTGTTTGTGGATCAAATGAACAGTGTCAGGATGCATGTTGCTGTAAGCAGGTAGAGCAGTTACCAAGCTGGACTCTTTAACACTGTTCTTCTGATTTCTTTTTGGACTGTGTGTTTAAAAAAAGAAACACAAAGGAAAAGTAGGGGGAAGGGTTCAGTCCCCTGTGCCTGTGAACTGCACTCTGAGTACCATTGATTTAACTTCTGCTTGAGGTGGCCCTTAGGTCTGAAATCCTTCTGGCTCCTGTGCTCAGCCTCATACCCCTGCAGTGGGGTCTCAACAATCTAAAT
Source organism: Hemiprocne comata (assembly GCA_020745705.1). NCBI lineage: Eukaryota > Metazoa > Chordata > Aves > Apodiformes > Apodidae > Hemiprocne > Hemiprocne comata. The sequence continues at coordinate 7,027,838 of CM036602.1, read as the reverse complement.
CCTTGTCTTCAAGCAAGTACTGACAGCCCCCTCGTGTTAAGTTTTGTAAACACTAATTTGAGACATCTCCTGTGGCTTAAACCAAAGCACTCAAGTAAAAGTAACAATACCAGTGTTAAAATGAATGTTACAGAAGAAAATCCCTGTCACCTGACACTAAATGGCAATGACACCAAGCATGTTTCAGAAGATGTTTATAATGAGGAGGCACTGGGCAAGTAACGCTGCTTTAGCAGCCCTGAAGCCATCAGCTCCTGCAGAAAACCAAAAGAATATTGCTTATTTCAAGTCTGTTTTCTGTTTTGCTCAGGTGCACATAAAAGCAGGAGAAGGCCCTGGCTCCTGCAAGTCTACATTTGAATTGCAGCTGTGTGATCTGCTGCATCTGCTCAGAGACCAAAGACCTGTTTGTGTGAGGTGCTGTGCAATCAGGGGACATCCAAGTTTTTCCTTGGCCAGTAAAACTTGGAGTTTAGCAACCAGGACCTGAAATAATGCCTACAATATATGGCTCTTTCTTATTTGTCTCTCTTTAGTCAGTTTTTTTGTCTTCCTTTTGTATTCACATTGGTTGAATTGAATGCATCATTTCCCCTTTTCCTTTGTAATACCTTAAACTCTCTAATTGTATTGTATGAACTTTTCATGTCTGGCAATAGTGGGAATAATAGAAGTCCTTGAAACCAAAACTGCAGTGTCATGCTGATGTTTTCAAAGAAATTTCTGTAAGCATTCTTAGTATAACCATAATACAGAATTTCAAGGAGGTAGCTGAGCTGGTTGCACCCATCTGCTGTGTTTAAGCATGTTGAAGGATGAAACAAGCCTCTGTCAACTGAGAAGCAGCCCAAGCAAACTGGGAAAATAGACATGTTTATCAGTGAAAGAAACATAATGATGTGCAAATTCCTATCCTATGGGAGGAGTAGGGAGCAGAGGAAAATGTCTGAAGATGTTGTTCATGTATGAACTCTAGGCTGGGAGTGGATAGGTATCACCAGCATGGAAACCTTCCGGGTGGGCCCTGATCTCATGTTCTGAGGTTTTCTTTTTCCACAGGTGTTTGTCTGAAACTACACAATGTAATGGTGTGGAGTGCAGGGCCAGACTGGGAGGGAGAGAGTGGAGAACAACTGGGAGAAGAGTTTGATATCCAGGAAGCAGTTTAAGGAACTCTGCTGGCATTGAAGGTAAGAAGTGAAGGCAAGAATAGAAGAAACATATCTGCAGTGTGGGAGGAGGAGGAGGAGGTTGTTTTGCTTCTTGTGAACCATGAGTGCACTTGGGCCTATTAGTGACATCGATGGGCAGTAAATGACTGCGTAGAGGGATGTAGCAAGTGAACATATCCTGGGGAGGACATTTCTTTGACTTCCCCCAGGTTGCCCAAGATGTGCTACCAGGACCCAGCTGCCCTGCTCAGAGTGTCACCCTGTGCTGGAAGGAAGTGGTTGCTTTGTGGAGCTCACAGAAAGGTGCTGGTGCTCACCAGCTGCAGCCCTGGCCCATGCTCTGCTGTAGCTGAGGGAAAGTCAAGGAGAGCTGCTGCAGAGAGCTTGGAGATGGGCACAACTAGACCTGGGGGCAGGCTGGTAGGAATCATGGCAGCTCCCTTAGGTCAGCACAACTGCACTGATTCATTTAGTGAGAGGGTTTGACCTGACAGAGCTGCTCACAAGTCCAAAGGCTGAGGTTTGATTTGGAGCTGGGGCACAGAAGACAGCAGTGCCATATGCTGGCCAACCCTTTCTATTTCTAGTGGTCAGTAATCCCTTACTAAAAGGCTGTAAACCTGCTCAGGTGCTGTCGTGTCCAGCATGTTTCTAATGTATTTTATTTCCTTTTAAATTTATTTTAACTGAAAAATGTACTTTTAAAAATTTCTCTGTTCCTTGTAGGATTAGTAGAAACCCCATCTAGTAAGTCTGAATGCTTCTACCATGGAATTATTTAGCACCAGCTCTGGCATATTTTTTTTGGCTTCCTGAATAGACAACGTGCCAAGATGTCCTTTGTGGCCTTAATTATTGCAACTTCAGGCCAGCATTGCCTGCTTACAGCATAATCCCACGGCCTAGAGTGAACCCTGAAAATGCTTAATTAAATGACATTCCGCAACAGATGAAGGAGTCAGAAGCCTGAGATAAAAAGGGAGACTGTGACCATAGGAATAACAGGTGCTCTTCACTTTCAGGGTAACAGTTTCAACATGGACTGTTTCATTTTGAGTATATTGAAAAAACCGACATGAACTGGTAACAGTTTAGGGGTCTGCACGTGGCTTCTTGTGTTTTCAGTGCAAAAGGATTCAGACATCTCATCTTGGGCTGGTGTATGAATGGGTTCTCTCACTTATTTACATCAGCTGAGGATAATTTGACTGTCTCCATAATCGTGTGTGAATTATGGCCTGATCATGATGTCTGCTGATGTGAGCAGGCACTGCCTGCCAGGTTGCAGAGCCTGGCTCACACTTGACATCACCATCCCCTAGCTTGGAGCCTGGCTGCATGGGATGGGCACCCTCAAGCAGCTTTTACAGCAGTGACCAGAAACTTTGTGTGCTTTGTTTTGGACACCTGGATGAGACACTTTGGCAGATTCAGTGGATGCTGTTGCTGCTTTGCAGTTCTGAAATCCAAGGTGAGTGTCAGGGTCAGGCACCAAAAATCAGTTGTTTTTTATCAATTATATTTAAAAAGAAAAAAGCTGCTCACTATGTAAAAACTAGCATGCAATTATTTGGAACAGACACAAATTGTTTAAGGAGTCCCCCTGGGAGCCAAAGCCTATGTCTAACTACAGAAGATCACCATACAAATACCAGCTCTGTAGATGATATTACATTGCACAGATTAGGGCTCAAATCTTCAGTAAATCTGTTCAGAGCAAGAAAATGACATTAAGTGGGGCACGTGTAGCACACCGAGCAAATCTCATTCCAAGGCCCATCTATAAAAGCAGTTATTGCTAATATTGTGGTTTATCATATTATTCCTCAATTATTTGCTTCAACAACTCTCTTGCCTTGGCTGAACAAACTGGCTGTGCAGATACTGACCTGGAGTGATTTCTTTACAGAGAGAAGTGGATCGTGGTTGTGTGTTGTGATGTCTCCAGAGGTTTGGGTTGTGTGTGTCTTTTGTGTCCTCCAGCCCTAGAACATAATTTCAGCAATTAAAATACAGGAGGGGGGAAATGAATTAAATGTCTGTGTTAGTACAACACAGGGATAGTCATCAGAGGAAACAAAATGTGGGTGAGGGTGTTGCCCGTGGTGGGTGGGAGGGGATGTGCCAGGCAGTGGGTCTGCTTGGGGGTTTCAAGGCACAGAGGACTGGAGGTGGCTGCAGCTGGGCTGTGTGTGTGGGATGTATCTGCCTCTGGACACCTGATCTGTAGCCATCTCATCTTACAAGTGAAAGGAGTTTAGTGGTCCCAGCATAATCCCTGGTGAACATTTTGCCTGTGTTACAAAATGTACCAGATGCTCTGACACAACTGGAAGATTGGAGTAGAGGCAAAGATTTTTTACATTTGATAGCAGAAGCAAGTGGGTTATTGCTAAATTTCACCAGCTAAGCTGTGTGAGGAAGTGTAGCACACCATTTCTGTATCTCTGCAATGGAGAAGATGAGTTTTACTGAGCAGGGCTATTCAGGTGGTGAGTTTTAGTGTGAGGACTGTCTCTCACTACAGCTCAGAGGCTGCACACACTTGCTGCACGTGCTTAATCTTTGGTCCTATAACTAGTCCCAGTGGGGTGCAGAGTAGCCACGTGGAGAGTGTACCAGCATCAAACCTGCCTGATGCTGTACCAGCATCAAACCTGAGCTCCATTGGGGTTCATCTGCACCACTGAAACACTTTAACAGGGAGCTGTCATCTGCCTGGATGTGACGTGACTTCACCCAGTACAGTGCATTTACCAGCATTAACATTTATCATCTTCTATTGTAGCTTTCTTTTTGCAAGTGAAAAGTAAAAGACTATAAAGGAAGCAAGTGAAATCTAACAGAAAATCCTTATTTTAGGTATTCCATGGAGGAACAGCCCAGGGCAATACATGTGGCATAAGGATTTTATTTGCCTACAGGTGTTTCATGCTCCAAGCCAACATGTCTGCACTGATTCCTGTTCAGATCTTTATATGTGATAAAATGCATCAGCTTAGCTTTGTTTTCCTTTATATTTATTATCATTCCTCAAACAGAAAATGTATCTTGTTTCACTCTGAAGATCCAGTTCTGCAGGGGTTAGAGCATCCTCAGTTTCTCCCACGACATCTCTAAGTTGTCCAGCAGCACATAGCTCTTGAATGCTTTGCTTTTCAGCTGGGTAGATCAAACAGTCAAAGAATGAAGATCTTACCTCAGTTTAGTCTTCAAGAGGCTTCTCTGTGTGTGTGTTACAGACTGGGACTCCCCTTGCCTGCAGCAGCTTTGTGCAAGTGAAGCCCCAGGCTGAGCTCAGCAAGTTGTGCAGACCTCATCTGAAGGCCTCCTTTGGGGCTGGAGCAAAATAAAGGTCTTCAGATCCAGTTTTCAGCCATGAAAGTGCCTCTTTGAAGTCTCTGGGCCTTCACGTGTCCTCCAGACTTTCATTTAATGTAGTATCTTGTTTTGGTATGGTTTGGGTGGTTTTTTTTAAGATTTCAGGTAAGATTTCAGCAAGCTGTGGATGTATCAAAGTATAAAATAATTGCTTGAGCCTTAATCAATCCAAACTGTTCTCTTAAGAGCGAAAAATAAAGGCTGTTAAAGCAGGCCAGACACTTGCAAGGCAGCAGATGTTTCTCTTTATTGTCAGAACAGCAATCTTTATTAAATACCAAAGAAAGCCCTGTAAATCCAGGAAGGCAGTTGAGTCTCTACTGAGGACACCTCTTCCTCAGGCCAGTCAGTCTTTTTGAAAGCATTTGTTTTTCCTGCTGTTCCTTCAATAGTGTTTCCATGACATAAAAGCAAAAGGGAAAATGAATATTTAACTGTGGTAACAACCCAATAATTGAAGCTTGACAAGAGAATGTGGGAAGTGAGGGAAAGAGCAGAGAAGATGCCTTTCAATCCAATGCTGTTTTCGTGGTGCCAAGCCTAAAGTGGGCTTGTTCCAGGGCACCCCTGGAGATGCCCCAAATTTAGCAGTGGACTGGTGGATCTGCTCATGGCCCGGTTAATAGCATATCTGCTCCCAAGAACGTGTCTAGTGAAAAGCAAACAACAAATTATTCTTGCCCAGGAGTTGCAGAGAGAGGTCTCTGCAGGATGGAGAGCTCTTTTGGGATTGGAGAGTGCTGGGCATAATGAGTCTGGTAGTTTTCATTAGCATTATTAATGGCATCTTCCCTTTTAAGAAATAACAAGGTTTCATGAATTAATAAAAGGAAGACTGTGATTGACTAAAGAAAGGGTGTGCCAGTCTGTGCAGCTGGTCTGTTTTAACTAGGTAATGTCCATAGATACGACATTAATTTAATTCTCCATTGAAATACTCCAGAGGAAATGTCAGATCAATAATGTAGAAAAGGGCAAAGATTTGCTAAGCCTGGCTGCCTTGTGTGTGTTAACTACTGTGAGGTAGATACAGATAAATGCTGGACATTAAGGTGAGTGATTGCAACTGTCTTGGGCGTCTGAAAATTGTTTCTGCATAAACACTGGACGAAAGAAACATGTTCCAGGCAAGAAGCTGGGTGTTAAGGTAACAGGTTATTTCATACATGAGTCTGCAGTTGACACCCGTGGATTTCCTTTTGTACTGGCAGAGGACAGAAAGCCCCATTGTAGACCTTGTCCCATCCTCCCTAGTGCAGTACCAGGAGTCCCTGTGCCCAACCCAGCCTGGGTTCCTGCACTGAGACACCTTGGAGCCTGCCTGCATGTGCACCAGCTCTAGCAGTTAGTGGGTTTAAAGCTTGGTTTGTATCTGGTTTGTTTTTTGCCAGCAGGTTGTGTGGGTTCATGTCTTACTGACCTCAAACTATGACCCACTGGAGATGCTAAGAAGAGGAAAGATCTTATGCTTGTGTTCCAGAGTCAGGGTGAGCTTTGCTTCAGGGTTTTCTGCTTGCTGTGGCTGCCTGCTCTGCCTGCCTGAGCCCTGATACCTGCTGGCACTCTGACATCATTGCCAGAGCTGGGCAGGACCACCCAGCCTGCTGAATGTTCAAACCTGGATCATCATTCTGACTTCACCCCATGGTAGCCTGGAGATGAATCATGTCCTGTGTATAGATGGCTGTAAAACACCTAGAGAATTAGTAGGTCCCATGTTCCTTGCAAGAATTCCATGAGACTGGGTAGCAAAGGGTGCTCCGAAAGTAAATTCCACCTTTTCTTGTCAAGAAGTGCTTCTGTTACCAGCAGCTCTGCTTACCTGTGGTTATAGCTATCATGCTTTCTTCCCAACCAAGACAGGCCTTTGGACCTGAATCTCAACTATTTGATAGTTGCCCAGTGATTTTTCCATACAATATTTGTTAAACCACTTAGAAACCTTGGCTCACCCTACTTGAGCATGGGTATAGCTACACCAAGGTTGCAGTACCAGTACAAACCTGCAGTTCAGAAACGTGGTGAGATTTGAAAAAAAAAAAATGCTCACTCTGATGCAATTAGCCCTCATCCAGGAACTGTGCAGGTTACCCTGGTGTCCAAGCAGAGTGTCATGTTGGTGGCTAATAGTAGCTGTGCTACAATGGAGCGAGACTGTACAGAGCAGTCCTTCAAGTGGGACTCCTTCACTTCTCCAACGGATGAAGTACCAACTGCTGGCTTTTGTGGGACCTAGTAAAACCACACAATTATCTCCCTCTGCTCCGAAAGACCAGCTCATGCCTCAGTGGTCACACACCCCATATTTGCTGTAGCAGGTTGCTGGTTTCCTAGCAAGGTGGTGATGGACAGGATCTGTCCCCTGTGTGACAGGGAGCCCCTGCATGGGCAGGAAGGTGTGGGAGATTGCTGCACTGTGGTGCTCTCTGGGAGTTGCAGGGGCTTTGGAAGGAGACACAGGCAGCTCAGACCCTCCATTCTCAGTGTCAACTGGCCTCTTACTGGGGTGCTCCCAGCTGTGTTTTAAAAGGAAGAAAGAAAAGAGCTGATGGAGCTGGAACTACTTTAAGGTGGAACTGAAACAATGGCTTCTGGTGGTCTGAATCAGTTCCCTTATACCATGATTTTGACTCAGAGCTGAGTATTTCAGAGCCATGGAAAGAAAGGGCTAACTTCAATTTTGGTTCTAATAATGGGCAAAGGTTACAGCAGCTCAGAGGAGAGGGGAAATGAAAGGCATGGACTTGGCTATTTTCTCTGAACCAGCTTCACCTGTTCCTGGTTATGATCTCAGCAGAATAATAACTGATATTAAGCAAAGCCAAGAAATGAAATTAACACATGCAAAATTACATTACAGCTGTGTCAGGAGTCCTGCTGCCCAGCAGCATTAGCAAGGCTTCCTGGTGCAAAGTAACAAGAGTAGTGAGGAGAAGCTGATGGTTGGGAGTGGAACAGCTGCCTGGGCCATAGACAGCCCACACCCAGGGCACAGGGGCAGGGCTGGGTGCCCGCCCCGGGTGGTGGGGCAGGGCTGAGTGCCTGGATATGACTGCATCGAGCCCAGGGCAGTGGCAGCTCTGCCTGCAGGGCTGCTGAGATGCTCTGCTATCTGTGTGCCTGCAGCTCAGCCTTCTTTTAGCCCCTCATGATGCTTTATTATGCTGTAAATCCAAACTTCAAACACACCAGCAAACTCTAGGCTTGATGTGCAGAGCTGATGCTTGAGATTCTCCAGGGGGTTGGCCAACTTTCCAGACCAGATCATGGCATCCTGTGAGAGCTGTATGAGAGGAGCAGCCATGCAGGGTTGTGGTAGCCAGCCTCATTGGCCAGACTTCACTGCTCACCAGGACAAACACCTTCACCTGCCCTCAGTCTTCTCATGGCTCCAAGTTCACTTTTTGCTCTCAGAGATGTTGCAGATCCCCACTCACACTCCAGGTTATCTGTAACCTGTTTTCTATTTGTCCGCCCTGGTGTGAATGCCTTCATTTCCAAAGTGTTATCCCCAGGGACTGGTGCTACAGTTGCTGACAACAGTCTGTCTTTCAAATGCATTAACTGGGGATGGTGCCCAGGGAAACCAAGAGCTTGCTGCCCTTGTCAGATTTCCCTGAGCACCTGCTGGAAGTACAGCACATCCTTCCATATTTGTGCCAAAAATGCACAAAATGCGGGCTGAGGTATGAAACAAGGAGTGGGACACAAGGATGCAGTTCATACACAGTAGTAATAACAATAATCCTTCTAAAGCACAGTTATATTTGAAGAGGTTAGAAGAGCTGATGGGATACAATAGCCATGGAAATATTTTTTTTCTTCTTGGCAGTTGCCTCCCTGGGCTTAGTACAGAGCTGTGTGTCATAACAGTTGTTAGCACTGGGCCATTGCCTCCCACAGGGCTGAGCTTAGCACCTGGGGGCTGCAGGGTGTGGAGGGGACTCCCAGCTGCCAGGCACAGCTCACTGCTTCACCTGGGCCCATCTCTGCTGCCACCAGCCATGCCTGCCAGAGAGTTGTCTCTTGGTACAGCCTGGATGCACGTACAGGCAGCAACAGCCAACGCTGTGGTAACCTGGGTGCCAGGGGGGTGAAGGCAGTGCCCCTGGGGGCAGTGGGCCCAGGGCTCTGCAGGGAGATGCTGCCCGTGCCCTGGGCCTGGCTCTTGGCAAGCTTTTCTTTGCCTGGGCACTGGCCAAGCCGATGCTACGTGCCATCTGTTCCTTACCTTTCTTGAGCCCTCCTGTCCAGACACACTGCACCCCAGAGACATGGATGCCCACCCAGAGGTGTCATGGGCCCTCTGACTCCTGTGTAACTTTCATGCTTTACTCCTGTGTCAGAGAATGCACTGCTTTCTCTGAAAAAAATCCGTTTTTTTTGGGGTCTCTCCCTTGAAAAAGATTCAGTTTCTCCATGTAGTCCCTCCATGCCTCAGAGGAATAACCTGGCAGCAGGCATTTCTCTGGCTCTGATGGCCTGCTCTGAGGTTATCCCCTAGGGCAGGGCTCAGCAGCCCAGGCTGGTGTGTCTGACCTGCTTTGCTCTGCTGGGCTGGAAGTGTGGTGGCTGGCAGGAACCTGGTGGGGCCAGGGAGGTGCTGGTGGGTGGAGGGGAAGTGCTGGCTGTGGGAAGGCCTGGCTGGGATCTCCCACTGGCTGCTCCATTTGCAGCCCAGCAGGAGCCAGCAGCAGGTTCTGGCCAAGGCACAGCTCTCCCTGGCTGCTGTGAGCTGCTGAAAATGTGCCAACCCACCAGCTTTGACACCCCTGGCTCTGGTGTCACAAAGCAGGTTTGCACAGGGCTGGGAGATTAATACAAGTATTCCCGTGATGTGGTTAATGACATCATTTACTTCAGAGGCTCTTGGGACAGCGCTGACACTCACTTTAGCAGCTGAAGTGTTTAATGTGTTCTCCAAGATGGTCTCTAAACACAGATAGGGCTGAGCAACACAAACATATTTGCAGAATGTTTTAGGGTTAGCACACTCCAGAGCCGTGCAATCAAACGATGGCAAGTGTTAGATGTTCTCTGAGAGGGTCATGATTTGGTGAGGACTCATGATTATTAAATACACTGCAAATCTCTTTCTCTGTATTTTTCATACCTTTTTTCTCAAAGTATTACTCACTTAATTTTCCCTCTGAAAGTTATTACAAGTGACTCACCTTTAGCTCGAGCAAGCAAACATGGCCAAGTGTTTATGCGGTTCACAGCTGAGTAATTTTAAGCCCAGATCCTGACCTTAAGAAAGTCCCCAAGCAAGGCTGGTGGATAAGACAGCACACCACTGGTCCCTGGAGCATCATGACTCAGAGGCACATTTCTTGTTGAAATGTTTCTGCTTTTAACTCGAGGTGGTCACATCTTGCTGATCAATGTCCACAGGGAATTCCCCGTCCCACCTCGTGCAGCCTGTGCTGGCTGAGCTCCCACCAGCCCCGTGGCCCTCACTGCTGTCCCACCCAAGCACTGGAGAAGGAGGAGGAGCAGGGCAGTACTTATTTTCTTCCACAGACAATTAATCTAAGTTGTGATGGGTCCATGTGTTGCTCCAGAGGGAGAAGTAAAAATGAGCATCCCAGTGGCAGGGGGAGGATGTGAAGCTGGATCTTGGCTCCTGTGGCTGCTACCGGGGAGCACAGCCCTGGCTTTGCCAGCCCACCCCATCCTGCCCCAGCAGAAGGCCAGTTTTGGTAGGGTTTTCTCTTTGGATCAAGCTCTTCTTTTTTCCCTTTGGCACCTCAGGGATCTGCAAATTGATTTTGCAGTGACAGCTAAGAGAAGGCAGAGTGTGTGCTATCAGCCTGCTTGTAAAAGCTTCTTTGTCACCTGCTGCTAATCTGAGCAGTTTTGTAGCTTCTTTGAGTGCTTTTGCCTCGAGTTTTGTTTTCGGTTTGGGTTTCACCACCAATCTCACATGGTTTCCTGGCTGGCAGAATAATGTCTAAGTTTAGTAAACAGAAGGCTTTGAGCATGTCAAACTAGCAGGTGAGGGAAACTGCCTGCCCTGTGAGAGGGGAGCACCCGCAAAGGCAGCAGATGGATGGAGAAAGAATGAGGGAGCTGCAAGGAGGCTGGGCTGGGAAGGGGGAAAGGACTCCAAGAGGCAAGGCAGGATTGAAAAAAAAAAAAAGGCAGTGCAAAGACTGGTGTCACAAACCTTCTGGGCAATTTGCAGAGAGGAAGGAACTTTGGCAGGGGACCAAGAACTCTGGTTCCCTGTGTCGGTGTTAATCAGTTGCAGCAAGGAGAGATAAAGCGAGAGCAGGAAGTGAGGCAGGTGTGGGGCTGGGGAAATCACAGCCCCTGAGTCATGCATCACCCCAGGGCTGCAGGAAGGGTGGCAGAGCCACTGGGGGACAGAGATGTATGCTGTGCTGAAACACAGCTGCCTGCAACCAGGTTTGGTCTTAGCTTAGGATACCTGTGCCCTGAAAGCTTCTGAGCCCTGGAAGTTAGGTTTAATTATTAGCTAATTGGCTGGGATGTGTCTCATTTGTGACAAACGAGGAGAGGAAGGGTGGGAGGCTATGGTGGGTGAAAGAAAAGGTGGTAATCTCCTATTTAAGGCAGCAGAAGAATTCATCAGTCTAATCTGTGGGAGGTAAATGGATGGGTTTTCTGTGCTGCTGTATGGTGATGTCTTCTCTAGGTGTGTGTCCCCAAGAAGTGGAGGATGTTGCCTGTAAACCACCACAGATCAGGTTTTCCTGCTTGTGGATGTGGCTTTGGAGGTTGCCTGCTGTCATGTGTCATGGGCTGATGCTCCTAGGAAGACAGGAGTAAGGTAATGTATGTTATAATTAAGTGGCTTTATAACCTAGGAAATTGTTTTTTGAGAGGATTGGGGGGAATAAAGCAGGGTAACTGTAAATGTGTGAGCCTTAAACTCTGTGACAAAGCTCCTGTAAAAAGACTGGAAACTTCTGTTGGGGAAAAGATGAGTAGCCTTATTCTCACATTGCCTTTTCTTGTACTGCATAATTTAAAAACATGTTAGTATTATCTTTGCATGATATAGGAAGCACCTTGTAATGCTGTCTGAGGGTAGTATTAGAGCTCCCTATCTTTGCTCAAGTAGCTTACAAGGTCAAATCCCAGCTGGCATCTCAGAGGAATTGTAGAACAACTGAATGGGTGTTAAGTTGTTAAGTCCAGTGTCTGACTTGGGTTGTTCCTCTCCTCACTGTGCTGTAGATGTGCATGATAGCAGCTGGCCAAATGGATGTGTCTGTGCTCTAGTCCTTGCTTGTGAAATCAATATAACAGCACTTTGTTATCTTAGAGATCCTTTGTAGATGAGCCCAGTAGAAGTTATGCAGGAGTGGTGGTGGGATCCATACCAGACCATAGGAAAAGTTGGGAGGGAGAGAAATCAGTAAGATTGAATTTAGGGTTGAAATGCAGCAGTTTTGGGTTCAAAACTTCTGATGCTTCTGGCAAAAGTGATCTGGTGGTTTAGGTGTTCCATCTCTTTGAGCACAAGTATTTCAGTGAGGCTCTATGGTGTAATTAGCTTCAATATTCCAGTTGAACTGGCTTTGCCACCAGCTCCCAGAGCCACTTTGCTGTGAGCTCCTGACAAGCCATGGGGAAGGTGCAGAGCCCTGAAGCTCCCATTTACCTCCCTGCTCCCCAAATCTGTCTGCACTAGCAAGGAACTGTGCCTTGGCACTTGCCATGAAATGTTGGCCTCCTTTTTTTACTACTTCAGTCTATCCATATCTGAGAGAGGATTATTAATATGTTTTTACCTACTAGGATGCCTGAGGTTAATTGAGAGTTGGGAAGTGCTTAGATACTGCAGTGATGAGCATGGTAGAATTTGGAAGCAGTGGAAATGCAGGTATTTGTGGAAAGATTTTTAAAAACTGGTCTGGAAGCCACCAGAAAATATACCTTCAAAAGTAATAGTTCCCCTCTTTTTGTAAATAGAAAATGTAAAAAGTAATAATTAGGGGGGAAAAGGATATTTTTGTTCACTCTTTAGCAAAACCCTTCACTTTTACTCTTATCTGATGGCGAAACAGATCAAACTGAATGCTTTCTGATAAGAGTCATGTATTTGCCAACTGTTTAAACAAACGCCTGCAAGCTCTACCTTCAATATTTGCTTTTAGAGGTTGCTGAGGACAGTGGCTGCCTGTGCCCATGAGCCATGCAGACCTGGGGAAGGAGGCATGGGGCCTAAATGTAAAAACCCCTCAAGTGTGGGTCAAAATGATGTTCAGTTTCTAGTAATGATGTAAAAAAAACATGAAATGAGGTATATTGGGTTGGAGGAAACGCAACTAGTTTCCAAGAGACCCATGGAGGACAGGGAATGTTTCAAATGCTGATGAGTGTTTTGTGGGGTTTTGTGGGAACATTCCTCCCCAGCAGGTCGGTCTGTCCCTGCTGGGGGCTGTTTGGGACCATCCTCCTGTGCCCTGTTGCTGTGCCTGACCCTTAGTTACCTGCAATAAGCCTGACATTGATTTTCTGCTTCTTGAGTCCTAATCCTGAAACGAGCCTCAGATGGACCTGAATTACTGGTGAGTCTGTCTGCTTGCCTCCAGTCTAGGGGCAGCTACCTTCCCTGTGGTTTTTTGCTTTGTTTTCTAGGTTTGTTTTTAGCGTAAGGAAAGATGAAGTCTTTGATTTGGGTCTCAGAGATAAGTGTGCAAATGAAAGGTTTGCTCCTGATAAAATGCGTTGAAAATAGCATGGAGAGGGAACAGTATGTGCTTGAGCCACTGATGTCAGATTTGTTTGATATGCTCTTCTGGATGGCAGGGGTAAGGATGTGTTTGCACACGTTGGTATTTGTCTGCCTGTAGTTTGCGTTCTGTAAGAGAAAAGTTATATGAAATGGAAAGGCAAAATGGAAACTGGAAAGCTCAAAGCTTATGTAATTAAAATGCAAGTCATTATGCCATAATCTAATGGAAAACCAACATTACAGTAGGTACCAGCAGATAAAATTTCTGCTGCGGACCACCTGGGTAACCTTGATGGCCATTTTGCTGCTCCATCTTCTGCTCCTTTAGTGTCTCAATGCCACAGTTTCTGACATTGTCCAGCGGTGAGTGTGGAGAAGTGGGGTTCCCATTGTGATGTGGAGAGGCACCTGTCACTCTACCCATCCCAGCCTGCATTCCCATCCTGGTTGCATCCCATCCCCAGCCCACCCTTCCTTGGTATCCTCCCTACAGTGGCAATGAGTAGGGAGCTGTACAAGGGTTTGGGTGCTCCTGGACACTGAGTAACTGATGTTAGATACCCCCCAACCACCCTCTATACTGACAAGTTGTTGAGCAATACAGCCTGATAGCTGTGCAGGTGTGATCACTGGTGTGGTGGTCCTTGGTCACAACACACAACAGAGCTGAGAGCAACCCCTGGGTCTTGACTCCCCTGTGAGCACATGGGGTGTCCCAGAAGCACTGCCTGCCCCTTGGCTTGGGCCACTTCACCCTGTGAGACATCACATCTAGGATGTATTTGGTCCTCTCGAAGTGGCTCTGAAGGTTTCCTGGGGTGACACACTCAGGGACAGCATCAAGGTTTGCAGCAAGGACAGTGTTGGCAGCAGCGCGGTCTGGGGGGGGCTCCTTGGTCACCCTCATCTCCTCCCTGTTTCCTCCTCTTCAGTAGCACAAAATGAATCCCTCAGAAGTTAACTAAATAAACAAATACGGAGCTATTTATTTTCTATTGTCACAGAAACGCTGTGGGCTCAGGCGGGATTCTGTATTCACTATTCACATCTGCAGCCCTGCTGTGCTCGGGGTGGGGGAAAGACTATCCCTTCTATTTGCTCCAGCCTTGCCAGTAAATCGGATGGGAAGGATACCTCCCTGCAGCCACCCCTCCAAACACTCTCCCCTTTCTCCCCAGTGCCAAGGGAGAGGAGCTGCACCATCCGCATGGTAAACACTGGGCGTAAGGAAAACAAACACTTTTTCCTCTCTGGGTTGGGGGGAAGAGAGAAGAAAAAAACACTAGCAAATGTCGTTTTTCCCTCCGAGCTAAAATAACACAGCAGTGCAAGCTAAGGATGCAGCTGTGGTTCAGAGGGGTTTTATTTTTGTTTTTTTAATACACCACTGGGAGTTCAAACAATGTGTCAGTGATACGTTGCCTTTTGTAGAAAGCGGCTTCTTTGTCTCCACCCTCTTCTAAATTTTTTTTTTCCTTATTTTCTTGAAGCATTTTAGTCATTCTGTTGAGAGAGTGTAGCTCATTTGGATAAAAGCCTCTGCTGTGACATCCACAGCCCGGATCTGCAGAGTTGTTTGTTTCAAAGCAATAGTCTGGGAGAATTTATTGAACTGGCATCTCCTTCCCACCCCCCCTCCCCTCCTGTGTAAATTAATGAAATGGATGTTCTGTGGCACTTCTTAAAAAGCAATAAATCCTCTCTTGCATTTATTGCTTTGAAGGTAAAGAAAAGAGAAGACACAATTTAGTCTTGAGGTAGGACAGCTGGTAAAACTCCACTTCCCCTGGCGCTCCATCTCAAATGCAAGGTGCTTCCTTTCAGCAGCCAAAGCAACCTGAGAAGCCAAAGGTGCTCCTGTGCCACAGAGGCCTGATCCTGCTGGCTACTGCCAAGCCAAAACTGAAGCCCCCATCCTGGGTGCATTCAAACCTCCAAGCCTTTTATCTGGAGGCATTGCATGCTGTGAATTGAACCCCTATGCTCAGCTCTAGAAGCACAGAGGTACCTCCAGGAGCAAGGAAGCAGTTTGGGGAGGTGTAAATGAGGCCCTTAGCCTGCCAGGGGTGTGCATTTGTACATCTAAGTGCCTCTTGATATCTACAGGCAACTCTGTACATCTTGACACTCGGTGGTTGGCAAATAATGATGTTAGTCTGCACTTAATGGTGCCCAAGTATCTCTCAGTGCTTGGCAAATCTTGATTAAACAAACCTTGGTTAATGCCTTTTTTTTTTTTTTTTAAAATCTCCATATTGTCAGGATGTGGTAAAGACTCTTTCTTAACCTCTCGTGCTGAATCAATGGCAGTGCTTCAAACAGAAGCCACTGCCCTGGAGCTGACTGCTGCCCTCGGCTGTTGACTCATGGCCCTGGCCGGATGCAGCACCAGGTCTGGGGTGGTTTCTGTCCCAAGGCTTGGCCTGAGAGACCTGTGGTGGTGGGATGCTGATGTGGAAGACCCATGGTCTGGGCTCATTCCCATGCACTGAGCTGGCAAATGACTAGGGTGCAGGAGAGAGGTGGGAGGTCAGGTACGGGGTGTTCACTGGTGCAGCCCCCCCAGGGATCTGTCCCGTGGCTGCCAGCAGCTTGTGCTAACAGAGGATCCTTCTGAGTGCCAGGAGCCCTGTTGCAAGGCATGCACGTGTGGGGAGTGGAATCAAGGCTGCTGGATCCTTCTGCTGTGTGAATTTCAAGGCAGATGTGAGCTTTTTCTGGTCTTCAAGGAAGCCCAGCAGGTTGAAGGAGTGAAAGCAGGGCAGAGTCAAGGAAGCCCAGCAGGTTGAAGGAGTGAAAGCAGGGCAGAGCAGGGACTGGGGACCACGGGTGCAGCCTCTGCTACTCCTGTGGCCTCTTCTGCACAGTTATCCTGAATCACAGTAACATCACAGCAGAAAGGGATATTCATCCACTCTTCCTCCTTAACCTGACAGTATCTCTTCTTAGTCTTTGACTTTAAAATTTCTTCTTGGCAGATTAATTTCACAGACTGTGTGTGAGGGATGCCTCACAGAGGGTTGGTAACATCAAAACTTTCACATCAGTGGGAGAAAAGAAAGTGATGGGGGACACCAGCCCTGAGTGAGCCTGAGCCCTTGGGTGAGACTTTGCTGTAAGGGGACTGAAAGGTTTAAATGTGTCTAACTCCTAGCAGAAACAGAGAGCAGAAAGAATCTTAAGGATGTGGTTGATAGGCACTTCAGAGCTGCTCTTGAAACCACAAACCCCAACCTCTTTTTCTTTCTTTTGTCATTACTTTTGCTGGGATAATGCAAAAAACGACTTGGCTTGTGGCATTTTCTGAGAATAAAACTGAATTAAGGGCTGGTTATACATATGATGGTGGCTTGGAGGTGGCATTTTGGAGCACTGCAGATTTCTTTCATTCCAGCTGCCCTCGTGGCTCTGGGGAAAGCAGAAACAGGGGTCTGTGCAGAGTGTACCAGGCTCTGCCAGATCAGCCCAGAGTGGGTCCAGTGGGGTGGCAGGAGCCTTGCTGCATGCCTTAGATTAGATAGTGGAAATAGATGAATTTCTTATCACAGCACACACCATATTTTGCAATTGGGTTTTAAGTCTTCCTGTTGCAAAGTGTGCTTGGCACTGCAAAAATGTACTTACATACTCAAACAGAAGAGACCAGAATAAATGTCACCCTCTTGCCATCATTGATGCATTTGGTGTTCACATTTGACAGTGAGGATGCTCTTCAGGTGGAAGATTCTACAAATGTGAGCTTTGTGTTGATAAGGGTGTGGGGTTTTTTGTTCAGATTAGGTGATTTGGAAAGTAGTTGCTCACCAGAGGAAGTTCCTTAATCTGTGTTTTCCTGCTTCAGAGCACCTACTAGATGGGATTTTCTTTCTTTCTCTGCATCAGAGAAGGCCTTAAATGGCTGTGTGAGCTGCATGTTGGCTTTCCCTGCCAATAAGCCCCTGATGGTAATCATGGCCACGTGGTCAGTGTCCTTGATCCGAAATTTGTCATCGTGCATTACAGCTCACAAAGCCTTGGCTCGGTCTTTCAGCTGGAGTATTAAACCTGATGACAGATGCCAGCTCTTCCAGCTCCATTGTAGTCTCTGGAGTGAGAGAGATCATGAGTGTTTTGCCAGCTGAATAAGGGCTTTAGTGTGTAGTGTCAGGGAAAGAATGTGTTTGCTTCCAGTGCAAGGACAGGCTTCAACACTCTGTGGTGGTGGTTGGAGCAGCTCATGTGGAGATACAATGGGGTGTGTAGGAGCCCTGGAGCTTGGGATGCAAGTACCAAAGCCTGCCTTGCTCCTGGGATCTGAGTGCCTGTTGCCCTTGGAAGCCCTGGGCAGGAAACCTCAGCAGGATTCATCCCTCTTTGGGGATCCTCTATACCCCACAGCAAAGCATGGAAGGGGATGTTTTCTTTACCTTATTTACTTTGGGAAAAGACCCATTCCTTTTATTTTTATGGAACAACACAGGCTAAACCTAAGTGCCTGAGGCATTAAACTAGAATAAATATTTTTTTTTAAAAAGGAAAAGGCTTAATTCTGTTTCCAAAACATTGCTGTGTTTAATTCAGCAACCTAAGTAGGACTCTTGAATCTTTCTGTGAAACAAATTATTAACTGGAAACAGCATGTAAAACTATTTTGAAGCCTTTTTCAGCTATCCAGAATATCACAAAGCTGAATCACAACCCAAAACTTAAATCCCAAACCACTTCTGAATGGCAGGTTTAAAAGCAGCTTAGGTGAGAAGACACCTGAACGTGCATATTTTGTAGGTGGATGAGCAGCAATGAAATGTGGAGTTTCTTGCTTTTTGGAGGGTTTTTAGTGGGTTGGCTGAGCCTGATCTCCCAGGGTAACAAGTAAGGATGGGAAATGGTGCCTGCAGCTCCAGGGAAGGCATGGGGAGTAAGGAGGGAGGAGGAGAAATAAATTAACAGGGATTAGATACTAGAAGTATGTGGCTCCCTGGGTGGAAGGACATGGTAGAAGGTTACCTCTGCTGGCCTGGCAGCATGGTGCAGGTGCTCTGGAGACCATCCCATGTCCTGTTACCACCACCAGCACAGGGACAATTAAAACTTAATGGTCTGGTTTTAAACCAAACAAACAATACCAGCCCTATATAGTTTTGCATTTTTCTCCAAGGTATAAAAGAACCCTGCAGGGGTTTAAGACCCTTTAGGATGAGAGGAAATGGTCTTAAATTTCACCAGGGAAACTTCTTCACTGAAAGGGTTATCAAACACTGAAATAGGCTGCCCAGGGAGGTGGTTGAATCACTATCCCTCAAGGTGTTTAAAGGACATGTAGATGTGGTGCTCAGGAACAAGGCTTAGTAGTGGACTTGCTAGAGTTGGGTTAATAATTGGACTCAATCTTAAAGGTCTTTTCCAACCAGAGCAATTCTGTGAATATATCTGGGTTCTATGCTATCTTTTTTATTTTTTAAATAGGTCTTTTGTTCACCTTTATTGCAAGAAGATAAAGTTGAAACTTGATCTTTTTTTCCTGAAGGATTTCTTGAAGTCCTTGCATGCTGAGAGATCATGCACCCTGCTCGTCCCATCATGCCATGGATGAACCACCATTGCTCCAGCCCAACACTCTTTGCTCCAAAGCCTCACAAATCCTGAACAAACTTTTGATAAAATTTCCCTCCAAAGCTCAAGCCCAAGCTAATCTTCGTTGATATCCCCACTGGTGTGTCAGGTTTTTGGGGGCTGAGGTGTGGGAGACAGGACTCCAAGGGACCTGGGCTCCTTCCCCTTGTCCAGGAAGGATAACACCAAATGTGTGCTTGTGGCCTGTTCTGGCAGCCAGGGCTTGTGTCTGGCACACACCCCTGAGCTAGCACTTGATTAAACATTAAAACCTCATCTCCTTTGAAACAAGAATCCTTTTAACCTCCCTTTGGTTAAGGAGATTTATAGCCCAGCTAAGGGTTGCCTGTGATGTTATGATGTCATGGTGTATGATGAAATTTGTGCTCTGCTCTTCAGTGCTCACCTCAAGCCTCTTCTACACACATACAAACCCTTAGATATTAAACCAGCAAAAGGTGTCAAAACCCAGGCAAGCCACTGTGATCTACAGCACTCTCAGACTCTTTCTCATGTTTAGTTTCCTAACCTCAGACACTTGGATGTTGCTGCAAAATGAACTGCAAAGCACAATGCTGGTGGATTTATAGAGGGCAAAGTTCTCTGCAATGCATGTATCTCATGGACTAAATATTCCAGGGGGAGAAATTAAATGTAGCTTTCTGATCTGTTTGTCTCCAGCACCTTCAGTTTGGTCATTTAAATGTTTCTTTTTTTTAATGCAAATTTTGAACCACAGAAATAGATTAACCTCAAAGTCTTTGGGTTTCTCCTCAACTGTTTGGCTTTTGGAGCCAGGGAGACCTATGTGCTTTGCCAAGAGAGATGGACATTGATCAGTGACACTTAACCTTTCATGTCCTGTCCCTTGGGAGCCATTGATGAGACTTGGGAATTAATGCCTCC
Organism: Hemiprocne comata; assembly: GCA_020745705.1. Taxonomy (NCBI): domain Eukaryota; kingdom Metazoa; phylum Chordata; class Aves; order Apodiformes; family Apodidae; genus Hemiprocne; species Hemiprocne comata. The sequence goes on along the minus strand of CM036602.1, from coordinate 7,008,077 downwards.
AGGCTGTTCAGAGCACAGCTCAGCCCCTGGATCACATGTTTTGCCTAAATTACTTACAAACAGATCTGTCTAAATTGGTGTGAGCCCCTTTGTGTGGACAGTCCTAAATCAGTTTAAGAGTGGCTGGTATTGATTTTAACTTAATGTGGTTTGTTACTGAAGTAAGCTGGATCAATAGTGCTAAATAGGTGCAATCTCTTGTGTTGACTATGCCACAGAAAACTTTCATAGAAAAGGTGAGCAGAAAGGGAAAAGGATTGAGTTTGTTCTCCTGTTGCTTCCCAATGATCATGTATCAATTTTTATGGCAAGCTTTGGGATTTTTCCCTGAAAGATATCTCTTTGAATGAAGCTTTTGAGGTGGAAATGGAGAAATTCTGAATCCAAATTGGGGGGATCTCTAGGAATGCAGAGCTTTTTGTTTTACTGATTTACCAGCTTTGAGCAAAGAACACATGCAGGGAACCAGCACCAAAGTTGTCCAAAGGCTGCAGGAAGGATGTTACGTTGTTCAGGCAGTGCTCAGAGCTGTCTTTTGATATAGACTTTATACACAGCTCTGGGGAAACCATGAGGACCCTCAGCCACTTTTACTCAGCAGTACTTCTGGCTGCATGTGGCATGTTCAGAGATCTTCTTGCAATAATGAAATTAGGAGGAGGGCACAGAAATACCTTTTAGGATCCCTGTGTGCATGCTTATAGCCCTCCTGCTGCACCTGTCTCAAGAGTGAGCAAGAGGAGCAGGGTCTGGGGTCCCATCAAGAAAGATGGAATGGAGGATGCTGTAATGAGAATGAGCTGCCCTGTCTCCTCATTAGGACTCAGGCTGTGTTGAATCCAATGAGGCTCTTTGCCTTCAACCTCTCTGTAAGCAGCAGTTAGCTCTCACTGTCAATACTGTGGGTTTCCCCTCATGCATTATGCAGCAAGCCTGGCTTTCTCAGTGCCTTTCCAACACTGCTGAGCTCAGTGCTGTTATTATAACCCTCTGCGTCTAGCTACAAAATTTAATTTATTATAACAGCTAACATCAGTTATGGATCCATGCTGGCCATTGGAGCCTTCAGCTGAGTCCCTTGTGAGCCTCCTGCTCCCTGTGGAGCAAGTGCCTCCCTACCCTGTTAGCCTAATGATGCCAGTGGTGCCCCAAGGCTGCTCCCTGCCTCCAGAGGGGCTGGCACAGGGGCCAGGCTGGCAGTCACCTCCTGCCCCTCCTGCTCTCACAGCCTCTGCCACAGGAGAAATCCATATATCCACACTATTGCACCTACTGGCAGATCCCCTGCGTGTGAGCGTTTGGTTTCCACCAGATCTCAGGCAGGTTTCCCCTTTTCTGATGCCCATCCCTGAAAGATGGGTGATGGAGGTACTCTGGCATGCTTGGCTCATTGCCATGCACGCCACAGTCCAAGTCTCATTTTAATTCCAGAAACAAAAGGTCTGTCAACTCGTTTAACTGCAAGAAAACACCAAATAAGAAATAAAGCCCAATTAAGAATAAAGAGAAGGAAGAGGCTCAGTATAACAGATTGCTTTAGTAAGTAGTTTTGTCAGCTCCATCTGTGCGCTGTTGCTATGTGAACCTGCTGCAGGACCAGGGCTGGCTTAGGTGCAGGCAGGGCAGGCAGCGTGGCTGGTAGGCTGCTGGCTCTGGGGGCTATGGAGATGTGGGTTGCCCTTCTCAGCAGGGGCTGTGCCACCAGCCCCCAGGCGACCCTTTCCTGCTGCTGGTGGGCAGGAGCCAGGCTGTTGGTCTCTGCCATCCCCCTGTTTCACAGGGGCAACCCCACAGTGAGCTGCCATGGGATGGGCTGGGCTTCTGAGGCTCTGCCCTCGTAGCAGCAAGACAGCAGATGGAGGAGGCCACTGTCACCATGGCTGGTGGCCTTCCTGCAGGCACCACTAGACTATTCCTGGGGACAGTTCCATGCTTGCAGGTTTTTCAAAGGCTTTCTCCTGAGTTTTCCCTCCCCTAAGAGATGACCACTTCAAACAACAGTTCTGCTTTCTGATGCATTAAGACTTGGAGATTTGCCATTTATCACAGCTGCACTTTTGAGCCCATGTGATTATTTTCGGAAGTGAACCATGGTGACTTGTGTGCATGTGTTTTATTGGCAAGCAGGATGTTCCCTATCTACCTCTCCCTGGCTGTCTGCATTTGCATTGGTTAATAAAATGGATAATGTTCAATGACTTTCTGATGGGTGAACAAGATTTGGCATACAGGATGTCGTAGTTTTTCATGAAGGCTAAAATTTCCTCCTGGGAGACTGAACCCTCTGTGGCAGCCATACACAATCCATAATAACTGAAGCTTTTAACCCATCTCTAATTGCTTTCATATAGAAAATGATTGCTGTAACTTAACTTCATAATTCTAAATCAGTGGCTCTCAGTAGGAGTTCAGATGCTTTAATTTGCCCTGAATTATCTGTAGAACTCAGACAGTTCATCTATGCTCTTTTCTGATTATATACCTTGTCACTCTGACCCAGACTTTGCCTGTTTAATTTTGGTCTCCTCTTTCTGAAAATAGACCCATTTCTAGTGATATCTCACCAGTGGTAATGATTCTGGCTGATGAACAGAGGGGATGTGCTCTCAAGCTGTCTCTCTTGGAAGCCAGCCCATGCTTTGAACCTGTCATAGATCACTGACTTGGTTGAGAAGGACTGAACTGTGGTCCCCGTCCTGGGTTGGAGGTGCACATATCCACCAACAGGGCACGAGGGCAACCCAAGCGCGGACGTCATGGTGGTGGCTTCTGGCTTTGTTCATGCCATGGTTCCTCTTCTTCATCTGCAAGGAGAAGGGAAGGACATTGTGGCTGTCTCTGTGTGTACCCAACACCTGGGGGTTTCCTGGGAACAACATTAGATGTACTGTGATGGCACCTACAGCACAGATGTGGTGTCAGTCAGGGGGTACCTCCCTAATGAGAACAAAGCTCATGGCAGGGTTTTTTGGCAGTCCCAAAACGAGCAGAGTGGCCACTCCTCCCCTTATGGCAGCAGCTGGCTTGTGTGATTTTGAGTGACAGCAGATGAAGGGATTGCATTATGGCTTGTCTCTAGAACTGTATGTCTGTGTCAGCTCTTTGCTAAATCAATAAACAGGATGTGGAAGGAAAAACATTTTAGGCTTCCTTTGTCTTTATGCATCAAACTGATTGGGCAATGAGAAGCTTGGATGGTAGCAAGCATCTCAGTGTGGCTGGCTGATGAAATTTTTGTCAAATCATAGGTGAGGGCTGGGTCTTGGAAGATGCTGGCAGGTTCCTCGCCCAGAGAAGGCAATCATGTGGATTCCTTTTCAGTGGTAGTTACTATGCAATTTGGTTAGAAATCTTCAACCAAGGAGCCTGAGGTACAGCATGAAGAAGTGGAGAAAAATCACGTTGCATGTTCCAACAGACTAACAAATTACCTATGGAAATGCACTTGAATATTCCTCAGTAATTGGATTTCAGCTGTTGTTTCAGTGTATGTGCCCCCAGGCTGTGAAGGTAAAAGGACTCAACTGAAATGCTTTGAAATGTTCTCTGGCACCTACAAAATGTGTTTATTATTAAAAAGTGAAATCTGCAAGTCAGAACGCTGCTAAGTGCAGTTTAAAAACAAAATTGCACCCCTGAAGCATAGCTCAGGGTGCTGAAGCATCTGGTTTATCCAGGCGGTCTACAACCAAAGACATTCCTGTGACTTGAGTGGAGAAGTCCTGTCTGCTGTCTTCTGCTAGGGTAGCACAGACATGTCTGTGTTGTGCACTGGGATGTAGAGCAGGAACCCTGGAGCAATGGCTGATTTCAGTTGAGGAGTCCATGTGGCCCAGAGGAGTAGCAACACAGGGTTTACAGGATGAGTTCTTCCAGGTTTGGTACCTCTTGAGTCTGCTGGTCCTACCCCTGGACCCAAAGTTGCTCTTCACAGGCTTGAAATACACAAAAGCTTTTGCTTTTTCAGAGCAGGAGGAGCTACGCTTCCTTAAAGTACCTGCCGTGTGTTTGACACAGAATATGTGTGCTCATGGAAGCTGACCCTGGATGCTTGGCACCTTTTTTTTCAAATGCTAGTGACATCTCTGGTCTTGGCCTTGATGCTGGAACCATAGATGGAATACGGAGGAATAAGCTGTCAATGCTCAATGGCCACTGAGTTTGACATGGAAAAGGGGGGCAATTTGAGGTGCCAACAAGTTGGATATAATTGAGTCTGGATGCTGAGAAAGTGTCTATGGGGCAATTTGAGAACAGAAGGGAAGAAAAACCTTTTTCCTTAGTCATGTGTGTATCTTAAAGCTGAAGTTATGTTGCTTGTTTGTTTGTCTGTTTTAAATATGGTGGTCCCAAGTGTCCAAATTCTGATTATCAGTGGCTGCTCACACTGGGCATGGCTCAGTCTGTTTCAGTGGAGTTGTATACTGAGGTGAACAGGACTGGACTTGCACCCCAAGAGCTGTAGTTCCAAACCTAACTGTGAATTTAAGACACTCTATCCTGAAAGGATGCTGACTTTGATAATGGGAGGGCTCCTTTGGGGACTTTTCTTCGGGGGTTGCCTTCAACTTGTTTTACACAGAATGACACTTCTAAAATTCTATAGAACAATAAAAAAACCACCCCTAATATGTGACAAGTAGGACTTTTTTTTTTTTTAGATGAGTTTTGAGTATAAAACAGGAATTACCATGTGTATGTTACCCCATCAAAGAGCAGGGGAACAGGAATTTTTATTTCTCTGTTAGAATAGCGGTTAGACAGGTTACTTCCAGAGCTGAAGTCTACGTGGCTGTTGGTTACTGTATTGCGTTGGTGTGGCAGAGGTGACTGAGAATTACCATCTTTCCCCCTAGATTTACTTTTTGGCTGAAGAGAGAGCCAGACTCTGAAACCTGCATGCCTCCATCTGCACCTTTCACACCTCTCCGCCCTTTGGAAGGAGCCAAAAGCAAACCTGGCCCTGGCAAATGCCCTGGTTTGCTTTGCGGGAGCTACGTGGAGGGAAATAAATCTGCTCTGCCGACTGAGACAACTAGTTCTGTGGGTTTATAAATGCTCCAATTGAGTGTTTTGACACGGCAGTCAGATATAGTTAATCTTTCCTTTGACCTCCCGATAGCAGAGCGCGGGCTGAAACCGCTAGTTAAGCACGTCCGTCTCCTGTTGTAGCGTTCGCGCTCCAGCGCACCGCCTAATCAAGTGTAATATATCTCTGGGTAAAACACACACAGTGCTTTTCACAGCTATTTAAACAAAAAACAGACCTCGGTGCATTAGTTACATACACAAGGCACACAGAATTGCTGTTCCTGTGGTTAAGAAGTTGGATGGGCTGGGTTTGCTCCGGGGAGGAGGTGTGGGAAATGTTGGCTTCCATCTGCTTAGATGTGAAAAATAACATCCCAAAGGACGGGCATCCTGATGGGTGGATGGGTTTGTGCCTGTAGGCCTGGATGGTGGTGTGGAACAGGTAGCTCTGGGTGATACTGGGGATCTTCAACCAAGGCTACACATACTATCTTGTCTCCATGTCTGATAATGGCCTTTATTATAGTAAAGGGTAGCTCAGGAGAGAGCCAGCTTTGGGCAGGAGAGTAAGCTGCCAGGATTAGAGGTGTAGTGTTAATTTGAATTGCTGGGCTTTTCTGTTTGGCAGCATGGCTGAGTTTATAAAACATTCTGTCCACAGAGGCTTGGGGATAGCTCCAGTATCTCACAGCAATCTTTCTATGAAAAACCTAGTAAGACCCACTTGCTTTTGTTGGACTTAGTCATCCCAGCTTTGGCCAGAAGAAACTTGGGGGTATTTTGACAAGAGGTGCATTAAGGGATGCTCTATTTTAAAAAGCATGTAATGAGGCAACATCAGAAGATATCTGTGTGCAGTGACCACAAAGGTGAGGCAGGTAAACCACAGGAGCCCTGAACTCAGATGGCTGAGTGAGCTGTCAGATGGAGGGAGGGAGGCGACAAGGAGGTCACTGAAGGGAATGGTGTTTTGTCTTGAGGTGGTGCAGATGGCTTTGATGGGACAAGTTATTCTGTAAGGTGAGAACTTCACTAAGGAGCCAGAGAAACTGGTCCCAGAGTATCCATGGAACATCACAGGGCAGCTCATAAGGCAACTAGGAAAAAAATAAATAATGCAGGAATTGAAAAAAGAAAATAGGAGAAGAAAAAACCCCATGTTTCTGCATCGATCCAAATATTGGTTAGGTCTGCAAGACAGTTGTGCCAACAGCACACAAAGTAGTCTGACTTCTAAATGAAGTAGCTCAGTGATTTTTGAAGATTGAGAAATACTGGAGTGGATGACCTCTTGATACTGAATCAAGCTTCATATTTTCCTATGATACTTTGATAGTTTTCCCCCAAAGGACCCCAGATTATTTCTCCTGTATATTTTCTAGCCTCCTGTTTGATCTCCCTGGGATATCAGTGGGGATTTGCTGCTGTGTCTCTGTTAAAATTTGACAAAACTTTGGAGAGCTCTTTTACAGAGCACCTTGTCCTGTTGGATATCGAGAAATTACACAGCCTGGGATAAAATATATCCTTAACCCACCAAAAGTCCCGTATGCTGAAGTACAAGATTCCTGCAGGCAGTACAATGTAGAAGCCCTACATGAATGTCTGTGTGAAAATAAGACACTTAAATCTCTTTTGAATCCTTGCACTTCCAAGCCCATCACAACGCCCGGCCGTGACCTCTGTGCTCCCTCCCTTCCCTAGGAAACCCAGCTGAGCTCTCCTTTGGGAGACAGAGGTGAGACCCGCCGAGCTGATGTTTATAAAGCTCTTTGAAGATGAATGTTGGCATGTACCTGCAGCCGCAGCAGCCTGTCTTGTGTGTGCTTATTAACATTCAGGGTGTGCTCAAATAGCAGCTCTGTGGTGGGATGTTAACTGCACTGATAAATCTTGTGTAGAAACAACACTCCACCACACAGTTAAAGCTCCTTCCACCTGGGAACATCAAAGCCCAACATGAGCATGGATCGATCCTCACAGCAGTGGGGTTGCTTCATGCCAAGGTGCAGATAGTGCTGTGGGGGCACCCTTGATTTTGGCAAGAGAAAAGTTGTTCTTAGTGTCCCTTAACAAGGGGCCCCTCTGCACCACAATAATGACCTCGGTTGAAGTTTTTATAAATATGCTCCTGGGAGCTGACTGGTGCCCCCTGGAAGAGGAGGGCAACCTGCAAATCACTGCAAGCAAATTCTGGTGTTAGCAGCTAGAAAAAAAAAGTCATAGCACATTTTTAAAGTCTGCATCTTCCATACCATGAAAGGTAATTGGGTGCCATTATAAAATCAGATAGTAATGCATATGAAAGCAGTCATGGCAGCACTGGATCCAGGTGTCTGCCTTGTGCAGAGTGCTACAGGATTGCATCCTGTGCCCTCCTTTAAGGACTGCAATCCCTTTAAAATGTATTTACCTCCACTAAAGCTTTGAATCCAAAACAGGTTCCTCCTGCTTTGAAGCTGCTATTAAACTTCTTTTCTTGTGGCTTGCAATAAGTTACTACTGTTAAAAGAGATGGAAAATTTCTGTCAAGGTAAAATAACTGGATCAAAGAATAATTTAGGTTGCTAGGGACCTCTGGAGGTCCAGCAGTCCTAACCTCCTGCTCAAAGCAGGGTTTACCTCAAAGTTAGATCAGATGGTGATTTAAATGTGATGACATTTATTTATATAGCAATGATCATATAACACTTAAGCATGGCAGTTTATATTCAAACTGGCTCTTCTGAGTAAAGGGATAACTGGAGAAAATGGACTGGGAGTTTTGAGATCGGCATCTAGATAATCACTTAACCATCACCACCTTGGGATATGCTTTCCCAGCCAGGCACAAGCTGGGACCTGAAGGATCCTGTATGGGGCAGGAGCAGCCCAGCTTGGGATGAGCGTCAGATGTGGGCATGGCTGTTGGGAGCTGAGGAGGATCCTGGGGTCCCCCACAAGTCCAATCCCTCAGGTACCATGTGTCAAGTTCTGCTGTCCATCCCACCCTTCACAAAGCAGAACATGCCCTTAAACCTACCTACAGCAACCTCAGCCCAACTCTTGAAGCTCTGCTGCGTCCCCTATTCCTGCTACCCTGCACTCCCAGTCATCCAGGAGGAGCTGGAGGAAGAACAGAAATAGGAAAGCTTTATTTCAGCAAATCCATAAATCTTTTCATTCTATGATTATTTATGAACTAGATCACAAGCTTATGACAGCAGCTCTTAAGAAAGAGCTCCTGGCTGCTGAGGAGTTGGCGTAGCTGTTGTCCAAAGGAATTAAATATGCATTGGACACAGGTGACTGTGCTGGTTTCTTCCATTAACCCACAGTTTGCAGCTTTCAGCCAGTACTGCAGGTATTATGCACAAACATGTTAACACTTTGTAATTCTACCCTAGAGACTTGTTAGGAGTGCATTACCCTTCTGCTGAGATGTAGCAGAGTTCCTCTGCCTTGGTTGGATTTACTTTGCCTGTGGTGTCCATCCTCCACCCAACTCTCCTGCCTTGCTTATTTGAAAGCTTTTTCCTCCAAACTTTATTTAATACTGGGGGATAGAGACTTCTGTGGTGGGGCAGGATCGATGCAAGTTATTCTTGGCTGCCAAGTACAGCAGCAAAACATGACCCTCCTGCTACCTTCGCTGCTCCTGCTGTCTTTGGAACATTTTTCAAGTATTTTTTGTCGGGCTGATAACACAACAGGCATCCTCAGGGTGCAACACCCCTCGGCCCCGTGTGTGGAAAGAATGGCCCAGCCCCTGCAGCCCTGCACACTCCCACCTCTCTGCTGGGTGAGGATTGAGCGGATGCACCGGCCCAGTATGAATGTGGGAGGGGCTGATTTTTCAAGTAATGTTGCTGCAGGGTCCCACTGCAGCTCTCAGAAAGGTTTGGCAGTGCCACTTCACAGTGTCACTTGACAATTAAAGCAAATGCAAGTGGTGCTGCAAGGAACAGATTAATTAGATGTGACAATAGCACTGGGAAACAACATAAATTCAGAGTAATCTATTTGGGGAGGGAAAACATTATTTCTGTTGTTTGTTTCTTGGCTTTCTCTTTAAAACCAAACATGGATTTCCAGCTCTTGCGTGGGAGTAGACATCTTATGTCTAATAATGGTTTTAATAAGTGAGTATTTTAGGTACCACTACTGTGGAACTTGTCAGTTACTATGAACTGAGGAAAAGTTGCTGGATTTCTTGAATATTTGAGAATCCTGTGCAAAATCTTTTCCTTAACCTGAAAAGTTAGTTCTTTGTTATAGATCATAAAAAAATCTGATTGTTATTTTTGTGTGTAAATCCAGAACTTTTCATGCTCCAGTTATCCCCGTTTGAGGTGTGGAACCTGCATGGCTCTGTACTACTTGTCAAAGCTGGAAAACTCACAGTTCCTGAATTTCTGAGTGTCTGTACCTGAGTCACCATGCCTGGATGAATAGACTCAGATGCCACAGTTGTAGCATTTCTGTGCATTTCTTGGGGATGAAGGATGAACAGATGATGGATTAGGGAAATTAATCTATGGTTTGTCAGGTGTACATTACACAAAGTTCAATTTAAGTTGATGGATTTATTATTTATTATTTGCTGTTGTGAGTCAGTGAGTGGCTCTTCCTAACGTTATGATGTATGATAGCAGCCCATGGCTGAGCTGCAGTATATAAAGGTCATCGTTTCTGTAATTAACCCCATTTTTCATGGTCTTTTAATGCCAATACATTAATTTGCATTGGTCTGGATTGTGGCAAAGAGCTGCACTCTTCTGGGTTAGTTTTTCTTATGCTGAAGAGATCCCAACATGGGACTATGACTGCAGGCTTTTGGGGTAAAACACACACGTTCTTCAGCAGGTGGCCTGTAGCTGAGTTCTTCTGGCCCAGGAATATTTTCAGGGAGAGAGAGAGGAGTTACAGGTGCCATTTTAAAAAGAGATATTAAGTGTGGGACTGCAGAGGGATACAGCAGGATAAACCCATCAGCAAAGTGTGAGGGCCTGGACCATAGCAGCTCTTGAATTTTTTTTTTCTCGTTCTCATTAATTTTTCTCTCACTTCTGTCATCATTGCAAACAGACCTTTGCAAGAGAGAAATATCCAAGTCTTTCAAGCTGCAGGACTGTCCTGAGGATACCAGACTGCTATGTTTCTGTGTGTGTTTTAAGGTGTTTCAGTCCCATTTCCCACCCTCTGAGCTACCTGACTCCTCTCTCGTGGCCTGCTCATTCCTGACCAGCTGAGTTTTTGGGATGTGCTTAGGGCCAGGGGTTTCTCCATGAGGACACCTCCCTGAGTCTTACCCGAGACTTGAGGCTGCTGCTCCCATCTCAGAGCCAGCCTTGCAGGAGCAGGCTCTTGGAGGGAAGATGACTAAACTGCCTCAACTGGGAGCTACTAGCTTACCTGGCTACTGCTGTCCCTACTCCTGAACAGGGTTAGTGAGCAGGAAAAATGCTCTTTTCCACTCCTCTTGGTGCAGGAATTGGGGCCAGCCTTCCCTATAGAGCTGAGGCTGCATTGCTGCCCATGTGCAGCCCCATCTCCCCCTCTGCCTGTGAGCACAGGGGAATGGCAGGGTCCTGCCTGCCCCCCTGGTCCCACACAGGCAGCAACAGGTTTCGTGCTGAGTTTCCCCTTCTTTGTGGCTTAAACCAGAACCTTCAGGCTGGCAGAGTGCCCTGCTTAATGATACCATGGGCTAATCATTTATGGCAGAATGCAAAGGAAAAGCACTGTGGTTTTAATCTTTACAAACGTACTGAGATAAGCCAGGAGACAGACTTATCTTTTGTATTACAAGAAATGGAGGAAAAAACCCACACCGAGGAGCACTGCTGTACCATCCTTGGCCTTTTCTTCAGCCTTTGTCTTTCTCTCAGTATCTTGTGCTGTTGAATTAATGGGATATGAACTCTGAATACTTAAGTGATCTATTCATTTTAATTAGCTTCCTAATAGCTTCTGGACAGTGATCGAACATAACGTCAGGGACTATGCTGTTTACCAGCAGGGTGCTGGTGAGATGCCTGCTGGTGTGTGGGTTCCTGCCCTGCTGTGGCTGCTGAGCAGCCCCCAGGACCAGAGTGTTTTGGACAGGTTACACCAATGGAGCGTGTGAGTGGGTGGAAGAACACAGCTGTGTGTTTTGGTGGCTGTGAGTGCCTCCTTCTCTTTGGAGGCTCCGTTTCCCCAGCGTGGGTGGGATGTCTGGTCTGCCTGGGGCTGAGCAGCCCTGGTGCAAGCTCAGCTCTTGTCGATGGGATGGTCTCTGTGCTGAAATCGCCCATGAGCTGTGCGGGCTCATTTGTGCAGGGGCTGCTGGTGCTCCTCACCTCCCTGCCACTGCACTGGTGAGGAGCCACCTCCTTCTGCAGGCTCCAAGCTGCCGACCAGGGAAGTGTTCCCACCAGATGGGCCTGTCTGGATTCTGACGGCATCCTCAGCAGGAAGCATACGGCAGGAGGCTGGGGACGCGGAGGTGAGGAAATCAGCAACGCGCCTCTCCTGGCTCTGCGTGCACACGGAGCTGTGAATGGGAGAGGAGTCAGGGAGCTCTCGAGCAGCCAAGACTGGGGGCAGAGAAATTCACACCGTTCCAGTTTACCGAAGCTGTGAAAGATGTGATAGATGAATCACTTTTGCAGCAACCTTCTCTGCCACCAGATTCGCTGAGATGTTAAGCTTTGCTGTATGCAGCGTGTACTTGAGGAAAAGATGGAAGGGATGCTCTCTGAATCAAGGGAGAGTCTGATGCACAGAGACATTTTCAGGGGAATAATTTACATATGTATTCCCTTTCTAAAAATATCAGTCACAGTATTGCCTCTATTTTTGAATGCAAGGCTCTGTAGGCTGGTAGGTGGATAGAACTGGGAATCTGCACTTGCATGGATCCAAATACCAAAGGTCTGTGGGGGTCACAGTATGGGATGCCTTGTGCTTTGCTCAGGAGGCAGAGTTTGGAGACAGCTAAACCCCAGGTTGGGGGGAAAAAAAAAGGGTATATTCAGCCTGACAGTGCCTCAGAGTGCCATCCACCTGTGGTGTCCTGACTGTGGCCTGATGGGCAAGGGTGGAAGTTGGTCTTTGCCTGCTCCTTTCTGGAGAAGAGAGTGAAGCTGAGCAGAGGGCAGTGAGTTCCCCTGGGAAGAGCAAAGAAATAAGTAGGAATGCTTCATTTCCTTGGGCAATGGCTAAGACAGCTGGTAAGAAACAGTGTGTTACATGTTTTGGTGATTTCCCTGGAGGTTGGTAGGTAGATGTGGTCAGCTGAAGGGCCTTTCTCATCACAGTTGCCCGTGCATCACACTGTCCCCACATCTCCTCATGCTGCAGCCCTGTGGCTCCAGCCCCATGCTGAGGGAGAGGAAGGATGTTGAGGAGTTTCTCCTGTGCTGCCTCCTGGCATGGAGAGTGGAACAGTTTTCAGATGCTTTTAGCATTGTCCTGCTCAGCCCTGATGAAGTCAAAGGTGAATTCCCTTTGATAGCAACAGGAGTACATCTGGGTCTGCACTGAGCTCAGGCCACAGTTTGTAAGTACTGGAGTTTCATTGCAGGAGTGTTGGAGCATACCCCACCATTTCTTTGTTTGAAGTGGTCCTTTCTTGTGCCCTTTTTTGTGTGTCTGGGGACCCCAACTGAAGTGTGGTCCTGGAGTCTAAATGGACAGGTCTGTCTGTAGTGTCCATCCTGGGGACCAGGTGGGACTGCAGGATAAGACCCCCTTCCTCCTGAGGTGCTTAAGGCAGAACGTGTGGCTTGGCTTCAGAATAAATTAAGTAAATCAATAGAAACACACATTTATCTTGAACTTCTGTCATGTAACATCCTACAGAAACAAGGCAGGAGGAATGCTTTGTGGTTGCTCCAGCAGCCTTGTCCATCCCCAGGTCTCCCATCTGGGGTTTACCTTAACCTTTGCTTTGGGCCTGTCAGGGACTGATGAGAAAAGAAAAGTAGGGAGTAGGGAAAGGTACAAACAAACCAGAGGGATGAGGTTATGCAGCAACAGTGTGTCTGAAGGTATTTGTGGAGCCTGTGAGGTTTTATGATGATGAATTTATGGAGGGGATTGTATGGCTTGGACTTACATGTTAGCAGGGACTGGACTCTGTGGACCCACTGCTGGGAATTTTGCAGGTACAACAGATATTCCGGATAATCTGGAGATTATCTGTAGATCAGATACATACAGATAATCTGTGAAGATGTGGCCCAGCACGGTTACCCTCAGGGTTACAATGACTGAGCTGAACTAGGGCAGAAGCTCTCCAGTGGTGCTGTGGCAGCCTCCTCAAAATGGGCACGCAGGGCTCTGACTAATGGGGAGAGGGGAAAACATGCAGGGCCGCAGTTGAAACCTCGGGGAAAATTTGTAGGTTTTTTCTCTTTTCTCTGTTGGTTTTGTTAGTACGCTCAGGAAGTCCCATTAACGCCCACTCACTCCAGTAACACACATCATTTTGCACCTTATTGTGTCTTCTATGAAAAGCTGGTACTGAGGAAGCAGTCTGTGCTTCTTTGAAATCATCTGTCAGGAAAAAAAAAAAATCACCACAAACAAACAAGCGCACAGTCCCCGAGCATTGCTGGAGATTGATTTGTAGCACTTTACTCCCCCACCTTATCTCTTCAGAAATGTTTTGGCAAGCTGTAAAAAATCAGAGCCCTTTGCTGTCAAATGCAATCTATTTCCAAGGGAGCTGTGTTAAGGGCTCTGGGTGGGTGTCTGGGCTCTGCCAAGGAGCTGTACAATTCCCATTGAAGGGATGCTCATCCAGAAGAGCAAAGGCAGCTGGGAAGTATTTTTGCAGCCTGTGAACGAGGACAGAAGAGCAGTGAGAGTCAACCATGAGGGCTGCAAAGCAAGCAAAGGGAAGGAGAGGCCACACCAAATGTAATACAATTGGGCAGCAACCTGCCTACTCATTCATATCTAGTATTTTTCTAAGTGTTGCTGTTTTTCTGCATCCTGTTAAGCTTTTTGATTTGTTTCCATCTGTTCGATATAGATCACTTCTGCAGTTTACTTAAAACACAAATACCCTTTATGAATCTCTACAGATGGTTTTCAAAGACTTATAGAAAGACAAAGATAAGATCAAGAAAATCTTGAGTGTTCGCCTCGGGGGAAAAAATGGGACAGTCGCTTTGCCTTGCAGCTGCAAGCCACGTCAAAACCGACACTTTGATATGTTTCATTTTCTGTCTGAAGTCGACATCTGAAAGGCAGCCTGGCTTATTTCAGTCAATGTGCAATTTTTGTTAGTCGGGGCTGTTTCTCAGCATCTAAAATAGATGCTCATTTGCATCCTAGAACAAAGACAGCACTTTTCCCCCTCTATGTTCAGTGTGTCTTCGCCAAAAACTAATCATGCTGTAAAGTGTGTGTGTGTAGGGAAGGGGTTGTTTTTTTGAGTGGTTCTCTCCTGTTGCGTTGGCCTGAGCTGGAGCAGGGATGGGTGCTTGTCCTCTCCATGGTGGCCTCAGCTGAAGTGCAGTTGGGTTTGTGCTGATGTCAGAGTCTCATTAGCTGAAGCAGAACCTCCCAAGCAGAGTCTGGCTGTGCAGAGGCAGTCGGCAGGCTGTGATGCAGCCATTGATGTCCCCCTACAGCCATGGGCTGGGGGAGTGGGGTCAGTGTGCATCCCCACGCTGGGGCCCTGCCTCCAGGCCCCCTGGGCTGGGATTTAAAACCCTAAGAGCAGTGAGCAATGCAAGGTGTAGAAGAAGGGAGAACACAACCTCTGGAGGACCATGTTCTGCTGGACAGTTTCATTTGCCCTTTGCATTACCTTCTTCCTTAGGCTGAGACTGTGGCTGGTATAAATGACATTAACTCTGTGGGAGATGCTAAAGCCTGTCTCTATGTAGTGCCTTGCTTGTCTATTTAAAAAAATCCAATAATTTCCCAGAGAAACCACATGAAGTAGGGTAACTGCTAAATATCTGCTGCTCCTCATCTGCTTTAGGCTCCTTGCTTGGGAGTGAGGGGGGACAAGCACTTGTCTTTTCTTTTTAGCACTGTTGGGCTCATTTCAAAGGCAATGGAGATCAAAAGGACTCACCCCATGGGCTTTAATGGGGACTGATGTGGACTCTTGAAGATTTGCCTCAGGCAGAAAAAAAATCTCTGCAGAAAACTCAGTATTTGCATTGAAGATATGGAACCGGCAGAAAAGGGAACGTGTCCACCTTAAATGTACAGCGTTACTAAGAGCTGATTGAAAAAAAAACCAAAGCACCAACTTGTAGGAGTCATGCACGTTAGCACTGGGCTTTATGTGCAAAGACAAGGTGTGTATTGTTTGCCCAATTAAAAAGATAAAACCCGTAGACCACAGTCAGCGAAATGAGCTGTGAAATGAGTGATGACTCGCTGAACAGGCAGGTGCACGCACAAAAGCATATGCAAACTGCTCTACTTATCTAAAGACAGGTTTATTGCCCGGTCATCAATTTACACTGAGGTTGCTTCGGGAGTTCCTGGCTTGCCCTTGTGCTGTGTTCTCAGCTAAGCTGTAAAACAAGTAGCATCCCCTGTGCTTTTCTTGCTTTTTCTGGAGTGGGAATGGTTATCAAGGGTGCAGAAAAGGTAAGAGGTAAGTGGAAAAGCCAGAGTTTGTCCAGGGAGAAGCTGGCTCGGGGCACCATCCCGGCACCAGTCACAGTGCCCTGTCTAGGGCTGGTTCAGTGGTGGTTGTGCTGCTCAGGAGGTTCCTCCCCAGAGCATGTCCTCATAAAGAACGGCATCCAGCCCTGAAATGAAGGGTTGTGAAACAAATGCCTTGTATGAGCCTTGCTCTCAGACATAAGGAACTCAGGGGAGGATGGATGAGCAGTGCAGCTCATTTGTCTGGACCCCAGAATTGAGATTTTACAGTGAAATGTGTAAAAATTGTAAATTCCTGTACCTATCCAATCTGCTTTCTGTAAAAATGAGTGCTTGTAACAACTGAGAGATGAAGTTCAAATACATGGTACTGTACTTGGATTTGGGGCACCTGTGGTCACCTTGAGCTTTGTCAGTATTTCTCTGCAGAGAGCTGCTCACCACAGAGTTTTTGTCTGGGGCTGTGAGTCCCAGAGAGGGGCCACCCTCAGCACATGCTGCATGAGCAAGAGGCAGTATGAGCTAAAATACTAATTTTAAACCTTGGTATGATGGAAGTACCAGCAAGTTCTACAAATAAGGGCACATATGCAACGTTGCTTGGTGTGATGATGTTAAAAATCGTTTTGCAGGGAAGTTAGAAGACAAGAAGGTCCTTGCACACTGAATTTGCAAATGAAGCAGGCTTCCTCCTCCCAGCTTTCTTTAGAAGTCCAAGAGGCTATCCTTCCTGCAAGAGTTTTACAACCATATAAATCAAGTCTTTTCTGATGCACACATGTCTTAGGATTCAGGATTTGCCTCAAACAGATAATTCTGTAGTTTGCATTAGAAATCTGTGCTTCTAGAGATTAAATCATCTTATGGACTTGGCTGTGAGACTTTAACAGAAGGTGAGTTCCAGTTAATTACTCAACACTTACACCTGAAAATGATAACCATATTAGTTATCTTGCATCCAGGTAGTGAGACTGCAAACCAAATAATTATTGGAAAACTTCAAACTGCTTGAAATGAGTATGTGACCCACAATGAATAAATAAACTCACCTGATGGAACTTTGCAAGAAATAACTAGGGCTTGATTGTTAGCTGCTGAATTTGCTGCTCCTCATCTCGAGTAATAGAGACACATGCTTTTTAATGGAGAGGGTCAGGAAACCCGAAGTTCATAAAGCAAACACCTCTGGTAGTTGTGCTTGTGATGGATTTCACACTTCAGCCCAGCTCTCTGACATTTGTCTCTAAAGAACATTCATTTCAAAAGCAAGGGTGTGACCATGGCTGAGACAAATTGGTTATCAAATTAGACTGATTATGGATTTTTTCCTTTTTGTAAGGCACATTCTGTGAAATTTCCTTTTCTCAGTCATCAGAGTGTCTCATACTAAAGCTTCAGATCTAAGCCCTGCAAAACCTCTGAATTTTTTTCAGGTTCTGGCCATTTAGTCCAGTTTAAAGGGGACTGTGGTTACCTCCTAAACAGACCTCACCGAATGTGAGGCAGCAGAGAGCTGCTGGAAGCAATGGTGCTTCTGAAACAAGGCAAAGAAAACGGCTGTAAAGAAAGAAGGATAATAAGCTGAATTGACATTTCAGTGTTTATGTCCTTTGCCTTCCTGAACAAAGTTTTATCGTAAGGCAAAGAGAGAGAAAGGACTTCTGGGCACTGCCTGTAGTGCTTTTCAACTGATGCAGATCTAACAGGAGTCTTTTTAAGTAGATGAGTGTGTGCCTGTGTGCATGATGCCGGGGAGGTCTCTAGAGACTGATATAATAGAAAAGGGGGGAATTAAAAGTTGTTCATGATCAAGTTGCAGCAACTAAATGTTTGTATTATGATAGAAAAGAGAAAGGGTTGCCATTGCCCTGTAAAGGACCTTGTAGCATTCACTTACCTGCCCTGTTACCCCAAGGTATTGGCTGCCCCTGTGCTACAGCACTGAGGCAGTGAGGACTGGCTCCCTGTTTCCAGCATGGTTTTGATGCTGCATATAGTCCTTTTCTGAGAACTGAGGAAAGTTGAAGAGAGAAGACAAGAGGGACTGAGCACGATATGGCCCTGTGGTGACATAAAATCCTGGAACTGTTCAGTCTGGGACCTGTCATTGGTGTCACACACCAAAATAAGTACATGAATAGAACTGACTCGTACTCTCAGTGCTTGTATTTGTTAATTATTTTAGATATAATTTTTAAATTTTTATCCATGGTTGAAAGAGTGTCTGCTTCTGGTAGGTCAAAACTGTCATTAAAGTAAGAAAATCAAAGCCCTTGACTTTATTCTTGACTTTGCATGTACTTGCCTGTAGCCATGTACTATTCTATATTCTTTGACAGAGTTACATGCCGTCACTGTTGCTTGTTCCTGGCCACTGCAGGTTTGTGATGAAGCTGAGTTACCACTGCAGCTGCAAAATACTGTATGGGGTTCATAATGTGGGGATGTGGTTCTCATCATGAATTCAATTAAAATGTGTGTTAAAATGCACAGCGTGCAGCAGCGTATCTCCCACTGGCCACAGGATTTCCAGCATCTGTGTGCCTTTGTCTCCATGCCCTTCACCTTGGAGGGTTGCTTCACCTTCTCTTTGGTTCTCTCCATCTGGTGCCAGCTCTTGGTTGGCTGCAGTTAAGGCATTGCAGACTGGGAGGTAAAAGATGCTACCTGGTACCATGCAGATCTGGGGAGGCTGAGCAGAGCATGGATCCAGGTTTGGAGGATGGAGATGGCCTTGTGTGATGGAGGGGATATTTATGTTCTCAGAAAAGACAAATGAAGGGAGGGAGAGGAAAGATTTGGGGGCAGACAGAAGATTGGCTGCAGTAAGTGTCAACTGATGGCAAGACATTCACAAGGGGAGACAATTTGTGAGCTTAGATTTTTGTTTTTTGCCTTTCTATCCTTGACTTTTGCTATAGGGGATTGAACAGTGCAGTCATCAGTTCATCCCTCCACATGCAAGAATGCATTTTTCAAAATCTATCCTCAGCTTTTAGGACCTCTGGGGAGTCCTCACAGCAGTGTTTGAAACAAATCCCTCATGCATAAAGTAATCAGGTTTTTCCACTCACCTTTTCGGAAAAGCCTGTCAGCTCCCTGCAGAGCAGGATGCTCGACCAAGGGGCTGTGCCCCGGGAGGGAGTGTGAGCACAGTGATAACAAAACTCTGCTGTGATCACCCTCTTCTCCTTTATGATACAGGAAAGCATTTGCTTACCTGGTAAAGAGAGACTACCAGGCTGCAGGGAAAAAAAAATATGAAATTGAGTCCCATTGGTGGAGAGAAATCAGACCAGACATTTTGCTTTGATGAATAAGAAACTAGCCAACTAAAAAATGGTCCTTGGGATACACATTCTCTACATCTGCAGAATGGGGAATGTGTGGCATGTGTATTTATTTTTAAGAAAGTAATAAAGTACCTTGAAAGAAATGCTTTAAAATGTTCCAACAATCCACCAGCTGTTTGCAATTTTCCTCAACTACTAGAAGTAAAATGTTGGTTGCATAGATGCTGCTGTAAGGAACTAGCTCCTTCAAATGTCCTTCTGCATCTCAGTGTTGGCTTATTCAACAGCCATCTTCAGCCAGGAAATCTTTAACTTGAAAGATCATTTCCCTGTCTGTTACTAAACACTTGAATACCCTTTTGCAGCATTAGTTTCCTCTCCCACGGGTGAGCTCAGGCATTATTCCCTGTGCTCAGATTTTTCTGGTATTTCAGCTCTAACTTAAGTTCCTGGGTGACTCGTTGCAGGTCACTTTATCTGTCTTGGAAATATTTTGTTGAGTTGCAGCTGGATGAAAGTTTGCTATTTTCAAAGAATTAACTTCAGATGACTCAGTGGAAGAGCTCAGACTCCCAGTTTTGTTATTTTGCTTCCAGCAGTTTGTTTTATTGCAAACTCTTGAAAAAATTCTCATCCCTAGGAAACACCTCCATGAGGTTAGACGGTAACTGAGCCTCATCTCAGCTGTATAAAGCAAGGCTGTGCTTGCTTGCTTGTGGAGTGTGAACTACCTGGCCCTAGAAGCCCCCTGCCTGGACCCAGGAACCCCCCAGCTGCCTCTGGCAGGCTTTGGGAGCCCCCCTCTTCCTCCAGCAGGCCCAGGCAGGCATGGCATGGCTGTGTGCTGTGGGTGAAGGCAGCCAGGTTTAACTGGGGGTGAGCAGCTCCGTCATGCTCAGATAGGAACTGCTGGAGCTGGGCCAGGATCTGGGCAGGGCCTTCAGGCTGGGGTGACCCTGCTCTGGCAGTTTTTCCAGTTGATGATGTAATAACACCCCAGTTGCGTAAGATGTGGTTTCCTGCACTCTGTTAGGAAACAAGAGCAGAAGGGTTTTTTTTCTGAAAGTTGTTAAGGTGGCTGGACTTGCCAAACCTTCCCTGTTACAAACCAAAGTATTTTGGGGAAGATAGTGCTGTGGGTAGCAAAGCTGCTTGTGGTGACCCTTCTTTTTGCTGTGTCACTTCACCAGGCTGCTGACCTGAGGAGTTTTGTCCAATGTGATGGTGTTTTAGCAATGTCTTTCCCATGAAAACCTTGGCTGACTTGAAGAGCACTACTGTGAGCTTGGGCTGCTGCTTGTAAGAGGTTATCAAAGCACTTGGTCTTTGAGGATCACAGAGACAGTTGTCAGTGGGTGTGATGACTCAGGAAGGCTCAGCAGATGACAGGGAAGCTAGGCTTGAGCTGACCAGTACTCTACCAAACCCTGTGTGGTGCCATGGGTGAGGGCTGGCATGGCTCTGGGTCTTGCATAGGTCCTGCTGCTGGTCCTGGTGGGACCCTGGGCAAACTGCTCTTGATTTCTGATGTGTCATGTCTCTGCCACAACCCTAGTTCTGCACATGCTCTTCAGGATTTCTATCCTAAACCTTTTCATGTGAATAACCAAGATGAAAATAGTTGTACCTGAGCATTTCTCAATTCAACAAATTCATTTTATCCCTTTCTGAATCATAGAGGGGAAAAATTGTCTGAGCTGCAGCTGTGGAGGATGTCAAACTGGCATTAAAACTTCTTAAAACGAGTGGTGCAAACTGGAGCCATGTATAATGCTGAGTGGACAACTCTGCAGCTAAAGTGCAATAAATTATCTAGAGCTTGAGCATTGAGGACCATCAGTCATGTGGTTTCCAAGAAACTGAAAGTGTAGTCTGAGAAATGATTTGCAGAGAAAAACTCCATGACAATGTCAGGAAAAATAGCACATTTAAACTGAGATCTGTGAACTAACATGGCTTGGGCAGCACACTTGGAAAATACACTTTTTTTTTTCCTAGGTAAACAACCCCTGTGGTTTATCTAAATTCCTGTCCTGCCTCCAAAGTTAGTTCCTTTGAAGGATAATGAATGAGAAACAAGTTAAGACCAGGTTGTAAGTGACTGTCTTACAGGATCCCCAGGGGTCTAGGGCCACTTAGAGAGCTCCTGTCCCTGCTCTCTGCTGGCTGAGGCAGGCTGCTCAGCAGAGCAGAAGAAAGGCTTTTTACCTAACAATTAATTTGCGTGACAAGACGTGGTGAAAAGAAAACAGCAGCAGAAGAAAGGAGCTTCCTTTGTTGCTTGTTTATTCTTGAAACATGCTCTGTACACCTGACACGTTTGCTGGCTTCATTCTGGATCTAATGCAAGGAATTGGCACAGTCTTACTACTGTGGTTAATTTTAAATGCAACAAGATCACGCTCCGGTACTTGACACATCTCTGAGAGCAACATCATGACACTGTTGACACTGAATGTTCACTAATGGCACCTGCTGCCAAACTTAAATGTAAAATGAGTGGGATAACAACAGCAGCATTAAAAAAACTTCATTCAAGGGAGCATTTAAAATTTTATCAGGTCTAACTGGCACAGTAGATTTGTAAATGTGGAGAATATCCAGTTTCCATTGCTTACTCACAAGCTTCAGTGTTCAAGCCAAGTACAGCTCCATCCCCAGTGGCAGGGAAAGCCAGAGGTACAGCAGCCCAGTGCACGGGCAAACAGGGATTGTGGTGCCTGTCTGGAGTCATTCAAGGACCAAGCTCCTGTTAGTTTTTCTCTTCTAAGCTAAAGCTTGGTTATTGGGTAATTAATTGTCTAAAAACAGTTATGTAGATATTTTAGAATATATCACTTTAGCTTTTCAGTCAATAAAATAAAATATAATAGCATAAAATGAAAATCAAAGTTCTATAAATAAATATGGCTGAGTTAATCATTAGCTAATGATCTGTTTGTGAGGATGTCAGCAGAAAATAATTACTCCTTTCTGTGCTGTGGCTGTGAACATTTTTAAGTGTGGATGCAGTTAAATCAGTTTAAATGTTCTCCACAAACATAGCTATAGTATAAACACTTCATACAAATAGAAGTTCATTCACACTTTTGCTAACACAAGCTACGTTCCTAAAAAACCACTCCTAATAAAATATTTATTAAAAAAATTGGTGGGTTTAAAAATACATACTTAGTCCTGACCCTAGAAGTCTGACTCTAGAAGTAGCAGGACCAGGTATGATCAGAGGTCCCGTTTTTGAAGGTGGTGAGAAGAGGATCAGACTGAAAGTGGGTTTTTTTTTTTTTTGTACTGACATTTAAAATCCTGCTCTCTCCTGGGAGGAAACCATTGTAGAAGTAATCAACATGGTTTGAGTCCTGATGGTTTTCCAATATCTGTATATCAATGGCATTTGAAATTTAAACATGCCCAAATGTTTACATTTTTATTTGGGGGAAGGTTGAGGTTTTTAATTTTTTTTTAAGCGGTTCTACTCACAGAAATAGGCTTTGCAGAACTTCAAGTAGTCATTGGGGGCTGGAGGATAAGAAAGGAGAAAGAAAATCTTTTTTCCTCTTTGTATGACTTGCAGTGGAAATCCTGAGTGGGGCTTTGCTGTACAACCTCAATTCAGTGATGATGATAATAAGTTCCTCCAGTTGTTAAGTACAGCTAATAAAGTTGAAAAACACCTTTTGAAAAATGATTAGGTAGATAATAAAGTATGTCAACTTGAAAATATGCATTCTTCATGTGATGACTGGAGATAGTTTATCATTTTATGAGTGACACATCCATTTATAAATATTTATTCTCTCCAGTGGTACTGATAAATCTTTTGAGCCTGTAAGCCCATTGATACACACACAGTAATATAATTTGTCTTTCCAATGCATTTTATTTATTATTGACTAATTGCCTGCCAGATTGTAAATATGATAGGGGTGGCATTGTGCTTTGATTAACTGTATGTTAAAGTACCCAGAGGAGTTTAGATCTAGCTCTGAGCAAAGACATCCAAGGCAATAAATTGTATATTTTGAAATCAGCTATGCAGTGTGGAGCTGCAGCGCTAGTTAAACAAGCTGAGCAGAGGCATTTTCCAGCGCAGTTTATTTTGATTAATGGGTTCCCAAAAGCCTCTTGCTGCTGTTTACAATGGATTTGCTGTAATATTTACAATAAACTGGGGTTAGTCAAGAGTTTTAATGTACTTCAGCAGGTTACTTGCACTTCACAAACTTGGGGCAAGAAGTACAGTGCAAAGTCCAACCAGTAAATGCTTTGTCCTTCTCTTTTGAGCACACGTGTAGTTTTTTATTTTCTTCTCTTTCCCCAGTTGTCTCCCCTCTCAGACACTTTCTTAACCACATGTTTAGAACTGGCTTAACACATCTTGAACCATCTATGTGATGACTGGAGATAATTTATCACATTAGAGCTGACACACCATTTATAAATATTTATTCTCTGTGTGGCACTGATAAATGGGCTGAGCAATCGGGCCCCGGGCGAAGGCTGGTGGCAACGCTCCCCTGCTCCTTGTCTTCCCCAAGCACGAGTGGGTCTGGCCCTGTGTGCTCCTGGACAGGCTGGGGACACAATCACAGCAACATCTCTTGAGTAACTCCATCAAAAGACTTTGAGTCAGGACCTTGTTAACTAGCTGTTCTCGAACATCCTGGGTGATGAAATTGAACGTGTCCTGCAATACAAAAGCTGTAGCAGCCGGAAGTTTTCTAGCTGGGCAGCCCTTGACACCCATCAAAAACACATATGCTTGCTCACGCCTTCATTTTTGTATTTTGGAACTAAAAACAACAAATGTTATTGTCCTGTCCAAAGAAAAATTCCTCTGTGGAAGCTGCTTGCCTGAGGTAGGGCACAAGATGGGTGATGTGTTCACTGACTGCTGTGTTTTGCCCTGCCTCTGCCTGCAAGGAGCTGCCAGCCCCTCAGCTTGCTACCTCTTTTCTGAAAATTGAGCTAGTTTGTCAGGCCATATTTATAGCCATGTAATTTGACAGAAATTCTCTTGTAATTAGCACCCACTAATCACTGTCAGTAATGTTAGTTAGCTAATTGTACCTTGGGCATTAAAAAACAAAGCAAACTCAGACCCAATACATAATTTTGTTGAAATAGATGAAATAGCAGAATGTGTGTGTTCTCCAGGGGGATGTGGCCAGGGAGAGGGTGATGTGTGCTGTCATCCTCATCTGAGTCCTGTGGAAACATCTCCCTTGGGGACCTTCTGGACCTTCTTCAGAGTTCTTTGAACCTGATCTTGTGGGGTAGTTTGTGGATGGTGCTTTGTAAGCAGGCAGGAGGAGCGTGAACTTTGCAGGACTGGTGCAAGAAATTGCAGGATTAGAGAGTTTCAGAGGCAAAAATGAGCAGGAGCCAGGAAAAAATATTGTCCTGGTGGATGGTGCGAGTCAAGGAAGGATTTAGCATTTCCAAATGGGAGAAACGATCTTATTAAGATTTTTAAAAAATGCTCATTTCTTTACACATAAGGAAAAAGTGAGTGTCATTGTCCAGAGCTGCTGCAGCAGCCTTTCCTCCACGGGTGCAGGATAATCTAGCTCTCTTTGATTTCCTTTATGCTTTCCAGTGGATCTAAGATGTAATTAATTAATTGATTTTTGCTGCCAGTCCCCTAATTAACACTAAATAAAAATTCATGCCAGGGTTAATAGCTTTAAAGGTTGGAGGCAGGAGCTTCTGCTGCTCAGGTCTGTTGTCCATTCTGCAGTGCATTTGGGTTATATTCCCTGTCATGCTTTTAATTCCTAATCAATTGAAAGTTAATTTAATTCTTAACCGAAAGGGAGCAAAAAATGGGTTACTGTTATGCAACTGGTTTTGTTTTATGGCCTTTAGAGGGCTGCTTTCATAGCACAGTTATAATACCACTGCAAACTGGAGTAGCACAGTAGAGACCCCATCCTGGTGTGTAACACAATCCCCCAAACCAGTGAGATTTATACTGTGGACAGACCTAAACTTGTGTTCCTGATACTTACTGGAAAGCCTGTGCTCTTTCTTGTAGTGGACAATTACCATGTGGATACATTATGTAGTATTTGTACAATGCTTTGAGGATATGAAGTGCTAAGTAATATTATGTGCAGTCTAGTGGAAGTTTACTAACAAAAGGTCAGGTCATTTTTATCCATTAGCTCTTACCAGACAACAAAATGGCAACTGACTAGACAGAATTATTGAAAATATTGCTTTATGTGTTGGTAAAATGAATTATCTGAACAATTGTACTCCCTCATGGGAGCAGGAATGTTGAAATGCCTCTGAGACCTAGACTGAGCCTGGGGAAGGTGGCCAGCCCCATACTCCTAATTTGGGCTTCTGGCTTTTGGTAAGCCATTAAAGCCTTGAAAATGTCCCAATAAAATTGATACAAAAACAGTAAAAATGTTCTCTAGTTGTCTTAAAAAAGGAAAGAAAAATAGGAAAGCAATTCTCCTTTTGACTGCTGCTTTCCCATTTGTGTCCCTCTGACTTCCTGGCTGTATGTAGGAGAGTTGCTGAAGCTTCTTCTAAAGCATCTCAAGAAGATTTTGAGAACTAACACAAACAGTGAAATACGGTTCTATTTGACAAAAATAAAGTTTGATAAAGATGTCTACAGAGTGGCTAGGTGACATTGCCTACATTATTTCCAGTCAATGAAGAATTTAGCTTTTGAGGAGGGACCAAAGCAGTTCAGATACGAGTGAGAACACCCAGAGCAAATATCTTGTAATTCTAATTGTTGTCCATTGTGCTTGGGCAAACACATGGGAGAGATCATGTTTAAAGGGGTTTTGTGTTCTCCTAGTTGTTGTTAGCAGTGCTCTCCTCCAGAAATGAGGAAGTGTTTGTCTTCATTGATTCTCTTCTATTTTCCACTGCCTGGTGTTCTCACCTGCACTTATGCCACCTCAGTGTCAGCAGCTGTGCTGTGGTGCATCTCAGAGACCTTCAGTTGCCTGGACTCGACACTGTGCTGAGCAATGGGAAAGTCAAACTAAAATCCCTTCTCTTTTTTTTTAGTCTCTTTCAAGATATTTGTAGCACTGAGCAGCCTAGAAAGAAAAAGAAGCAAGAAACCTAATTTCAAATAAATGAATAAAATATGTTTTGTCCAGTCCATCCCTTATAGGCTTTGAAACATTATGGTTTTTTTTAAGCAAGGGAGGCTTGCAAGGTGTTTGCAAGAGTGTAGGATGCTCTGTCTCAGTTGGGATTGCTATAGCTGATCCCCAAACGTTCAACTCTGATTTTCTTTTTTTTTTTTTTTTTTTCTTTTTTTGGTATCAGCTTCATTCTTTGGTCCAATTGAAGTATCAGTTCCATGCTCTTACTTTCATGATCTGCTGCTCGTTTGCTTCTCTGTGCAAATGCTGTGCTCAGGATACTGTTCCAGCCTTTAGCCTTGGCCATACTAATACAAAATGCAGATGATAAAAGCCAGTGTAACAGAAAAGATGTCCCAGGGAGAATACAAACCATGACAAAATAAGAAGGAAGCAGATGGTTAGGTATTAAACTGCAGTAATAAAATAACATCTGGCAGAATATCACACACACGCACTGATGCCCATCTGAAGAGTGCACTGATTTAAGTAATATGTTTCTCATTTTGGTGCAATTAACACCAGAATTTGCATAGCAAACAGTGGCAGAGTACACAGAAGCTTCTTTTGAAAAATGCAATCCAGATATGTCTTCTCTACAAGGAGATTGGCCAAGGCAGACTCTGGTGGCTTTCTATACTGTGGTGTAAAGCAATTAATGAGTCATACCTTCCTGCTGGCCAGAGGAGCCATTGTTCTGGTTACATGCAGCCTGGCAGATGTACTTGTTTGCAAGGCTGGAAATTAAAAGATAAAAGAGGGATAGCATTTGACCAAGTGGAACACGGCTCCACCCTGTGCCAGAGAGAGAAGGATGCTCTACAGACTAGGGAGATCTCTAAAACCCCGTGCAGGCAAATCTGACTGCCTCAGATCCTCTCCCAAATTTCACCTTGTGTGAGCTAAGGAAAGAGAAACCTCGGGGCTGGGTTTTTCAAAGGAAGTTGGAGGGAAGATGAAATCCCTGCCTGGTTTAGCAAGCCACATGGCACCAAATACCCTGCAGTCAATTAGGTTGTACCTTTCACAAGCCCTGACCTGCCCACAAACCAAGCCCAGGGCCTGAGGAGGCTGATGAAAGAAAGTTTAATTTGTGTTGCTGAGCATGTGGAGTATTGACAAAGAGATGCACTGGGAAAGCTGCTGGTAGGAGCAATGGAGAGCTGCTGGGTGGCCCGGGTAGAGCTAGGTTGGTGACACTGTACTCTCCCCAGAATGGTCCTCTCTGCCTTTGGGACCATTAGCAGGGCATGGTGCTGCTCCATGGTGGAGCTCATGGGCCCCTTCTCCAGCAGCTTTGATGGTACCTTTATGACTGAATGCACACGAATACGGTGATGGGGAGGTTGGAGGAGAGCCATGTGAAGGATTGCCAGCAAGACCCTCCTGCTGTGGACTGGTGTCCTGTGGGGAGAGCAGACAGCTGCCTGCACACAGCACCCTGCACTGGCCAGGTGTGTTTGGTGATGAAGAGCTGGAAGCTGCTTCTGGTGTGCTTCAGGATTGTGCCGCTCTCCGCAGTAGGGTGCAGCGTGTTCACCTCCCTGAGCAGCTTCAGCAGAGGCAGACATTACCATCCTGTGGGAGCAAATACCTGACAAAGTAGACAATGGTTCAGTCATTAAAAGCCCATACAATTAATGGCATGTGGCAGGTACAGGATCACCAGTGGGATGTCCTGTGTTCTGCCCCAGAAAAGGCAGAACCAGATTTCCAGCTGTCAAGGGCTGAACTGCCCTGGAGCTTGGCATGTGTTTCAGTGTAAATGTCATTTCCATTTGGAAACTTCCAGTCTAACTTGGAATGAAAGTGATTTAGTTTTGAAACTCCCTGGGATATAAGAGATTTACAAAAGAAAAGAGGCATTGGAAGATCTTTGCCTCCATATACTTTCTTGTCCCCAGGAGGGAGGTGGATGGCAAACACTTGTCCTCAGCTCTGCCATGGCAAGAGGGGAAGGGCACAGAGACCCCCCTGGCATGGGGAAAGGCTCTGCCAAATATACAGAAAGGTTTGACCACCTGAGCTGGGCCTGGCTGCTGGAAAGTCATGTCCATTGGATTGTCTCAGTGTAATTGGCCTTTGTGGTGTGGGCCCAGCATGTCACAGCTGGCAGCTGTTTTGCCTGCCCTTTGCAGAACAGGCAGGCTGGCCAAGCAGCCTGCAGTATTTCAGGGAAGGGAAAGTGTATTTCTTTCTGTTTTGTTGTGTTCAGTGAAAGGCCTGATCTCGCTTCTTTTGAAAAGGGTGACAATAGTCCCATTGATTTCCTTAGAAGAAAGGAGTGAGAACATATCTAAAGTTCTTCTTCTTTCAATAAAATGGAATAAAAGTGGTCTTTCAACACACCTTTATTCCATTTCCTTCTGCTTTTTGTACAGGGGTTATCTTCTGGAAGCCTGCGTAGCCCCATGCACAGGCAGATGCAGATTTTGACATGAGCCCCTGAATGTCATCATATTTTAAGTGTGAATGTAGTGATTTACTTCCATCAAGTACAGTGCTTAGGTCAGGTGGTATCTACTTTTCTATGACTATCTTTACAAGTAGGAATAATGAGGATGCTCTTCTGGTGTATGTATTTCTTAGAGCACTAGAAGATCTAGGACACTGACAGAAAGAGCTGAGGGGTGTCTGAAACCTAGAAAGATATTTATGGGTGGAAAGGGTTATTTGCATTAACAGTAATGTGCACTACCACAGCATTTCTGAGGAGTAACAATAGGCAGAATTTTGCAGTTTTAGGGATGCAAACAGCAATCTTTTTGCTATCATTAATTGTCTTGAAATCAGATTTCCAAAGGTACCAGCCTTAATTTGGTTTGCTCTTTGCTGGGGATTCCCTGGGAGCGTCGGTCTCCAATAGATCAGGAAAGTAACATGCACTGTGGGCTGAGTCTCAAGCACAGTGGGAATCTCTCTCTCCTCCTCAGTGGGCTTTGGATCAAACCTTTGACTCTAAAATAGATGTTATTAGAATAGCTCTAAGTCTTATTTCTAAGGAAATACTGCATTTAAGACAGTATTGCTGCCTGAACCAGGGACTGAATGCCTGTTCTGCAATCTGCTTGCTCCTGTCACTGGACCACCTCCTCCCTCTGCCAAACTGCAGTGCTACAAGGATATAGCAGCTTTCATCTGCATGAATGGACATTCATGGTTCAGGTATCGTGCTCCCACATATTCTCAAATGTCCATGGCTGCACGAGCAGAGCTGAGAAAGAGCCAACATCCTTCCTGGAATGACTCCATCCTGAACTGTACAAGTGTATCTCTGACCCAGAGACCCTGGAGTCAATGAGCTCTTTTGGCTGCAAAATCTCACACTGAGCACACAACCTTTACCTTTGCTGGATTCCTGCTAGGTTTAAACACCCATTTTAGTGCAAAATTGGGCTCTGATTGTGTCTGAGGAGCAGGCTGTGGGGTGAATGTGGAAATATTTGCAGAAAAATTGCCTGTTCCGGGTAGTTTTACTTAGGTTTTGCATTTTCCTGGGTTACTTTCTGAAGTTGGTTTAATTTCCTATGTGCTGCTTGTATTTTGCTTATATGTCTTCTCTTCAGCCTCCCTCAGTGATATCCTAGTGCCTGCCTTCTCAAGAGTAATAATAATAATAATAATAATAGCTGCAATATATTTAATAGCTACCCACTGCCAGCCTCTCTCAGCCTGCTCCACACATTCCCCAAGGTACCAGATGCATAATGCATTTCCCAGCTAGAAATCAGACCTTGCTATGAGCTGCTCTCTTGAAAAAACTCCTTCCTAGCAGGCTCCCTGGCTCTGGGGGAATTAGCAGGGTGTGCAGAGGCACCAGGAGAGGTGTTTCCTTTCTCTTTGTGGGTGTGAAGCACAAGGCTTGGAGCTACATCAGCCGCTGCAGACAAACGAGGTCATCTTTGCAACCCAAAGAAGAGCTAAAATTACATGTCGTGTCTGCAGGGGCACTGATGGGACATGTCATCCTGTCCTCAGCCATCCAAGCCAGTGAGGAGAAGAGGTGCAGGGATGGAGCTGGGTGATAGAAGGGAGATTTTGCTATGAGAAACAGGAAAATGCAGAAACCAGTGTAGCAAGAGCCTGAATGAAAGATATCTGTTAAATCTTTCTATGATGAATTCAACCCAACTAATCCAGGCTGACCAGAAGCACCTTGGAGTGGCCAACTGGACCATTGAAAGGCCCCAACCTGACTAGCATCCTGCTTGATCCTAAAAAAAGGGTGGATATGAGGGCCATGGGGGGTGGGGTTTACATTTACATTAATGGTGATCTCTTCAGGAATCAGTAACTAATTTTGTTATTAGTTTATTTGGCTTTATATACAAGAGTGATTTAAAGCAATTTGCTCATACAAATTTCTGCACCTTCTGATGTCATTCAGGATAGGCTTCTTTTACAGAGGAGAAACTCATCAATTGACTTGCTGAAGGTTTAATTAAAAAGAAAAATAAAAAGAAGGAAAAGAAAAGGCCATGGTAGAGCTGGGAAATGAACCCAGGAATGTTGACTTTGAACTACATGAAACCAGTTGTACTACAGTAGCACGCTCGGTACTTTTGCTTGGTTTTCAGCCACAACTTTAAAGTTTGGCCAACAAAGTTAAGAAGTCAGGAGGGGGGTAATTTTTATTCTTCAGATGAAGAGACAGAGAAATCTAAAAGCCTGGTGTTCACAATAACTTATTATTGCTCTTTATTTGATACAGTGACTCATATAGCACATAGCTTCGGGAGCAGGTTTGGGGAAAGCTATAGCTGAAAACACAGCCAGCTGTAAAAAGCTAGCCATTTCCTACAAAGTATCTACTTCAAAAGAAGAAAATAGATGTCTCCTTTTCTCTATCCAAAAAAGTCACTGTAGAAGCAGCTTTCTTTTGTTATCTTCCAATAAACATCCCTCTGTAATAGTGGAATTTAATGCTGGGGGTGTGTGTTTCTCACCACTGCTTCCCCTTACAAAAGAGCTAATCTGTCTTGTGCTGGGAGAAGGCAAATGATGTCATGTTTCCTGTATTTCAGCCTACTTTCCAGCTGCTGCAGAAAGGCAGGGCTATAGGTAAACATTTCCCCCTGCAAGAGCAGAGTGGGAGCCGCCTGCCTCTGCCGGGCTGGGGCTGTGCTGGGGAGCAGCGGGACGGTCACAGCATTTCTACCTGATGGCTGCGTGCCAGCCTGGCTTGGCTGGTTTTCCCGTCGGGCTGCCTGACTTCATCCCTGCAGGGGGGGGCAGCCCAAGCACCGGTACCGGGATGAAGCGGGCCGGGATGCGCACCCGGAGCCAGCACCCTCCTCACGGGTGTCCTGTCCCGGCCCCCGCACGGCAAGTCGGGGCGCCCAGCCTTGGCACAGCCCGGCACGGAAAGCTTGCAGAGCACCGCCCAAACTAGTTTTTACTTCCAGCCAGAGAGTCCTTGACATTCATTAAAGCTAAATTCACTCTCACATTTTAATCAATGAAATGGAAAAACAACAGAACAGGAATGCATAAGCAAGTCTGACGCCTTTTTTTTTTTTTTCCCTTTTTTTTTTTTTCCCTTCCCTATCAGCAGTCTAACAAGCTCAGGATAAGACCCGCCTGCGTGCTGGATTCACCCAGGCAATTATCATAAATACAGATTGAATAATTATGCATGCGAAGACCCGTCTGGTACCTGCCACATGCAATGACTCAATCCGTGTGCAGGTGCATGTGGCTGCCTCCTGCACCCGCCGCCGGCCGCTCCCCTCGCACAGCGGGGCCCAGGTGCCTTCAGCCACCAGGGGAAAATTCAGCTCTTGCCACCATGTCGCTGTCTTGCCTCCCCAAAGACAAGGCTGAGTGCTCGGAGTTTGGAGAGGGGAGGCACGGTGCACTGAACCTTGGAGCCCTGGGCTGACCACGCACTGGGTGCAAGGAGGCCCCCGGGACCCCCTGCCCTGGTGCTGTAGGGCTGCAGACGGTGGCTCTACCCATCCCTCCAGCCACTTACTGCACCCTGCTTTACACTGACCGCACTTCAGCAGTGCAGCCTTTGAAGGAGGGGTGCAATCTGAAGCCTCGCATTCCCCCATCGTGTTGACAACAGCCTTTCCTCAGGGAATTTCTGCCCCCTACCCCCAGGAGAGCTGCCTGCAGCCCCACGGCTCTGCTGCCTGCAGCTTTGCTTCTCTGTAAGTCTGCCCCTTGCCTCTGTACCAGCAGAGTGTGACTTCCCTTATGTTTTATACCTTGAGTGCAATACAAGAAAATAAAAATGAGTAACCGCTTATTTCCCAGCCATGGATGGAGCAAAAATTTTGATGAATGGATGGACTACTTGCATGAAAAAGAGCATGAATAATTTGCAATGAATAATAGTCAAGTGTTACTTTTTTTTCCCACTCATAAATTGCTTGCAATTTTTTTTCCCCCTGAGCTGTTAGTCACTAGAGCAAATAGAAAGCAGCTTGTTGGAGCATTTGTTCTCTGCTACTCTGAGCTGTGGTTAGCCATGCTGGTCACTCTGATTGGTGGGGAAACTTGTGCTAGCAAGTTTCTTCAGTTTACACCTTGAGGTTCCTGGGGCTTTGCATGTATTTCTTTCACAAGCAATGGCAGATGCTGAAAAAGCTGTTTGTTTGCTACTGTTTAAAATTCAGACATTATTGCTTCTACAAGTCTCAACCAATATTGGAGCTTGACAGAGACCTCGGTTAAGAATGAAGTATTTTATGAAAAATACATACAAAGTTTTGTGCTGCTGCAGAGTCACAGTTCACCGTTTCCCCCCATCTTTGTGGAGTTTTGCTGTTAAAAAATAACATGCCTGCCTATATGGAAAAGTTAGGTGGAGAGTGAGGAAGGGAGCTATGGGGCATGGGTGAGGCTGTCCCTCACCTCTGTCACTATTTGTCCTGCCTGTATTTATATAGCACGTTGCCTCTTCTGATCTGCTCCTCTGAGCTGCTCACGTGGAAGAGCTGGGACTTGGATTCTGGCCTTTCACTCCCCTGCCTTTCATCACCTTTGGTAACCAACACAGTGCACAGTAGAATTAAAACCCAATCCTGTCCCTCCAGTGTAACCTCTGTCCCTTTCCTCCATGCTTGGAGTGCCTGTGCAGTGGGGACAGGCTGTGGGAAGGCTGGCAGGAGGAGAGGTGATTCCCACTCTGTGTCCCCTTCCCTGTGCATCCCTGCCCCGCTCCAGCAGCTCAGCACAGGGGAAGGACAGAGGGTGGCCCCTGACTGGAGGATGGCTCTTTGCACCTGAGCTGCTTCTCACCTTGCGTTTTTCACCTCAAAATGCTCCTGAATAAAACCTTACCCTTACACAAAGCTAGTGTGTAACACTGCCCTGCCTTCACCCAGCTTCTGTGGGTAAGCTGATGCCAGGAGAAGGTAAGTGATGTGCCAGTGGTCACTGGGTCATGACCAGGCACCAAGGGACATTCACTGCAGTCCAAGGTATTTTGGGATCTCTCCCCCACCTCTCCTATTTTTTGTTCCTTTTCCATTGACCTATTCTAATCAGCTGAGATATTTTCCCTTTTTTGCCTTTGCCTTGAACTCGAAGCGGTGTGAAGGACTGACCTCTCTTTCATGTACATGATTGCATTTTAAACTTTAATAGCTTCCATACCATTTCCTAGGAGGTGCTCTGCTCAGCTGAAGGTCTGTACATTTCACTCACGTTTAGGGAGCAGCCAGAACGTGATGGAAAAATACAGTCTATCGGGTCATCTCCTGCATGACAGACACTCAAATTTCTACATTTCTTTCTAGGCTGAATATATGTGAGGATGAGTTTAATCTCATAGGGTGCTTATTGACATTATGCAGCTGTAAAGAAACCTGGTTTGCCTATGAAAAAATCAGTGTAATGTAGCTAATGCTAATCAAGAGAAGTCTTAATAATGTGCGGTGATTTCTTAATAGATGCCAGCAGAATAGGCTTAAGGGGAGATAGTGAAACACACCCACAAAACCCTCTTTTGCTCTGTCATAATCCCTCCTCTGAAGTGCAGAGGCATATTGGATTTCTGGGTGTGTGTGTCTGCAGGGTTGGCAAGGGAAATCAAAGCAATTGAGATTACAACAGTTCTGTTCATCCTAAACTGAATGTGGGGTTTTTCTAATGTTTCAAGTTCAATGACTTATTTCCTCTTACTGCCTCTTTGACTAACCATGGCCTTTCTTGCAGTAAAGGGAGACAGCTTGGAAACACAAGGAATGATCTGGGAAGAGTGGTCTGTTAACACAGATCCCAGAATGGAGAGGTTAAAGCCCAAATGACTTCCTGGTTGTGAGATATGTGAATTATTAGCTCCTGGGTGGATAGCTCTGTTATGAACTTTGATGTTATGAACTTTGATGTGACAGTAGCTGTTCAAAGGAATGAAAAAAGGATGTGTGAGAAGTCTGCAAAAATCAGAATAAGAGCTTTTAGCTTATAGACTCTCTCTTTTTTTCTCTTGGTGGAGTTGTCTCTTCTCAGAGGCAATTAACTGCATCTAGGAGAGGCGTGAGCTGAGGTTTGTTCTTTGCTTCTGTTGTTGGAATATCACAGAATCATAGAATACCAAGTTGGAAGGGATCTCAAGGATCATCTGGTCCAACCTTTCCTGGCAAAGTTACCAGGTTTAGCAATTAGTTCAATTGATATGCAAAGTGTGGGGGAGACACTGAGTCAGAAGTTTAGCCCATTCCTAACATCACAGGGAAAGCAAGTGAACACTCCACTGAAAAGTAACTGCTTGTTGCCTGGACAAATTGCCATGTTCTTAAATTGCCTTTATTCATACCAATTATGCTATGGTGAAAGCTCACCCCTCTTAGAAAAACTCCTGGCTGGACAGTCCCTCTGGTACTTAACCTGGGTTTTCTAGACCCTGATGTTTCCCACTGCCCTGGGGACAGCCCCTGTGGTGTTGGTGGGGTGGGGAGGACACCCCTGCAGTGAGGGGATGACACCCCATTGCTGCTCTGTGGGTGAGGGTGCAGGGGGAGGGGGCATGGCTGCATTGCCGAGCTCCTCACCACCTCTCAGCAGCTCCTCCCATTTCCTGACCATCCTAGGAAGGGTACAAAGGACTTCACGCTTGGCTGTGGAGCAGAAGACAAGAGCTGAGGCTGGAATCCAACTTGTGGTGGATAAAATGCTGGAGCGGTGAGCTGGTCCCCACAGGACCCTCCAGACCACCTCTAAGCAGCAGCTGGATTTGCTCCCAGCCCCAGCTGAGATGAACAGCATTCCAATGCTCACCAGCAGCCCACTGTTGCTTCTCCTCTTCCAGCTCTTCCCTGGTCACACCAAAGGCTTCAGCCTGTTCCATTTACTTTTTGATGTAAATCCAGGCGGGAGGGCACTTTGGGGTGGGCAGTGAGGAGATTTGCTGGAGCCTCACGTTGCAGTGGGAAAGCCTAAGTCGAGGGTCAGCAGTGGCAAGAGATGTCTGGGTGACCTCTGGTTCCTCTGCTGTGAGAGGGGTGTTGGGGAGCAATGGATAAGTAATTCATTCCCACCCACCAGGGAGAGTGCCCTGGCAGCACAGCACAGACACCCACAGCACAGCATTGCAGGAAGAAAGGTGGTGGGTATACAAGATTTAAAGACAGGATGCACAGCCCTACAGGAGGGATGTGTGAGATGGATTCTGAGTGGGATCTGAGCAACGTGCCTCTTGGGCTGGATTTTTGCAACTTTCTTTTGTTTGTTTTTTAAGCCACAAACATTCAACACCATCGATGGTTTTCCATAATTTCAAGACACCTTTACTCTGGCTGGCAAAAATCCGGCAGGGCTGCAGGGCACAGCAGATCTCTCTCCTCAGGATTTGTCTGAGGGATAATCTTTTCAGTGCTCCCCACACTGTGGCAGTTGCTGTCAGTCCTGCAGATGGGATGGGACAGAAGTTGGAGAAGTACTTTGCAAATCTTTACTTTTGGGATGCTCACATCTAGCCCAGCTCTGACTTTTGTTTTTTCTTCTACTTTTAAACAAGAACAGACTTCAAGAAGAAAGCATCCATCCCAAATGAACCATCACCAGGGCTCATACCCAGCTCCCCAGGGTAGCCTCTTGCCAGTCTGTCTTTTTCAGCATGGTCTTTTGCAATGGTGGTGATGGACTTGTTATCTTGTCTTTGTATTAAGATCCCTTTGCTGAGCACTGAGGTTGGAGCAAGCCTGGAGGGGTCCTTTAGCCTGTCCCCCCCCCTTCCGAGATAGCAGTAATTTTATACCCAGACCTTTCCTGATGGACATTTGTCCAACTCACACTAAAGAGCACCCAGAGATGAGCATGGTGTATCAGTGGTTTCTCCACATACTAACCTTAAAAGGTCTAATCTGAAATTTCTTCCTTTTTCCTCTGCAGATTGGAAGGCAGAAGAGCTGAATCATCCCCCGAGAAGACATTTCCCACAGCAGATGTTATGCCATGTGATCCTGCTATCTCTTGCAGTCGTTGCTGGAGGAGCTACTGTGTCACTCCAAGGCCTGAATGAAGATAACACAGTCCCATTCCTCCAGTCGCATTGCTGCAGCAGAGATAAACTCAGCGTTTGCTGCAGAACAAGCATCAGTAAACTCTATTTGGAAGCAACCCTGTCTGTGTTGAGACCTTACCTTTGAAAGGTGATAATGTGAAAAACATCCTGCTACATTTTGCAATGAAGATCTATTTACACACCTTATCTGGGCTCCGTCCTGTCCTTCCGAAGGCTGTGCCTTCTGGGGTGACTTCCCTGTGCTTTTCCCTGGCACTGAGTGCCAGCCTTATGCCAATGATCTTGTATGGGTGTTTATGAGGCCTAAATTCAGTTCCCATTTCTGTTACATATTGCTTGTGATTTAAAGCAAGTCACTTAATTGTCTTGTTCCTCATGTGTAACAATTCTGCATTTTCCTCCCCGTTGTCTGCCTGCTTTCTGTGGATCAAATGGTGGTCTGGGCAGGGCTTTCCTGGGTGCAGGTGCCTAGGCAGACTGTTTTGAGCCTACAAAGTACTTTGGATTTAAATACTTGGATACAAAGTACTTTTGGATTTGGAACTAAAGATATGTCAGTTTCTCCCTGCTAGCTGCTAACCAGACTGAGAGCTTTGTGAGCTTTTCTGCGATATTTAAATCCCAACTTCTTGATTTAGCTGATTATGTGAGAATCTTGGCTCCTGGGGTTTTTGGGGGAGTTTTATCTTTTAAAGGTACATCACTAGCACCAGTGCAAAAAAGAGCCAGAGAGTGATGTCCCCATAATGTGATGTGTTCATAATTCTGAAGAAGTTTGGGCTAATCTCATTAATTTCCCCAGGCTCAACTCATCAGTCTTGTGCATGGGATGGACCAGTGCAGAACCAGTGCTGGAGCCAGGGGAGAAGCTATTTTTCCTGCCTGCAAACCAGCTGAAATTTATATGTATCCATCCAACACACAGTGGAGGCAAAAAAGTCATCAGTGAGCCAAACCAAAAAAAGCCAAGTCCTGCCAAAAGCACCAAAGGCCGAGGGTCCGGGAGGCAGCGCTGGGGGATGTGCTCAGGGCAGGTGTGCAGCAGCCAGCACTGAGGGGCTTGGAGCTCAGGGGTGTAACAGAGCACAAGAGGTTCCTGGAGCTGACCAGATCAGCATAAAAACTGAGTCCCAGCAGTTTCCTGTGGACAGCTTCCTACTCTGGAGCATGCATCTTAATAAATGGTTCTCTGTTTTGTTACCTAATCTATTTACCTGCTGGCACAATGCATATATTGGGTATTAGGAAATAGCATCTGGGAAAAGTAATATATACATATTTAACAGAAGCATTTTAGTGCCCAGAAAAGTTAAATCTCTCCATTCAGGTTTCCCTCTGGGTCCTGCAAAACAGCCACAAGAGCTAAAAGTAAGTTATGTATATGTGCTATCCTACATTAAAGAAGCTACATTCATATCTTTCATTCTCAGCCTCTGCCGCCTCCTATTCATTTTACAGTCTAGACTGTTTAAAAATATCTTGTTACTGCTTTTTTTGTATGGGGAAAGGGCACTTGTGAGACAATGCACTGAACTGGAGGTTACACAGGTTTTGTGCATGTTGGTGCATGATAACAGGAGAGGCTCCAGCAAGCTCCAATATATAATAAACTGTGAAGGCATAAATTGCATATGATGAAACCTTTGATGGTGGGCTGTTAGGAATTCCCAGTGCAACATGCCACACCACCTTTTACATCAGCTCTAACAATGCCACTGCCAGACTTGTTGGCTCCAAGGGGTTAATTATATATTATGGACGAAAACAACACAAGGATGCTTGTTAATACTCAAATCATGGCATGGTAACCCTGGGTGACTCCCTTACTGCTGCTGCCAATTTGCAACACTCACCTGGGGCAAGATAGGAAAAGGCTTGTCATTCCTCACCCCCTCAACTCTCTTCCCCTCCTCCTTGCTGTTTTTTTCCTATTTGCAACACCAATTTGCTTGTCAAGGCAGCTGACAGGTGAAAAGTCTACCTGATTATTGACATTTTAAGGTCAAAAGAAATTGAATTCATCTGCCACAGGTGGCAATTTGCAGGCAGTGCTGGTCCAGGGCAAACACAGACGAGGGGCAGGTGAGGCAGGCAGAGGAATACTTAGGGGAGTGATAAAGCAAGGGGGATAAAGGGGGTCAGAGAGAAGGTTTTTGTTCCTTGGGCTAGTGGTGGGAGTGAGAAGCCTGAAGCCTTGCCTCTCTGAAAAAACATTGGCTGGGAAAGCTGGGTAATGCCTTTTGATGCACTGAGAAGGGGCTGGCTGTTACCCTCTCCTTTTGCTACCCTGACTCCAGGAGCTTGAATGGTTTTTATCTGCCAGAAACCAGTGCTGGGACCAGAGAGGTGAGCTGAGATAGGGTGTTTGTCTGAAATGTTACAAACTGAGAGGAGATATCATGCCATGCGGAAAATCTGTAGAACTTCTGAGATACCCATTTTTTTTCAAAAAGACTGTAATTAACTAAATTAACTTCTGTAAACCTGGGATGAAGGTATGCTTTCAGCAGTTGGAGGCATTGTATTTGTATTTTTTTCTTCAAAAAAATAGCTGTAATGAAATGAAACACTAAAAGCTCTGCTTCCAGGTTCCTTTCCTGTCCCACTATGTAATCATAAAGCTGAACTGATGCTCTCTGTTTATGCTGATAATTTTTTCTATCTAGATACATTCTGACTGCAACCAGAGTATTCAAGTTAGCAAAGGTATCTGGCTTCAGCAAACTTATTGCTGTGCAGATCTGGGGCACTTCCAAGCTGAAGCTGGAGTCGAGTGTTTGAGCCATGAAAAAACCGAGAAAACCTTGGTGACAAATGTTGCAGCCAAGTTTTTCTTCATATTTCCCTTATATTAGTATGAGACTTGCCTGGAAGTTTCACGTTGTGGTCCTGGAGAACTCCTCTGCTGCTGGTGTGCAGGGAGGCTGCTGCTTGGGCTGGTGTATGTGGTTGTTGAATGTGACTGGTTTTGGCTTGCAAAAGGGGTCTGTACTGGTGTCTGTGCTGTTCCAGCAAGAGTGAATCAATCACTAGCATGGTGTGGGTCCCAGCAGCTGGTTGGGGAGCAAGTATTAATCTTCTGGAGGTTGAGCTAATTGAACTTAAAAGTGTTTCTAGTGTGTCTGTGTCCATGTCCCCATGCAGCAACTAACTCCTGCCAAAGTCCTGGCAAAGCCTGTCTTAGTCTCTTTCCAGACTGAAGGAATGTTTGATGGCTTAAAGAAGGAAAAAAAATAGAGTAAGGGAGGAAGCCTATAGTAAATAAGACTGTGACCTTACCTGAAGTATTCCTGTGCACTGAATCTAGCCAAGGACTCTTGAATAAAACAAGCTTGAAGTTTCTAGGCCAAGTAGGTTTTGAGATACGGCTCTACGATAAATTGTTAGAGGAATATTTCAAAGGCTGAATTGCACCTCATTTTTCAAAGTCCCATATCTCACAAACACCTTGTCTGATCTGCCACAAATTTTGTCAGTAAATTATCCCCTGGCTACTGATTGCACAGGCAAAGTCTTCAGCAAAAAAAAGCCCCACAAATCTTCACTCTTATCTTAAACACCTCCCTCCACAAGGTAAATCTCCTCCTCCCCTAGGTATTGGCAGAGCTTTTGGGGTGCTTTTTTTTAAAAAAAAATCTGTATAATGAGCACTGCTTAGTGCTGAATGGAAAGGCATGGAGCCTCTGGTCTTGGTCATCTTCCTACAGCCTGTGGTTTCTGGGAATATGATTGTGGAAATCTATGGCCAGGTTTGAATGGGGCTGTAATGCTTCCTGCCCCATAGCTGCCTG
Organism: Hemiprocne comata; assembly: GCA_020745705.1. NCBI lineage: Eukaryota > Metazoa > Chordata > Aves > Apodiformes > Apodidae > Hemiprocne > Hemiprocne comata. The sequence goes on along the minus strand of CM036602.1, from coordinate 6,967,762 downwards.
CTGCTTCTCCATCCCAGGCCTCCTATGGGCTGATGGATGCTCTCTCCAGGGCTGGAGGTGAGGATGGGGCTGCCCTGGCAGGGTGGCACAGCCCCTGTCCCATAGGAGTGGGACAGCACTTGGCAGGGCAGACCCTGCTGGCTTTGGGGCTGCCTGAGGCCACTATGGTGGCTCCCATCACTCCTGGCCCTCCTTTCCCAAACTTTAAAGTTTTAGGGGTTTGTACCACCTATGTCAGACCAGGAAAGGGAGAGAAGGAAGTGATTTAATTTTTCGTGCATGCTGTTTTCAAGTGCTTTATTATAGGGAGCTTGGATAATATAATAATATATATGTATAAAATATATAATATAATATAGGAAGTGAGAAACTTAAAGTATTTGTAGGGTCTTTTATTTTGTGGCTGAACTTAAGGTAAAAGTAGAGCAAAGGAAAAGGCAAGGGGATCAGAGGCAGAAACAACAAATAAGACTAGGACAGCAACTGAGCAGGGAATCAATACTGCTTAGTGTCATCCTCTGTAATTTCTATTCGGAATAATTAATCTCAAGGCATTATGGCTCTCTGGCAAACACATTCTTAGAAGAAGGGCTTGATAAATCTGTCCTTCTATTTCACAGACATGGATAAGCACTTTTTTCTTCCCCCCCCCCATTTGTACGCTCGCAGAGATAAGTCTCTTTTATAGTGTCTGCAGTCAGATCCGCGGGGGAGTTATTAACTGAGCTGGCAGCACTATCCAGCAACAGTGGGACAATGACCCTTTTCAAGTACTTTGTTCTATGACATTATAAGGATTCAAATGAGATAATCATTTAATAAGACTAAAGAAATTTTGCTTGTCTATGCTTATGATGATTATTTCTTTTTTGCACGGGTCTCTTTTAGTATTCCTTTGGCTCCGAAGGAAATACAGCAATCATGGATTATTTTTTCCCATAGCTAGATCCTGCCTGAAGCCCCTCACATTTTCAGTGGTAAAAATTTCAATCGAGGTTCACAGAATTAACAGCTTCTCAGACTTAGATATTTGATCCCTACTCTTACGTGTGAGACACTTGTAATAAATTTACAAAGAAAGCATTGAGGAGATATCCACTACACTGAAACATGAAGGAGGATTTGGGATGGTCTCTTTTAAGATCTTAGTGGTCTGTTAAAGTGTTTTGAAGGCAATATTTCTGAATAACCAAAAGGTAACTGACCTGGGGAAGTGTTGTCCTCTCCAATCAATTATTTCAGCGATTGCTTTAATTTTCAGATTGAAATCCTATCCATCCTCATTACACAGATATAATCAATATCAGTAATTTAGAAAATGGTGAATATCTTCATTAATATCCCGAGTTAAGTGTGGTTTAAAAGTCATTGCATTATTAGCCAGCTATTATTTTGCCACAGTGTGAGAGTTGAGCTGTTTTTCAGAGCTCTGATATGCCTTGCTAACCCATGCCAAGCTGATAATCACCTAAGAAATCAGTGACTAAACAAGCACCACTTCAAATGTTTTTTCACCAGCCATTGTTTTTCTTCAAGCTGCTTCCTAATAGCAGCACTTCTGAGCAGAGCCATCACTCTGCATTTATTAAAAATACTGTTTGCTTGCTTTTTAATGTACATTTCCTCAGCTACCAGCAAAGCTGCTGGGCTAACCCTGTTGCTGCTGACCCTTGCAGTGCTGGGGTGATGTGGAGAGAGCTGCTCCAGGTCTGGAGTTGGGACACACACACCAGTAGCTGGAGATGCTGTGTCCCCCGATGATGTGATCCATGTTGGTGAGCAGTGTCCATGGCAGCACCATGAGCTGAAACAAAGGGGTGGGAGCTCAAGTAATGCAGATATCTTCTGTTGATGTACAACTGTTGTGGGACTAGAAGTAGAAATCACAGGGTGAGGAGGAGTGTGAGCAGAGAGGGTTGGTTACCCATGAGGACTCTGACCAGCACACTGAGGTATATGTTTTCCACCTGGTGGGCCCCTTCTAGTTCCCCTTTGGCTGCTGCAGTGATGGAATGACTATAGGTGGGGGCTATAGGTTAGCAGAGGGAACAGTCTGGTTGGTAGGGTGTATCTGGAAGCTTATGTGGGAAGCTGTCCTACACAGCTTGTGAGATCCAAGAAAATGCCCTGATGGAGTGAGTGTGTGGTTTTCTGGGAAGCTCTGAGTGGAACTGTGATAATGGCCCCATCCATCTCAAGTCATGGCTCTTATCTCTGCAATGCGTGGAAGATATGGCTCTTTCAAAAGACTTTAGGTGATTTTTTTTTTTCTCCTCTGCATGTGTCAGGAGTTGCTTGGAGCAAGCTCTGTGTTTGTTGGTGGCATGTGAAACTCTATCTTCCAGGAAACTGCAGAAATATTTTATGAAGTGTAGTAATAAAAATATCCATGTGGTGCAGCCCATGCAAAATAACACTCTTGGCTGGGAGCAGTATCTACAGTTTCTGTAGTGCACAATTCTTCCATGAGAAACTCTTGCAGATGGATTTCATCTCCCTGGTATTTGAATATCCATTACACAACCCCAAAAAGCTTTTCTAGGGCAGTTGTAGAAGTAATCTGTGACAGACCTTTCCAGCTCAGCCTGGCCCTGCCAGGTTGGATCCAGCCCAGTCCTCTTGGCTTTGCTCCCAGAGAGACCCCAGAAGTGATGCTGAACCAGTGAAGTGGGGGCTGTGGGCCATGGTGCTCCTGCTGGGACTTTCAGGGCTGATGGCTGTGGGAAACCACTTAAGCGATGGTGGGGAAATTCTGCAAGAGAGACTTTGCTTCCTAGGAGGTCTCAACCAGAGGGATGATCTGGACCACTTTTGAAGAGAAGAGAAAGATTAGAATGCACCAGTGATATATCAGCTAATTAATAGAGCTCAGATCTGGGTTTCTGCTGCTGTGCTCTGTAAGGATGTTGCTACGTGCTTGATAAGAATCCTACTGTGGCAGCAGGTACCTTCCCTTTCTGCTGGTGTTGTGAGGCCTTTGGATGTAAGGTTTGACAGGATATGAGCAAGGCTAGTATGCCCAAAGGACAAACTGGGCAGTTCTTTAGGTTTGGCATTTCTAGATCTGATGAGTGATCACATGCAAATTACCTATAATGAATGTTAATTACTGGGAGAGTTACATATTTTTCTTGATTCCATTTTGGCAGATTGTGCAACTGTGTTTTTATATACCTGGTGCTTGAAACATTTGATTTAAAAAATAATAATCCTCTTTAATTACAATTGCTTTATTAAAGGTTGCAGGGCTTATATGATCTATGTAGTAAAACTTCATGAATTCTTCTGTCTAGATAGTGATCTCCTGGCTCTTTCTCCAAAAGAGCAGTACAGGGTTTGCTAACCACTCATGAGTTTACTTGCCAGCCTTTCCCAGCTTGGATCCCATTATTTCTAGTAAATGGAGATCATGAGGATGAAATATTTTGCCAAGGATGTCTGTGAGTGGAAGCCCAACTGTCAGCTTGACTTAGTCCTGATGATTGACAGGGTCATTGGAAGTGGCTTCCCTCTCTACAGCTCAGCTTCCCATGATTTGCCTGATGAATAGCTTGGACATCAGCTGAGGGTTGAGCAAAGCTCCAGTGAAGTGTGAACTGGTTCTGAGTGTGAGTGCACCCAGGATGTGGTGGCATTGGGGACCTCCTGTACTCAGTGCTGTGGGGAGCAGGGTCTTGGTCTGAGCTGCACTGGGTACCCTGAGTTCCAGTGGGTGCCAAGGTTCTGCTCTCAGCTCTGGTTTAATGAGTTCTGTGGCAGTCCCAGCCCATGGCTTTGCTGGAAGACAGCTGGGATGACTCAGCTGTCAGTGGGTCAGATAAGATGTCCTGCAGTTAAAGTCCTTTTGTGTCCAAACTCTAAAGGACTGGGAAGGCTCAGAGTACCCTTTGTCTACTATTAGGGGGCAGTTGCTTTATATAATTGCCTTAGCTTTGTGGATGGGAGGAGATCAGCATCTGAGACAGGAACAGGTCATTACCCAGCCTTTCAGTGCAACTCCTTCTAAAACAGCTTTGCCCCAAACTCCTGCTGTTTTTCTGTTTAACTGTGTAACCTGCAAGAGTCCCAGCTGTGCTGGCTTAACCTGGCTTATTTTTGTGGTCTGTTTGAGCAGTTACGTTTCCTTTCATAACTCATCTGGAGGAACATCTGACTTTCTCAAGTTCTTCATGGTGAGCTTGTCCTGTGTGGCTCTGCAGACAGGTCATGCCTTGTGTTTGGCAGCTCTAATGACAATGAACACACCAGCCATGGCCCTCGTGCCCATTTCCACTGCAGCTACAATCACTGGCTCCGTGACAAGTTTCCTGTCCTGACTCATAGTTGCTGAGTCATTTTTAATTTTGTCTCCCTTTGAAGGGAAATGGCATTTGGTCTCAGATTTCTTTTGTTATTATTTTTAAAGTATCACAAGATTTAATAAGCTTTGGTTCACACTTTATTTTTGCTATTAACGCTCTTCCAGTTTCAGGCTGGTTGCCCCAACAACATAATTGCATCTTGGGCTCTGAGCTGGAGTCACTGTTGTTGAAATTGTTGATGTAACCATTGGGGTGATTTGCTGCAGCAATTCCTGTCTGTCTTTCTTCTTATCTGGCCAGTGATAGATAATCTGGGGAGAGTTATAAAACCACACAATGGATCTATCCAAAATGTGCACTTTAAGGAAGTTTTTTCCCTGCAGTAGGAGGTGATGTATCCCTTATGTGCTTTTGTGCTTGTTAATGACACTGCTGCTTGTTGCATTTTAGCAACATTAAAAACTTGTGCAGATTTGGCCTTAAATGAGTTATCCAGCTCACACATAGGATCATCTATGTGTTCTGATTTACAACAATACTAATGGTGAATGGACTTCTCTGTTGTCAGTTGGGTGGGACAGTAAAGGCCTGTTCAGATGAGTCTTGCCTGGTGATCTGGGGCACTGAATTTCCACGACCTGCATTACTGCCAAAGGGTACAGTGCCACAGTGCAGTGAGTGAGTGGAAACACTTTCTTGGTTCCATGAACCCTGCATCAGACACACAAAGCTAAGTCACTTTGGGAAGGCACTGTGGAATGTACCACTGTAATTCAACACGTTGTCTGGGTTTTTTCCCAAGTAGCAGCCTTTTCCTTCTTTTTGTTATCATTCGAGGCATAAGGCACTGAAGTGGAACTCCCTTCGGGCTTGTAGCTGAGATAAGATGGGTAGGTTTTATTGTTGCTCTCAGATACCAGGTAAACTGCTAGAGATCTTTAAATTGGGAATATGTTGAGCATTGTGGAGTGAAGAGCTCTGAGCTCAAGGGAAGGTGCTTGGGAAGTGGAATAATTCAGCAAGCAGCAAAGCCAGCAGCTGAGCTCTGCCACAGCTCCACGGCAGCGCCATCGGGGAACGAAGGAGCGGTACAGAAAGTGGGTGGGAGGAAGGGAGGGTGGCAATAGCCAAGGTGAGCGACTTGACGATGGAGAGCTGTCTGAGTGGAGCACAAGGGGACTTAAGTGCCTCCCAGACCATGCGAAGTTGCTAATGCCTGGCATCGCTGCCAGCTTCTCTCCAAACCGCAGCATGCCCCAGCACAGCGCTGCAGGTGGGGCAGGGTCAGACCCTCTCTTTGCGGAGCCATCTCCTGCTGCTGCCGACTAATGGGAGCTCAGCCCCTTTCCTCTCAGGCAGGACGTTAATGGTTCAGAAGGAGCCCAGCACGGTGTCAGGGCGAGCGCTGCCGGCCGCGCCGCGATGCAATGCTCATACAGCGCCTGGCTACCTGCCAAGAGCAGCAGCAGCAGCTTTTCTTTCCTGGCTAATCGCTGATAAAACAGGAAGACCTTGATCATCCCTTTTGACATGAATAACGATGTTATCTCCTGTGATGTATGACCCAGAGCCAGATAATGTCCTCTGGCAGGCCTTTTTTCTCATGAGATGTAAAATACAATGATTATGTTACAAGGGGGAGATAAAGTGGCACAATCTTCACTAGTTCAAATAACTAATTGAAGCAGGAACTAGTGGAAATGGCTTCCTTTGTTCCCCAGCCATTGTTGATATAACAGTGCTTATAATGAAAGCCGAAACTGTTGCCCTCTTTCTTTTTTTTCCCCTTCTCTATTTTTTCCCTTTTCAACTCAAATGCTTTTGCTTCTGCTTCCCCCCCTCCCTGTTTCCCTGGGGGAGCTGAGGACAGTGGTGATTTCTAGCACGGGGTCCTTTTTTTCCAGCAAGTCTTGTGTGTGAGCATCAGAAAGATGAAATCAATAAGTAGCTCTCATTCTTTGTTTCCCCAGAGGACTTTTGAGAATGGAAAAATTGAGACCAGTGCTTTCCAAACCACAATTACACTTTTTAAATTTTATTTGCTTTCATTTTTGTGAAAGCAACAAACCTAATTACCTGGCAGGGATGGTCACCAGGGGTATATTGATATTCCAGTGAGTGTACAGTACTTACCACAATTGAGTTCAAATATTAAAAAAGGCACCCTATCCCCCAGCCCTCAAATAGGCTGGCATACAAGGTGGGAGGGGTAAGAGCACAGCTCTACACAAGGAGTGATACTACACTTGTGGTACATCAGTATTAAAGGTGTTGGGAGGCTTGATTCTCCATAGCCTGGTCTGATCACTAGAAAAGGTGTGATGTCATGCTGCCTTTTCTCTCACGTGGGGCAAATGAGCCTCTCTTGAACCAAAATTGGCTTCAAATATGACACAAGGATTCCTTTAAAAAATGCAAATGTAGTCTTTAAGAAGATTTAGGAATGTCTATACCACACAAAGCCCAGCACGATATATGAGAGTGTTGTCAGAGACCACTTACAGACTTTATGGCTGTGGTGAGTGTTGCACTAGTGAGCAACAGGCTGTGCTGTGATGACTCTAACCTGGAGGATGAAGTCAATAGAGACACATCCTATCATGTGGCAGAGAGACACAATTTAAGAGACTTACTCATATTCCTAGATGACTATAACAACATCACAATGAGATTAGACTTCAGCTCTTATGATCCCAGACCACTGATGCTGTAGTAGCTGATGTTTCTCAGCATCACTGAACTTTAATCTTATCAGGATTCATTTTATTGCACTTGTAGAAAAACATCTGACGTGTGTGATGCAGATTCCAGCTCTGCTTTGTCCTTGGACTGTAGTGTCTGGGAAGCCAGAGGATTGGCAGCTGGTGTTTTCTTCTTCCTTGGGGTCTAGTCCTGTAAAGCTCAACTCCCACAGCTGCAGAGCCCAGAAATCTTGCCTTGAGCCCAAATAGGTAAGAAATAGCTGACCCTCAGCTAGCTGAAAATCTGTAACTGAGTACCTAGGCTTTGTAAAGCATTTTGAATGACCTAGATTTGTATTGATGGATGATACAGATGCAAAAGGCTCATAGATTACCAAAATACTATGAAGATCTTGCCTCCAGGTTACATGTGATAGTGGAGTCTTTCATCTAACAACTGGATTTGTGGTGTCTCTGGCACGAGGATTTTTGTTAGGTTGCTCTGACGTGCAGGTACCTCCTGAGCTCATTTGCTTCCTGATGTCCCTCATGATGTACCTGTTTGACTGATGTCTGGGGATACTGATAGCCTCTTCCCAGCAAGCAGCAGCCACTCATGAACGTGGGTGGCTTTGGTGTCTGTCAGCCTCCCTGCTGCAGAGTTTGTGTTATTTTCTATGCTTTGCCATGTTTGTGTTGCTATCCTGCTTGTTGCATCTTGTCTGGGGCCTGTTACCGTGTGTTTCCTTACCCCAGTGCCAGTAAGGAGATGTCTGTGCCTGGCTTGGCCATCTAAGGACCAGGAGGTGGCAGGAGGGTGATGAACCATGGGGAAGAGAGCAGGCAGGGTGAAGGGGTGGGTGAAGAAGATGCAGAACAGGCCAGACACAGAGTGGGTTCAAAACCTCTTTGAAGCTGAGGTTAAAGTCCCAAAACTCTGTTGAAGCAGTGTGAGAAAGCTCAGAGTTAGGCAAGAGTGGGGCACCTGGGTGCTATTTATGGCTGAGCTGCTGTGTGACCTTGAGCAGCTGACTGCACCTCTGAGTCATAGCTCTGCTTCCCGACCTGCAAAATGAGCAGCACAGTTACACCTACTGCATTCACAAAGGTGTCATGGGCTGCAAGTTTCTAATTCCTTGAATGCAGGAAAATATTTTTTCTGTGATACAAAGGCTGCAATGCAATGGTCTGATCCTCCTGAAGCTTGCTTGCAGTCTGGGCGAGTGGCTGGACTTGACTTCCAGAGGGTGTTTTGTTTCCCCTAAGTGCAGGAGGAAATATTTGCAGAATTCAGACCCCTGTGCAAAGTTTTATAGGTTACCACATGGCCACTGTGCAAATCAATTACTGTAGTAGGTCTGTAATGAGACTAACTTAGAAAACAGTTACTGATTCTACAGCAACTTGAGCAGATGCCAAAAAATGTGGCCAATAATTAGTGACTGGCCAATGGATCCATGATTTCTTGGCATTGCTGGCTCAGTGCACGGTTCCCAACAGAGCTGATTCTGGAGATGGACCCACTTCTGAGGGAGGTCAGATTAGCTGTTATTTTTTAAAATATTTGTTTGTGTCAGTCTTTGTTAGAATTCCAGTTAAAAACCTTTCAGGTGTAAGTATAAAGCTTAAAAGCTTTTCCACAGCTCCACCCTTAAGAATGGGTTTAATCCTTTTAACAAAGCTCTGATCTGACAGTTTATTTCGCTCCAGGCTTTAGCTTCAGTGGTTGCAGCCAAAACCTGACAAGTTCTTCTTGTTAATTCTGAATGTATTATCCTGTGACAAATGTATCTCCCACTTATATGTGACACTGAGAATGAAATGCATATGATCAAATTTCTTCTAGCTGGAGTGGGGCTGGTTGTTAAGAACATCTCCATATCTTTGCAGCATGACAGTCAATCCAAACCCATTCTTTTTCAGCACCATATCTCAGCCTAGTTTGGGACACTCATGATGGGTTGCAATCTGCTGCCATGCTCTGCAAAGATTAAAGAAAGGCTAAAAATAAACCTGTCACTTTCTCTGGACACTTTCTTGTGAAATGCAGAGAGAGATACATCACTAGAATGCAAAATAAATTCATATGGAATTTTTATCCTTTTTTTTATGGACAGATGGAGTCACTGTCGTTTCTGGTTTCTCATTTCTAAATACAGTGGTGTTACGTACAGCCTTCCACCTGAAAGCTCATCTTGCAAGCCAAAAGAATAAAATGGATTTTTACAATAAAGCTAAAGAAGTTCTTAATTTTCATAAGTTTGCCAATACACAGGATGCAGATAATGTATTTGAACTCAGACTACTCTGTTCTTGAAGTATTGGCATGCCAATGAAATTTGTTTTCTGGAATATAGTCTGTGTCATGAGGTTGGGTTTTTCTTTATTTCTATAGGATTGATCTTTTGCTTGTGATAGATTAACACCTTGAGGAGGATCATTATGACTGTGTGCAGTGGACTGAGAGCCAGATCTCCAGCACAGTCTGTGACCCTGTTACTCACTTAATCTCTCTTAATCTGATCTCCTCTTGCTGTCCATCTTCTGTGTGTTTGACTGGACCAGTAACCCTCAGACCACTGCCATCACTATTTGGTCCTGGTTATTCCTGTGCTTTTCCAAGGCCATGCCATGCTCACTCAAAGGCTGGTGACAGCAGAAGATGTAATGGGTTAATAACTTCTGGGTGTTTCTCTGGGAGCAACTGCATCTTCCAAGTGGCTGTCCTGAGACCTTCCCATTTCCTCTTCCCCCAGACAGTGCAAGGAACTGTGTGGCTTTTGCAAATACATGAAGCAGGAGACATGCTAATGGGCAGGATGTCTCTGGCCAATGCTGGCTTCTGTCGCTGCAGTCAAAGACAGGAGGGTGAGGGAGAAAGTCAATTTCCTGTTAAATTAGCTTGGCTGTTTCTCTAAGAAAGGTGGAATTTTAATGAAAGTGCTTATTAATGGATGAGCCCAGAGGGAAGTGGATTTGTGGTGAGGCCAGAACTTTATGAGGAAACCTTTACCTTGTAAAAGGCCACAAAAGATGCTTACAGGACTGAACTTGGTCTGCTCAGGAATCAGCTGCTTGTACAGAAGGGACAGTCTTCCTTTTCCCATAAAACATGCATTAAGGGTGCCAACGAAGTTGGTTCTTTTTTATATCAGTCACAAAAACAGTGGGAGGTTTAGTTCCTGTCAAACTTTATGGGCCATTTATGAGGAGGCCTTCTCCAGAGTATTTCACAGGCCAAATAAAAATAAATGGCACTGAAAAATTTTATAACACAATGCATGAACTGTTGTGGCAGTGGGAAAACCTGTGCCAGAGATGACTTCTCCCTCCCCCATGCAGACAAATTAAAATGGAATTTTAATTATTGTAACTATTATGGGCTTTTTAATTTTCAAGCATTACTATAGTCTCATGGTTACCTTTGGGAGGGAGGAAGAGATGGTGCCTTTATACGGAGAGGAGAAAATGTGGTGGCAGAGGTGCAGGTTCATGGCTGGGGTGAGGGGCAGCTGCTCTGCAGAGAGACATGGAAAGCCAGAGGATGTGGTGGGTGTGTGAAGGGCTGGGTGATGGTCAGCAGTGTTTGGGGGGGCCTGTTAGAACTGGGGATTGATGTTTGCTGTGCTTACGTGTCCTGGCTGCGTGCAGAGAGAAGGAGGCATGGAACAAAGTGCCTGCTGAACCTGTAAGACTGATTAAAAAAACTGGGCTTAAACTTTGGAGCTTGGTTCAGGCTGCTGGGGCTGTTCTGCTGCTGGGGTAGTACTTCCTCCTGCTACTTCATTTTTCTGTTCAAAGTGGGAGGACAATAGGAAGGAGCCAATTCCTGCCACTGCTGGGACCAGATCAGATCTTCAGAGAGGATCGGAGTGGTTCAACTTGCAGTAAGAAGCTTGTTAACAGGAATAGCTGTAGTTTCCTCCTCATGAGTTTTACCCTCCACTCTGAGCTATGGGGAGGAAAGCAGCACCTCGATACCAGCACAGAGCAGAGTGGCCCTTGCAGATGTTTAGAATAGAAACAAGTTGAGCAGTCATTTCTGTGCCAGTGTCCTTGCTGCCAGAAGAGCTTCACAGCTTGCTACATGACCTCTTGCACTGTTGAACTCTGTCTTGGTGCTGGATTTACCATGCCAGAAGCTTTATTGGAGGAGTGAAACAACAGCTTGCTTCTATGGGTAGGGAGAGGAACAACTAAGTGGCCAGCAAGCAAGAATGATCTCCAAATAGTTTCTCTTCCCCTCTCATGCACGTGTTGTGGGCAGCCCTGTTCAGCAGAGGCTGGGGGGTTCAGGCAGCAATGCAGTTACACTATTGGTGCTTCAGATTGCACATTTGATAAAAAATTAAGTTATCTCTTTACTGACTTTATTATATTAGAACTTCTGTTATTATGTGAATTTTTTTCCTCATGAGGGTGGTCAAACACTGGAACCAGCTGGATCCTAGACAGGATGTGGGATCTCCATCCTGGAGGTTGCTCACTTACCTGGACATGATCCTGAGCAGCCTGGTCTAATCAGAGCTTCTCTTAGTAGGGGACTGTCATGGTCCTCCACAGGGACTTAGTAGGGGACCTCCAGTTGGTCCTTCCTTACTGTGCCATGCTCTGACTCTGCATCTTTGGTCTGGAGCAGCTTGAATTATTTTGGATCTGCAGTTTTGGCAAGGGTGGCTGCTTCTCCCTCTGCCCTACAGACTTCTTGGCTCTTCCTCTGAGGCACATTCTCAGGTAAGGAACAGGATCTGTGATTCAATGGATGTGGGGATCTGATTTAACCTGACAGTAAATAAGTTCCTCTGAGCCAGGGCAAGTCAGGGCAAGGGTAAGGTCTGGTGTCAGGATGGACTTTTAATGGATCAAGCCCATGGAGTCCTTTTAAGTGTAAAATGAGGTTAGATGAACTTTCTCAGTGTGCAGTTGTTTGTGACTGATGGTGAAGTGCTCAGACAGTATAAAAGATGTTCCTCAGACAGGAACATTTCTGTAGCCTTACAAGAAAACATAAAAGCCCTATCCAAGTTTTTTTGGTGCATGGTTTGTTTTTTTTTTTTTTTAAAGGCAAACCAGGACAAATGGGATTTTTTTGGTTTTAGCTTTTTTTCATATCCTCTCTTGTTCCAACCCTTTTCTGTGTTTTCCACACAAAGTCTTCTTAAAAAAAAATTATCTTTCAAGCCTCTATGAATCTGGCAGTCTGTTTTAGTGAGATGTCTGAGTTGTTCTACTGCTGACAGGCTGAGTTTACCTTTGCTGTGATGCCATGTGGGTTCTGGTTCAAAGTCAAGCTACCAAACAACAGGACATGGCTTTGAAATAAGCATCTGAGATAAACAGAGCTGTAAACCAGTGATCTCAACACCTTTGCATAACAATGTAGAACAGGGAGACATTTTTCCCCTTCCTTAAACACCTGGGACTTGATTATTTTGATTCAAAGCTTTAAGACAGGGTAACACTAATGCAGAAGATGGGAATGCTGTAAAACATATATAAATAACGAGTTGATTTCTAGCTTGGGTGTCAGACTGCAAGAGGAAAAAAAACCAACAAAACAACTAAAATGTATCACAAGACATTTTACTCTAGAAGTGACTAACTAGATTAATTTGATTTTTAATTTGTTCTGAGTAACATCAAAGTAACTAAAATGCTGTTCATCTTCCTACTCTGAATAAGATGTATGCTAACAAGGAGGTGTGAGGAAGGGAAATGCCTATTAAAAGATTTTAATTAAGTGAAAGTGGCAGTATTACCCAGGGAGAAAGTACTGTCTCCTATTCTTTCTTAATCGCTGTCTAGCCGAAGGCACGCAGTAACGCCCCGTTGGCTGAGCTCTCCTCCCAGCTGGAGGAGTTTCTAGGTGTTAGTTAAGGGGTGTTTGTGACAGCGTTGGGGCCATGGTGTGTTGCTGAGTGCTGCAGGAGTGTGTCAGGTTTGGGGTCTGGTTGGGTGCTGGACCCTGCAGGCTGGGGTCAAACTGCCATGGCTGCTCAGTAGGGGTGAGGGGCATCAGCAGCCTCCTGAGCAGCACCAAGGCTGGTGGCAGGTCTTCCTCCAGTCCCCTGCAGGTGGTGGGAGATTAAGTTGTCTGTTCTCCTGTGTTTTCTTCTTCCTACTAATCTCATCATCTCCCTGGCACTGATAGGCAGAAGAATGACATTTTCCACTCCCCAAGGTGATTGGTGTTAACAATACACAAGAGTTTCAGACTCTCCTGTAATGCCCTTGTAATCCCACTGATGGGAAAAGGGCTGCATGTTTGTGAGGAGAACTGGAACCAAACCTTTAAGAAGTGACTGGATGGGGAATTCACCTTCCTCTTCCTCTCTGCATGTGTGCATCTTTAAGAGAAGACTGGTGGGTCTGTCTGGATTTATAGCCCATGGTCCTGTCTGCTTCTAGCCTGCACTTTTAGCACAGCAGCAACTTGGTTTTTCTAAATTACAGCACATACAAATGGAGGAGAAATGACTGCTGTGACCTAGCAGTTTTCTAGAGAACAGTCCTCCTGTGTGGAGTGTGGGCTGGGCACAACCCAGGCAGCTCTGCAGCAGTCCTCACCAATGGGGCTCGTGGTGGCTCTTGCACAGCACATTCTTCTTGGGAAAAATACCTCCTTGATTGTAGAGTGTTCGCTGAAAGGGACTGAATCATTCAAGGGACCTTAATTCTGCAATCTTGGCTCTCATAGTTAGGTTTTCACATTTCATCATGCAAATAATAGTAATCAAAATTAGTCCAACAGAGTGAAGAAAAAACAACACAAAAACCCAACAACAACAAAAAAACCAGAATAAAAACAAATCCCAAAAGCCCAAACTGCTGTTTTTACATAGGAATTACTTGGAACTATGTTTTCATTTTTCTAGAATGTCTGGCAAAAATGCTTGCTTGTCAGTAAATTGCTGAAAGGTTTTTCTCTGTCGGCAGAGTGAATTTACTTTTGTGTGTGTGTATATATTTTTTAAAAGCATTTGGAGAGAAAAGCTGCCATTTTTCATGAGAAATAGATTTTTACCAAAGAAATTACTCTAATCACAAACTCAAGTCTACTCACGTGAGTATGGGTGGTAGGGTCAGGTCTTACTGTGTGACTCCTCTTTCCTGTCCCCAAGAGGCAATACCTTTGAGACTTGTGCCCGACTGGGCAAGATCTGAGCAGGATTGTTTATGCTGCTACAAAAAAAATGATGGAAGCTAATTTAAGTTAATATAATCCAGTAATCACTGGATTTATTGCCCAGGAAAACGTAAGACGTTTCAGGCTCTTCATTCTGCCAAAAGCTGAGATCATGGTTTCTAAACTTTGCTGCTTTGTACCAATATGCAGGTGCTAATCATTTCCATACAGCTGAGCTGGGATTTGCTGGCCTCCTCCATAAAACATACCAGCTTTTCACAGTGCCCTCTTATATATGCTGCTTTACAAGGAAACTATAACTAACAATTAAACCAGCATGCAATATATTATTTTCTTAGTTTATAGCAGATGGTTTTATGGGGCAGCATATTAACAAGAGATGCCTGGAGGTATGGTGGCTTGTTGTATCCAGCCCTTCAGTGGTTCAGGTTTATGCACAGATCTGAACGTACGACCTTCATCAATAATCAGGTTGCAAATGGCTCTGAGTAATTGCAGCATTAGTCTTCTCTAACTGAACCTTCAAAGTAATGCCAGATTTTTATAATTACAGAGCTAGTGGACTGTAATAATTTCCAAATGGTTTGGAGCCGATTTTAAAACTCATCTGCAACACGTAGTTAAGATAAGTCTCAGACCCAGATTCTGAAGAAATGCTTTGGCAGGTGGGCTGGGACACTTTTTTGTTAAGCAAAACCTACTGGGGAAATCTTCACTGAGGTGTGTAAGATTTACACTGGCCACAAACTGGTCTGGATAAAGTGGCACCTCTGAATGGGTTGGAGGGGAGAGAGAGCATACACATACATGACCAAACTTGTGACATTGGGAACATTTTAATGGTAATTTTGATGCAAGCTTTATTAGAAAGATACAATTTCCCCCCTTTTTTAAATCATAAAACCTACCATTAGTCTAGATCTTAATGTATCTTGGTGGATGATTTTGAAGCAGGGCCATTCATGGATTAGAAACGCCTTCTTGTCTAGGAAGTTTAGGTGCCTTATGGGGTTTCTGTGCTCCATATGTTAAGAAGAGCTTGTGGGTCAAGGCTTCAAAGGCAGTGAAGTGCTTATAGCTGGTGATGAGTTCCTTAAGGGGATTCTCAAAAGCACCAGAGCATGCTAACTCACTAGTTCATTTTTGGTATTTGTGCATAAATAAGCCTGAAAACTGGGCCTGAGGGACACAGGGAATGGCCATCACCTCAATTGTTTCATCCTGCTGATCTAGTCTTAATGTCTTTCCCAGTAAAGCTTCTCATGGCTGATTGTGAGGCTGGATATATTAATGCACTTGACACATTCATCCAGCGAATAACCCTCAACTACATTTCAGAGATGTAAGGCTTCACTTACTGTGTCTAGAATTATAAAAAATAAATCATGATCTCCATTGTTTCTCAGACTGCCTGAAAGATATTGAAAGCTATATATAGGGGAAAAGCTTGGGAACTATTAGAGAATACCTGGAGAAGAATGAGGGAAATTATGTAACTGATTCTGACCTGGCAGTCATTTAACTACAAGTCTGACTTGTGGTATGGAGAGTATTTTGAGGAGGTTCCTGGCCAGCCCAAGGGAACAAGATCAGGTTAAAAATCTTTGCATTGGAAAGAAAACGTAAGAGTGGGAAGGAGGAATAATGTACAAATGGCAGCTGGCTCTAGAAATCAGTCGAACTAGTGAAGGTTTGTTCTCTTCCATCCTATTTTCATGGTATCACAGTGGGGCTTGGTCCTGCTGGTAGTTAAGCTCTTTGCATCTTCTCTTTCAAGGAACCAAAGCATGTGAATATTTCTGCAGAAGCCATGAGGAAATCATGCATGTCTGTGCTGCATGTAGGCTCTGTGGCTGCCTGGCAGGGCAGACAGCTCTGTCAGCAGCTTCTTGGCTCTTCTTTTTTGAGCCATGGAGTTTTGTTTGATTTGAAGAGAGTGAGGGCTGTGGAGTCATGATCTTTCCAAAACTGTCAGGTTCTCAAAACCAGAAGGGTTTTAAGAAATGCAGATTTACATGGGAGGTAAAGGTCTTCAGGGTTTTCAAATAAGAGGAAAGCAGTGCTGATGTTACCCTATAGCCCTCAACTCTGCCTGTAAGTAAGAAGGATGATGATTGGTGCTAATTAAGTTGGTGGGGAACAAGTGTGCTTACTGCATGGTTTGGGTAAGGCAGTGCCATTGAGCTTGGTTTCTCCTGTCTTGTGTGTAACATCTTGAAAATCAGGTGCCAAGTGCCTTTGCCTCCTTTCCTGCAAGCCTGCCTTGCCTGCTGCAGCACCTCGAGATTGCTGCTCAGGGATATTGCCTCTGTGTGTACATTTTCAAAGCAAAAACTAACTTTTATTGGAAACAAGAGTCTTATTTAAAATAAGAAAGAGAGCAAAGACTTTTTATCCTTTATGAAGTTGATCCAAACCTTCAAAGTGTTTTGGTAATTGTGTTTATGGCTAAAAGATTGATTATTTGAGTCTGTTAGAGTATGCATTTTAGTATGAAGTAATGGCTCATTACAAACCAGCTCAGGAATGCTTTTGAGTTTTTCAGGAATGTTTTAAAGCTGGATGAGAAGGGAAGAGTGTGAGGCACTCAGTTTAGCATTGAAAAACATCTGGATCTGCTCTATGGTTTATTTTTGATGTGTTTTCCATGAGGCTATTTAAACAACCACATGGCTTGATGGCAGAATACATGCAAGTGTAGTGTTTGGAGGGGGACCCTGGATGAAAGTTCAGCTTCTAATTAGAGTCAAGTGACATGTTCTTGTTTCTGATTAGGTTCTGTGGATTTATCGAAAGAGCCCGTCTCAGCTGCTGCTGTTCTTTTTCTCTGCCAAAAGCTGTTAAACATAAAGCAGGCTAAGAAATTACTAAATGATAGAACACCTGATCTTTAGCCCTTTCTTTAATCTCAAATGGATCTCCCAGATCTCATAAACTAGAAACAAGGATGACACACAAGACCAACCACAAGAGGGTCTAGGACTTGCACTTGAGTAATGGGTCTCCTGGGGCTGCAGGGGTGGGGGCAGAGAGAGAGAGAGAGAGACAATTCTGATAATGCTTTTTTTAGGCTGTGCTATTACAGTGCTGTTATTCTTCAGGTGGGCTGCCAACACACCATAGTGTAGCAAGAGCTGGTTCCTATTTAGCTCCTATTAGTTTTGAGCAAACAGAGTATTTTGCTGTTAGAAATATAACAAGTCTATTTCTCTGAAATTCAGAAGGAACTCATTGCTGGTAGGCACTGGCAGAACTCATGATGTAGCCTCAAATTTGCTTGCAAGTGATCTTCTTTAACCATTGCTCTTTGTCCTTCCCTGTGGCATCTTTTTTCTCATATCTTTTTACCCATATGAGGCTTCAGTGTCCTGTACTTGCACTAGGACAGAGGGGCTGACTAGGAGTATGACCAGAGGCAGCTCTTGGTATCTGTGGGGTCCACCTTCACTGGAGTTTTATAGTGTTTCCCAAAATTCCTGTCATTCATTGCCATTCTTTGTTAATAGTGGCATGTGGTGGCAGCAGGATGCCCTGGAGGCAGCTGCAGACATCATTCAAACTTGTTACTGGGTGACTTTTTCCCACCAACACGTGAATACCTTAGAAGGTCCTGGTGCATCTTCTGTCCTTGCATTAGCCACCTGAGAAGGTTTCATTGATTGTCTCAAACCTGAAGGACACAGGCCAATGCAGGTAAAGTGTGAAGAGAAGCACTTACGCAAAAAAACCTAACACCTTTACAAGGCAAGGACTTTTTTCCTGTTTTCCAGAATATAAAACTAAATATTCTTGTTCTACTGGTATTATTGTGATAAGGAATTATTTTCTCTGTTCTTGTTTTGTACAATATTATTCTCCTAATCATCTCCTACTTTTTTCCTCGTGCATGCACATGTAAAATAACTGCTAATATTTCTATTGAGATCCAATCAGCTGCAGCGTGTTGCTTACTGCTGGGTACAACTTTGGTTTCTTTGTATGTGGGAGTGATTTGTAGAGGTCATCCTGAAAACCTGTATTTCCTGAGAGACTGGAAACTGCTGAATCGATCTTTAGGGAATGGTTCCCTTGCAAGCAGTTTGCAGGAAGGGTTGATGGCAGTGTTTGTCCAGGCAGCAAAGGGAAAGGATAGATTCCTTGAAAGAGAGGAGGAGAGTCCCAAAGGAACAAAATGGAGGCTGCTGAGGGAGGGGTAGGATTCAGAAGGGTAGACAAAGTCAAGAGTTTGTACTTCGGGATATTTCTTTTGGGCTATCTTCTGTGTTTCAGGGATACAACTAGTCAGCATGCATGGAAAATAAGGGATGTTTGTAGATGTGAAAGGGCCACTGGAGATTGAGCCAACGATAGTGCTATTTGTCTTCAGTGACTTGTACAGAGTCCTGAGCTGAGGAGGAGAAGGGTTAACCACTGTGTGTATTAAGGCTACAAAAAGCTTTTCAATTCGGAACATAAATTACTGAAGCTGCTATTCACAAAAACACATCAGACATAAAACCACTGCCACAGCTTTTCAGATGTATTATTGTGCTTCATCTCATGGCAATGACTGGAGTGCTTTGGGACTACTTTTCAAAGTATTCTCTTTTGTATCTCAAGAATAGACAATGGCTCAGCCTTGACAACTATCTTCACATGTAAGGAGACTGATAGGTCACTAGTGACATAGCTGTGAACATGTTATCAAGCATCTTCTGATGGCTTCCAGGCAAGTGTTCTTATCCTGCACAAGACAGACAGTATTTAAATGTTCCTTTCCTGATTGTCTTGCTAGGTTTTTATATGCTTGGGGAAGAACAAACATTAGACACTTTTTTGTCTGCTTTGTGATCTGCAGGGAGTCTGTGATCAATGTTTTCTATGACCCACTGGATCCCCCCATTCCTAATAGGATCCCACTCTGAAGTGAATATGCAAAAATCCCTATCCTAGCGACTTGCTGCAGTCCAGATCTGGAGAGATAATAAAATATTCAGATATGCTCTTCAGACTTCTGTGCTTAAAAGCAGTCAGATGCTGTCATGGTCTTTGCTTCAGCCCACTCCTCTTGAAATATTCTGTGGAGGTCTGCAGCCATATCTAGGCTGATGGTGGTCACAGCTGTGGGGAGCCATGTGGGATCTGATGCTGAGGTCAGGGCTGCACAGCACAGACAGACCCTCTTACCCTCACAACAGGCTTCAGCAGGCACAGGTATCTAAAATGCCTTTTCCCAGGCCTCTGAGGCTGGTCTGTGTGTGTGTACAAAGCTGCTGACAGCATCAAGCTGAGATCTGCTAGAAACATGAGGATCTGGGAAACCTTATGCCAAGAGGAAAAGTATCTTAAAGTGACTTCAATTTTTAGTGTTCAGCTAAATAGCTCATAATCCGCCTCATGTCTTAGTGTGAAAAAAACCCCAGATCTCCCTTGGAAAGTGAAGCTAAAATACAGGGCAGGCCTCCTGTTTGCATTGTGGTGGAGGCATTCAGTTTGCTTCATTATTTAATATCACCACATGAAAATTGTTGGCTCCACCCCTGTGCTTATCTGCTTTGCTTCAAGTTGTGTTTGTTCTTGTTGTCTGAGAGGGCTGACAAAGCCACAGGGTCTGGAGCAAGATAGCTGTGGGGACCCTTTTGGAGCATGGCTGTGGTGTGGGGGGGTGGCTCCATGGGTACCCAGATGGGTCAGAGCTGGGACCTTCTGGGCTGGAGGGCATGGAGTGAATCTGTGCAGGGGAAAGCTCATGTCTAAGTATTTTGTTTCCCAAACCAGAAACTCTGCAGGAAGCAGGTCCCAGAGCACACCCAAACATCTAGCCCTTCCCAGCAGCTCTAAGGTTGGGTCTAGCCCTGTCCCCTTGTGCTTGTACTAACATTAAATACAAGCAGTATGGTTTTGCCAGCCTCATCCTCAGACTAGCCCTGTTTCCCAACAGCTCAGCAGTAAACTGTCCTTCCTCTGCCTGCATTTTTTGTCTTAAAGATAAACTAAATCAAAATCCAGGATTAACCACAGCTGAGTGACTGAGAAGCTCAAAGTTTAATTCTAGGGCCCTAGCCCTGCTGTGGCTTTTTAGCAATTTCCAAGTCTGCAGTTTTCCAATTTTTCAAAATTCCCTTATCTGTGTCCAAACCTAGGATCTAAGCCCCAGCTGGTGACCTGCACCCCAGTGGATCAGAAGAGGTGCATTTTTCCCCATATCAGCTCCCTCAGTCAACTTCTCTGAACCTGGAAGAATCAGAAACAAATCTCTGTATTCCACCATGTTTCCCAAATTTCTCTCTGCTTCAGAGGTGAAGTTGTGAGCCTGTTAACACCTGCTGACACAGATGTGTATGCAGCAGTGAACCATCATCTTTCCCAACCCCAAAACTTAGATCCACCTGAACCTAGTCTGAAGCATGGATAGATGACCTCTCTCTGAGCTGAAAAAAGCTGTTTCACTTTCATGCATTAAATCCTGCCTTACATGGTGACATGGCTCAGCCATAAACTTGAATGCTGACACACATCCACAAGTGTCAGTTTGAGATCTGTGTTCATAACCCTGGGACAGGCTAGATGCTCATTCAGACTGGTGACACAGCTACTCACATTCTGGGAGGCAGGGCTGATTTTTGGATCTCTGGTCAGTAAGACCCACTTCTAGCAGATTTTCCATGCCCTGGGGATGCTGGGGCTGAATTCCTATTCAGCCTCTATTTCTCCCAACCACTGCTGAAACATCAATCTGAAACAATGACTCAAAGCTCATGGAGTTTCTGCTGTGGTGTTCAAGAGGAGGAGAAAACCCCCCCTTGGCTCTTGCTTGGAGCTTGACTAACTTACAGACTCCAAGATGACTGTTTTTGTGCTGCTGCCTGGGAGGATTCTGGGGCTGAATGATATTTGGGTGAGGCAGCATGGTAGTTGTGTGGGATGGGGAAGGCTTTCTCACTTCCACAGACAAGTTAGAGCCTTCCTTTCTGCAGGGGGGGGACTGATTCTCCAGGAGGATGGTAGATCTCTCTGGATGGTGAGGGATCACAGCTGTGGAGCCTTTATGGAGGCTATTTTGCTAACCATCAAGTAATTTTAAAAGCTAGGGAGTGTTTCCACCAAGTTGAGCAATGAGTCGAGATGGCTTTTGTGACAGGCTCAGCTGAGCAGCTGGTAGTGTGAGAATGTGATGAAAATAAACAAGATATTGTCTGGATGCTTGGTTAAGCAGTGGAAAGACACGCACACATTCACCCACAACTCTCCTGCTGTGTTTGTGACAGGTGAACAAAATAAAATACCTTGAGAAAGAGCTTGAGGTCAGGCTTTTTTTCTGGGGTGGAGAAATGAAATCAGAAGCCTACACCTTTCATGGAAAGCAATCAAGCTCTCTTTCACCAAACATTTGGGTGTCAACAGGAGCAGCTTGAGCCTTTGTAAGATTATAGACTTTCTCATGTGTCAGTCAAAATATCCTGGGGAGAAAAATGTCACATTCTTCCTCTGTGTTACTGGCACTCGTGTTTTGTAAAACACATAGCTTTTTATTTAAAATAGATCTGCTGATATAAAACTGAACACAAAATATCAGGAAGTTGGCTGGTCTGTAAAAGGGATGCCTGCTGAGAATGTAAAATTAATTTGCTGTAGGTGAAAAAAAACTGGCTGTGGGGACAGATGATGGAGAAGGTATCTGAAAGAGAACAGCATGGATAGATTTCCTCTATCTTGCCAAGGAAAATTGTCCAATTTTGTTCACAATGGGCTATTTCTGTGGCTAAGTCTTAAACCTGGTCTCTATTCCTTTCATACTTTATTTTTTTTCATACTTGTTTACTCCTTTCTTAGTCTCTCTCTTCCAGCAAAAAAAACACTTTTGCATATGTTGCATAAGGACAGCAAATTGGAGGAGGGTCCTGGTCTTCACCAATGACAGATGCCTCATTCATTTGGTGAATAACATCATTGTCCCTGGAAGATGTTCATGGTCTTTAGGTAACATGGTGGCCCAGGTTTCCCCCCTAAGGCAGAGCTCTGCTGTTAGGATTTTGTTTGTGAATCCAGCTTAACAGAAACAAAAAAGGATGTTCTTGGGGTGAATTACTTGTTGCTCTGGTTAAAGAAACCAACACATTTTTCCACGTGGATAAGAAAATTGCTTAAGATATTCTAAACATAGCAGGCCCCAGAGTGCAGCAGAATTGGAACTGGCAGTTTCTCTCAGCTGCTGACTGTGTCCTCCTTAACATCTGCCCTGTTTCTCTGGCACCCAATTGCATTTACATCAGTGGAAGGACTCTATTAGTAACAGCAGACATGGGGATGTGTGATCACTTTCAGGACATGGTTTGTCTGTTGGCTGTGAAATGTCAGGTGTAAGAAGATAAAGCCATGACTTCGTGGTGTTCAGCTGAATTTCACTTCTGAATAAGGCAAGCTGTGATTCTCCCAGTCTGTGCTGGATTTACACTTGCACAGAAAATGTGGAGAGAGATGGGTGCTTAGTTGCTAATGTAAGACAAGTCTGAGTAAGGAAAAGTGAATCTGTATTTTTGTTTTCAAAGAAGATTTGAGGTGTGTGCTTCAACCTTCCTCCATAACTAACATCTGTGGGGTCCAGCCTGGAGGAGAGGAACCAGAAGATCCAAACGGTAGTTCCAGGATCCTTAAGGGTTCTAGGTTGAACTGAACATTGCTTCAAATTGAATGTTAAATCAGGGAGCATGGGTGTAGCTCATTCCATTTTAATCCCCGCAAATTGCTTTGTAATCGAAAGCTTTTGTTCCAGTGTCAAGTGGTTAAGCACCAAGTAAGAAGATCTATTTTACAAGACCAGACAAGATCTGACAGACAGCGGAAACTTAACTTTCAACAAATATAACAATCAACATGAGAGAACCAAAAGGTCCTCATTAAGCACTGCTGTTTTTAATTAATTGGTCCTTCAGATTTACTTCTTTAAAGCTGCTAACAGCCTTAAGCCTTTCCTAGATTAATTACAAAAGACGAGCAAATCACAATAATTAGTTTAGCCTCAGGCTCTTGCTAGGCCTCTGACCTATGTGTGTAGGTTTTCTCCATGCAGTGTAGACAGGGGAAAGCGATTTTCCTTCTTGTCTTGTTTCTGAATCAGAATTTCTGGCAGGAAGTGTTTTTTTTTTTTTTCTTCAGTTGTTGAAAAGTGTAATTTCCCTTCCCCTAATATATTCTTGTCACTTAGTTGAAAATGATCCCTCTGCTGTAACGAC
Organism: Hemiprocne comata; assembly: GCA_020745705.1. NCBI lineage: Eukaryota > Metazoa > Chordata > Aves > Apodiformes > Apodidae > Hemiprocne > Hemiprocne comata. The sequence continues at coordinate 6,944,421 of CM036602.1, read as the reverse complement.
TCCCACTTGGGCTGGAAACCCTCCTTCACCAAGAGCAGCTCAGTCAGTGATGATGACTTTCAAGGCTTGTAATTCTTGGCTTATGGAGCCTGCAGACTCAGGGAAGTATCGTTAAAAATGAATCATGCTGCTCCCCTGGGGATGTGCTTGCTTCCTGGGATGCACATTAATGTGAATCCATCCCCCTCTCTTGTTGCAGAGGGCTGGTAAGCCAACGGTGCAATGTAAGAATGAATTTCAAAGAGGAACATATATATATATGCCTAGTCATAAAGACAGGCTGGCTTTCTGTATGTGCCTGTAAGAGGCAGACCTGTTGTTGCACCAAGAACCTGATGCTCTTTGATCCTGTCTGATCTGTGCTTTTATCTGTAGCTCGTTGCAGACTTCTGGGGCTATCTCTATTTCCTTCATTCATGCGACAAATCCTCCAATTTCAACAGTTGTTCCTTTGGTTTTGAAGAGTGTGTTGACAGTGTAATGGGAAAATATATTTATCTTTGCCTGGAAACCATATGCCTCAGTTTCCCTACCCTACAGTACTATCCCTGGAGATTAGCTGCATGTCTTGACTTACTCTGTAAATTGCTTTGAGATCCTAGGCTGATGGGGAGATAAGGGAAAATTATTGGTGTTTGTGTTCTTGATTAGATAATCATCTGCTTAATTTCCTGTGAGTTCAATGAGACTTATCAAGGCACCTGAGAATTATGCTAAGCTGTGCTTGGAGAAGTGACATCACCACTGTACTCTACTATCTGACAAAATCGAGTGTAACCATGGCTAACCACGAAAAAATCTTGCTCTAAGATACCTGCTGTGACCCTTCATGGGGCTCTTCCTGAGGGTGAAGCTGGGTGGGAGGGCACAGAGTTGCCTGCTCCCCATGTCCTACAGGCAAGAGGTTCCTATCACTCCAAAACTTTTTAGCCCAGAAGCAGGGTCTAGTCCTACTGTTGACAACACTGCTGCTGAGAGAGGAGAATCCACTACAAAGGTACTTTCTAAGCACAGTAGTGCTGTATTATCACAATATTCCTCTTGAAAATAAAAGGTTAAATTCTTTGGAGATTTTGGGTTCCCTCTTCCCACCTACTTCCCCTCTGCTGCTGGGGGCAGGTTTAAAAGGTGTATTTTTACTTATTTTTAATGCTCTTAAGATGTCTCAGGCCGGAACAGACAGCTGAACTCTGGTGTGCTGAACTGCTGGGTATTGCTTGATTGCTATCTGGAAGCTGTAGAGTGGCATCAGATAATGAATCTGTGCTATTTCTTGCTAAGAAGTTCCCATCCTATTCAGCAAAAGTGGTAGAAACTAATGATTTTTTTCACCCATTTGGAAGAGACTTTGCTCTCTTCTAGGACAGTTGGTATTATTAATGTCACAGCAGTAGTTGGACATCAGGAGGGAATCACACTTGCTGCTTCTCCCTCCCTTGGGCTCCACAAGGAAAATCCTGACTAACACAGCTCATCCACTTCCCTTTTATTGCTCTGATGAAAAAAGGATCCTTATCTCTCTGAACTAGAAGTGTAATGGGAAGCAAACAGGGGCCTTCCTCTTCCTTCTACTTGGCATTTCTTTGTCCATCTAAATTTGTGTCAGTCCCTGGACGTTAACCTCCCACTCTAAGGGCAGGACAGGGCAGGCTGATAAGCAGTTGCTGCAACCACCGGTATTGAAGCAATTATTCAGCAGCTGCAGCCGTTTGCAGCTGAGCAGAGATTGCCATCTCTATCCCTGGGAAAACTGTTTCATACCTCCTTAATGTATCCTGGCCTGCAGACCTTTATTTTTGGCACCTTCTGGCTGAATTACCAAAGTGATGCAGCCCTGAGATCTTTACTGCTCTTTCTTTGGACTTTGTCCTCAAAGACAAGGTCTCTTTTTTTTTTCCTCCCCCCTCTTCCCTGCCTGCAGCTACTTATGCTTAATCCTATTCGTGGGGTAGCAACACTCCCAGTGGCTTCAGAGAGTTGGTCCTGTGTATTTGCTGTCCTCTGAGAATATGTGCAGTGTGACACAAGCAGACTCAGGACACCAAGAGATGCTCTGCTACATGTATGCTAATATTGCCTTGGTTAATAGCTTGGATTCAGAGCTAATTTGAATGCAGTTGGTTAAACATTGTCTGCAATATTTCCATGGCTTTCTTAAAATAGATCTGCCTGTAGTTTGTAGGCACAAATTGTTGTGGAAGGTAGATTTGCTACATGAAGTTTGTAAACTTAGCCCAGAGTGTGATTGGTCCCCAAGACCAGGAGGACAACATCAAATATTTGATTTGGAATTGAAGAAAACTATAAGAATCATGCCATTCAGCTTCTGCTTTCATTTACACGTGGCCTGACCTAGACCTGTGCTACTTTCAGCACTGCTCTTCTGGACACACAGGAGTGTGGAGGGGCGTGTGCAGGAGGGATGGCAGGATCAGGTCTTTTTCTGAGTTACAGCTTTAGCAATAAATGAAAACAATTTCCCTTTTATATAAGCAGCAGTAGGGGAAACAAAACAAAACCTTTGCCTCATTTCCTGTTGTGTTTTGAGGTTTCTTACCAACACTGAAAACCACAGTTCATTACGGGAAGTTTTAGTGGTCTGTATCTTTTTAAATCAGTATTTGGCATCAGCAAATGAGACAGTTTTGCCTTGAAGTAGGAGGGGAAATTCACTCTTCTGGGTGTGTTTTGTTTGAGAAATTGTGTTCACATTTCTTGTCAAGTTTCTCATTTGTAAGCATTGTGAAAAGTAACACTAACAAAACCAAGACTGTTTTTAACAGTTTTCCTTCAAGTTCAATGAAAAACACTTCACCATTAACCTGCCTGCTCATCTGCTGTCAGCTTGGTATTATATCACAGTCTCTTATACAGACATTAGTTTTCATCAGTGCACTTGTTCTGGGAGCATGATGAGCTTGAGATGCTGGTAAATGTTTATGAAGTTATTAGGTTTATGTTTTATACTATCTAGGCTGTGGGGATGGCAGTGGGTGAGGTGCTGTACAGATATACAGGTAATGGTGCCTCCCTAAAATGTACTGTAGACCAGAGGATCTAGGAGGTAAAGGAAACAAATTCTTTGGGCAAGTGAAAATTTCTTCACAATTAATGGGAAGCTCTTCCTCATGTTGATGTGAAACTTCCTGTGTTCTAGTTTATATCCATTGCTCCTTGTCCTATTAATTTATTTTATTTTTATTTCTTGCATAGGGACAGCAGGGCTGAGCCAACAAGTACAAATAGGACTTCTCCAGCCTGAGGTGAACAGAAATGTGGATGCTGCTGTAATACAGCATAGGTAAATTCATGTTTTGGAGAAAAAACCCACTCCACTCTTCATTACATCTGCATTTAACATTTATGTGTTTAAGCAGAGGTGGTTATTACAGCAGCTTAAGCAAGGCAATATATTCTAATCTGCCTGCCGCAAGGGGGGGTACAGGAATTTTCCAGAGTGGCAGCTGATTTCCTCGCAGGAATAAGGAGCACAAGGCTGACAGTGCCTGCTTTGCCACCCAGACTTCGGCAGCTGGGATGCTCAGCACCTCTGATGGTGCTTCCCGTGGCCAATGCTCCAGCTTGCAACATGCAACTGGCAGCTCTTTGCAGCTACCCCATCTCACTTCTCACCTCAAGCAGTGTCAGGAGAAGCTGTCTCCAGGTCAGAGACTCCAGAAACACAGGACTGGGTGTTATTCAAAGGTGATGGGAGTGAGTGTTATCTCCCTGTCTCTCTTTTTGGTGGAGCAGGCTATGGAATGAGAAGACTTTGCTGCTGTTGCTGCCTCTCTATGGAGACTGCGTGAGCCCCTGAGGAATGCACTCTGGCACTGTGGGCCTGGGCCATGGGTTAAGTGTTTTAAAATAAGGGAAGCATAAAACAAACAGGCTGAGTGTTTCCATGCGCCACCGAGATGCATTAATTCAGTCGTGTAGAGAGGGCTGCACTTTGGCACCCTCCCCACCTCCACAGAAGGGATTAGCAGGGATTTAATTAATAAGCACTGTGACTTTCTTCCCTCTTTTTTTTTTAAGCACAGTGTGTCCTATCTGGGCATTGCCACATGTGATGGTCAGGCTCATACCTCCTTGCCTGGGTACAGGGAAAGCCCTGTTTAGCCATGGCATGTAAAGGTGTGAATACAGGGTCCAACAATCCCAACTCACCCTCCTAAAATGGATGTGGCTGGTACACAGAAGAGCAGGATAAACAGGAGGGAAAGGTCGCACTGTCAGCCTTGTGCCGCCTGTGATACTTTTGTTTCATCCCTGTGCTTTAAAAGGGAATAACACAATCATTACGTCTAATGCCCCTTGAAGATGCAATGGGCTAACGAGCCCCACAAGATTTTCAGTTGAAACTTGTCACGTCCTTGGGTTTTGTGCCAGATAACATGTTGCTATGGCCGTGCACTGCCAAGGAATCCGAGTACTCTGAGTGCAGGGACACTAAAGATGCCACACAGAAGGCTCTGCGTGCTTGCTGTGTTTTGCCATAGCAACAAATACGCCTGATTACAGCACATTCATATGCTCTATGTAATGAGTATCCCATAGGAAATGTATCACAGTGTATCCTGCATCATAATTAGAAATCAGACCTGGGCAACCAACATGAATTCTGCAGACGTAGGATGGTGGATGTGTTCTGTGCGGAGAGGGTGGTGGGGAGCAAGGGAGGGGAGGGCAAACAGGCAGCTCAGCTGAGTGCCCTGGTCCAAAGCTTCTTGCTGAACTAATTCACAGCTAATTCTGAATTATTTTTGCTGCCCTTCCTGGTAGTGTTTGTATTTGCATATATGAGTGGGGAGAGGTGATTTTTAGGTTTTTCTTTTCTTAAACATTTTTCTAGCCTAATTCTGCTGCTTCTCCCCCCTAGCCAGGGACAAATTGAAACCATCAGAATTTAGAGTTCAGTTTTATGGGCAAAACATGTTCTCCTGGGGGGTTTCCACTTCGGTGTGGTCCAACATTTACTGATGTATCACTTACTATATACTTCACTACTTCAGACAAATTCAGCACTCCTCCAATGAAACATGAAATACACAGGCATACTTTCAATCAAGCAAATTTAATAAAGAATTTTATTCACCTGACAAATCTAATCCATTTTCCCTAAAAAAAGGCATCATTCAGCCTCAAGGTTAGGAGTTCACTGCACGTGCAATGTATACATCTTTCCAAGTTCAAAAGACTTGGGTTTTGTGGCTAGTGCTGAGTTCAGAATGAAATGTTACCAGCAGGTTAAAAGCTGTTTTCTAGCACAGCAGTTGTTAGGTATTTGTATGGTTCAGTCAGTGATGATAGCTATCAAGGTATCTTCTTATATTTGCCATCAGCACTGCATTAAGGTGGGTTTTTTCTTATATGATGAGATCTGTTCAGATTCAGATAATGAAATTATCTTTCTTCTCCATTAACCTGTGTCACTTCATTTTATGAACAAATGCTGCCCTTGAATATAGTCTGATCTGAGTCTGCAGGTTTTCACTCTACCTCCAAGGACAAAATTTGGTCGCTATGGCTAAGTACAACCTTCAAGGGGAGGCACAAATATGTATTATATCTATGCTACACATACACACTGTTTAATACTTCTTATGGTCTTCTAGTTAAATCAACTGTCTTGGTACCAAGAAGTAATTGTCTGAGCTCCCAGTCAGAGGTAGACTGGGAATTGTTCAGAGGAGATATTTTCCACCCTGGGTTTTATCATGTTACATCACCTGCTATTGCTGGGTGATGGAGTGATTCAGGTGCTCAAATGTTAGGTGTCTTGTGACATTTTAGATGCCCTAGAGCATTTGAGACACAGCCATGCAGTTGGCATCTAGGACTCAGGAGTTCCATGCCCACTTGCAGCAGGTGCAGTTGGATGTCAAAATGGCAATAGATGCTTATCAATTCCTCAGACAGTTCCCCTGCATATAGAAATAACAATATTTATTCAATAAATGGGCTAATTTAATTTCCTGGAGACTGAGCTGACTTTAGGCATGGTAATTTATATTTCAGTGAAATTATTTAGGATGGGCTCACAGAAGTTCACAAAGCTTCCACTTCCTCCTTTCTGTACAAAGAAAACCCACGGCAAAAGTGTGCTGCCAAATTGAATCTCTTTATGCTCCTGTAATGACTCTAAGTGATGCTGTTATAGCATTGTGGAAGTATAATGTTTCAGACCATTGCTATTTAACAAGGCACTGTGTGTGTGCTCCTGTGAAGCAATTGCTGAGACTTGCTTCCTCTGGATTTTATCTTTTTTTTTTTTTCCTCTTCACTCAGCTGCAAACCAGGTTTGGATTTGGGACACGCAAAGGGCAGCCTGCACCTAACCTTTGCAAGCAGATAAAGATTGCTGTGACCACTCTATTATTTGTTGGGTGCTTGAGTGCACACAGAGCTCACCTGCAGGTTGCTGTCATTAGTGAGCCTGGGGGATTCAGGGCTGGAAATCAGGGAGGGAAACCTGGCCTTAGCATGGCTCTTGTGGTTATTATCTTAGAAATCACTGATTCGGATTCACGTGGTTGTGTAAGGGGAAAAAACCCAAACAATTCCAGGTTTTTGGGGCTGACATTGCACATTACCAGTATGTTTCATTTGCTATCAACTGGGCCTTTTAATTTGGACTCACTTTCCTGATAAACCAGCCCTATCACAGGCAGCACATCACTTTGTTCCCATGTTCTCCACTTCAGAACAAGGAAAACTGAAGTAAGCCTCTTTTCTCCATCCCAGACCTTAATGCCAACATGTGTGCCAGTCCCATAGTTCTGCAGCATTAATGAAAACATTGGATGATGATCTGTGAATTGAAGTGGCCAAAACACACTGTTGTAGCCTTAAGATTGAGTGCTGGTTATTGAAGCCCGGAAGTAAGGCAGCTGGGCAAGCAGTCTGGCAGCCAGCCCAAATGCCCAGGGGGCACTTGCTGGGCACCAAATGGCATTTGTGTTTGGTGTATGAAGACTTTGGCTGCAGAGGGCTCTCTTTCACAGAGCCTGCCCCTGAGAAAGTGTTATTTGGTCTCGGGAGATGCTACACTGGTTCCCATGCTGCTTGTTCCTGCTGCTCACCTGCTTTCCCCTGGAAGCAGCCAGGTCAGGTAGAAGTGGGTTTTCATCAGGAGGAGACATTGCACTAAACTGTAGTCTTGCTTGGCACAGGGTGGAAAAGCATAATTTCCAGACTCTTCTGGTTTCTCCTTGCTTACAGGTTCTCAGGGCAAGGTACAGGTTAGTAAATGGCTGTCATGTGGAGGGGAAGACTAATTTTCACCCTCAGGTTTCCTGTTGTGTGGGGCCAGCAGGCTTCCTGCTGCTTGACACTGAATCTTGCTGTGATTAATTGTAATGCAGAGTCCACAGCTCTAAAAGGTCCTCTCTTCATAGTCCTAAAAGGCTGCAAGTGAGTTTTAGTTGTTTTCAGGGGATTGTTTTTTTTAATTATGGACAATGAAAAGCCCATTCCTGGTGGCTGGCACCTTTCCTGCCAAAGATCTGGGCAGTGGCTGGGACGGGCTTTTCCAGGTTTGTTCTGCAACATGAGCTGCTGCTGAACTTGGTGACTGAAAGATTATCATCCTAAACTCTCCCTGGGTTAAGTTTTCCTTTGGGAGTCAGGTGTTGTTCTTCTTAATAAAGCATGGCTAAGGCAGGGTGTTAAAGTGGCATTCTGTGATGGTTTAGGGTGACAGGATTGACAGACTCTATCCTCCAGCACTTACTGCAATGCTTATAGGGGCAGCAGAGCAGGTTTTAAAACTGTCTACACATGGAACAAGTTTGGTGCAGCAAGAATAGATCAGAGCAGAAAAAGGGAGATGAGTAAGGAGGAGGGAATGGGAAATAGGCTGATGTGTCTTTGGAGGGAGGAAAAGGAATGTGTAAAATAGACATAGGAACAGTAGATCAAAGTAGCCCAGCGGGAAGAGGAGAGAGAGCAAACTAGTTATTGCATGAACAAAAATATCATTGTGGATGAGAGATGAAGGGAATGACAGGAGGAAAGGAGCAGAGATTGAGAGTAAAAAGAAACATCTTCCTCTGAGAGAAGAATAGAAGAGTAATAAAAGATAGGAGTGGAAGGTGAAAGGGAATTAGATGAAGAGGAGGAAGGCTGGAGGTAAAGACATACTACAATGGTGACCCCAAGGGAAGAGCAGCAGTTTGTAGATATATCTTGAAATTCACTTTGTGTAGCAGATCATGAGGCTCAGCTCAGGCAGGAGCTTTTTTCTTTTGGGGAAGAACAACCTGTGTCCACATTAACAGGGTGGTGTGGATGTGGGTGGAGGCTGCAGAAGCAAGCATGTGGCTGGAGCCCTGGAAGAAGGAGCTGGGTTGTCTTTAAGGTAAACAAAGAGTCCAGGAAAGCAGGACCAAGCTGCTGTGGTTCACTGAAGCAGGCAGTGTGTGATGACATTTCCCTTAAGTCCTTGCTTTATGATCAGTTTTCTCCAAGGGGAAGCCAAAACACCTCTGGCTCACACCTGAGCAGTGGCTGCAGCACAGCACCCTGTGGGATGCACCTGGGCTGCCGGGCCTGTCGGAGACAGTGGCAGGGGAATCGGAGCCATTGAGAGGCTGAAGGTAATATTTGTAAAATACCTTAAAGAGAAAGGAAATTAAGCTACCTTTGTGCTCCCCTGTCTGCACATACTTGGACAGCTCAGGCTCCTGCTCATGTAAGTGACTGGCCACTCAAATACTCCTCCAAGACAGGACAGAGAGTCAGTAGAGAGAAAGAGAAAAAGGAAGAGGTTGGCAGGAAGGCAAGCAGGGAGAGATGAATCCTGCAGTGATAGGGCAGGGTAGAGGAGCTTGGACAAGAAGATGTAAGCATGTTTGCATGGTGGCTTCCCCTTCAGGGAAAATGGTCCTATTTGGTGGCCAGGCCTGCTGAAGGCAAGGGCCTCTTTGTGTAACACCTTTTTAACCCCTATTCACTGAGACCCATCCAGGTCCCTTGGTTTGTTGCAGAGCCCTCGGGCAGTGGGAAGCTGCTCCCCAGAGCCTCCCAGCCAGACCTCAAGTCCTGGCTCTGCATGGGGCTGTGCTGGGCAGGTCAGGGGCTGCCACAGCTCTGCCCTTGGAATGGGCTTCAATTACCCTGATGGGTTTCAGATTCAGCCACTCGCTGTCCTCCTCCACTCACTGCTCAGGGCAGCAAGAGGTGTAGGCAGCATCCTGCCAGCTTTCACTGAGCAAGCAGCACTGGGGCTGAGAGCAATGCTGCTGCAGCTTCTTAAAGAGACAACCTCCCAGCATCTACCTTCTGTATTATACCTGTTTTTCACACCCTGGCTTAATTTTTTAAGTTTGCCTGTTTATGAGCTTTGCAGAAGTGAAGAAAAATTATGACACACTACTTGTATTGATATTTTGGTCAGAAATCCAAAAGTGTGTGAGGAAGAAAAGCACAAGACTTGGGGGAAGCTGATGCCAAGTATGAATACATCACTCCAGCTTCAAACCATGTCTGGCACTACACTGCCTGGAGCTGTAGCAATTAGAAAGTTGTGTGATTTATACTTATGTTGTGCCCTTTTTGCGTTTAGCAGGGTTTGAGCTGAGGAAGACAACTCAATTGAAAAGCAGAGTTTCTCTTACATTCTCAATTCTAGTGGGTTCCTCCCTGGCTTTCCCTGCCTTTTCAGGGTGTCTAAACCCTGCCCTTTTGGCAGCTGGAGCTGCTCTTCTTAGTGCTGCTTATGGGGTAGATGTGTCCCTCATTCATTATCCTTGGTGCCTGCTGCTCAGAGGACCAGCTTGCTTCCTTCCCAGCTGTAACCAGCATTGTTAGGTTTTTGGTCTAATAATCTTAATGTGAAGCTCTAATGGATATCCACACAGATAACATGCTAATTTATTAGTTCAGCTCAACTGGGCTGCAGGATGAAAAATGATTGCGGAAGACTTTTAATAAAATTCAAAGGGATTTTATAGGTCTCAAGCCACTTTTAAAATGCAAAAGAAAGCCAAGAGTATTACTTTGTTAACCCACATAATTCTATCCTGCCTAATGAGGTCTGGAGCTAATCTTCAGTTCTCTGCCCTGGGATCAGAATTATTGGAGCAGGTAAACACCACTAAGTACCGTGCTGCATCTGTGTTTTGGTGGCATTGTCACTGTGACTTTCTGTTCCTTCCCTTTTATGCACTTTTCATAAAGCTCAGAATAGAAATTATTATGTAAAAACAAAGAGCTGGCTTCCTGTAGTGACCTGTGTGCAGTAGCTTCCTTTCCTCTCCTCTCTGCTGCTAGAGTTCAGGCAGTAAAGGAAAGCATGGTGTGTTGGCTTGGGTCTTAATTTTCTGACTGCTTCTCCAAAAGGATGTAGCAAGATCAACCCATGAGGCCACACAACTTAGCTGTGAAACTCGTGCTACAAGCTTGGTTTAGGCACTGTATTTCTTTTCATGATAACTTCACATTTCTTACTCATTTTTGCAGAGATATTTTGTGTTTGAGGAGAGGAGTGGTATACAAATATGGGAGAGAAATGATCTGCTTAATTTTGTTCAGAAGAGAGCAAAATCTTCTAACCTGAATGTGGAAGCAGTGTTTGTGTGTTTGGTTTTTTTCCTGGTAGAGACAATAAATGCAATTTGACAGAGTCAGTGTCAAAGAGGACAGGCAATACAGACTACCAATTACTATAAACTGGTAACCCTGCTTGATTCAGTGGAGTTACTCATCTACACTATCTCAAAACCTGCTTCCCATCTGAGAAGCCATAATAAACCTTGTCCCTGACAGTAATATTTCAGCTCTGACCTTGCCACTAAAACCAAAGCATTAACAAAGTCAGCCTTGTTGAAGGTTCCACTGGCTGCTCCTGTACTTCCCCCTATCTGTACATGTTGTGATGAAGCTTGTTTTGGACTGAGTTAAAGCAACCAACCCCAGTTCTTAGAATGGCTTGGAGAAAGTTACCTAGGTTTCCAGCAAGTTACACCATTTCACGATAGGCTCCACTTTGCTGGTTTCACAATGTATACAATGCCATAACTGACAAGAAAGCAAAACTAGGTGAGTTCAGAGTTCATTATTACGCTTACTATTTTAGTACAGCAGCATGTATCCTGTGTTCAGGGCAAGTTTACTTAAGATTTTAAAGAATTATAGCTTTACTAATTTTTTCCTGAGTGTGTAAGCAGTGCTTGTTGCAGAGATCAGCAAAGCCCTGTGGCATATGTGGTTTGGATGCTGGAGATGGTTTTGTTGAACCAAGTGACCTAGCAATTCACTTTGGTCCCATTACTCAGTGATTATAGCGTGACCTGGGGAACATTAGCCACAGTCAAAGCAGAGGAGGTTAAGGTGACCACTTACCAGGAAAATGTAGCTTTCAGGGTATAATCTGTTTACAAGCATTTAATTGCAGTAAATGAGCCAGGCAGAAGGTGAGGAAGAGCTGAAACACAGAGGAATAATAAATTGACTCATGTTTATTTAAGTATTTATATCTTCTTAAGCTGGGCTTAATGCCTGAGGATGCATGGGGATTAAGACATGCTTGCAAAGCCCCTTGTCCTCTTCTGCATCCCACTTTTTCCCATATAATGCCAAATTCTCTACCCCTTTCCACGTCATTTTCTTTGCTTAGAATATTCTCCCCTGTGATCTGTACTGTTCAGTCCTGTACATCTCACTCCCTCCCACAACCAGTTCCTCATGTCTCAGTAAGTGCTGCTCTTTCAAGCTGGTTTATCTTCTCCCACCTTCCTTTAATTTGAGTGTAGAATTTTTATCTCAATGTCTGAACGTATAAACTGGGTTGTATCACTTCAGGCCAGATGGAACCTTTACTTTCCAGAGGGTTCAATTAATTAAACAAATCCCAACCTCAAATTAATTCTGAGATAAATTCTAACATGTTCTACATGAAATGGATTACTTTCTTGAGTTTTCCTATTGATGAATCCACATTTGACATTAAATTAAAATCTAAATTAGTTTTTTTTTTTCTTGCAAAATGTCAACATTTTCACTTTGATAAATGGTGAAACAATGTTCTGACATTTGGGGGAAATCCATCTCCTCCCATACCGATTTCCCTTCCAAAATCCTAACATGAATTTGCTATTCATAAAAAGAACCTCATCAGTTTTGGGTCTGCTTCTTACAATACGATGTAGAAGAGCTGTTGATCTCCTCCTTTTAGTTTGACTGCTCACGGGATTACAAACCCACTTGTATTTTTGGATTGTCCCTTGAATCGAAGCCTGGCCTGGGTGCAGAGGCAGTTGCACTGGTGAGACAAATGGCTTGTGGTAGCAGTGGCTGTTGAGGGAGCTGAGCAAGGTGACTCTCATTCCTGTGATTTACCCAAGACCAGGGTAGGCTTTCTCCCTTGACATTGTCTCCTATAGTTTATGCTGTCTCTGCAGGCAGGGATGAAGCTGGGAGGAAGATGCAATCATGAGATTTCCCAATAACCCTTGTTGGCATGTGTGAGGCTGAGGGTCTGCAGTGCTGGGGTGGCCCATGCATGGGGGCCTTCAGCAGATGGTCAGACCCTAGTGCACCATTTGCTGTGGCTCCCATAAAAGATGCACTGGATGCACAGCAGTGAGTGCATGTCCTGTTTGTATTCATTTATTGATCAACCTCGAGGGCCAGACACAATAATTAACTGTCACAAAACCCTGAGACCCAGGTCTGTTGCACGTGTTTCTTGTTGATATGTGCCTTACAATGACCATGCTAGTCAGCTGGAGCTGGGAGTATCCATGTCAGGGGATATGGGAGGTTGATCGTTACAGTCCATTCCTGATGGCTGGTGTCCCAACAATTTACTATGCCTGTCTTAAGCCAGGAATTGTTCCAATATCTCAAGTTAAGCCAGGGTTTACTTCAATTCGAATTGAAACTCATGAAAACATTCCCATAGCTTTCTGTTGCAACTGGACTTCCTTGTTTGCCCTTAATATTCTGAAGAGCAGATTAATGGCAGGGGATTTGCAGTGGAAAACTAAGCTGTGCCAAAAAATGTAGACAGCTTTGTGAGAGCAGATATTTCAAATTGCTGGGCTGCAAAAGACTTGGAGCAACTTGCAAAGCCATCTGAAATAGAAATATTTTTCCTCATTTCGAATAGTGATTTTTTTTTTTTCTCAAGTCAATCTGCAAATGAAAAAAACCTCCTGTTGTTAAAATGGGGTCTATTTGGCTTAGGCTGTGATTTCACAGTGGGCTTAAAATTATCTAAGTGGACGCTTCTGGTGACAGGAAATTCTGTGCCCTGTTTTTTACAAGGTCTTGCTCTTCTGCTGCTCCTTCAGTGTCCATTGTGACCAGACAGGACACTGACCCCCAGCCTCTGTGGGATGGAGGTGGGGCAAAGACATCTCTTGAGCAAAGTAACTTAGACGTGTGAGTGTATGTCAGCAGGTTTGCCACATGAAAAGCATGCTGCTTACAAATAAACTATCTGAGGAGCAACAAAGCAGTGAATTTCAGACCACTTAGGATGTTCCCTGCTTTACCTGCTATGGTAGAACAGACACTCCTCCAAAAGTCCTGGGGCCAGACAGCTGCCTGAAGGTGCCTGCACTGCTGGGCTGTGGGTGGAAGAAGTGACCCCATCTTGTCCAGCTGCTGGATCCTGGGTTTTCAAGTCCTGCTATGAGGTCCACAGTGCCAAAGAGTAGGGCAGAAAAGGGAAATTAAACAAGAAAAAAAGAAGTTGAGGGAGTATTTTAAAGAAATGGGTGCCGCTCTCATGCTGCAAGAGGCCATGACCGGACTCGAGGAAGTGCTGTGCTCTGATTTCCCTGATCCCAGGACATGACTTCTTTCAGTTCCTCCTAGACACTTGAGAAGAGGGAAGGCTGAATAAGGGCTGAGATAAGCCTCGTGGTCACCTTCAGGGATAACTGCTTGGTCCTGAGCCAGTGAGAAGTTCCCTGTTGTACACACCTGCCCTGCACCCCAGGAAGCAGAAACTTTTCCAATTCAAAGAAAGGTAATCTGCACAGCAAAAGCCCTAAGAAGATCAGATGTCAAAGTCAGGCACTAATTTCCCATTGCCTTGCAGGGTGAGTGGGTGTTTGTGTCAGAGTTGGTCATTCAGACTGCAGTGAAGGTCATCTGAGCTTTAGTGTGATTCATCTGGTGGGTTTTTAATTCTTCTGGTGAGCAAAGCCCCACAGCAGTACACAGGGAAGCTCAGGTTGTGCTGCTGGGCAGAGCACGACTGTGACTTGGTCTCCTCATTTGTAAAATAGAGGGTATCATCTTCACTGAGGTCTGTCTAGGAAAGATATGTAAGAACTGGACAGTTGTTATTTCTGAGTGTGTTTGAGAAAGGGAAGCAGCCTTTGACTCTGCTGTAAAGCCTTTTGGGTGAAGTCTTTGTGGGTAGGGCTGGATCCTACAATACCTACCTAAAATAGGGAAGAGGCTATTTTGTATCTTCAGATCTCCCTGCAGAGGAGTAGCCCTGAGAACAAGGATGTCATTTAGGGGTGTCATCTCTCTAAGCAGATGTCCAGCGTGCCTTAAAGCATTCCCCTAGCATTTACATGGGTGCTTTTCCATTTTTTTATTTGTTTATTTTTTATTTATTGTCTGCCTAATGGTTTCAGCCTTATCACAATGTATGATAGCAGCATATTACTGCAGTATAGCTTGCAGGCTGCTATTGCAGTCACAAATAAGTAGTAAATAGCCCATTCAGAAAAAATAAATGCTACTTTTATCAGTCTGTCCGCAGCACCCATATGTCCAATTTGGGATTGATCACTCATGCAAAAAAGCTAATAACACTAAGGACTCTGCTTTTAGACTCCACAGACAGAGATAGGGTATGTGACCTCTGTTTGCCCCACAAGCCTGGTACTGTGTTGCATCATCTGTTGCCAAATTTTGTTTGTTTTAAGAAGGCAGCAGACATGGAGCAAGAGACAAGGAAGGGAACAGGATAAAGAATTTTAGGCCTGGTTAAGAAAAATCTAAGTGTGAGGAGAGAGAGCTTCTGTGTTTTAAAGCTATGCCCAAACTAGGCATAGTTCTTCTTCAGGGCCCCTGTGCCAGGCAACAAACATTTTTGGCCTGCAGGAAACAAAACCAAAAATCCCATTGCATGGAATTTCCAAGCATTTGCACATTTAGCAAATGCAAAGAGGGGTGTAAAAATGAGAGCCATCTACAGTATCTTGCCTTGGCTCTTCTGAAGAGAAGCTGTATCCTCTGAATATTCAAATGAATTGGTTATTAGCCCCTATTTTGTGACCTCATTACTTGACTTTACTGGAGAGGGAGAGGTTTAAACCTCCAGATGTTTGTTGTTTGTAACAAGGGGTTGTGGTTCATCAGTGATTTCTGGTCTGCTACTATGGATAAGGGGTTTCATGGTTCTGGGCTGTGAGAGTCCCTCTGATACATTTCTTGGTCATTCAGTTCATTCAAATGGAGGTTTTAGATTAGGGAATTTTTGAGCTTTGAACTGATGTGTGTCAGGTGGAATTTTATGCTGCAGTGTATAGAGGGGGGGGAAAAAAAGAAACTTCACTCTTAGCATTGCTAGAAATTGCAGTAAATGATGTACCTATATCAGCATATCAACATAACTACAGATTGACAATTATTTAAAAAAAAAAGAAAAAACAAAAAAAGACTTTGTTTTTATGTTAGCATTTCCAGGAATTAGAGGGGAAAAAAAAAAGGCTGAGAAACTAGGTATACCCTGGATCTTTGTAAATGTGCTGTAACAGCAAAGGGCTAAACTCTTCCACTGAGATACCTGAAACTCAAGATGTTATTTTCTTTCTTTCTAACTATGTCCCAATGCTGAGAGTAAGCCATTCAGAGTGACAGTTTCCTCATGGCTCTACAAAGACCAGGGTGCTGTGGGAGGAGGCACAAAGACAGAAGGTGTGTGTTAAGAATATGTGCTACCACCAGCTGTATTCATCTCCCTAGGATTTTAGTGTGTAGAATTGTGCTTGGGAATAACAGAGCTTCTTAGTAATGGCCAGTCTCTTCACCTTGCTGTGTACTATCAAACAGTGGGGGGGAAATGGAAATAAATGCAATGGCCTACTCTAAATTATAACAAGAGAGAGTTACAAAGTGTTGGTCTGCCCTTCTGTGGACTCGGGGAACCATTGCCAAAGGAAGACCAGTGTGAACCTTTGGGAGTTGGAATGGACAACAATAAATTGAGAGGTTTTGTGTTGGGAAGAGCTGTATATTTTGGCTCTTGTGTCAGTGTGTTGGAGTTGTGGAGACCTCCCTGCACAGGGGGAAAGCCTTGCCAGCACCTGGCTGCCATGAGCATCCATTTATAGCTCTGAAATCCCAGTTAATCCCATAAGGATGTGTGTAAGATATTTTCCAGTTGATCCATTCTGGACAGCTTTTGCTGCTCAAGTATATAGAAGTGCTTGAGAGAGGTTTATAAAAGCTCTCAACCTAAATATTTCTGTTGGATTCAAGAAGCCAAATAGGTCTTTAAAATGCAGTTCAAAAATTGTCTGCAGGCTTTTCCTCCATTGTAATTGATCCCAAATTTGAGTGTCTCTCATGCATTTATAACAGGTGCCATAAAACAATTATTACCATTTTAAAAATAAACCAGGCAACAGCTAATACTGCAAATATATTACTATATAAGGCAGCATTTTAAGATGTTTAGAGTATTTTTTTGGTTGAGTATTTTCTATTCTAGTAACAGTGTTTTCCATAGGATTTGTTGGCTTGTTTTTTGGTGGGCTAAATGGCTTACATGTACCAAAGATCTGGCCTCCTTCGTATGAAAAAGTAAGCCAAGATTTAGCACAAAGATTTATCATAATGAGTTAGGGGAAAATTTCCTTCTTTCTGATGGACTCAGCCCTTTAAAGCCTCTGAAAGGAAACCAAATATCTTTAATTCCCAGGAGACATATTGGAGGATCAGAGCTAAAATGTTACTGTCTGAACTATCAGATGCAGAGACCTCTGCATGACCCTTTGTGTTTCAGAGTCTTGAGGATGTGGATTCTCCAGGAGAACCTATTTCTCCTATAACCTGAGGCTGAATAAGAGTGCACAATTATAGAAGTTTAAATAAACCACATAAGGTCAGCTGCTGCTTAAATCCTTGCTGCTAGGTCTTGTAGATATTTTTGTGTTGTTTTTAAGCAAGCTGAGAGTCCCTGTGCCAAAGGGCAACATGTAAATTGTGCAGCTATTCTGAAGCATGCAAGGTAATAAATGGTGCTGTCAATTGTTTTCACTCAAGTGACAGATTTATTCTCATCAAAATGAATGACCAGGAATGGCTGTTATTGCAAAAAATTCACTATGTATCATCTTGTGCCTGTTGTTTAACAAATAATACTGAAGTCTAATTGCCTTCCTCTGTGGCCAAGTATCTATACCTTAATGGGGTTTTTTATTGAAGACATGTAATTTACCATTGCTTTTGATGTGCCATCTGATTGAATGTCTCTGTGAATCACATCTGCAATCTAGCACCACACCTCCCAGAGGAATACTGCTTATCCCATTGTTTTCTAGCGATCTGGGTAAAAACAGCCTGTCTGGGTTTTTTACACAAACTATTAAGCTTCTGTTTCCCAATTTCTAGGTTGAAATTCCAGCTCCGTGCAGATGCATTGGAGTTTGGCAAATCAGTTGCGTGTGGGAATGCGTGATCTTTTATAGCACTACCAAGGAGTAGTTTTACATCTCAACAGCATTTTTTCCAGAGTAAACCTGGAATTAGCCTGGGATCTGATCTTGCCATTCTGCCCAAACTCCCCTGGAATCCAACTGCAACCCTTTTTCATAGCACCTTGGTTTCCAACAAGAAAATGCTGTAGCTGGTTAACAAGCCACCTCAGGATACAAACCCTATCACTTCAAAATGTTGTGATTCAGCAAAGCCCTTTTTTCTGTAAGTCTGTTGTTTGTTTTTTCTAGTCAACACTGCAGTCTTTTTTAGTGCTTTAGACAACTTGTGAGGTTAGACACTAACATCTAAAACTGAAAAGCTTACATGAAGCTTGCACTTGGACAGTGTATTTCAGAAAGAGCTGAATGCAGATAAATGTTGAAGTTAAGCCTTGCTTTTTAAAAGAATACAGCTCCATGTACCAAAAAGAAGGTGATGGGGAGCAAAGATAAAACTTCTGCCTGTGACAATCTTCTTGCTTGTAGCTATTGAGGTCTGTCGTGGTTGAAAATGTGAAGTTGTTCCAAAAAGGTCATCAGAGAGGTGAACAAAGGTGGCAGAGACAGCTTGTGGCCACCCACTGCTGTGCCACCCCTGGCAGTGCATTTCCAGCTTCCTCTGTTGTTAAGACTTGGAGAAATGCAAGTTTTGCACTGGTGTAATGGGCTGAATTAGACACACAGTGTTTTAATCTGACGTTGTTCTGAATGCTCATATCAACACATTGAACTCTCCTCTAGTGAAAGATGGTTACTACTACTGGTATATTAGTCATCTTGGTGTAGTTACACCAGCACGACTTTTCTGTGGAGAGAAATTTTAGCCATTGCTTACTACCAGGGCTTGCATTTGCATTTCTTCATTACAATAATGCTCCATTAATGGACTTTGTCAAGCACCAAAAGCCAAGGTCTGGTTTGTGTGTAGATGGGGGTTAAAAAGGGGAAATAAAAATAGGGGATACAAGCAGGACAGGAACTGTGAGTTGTCTTATGGTCATTCAGATGTCAGTGGAAGTGCTGAGGACTGACAGAGCATGTGTCCCTGAGCTGATGTGCCAGTGCTGTTACCCTCTGGGGCTGGGAGTGGAGCCCTTTGGGGTGGGGAAGGAAGTCTGAAATCCCATCTGTGGGAGTGGAGACCCTGACATGCCAGAGGAAGCATCCCTGAGGGTGCTCCATTGAGGATGCTTGCTCAGCAAGCTGTTATTCCTCAGCTAAAGCAATTACTAGCAAGCCCTGAGCACAGATTGCTTTGCTCTGTTAAAACAAATATCCAGGAAATTCAGCTACAAACTTTTGCTATCGCTCAGCTCTTATCTTGCTCTGTTGCAATAACTATTTGATGACCTCAACAGGGGCCTTGAATCCAGTAATCAGTTCTTCAAGTGTGCAACAAAATCCTTTATTTTTTCTAAACAACTGCAAGTAACAAGAGGTTGTCTTGACCTTTTATTTGGCTTGACAAAGTGAGGGCCTAGGCCTCCTCCTCCACATGCTGATCTGCTCTTTGAGGGTCTGAATGGAGGATGTGGCTCAGCTCTCCAGCCTCCTGCCTTGGCCGGGAGACATTTCCTGTAACTGCCTGGCCAAGCAAAGGAGGGAACTGTATCTCCAGCCTGAAAAGCAACATGGGCTGCTTGGTTTTACCTGGGCTACTACCAAGAAGTTCAGCTGGTTGGTTTGTAGAGGTAATTTTTAGCTCCTGTTCAACCTGGGCAAAGAGGGATTTGGAGAGTAAATGATACAAATGATTCACTGGAGAAGATGGACAGATATTTACCCTGATGTTTTAGCACTGAAAATCCAATGATGCTGGTACCTTTTTGTCCCAGTTCTAAGTCTCTGGTGTGGAAGGGGTTAAATTGCATCCAATGACAATGCAAACTCAGGCACTGCAAAACATTTGTCTGAGGACTGGGACCCTACTTATCTTTACAGTGAAATATTATCCCTTCATGGTTAACAACTAGCAACAAACCTGCTCATTGTGGAAACAGTTTGGCATAATTAGCCGGTTAAAGAAGTCTGCCTATTGATTAACTGAACTAAATGACCCATAATTAACAGCACAACTGTGGAGCTAATCTATTTGGTGGTGTTTTCCTTTCCCTTAAAGATTTGGAACCTGCAGGTCTGTTCATTATTAAGGGATGGGTTGGTGAGGAGTCCACATTGCGTGGTAATTGAGTTAGCGTGCCCCTGCGGGGCTTTAAACCACACACGGCTGCCTTATAAAAGGCCTGCTGGCACATTGCTTTAATCTCTTGGACTGCAGAGGGACCAGCATGGGTCCTGCTGACTCGGGGTGGATTTGTTGCCTTGCTGAGAGAGCACAGGAACACCTGCTCCACATCACCTTGGCTTGATGAGGGGCTTGGGAGGAGTCTGCTGCAGCCCTACAACAGCCACATAAGTGTGGGCTTCTCTGCACCAGGTTCTGCTGCTGTAAGAGGTCTACTTGTGCTATCAGGAGACCCAGACAAGGCTTGTGTCAGGGTTGACAAGAGAGACAAAGCTGGAGTTGACATTGCACAGAAGTAATTTGTTTGGTTAGCTTGCAGTGCTATTTCCTTACTAAAAGTTGCCTATTTATGGTTTTAACTTATGCTTAGCATGATGCATAGTCTCTATAAAATATATGAAGACTGAAGCCTAACTTGAGTGGTTTAGAGGAGCTCATATTTAGGTATGATTATTATTGAATCTCTCATTACTGTCTCTGTAAAATGCTACTTTCTTCTCACTTTTTCTCAGATGTCCTATTGAAGATTATGCCAAAATGAGTCACGATGTTATAAAAAAATGAGAGGATTGTACTTCAGTGGTGAGACCAGCCAGACTGCACACTGCTAGCTGGTGTCACTGCTGTACTAGGCTGTTACTGATAAAATTAAGCTGCAATTTCAAACAGTCAGAAAGAAAACAATTATTTTCTGAACTCTTATCTGCCTCTTCTTCCCAAGAAATCCCCCAGAGAAACACAGAAATAGAAATCTGACCAGCTTTGCTCTGAGAGCTTAGTTTAGGGTTAAAGGACTCCTTAAGCACTAGTTTTTCTTCAGTTGGGACCACTGAAATAATCAGAAATTATTTCCACTGACTTTACTGGGTGTTAGAATAGGCTCCCCAAATCCTCATCCTCTCCTGCACGGTGAGAAGTGTTTTGCTGTGTGCTTTTCTGCAAAGGAGATTATTTGAATATATATGAACCCATGTTATTTCCCTTAATCTCTAAAAGCTTTCAGCCAACCACCGTGGAAGTTGCTGGCCGTAGCATTTGCTCTGCTGGTGTCCTCCACCTGAACCAGCAAAGGAACCTTTCAAGAAATAAAGACTGAGATTTTTGTCCTTGCTCTGGTCCCACAATAGTGAGCGAGATAGCTGCTGGTACGTGGAGGGGGCTGAAATGTCCCTGGCCATATAGCATCCCCTGGAGACCAGCAGGGCAGCAGCACCTGGGGTTTCTGGGGATTTTAGCACATCTGGACCCCATGGGAGAACTGGGAGAGGCAGAGCTGCTACTTGGGAGCTGTGTGAGGGACAGGGGTATTTGATAAACAGTGCAGGAGAAGGAGGTACCTACTGCTTCAGGCTGTGAACTTCATGCTCTTCACTTCCTTTCCATCTCGCTCCAGTTTTTTAGGTTTATGGGTCAAAAGAGCCTCCAGTTTGGGGAGGCATTTTCTAGACAAAGTTGGTTTGAACTCAGATGGTTTGAACTGTGTTTTTGGAAGCTGGACTCATCTCTCAGGTGTAAAACACTTCTGTATGTATCCAGCCAGGGAACAGCCTTACCACAAAGATGATCTACAAGAATTGTGCAAGGAGTATAGCTGGAGCTGCAGAAAAATGTTATAAGCAGTTATAAGAAAGCTTGTAAGTGAACCTGATTGAAGATAAAAGATTACAGCTGCCTTTTAAAGTTGATTTTATCTCATTCTGTCCTTTCATCCTGCATTTCACAAACATTGCCATGAGAGAATAGGTAGTTACCTATTGGCATCTTCATGTAATGTCTGAACAGCAGAGATGACTCTAGCTAACCATCTGAACATGATCCAGGAGCTTGTTTTGGTCATGATGGTGGGAAGCAGGGACACAGCAGGCTCTTTTCTTCCCTTGGCTGCAGAAAGCCATGGTGCCATTCACATCACCTCGCTGCAAGTCCCCCCCCCAACAAGTCTCACATTTATCTGGCTGTAAGCCCTCTAAGAGACAGTGAACTTGCTCCCTGCAAAGATGCAAGAGAGAGCTTAGAGTTGCCTGAAATCTCACCAGGCTTCCCTTACATACATATGTCCAAAACCCTCTAGTGAGGGATTAGACACTAGAAATCACTGAAATGCCTGGGCTGGCCTCTTGCCAGCCAGGAAGGCAGCCCTTGGTCGTGATGCTGTGGGGAAGAGATGAGGTGTCTTCTCTCCTCTTCTCTGTAGGAGCTGTACTTCTTGCTCTATTTGGTGCTTTTGAAGAGTTTGGATTTGCTCAGTACTGTGGATGTGCTTTTGCTGTGGTGGCTAGGCAGGGAGAGACCAGTTGCTCTCAGCAGCTTTGCAGATCCCTCTGGCAAACCTTGAGCCTGAAAGTTTATATTATTTTTACATATATAACTATTGTATTTGTATATAGTATATTAAAGTATAATTTATATGTGATTAAAGAGGCTATGACTGTATCAGCAGTCACTTCTTAGCAGATCATGTTATACCTCATGTATCACTATACAGCAAGCAGATACTCTTAAGAGTGCCTTGCTTGCATAACATAGCTTTAATAGCTATAATAAGGCAATTAGTACCATCGTTCCACTTGAACTTTAATGTAGTAATTGGCAGTAAGTAATCCCTCTCTGATGCTATACACAGCCTGTGTTGTGAACAAATATCAGAGCAACCTTGTTTATGAAAGAGGAGAAAGTCATAGCTGCTGATTATGGCCAAGGTGAGGGATTTTAGGTTGATGTTTCATCATTACGAACATGCTGTGGACACCAGAGGCAGAGCAGGAGTGCTGTGACACCTCTCACTGGACGTGGCATCCCAATCTGCTACATTCCTGTGTGGCTCTGAACAAGCTGGGTGAATTGCTCCATGCTGTGGCCACCATCAGAGCACCAGGCTGGGGGATCAGCAGCGTAGCACTACTGTCATTTCTTGTGCAAGGGAGAGGACGGGGATGTCCTAGCTTTGTGGTGCTTTCCTCAGGGTGAGGGGTGCATTCCAGCATTGGTCAGAAAAGGAGGCCCTGCTTTGGCAGCTCTCCTGGGGCTCCTTCTGCCACTGCTGCCCTGAGTCGGCCCAGAGTAGGATCAAAATACTCCATCTCACTGGTGTCTATCAGCATAACCACCACAGTAAGTGCTTGTTCCCTGTGGGTGCTCTGGCCCGGATGTTTTGCACCTAACGATGGGCACAGAGGGGTCACATCATCTCAACCAGCTCTGTATGTGATGTCCCAGGGGAGGGGACAGATTTATCCCCCAGACGTGGCACTGACAAGCACAGAAGAGCCTCTTCATTCTTCCTTCTTGCCCATAGAGAGATTGGCTTTGAAAAAGGGACATTTAGATAGCAGAGAGCCATTTTTCTATCCCAAGTATCAGAGCCTTGGAGGAGGCCAGCAAAGCTGGGAGCAGAGTAATGACTGGCTCTTCCTTGGCATGGTGTGCTTAACCCCAAACACTTCTCATTACCAAAGGAGTTTCTGATCCTCCATTGCAGCAACGTTGGTGGGGAGATACAGGCTTCAATGCAGCTTTGTGATTTGCTGTTTAACATCTAAAGTGTGCTCTGATGCCTCATAGATCCCAATCAGGGAAAAGGGTTTGTTTCCCATGGTGGATCAAGAGGATGCCAGCAGACTGCTCCTTCTGCACTGAGGAACTGAGCCCCACTGCCCATGTGTGATCCTAGTTTTCTGGAGAAACTGCTGCTTGTGTCAGAAAAATTCTTCCAAGCTGCTCTAATGATGTTCATATGAAAAGGAAAGGAAGGGGGAGGGAGGAAACATGTTTAACCTGTGTCTTGCCAGATCTCTTCTGTGATCACATCCTGGCTCTGATCCTCTCTTCTGGATATCTGAAGTATAGGTGGTTGGTGTGTGTTTGCTAGAAACCACGTGTGCAGCTTTGTGAAATGTAGAGGTATGAAAGACTGCTTAGGTGACCTGGGAAAAACAGGAAATGGTATTTTGGGCAGTACTACAGCAGATGGGTTTTTCTTGACCTACACTTTTGAACATAATCAGTTGCAGTATTGTCTAGGACCAGATGCATAATTAATGATTTTGCCTGTTTTTTGCAGATTTTTATGGTGTGGGCAACACAGAAATGCTTCCAACCAAGAAAGGTAAGGAATATGTTTCTCAGACTTCTGAGATAATACTCAAATGCTGATTTTGATAACAGAGTTTCATGTGGGATGTTTATTTGACACGTGTGTTGTGGTAACATTGGTAGAAAGCAGAGTTCCCAAGGGTTTGGGTATCGAAGCTGTAGCATGAGGGCAGGCCCTGTCTTCTGGAGCCTCCTCCTTGGAGGGGCATGGGAACAGGTGCTCAGGACCCTGATGGGGGGGACGGCAGTGGCATTTGGGGGATGGAAGTTGGAGGGTCCCCAGGAAACCACCTTGCCCCTCTTGAGGAGCTTCCCTGCCTCACTGAGACTGAAAACAGTGAAATGGCTCCTCCAGCACAGGCAGGTCCGGAAGGAGAAAGCGACTTCAGTTTGGGAAGCCCTTGGCAGGACCGCAGTGTTGCAGTGACCCTAGTGGCTCCTTTCAGTATTTTCCATCCAAGCATGGCAGGACCTGCTCTTTGGGTGGACATCAGGTGCAACAGAGATCTGGGAATGGAAAGGGAAAGGTGTCAGGAGCTCCAGGCGCAGGTCTCCTTCCACCCAAATTCCTTCAGCAGCTGGATGTCCTACTGCTCTTGTTCATAAAAAGCAAATGACTTCTCAGATTTATTAGTTACCTCCAGGTGCAATTTATCAACCCAGGCTGGGTCCTGCCCAGGCAGCTGGGGAGAGGCCTGTGTCTGTGATTAATGTGCTACCCCCACAATGGTGGCAGATTTCTTACTGGGGTTTAATTCTAACAGATTCTTAAAAATAACAAGAAGCATATTCAGTGAGCTGTTTGAGAGGGCATGGAGCTGAATTGTGGTTCAGTCTCTAAAGCTCTGATGTATTTACAGAAGGGACTGAGGAAAGCTTTGTGGAAGCTGGGAGGGTAAAGGGAGATCTTACTGTAGGATAAGTAAGGAAAGGGTAGAAAAGGGAATGAATGCAACAGCTCATAATGGAAAGAGGAGATGGAGGAGTTTCTAGACAGAGGTGAAACAGTGGGAAGCAAGGTCTTAATCAGAATAAGCAAAAAATTTTAAGGATTGGGCTCTTGCAAAAAGAAGATTCTTCTCGACAATGGAAACTTTGTTTCTGAAACGGTTGTGAAAGAGTAGTGGGAAAATTAAGAAAAACTAGGAAAATGAGGGGATAAGGAGAAGCCCCCAAACCTTGGACTGTAGTAAGGGAAACCCTCTGCAGCTTAACTGCAGCCCTTCCCCTGGTGCTGTCCCCTCCACAGACAAGCAGGACTGCATCGGGAGGATGCCTTTCCCTATCGCCAGTTTCTTCTCCTTTCAGCCATGGCCAAAATGAAAACATTATGTACCAACCTACCTTTTGGAGACTGAGCCAAGAGAAATTCTTGATACTCTGGCCTTTTTTTCACAGATGGAATTATATTCACTTTTCTCTCTTTTTCAATCATACTGAAGCCATTTTCTCAGGTTCAGTGTTTGTGCTGGAAAGCAAGACAGGCCCACAACAAGGCAAGGGCAGAGTAGTTTGCTCTTTTCCAGTGGGATTAGGATGCTGGACTAAGATGGTTTGGAAAAAACTCCACTAGCATCTTGTTCCCTCTGTGCCTGCATCAGCTGCTGACAGCCCTCCTAGGTGCAGAGGTTTAGATTTCAGTGTGACAAAGTGTTTTCACACTCTTCTTAAGGAAGAACATCATAACCCAGTTAAAGGGCAGTGTGCTCCAAGCTTCCAGTGCATATTCATACCATCTATTTTAGGTATCTACTTTCAGATATTTCTATATGGTCAGTGCAAAAATGATGTCTCTGGAAGGTGACTCACAACACCTAAAATAGACTCCTGTTCTCAGACATCCTCTCTCTGCACTAATTATAGAAGGAGACTGGAGATGTTAAGCTCCTAGTTTCAGCACGTGAAGGTTGATGCATGCAGGAGAGAGTGATAATACCCTCTTTGTTTCCCTTGATGGAGGGAGTGAGCTGGCTGGAGTGTACACAGTTATCTGCAGCTCAGTTTGTTGGTTTATGGCTTCATTCTGTTGTTTCTGTATGGCCCAGAGAAGGGCATTGTAGCCCATGCAGGTGCTCAGTGGCTGGTTCAGGCTGCTCTGCTCTGCTGCTGGCAGTGCTGTACACCTGTGTGGGGCTGGTGGAGCTGCCTCCAGCAGTGGAGGAGTGTGGGTTGCAATGGAGCAGTGTGGGTTGCAGTGCCATCCTAGTCACACTGCCACTGCTGTGACCTGCTGGAAGGAGGGAGCAGAGATGCCTGGCTCCATGCAGAAGGCATCTGGAGGAGAAGGCCACTGTGGTCTCCCCTCATGCCAGGGCACTGTTTTCTCAGCCATGTAACAGCAAAGTTTATTTTGAGAAGGGTGCAAAAAAATATTAACATCTGGAATTAGTCTGAGACTTGGGGTTGACATTCACTTGCTTTCCTGGTGGTGGAAAGTGAACAAAATTGCATGTCTGTGGGCAAGGACACAGGAGTCTGGGGTGGATTGGCCCCATCGTGTTCAGCCTTCAGAGCAGGGATGCTACAGCTTAGAGTGACAGCCTGGAGTTTCTCCTTTCCCTCATCCTCATTTTACATAGCCACCGTTGCAGCCACAGTTGAAAATTAACCCCAGAGTTAGCCATTTGTAAACCAAGCTGACAGGAAATTGCTGGCTTTGTGCTGAAGAAGTCATTACCTTAAGCTTTATTGCTGTGTGCGGAGTTTACTTGTGACAAAGTAAATGTGCAGAGATGTCTGTAAATAGGGCTGGGATATTGCTGTGTTAACAGCTCCGTGGTAAGCTATCAATCAGCACAACAGTGTGTAAGAAACCATTAAAAGCCACTGTTGTAAACTCAGAGTCTCCTACATGCACAAGTGCATCTGTGCAAGCTCTGCACTTCTCCCCACCCTCTCCCAGCAGGTTCTTCCACTGCTGCTTCCCTGGTTGAGCAAAGCCCACTTCCTGTGGTTTTCAGAAGATGCTTTGTAACCCTGATGTGCCATCAGAGATGGTGATGCCATCTGGGAACAGAAGGTGGCAGGGAGTGCTGGGCTGAGGATGGCCATGTGAGAGAGCCTGGCTGAATGTGGTGTGATCTTTGGTAGCCATCACTGTGGATGGAACAGTGTTGCTGTAGAGTTGGTGGGAGAGCCTGGTATTCTTTGGGGTTTTGATCCTGTCCATTAATGTTATGGTTGCAAAGGGGAGAGAGGTTTGTTTCTGTAATACCAGCATAGAGCTCATTTTAAGCAAATGAGGTAGCAAAATGCATCACTCATGCTATGTGAACTGCAGAAGAAGCTCTGCTGGGGAGAAAACAGAAGTATTGAAAAGAAATTGACATCTATGTAGTTGGTGTGTGTCTAAATGACATAGGCAGTGCCTAGGAAGAGCATGTCCCCTTTGCCTGCTGTTCCCCTGGCTGCTGTTCAGCAGTTTTTGGCAACCAGGCAGCTCTGGCTGAAGAGTGGCTGAGTTCTCCTCCAGCTTGCAGTGCTCTGGCAAGCGAGAAAGGGGGGGGTTTCTGTGTTTTCTCAGGGTGGCTGCTAGCCTGCCTTCATGTCTTCTGAGCACTTCAGGATGGCTGGAACTTTTTATGTGCTGTTTCCATCAGTCAGCCTCCTATCTATGATGACTTTGTTTTTAGCTAAGACTGTGGCAGCCCACTGCAAGCACACATTTCTGGCCTTTTCCAGCTTCTGCCACTTTTGGGAGTGATAAGGTCAGACAGGGAATAAAAATACATCGTGTGGGGGTCACCGGAGGGGCAGCCTGGAGGAATTTCCTAGGCAGTGGCTGTGCAGGGTGGGAAGTTGCATTCCTGCGAGGGGCAGCAACCGAGGAAGCTGGAACTTTGTGCTGGCTGTTGTACAGTGACTGCTTGCTCTGGGACACCAGAGCTCTTTGGGGACTTTTGCAGGTGCTACAGCTTAGGGTGGTGTGGCAAGAACGGGGAGGGTTGAGAGGTGACAATAGGAATCAGATGATGATGCAGATGCTGTTCTCACTCCTCATTCTTGCATGTCTTGCTTCTCCCATGCCCAGATGTTGTGGGGTTTTGTATAGGCTGATAAAACTGTGTTTCCCCATAATGAAACCCTGACATTGTCCTGACAGAGTTGGTGCTGCTCACACCACTTGGGTCAGGAGGGAAAGACTCAGAGCTATAGATTTTGCTGCCTCCTAGCCTTGCCTTGGGAGTGCCTGTTTGAAGCTGGGGAATGGATTAATTTTTTAGTCACTCTTGTGCTGCCCCTTTCCTGCGGGCAGTGCACAGGGCATGGCACCCAGCCACCCTGCACGAGGACCATCCAGCTATAACTCAGCACTGTCTCTATCCATCCCTGGGCTTTAGGAGCAGTGCTACTCTACCAGCCAGACACCCTGCTCTTGCTGGGGAGCCATGGAGGATTTGGCCCAGAATGTGCAAAGTTTCCTGACACAGAGCTTGTCCTTTTCATCCACAGATGTGGCAACCCTATGATCCCCATTAGCCTGAATCCCACAGTGCCAACCTGAGAGCTGCATCTGCCTTCTAGCTGCTTCTCTCTGCAAGTTGCTCTGACCCTGGCCTGAGCCTGCAGCTGTGGTGCCAGCAGCCTCCCATCCGCTCACCCCTTATCAGGGGGAAGCAAGAGGCTCCCCTGGGGCCTCTGCCCAGCTGCAGACATCTCCTCCCGTTGCTGCTAATGGTTGGCAGAGCACCCAGAGAGCCTTGAGGGGCACAAAACACAGCTGAAGCTCAGTGGCATGGGGAGCCAACTGACAGCCCCTCAATGTTCCCTGCTCCGTGGGGTGTAGGAAGGACACCTGGCAGCTTCTGCAACCCCACCTGGGGCAGGGACATAAGCCAGCTAGTGCCAGCAGCAAGGACTGTGGCATGCTCCCTGCACAGACTGGTGCTGCCCAGGAAATGCTGCCCAGGCAGCTGCTGCACTGAGGGGTGGGATGGCAGGAGCTGCTGGGGAACCTTCCCATCAAAGACTTTAGATCAGAAAATGCTTACTTTTCCCTTCCAAAACTCAGCTCAGTGAGACAGATATCCTGGATTTACACATTTGAAACTGCTGTTGCAATATTAAAGCATAACACTTCTTAAAATTTGAGATTACTTTATGTATTGAAACATCAGTCAATTGTTACCAAAAGCACTTAAATAATAACCTAGGGGCTCTGTGGCCGCTGGGTTAAACTGGCCCTGGTTTGGTCTGGGGTTGCTGGGGAGTTCAGGAAAATTGTCCCCAGGGCTGGTGTCCAAGGGATTCTGCAATGACTCTTTCCCTTGTGGGTTCTCTGGCGTCTAATCAAGACTGAGCACATGCTGCAGCCTTTTTTTCAGTTGAGGTTACTCATAACATCTCTCTCCTTTAGGTGGGTGTCTATTTTTGCAAACCTTTGAGGAACTGAATTGTCTGTGAGGCTTTTATCTCTCTGTCAAATTTGGCTGAAATTGCTCAATGAGTTCAAAGTTGCTTAGGGAGAGACAGACAGTGTGAATGTATGAGCCATAGGAAATCAGACTGACAGGCTGAAACGAGAAACACTTTAAACTTGTCAAAACAAAAAACCTTCCCAGTGGTCTGACCTGACTTTTTGTCCAGATGATAGGTTCCTAAAGTCTCCTGAGATCCTGCCAGCTACCCCAGCCCCAAGAAGCTCCCAAGATCCCTGCGTCACAAAGCACAGCACCAGCTGTGCTGACAGTGTGAGAAACCCTTGGGATTAGCAAGTGACTTGGCACCAGCTTTTCTTGTGGCTTCCCAAGTCTGGGAGAGTGGAAGCCTATGGCCAGACACCCATCCCTGACATTACCAACCCACTCCAAGAGCAGATTGCATGACAAACTCATTTGATTTTCTTCCTTTTGCCAAATGCCTTTGATTGAAAAGGGCTCTGACACCACTTAATTATACACAGGTGCAGGTTAGAAAAATAGTTGCAATAATGAATCTCCTTTTACTGGTCTCTGCTGCCTTTCTAGCAGTACAATCACAGCCATTCACAGGATAGTTAATCTTTTAGCTAGTGCTTTAAGCAGTTTGTGCAGGGAGCAAGGCCCCATCAAAAAGACTGAATGACTCTGTTTCTCTTCCCTATCATGGCTATTAAACAGAGCTGTCTTTGGCATAGCTTGTAGGTTGATTTCTGGTTGAACATTAGAGGCAGAATTCATCTGTCCAAATCCACATCTAATTGTGGATGTCTACATCTGAGTTACTTGTCTAGACTCTTGTTTATAGGAAAGAAATGGGCACCCCAAGGACATGAGTCATTGAATGCTGGAGTAAATATCTAAAATAGGTCAGATGAATCATGCTGTAAGTGGGTCTCTCTCCTGTGACTGTAAAGGGCATCCAGAGTCATCAGGCTAGGGGGGGGTGCAGAGAGATGTCTCTAAAGTACAGTGAGATGCATCCCAGGTGAGTTACCTTTCTGGGTATGCGTAGTCAGCTGCTCTTCTCTTTGCACATCTTTCTGCCATCCTCTGTGCACTTCTTGCTCTTCCTGTTATGAATTAACCTGGGAATGAGATGACATTTTGTCCCTGTAGCTACCGCTGCACTTACATCAAAGGTGAGTCCTAAGTACCTGCCTCTCCCCTCTTTGATGTTACCAGACTGGAGTCACCTTTATTCCAAACTCATGGCTAGGCCTGCGGCTCTGCTTTATCCTCTTGTACATCCCTCCTTTTCCCTCTCCAGTGAAACACTGCCAGGGACTTGCTTTCCCTGCAGCCAGGTACATGCACTGCTTTGTCCTTCCGTGTGAGCCATCTGCAAACATTTCAAGTGTCCTCCTGTTCTCTGGACCAACACAACCAGCTCTGATTTGCTCAAAATATCCATAAGCCTCTGGTAAGCAGCTGGAGTCCCCGACTGAGCTTTGGTTATTGCTTTTTCCCCATCTCTGTTTTATCTGCTAGTGTGGGCATGGGCACCTGCCTGAGAGGGCCTCACAGCAGCTGTGTCCCCAGTGCTCAGAGGACCTGCCATAACTGATGTGTGTTGGTACCTGGTCTCAGCTGGGAGGTCAGGGATATTAGTCTGAAGCTCTTCCCTAGATTTACTCCTACCTTATTGCTGTTTGTTGAACAAAAGACATTTATAAGACTTGTTAATCCTCCTAAGTAGGCTTGGAGCCCAGTCCTACAAATGTAGTATTATTTTAATAAAACCAGTGTGGCGCTGATAAATGGGATAGTGGGAGGAGGGGGAAAAAGACTATTCACAACACAGTGCAGGAGATGAGGGTGGGAAGAAAAGAAAACTGAAGAGTGCAGATAAGATTTTCACTGCAGGTGTTTTCTCAAGTTTTGGCTAGGAGACAAAGGAAAACCCACAGACAATCCAGATAAGTCCAATAGTCAAGTTAGCTGAGCACTGTTTCATTTTTCAATAGTTTTATCTAGGTCCTCTGGCCTCAGAAAAATCCCATCTTTGTGCTTTCCTCAAATAGTATTTTATTTTAAAATCCTCTCTGCGTGATTTATTTTTTTTCCTAAAACCAAATAGTAACCAGGGAATATTTTCGAATGCAAGCGAGACGTATTCTTGTGTAGGACTGTGGATGTGTCCACAGTTTCTTGCCTCTCAGTGGGGCTTTGGGCAAAGGGACTTTGCCTTTAGTTCATTAGATCTGGCTCTGGATTCATGTGTCCGGCTCTGACCTTTGTGAGACTCAGTTCCTTGCACCCAGAGCTGATGAGGGCTGAGGGATGCACGACCAGATCACAGGCTGTGTGAGTAGCTTGAGAGGAATGGAGAAATTATTCTCTCCCTTAAGACCTGAGGGGCAAGGAAGGCCGTTGGAAGGAAGGCTGCAACTGCCTTTCTCAGCCTGGGAAACAGTTGGGTCTGGAAGTGGTTGAATGAGGCACAACAACTCTTCTGAGCTGTCCAGCTGAGGGCCTGAGTGAGTAACCCAGCTGAACTTCCTACTAGAGACATTAAATTATGTATCATAATGCATATATTCCTGAGAACAGGGCACACACAAGCACTTCCTGGAGAAGAAAGCTGATGGAACGTGCAAACCGAAACCACAGTGAGCCTCACTCTGAACTGTTTCCCACTAGGAAACTCCTTGCTGCAGAGCCAGCCTTTCTATTTGCTCTGCTGAGTATCACCGTTTGTATGTGGCTCCATGGCAGGAGGCTCTCCACAAGGCTGCTCCCTTCTCAGCACTCCTTGCTGACAGCAGAATTGGGATGACTCAGAGGTATTTTCCCTTTCATCACGTAGGTTCAAGATCAGCCCATGTTAATAACGAGCGAATGTCCCCCTGCTTTGTCTGATGGTGTTTAGTGCTCTGATATTAAATGAGTTGCATTTGAAATGCTCAGGCAACAAATTATACTTAATTCTAAGGACAGGAGGAAATCAGAGTGCAGTCTCCTTGGGGCAAAGCATGGGGGGTGGGGGTATGTGTTGCTCTGTGTTTTGTCTGACCCACGCTAGGGCGAAGTACAACCATCAACACTTGGAATTTCCTCCTAGCATTTAGATATTTCATAAAATCCAATAATGACATTAGATAGGGAGCAGTGGCTAGGCTCAATCTGATCCCAGGTTAATTTGCATTAAGTGCTTTTTGATTCTTTCTCTTTAATATTGTTCTCACGCCTAGCCTGTCTGTTGCTCATTTCCTCTGGTGGAGAAGCGAGAAGCACACGCGGCGGAAACCGAGCAAGCCAATGAAAATGATGTGGCAGAGGGAAAGAGGAATGATGCAAACAATCCTTGTTTTGGCTGATAAAGGCATCCTCAGGAAGCTTGCATGTTTTAGGAGTCTGTCATTTTGCTGAGCTGGGAAGAGGAATGGAAGAAAAATATATGCAAAACCAAACATTTCCTTTTGATTCAATTTCCATAATATTTTAGTATCTATTTTACTTTTGCACAGTGCGAGGCAGAGGTCCAGGTCTCCTGATGCTTTGGCAGGGATGCAGGACTTCTAGTCTCCTCTTACTGTGGTCTCTAGCTGTGGAAAGCTGACCTGGATTGCAGTGGGGGAAGAGGTGGCTCCTGCAGTTGGAGCTACCTTGTTTTCCAGATTGCAGTATTTCATCAAACCAAGTGACGTGCTATCACAGGGATGTCCTTTCTGAACTTGTGCAGTTGTGTAATAGGCACAGACCAACATGGTCAGTGAAATCACATCCTGGAGCTTCACAATGTGCGTCATGACCTCATGCTGCCAAAGACAGCAGTGGAGCCCTCCAGCCAGCCTGCAGGTCCTAGCCCTCGGACAGGCTGGCTGCTCTGTCAGCCTGGGTGGTTTTCCTCCACTTCAAGTGGTGTCAGTGGCAACGTTGCTTGTAGTGACATGGCATCGGAAATCCCCAACACGCAATTGCGCGAGAAGGTCACAGCTCAGTCAGAACAGCACATTAAACATTTAACGCTCCATTTATAGGCACTGGTGGCGTCATGCCAAGATGAATCCAAAATGATTAAGTCTCCAGCCGTGTCGGTTCCTTTCACAGCAACA
Organism: Hemiprocne comata; assembly: GCA_020745705.1. Lineage (NCBI taxonomy): Eukaryota > Metazoa > Chordata > Aves > Apodiformes > Apodidae > Hemiprocne > Hemiprocne comata. The sequence continues at coordinate 6,910,934 of CM036602.1, read as the reverse complement.
TAAAACATTTTGCTCCGCTAGTCAATGCGATGATGTTGTGTCGAGGACAACAGACTCGGGCTCTGAGCTGGGTTCATCTCAGCAATTTGTCATTAAAATGCAGCTCTGGCTGAGACATGCTACTGGGGTTCCTGGAGGTTTGAGCTGCCACTCGGTTAAGATGCAGAGCAGTTTCCACTGGCCAGATGACTCACCTCAGCCTCGCTCATCACTCGAGCAAGACAAAGGCAAGTGGAAGGCAGGGAAGAAAATAACAAACCGTTGACCACATCGTAAATCCAAAGATGTGGCAACAACAGGGCTGAGCTCTTTCATGCAGGAAATATTGTCAATGAAACCACAGTGTTGGGATACAGTGTCTGCTGAGAAGAAAATCTCTTTTGGTAGCTTGTACCTGCTAGATATAAAGAGAAAGGGACTAGATTTCTTAATTTTGCAGGAGTCTTTTTTTCCTCAAAAGACAACATATTTATAACTCTAGTAAAACTGCAAAAATTGGTAAATAAAAAGAACACTACAAGAAGAAGAAATTGATTTCTGGATCTGATCAGAGCAAAGCTCTTAATCTTTGCTCTTCTTTTATAGAATTACTGCCTGGATGCTGCCTCTGTGGGCCTCAGAACTATCACTTTATTCAGTCCATGCTCAAATGGAAAATGGCCAGGAAAGGGAAAGAATCTTAAGTTCTTGTACATTTCTTGGATTAAAAAAAATCAGATCAATTGTTCTGCTTTGTTTTTTGTGCTCCTTAGGTGACAGAAGCTGGTGGATACTGTCTTGTAACCCCTTAACCAGGCATTTCTTTACAGCAGCTCTCAGAGAGCACAGGGATTCCTGAGTCTGTTTCTGCTCCAGGGCTGGGCATGGTGTGGTACGAGGTTATATGGAGGGGGAACAGGGGCTTTGACCTGAGCAGGCTCCAGCTGTTGGCTGATGTTTTGGACATTGCTGCCAGTAGGCACAGATGAGCCTGCTGTGTCAAGTGGTGCTGCTACAAGAAATGCAGCATGCTGAGTGCAGGTGATGTGCTGCATACCGAGCTGATTTGCACAGGCAAACCCATGCCTTGTGCAACCTGATGAGCCATTCTGCATAGTGGTCTAAAGACCAGACATGAAAAAACAGATCTGCAAGCACTCAGGTAGGTCCAGATGTGCAGAAAACTGAGCAGCTGACCTTCATGTAACATAGAGCTCTTTTTACAAATCAGTCCACTTGCTTTGTGATATGAATGTGTAGCAGAAGCAATCCTGCTTCATTCATACCTCGAAGGCTTTATGACTTGAGGCTTTTGGTAACAGCAGAAACAAGTTTTGCAAAAGGCTCTGGAAGCACCTGCAGAAGTTCCCTGTGGTGACAACCTGACTCAGAGCTTTGAAGAAGACCTGTTCCATCTTCAGTTGAGGTCCCCAGAGCAGAGTGGGAAGCTTTAAGCTTAAAGAAAAAAACAAAACAAAACCAAAAAGCCCAGACACTCAGACCAGGTTTTACTAAAATAAAAACAGGTACATTGAACTTTGCAAATGGAGCAAATGTAAAGTAGTTGTCTCTTCTGCCCTCCCTCCCCTCTGCCCTGCAGCTGTCTCTTTGCTTCCAGAACTGGTTGTAACTAGATGACTGAGCTGCAGCTTCCCTCCATCTCAGGCTAGGGTTGCTGCCTGCCCTGGACAGCCTCTGCCTCCCTTACCTGGAGCATTCTGATGTCCCACAGAAACTTCTCCCCAGGACAGCAGAGATCACCCTCCTCTGGGCTTGCCTCTGCCTTGCAAAGGAGAAAAACACTATCATCAACAAGGAAGCAAAACCCCATGTACCAGCTGCCACACTGCTGCAACGGAGAGCTCCTGATGGAAAATGAGTACCACAATAGCACACTTAGGAGTAGGGTGTCTAGAAATTTGGCAGGAAACCTCCTCTGCAGACTGGCATGTGATCAGGAGATAGGCAGGCAAGAATGAAAGGAAGGGAAATGAACATCTAGATTTTATTTCTGTGGTTGGAGTTGAGTCAGCCTGGTATGATGCTCGTGTGGCTGCCTCAATGCTGGAAAAGCAAAGGTATCTCCCCTCACCCTTCTCCTGGCATCCAGATCTCACAGGTGTCTCCAACAGTGCCTCACTATTTCAGTTTCCTATTTGTTAATAAACCTGGAGGCTTTGAAAAGCTCTGTCTGACTTAATCCCTATTGATCACAGATCCAAGAGCCCTGATGTGAGGGAATTTTAAATTTTCAGCCGTTGGCTGTTTAACAACTTCTGACTTCAAAAGCTCTAGGAGCCTTCTTCTCCTTTTAAATACACTTTGCACTTAAGGAAAATATGGTTGGTTCCTCATTAATGAGTACTTCTCTCATAATTATACAAGTGTTTGTAGTGCAAACGCTCAGTTCTTGTGCCATGTGCCCATTCTTCATTAATGAAATCAATAAGCAAGGTCCATTTCTGGTCTATATAGAAGTCATTTGCTGCAAGGGCGAATTTTACTCAGTCTCAAAAGGCACATGTAAAATAGATGGTCTTAAAAAAACACACAAGCCTCAACTCTCTGTCCCCAAATAAACAGGTGCATTTTTCTAGTACAAGGTACATAAAAACCCAGGACAGGTTTTTTTCTCTCTGTGATGGCCCTTAAGCTGCCCATGGGTGGGGAGGTTTTCTGTGGCATGCCACACTGCTCCTGCTGCAAGCCCTGGCAAATAAGGGGCTCCTTAGTGCTATGCTGGAGGTCTCATCTCAGGCAGTTTAGAGCAGGTGACCTCTGTCTCCTGGTTTCTGTGTCTGAGGGTTTTGTGTGCAGAGGTCTTTTCCTGGCACCTCGGGTGGCACCACTGCACTAAGCCACCCTGCATGACCCCAGTAACCTGTCCCTCCCTGGGGACGAGGAGCTCTGCAGGAAGGCTGGTCCCCAGGCAAGCCAAGGAGCTGCCAAAGAGGCCTCTTGAGCAGAGAGGGTCACAGTCTGAGTTATGGCTCTGAGTCAGGGAGCGTGAAGGAAACTGGAAATGATTATGGAGCGTACAGGGGACCTTGGGTAGTGGAGAGACTGCAGAAACCCTGCTAATCCCCAGGGGGCTCAAACTGTTTAATTTACCCAGGTTTATGCCTGAATTTACCTTTGCAGTCATGATGTTGGAAGAGAGTTTACTTAAAAGGGGGGGAGACATAAATCTCTGGGGCTAAAAGAGAGGCTGAGCAGAGTCAGGTTTACAGGGTGGAGATTTGCATGCCTTCACAGGCACACGGCCTTCCTGCTGGGATTATGCAGGCGCCAGGCAGTGCAGGCAGGAAAATCCAGCAGCTTCATCTGGTGCTGGTGTGAGCATGGGAGGGGAGTGTGAGTGCAGGACCCCCACGGCATGCAGTGAGGTGTGGTACCTGGTGATGCTCAAAGGGAATGAGTGCAAGTGGGTGTTACAGCATCCTGCATCTGGATGCAGATACTCAGAGGAGCCTTTTGACAGTTCTTGCCTAAAACTGAGACTTGATAGTTCTGAGTTTGTTGTTTTTTTTTTCTGGTTTTGTCAAAAAGAGAAAAGAAAACATTCTTATCTTCCCATGCCTCTCCTTTCCAGATCACCAAGGTGACTGAAGAAAGTGAACTAAAAATGCATGCAAAGTGTCAGGTACACCTTCCAGTTTCTAAACCGAATGAAGTGGGGAGTCCCAGACAAAACAGCTTTCTTCACTGACCAGTTCTGACTCATCCTCCTTCTGGAGAAGTCATGAGACATAGTGAAACCCCATGGTCTCAAACTACTTATAAAATGTCCAGGAAGGCATTAGTCCAACTAACTTCATATGTTTTTTTGGTACTCAGACACACTCAGCTGGGCAGCCTGAGGCAGAAAACCAAAACTCTGGGTGGAACAAAGTGGGAAGCTGCACCAAGTTACACGGAGCTGCATGCAAACCTGGGAGCAGCGTGGGGCATGAAAAAGATCTCCAGTCATCCTGAATCACACTTGTCCATGAAGGTGGCAGAAAAAACTGGCTCTGAGTTGATACTATTTTTTTCCTCTGATTACATTATTTTTGGATACATGTGAACCAATGGCAGTCAGACACAATCCGGTGGCTTTTCACCTCAATCGGATGCTGTGGTTCACAATGAAATAGTTGCAGCACTTGCTTTCACATAATTAGGAGAGGAGCCTTCTCTGCAATATGTTGGAGGGGGAGAAACTTGCTGGAGTTACATCCATGCTGGATTGTACCTTCAGTGGACAAGGGAACGTGGAGCTGGTACCTGCAGCTCTGACACTGGTCCCTGCAGGGGTCAGGCCTTGTGGGCATGCACAGCCTTGCATCAGGAATACATAACTCCTGCAGCTGCTCTGCCCTGAAGGTCGAGTTTTCTTCTACCATGGAGCATTTTAATGGCCTTTGGGTGTCTTTCTAAACTTGAGTTTGTGTCTTGATGAAACTTTTGATGGGCAGTAAATAGCAGGGGCATTATTTATTCATGTCAGATGGGACTGAATCATTCCTGGTTTCTTGTTTATCCTGCCAAAATGGTAAAGGAAAAAAATGGACTTTCTCTTTGACCTTGGTTTTGGTTTGTGCTGTAGATTCTCAAAGAAGAAAACAACTCAGCATTAAGTGTCTTATTAACAGAAAGCATCTGCAGAAGTAAGAACAATGTGTTCTGGCTCAAACTCACAGCTGTGGCCACCAGCTGTGACAGCTCTGTTGTTCCAGCTTTGCCTTTACTACATTATTTCAGTGGTAGCTTTAAAGAATAGAGGGAAGAGCCCATGGGGAGTCTGGCTTAGAAACAGCCTGCTGCAATCTACAGAAAACTCTTGGGTCTGTGAAGGACTTCAGCAGCACAGAGGATAACCTGACACTTGGCTCTAGGGCCCTTGCAGGCAAGCCAGGAAATGCTAGAAAACCTGTGGATCTGGCAAGGGGAGATGCATTTGGTAGCAGAAGCGAAGCATGCACCTTCCAAACACCAAAGGTATATACAGCCCTTGGCCAGACTCTAGACATCTCTTTGGAGATCATTACTGCTCTCTTTTCTATAACTTAGGGTTTTTTTTACCTCAAGTTTGACTTTAGGTATTGGGAGGTGTTCAAATGTCTTTGGTGTGGATTGTTGTATGGCTGTTTCCTAGATAAGTGTCTGCATCTCAGGCTGTGGACTTGTGCTCTAGGTAGTACTTTCCAGTACTGTCCTCCTTTGAAGCAAGGACTGCCTAGAGCATTTGGCACCTGCTGAATATAGGAACATCTTGCTGTCTGCTGCTGATTTGCCTCACCCACTTCTCCACTTTGTCCACATGCTGTTGACTCTTCTCTTAGGAGCTAATTCAAAGCAGGTATCAGGAAGTTTGGCTCTACTGGGATCTCTACCCTGGTGTCCTGGCAGCTTGGGCTGAGACAAAATGATTGCACCCATTGGATCACAGCTGCTCTTTACAGACTTTGGGTGCCATTTTGTTCATGAGCTGGTCCTTGAACATTCTTAGAATAAAACATAATATGAATAAATAGGTGAGAACACATTCCCCTCACCTCCACCCCAATAAAACCTGCTGTGTGTGGCTTTCTCATACATAACCCACCTGACTCCAAGAACAAATGTCCCTCATTTTTTTTCTGAATGGTAGGCTTTGTAGAGATTTAAAGGGCAATTTCTCTCTCTTTTTCCTTAGCTCTCACAAAAAGGAACTGCAGTGGCAGACAGTACTTAAAGGCATGGATTAGAAGTGATTCATCTGTGAAACATAGTGTAGCATATTTTATTGTGTTTTAGCTAGCAAACGCTGTGCATTCTAGCCCAGCTCTGCCATACTGCATGGTAAATTATACTCACAGGGATCCCAGCCACCTAGCTGAAAATAAGTACCCTCTATACAAGAGTTAATGTGGTAGGTTTGTACTTAGACATGTATTAGTAAAATATTTAAGCTGCATGAAAAGGGTGTCTACAGGAAGATATGATTACAGGATCACTTAAGTGCAGCACACTGCTGTCATATTTTAAGGTTAAAGAGCAGTTATTAGGTGCTGGGGGCTGACACTGCATTGAGGAAGGGGAGCCCATTCAAAGGCCAAATGGGGCAGGAGAGAATGGAGAATAGCCTGAGTCTTGCATCTGCTGCCCCACATGCAAGACTGCTCCAGCTTGAAGGATGGTTTGTTTACTGCCTCTGGGACCCTCCTATATCACCTTCTTATGGCAGGAGAAAAGAGCTATGGGAAGTTCCCTTCTTGTGGTTCATGCTTTATGCCTGCTACATTCCAGGCAGAAAAGCACAGATGATCAGAAAATACTCTTCTCAACTTTATAGCAGTAACTTGTCATTCCAAGGCTGCTAGTGCTTTCCAAAAGCACACGGCAGTTTCACAAGTTCTCCAACATACCTGGGCAGTGCCTTGTATCCTCTTGGCACAAAGCAGTTCAGTCTGCTAACTCAACGGCTTCCAGGAAAGCAGAAACTGGAATATCAGTCCTTATTGTAGAGGGGCTGAATTAGACCTGCAGAAAAAAAGACACATCTCTGCATGGAGACCACAAGCTCTGCTGAGTTTTAAGCAAGTCAAACTTGAACCTTCTATAGGTTTGAGTCTCACTTATTCTCACAGTGCTAGGAATTTTCCAGACAGAAGGAAAGAACATGTTCAGGTACTGCAAGTGAAGTATTGGAAATTTTTGATTGCTGTTGCCTATCCCTAAATCACAGTCTAAATAAGCTCCAATTCACTGAAGCATTTTAGCAGCCTTCCATTGACTTTACTGAGCTCCAAGAGCATGTTTAAGCTGAAGTGCATACCTGAGTTTTGCTGAATCATACAGCAAATAATGTATGCAGAGCTGGTCTTTAATATAACCTACTGATTCATGTGAAAACTACACATTTCCCGTCAAGCTTACTTTGAGTTAATTAATGGGCATTAAGGACTCACATTTCTCTAGCCAAGAAGGGCCCCAAGGGATCGCAGCAATTTGTGTTCATACCCTGAACGATACCACTGCAACCTGTCATGGAAACAAAGCCCTGAGCACTCCCTCTGTGATAACCATGCACTTACATTTGATGGATGGGTTTTAGCTGCCTCTGACACCCCGTGGGTCAGGAGGAAGGACTTGGCCTCTGACCTGTCCCTTTCATCCCCACTGGCTGGAAGCGTGCCCGCTGCATCACCGATTTTTGGGGGGACGAGGAGTGTCTGCACCCTTCTTGAACTGAAGTTCCCAACATTTTACTCAATTGTACCAACTCCCATTGCTGTTACAGCCTCCTTCACGAGCCTGACAGAATGAGGCTATGATCCGTGTCCGCAGAGCATGCCGACCACAGGAAACCCTGACTATTAATTTATTTCAGTAGCAGAGCCAAATGAATTGGAGCAGTTGGGTGGGACAGAGGGAGGCTGAGTGCCACCAGAGCAATGGACTGCAGGCACTACAGCAAAGTGTCCCAGGGCCTAAGTGCAGTGGGACTGTCCTAGTGCAGCCCCTGCCACAGGAGGGAAGGGAGTATTCCTTCAGGAAATAAAGACACCAACTCCCAAAGTGCCAGGAACAGAGCTGGAGCTGAATGTTACAATGTAATTTTCTTGATCACCACATTGGTGTCCCAGCCTTGTTTGGCAGGCAAGGTTTTAAAGAAATGACACCTTGGCAGCTGGGAGCTGAAGAGCTCAGTGCTTTCAAGGAAGATGGGGGAGCACCAGGCTGGAGAGACCTCCTTCATCACCAGATCTGATCCCAGCAGCCACCCCTACAGATTTATCAGCCTCAAAACTACATAGGTTGGCTGAGAGGTTTTTCATCCTGGTTTTTCACCCCCACTACTGCTCCCTGAGGTCTGTTCCAGAAGCTCACTCTGCTGGTGAGAAACTGTTTAATTTCCACTCAGTCTTATGTCAACATTGCCTGGTAGCTGTTTCCCTTCTTTCTATTTATCCTCCTAGAAGTCTTTGCTTAGCCCCATTCCCGGCCCTGTGTGGTCTTCCTTCAGCTGGAAAAGCAGGGGAAAAGGAGGAGATTGTTATGGGAAGCACTGGAGCAATAAAACGGGTGGCATGGTAAGATGTATACGAGCAGCAAGCCCAGCAAGGATACACACTTGGAGCATTGGTGGCAGCAGAGCTGGCCAGAGGGCTATCTGAGTGGAAGGAGTCCTCTGTCCTCACTGGGTGAAGCCACCTCATGCTGGGCCTTGAACCAACAGCTTCCACAGAGGGGCTAAGGACACTGGAGCTATGAGAAGCAGTAAGACAAGGTTGGTCAGAAAGGGAGTTACTACAATATTTTCTTTCATGAGAAATGTGGTGTGCTTGAGCTGGACTTGAAGCACAGAATTATGCTCAGCAGTTATCAACTATCTGGCCTGGGGAATGCCACATTTCAGCCTCTTTGTCCCCATCTGTGAAAAACAGGATAATAATAGCCAGTCATCTCTCCCCAGGGTATTGTGAGGGTCAACGTCTGTAAAGGGTGTGGACCATTTAAAGCAATAAATAAATGCTAAGTATCATTATTATTAATCTTCCTGTGCCTCGGTTCCCCATTTGTAAACTCTCACCTAGTACATTTTTACTCCTGTTTCCTCATGGACCTCTGCCCAAGGAGGTCTCAGTGGGAGATGAACTCTACAGCTGCTGCCACTTTTATCTATAGCCCATTTGCAAAAAACTTTGGGAAGTGCTGAGAAGCCAAAGTTTTGATGTTTTGGAGGGTTTAATCCTATTTATGAAGCAGATTATTTTGTTATGTGTTTATGTCATTGCTGCAGAAGAAAAAAAAGTAGCTGACCGACTGGGTGCACACACACCACTGTGTAAACACCTTTTGGAGACCAGAAGCTGGTGTTCCCTGATATCTTCACTGGTCATGGAGCCTCCATGTCACTTGCTTTGAGGTGTCCAACTATTCATTTTTTGGAGCTTTACACTTTCTGGTGTCAAGTATATGGACTTTATCCATTTGCTTTAAGCCCATTCATGGTGTAACTGTTGACATCTGAATTGATTTCCAAGACAGAGCTGCAAGTGGTCTTGTAAACTGTTGTCAGCAACAGTTGTAATTAAAGAGTAGAGAGTGCAAACACAAACCACAACTACAGCCTGTAGGAGTTAGGCTGCTGTATCAGCTTTAATGTGGAGGAGCCCTTAGGGCTGTATCAGTGTTTACAATGGCTTGTGGCTGGTTTCCCTCCTCCCTCCCCTCTTCTGAAAGGGACCAAAATTGCTAGCAAACCTTTTCCTTAGGGAAAGCCCCAGAGCTGGTAGGGTGAGAAATGCCATGTGCCTGTTTGACAGTGCCTCGTAGGACCCTTCTGTGAGGCAGAGCTGATTCATCCCCCTTCCACAAAAGGACTCCCAGGACAAGAACATCCATGTGGACCCTGAGCATTGGCCATCTCATTGGGGTGGGAGATGGGACAAGCTGAAGGAGGTCAAGATGTGGGAGGAGATCACTAGGCATGGATCTGCTGGCCCAAAAATCCTGGAGAGGTGGTTGCAACAGAGATTACCTGTACCAGGAATCAGTTGCAGGTTAGTTTATTTCACATTAAGACAACCCATGTCCACCAGCTTGTTTGGTCTGATGTGGATCTTTTGATGTTTTAGTGCATTGTGTTAAACACACTCTGGATTTGGGTCTGCTGAAATTTGCCTGCAGCAAGCATGAAGCAGATCCCCAAACAGCTGTTGAACCTCTGCCATCTCCTAAGGAGAGCACACCCCTTTTGGCTCATTAGCTGGAAGCAAGGGTCTCATCACCTGTGTGGTCTCTCCTGATGCAAGGTCTCCCAGAATGGGTGTGACTTTTCCATTTAAAGGGAAGTTCTCAAGCCATTATAGAGTCCATCTCTCACAAGCTGGGACACCTTCTGTGTCCTAGTGCTGTGCTTGGGTCCTGGGTGGTGTTTCCTGCTGAGAGTGGACTCACAGGGCCTTGTCTACAAACAAATGCATCCAGCATGGCTGGGAGCACAGCCAAAGGGCTGTGGGAAAGCAAAGGATTTTGAACTACAATGGTAAGAATGGGAAGGGTAATAATAGGATTTCTGGGACTGTCTGGGCTGTGGGAACTGGGAATAGTCCTCTGCTGGGAGAAGACCTTGGTATTTGCTATCCTCTCCTGAGTTCTGGTTTTCCTATGAATGTGATGCATCCCTGCTTTGAACCAGGTGAAAATGCGAAGCTGTTTTTCAGACACCTCACAGGAATTTAATTTTTTGCTCTGTTATTGCTGAGTTCTTTTTATTTTTGCAGTGCCCTCCTATTACCTGCCTTCTCTTTATTTTCCAACTGGTTTCTTATATGTGATTTGAGAAAAATGACTAGGAAGATTAAGAGAGTGCCTTGTAGAGGCTGTCATTTCACACACACCCCTGCAGTGACATAGCCCATCCTTCGGGAGGGCAGAGGTGAGACTCCTCTTCCAGCAGTAACACAATTTGAGGTAGCTAACTGCCCCTGGGCCAGAAAGATAAGAGCTGCAAGGCAAAGGGAGCAGACTTCATGAGATACAAGCCTTTGGGTGGAAAGCTGAGTCAAGCCACGGGATTGTAGTTAGATGCTGGTTTGTGTGTCTGCTTTGTGCTGCTGTAAGAAGGTGCAACTTTTCTGCTGAGCACTTCTTAAAATATAACGACTTTGCAGTTGGTTCAAGGTGTGGGGAGAGGTTTTGTGGGTTTCAAGTCTCTATGCTTATCTGCCTCGCTCAAAGCCTGACTGCTCTCTTACAGTAAAATAAGCCCTGTATCTGGTGAGCCATGGGTCATGTCACTTCTCCCTGATCCCTCCTTGTTCTCTTAATCTAGCAAAGATGTTTTTCTTGAGCTTGGCTTGTTTGTCAAGTGAAGCATCATACATTGCCTGGAGCCAGGATGAAACTCTTGAAACCCAATAGTTTGCATGCTGCTTCTTAGGAAAGCTCAATTTACTTGGGAAGAGTTATTCTGACAGATCTTCTGCTTCACCCGTGCCCTGTCACATTAAACCACTTATGCACAAAGTAAGCAGTTTGCTTTTGCCCTTGTGACTTTACTGGAACCAGCTGCTCATTCCTATCGTGATTCTGCCAGCGAGTGCTTCAGCAAAAGGAATGATCAACTACTCACTGCAGCAACTACATTTCAGTGCAGAGTTATAAGTGAAATCACATCCTCATTTTAGGTTAATGGTCCGTTATATGAATGCTGAAAGCTCTCTTTGAGTTTCATCTTGCAAAATGCTGCAGTGTCCAGAGCAAGGTGCAACTCTGAAGGAGACCACCTCTTTTACAGAAGTGAGCCCCCAGCTCTGCAGTGTCTTTCCACAGCAGCTGACGAGGGTGGTGTCACCTCTGAACAATAACACAAGCCACACCCAGCCAGGAAAGAAAAGCAAGTCTTGAAATCCAACCAACTCCTGCCTGAGGCTGCCTCCTCTTTCTTTCTTCCAGCACTGACTTCCATGGGCTGCAAAGAAACATTTATTCCTCACTTTGCAAGTGGTGTTTGAAGCAGCCTCCAAACACTAGTTTCATTTCACTTCCACAACACCAGGAATAACTGGAACACAAGGCTGCCTTCTTCACAATATGTTGTTTTTCTCTCTAGAGACTCATATCCAAATGTCTCTTCAATCTATTACCTCTTAAGCAAAGAATTAGTCATGGGACTATTTTTTTTTTTTATTTTCTCGAAGGCAGTCCCTGTTACTCCACAGCATGGAAACCAAGTGGGAAAGTAATCTATGCAAATTACATGTATTTTTCTGGTTGAATCACGTTCCTTCCACTCATGGTAATGAGTCACTTGGCATAAAGTGGGCTGTTACTATGAATGGAGAGAGCACATCAGGGCTCTGCTTCTCAAGAATTATTTCCACTTGCTGAATCTCATTTAGGCCTGCAACCACAAGGGATGAGACTCTGCTGCCAACCTCTCTGTGCTTCAGAGACTGTAGTTACTCAGATTTTCACTGGTACAGCAGAGGAGGATTGGTCCCAGGCTTTTGTTAACATTTAATGCTGAGGATGATGGTTCATGGGCAGTCATCAAAGCTGTCTCGTGCAGTTCCCATCTACTGGCCCTACAGTCTTTTTCCTGTAGTCATACTGAGACTAACCAAGAACTGACCTCAAAGGAGAGGAAGACAGAAACGAATCCCATCCTGTCTGCAGGGTCTGAGAAGCTGACTGCTCAACATGCAGCCTGTCTGGTCAAGGGACTGGCCAGATTCCTGCTGCCATCTCAAAATGGTCCTGTTTGTATCTCAGTACTGGAACAGAGCAACCTAAATCAAATTATCACTCTGGAGAAACTAATTTTCTAGTATTTTTTCCTATATAGTAATTAAGCCAGTGACCAGATGCTGAGGTCTGTGCTTAGACCAAAAGCATGGGTGTCAGACAGCTCAGATTTCCTGCTTGCAGCTTCAGAAGCACTACAGCAGAAGAAACTCCCATGGGCAATGACATGTTTTGCCTCCCCTGACCTCACATAGGCTTACATTGCTTTTTCTTCACTAGAATACGTAATTCTTATTTATTTATTGTAATGGAAACAGACAACTGACACTGAAGTATTATGACACCACTGATTGATAGTCAAATGACAAGTTGCAATGTCACTTTCTTATGAGAATAACTATCCCAAATTACAAGGGTAGTGAATTGAAACACATCTTTTAGAAAGGTGCCTAATCTCATTTTTAAAGCTCCAAGTGATGGTGAGCCCTGCATCTTGTCAAGTAAGGTCTTTAATTGCCCTTACTGCTAGGATAGTGCATATTATTTCAAGGATTTTTTAAAATCTAATGGCATTGACTTGCTGTGTGACCTTGGATGAAATGGAATGGATCAGTTGTTTAAGGCTAAATTGATTTTGGAATTTATGTAGCAATATACCCACCCTGGAAAGCCTCCAGGGTTGTTTTAAATGGGTGAACCCTGGATGGAGTTTCAGGCTCTGTTCTTATTTTTTACATGTGCTTTGTGGATATTGCTTTGCATTATCAGTAGCCTAGGGCTTAACTTTTGTTAAGCAGGTGGCTTGGTCTGTGCAATGGCAGGTAAGATATGGTCAGGCCTGTGTCTTCTTTCTGTGGCAATGTTTCCTGAGCTTCATGAAGAGCAGTGAGGATAAACCCCAGTGTGCTTTTGAAGCTCTGACACTGTGGTGTAAATGAGCCTGGAAAAAATAAGGAGAATAAATGCCACAGTTATGGTTTCACCAAAGCTGCAGGCTGGTTAGAATATCCAATGAGAAGAAATCAGTCCAATCTGAGTGACAGCCCAGGTGAACTGTCACACATCTGTCATCAGAGTAACATTTAATTAATTAGGAGGCAAATGACAATGCCATTAAGAGTGTATTAAGACCAGTGAAAAATGTTCCAATGTTGATAGCAATCACATAAAATAAGTCTCTGAAATAGCTTGTCAGGTCTGCTCTGTTTTCAGCATGTTATTTAACATGGGGGAGCCCCTAAGCTTTAAAGAAGCATCCCTCTACCTTGATCGAGACAAATTACCTTTGTACCTTGATCTAAACAAACTCTGATCTCTCTGCTGCCATTGAACTCACCTTGTCTGAAACCTAATCTGACTGCTTTATTCTACCTCTGTACTGGGAATTCACTCTACCATTAGCATTTCAATCTATTTAATTCACTGAGGGTCGCTGAGCAATGTAACTGAATCCATGCTAAGCTACCACTGGCAATTTAGCTGTCAGATAGTCTCACCTTCTATTTTTAGTTGCACTCAAATTCCTTGCTTAAGGGGGTGCACACTGAATTTCTGCATTAGCTCCCCCCTGACCCCTCTATTGTATCACTCCCAGTCATCTTAGAGTTACAGTCCTATTTACATTGTTTTATTATACTAATTGCAGCTTGTCAAAGGTATGGACAGTGTTCTTGGGGACTTGGCCAGTAACTCTGTTATTAAGCCCTTGCATTTAGAGCTGCAAGTGGTCTGTAGTACTGCAGTAAAGGAAGACTTTGTGAAGCACAGGGTTTTTAATTGCACAGCCAACACCTCCAAAATCTTGGAAGCTAATGCTTTAGGCTGGATGGTCGGTCTCACCTTTGGCTCTCCTTAAAGGTATCCTATAGTGCCAGATCCTTATCCTCAGCTAGGGCAGGAATAGCATTGTCAAGGTTTATACTTTCAAAGGCAGGGTTTTAGGATAAGGCATGCAGCTGAACTTTGTTTTCTAAAGAATTATTTCAAGCAGCTGTGCTCCCTGGCCTCCTCTATCTTCCACTTATTTTCTCTTGCACAGATTCCACCACATGTTATTTTTGTGTTTATTTTTCCTGCCACAGTCTCCCCAGGTTCTATATTCTAATGACTTTCTTAGTAGGCACGTTTGCTGGGGTATATATCTAGTTTTGAACCAGCTTATGGCTCTTCTTGGGTGCAATTCAGGGCAGGAAGCAATTTGTTCTTGTTAACAAAGCTGTGCACACAGGCATACTTTGCCTGTTTTAGCTACAGTTCGGTTGCCTGTAAATACAGCTTTAGCTCTGTGTTCCAGTCATCTTGAAGTGTAATTCAAAAATTAGGCAGAAAATGACAAAACATGTATGTAGGCAGAAAGAGGGATTTATTGCAAGGAAAACAGGAAGATTGGGCATTTATCTTGTGAAATTCATCAGTAAGTTTATTGAACTATATTTCTGTTGCACTTTGGAGATCAGATTTCTTTTTTCTGCTTCTCCAGTGTAAGCTTGGTGTAAACTTAGATTCAGCTTTATGGGGAAGTGAGAGAGCTATTACAGCCCTTTAGGGTAAATGCATGAAGGTCATAGCACCCAACAGACTATTTGACTGTAAGGTCAGAGACTTGGCTTCACTGGCTCTATTGATGATCTGCCCTCTAACTTTGTGGTCACTTCTCTACTCTGTCCTTCTTCAGGCTCCAGTACCATCCAGCCTTGGAGTTCTCATCCTGTCTCCTGTACTGGGTGCTCAGTGCATGCCCCATTGAGCCCTGGTCTGAGCAGGACCAGCAGTGTGAGGCTGAGCAAGGCTGCTTTGGGGGTTGATGCTCAGA
The DNA here is from genome assembly GCA_020745705.1 of Hemiprocne comata. NCBI lineage: Eukaryota > Metazoa > Chordata > Aves > Apodiformes > Apodidae > Hemiprocne > Hemiprocne comata. The sequence goes on along the minus strand of CM036602.1, from coordinate 6,895,924 downwards.
GGTAAGTGATACCAGACTGCCCTGCTTCCTCTGATGCCAGCTCTACCTGCCACTGAGTAAATATTTTCCTGTGCAAGTGCTGTGCAAAGGTGAGTAAAGATCTGTAGCTGCTCCCTAGGAGGATCATTGCTGGGGATGAGACCAGAACGTTCATCTGGAGCCTCAGTAATATCCAATTCAGATTGCTGATGAATACATCCTGACTTTGGGCACATACCTCCTGTTAATACTAATGGGAATGTCACACATGAATGCTGGAGAATATTGCCCATTATTTTTGGTCCCAGAGCTCTGAGCTGAGAGATTCCCTGAGAAAAATGGCCATTTGCTGTATGTTGGAGGCTGCAATTCATTATATACAGTGCATGGTGACTGTTATTTACCTTACAGAACTGTAATGTGATAAGGACTCCATGTAAGCCACTTAATGGTCTGTCTACCTTAAATAAAATGTGTACCTGATCAGCCTCTGATTTATGCCACTTTCACCCCAGTGCAGCTCTATTGGCTTCAGTGGTGTTATCCATGATTTATGCTAGTCTTAGTTGGACCTCATGAGTTTATGTACTTTATATGACTCATGTGCGTGAGGAAAATGTAGTCTAATAAAATATCTGGCTGTGCATCGTGGCTGCAGGTTCTTCAGAGAACTGGTAACAGGGGTACTACAAAATCATGTTCTGCCCCTCTGCAGTGCCTATATATTTCAAGGGGTTATATCCCATATCTGTAGAGATGTATCTCAATGGTCTTGTACTTGACTAATGTGCTGCCTTCTTGGCACAGTGGAGTGCTGGAGTTAGGCAGCAGGCATGGCAAACCTGTAGGATGAGAATAAGAATTTGACTCTGGTAATTGGGGCATTTTTATTTTTTACTTGGCAGATCAAGCTCCTTGCCTAGAAACACGTAACTTCCCACAGATTTTGTCCCTTCACTCTGAAAACAACGGTTCTTATCTCAATTGTCTTGCTGCATCAGCACTTACCTTCTGGCTTTGGGGTAGGAAAACAGTCCATTTATGATGTTTATATTGCAGTAACAGCCAGAACACATAGTCTTAGATGTAGGACTCCTTGTTCTAAAAAATATGTAAACAGACCAAGCAACTTCTGTCTGTCCCGATGATCCTGTGCTCCTGTTAATGAGGGCTTCTCTGATCACCATGGCAGCTTTCATCACCTGGCCATCCTGCAAAGGAAGGGATCTTTCCTCAAACCCCTGGAGCTGGAGTGGCAGTCTGAGCTCTGGTGAAGTTGTTGGAAAGATGCCTGGTACTGCCACTGGATTCTGGGTCATCTCACTGCTCTGGTATACTTTGTTGATGATGGTCAGGCTTGACACCTGAGACCATTCTGTAGCTGATCTTTGTTTCCTTCACTGACTTCCCTTATAAACTTTGTCTGCTTTCCTCTTAAGCTCTCAAGCACATCTTTGTCTAATGAATATGAGTGACAGGTACACTCAGGTGCCAGGTGTACAGTACAGAGGCTGGGTGAAAGTCTTGGGGAAAATGGCAAACACTCTTTGGAATTTGTCCTGCAATGCAGCGACAGCAGGCTGCACGCTTAAGTCCCAGAGCAGTGCATCTTGGAATACTAGTAATCTTAAATGAGTATCCTAGTTTGCATAGGTGCAAACAGCCTTTGCTGAGCAGTGTGATGGAAAACTGAGATACTCTGAAGTTCTGTTGCAGTGTTTCACCACTGCATCGACTGGTTCCATTAAAAAAAAATAAAGCTGCTAAGTTCTTAAAATGGAAAATGCATCTTTCTAAACATGGTAAAACAGCAAGTTGAAGGCTTGCTCTGCCTGTACTTAGCTGTAATTTATGCTTCTGCTCTCGTAAGGGGTCTGCTTGTCCTTGATGCATGCGCGTAAGTCCCATTAACGTTAATAGGAGCTGAATGCAAGCATTAGCTGACGCCGAATTCCCTAAATGCTGCCTTCAGTTCTACAGCCAGGATTTGCTCCCTGCCTGTGCAGCTAATCAGCTCCTCGCAGCCCCGAGCTGCTCCCCTCCTCCCTGGCCAGGCAGCAGCCAAAAATGCTCTGTCAGGGATGGGGCACCACAGCTGTGTCCCCCTGTTATACAGCCTGGGGGCTGTGCCCGGAGGGGCTAGCAGGAGGTGTCCAGCTTCCTTGGAAAACAACCACCTATGCCAGAAAGGGAAAGGGATTCGTCAGCAAGGGATGTTTTCTCCTTAGCTGGTGCAGTAACGAGCTCAAGTTCCTGGGTGGGGGAAAAGAAGGGTGACAAGAGGAGATGGGGAGGGGGGGGGAGAACAACTTGTTTCAGGCAACAAATCAGTTGCTAACTCTGATCCAAAGCCATTTGCATAGATGATGTTGGTCCAGGGTGGGTTGGAAATATAAGGCATTCTGTAGACAGCTGCCCAAGGGAATGCTAATTAGCTGGCAGGCAATTAATAATTAATCAGACTTTTGTTCATTGTGAAGACAGTGTTTTCTTTGGCAGCTTCATAATGTTCTGAGTTTGCCTTGCATCTCTTGTAGGCTGATATCATCGTGCTGGAACTAGGTTTTGAGGTGACATGATTCTCTCTCCCTCTGGCATCCAGCTCACCCTGTCCACATGTGCAGCCTGGGCCATGACCTCTGTGCTTGGCTGGGCTCTGACAGCCCGTTTAACAGTCAAAGGGTGGACAGGGAGTTGCTGGTGTGCTATTTTTAACCAGTTGGACAGTTAAATCATTCAGATGCAGACACATTCACAGTGGTCAGGGCTGTGCCCGGGATTTGAGAGGGGAGAACAGCATTGTATCACCCCTGGTAGGCTTACTTGACCTTCTCAAACATGGGTTCCCAAGCTCTCTAACACACACAAAAATATAAACCAAGCCTCCAGGAGTGTAATCCCTGCCCCACTGATGTCAGTCAGGCTCCTGGTTCTGACTGTGATGGAGCCTGGAGCATGCTTAGCTGCAAGGCAGGAACTGCTCAGTGTTCCCTCGCTCTGTAATGTTGCAGAACCCTTTTTTTCCCATGACAATAAAACCCAGTTATAGTGTGAATAGGAGTCCAGAATGGGGAATGTAAAGACTTCTGGGGAAAACAGGAGTAATTTCAAGAGCTTTTAGTGATCCATGTATGGCTACTCCCCCTGACTTCAGGCTAAGGAGGGACTCGCACAGAAAAACAGTTTGTCCTCTCTCTCCAGCCCAATCCTCTCCCCAGCTGTCCTGTGGAGTGGTTCACAGCTCCTGGAAAAGCCTTCCCTCTCATGTGGAGATACCTTGGATGCACACAGCCATACTCTTCCCATGAGAGAGGCTTCAGCTAGAGTACCAGTCAGTGCCTCCAGAGAAAGCCCAGGGCAGTGCTTTGGCCCTGAAAGATGTGAGAAGGGCATTCACAGCTGGAGTTGTTCTGTAGAGCAACGGAGGTGTCAGTGAGTGGTTGAAAGGCAAACAAATCCACTGGTCACCTACTCCAACTTTAGGCAATGGGGCATTTTCTAATTTTCCCTCACTGAACCAAGTGGAGCTCTTTGACCCCCACAGCCTCCTCCTGGAGAAACTGACTTATTACAGCCTTGACAAGTGGTCTGTGCTGTGGGTGGGGAACTGGCTGACAGACCATACCCAGGGGGTGATAGTAAATAGTTCCTTCTCAAACTGGCAACTGGTCACAAGTGGGGTCTCCCAGGGATTGATATTCGGCCCAATGCTGTTTAACATCTTTATAAGTGACCTGGATGTGTGGATCAAGAGAACCCTGAGGAAGTTTGCTGATGAAACCAAGATGAGTGGAGAGGTTGATGCTCCAGAAGGGAGAGCCACCCTCCAGGATGACCTAGACAGGCTGGAGTGGGCTAGCAGGAACCTTATGAAGTTCAACAGGGAGAAGTGTAAGGTCTTGTACCTGGGAACATGCAACCCAGGAGTGCAGTTTAGACTGGGATCCACCTGGCTGGAGAGCAGCCTTGTGGAGAGGGACCTGGGGGTCTCAGTGAACAGTGCATTGCAGTGGCAAAGAAAGCCAACAGGATGCTGGGCTGCACCAATGAGGGCATCACCAGCAGAGATATAGAACTCATCATCCCACTCTACTCAGCACTTGTCAGACCACACCTGGAGTATTGTGTTCAGTTTTAGTCCTTGCTCTACAAAAAGGATGCAGACAGGCTGGAGAGGGTCCAGAGAAGGGCCACAGGGATGATCAGAGGACTGGAGAACCTGCCATTCCAACCTGGAATTCTATGATTTGTTAAGGAGACTCACATTTCCCTGAATATTTCTTTCACTCTCAAATGAGGATAAAATGAGAAGATTCACTACCATTAAACATTTATTTGAACATAAGTTACCTAGCATGGCCTGCAGATGCCTTTATGATTATTATACTCAAGTTTCACAATATCATTGTGGAGCGGGGTGATACTATCTTTGTCTGACAGATGGGGAAGTCCTGGAACAGTCTATAATAATTTACTTGCCCATGTGCACAGAAAGTCTTTGATCCAGAAATGGCATGAGTCAAAGGCCTTCAGCTTCTATAAACAATCCCATTCTTGTGTTCTTGTCCTCTAAGTCTGCTTGCCTTCACCAATGGGTAATGCTTACTGTTGCCCACAGAGATACAGCTTATTGCTTAATTTCAGGCAAATTTGATTTGCATGCAATTAATAAAGTACAGCATTGTGTAGGAAAGGAGACTCTTAAACCCTTGTCTGTCAAAGAAAAGGCATAAACTCAGTCTTTTAGGCATGAGGGAATCCACAGAGGAGCTCAACTTTGAAAGACAAATGCACAGCAAACCAGGCTTCACTGATTCTGCTCTTAATAGGACTGCATGTTTCCTTTGATTCCTGTGTGTTAGCTCAGCTGTGTTTTGGGACTGAACAAGATCTTTCCACTAGTTCAATTCAAACACGTGGTAAATGACTCTGTGCCTGAAGCACCCGAGATTCCCGGGTGGTCTCTGTGCAGAGACCGGGGCTGCTTCTGCTGCTGAGACCAGGCAAGATGCAGCTCCTTGTTCTGGTGTAGCTGGTGCCTGCTGTGTCCTCTGGGAACTGATCGATGCAAGGAGGATGTTAGGGGTCCCTTGTGCATTCCAGGATTGAGGTTCTCCCTGTGTATCCACATCCTAAATCGTGACCACGTTTGTTAATGGAGGCATGTGAAGTCTTGTTAAAAGAATGCGGCTTGTGATGATCCTCGGTGGCTTTAATGAGTCATTTGTGGCCGGGTGACTCAGCCGAATCAGGCTGGCAGCCAGCAGATGGTCAGAGGGGGCTTGCTGAAGGCAGAGGCTTGGCAGCACATACAGATAGCGTGCCCTAAGAGCACAGCATTTTCCAAAGGTCAGCTGTAACCCATGCAAGGTCTGCATACTTCTGAAAGCCCCTTGCTGGAAGACCAGTAAGGAAAGCAAATTTGGCATGGGAGGTGTATTTTTCTAGCCAAAAGTGTAGGCAAGTGGGTGGGAAGGTTGGACAGCCAGAGTTCATATTTGCAAATGGAACTGATAGCACACTTGAAAACTGTGACCCTAGGTTTACCAAATCCCAGTTCTTTTTTCTACAACTGAGTGGTGTCTCTGTCCTTCCTTCTGAGCTGCAAGAGGCCATTCCCCTGGAAGGCAAATGCCCTGCCTGTTTGAGAGTGCATGCAAAATAAGATGCTATGCTCTGTACAGTGCAGAAGTTCAATTTTCAGATAATACAGAATTGGGATGTCTTATCTAATACTGCTGGCAGACACTCCCCAGAGTCTGCGCAGCAAAATTCACTTGCTTAGTATGGTGAATTTAAATCACCAGAGCCACACTGGCAAAACTCTCCTCTGCAGAACCTCATTCCGGGCTAAAGTCCTTGAGTAATTATTCTGTAATAAAGTCACTTAAATTTTAGAATAGAATGTCCATGTGGAGAAGTTATACAGGCACAGCTATAGCAGGATAATTATTTTGTTATAGCTATGCCAGCCAATTTCCCAAGGTCTCAGTCACATGGGAAAGTTGAAATGATGTATTTTTTACAGTCTCCAGCTATTCTTTATTTTTTAATGTCCATTAGTGCTTGACTAATGCTGAATGATAGTTGAAATTCTCCAGGACAAAGACAGCACTCACGATTTCCTTGTGGTTATCAAAGGAATTTGGATCTATCCTGTTAAAGCTAATATGTAATGAATTACTGGTGATTAAAGGTTTATAGCTGAATTGACTGGGAATTATGAAGCCACTATTTACTAAATTAAACTGAAATAGCTGAAACACAGAACTGTGTAGAGAAGGTCCTTATTTATGTGTTAAGAATACTCAAGATTTTTAAAGAGTACAAACTAAAACATATGAGGATACAGAATTCCCTTATTCCCACACAGTATTCAAAGTTTGATGATGTAACATAGAACTCTATGATTAAGCTTACCAATTTTGGGGGTGCCTGACATAGTTAGTTCCTGATTTAAGTTGTTGAAAGGTACATACATTATGATTAATTATTAATTGTGGTAGAAATGGTACTTCAGGATAAACTGTACCTGCCAAAGAACAATGGCATATATGAGATTTCTGAGGTGATATGCCTGAGCTAGCTCTAGTCTAGAGATGAAAGGATAGCAGGAACTCAGTGCCTAGATCCCCTCAGAGGTGTCTGATGAAATGCTTGATGTAGCAAACAGATGCCAACTGAATTTGTCACAGTCATATTTGCATCTAAATTGAAGAGTTCCCAGAACTGGGAGGGCCAAAAATCTCAGTGCAGGTGAAGGCACTGCGGTTCTTCATGCCAGCTGGGCACGCAGTGAGCTGCTTGGGGAGCTGAGGCTTATGTACAAGGGATCAGACCTGATATGTGCTTAATTGAAAGTATGACTCAAAATGAAACCTGCCAATAGTTGTCAGCTGTCTAACAGCAACATGTTCTCTAATGACACTTAGTATCTCCCTTAGACAAGGAGAAAGGGTTGAGTTTGAGGTAGAGGACACCAACATGCTTGACCAAATGAATGTGCCAGTTGGGACAAGAATGGACTGGAGTCTGCAGGGCCATATACTGTGTACACACTGGGGTAGACGGATGGCTTGTTGGCCCCACGAGTGTCTCCTTGGGCACAGACCACTGGGTAGCAGGGGTGCCCATTTGTCAACCTCTCCTAGTATCACCATGCCTGAGAGAAAGCTAGTCCTAACTCTAGCTCTTCTTGCTGTCATGTGAGCCCTGCTCGATCAGGTAGGGTAAAACCACCCCGTTTTTATTTCAGTTTACCTCCGTGTGCTCACCTCTTCTGCTGTTTATCTGAATTTGGTTTTGTATACATGGCTGGAGGGGAAGGCCCGTGTTGCAATGTATGTGCACAAGGATAAAAAAAAGGACATCCATTTCCAGGGCTGCAATACAAAGGCTTGATTGTGTTTCAGAATAACTGGAGTTATAAACTGATGGGGCATTTAAAATATTATCTGGTTCCAAACATCAAGTGTTTGAATTCTGCCTTAAGGGGACATTAGCTGATTGTCAAATCGCAATGAGATTCTTATCACTTCATTTTAATAAACAGTTTTCATAAATGTTAACATTTTAATGGATGATTACATTCATATTTAGCTAGCAGATGCATTCATTTTGATTGATGTTATTTCCATGAGTACCAAAGGAATTAAATAATGATTTGTCACTTATGGTAAAGAGCTGCTCAAATATCTTTTAAATAAACAACTTTATTTCTGGTGTTTGATCAGATGGCGCTGCAGAGCCGCAGCATGCTGTGGTGCGGCAGTGAGAAGCTGCGATGGGGGCAGCAATGAATGGGTGGTGTGAAGGACCACACCAGGCTTTTCCACCTGGCTGCAGCCCCTGCAGCTGGCAGGCAGCTTGCCAACAGCGGGGCGAACCCCGACATCCAGCATACCAAGGCGTGTGGGGAACATGGGGGAGAAAGGGGAACCTTCTCTCCGCCTTTCAGTGGCTTTCGTGCTGTCCTTCCCCTGGCTCTGGGTCACAGTGGCGGGGCCAGCCAAGGTGGGAAGGAGAGGGGTTGAACTAACGTGGGAGCCGGGAGCATCCCGAGGGCACTGGTGACCCAGTGAGCGGGTGGTGTGGACTGGCTCCTGGGGGAGGGAGAGGGGTGCTGGCTGCCGTGCACGGCGGGGCCAGCCCGGGCAGTGCAGTGCTCTGTCCCCCTCTTGTGGCAAGCGAACCGGGCACGGCGGGCTGAGGAGCTGCTGCGGGGTGGGAGCAGGATGGGGGGGCAGCTGCGGGGTGGGAGCAGGATGGGGGGGCACCAGCACGGCCAGGGGGGCAGCTGGGGGTGCGCGTGCTGCTGCAGCTGCCCCGGCCCGCCCTCTGGCCCAGGCCCCCCCCCGTGTGCCAGGGGGCTGAGGGTGCTCCCTACCCTCCCCTGGCTGCGACCTCCCCCAAACGGCTGGGACCGGCGATTAACCCCCCAGACCTGCCGTCCTGAGACTCATTAGCTCCGGCTAACGAGCGAATCGAAGGCACTTGCGGCCGGGGCCCTCCGGACCTAGGTAATAGGGGTGGGCCGGGCAGTGCAGATCCTCTGGGAACTCCTCCCTGGCAGGCATATAAATGCCCTGAAAAAGCAGTTTTAGGGGCTTGCTTTGCTTTGGGGGAAGGACAGAGGTGCTGCGGATGATCCTCCCGCACAGCTTCTGTTGCCCTCAGCTGGGGTTGAGAGAAGCTGCGGGAGTTTCCTCTGGGATGAAGGTGTGCGGTTACCTGAGGTGAGGAACGGCGGGGGCCGGGCTGCTGGGACCCCTTTGTGGGGATGGGGGTTGAGCTCTGGGGTGGCTGTTGTGCCGGGGCTGGTGCTGCCAGTGCTCCGAGAAGAGGTGGAGGCTTTGCTGGGCTGGTATTAAGCTGAGATGATGAACCAGGGACTGTATTGGAGATTACCTCCTTTTTAGGGTCAATTCTTAATGGCTGACTGGACAGCTCACCAAGAGAGCCTCTTGGAGTTTTATCTTTCTGTCATTCTTGCTGATTGAGATTTTTTTTGAGACACCTGAAGCAGATCTTTGATATTTTGTAGACCTGTTGGACCTTGGTTGTTCCTGCCTACCCACAGAGATAAAAGAGACTGTGTTTTTGAAAGACACAATTAAACAAGTGTGGTTTTTTGCCTGCTTTCCAGAGATAGTTATTAGGTTTGAGAGTTTGGTTATCTGAGCCAGTGTGGCAGATGGATGCAATGTTTTTGTCTATGACTAAACCTATAGAGGTTGCATAAATAACTTCATAGTAAATGTTCTGATTTCATTGGAAGTATGTTTCTATGTAGGTTTATATATCCTTTTTTTAAAAAAATATACACTAAACAATAAAATGACCCACAGTGAAAATCTTTCTGAGGCTCCTCTGCCATAAACTGCTTTGAAAACCCTCTCCTTTATGCACCTGTGACCTGACTTCTCTGGGGTGTCTCTGGCTAAGATAGCTGTGAATTTAGCCTGTGGTCCATGAACCAAGACTTTCTGGAAGATAGCTCAAAAGACCAACCTGATTCCAGCCTGTTGTTTGCAGAGGTCCAGGAGAGCCCTGTGTGCCAGCAGCAATGCCTGCTGTCCTGGCTGGCTGGGTCAGAGTGGGAGGGTGACTTTGTGAGTGCATGTTCCTCTCCCTAGTTGGCAAAGTCTGATATCTGGTATCCAGTTCTCTGGTGCAAACAGCTCTTGTTTACTAATGGAGCTTGCTTAAGGCAAGTGCATTCAAATGCTGCCTCAAGTTGAAGGCACGGTTTTGCACAAGTTGTTAATACCCAGAGGTATTTGATAAGCACAAGGTGTATGCTCCTGGTGAGCAGCCCTCTCTGGGCAATGGCAGTTTGCTTCCTGTGGGCTTTTATTTTAGTTAACTGTGGACCTGTGAATCTTGTTCTCCTCAGCACTTGACACCTGTCGTGTATTTCTCTGCAGTTATACTTGTATTATGTGTTTTCCTGAGAGTACGCTGTGGCATTCCTACTGCTTGGTGAACTTAGGCACTAAAGGTGGTGGCTGGATGGGAAGCTATGTGCTTCTGAGGGTTGCAGTGTTTAGTAGTAGGCCAATGGGAAATTTCCTGGATCAGCAAAAATAATCTGGGCTGCTGTTGTCTACTTTAATGAGCAAAGGTACCTACTGAGACCCCTGCTGAAAGCAGCCTACCTTAAAGCATGGTTCAGCTTCTGGGAGAAACTCTTGTTGTGAGCTCACTGTAGACCTCTAGAATCACTGGAGCAATTCTTAACCTGCTGGAGTGCCTATCCAATGCAGGCAGACTACAATTGTTGTATGCCAACTGCATTCCTGCAAAGGGATGAGTGTCTTAGGGAACTAAATGTCCTTAATTGGAGGTTCCCAGGCTAGCCTCTGGGAGCAGCTGCTTCTGTTGCCTTCTATTATAAGCAACCACCTAAACAGGGACTTTGAGCTAATTTATACAGAAATACCAGTTGAAATACAAAAAGGAATTTCTAACTGTTTTATAAACAGTCTGCCTCTGAAACCAGTTTCTAGACAGTTTGTACATAGTTTCTTGTCAAACTGATGTCGTTGGGCATCACTGAAGATCTTTATGAGAGTCATTAACAAGCCTTGACTGCTCATTTTAAATGGCTGCATTTAGCCTTGAGGAAAGATGGATTTTAACAGCTCATTGGGCTGTCAATATGGTGTATGTGTTGTGGTTTGTGTGTTTGGGTTTTGTTTGTTTCTCCCCTGGGTGACTGTTTCCAAAAACAACCAGTGATACTGGATGGAACAGAAGAACTGTTCTGTGTAGGTGTCATGTTGGCCACCCATGATTTCCAGCAGACTTGGATACTTAGTGGGCTTTCCTGGATGGTGGACAGAGTAAACTTTATATCCAAGATGGTTAAAATAAATTGCAAACCAAACTCCAACCTTTTAAAGGAAATCAAGTATTAGAGCAAACAAACAAACATAAAAACCCCAACCCAAAGTCACACTTCCCATAGCTATAAACAGCCTGGTGAAGATGAAAACTTGATGCTGCAATCTACTCTTGACAAGAGCAGGGTGGAAAACTTGGCTGTGCTGTTCTGGTGTACTTTTGAGACTAGCAGGTACCATTTTGATCTCAGACTATCTCTGTAAATCAAATATTACTAAACAAATGCTGGCCTATACTTCTGCCGTGCCAAACTAGTTACGTTGTGGGTTCTTCAGAATGTCCACATGACAGATCTGGCTGTGCCTTGGAACCATTTCTGATGGAAGTTTTTATAAAAGCCAAATACACATCTCCAAACTATTTCCCACACACTTGAGGGGGATTAGCTAATGCTCATTGGTGCAGTGCTTTGGTGATGAAGAACAATGTTGTCATATTTTTGGCACAGTTAGCTTTGGACTGGAAAAATCCATTGAACGAGGATATTATTGGCTCCTGGCTCTACCATGAGGTTTCCTGGGCACTCTTGAGCAAAGATTGGTCCTAAGAGAAGGTTCAAAAAGGCCTTATGCAGCATGGAGACAAAGTTCCTGTTCTCAAGATGGCTGCTTAGCTTCTGTCTGGTCCTTGAGATGCTGACACAAAGCAGCTTGTGGCTGAGAGGTTTCCTGAAAGTGTGTACAAACCCTTCACTCTAAGAAATGTCTGCTTTTCATGAAAAGTGGCTGACCAAAGCACAGTCTTCTGGGAACTGAATTTTGCACAGATGAGAAAAAATGAGAGAAGAGGAATTGCTGTCCTGCACTGTAGGACTTGTCTACCAGAAGAAGAGTCTCAGGAACTGGCCCCTAAAGCCGGGGACCCCCCCCTGCCCTGTCAGGTCTAGGGTACTGGGGCTCTTTGCCTGCTGGTGAGCTTGCAAAGTTTAGCACCTTTGATTCTGTTTATCTCCACCACGTCCCTACTGGGATCCAGTGGGACCCATTAACTGAACCCAGAATTTGGTACTGGGCAGGTAAAACTGACTTTCCAAATAGTGAGGGGTAGCAGTTGTTAAGATCCTAATGGCAGTAGAAGCCTTAAAACAGACATGAGATGTTCACAGAGAAGATGAGTATGCAGCCTCCTCTCTTTGAAGCAGACTGGTCCAGCTAACTCATGCCATGTCCCTTCCACCTCCTCTCATCTGTGAGTAACTGTAGCTCTGTAGTTTGCCTTGGCTGTTCTTGACATATTTCATGCTGGGAACTCCTCAACTCCTGGTGGCCAGAGGTTAATGCAGATGAGAGCTGGCTTCCACTGAAATGTGCCTACTTTCTCAAGACTAGGTTTGTGCTTTTAACAGATGTCTAATTCTCTCTTCCCTCTAGGCCAGGGAGGTTAATTGGAGGAAAGTGACTGTACATCGGGCCCAAGAGCCTCCTACAGAGATACTTGGCACAAATAAATCAGCCTATTTTTGATGAATAACAAGGCCCCAAAGGCTCTAGTTCTTGCTGCCTGCACAAATTGCAGGTATAAATTTCACAGCTGATCACAGGGACTCCAGAATTCAATTAACTCTCTGCTCATTTAAAAAAAAATGCTGCCTGCCTATTTAATTATGAGTGTCACTGATACTACACATGCTGTTCAGGAAAACTCCAATTAATAAAGCATTGCATCATTAATATGAGTGACAGCATGAGGCCTGTGACTCTCCCAGGAGTCTGTTTTGACCCTCTGCAATGACAGTCTTGGGATTTGTTGGAAAGGGGCATCTTTTTCTGCAGGTGATGCTGAGTGACCTCTGGTTGTCTCTGTGCTTTACAGGTTGTTCTGTTGCTTTGTTTTGGGTGGTGGTTGGGATGTAACAGTGCTGGCAACTGATGGTTTAGATGTTCTGGTATTTGGGTAACCTTCCAGGGTCTTGGATTGTAGGGATGGGAGCTGTACAGAGACAGACAGGGCAAAAATCTGCAGAGATTAACCTGTGCAAGACAGGGTGAGAAGACAACAGCAATGTTCTTCTCGCACTGCCTTTACCACATTAAAGCTCCTTTCCCTGCCAGGAAGGGTGTTAACCAAAGTGACACAAATAACCACATCTCTGCAGAATGTTTCATTTTTGAGTGCTCTTGATTTTAAATCTAGCTCAGTCTGAAAGGTCTACCAATAAACAGACACGTTTCATTTTGACTTTCTAAGATGTCTTTCCTTTTAAGCCTAAACTGATCTGACCTGCTCATTCTGTGCCTCTGCTTGTGCCTATCTATCTTCTCTATTGATTTCACACCTTGCAGGTCGTGTTATTGGAAGTAGTCTCCAATTTTTGCAGCTGCATCTTCCCACTTCAGGAGGGTATCTGTGCCAAGTGGCTCTTACCACTATTTGAATATCAGCATAATAAAATACACTTGTCCTTTCTTTCCAAATTGTGTCCCTCCTTCCTTAGTCACTATGTGTAACTCACCAAGATAACACTCAAGAGTTTTCTCTACTCTTCAGGGCACATCTAATTTTGTACCTTATCGTTCTCTGTGACATGGAATTCCTTGCTTCTTTTTTGTCACACTACTTCTTTTTCTTCCCTGAGCAGCTCTGTTCTTGACTACAGCAATCTTTCCAGTAGACCAATCTTGTTGGTCTAGCCAGAGGGAGATGTCACTCTAGATTAGATACCATGGCTCCACTGCTGCTCTAGGTCCCTGCACCTCCCTGGGATTTCCACGCTTGTCACAAGTGCATTCAGCAAATGCATGTCCCAGTGTTGTCATAAGAAGTTGGCAGTTACTTTGATTGCCTTACCTTTTCCCAATCCTCTATCATAAACTGCTTGTCTGCTTATCCCTTTTCTAAATGCTTCTGTTCCCTGGCATTGGTTAGAGCTGTAGCTTTCACTGCTGTTTGCAACATTTAAGTAGAACTTGTTCACAGTTTGCTTTCAGACACAGGTTTGTCACCCAATAAATGCCTGCAGGACCAGCCCTTTTGTCCACAGCAATATCTAAAAATCAAGGCCACAAGAGCTTTCCTGCTCTCCTGCATGCCTCTGCATTTCTCATTCATCTCTTGCAGCTACTTTAGTGCTAGAGCAGGGAGTGGGTGCTTTGTTCAAGTTTATTTTGCCCAGTAAATGGCTGCACAAGGCTTAGAGCTGTTCCAAGGGCTGTATTGAGGCCAGCACCTCTGACACTAGGGAGAGTTCAGGTTTAAACATATTTTTGAGCTGAAGCAATCTGCAAATAAGTGGCTAGCATCCTAGGACTGCTTCTTTCACACTATCCACTTTTATTTCTACTTACTTTGTTCCTCTGTTGCCTCATCTTTAACTGAAATGACCTGTGTCCTGGGTCTGGACCTACCTCTCTGTCTTGTATTTGTACAGCCTGAGGCTTAACAGGACTGTGACATGGGCCTCAGGGCAGTGCTAAAACAGCTGCTGGATTCAAACCCTGGTCCTTGCTCTACCTTCCCTGGGCAGTGCAAACCTGTGCTGTTGCTTGACAGTGACCAAATTCCACTGGATGCAGGTGAGAAGATGGTGTTAAGAAGTAACTGTAACCCCCTTGAATCAGCAGAGGATGGTGGTTGCTGCTACAGCCTTCTCATAACTTCTAATTCTTCTGCTCCAGGTGTGCAAGCCCTGGAGACCCCCAATTCCTAACCTCCCTTTCTCAGCTAGGATTGGTGGCAGTAGCACAGTGCTCATCTTTGAGAAAATGGCTAAGACTTGGTGGTGGCAAGGGGGTAGGATGCTTCTTATGAAAAGGCTGAGGAGGTTCTTGTTTTCACCCTCTGCTGTGGGTCTTCACACAGCTCACTTGGTTTCCAGCTATTGGCTTTCATCTGCAAAATAAGGATAGTACAGTGAGCCACACAAATGTGTGACCTTTAAATGAGAATGAATAGCGAGCACAGTATGTGCAGCAGTTGCCAGGGGTGTAGGAGAACAGGGTTCAAATCCTTGTTTTGACTGAAATGAGCTGCTTCATGGGAGGATAACAGGCTGTTTCTGGTTTTGCCAACTCTAGTACCTGTTCAAACTGTTTTGCAAAGTTTTGATCATTACAAAATGGCACTTTGCAATGAAAAAAAAACCCACGTTGTCAGACTTCCTGGCCAGCTGCAGCTGGGCACATAGGTCATTGTCATTATTCATCTTGCGTGACTACAAAGCAAATGCACTGATCTTCCTGCAGGCTGTCAGCTTCTGGCTACCTGTGGGAGCAAGGGGCCAGTAAAGGTTGTGAGCTGCTTTAACCTGTGCCCCTAGAACAGCAATGACATAGCTAGAGGAGCTGTGATGGTGTTTGTGCAGCCTTCCCACACGTCCGTCTTTCTGAAAGCGTCATGGGGCTGCAGTGAAATTCCTTGTAATGCCGGAGGAAACGCGAATGTGAGACTGCAGCACAGTGATGTTCAGATAACAGGAGCTCCCTGTGAAAGGCTGAAACCCTCTAGAACTCCTGCCTCCAGCTTTCTTGGCTTTGAAGTTGGACTCTGGCACACCAGCCTTGCAAAGGTGCCAACTTCATCCTGATAGCGGATTTCCTACACTTAAAAGGCTCCTCCTGGCTTCTCCCCACTGCCCTCCCTTCTTCCTTCTCTGGAACTGTCAAGACCCACCACAACTGAAGATGATACCCACCCTGACCTCATGCTTCAGGAATGAGGGTGGCAAAGGGAGGAAGATACCAGGCTCCCAGTGCTGCCTCCCAGCAGGGTCTTGCCCCAGTAGGTAGTGCTGGTCCCATCTTTGGTGGTAAATGCAGCATGAGGCGGCATGCTTCTCCTTGGCCAATGTTTCTCGCTGGCTGGTTTCTAACCAACTCCTCTGGCCCCCTCGGGGTGAACACGAGCTGCCTTGTTCCCTGCCTCTGTTGGCCTCAGGGCAGCTTGTTTGCTTTGCAAGGCACAGCTCTTTTCTCGGTGCAGCCCACAGGCAAAAGGCATGACCGGCAGTTTTCTTTGTCTGAGGCAGTGAGGAAAAAAAAGAAAAAAAAGTTCTTCGCTTTCTGTGCAGTAAGCCCTGTCCCGAGGGGATTCAGGAACCAGCTTTTGACACTAGTTATCACTTTTGAATAGTGACCTACTGGTGCAGGGACAGCCAGGTCATTTTCTCAGTTTCATTGAATGGCTATTGCACACTAGCCTATTCGCTTCACCTTTTTATGTCCTTTGAGGGTCTCTAAAACCCTTCCAGTGAGGGCAGGGAGCCTTCTGGGTGTTCCATGTCAGTGGAAGTGCTGTGCCCCCCCACTTGTGCAGCCCGTGCTGCCAGGGCTGTGTGGCCTCTTGAGCTTTGCAGGCTCCTGTTAGCACACCTCTCCTGGACAGCATGTGGGTGTGTGGGGCTGAATTGGGGAAGCAGGACCTGCAGCATCCCGGGATTTACCAGTTTGTGTTGCTGTGGAACTGTGTTCTCAGCACTGGGTAGTGTATTTAGCCCTGGCTTTAGGGGAACAACAGTAGCACATGCTAGATCAAGATCAGGTTGTAGCCTTAAGAGCCTGGGAGAAGGAGGCACATGCTCCACACTCACTGGTGCATTTTTGCTGTGGCTTGATGCCATTTACCATTCCAGGGATAATCTAAATAATGCAGACTTTGAGTGCTATGGACCAAATTCCACCAGGGCAACTCCTAGATGTTTATGTGTATGAATATAGCTGCTAAGCACTACATGAGGATAGGCTAGGCTGGAGCTAGCACTTGGAGGACTGGCATTCTGGTTTGGTTTGACATCAAATTCAGAGGCTGATCTAAACCTGCAGAAAGGGAATCCAAAGTATGTGAGTGCTGGCTTTCTTGGGAGGCTCCTAAAACCTGTGCTCCTGTGCTGAGGCTCATCTCCAAGTATTCATGTTTATTTTTAGCATCGTGTTCCTATCCCAACCTGACATCAGAAGGTTAAGATGGGCAAGAACAAACATGCAACTGGGTGTGTGGTTGAAGCCTGATCTCTGTGTTGCTTTGGTGTCTGCACACTCAGGCTGTGCATATATTTCTTCTTTTATACATCTGCTGATTCTAATCAGGAGCAACCTTTAAATGAAACAAAACTGACTTAAATACTTGCCCAAACTGAAGATTTGGGGTTGCATTTTGATGAAGTGTGGTGCAGTTCTCGTTAATGCTTCTGCAGCTCCATGGTGTCTCGCTGCAGCTGGGATCAATAGCAAAGGTGCCAAAATAAAGCAGGAGTGGCTGTTTTTGGGCTTTTCCAAGCTTGAAAAAGAAAATAAGAAAGTAAGAGGGCCTGGTGTTAGCTGGAGTGTTTTCTTACCTCATGGTGTAACAATCTGCCTTGAAGGAATCCAGCAGCTGAGATCAGTGCGGAGCATCTTTTTCCTTCCAGCCCTTTTGGGAAGTTCTATGAGGATAATAACTGGGCTTTATTTGAAATATTTATCTGTGTCTCAGAGGCATTGGGCCCCTTAGATAAATTGCTGAGGAAGGCATGCATTAGGATATCTTCCCCCCCCCACACACACTCTGGAGAGCCACTGAATTGGCCACTGAGTTGTACTGCTTTGAAAGAGATGTCACCTGTCATGGCTCCCAAGGAAGATCCCTGCTTACAGAGATGTTGCTCAGGAGAAACCTAAATAATAGTTATTGGCCTTGGAGAAACACACATCAGTGTGCTACTAGAATATTTGCAAACAAAATTCTATAAAAGCCTCAAAAGAAAAGCAAACTTTCTCTGAGTTAAATTATAACAGCATTCTTTGATGGGTAGGAAGCTGACATTTGTTGTTGTTTGGTTTTAGTCCAGTGTTAAAAAGAGCTTTCAACTTTTTCACTCCCTCTTTCCTGTGCCCTAAGCACACTTCACACCCCCCCGCTGGCTATGCCTTGACTAGTGTTATCTGCAGAATGCTGTGCTGGGTAGATGGGTTTGTGTGCAAATTCTCCTTGATGGACTAAATAATACAAACCTGTCCTATAATTCTATATTATGCCTGTTCTTGAGCTTGCTAAACAGTCCCTAAAGATTGCAAACAAACTCTTGTCAGGGCCTTATCTTGAACAAACTTTATTTTTCTCCTCTGCAGAAATTGCATATGGTAGTGTCACTTTGCAGGGGATAACAGAAACCAGAACCCAGAATTGCTGTGGCTGGCAGCTATTTCAAGCATTTTGCTGTCAACTGAAGCTGAATTTCCTTATACTCTAATTAGAAATCTTAGCTGCCTGGAGGTTGGGGTGGTTTCACTAGAAGCACTGGCAGTGCACCTAAATAAGCAGATTTTACATCCTACTGTTTCCCCCTATAGAATTTTGTCAGTTATTGTGCTAACATATAGGGGATGCAGGAATGGGGTGTCTTGTCCCAGATGCAAGGGTGGGAAGCTGGGTTTATGCTGAAGACTGGTGTTTGCTGGACTACCACTTGTAATCTGGGCTGCTCAGGTTTGGGACTCTGGGGCTAGTTCAGCATTCTTATGTACAGAGATTGGAGCAAGTTAGTGTCCTATGTTAGAAATGACTCTTGCTATTAAATACACTGATTTAGAAATGTCTGGTGATACTGAGCACAAAGAAAGATGGCATCCTCTGTATTTTTTTCCAGCTCCTCTCCTCTGCAGACTTTTCTGTTCCAAAAGGAATATGAACTTTGCCATGTTCAGTATTAAGCAGCAGGTTTTTCCAAACTCTTTGCTTTCCTTACCTGAAGTCTAGGAGATTGGCCTCTCTTATAGCAGTCTCAGCTCATATTATTTGGACATATTAAATACCATGGCTAACTTCTTCTGATCCAAGCTAGGTGCTCTGCTTCTCAAATTCATTAACCCTTGCAAAATTGTGGTATATTGGTCATACATACTTTTTTGTTCTTCCCACACAATATCTCTTCACAGAGAGTGGCTAATTATGGAGCTTTTAAAGTTTTAGTAACCTCTGTAAAACCTTTGAAAACAAGAAATTGAATCAAATTGCACATGTTGCTTAGCTGAAGCAAGGCTGCTCATTAATGTATCCTAAGATACTCACGTGAAGGACTATCTGGATGCACACAGGACATACAGCAAGTTGCTGTAGCTCACTCAGCAGCAAAGTCAAGGTGTAAACTCCAGTCTTCTGGGAATGACAGTTATTTCTGTCAGATGTGGCAAAGTGAGTAGCTAGTTGACTTGCACAGTATCTGGCCCAATCATGCTGGTTGTATTGCAAGTGTGTTCTTGAGCTTGGCATTGCTTATTGCCATCTCACCACAAGGGCTTCATGTGCTCTGGCTCTTGGCATTGCATGTCTGCCACTGGAAATAGGGTGGAATAATGCTGGGCAGTAAATGTTTTGTAACCTAATAAATTCAGGAGGTGCAAAGGTCCATAAATGGCTGATTGAACTGGCCTGGAATGGTGAAATTCTGCTTGGAGTCAGAGCAAGGTAAACAGCCTAGGTGCCCCTTTTCTCCCTCATTCACACACATTTCTGAGGGGAAAACAATTCGGAAATCTTTCAGACTAAACAGAACTCTCTGACCTCCTAATATACAGCCTCTCTTCCCCTCTTGTTTAAAAAAAAAAAGTAACAATTTGGCTATGCATTCATTTGCAAAAGCTTTTGGCCTTGCCAAAATTACACTCTCTACCCCCCCTCCCCAAATTCACTCTGCTCCATTTAGTAGAGTTTGTTGGCAAAGATAAACCAACGTCATGCTGTGGAGAATATTTGTTTCTTAATAGAAGATGGAGCAGAAGTGGGATTGTGCTGGTTGTGTATATTTTGCCTTCTCAAGATTAGCCCCAAGCAATTATCTGACTATGGCCTGTGCCAGAAAAACACAGCAGAACAATTTTAGCAGTGCCAACAAAAACTCCAGAATGTGTTGCACTCAGGAGTGTAATTTTAGATTCTGTTTTCAAGTAGTATTTCTGTGACATCATTGACTTTAGGAAAAATAATACCCCAGGGCTTGCTTTACAAACAGGATGGAGCTTTATGATTTGGCAGCTTTCCGTAGGCAGAAAGACAAATGTTCCTCACTTACAATCCTCTGTATGACACTGGCTTTGCTTCCTACCAGAAGTTAAAAGTAATAAGAAAAAGTTAAAACTGATGTGGAAAGGGAGTTGGTAAACACTTGTTTACTGCCCTGAGGGCAGGGATGTTCAGATCACCTCCAGCAGAGCCTGAGCTGTGTGAAGATTTGTTCTGGGAGTGAGCACTTCTGGCTGTAAATCCTGTGTGTGGAGTTGCCTTGGGCAAGATTTGGGAAATACAAATTGTTCCTGTCTGTGCTGCCTCTGGTCTATGTTCATGACGTAGTTGTACTCAGATCTGATGGTAAGATGGGAAGGCTCTCCTGGTCCCCTGGGCAGACTCCAGCTGCCTCCTGGAGCTCTGTCATTCAGATGCAGTGAGTCTGGTATGTGCTGGAGGGATTTGGATGTAGTGGTGACAATCCCCGTGTGCCTCGCCCAGAGCTCTACTGTCAGGAAATGTTTCACATTTCTTTACTACTATTTTTTTTTTCTTAGGAATTCCCTGTTGATTGTAAAACTGGAAGGGACTCTGTGATGCTGTCTAGTCCTTCTTCCCAGCCTGTGTGGGGCCATGTGCCTATGAGCAATGCTTTGCAGACCTCCAAAGCTGGGGTGCCATGGTCTCTTGTTCTTTCTGTGTTTCCTTCATTCTAATCCACCTTTTAATTTCTGTAACCTTAAATCCACCACTTCTGTCCTACACACACATTGCAGATAGATAAGGACTTCCCAGCCTGCAGTGGGGTGTTATGCATTTGACCCTTACTGGACCTTTCCCATCTTCCCCTACCCACACTGGTTCTTTCCTTAGTCTGTGTGCATTTTTTTTCTTTCCCCCTTTCTTCATAGATATTGTAGAAAGATGTCATGGTGTCTGCACCAGACACTTCTGGGCAAATACAAAGTGAATTAAAGGAAAGTTAGTGTCTACATAAACCTTTTTCATTCTGGAAGGCTCTGCAAGTTCAGTGGGTGACTTCAGGTGTGTGAAATAACTTCTTTGCCTTGAGTAATGGATTTCTTATGAAGAAAAGTGTTCCCTGGCTCTAGGGCAAACCATGCTGCAAGCCTTCCTTTGCTCTGCCTCCAGCATACGTGAGTGGATAACGAGTTACATTAACTGTGATGAATCAGTTGTGGCTTGAAGAAGTGATGACACCAGCTCTGTTGGCAGCTGGTGATTCAGTATACTCTCAGGAATTCAACAAGTTTATAAAATCAGTCAGATGACACACACATTTCTTTTGCAATCAGCTCCGGTAACCTCAGTGGAGTTGCTTCCAGAGTGTCCTGGTGCATCAGCCACAGCGTGGCTCTTCTGGTGCTCAACCACAATCCTGTTTGGCCAGTTTGGGCACAGCAGCGATCATCTGAATGAGTAGGCTCATTGTTTGCTGGAGTGGCCCGACTAGGCATCAGGTTGCCTCTGGGTTGTGTGAACTAATAGCTCTGTTCCAGAAAAACATTTGAAACTCATGCTGAATTCCATGAAAGTGAATAATTTGCTATGAGCATGAACCCTGTTTTGGGGGGGCTGCATCTTCCCCTAAATGTCTGCAACATCCAAAAATCCTGGGCACTGTTATTGTGTAAATAACAGAACCTCATAGTCTCATCAGCTCCTAGACTCCCTGGGGGATCTTCGCATTCTTCTGTAAATATGAGCTTTGTGGGAGAAGTCTGATGTTACATGAGCATATGAGAATTTCCTTCCCAGTTGGCATGAAAATACTATAAATCTGTGGAGACACAAGCCCTTCCCCCTGCTCGTTCTTATAAAATTAATGGGTGCTCCATTAAGCCAAAACTGAGTGGTTTCCCTCAGGCAAAGTTGTCTTAAAAAAAAAAAAAGGCATTTTAGCATACAGATAGAAAACCTTGTTTAAATCCACTTTAATAATGCAATAAGTGTCCAGGCAGAGGAATTGTATCTCTTGCTCTGCTTTGGGCTTTTAGCTTCCTGGAAGTAAAGGTTGGGAAAATAAACAAGGGCTAGTGCTAATGGAGATTAAGGGTGACCTTGGCCTGTGTGGTGATTTGTGTGACTCTACATGGGTTGAGTTGTTGGACACTTTCAGACTCCTACGTCTGTCAGCCCAGTAGGTCAGCTATGTCATTTTGACTGCAGTTTTCTCTCTCTTCACTTCCTACCTTGATGTTGTGGAAATGTTTTAAGGGACAGTGGCAGAGAGCTAATAATAAAAAGTCATTAAATCTTCAGTTGTCCTCTAAAATCCCTTTGGGCAAAGTGGTGGCAAGTGCCAGCGTGTCAGTCAGTGCATTTTTTCTGGTCAAATCCTGAAGAAGGTCATGGGAAGATAAGGAATGAACTACCTGATCCTGCCTGACAGTGGATAGCTGGAATCATCTCAAAAACCCATCTGGCTTTGAATTATTCCTACCAATAAATTCTGGAGGAGTAACTATATGCAAAATTCTCCCTTTGACTGTACCTGGTCTTATAGTTCTCAGAGTCTTGGAAGAAAGAAAAAAAAAATAAATCTCACTGGTTAGGCACTAAGCGAGGCTGGTAATCCTCAAAACAATTAAAAAAAAAAAAGGCAAAAAAGTAGTTGGAGAATATTGTAAGTTTGTATCACTGCTTGGCAGACTAGTGATGATGGCTGTCTCCAGCTTTGGTAGCAATGTGAATCCTGCAAAGTACAACCCATGCTGGTAGCTGAGTTGCGAAATGTCTGCAAACTCATCTGAATATTCAGATAGTAGGAGTTGTGAGCCATTTTTTCATGGCGTGGGTTTGTGTTTAATATCACAAGGAATTTTTTAAGACTTTGTGGCAATTTTGTTTGTTGTCGGAACATCCGGTTCTAAGTGGATGTTCTGATGGAAAGGGGTACAGGGACTTTGTTTTTTACTTCTTTTGGATATGCAAAGTAATGCTTTCCTGAGCTTCAAATCCTGCTCAATAATTTACAGCACTGTAAAAATACAAACAATTTTATGATAGCACCTTAGACAGCTTAAGATCACGGTCTGGGAGGAGGTAATTGCACCTAGAGGACCAGAGACAGGGCTGCGTTTCATGCTCGGTGATGCCTTGGGGATGTGTTATCTCTTGATAACAGAACTCACCACATGCCTCTGCATGGCAGGAGTTGGGGAGGTGGTGGAAATAGCTCTTCAGTGAGCAGGTTTCCCTGCAAAGTGTTTGGGAACTTAAAGTGAGTTTTTGTTGTATGGAGAACTGGACAAGACAGGTCACGGTCCTGGAAAGCACAATCTGTGAAGCTGCTGCCTCTGCCCAGAGGCTACTGTGTGGGTGGAAGGACAAGACTCTGGGGGGCTGCCCCATTCTCTTGTCTCCTCTTCCCTTCTCTAGCTTTCTCCCTTGGTTGTGACAGGAGAAGCCAAGTTATCATGCCCAGAGCAAGACAACTCCAGTTTACGTGTATGGTTGTTCTCAAGCCATCTCTGTTCCAAAATCCTCTCTAGGTGGAGTGTGTGTGATAATTTCCCCCTCTTTCTCTCTCTAGATTTGCTCTGCAGCTATTCTTCTAAAGGCAGCTTCACTGCTGGAAGCTGTTGCTGAGAGCAACGTGATGCTGCAAGAGTTCCATTTTTGCTGCCATAACCTTCTGTGCCTGGTATTGATGGAGTTTTGATGTGTTTGACTGGAAGTGTGGGATTGTGCACCTTCAGGCACCAGTCCTGCTGGATCACAAATGCACTAATGCTCATTTACAGTAACATCAATTGGCACATTGCAACTAAGCTTTGATCCTACAGCGAGGGCTCATCTGCTAAATAACTGCAAGGGTGTTGGTGTCCCTAAGGGTTAGGCTCAGCATATGCTTAAACAAGGAGAGGGCAGATAGCTGAAAGCATTTTTCAACATTTTCTTCAACAGGTTAAGAAGGGAGAGAACATTACATGCTGCTTTTGGAAGAAAAGAATACCCTTAAGCCTCCAATCTGTAACCCAAGGTTTCCGGAGCCTGTTGCACATTCCCTTTTTAGAGAGCTCTGCACTCTCCATCCTGGCAGAGGAAGCAAGAGGTAAGATTGTCTGCCTAATTTTTCTCTTTCATCATCTTCTTGCAGTGAGTTTTTGCTGTAGCCCTCAGACAGAGGGAAGAGCGGGGTGGGTGGTGATGAAAAAATCAGGACTTAAAACTATTTGTTGATAATGAGTCACTCTTCATGGAGTCCCAATCTGTTCTCCCTGCTGTCAAAAACTGAGTGCAGCAAATCTGCTTGCTTTGCTGCAGATCTTTTTTCCTGAATAATGGATTCTAGCAGGAGGGTTTTGTGAGAAAGAGGAAAGAATGAATGTGTGTTTGTGGGGGAAAGTTAATCAAGAGGTGTATTTTTGTGCCAAACTTGAGTATGAATGTCCTAGTAGCTCAGATGAGGAGCTGTGAAGGTTTTCTGCAGACTATAGGCTGTGTGCTCTGTATCTGGCATGAGTGTTGCCAAACCCCCATGGCCTTTGCTCCTCATCTGAAAGTGGTGTCTAATGCCAAACCTTTGGGTTGGCTGACAAGACTTAGGGTTATCCCCTGCAAATGAGGTGGTATTTAAAAAAAAAATTAAAAATTCATATAGACAAATCCAGAGTGACCCAGCAGAATGTAAAATAAGCCCTGCAGGATCCCAGAAGGCAGCTGTGCTTTGCCTTCTCTTGCAGTTCCAATTGCACTGATTTACAGTCAATATCTTGATAAATGCCATTGGTGTGTTAAGTGCTGTCTGGCCTGTGTTGTGTTAGGATGGCTATGATGTCTTCCCTGGTATGGTTCCTGCAGTAACAGGCCAGTGAGGTGGATTTCAATGAAAACTCAATTTTCTTGTAACAAGGTTTAATGGGAAGTTTATTGGAGTATTGATAGTGGAGAATGCAACAGATACATGTCCCAGAGTTAATATACTGTAAGATGTTAAAGCATATATTGCATGTTTATCACTGTCAAATTCAATTCAGATTGTAATTATAAATAATAATGAAGTGGTCATTCAAGCCCAGGAAGGTATGTGCAAGGGAAGGGCTGAAAACAGGTGTTGGGTCAGATGGGACTGAAAAGGGTTAAAATCAAGAGGAGAATTAAGAGAGGTGGGCGTTTCCCCCCCTCCCAAGAATCACATGGACCTTGTTTATAAACTCAGCCAGGTTTGTTCAGTAACCTGTCAAGTGAGCTGGGGGCTGGCATTGAAGGGGACCTGTGTACCGTGTTGAAATCATCTCCCAACCATCTGGGGTGTCCTCTCAATGTGTGGATGTATCATTGCTAATGCCTGTGACATACTGCTCTCCATCTGCCCTGTCACAAATCCAGTGAAACCCTCTACCAGCATATTACTGCCTTTCAGTTTATCCTGATTGTACTCGACCCGCTTCAAACACAATAATCCTTCTTGCAGATCAGATATGCAGTAATCCTCCTTTACAAGTGAGAGCACAATGGGCCTCTGCCGTCAGACATGATGTAATCCTGCTGCATCAGATACAGAATTTCTCTCCTACATCATGTGAAACACTGTCCTCTGTCTTCCTGTACTAGACTGCAGTCTTTTTCCATCAGATGACTTTCACATCCATGCAGTGTGTTTCATTTCTAGGCTCAAAGCAATAAACTCCCTTATTTCCTTGCCGTGCTCTGCTATGATGTACGTGGTACAGTGGGAATTGCTACATTGCAAGTAACATGCTCTTTTGAGTAGGGGCTTTTTCTGTCTTCTGCATGTGCAGTTGGAGATAATAATCCTTGGGTGTTACTGAAATATGAAAAAATGCTGGCTGCAATCTCTCTTGCTTGCAGCTCTCTACACTGCAAGGGCCTTTTGAAGAATATGAAGCCCGTCTTTAAGCTCTGCTACAAGCAGGTGCTGCTGTTGTCTGACACTAGGCATGGTGCAACCAGCTGGCTGTGTGGTATTAGGCAGCTGCCAGCACTTCCAGCTGCACCCTCTGCTCTTCCTGCTGGATCAGGTGTGTTTGCCCTGTCTTGCACACTGTTGTTTTATAATCCTTCTGCTGGGGATGATACAGGAGAGCTGGCGCTGTACGCATGTTCTCAGTAACCTTTCTTTAATCCTTCTTGTGGGTCCTGAGCACTGTAAATCCTCTTCTCTAAGTACAGCCTCTGCTGGCTTCTTGGCTGGGGAGGGGAGAAGAGGGAGATGCTGTCATGTGGAAGGAAAGCATGTATCCTATCACTGTCTTAATCCTCCAGTCTGTTAGAAAGCAGCTACACATCCTGCCTGATTGAGTACCTGCCTCATAATTCAGTCTCGGGGTTCTGCTGCCATTCAGAAATAGATGACCTTGCTCTGTGGTGGTGCTGTGAGGCAGGCTGGGGGCTGAGCTGTGGACTTGTGTATTCCACCAGGCAAGACATGAAGGGGTTTTACCCTGTGTTGTAGAGAAGTGGAGCAACCTCAGCAAGAGGCTGAGTGGAGGTGTTAGAGGGCAAGGGCTGCCAACCTTCTTGGCTTTGTGGCACACATCCCCAAACATTCTCTTGGCTTAGAGCTGCGCAACACATCCTGCATCAGTGAGGAGTTGGGGGATGGAAGAGTGCCAGGGGGAGCTGGCAGCTGAGAAGTGATGGTGGCTGCTCAGAGGTCCCACAGCTCCCTCATATGAGTGGGTTAGTGTGGCTGTGTCGCTGCTCAATAGGTGACAGCAGAGCAGCTGGTGACCTGGCAACTGCCAAGTCAGCACCTCTTTGTTGTTGCTTGGTGGTGGTTTTCAAGAAGGGCAAGGCTCCAGGGGAGCTCTTGTCAGAGAAATGGAGGCAAAAATAGCAGCATTTAGAGTGTGCTGTTACAAGTCTGTTGATGAGATGGGTGCTGTCTTTCTCTGCTTTGTATTTGTCCCGTTAACTTAGTGTTTGGTGACTTGTGCAGTACTGACCTTCTGCTTCCACAGAAATGACTGCACAGTGAAGCATGGCTTGCCTCTTGGGCTCTTGTATCTTTATCATCCAGTGCAGTATCTATCAACACTGACTGGCACTTTCTTGGTGACATCAGGATGGGCTTCCTGGGCTCAGTGGCACAGAAGATGATGGATGTGGGTTTCTCACAGAGGGAAGACTTCCACTTCAGATTGCATGTTGCCAGTAAGTGCTTTGAGAGACAAAATCGGTGCTTCTGAAGTGTGTGTCTGTCTGCAGCCTCAGAATAAGAAACTAAAAGCTCAGAGCTGATAGGAAATGAGCAGATTTGCTTAAAAAACAAACTTCTTAGTGTTTTGCTGGAATCAGAACCATGGACTGAGTTTTGCTTGTGGGCCCCTCTTCATTTCGAGGATCCTGTGCTCTTCTGGGCTCATGGCACAGTGCAGGTGGGGGACTGAAAAGGGGAAGCTGTTTATGCAGTGCTTGATTCCTCTTGTGCTGTAATGTGGGTGATGCTCTTTTGTTGATGAGAAACTTGATGATTCCTTCTCAAGAAGAGTCTTCTTAGGCACCTTTTTGAGCAAAGTGAACAGATCTTGTGTTATTTTTTTCCTGCTCTTTTTCTGTTCATTAAATGATATATATTCACATGGAGACTCTAAAATAACTCTTGCAGAAGCACCTTTTAAAACTTGTCAGCTGTGGGTTTTTCCCCCAGTACCTTCGCCTCTTAGGACCATAAATGCTTTCCTAAAGCAGGGGAAAACCATTATTAATTACACTGCCTAATGAACTCATTTGGCTTTCTGCCCAGCTTCCAAAAACAGCACTAGCACCAGGCTGGATACTGTTGTCTCACTGTAATTATGTTTATATGGAAAGTTAATTTTTGTTTTCATAAATTGATTTGAGGCTTCTGGAAGCTATTTGGAGGTAATTAACTTTGCCCACACAGACCTATATAAGGGTATTTGTTTACAAGGTAGTGCTTGGTGCTGGAGCATGGAGGTAGGTTCCTGGGTTCATCTGGAAATATTCAGTTAGCAGTTCAGGGCAGCTGTTTCCAGACTCAGTTCCCTCTTTATGGAAAGCAATACCAAGCAAACACCACAGTTCTGGGATTTTGCCAACTGGTAACAACCCTCAGGGTGGGCCTGCAGTCCCTAGTAGCAATCTAGTTGAGCTGCAACCCAAACAATTCAAATGCTGCAAAAGTTAGTGCTGCAATCACAAACTCCCTTAATGTGAACAAGCGTGACAGTCCCAAATGGAAAAAGCCTGTAAGGAATGAGACCAGACCTCCACAAATAAGTAGTTGTGAAGGCAAAACCTGTTCCTGTGTATCTTATAATGGTGGGGATGGAGAACAAGCAGGAGAAGTGCAAGGTGATTTAATGGGACCTTCACTCGCAGGACACTCAACGTGATATTGAAGAAGCGACCTACTTGTCCAGCCATAGGCGTGTGTCTTTGGGTTCCTGGCCCCTGCAGTAAACTCTTCCTTTAAATCAATTCATTAATGAGCTAATTTATTATGCATGGGGATCCAGTAGAGAAATGTGTCATAACCTCAGGATGCAGGATAACCTCCCAGCACATGGTCACTGAAGAACAAAAGCAGGGGGGAAAAGTGAGGTCTCTTTAGCAGCGCTAAGCTTGTTTAGGAGCTCTTGTATGAGTTCATAGTTTTGGGTCTACAGGCAATCCTGTCTATTCTGGTCTGCCTTGCTTGTAACAAAGAATGACTTTCCTAGCCCTTGCAGAAGACCAGTGTTGATTGTGTAGCTAGACTGCCAGCAGGGCCATAAATTGCAGCTTTGCCTACTTGACTCTACGTTCCTGTCTTGTGAGCAAATTCACAGGGTCAGTGTTTTTTTGTAAGTTTTATCTAGTGCTTCAGCTGGGATCAGGAAATCTCTACAGATTGGAGGTCAGCACATTGGGACAACAGCCCTGGATGAGATTAAAAAGAAAGGAACTTCCAGAAGATGCTTGTGGTGTTTCATCTGTGAATCATCTTGCTGTAAAAAAAGAGGCCAAACTAAATGTTAGGAGAGAAACTGCAGGTTTCCAAAGTTTGTTGATCATCTTCCTTTTCTTCCTTTCTCCGTTTCCCTTCTTATGCAGAAGCAGGGTTACACGTTTTATTCGTGATTTCCTACTGTACTTGTTGGCAGGTGATACTTCAGTGACTTTGGGGAGCAACTACTTTTAATGTAACCAAAAGGAGTATTTTTCTGTAGAGGAAACACCCTTTCCCTTTTATTCATAGATGTTCAGTGATGTCCGTAAAGTAAAGGAAAACTAGCTTTGGGCTAGGAAGGTAGATAGAGTGGAAAATTTTGCCTGTAATAGCAAAATGGCACCTGGGTGACTTCCCTAGCTATTGCGACACCACAATTTTAAATATTTGCTGTGTACTGATCATTTTAAAACATGTAAAATAGCTAAACTATTCTTCATGTGAAATAAGAAAATCATGATGCATTGAGGCTGCAGTGCTGGCCAGGCCCCAGCTGCCTGCTCTGCCCAGGAGGTGATCTGTGATCTGTGCTCTGCCAGGGTGTGTTGGTGTGCAGGGGTGCCAGAGGCAGTGACTGATGGGTCTGCAGTGAAGACTTGCTTTTGTTTGAGGCATTGAGACAGGGGGCCCTGGGCAGAGGTCAGTGGGCAGCAAGCTCTGTCCTCCCGCTTGCAGATGCGGTGGCTGGCAGTGGTTGTCCTGTCTGCAGCTTCTGGATAGGCCATCTCATGTCACCTCATGAACATACAGCTAGATGTGGTGTGTGAGGTGCTGTAACCAATGTGGTGTTTGCCCAGCTGGCCAGATAAAATCCCACAGTGGATGTGGTGATATCTATGGACCTGTGGTTACATATCTGACACATGGCATTCGCTGATCAGGCAAATTAACTGATACAGTTTCTTGCTTTGCTTGTTCAGTATTTGAGCCAAATGGGTATTTATGTACCTCCTTAACCTGCACAAGCACCTCCTTAGCCTGCACAAGCACTTCTGTTAACTGGGATAGAACTATTTGTGTTTGTTTAGTTAGCTGGATCAGGGCCTGAACATCCACTGCCAGAAGGTAGCTTTAGGATTTCCCTGACAGCTCTCACAAAGAAACCGGTGTAATATTGACTGTCTAATCCTACCCCTTCAGGCCAGCTCTCTTCTCATATTCTGTCTTGGGATTAACCAGCACCTTGAGACATTGCCATTCAAGGCTAAAAATAATGACAGCAGCTAAAGTGGAACTTATTTTCAGATCCTTGTGGTGTGGACAGCGGGTGGTGAAATGGGTTGAGTATACACGTGCTAAAGGCTTAAAGCTGTAATATTAAAACAAAAATTTTGGGACGCAGGCATTTCTCAGGCATGGATGAAGAACCGTGAAATGGAAGGGCTGCTTCTTTTTCCTCCATCTGCTGAGCTCTCCCAGATGATAGGTGAAGGGTTTACCCTTCATCTCCCCAGTTATTTGCTCCTGTGTTTTACGGAGATTGTTTATCGTGCACTACAGGCTCCTCCATAGCTGTGTTCCCATGCCAACCATCCTGCAATATGGTGTACATGCTTAGTGAAACAAAGCAGCTTTAATCCTCAACCTTTGGATGCCTCTTGCCTATCGGGGCCAGGCCTCCAAAGAGGAGCCCTGCTGCTTACAAAGTGAAGCTCCAGGTTCCAGTTAATTGGGCCCAGTCATTAAGGGAAATTCAGTTTATGTCTACTGGGACTGTGGAGGGAGTGGGTTTTTTAATAGCAAATATCTACAGTGTGTATTGGTTGTCCTCAGGTTAAAAAAAAAAAGCAAACTTTCAGCAGAAAAGAAATGCTTCTAATTACTTGCCTTTGGCAGAATGGCTGTCCTGCTCTTTAGAAGCTGTATTTATATTCTGTAAGAACCAGCTCATTAGCTCTATTGCTCACACAGATAATCAACAACATAATTAATAATTATTTGTATGACACCCATGGCAGAGGGCTTTGGATCACATAACAAAACATCATTTCCTTATGATCACTCAAGCATTTCTAACTGTCTTTCTTGTCTTTTTTCTGCCTGTTCTGGACTTTCTCTGGCCTTTTGTGCCGGTTTCTAATGCTTGCTGCAGGTTTTTATTAAGTTTCTATCAAGTGTCTCCCTCTTTTAGAAACCTGTCTGTAGTCCCACTTGACTCAGTGAGAATTTCAAGTGCCAGAACTTTGTCACCATGCAGAGCAACCTCGGGTTGGCAGGAGCAGCCATAGCTCCTTGGATTTCAGTTGCATCTATTTATACTGAGTTTTGGACCCTATCTGCACATGAAATGTCAAAAAGCAGGATTTGTCTTGGCCAAGAACTTCACCTGTTCTGCATTTTCCCAGGCCAAAGCAGGGCTATGGGATACTGTATTTGGGCTATACCCAGGATATCTGTCCTGTGCGGGGGAGGCTGTGTGAGTGGGATTTTTTTACATTTAAAAAAGAAGATAAGGGTGTCCTGCTGGTTGCACCTGCCTGCTGTGGGGAGGCCACTCTTGCCCTGTCTGAATGCCTGTCTTTGTACTTGGGAACCCAATGTGACTTCGTCATAGCTGCAAACCTCAGCCTGAGGCTTGGAAACAGTGTTTGCTGGCACTGTGCTGCTGAGCAGATGGGCTGCTGCATTTGTACCCACTGAAGTTTTTCAGAGAGGGTGGTTTGGTGTGGTGCTTAAGTAATTGTTGCCAGCACAGAAGAAACAGAAGGAAAAGCATCTTTGGTTCTTTACCACCTGCTTCTCCTCCCTCCTTGTGGCCCCTGTCCGACACCTAAGTAGGCACTTGCTCACAAAATGCACAGAGAGGAAAAAAACCCACCCAGATTGATTGCAAGGTGCAAGAGTTGACATTCTGGTGTGAGGAAACAGCAGAAAAATCTCAACTAAGCATGCTAAAAGCATGCGGGTGAGGCAGCTGAGTCACTAGAAGGAAAACTTGAGCTACATGTGGTCCATGAAGGAGACTGAATGTAAATTGTTTGAGTGTGACTTGCCAAAGCATTTGCTGTTGTCTTTCTCCATGGGCTGGTCAGAGCTGGGATTGTGCAGCTGGGTGGCAGTGCAGTAGGATGTGTCCTCTTACCCTTGCCCACAGAAATGGGTGCTTCTGTGTGGCATTTGCCTTCTTCCTCTGCTGGGTCCCTTGGCCTGACCTGAGGAACCTGTGGGTCTTCCAATGTGCTTTTTCAGAAACTACTCTGCACATACAGAGTGGGACGAGGGCTCAGTCTGTTCCCATGTTACAGGCTCCAAATGCATGAATGGACTTGCATCTGGCTTTAATGGGAGCAAATGAAACACTTGGAATGTCCCACCCTAAGGCTGGGATAGGAAGGTCTTGTAGTGAAGGTCTGAAACACAGATGTTGGTTCTGACCTTTTGTTTACTGATGCTAACTTTTACCTTGTGTAACAGCTGAAATGCAGGGGTGTCATTTTTGGCTAACAGTTGGGGTCCATTTGGTGTGTGTTGATACAGCAGTGAAGTTGTAACATGTCTGTGCCCTCCTGTCCTTTTTGAATAGAGTGGAAGAGTTGAGATAACAGTGTTTTGGAGTTAAAATGGAAAATTGCCTAAAGTGTTTTGGGAGTTCTTATTTTCACCTCCTGGGTACTTGTGGTTTCTCCCTCCTGGTTAAAGGGATTATTTCCCCTGAAAATCACATTTTGACAGATTGCCTGGGCGTCACGGGCAAAGCGGATACAAGCTGACTCTTTTCTCCCCATTCAGGTGAGTGATCCATCTCTTTTACCCATTGATTTTTCTGTCCTTGTGTTTTGAGATTTATGAAACTAGATGTATCAAAGAGCCAAGTCTGTTCCCATACCCTTGAAAGATTACAGCAGTTAGTATTTCATGTCTTTCTCTCCCTGTCCAAAAAAAGAGAAGTAAACTATTAGGCTTTAAAAGCTGATTACGTGTAGCAACAGATTTCTTCATCACCAAGAGAGTCTACATACCAAAACTGGGCTTTTTAGTTGCTTTTTGTGTGTCCATCCTCCCCTTGACGTGCCTGTTAAAACACTTCTGTGGTTTGTGAGCTAACAGGCACTGAGCAGATGGAAGAATTGAGAGTTACATCGTTTTACTTTTTTTATGTAAAATTTTTATCAGATTCTAGCTGATGAAGAAAGAGACAGATTGGGAAAGAAGGTGTGGGTGAAACGAGGACAACATTATCCCTCTACTTGGCCACATGGGTTGGCTTGTTTTTTGGAACACCCTCTCTTGCAGATGATCTGCCCATAAGTGTCTGCTGCGCTTTTTGGTGGTATTTCCTCCCCAGCATTGTTTTTCCTGCCTCTAACAAAAAAATAAGAGGTTTTTGTGTGTGTGTGACCACATGAAGCATTTGGATCTTTCACTTCCCATCTGTAAAGTGGAAGCAACAAGATATCTGTTGCTTCATGTCTTGTTGTGACTATTTTGATTATAGTGCTAGAGTGCAGACTTTTCTTGCTGTGTCGATGAACAGGACCCCTGTGCCATTCCAGATGCTGCTAAGAAACGGGCAGATTTAAGAAATATTTAAAATGTAAGGTCTGTGTGAGAGATACCACTACATTTTTGCTGCCTCTGGGAGGTTTAGCTGCTGCCAGGGGAGTGACACTTCGCTCTTTACCTGATCACCACTCCCCCTTCCCCTGGTCCTTTGTGGCAACATCAAGTGTACTTGCTATGCACAGCTGATGTTTGAGATGTTTTGCTGAAAAGCTGAAATATGCATTATATTGTTGAGCAAAACCAGTTGGTGTGTTTATCTAGCTTATTTCATGAGTGTTTGGAGAAACAAAATCAATAACGTTTATGTAACGCTCCTGTCATCTGCTTTTGCCTCTCCCTTGCAACTGTGGATGCTTTTCTGGAAATGAGTAATGAAATATATATAATTGTACAGTATGATGGCCACTAAATTGCAGCTCTGAAGCTGTGCTGATCACCTCAATGTACAGTAACTGCTTAAGTAATTTTCACATGCAAGCATAAGTTAGTGCAGTGTTTGTAAATGAGCATGAATTGCTTTGCTGGTTTTGCAGTTTTACTGTCAGGAAAATTATCCCTCTGAAGGCATTGAGTCACTACTTACAGCTGTTCTACTGTGCATCCTATAGAGAAGGTCACTGGCTGAGCAGAGGGATCCTGTGCAGGGCAAGACAGTCATGGTGCTGCCACTGAGTTAATGGTGTGTCTTCAGTAAATCAGTTTTTTCACTCTTCTATAGGTTTGGCTACATCCTTGTTAATAGGCATTAGATAAACCTTAATCTTCACCAAGCCTTACTGGTTTATAAGGTTATCAAAAGCTTTATCTCCTTTATTAATTTGCATGCACTTACTCTGCCTAATGTTCAAGAGCCTGTCCTTTATATTTTTGAAACAGATTTCTAAAATGTCTTCTTTAGTGTGTAGTGATAGTTTGTTCCTAAGCTCCTGGAAGCTAATTTTTATGGTGCATGATTGACTTGATGACCTACATTGACTAAAGGATGATTTCTTTGCCAAATAGCAATTTAAATGTAAGTTATTGTGACTGCTAGCTTGGAATTGTGTTGCCATGTGAGTTCATTATGCAGCTTGCTTACTCTCTTTAATACTTTAATAAAGCCACTGGGCATTGTTGTGGTCTCTTACTTCCTTACAAGTAGATTTAAAAAAAAACCCAGTAAACCCCAACATTCAATACAGAATAGGCTTATGGATGTAAATCTAGGGGAAGATGATGATGGAGTCTGACCATCTGACTGCTAATAAACACCTTTGTTTTTAATCTGTTGGACAAAGCGTTGTAAGCAGAATTAAAGATGAAACCATAATGGAAAAAATCCAGTAGCTTTGCTGGGAGGTCAGGGTGGAATCTATCAGCACATTCTGCCATGAATGTCCATCTCAGGAGGCTGCTGACAACTCCCCAGCAGACAGTAGAGGAGCAGAAACTTGAAGAAATTGTGGGGTTTGGTTGAAAGCTTGAGGAAAGACTTGTGTTGTCAGGGCTCTGTGCTTGCTCTGTGTTTGAAGCAGCCTAAAGGCTTGGTGAGACAATTGCTGGGACCTGCTCACAGGCGTGTGCTTAGTCACCGGGCTCCATGAGGCTTTGAAGGCTGGGATTTTTCTGAAATGTGTGTGCTGCAGGATGTCCAGCCCTCTGCTCTTTTGACCTCTCTCATCTGGTAAAGGTTCTCTGATGTTGCTTCTGCCATCATTGGATCTCTCTGAACTGGTAATTCCCTTGGATCTCTGAAGATCATACTATTTTCTATCTCTTCTTACCAGCAAGGTCTGTGTGCTCAACGGGTAGGATGATTGCTCATTTCTGGATAAAGAAGGGACAAAAGCATCCACCAATCTCTACGAATTAAAGAAATCCCCATTTTCTACTCAGGGATGAGCCACAGATCACAGACTCTATTTTTAATTTTATGCCTTTTCATTTGTGAGTTTATCCCTCCTGAAATTGAAGGTAGAACCTTTGTAAGAGGAAAACAGAGTACATCATGGTAGTTATTTTTTTCTTATAATTTAAATTTTTAAGAAATGAATCTTTATTTTGGCTTGCCTCATCTGGAACTATAAATTTCTGTGGCCACTGCCATGTGAAAGAGGAAATCTCCAAGCAGAAGAGCAGTGTCACTTGAGGCCTATGGAAAGGTCCAATCCAGCCCTGTGAGAAACAAGTGAAGGAATCAAACGAGTTTGTTTTGACCTTGTCTCCAAGTTGCGTGCCAGGAAAGGAGCAGAAAGCCCAACTTCACATTCTCTTGGAAGAACATAGGAGGGCAGTTAACGGAAACTCCACACCCATATCTTCTTGTGGACCTCGAATCCCATGGCAGAACCTCACAGAGACAGGGATTTTGCTCTTCCTTAGTCTTTTTGTGGCTGTATGGCTGTCTAAGTGCAGACTCCCTCTGAAACCAGCTGTTCTGTGTGGTCGTGGCAATCTGCCCAAAAGGATGGCTTTTC
The DNA here is from genome assembly GCA_020745705.1 of Hemiprocne comata. Lineage (NCBI taxonomy): Eukaryota > Metazoa > Chordata > Aves > Apodiformes > Apodidae > Hemiprocne > Hemiprocne comata. The sequence continues at coordinate 6,860,224 of CM036602.1, read as the reverse complement.
ATGTCCCTTTATGCTTTAAAGAGTCAGGCCAAGTGAAGTAAGGTTTGCTTCACTGTAATAAATACTGCCTAATTAGTTAATCCCTCCAGGCCTGGAGCACTGCATGTATCTCTTTGTGTTCCCTCCCAGCTGGTCTGACCTCCTTCCTCAGAGGTAAGAGGAGAGGAATTTATTGCCAGAGTTTACTGGAGTCAAACTACAGCTTCCTTGTGTGAGTGTTGGGATTGCTGGCACGCAGCTGCATACCACCACCCAGTTTGACTCCTGAGTAGTCTCAGGGAGGGGGCCATCTCCTCCAATTGTGCTTAAATTGGGTGTTGCTGCTGTATTTCTCAGTACCTGGATGTGGCTGGGTTTGGAGCGATATTAGAAAGAGCCTTTGAGGTGTAGGAGTCATTAGGCAGCTGCAACCGTGGTAGATTTCCCTTTTCTTCCTTATTTTCTGCAGGAAACTGTTAAAGCCAGTGATTATTTTCCAACAGAAAGTTGTAAATTAACCCTTTGCCTTCTGCCTCCTAGTCTTCCTGTTGGCTCCTATGGATCACATGCCTCCTCGTGCTCTGTGCTCTTGGGACTCCTAGTCTAGGTACAAAGAGAGCAGTAACCATGTGTGAGAGCTGTAGTAGGAACTAACCAGTGTGGCTACAGGGGCTGTTTTGTTGAGCTCCTCCCCACCCTGGCTGTGCCCATTTTAATAGCAGTACCTGAGTAGGAGACAGTGTACACCCCATACTGAGGTACTCTGCCTGCTGTACCACCTCAGTCACTTTTTACAGCCCTTGTGCAGATGGAGGCTGCATCTGGGGACAGTGACTCTCTTCCACTGGCCATTTCTGAAAGAGAGTTGAGTCAGCCTAGGAAAAATTCAAAGGAAATGGTTGATTTGGCACAGCTTGGCAAGAACAGCAGCCTGGAGCCCGACATTAGGGTGGGGGTGGTCTTATTCAGCTGCAGAACCAATGGGGGTAGTGAAAAAGCCCCATGAAACTCGTGTTCCTGAAACCTGGACACCTCTGAATCTGGATGGTGATCTGTGAAGCTGGACAAGGTGGAGGAGTGTGGAGAGCAACTGGGTTCCTGGGTGTGTGGGATAGTAATGTGACACCTATTATGTTTTCTGGGTCAGTCTTCTGTGCTAGCAATTATTCTGGTTCCCAAGCTGATGTTCTAGGGTTTCTCTTCCCCATCAAGGTATGCTGTTCAAGCCCTTTGCTTGGACTGATTGCTTTTTGCTTCTTTGTGTGTGTTATATTACATGCCTGAAAACACTCTGCTGCCTGTGTCACTTTGGAATGGCAGCTAGCAGGGGAGGAGGTGACAAGTGGCTGCAGTTCTTGTTCTCCTGCACAGACCAGAACCCACTGTGCTCTTACAGTTCATCTCTGCTGTGGTGACAGCAAATGGTAAATACTTTTTTTTTTGCCCAGGGGGGATTGCACCACCAATATGTTGTTCAACAGAAACATCAAAGAAATTATTAGAAGTTTATTTCAACCTCACATATGTCTTTGGAATTGTAGATAGTAGGGAACTGATGTTCAGGTCATAGTTTACTAAGTGGATTTTTTTCCTTAAATTATATACCTCACCCATCTAGACTAAATTTTTTTTCAGTTATCTGTAACAAAGTGAAATTCCTTTGTAAATGAGCTAATGGGTTGGTGTAGGTCAGTGATGCTGGTCTGTCATGAATCTCAGCCTGCCAGTTTGCTTTTCTTGGTCCACTCGGAAGTAATCTGTGTACTGCAGCCTGAAAGCCACCGGGCAGATCACACTGAGGTCCAGCGACAGGTCAGGGAAGGCAAAGAAGCAGGGATGAAATCAGATTACAGATATTCTTGGCAGTACTCTCAGCTCTTTAAAGAGATGGATGCTCATCTGTTGACTAGTCACTTGTCTTCTGCTCCCGATTGCAGTGTAGGAGCATCAGATTATTATAGAAAAGGTGTGGGATATCATACTGAAGCAACTAAAACAGAGTGGGACTTGTTCTTGGCACTGTCCAAAGCCTGTTAAAGCTGGTAACAATTTCTGCTTTCATGGCTCAGCCTTGCATAACACTATCCTCAATAAGAAACACTATGTTGGAACATACAAAGAGTCTGGTGGGTGCGTGTAAAGAGCCACAGGCTAAACAAGCCTGTGCAGTATTTACCAGAGGCTGCTTATATCAACGAAAGTTCCTTGTGTAACTTTAGTGCAGTCAATCCAGCAGGAAGACAGGTGCTCCCCTTGCTTGGGTGGATCACCTGGCCACCCTCCTGTCCTTCAGCTGGTGGGAACTGTGGCTGAGGTGAGGGGAGCGGTGCAGGCTCATGAGCCCATGGGCTATGCTGCACATGTGAGAGGCCAGTGAGGTCTAGGGAAAACATACTTGTGGTCCAGACAGTTTCTGGATTCCTTGTCTTGAGTAGTTCTGGTCAAAAGGCTGGGGAGCAGCAGTCCTGTGGTTAATGAGAGCAGGAGGAGAGATTCCCCTGGGAGCAGACTGCTGTAGGAGAGAGCTCTGCATCCTGACTGGTGCAGATTCACCCTGAAAGTGTGATGGGAATTCCTACAGCTCATGGCACTTTCTATAGCAATGTCCCTAATCACGTGTCAGGATACTTTTTTTTTCCTCCTCTTCCTCTTCTTGCTGAGAAAGATGTGCTCAGGAAGCAATTTCATGCTGTTAGGACTGGGATTACAGCAGGTTGGGGACCTGGGCCAGATGCTATGCTCTGCCCAGCAATGACAGCAAGGAGCTCAGCATGGCTGAGCACACCTGCCTGAGGTGCATGGACAGCCCTTACTGAGCCCTTTCAGGCTTTGCCTATGCTAGGTGGTGGCCATGGCTGGACTGGAGACACAGGTCACCCTGAAATGCGCTGCACTTGATGAGCCATCTCCATGATGTTTTGTGAGACGTCCACAATAAATATTTGAGGCTCTGTGTGCTACAAGCTCACTCAGTCTATCCTCATATTTACTGTGTTAGCTGGAGCACTGGAGGTGACTTGTTGTGCTTCTGCACCATCTGTGGAAGGACAGGCTGAGCTGGGACAGAGCCAAGGAGTACGCTCAACCTGTCATTGTGTTGGGCCAGCAAGGTGAGTTTGTCCTGGATCAGAAGAACAAGCAGAAGAGGACTGAGGTAACAATCTCTAAAAGTGTTACCTTGCCTTCTGGGGAGCTGAGCAGTCCATTACTTTATGCAAAATACTGATCATGGCAGCTCCTAACTGCAGGGGGCTTTCAAAAGCCTCTGGGGATTTTGTGTGAACATCTGTTTTTGGTAAAGCAGCTCCTTCTATGAGTACAGCTATGCAAACAAGTTATTTGTGGGTGTGTAGGTTTACACTGCCTTGGCTGCATTTCCCAGGCAAAATTCTCCTTTTCCATGTGTGTAGTGAAGAACACCTTTGAGGTATTTCTTTTTGTTCTTGCTTGGAACTACAGTCTCCTGCTAGCCATAGCTCTCTGACACATTATAGATCGTCACCTTAGCCTGCCTGTTTGCTTGTGGGTCTTCCCTGCCACTCCAGACATTTAAATGGTAGAATGAGTTCAGGTTAAATTACATTAATGTGCAAGTATGTACTGATTTCATCCACAGAGCACTCTTACATCTTCCTCCATAAAGCTGCACAAACAGCAGTAATCTCTACCTCCCTGGACCTCATTAGTCATCAGCTGTGTCTAAAATTCTCAGGCTGACATGGTGAACTTCCTGTGACACTGCAAAGTTTGGCCCTTACCAGCGTAACGCTCTGTTACTGGTGCTGCAGAGGTGGGATAAGGTGTAGGCTGCTGGCAAAAAAAACCCATCTCATTCGTTTCCCAGGCTTGCCCTCATCTACTCACTGAACAACATCAACTGTGTGGCTTTGCTGTAGCACAAGTAGCTTCATGCTAACACCTTCACTGCAGGCATGTCCACTTTAAAACACTTTAAACCGTGTTTTCTTCTTAGAAGGCCACGTTCACTGCCTTGCTTTCATCTTGTTCACATGCACATGAGCCAGCATAGTGGTAATGCTTGTAAGAGGGAAAGCTGTAGGAGAGGATCACCTGAAGTTAAAGCCATGTGGAATCCAGGATGAGGTATTTGTTTAAGCATCTACTTTGTTTTGAATGACCTCTGACTTCCTTAGTGCTGCAGGTGACCCTGGCGAGCGAGAAAAGCCACTTAGTGAAGTGCAGTTCTGCAGAGCAGCAGTAAGATTTCTTCACTGTTTGGCTCTTGTGTAGCTGTACTATCTGTAAGCTGGAAAAAAGCCTCAGAGGAATGATTGTCTGAGAGAGATTGAATCTGGAAGAGAGGCTCATGGATCCCAGGAATAAGCTTCCTGTCAGAATATAATATTGACTTGAAGAAAGCAAGTCCTTGGAGGCACTATTGACTGTCATTATTGATGTAGTGGAGACTGCCTAAAGTGCCATTTCTTGAGAGTGGCATCATTTTTTGCTGTACTTTTTTTCTTTTTTGTCTCCTCTTTCTCTCTGCTTTTGAAGAGGGTGGGCAGAAAACCAACACTGGCACGTGTCATGAGTGAAATGAAAATAAGTGCTGAGCTGGAGCCTGCTCAGGGACTGGTCTCAAAGTAAAGGGCAGAGAAGGGATCCTGAAGGACTGCTTCTCCTCAGCGCATACTCGGTGGAATGAAAAGTGTTTCCAGTCCTTTTTTGCAGAGAGGAAACTCCTCTGTGTTCACTCAAAGGCACCTTCTCACAGCAGAAGCTATGAGACTTTTTCTTTCACCTGTCCATATTAGACTTTGTCCTCAAAGGAAAGGTCCCATTTAGGAGATAGAGCCAGGTAAGAGACAGGTCGGGAGAAACCTGGCATCTGTGGTAGAAGGTGTAGAGGGAGGAGGGTGAAGGAGCTCAGTTTTATTTTAAGACTTGGCAGACATTGCCCTAGGGAAAGTGAATACAGCTGCTTTCCTCATGTTTTTCAGTGTTCCTCCTCCTTCACTTGTTCTCTCGCTGTTGAGCCTGAAACAATAGGGGCAATAACTCCTGGCCTTCGGGAATGTTGGCTGTTTCCAGCTCTTACACTTAGGTTGGGCAGAGCAGCACTAATTGAAACAATACTGTCCCAGCCCAAGGGGTCATCTTGGTGTTTGGGGTGGAAATTTCAAAGCCACTTGGTGGGCATGAACTTTTCGTTTTAGTTTTGTTGGCTTTTTTGGGGGGTTCATTTTTTCCTTTTTTCGTCTCTCCAAGAAAGCCCGTCCACACTGTTTTGGTGGCATGCAAAAGAGGAGCTTTAAGTTCTCTGGCTTTAGGAATGCATTTCCTGAATTTCAAAAATCTCTCTTGCAAAAGCTATTATTTTTGGTTGGTGTTGTGTTTTAATTTGTCTGTTTTCAGACAACTCAACAACTGCTTCAGATCATAATGAATTTGGGCTGTGCATTCTACAAAACAGCATCCAAAAAGCCCTCAAGAGAAGCACTTGGACATCTATTGTAGCTGTACAGCACAATTCCAGTTTCTCATATACTTTCTTAATAGCACAGCCTGAGGATAAGGAAAGGAATAAGGTAATAGGCTTGTGCATGTAGGCACTTTGCTTAACCAGTGTTTAAATTTGTACTAAATAAGCTTTAAAGTCCTTCACCACTTAACATCTTTGGGAGCTGAGTAACATATTAGTAGTCTAATGACCTGTTCTTTTGTCCTCATCTAAAATTGGGGTAGGATGGAAGTATCTAGTCAATGACAAGTAATGTGTACCCACAGAGAATTATTCTTAGGATATTAAGCTGTATTTGGGAAGAAGGGACATTCCCATTTCCAAGATAATTTGTGAGGGGTGGGGAGCAGATGCTGCCCAGGCTGTTGGAGTTACTGAGTAGCATGAGTATGAAAAGGCAAGAGAATAGGGATGGAGAAAGGGTGAGGTATCATCCCATCTCTTATCTGAATGGCATTGCTCTGAAGTGACTCTCCCTGAGGAGAGTGTCTGGTATTTTGGGGTGCCTCAGCTGAGTGTCTGGCATTTCTCCCTTCAGGACACTTTGGCTTGGGTATTGCAGTGACTCAGTGTTTGGGTGTCTGGACACTGTTTCAGGCAGAGGATTTGTTGTGCTGGCCTTGAGAGAGATGGTTTTGGATAGCCCTGTTGTCCAACTGTCTGACTCAGGCTGAGATGTAGGCAATCCTTGGTTCATTCAGCCATGAGGCTAAGGAGGTGAAGGAAGCACTTTGAGGAGACTGTTAGAATTCCATTTTTGATTTGAGATGCTTTTTCCCTTTTTTTTCTTCCAAAAGGAAGATGGCTTTTTGGAAGAGATTTGAGTGTTCATCCTTGAAATCTATCTGTGCTTCAGGGTCCCTTGGAAGCCCCATCCCTTATAGTGTGTCTTCTTGGTTGCTGAAATTGGGCTTGTTAAACTGGGTCTCACCCACTTCAGCAACTGTCCCTTATCTTCAAGGTACCTCTTAAGGTTTTAACTCAAAGCCTTGGAAATTGGGATCCAAGTTATATGCAGAACTGACTCTGCTGCCATGTCAGCTGAGATCAGCTGGAAAGTTTAGCTGGACAGGAATGCAGCAGAACTTTTTTGATCCAAATCAGAAGCACTGGAAAAACATAACTGAGAAATATGTGTTAAAGATTTAACCAGCTCTACTCATGGCCTGTTTAGGAGCCAGGGAGGTATTCAGTCAAAAGGCTGTTGGGTCTCAAATTCATTTGTTTCCTGGCAGGGGCCAGGACCAGCCCAACTTAAGGACCAGTCTGAGTTGCATGTGGGTAGGAGGCAGAGTGGGTGGGTGGCTCTGTGGGAGAGGAAACCAGGGCATGTAAGTCAAAAGGAGTTTGCCAAGGTCATAGGGTGGGTTAGTGGCAGAAGTGGGAGTTCAACTGAGTCACCTGGAGTCCTTGCTTGGAGTGAGGTGGAATATCTTAGCTCTATAGGTGTAAGAAAGCAGACAGAGCATCTCATGGTGCCTCAGTCCTGGCACTGGTGGCAGAGAGGCTGAGGCTTTGTGCACCCAGCTGAGGGTGTTTTACCACCACCCTAATACAAGCCAGATGATTGCTCAGAGAAGCTGGCCAGAATTTGGCAATGACCAAAGGTAAGAGTGAAGGTAGTGACAGAACTGTTTAAAACACTCTTGCTGGTGACTTCTGGAGAAGGCTGACAAAAGGGAATTGAGTGGATGTTTGTGGGCATTGCATACCTCACTCCCCTTTGTGCTTTTGAAAATCTCCATCCTGGATTCCTCTTTCCCCTGAAGGGTAAAGCTTTCTGCTCAGCTGTCCCATTATACTGCAGCAGGCAAGGAGATCTAGTTAATTTAAGTGCCTTTTACTTCAGCTGAAAGATATTTGCAATGGGAATACCATTCCTGCTCACTGAGCAGAGTCCTGGAAGCCATAGGCTCTCTGTGAGAGATCCAATTAAAATACAAAAAAAAAAAAAAAGAGAGATGAGGTGAGTAAAGCTTTCCCTACAAACTCTGGGAGGGATTTCCTGCATGAGACCAGTCTTGACCTTGAGCATTCCGAAGTCTTTTCCCTGGAATGACCCAGTGTTCATAAATCATTCAAGGCATGAAGTGATCTTTTTATTTAATAAAAAAAAAGTAATTGGATTGACAAGAATTAAAGCTGAGTTAACCTGTCTGGAATAATTGGATTGGTAATAATGGACAGCAGTGTGGATTAAAGTAGGTCACAGTTTAACCTGGAGGCCTGCAGAGGCTTTTTTGTTTTTTCTACCCTCTCCCACCCCCTTTTTCCTTTTTTTTTTTTTTTGTTTTGTTGTGAGAGCACAAAGAAATGTGGAGGAAGGGAGAAGATTGCCAGTGTGTGCCATGTGCATGGCACTGCTGATGGCTGAGGAATCACTTTAGGGGAACTCCAGTTGCAAACTTGGGTGTTCCTGGGAATGCAGTTCCCAGGTTCATTTCTGGGAAGTGATGGACAACTGTGACAGAAGCTGTATGTCCATGGTTGCAGTGATAAATCATTTCACAGGGATTAATCCTACATCCTGTCTGTACTGTTACTAGGGACCACTGATGTGAAAAAGGCTGGAGGAACTGCTTTTGAATCAGGGCTCTCTGGTGGCAATGAGATGTTTGGGGTTGCTCTCTTCTTTCAGTAGTGTACCTGTACATGCCCCCCTCCTGATAGTCTGTGTATTTAAGTTTATTGGACTCTTCCTACATACTTGGGTATTAAGCAAGAATAATAAATTATTCACAGTGTTGAATAAAATTAAGAGTTTTAATCTCAGAGTAGCTTAAAGATAGTTTACACTGTTCTGCTTCTGACTTGAGACTTTCAACACTCTTTAACTGCTGGTTAGAAATAATGAGTACTGCTGAAATGCATCCAAAAGGAGACAGTCCTCCAACCCTTTGAAAAATATCCTTGTCTTGGGAAGTAATTCTAGAATATTGCTCCAAAGTGGCTGCATGGTCCTCTCCCAAGGACTTGATTGGAAGCTTGGCTGTGTTTGACATCATATCCTGCACTCCAGTGAAACCCAAATCCATCAAGGCACAGATGTTACACTAAGCACATGAGAAATACCATTCCCATTGGGTTAAACATTTCCAATGGAACCACTTCTTCCCTGTCTCCTCAGTAAGGGTCACCTATAGGTTTCCCTCAGAGTGGCTAGAGTCCAAGAGTACCACTCAGGCAGCTGAAAAATGAGCTGTGAATAAATCCTCTTGAGATTAAACCATTCTCTGATACTGACACAAGCAGGATATTGGGAGTATGTGCTTAAGGAAAAGTTCATGTCCCTGCAGTATGGCCTGGGAAGGGCTGCAGGCCATGCTGGAAGTGTGGTTGCATGAAGCTAAGCAGGGATGAGGAGGCAGTACAGAGAGGCCAGTCCTTCTCCTGGCTTGCCACCAGGACCACTCAGGTCTTGTTTGCTCTGTTCTGTCAAAAGCTGATGGTGGTTATGTGGTTGCAATAGCTGCTTTGTCAGGTGAAGTTAACTGGACTGTCTTCTGTTCTTATAGCCTAATCCTGCTGTGTTTTCAAACTTAAGTAGTTCTGATTGTCATATTAAAAACACTTGCTGCAAATAGCTTGTTTGGAACAGTGGTCTTTAGAAAACATGTTCTCCATCATGCTGAATTACCTGCTTGGCAGGGAATAATAGGGTTTGAAGAATGCCTCTGCCAAGCTGGATATTTCTGCCTTATCTCTGTGGGCCAGACCCTGATGCTGCTGGGTTCAATGATGCAATTCCCTGGGTTTTTGGTGGGACACTTGGTGCAAGCAACACTTGGCTGTGAGCTGGCAAGTGCATCCATGGCGAGAAGCAGCCAGAGCATGTGTTGCCTGTCCATGCTGTGCCAGCCCTGGGCTTCCCTCAGTGGGGCTGGTCTCATCCTGCCCTGCTGCTCCCTGTGCTGCACGGGGCAGCTCCTGGGAGGAGTGATTGTCAGTCCCAAAGGGGCCTAGTGAGGATGAAGGACACCTCCCTTCCAGGGTAAGGGAGAACAGAGGGAAAGGGAATGCTTCTGAGTCACCATCTGCTCAGGGGTAGTCCAGCTAGACACTTTTCTTTACCTACAGCTTATGATAAAGTCACAGCATGGACTTAAATAATTAGGAGATGCCTGGCTTCGGAGCAGAGAGTCGATTCTTTCCCTGCTGACCTTGGCTGATTAGCAAATATTTGGTATCATTTGTGGAATCCTATCAAAGCAGCCCAGAGGTATTCATCTGCCTAAAAGCCTCCTGGGGATCTCTTCTCCCTGACGGGGGCACAGCCCATCCTTGCTCTTCAAAGCAGGTTTTTTTGATTAGCTGACTGGAGATGCATGTTTAAGATCTCACATTTTTTTGATGCTTTTTTTTTTCCCCCTTCCCATCCCCTTTAAAAGAAGGGAGAAACTTAACATCACACTAGTCCCTTTGTGGCAGTTCGGAAGTTAAATTTACCAGGACCATTATCTTTAACAGCTGCTGCTGTCTGACAGATTGAGTTTATAGTCGGCCTTATAGGCACTAAAAACACTTTCATCCTTGTGGGTCCAATTTCAGAGCTATTCAATTTATTATCTCTAAGAGCTTAACAGCTGCTCTCCCCGCTCCCTCACACCCGCCTGCCCCTCACTCCCTCTTGCTCCCCAAAGCTCATAACTAAGGGTCACCCCTTAATACAGGAGGTAGAAGCAGCCATGTGCACATGCTCTCCCAGCAATGGGAGGAGCTTTACTGTAGGCAGGCAGCCTCCACTGATGGAGGAGTCCCCTGCTTCTACAATTTTTTCTGTTAAGCAGCAGCAGCAGTGTGCCAATGGTGGGTTGACTTGACCATGGCAATGGTCAGAAAAGATGTTCCTCTGTACCATGGCAGGAGGAAAGGAGCTGCCACAAGGATTGCAGGAGCATGAAGATGCAGCATTGCTCTAACTGGACCATTTACAGCTTTATTTCTGGGCAAATAGAAAATTAAAAGAATGATGGAGTATTTGGAAGTGAGACCTTAAGATATGTTTCCCCTGTGAATCTTTTTTTAATAACATTGAAGTGCCCCTCTAGTAACAGGGAGTTGCCAACTTCCAACCTGCTCTGCCATTTTTTAATGGCTTCAGAGTTCTGTGTTTCTACCCTGTAGCACTCTGGTCCCCTGGCCAATGTGCTCCACTCTGTCCACAACCTCAGAGTGGAAGTCAAGCTTTTCCTCCCTGGGCTACTCTTATCTCTTTGGCTTCTGGTGGCAGTTTTGACCCATGCTGAGCAGTGATGCATTCTCTCCTAATAATAGTTGGTGAGACTGGTAGCTTCTTCTGCAAGGGCAGGTTCTCACCCCAAGTCTTTGTTCTGTATGTGTCTACAGCTCTTGCCCTGCTGCAATATTGATTACCCTCCTAGTCTGTGCCTCAATTCCCTCTCAAGTGGAGATAAAGCTTTGTCTCTATGACTGGTGAGGCCACCATGTACCATTGGAGCACATAGTTTGCTGTGTTCACATCTCAAAGGGGAGTTTGTTCTTGCTGCAATTATTCACTTCTCAGCAATGGCACACATTTTCTCTACCACCTTTCTCATCCACCCCATCCCCTCTTTTTACTTGCAGCTCTGCAAAAGCATTGATTTATTGTGTGAATAGACAGTGATGATGAGATACATCGTGAAAAATCACTGAAGATTAGTAGCTAAAAATTTAAAATGGATTTTACTAATTTCCCTGTAATGGTGGAACATAATCTGTTACATTCTGGCTTGGGCTAAGTTTCCCTGAAGTCAATGGGAGGCCTCCTGTTGACACATGTAGTCTTTGGATCAGACTTGTGGAGTTTTGGCACTTGTCAAGTGATAGCAAAACCTCAGCAAGTCTTGTGGCACAAAAGAGACTATTCAGACCTGTCACCGAGTGCCTGTTTCATTCTTTTCATCTTCTCCTCGGTTCTATTCAAGTTCTTATGCTGCTTTTGTTCCAGTGGTGCCTGAGTGCCCTCCAATGGTGCTAATGCTCCCACAAAGAGATAATAATGATACCCGCCTGCTTCAGAGAGTCCCTTTCTGCTCTGCTTCATTTCCCTTTCACCTTGCAGACAGTCTGATTATACCCCGTGGCTATTCCTACTCTCTTGTCAGCTTCAAAAAGGAAGAAAGTCATTAGAAACCAACGAAAATGTTAATTGTATCATAAATCTCTGAACAGAGCAGCATTTCAGCCGTTTATTCTGATTTGGGTATGTGGCACTGCAGCTAAATCTGCTTTTCTTTTTCCTCTAAGCTCAAAAGATGGAGGAGGCAGCCTGGTTTGCCAAAGCTATATGCAACATTAAACAGGTGCAGAGCTTCAGCATTTAAGCCTAAGACCAAATTCAGAAGCAATATTTAAGCAAGTAATTAATAAATTCTGTAAAGGAAAAAGAACAGCTTTCCTTTTTTTAGGCTACAATAAATGTTAGCATGGGTTTTTGTGTATGTTTCAAGAATGGCTTTACAAGTAGGTTGGACTGAGTCTACATCCAATATAGTAGGCTCTCTTTAGAATTGTTGGGCTGACACATCTCCCTAGCAGAGGAGAGGCATCAGTAGCAAGTGTGGCTAGGTGGCCATGGCAATTACTGTTGATGCCAAAGAAACTGCAGAGTTACATTTAATAAAAAAATAAGTCTGGAATTGTAGCAAAGAACACTGAACTTGAAAAAGAGGCTCAGAGCAGAGGAGTGCTGCCAGCTCCCCCTGGTAAAGGCAACCAGGGGTTTCCAGGTCATGGAAACAAGCTGGTAATCTTGGAGATCAAAGGTGTAAGAGGTGTAAGCAGGAGTACATGCAAGGGAGATTACTGAAGTGATTTCAAATGCATAAAATGCAGAAATACAATTTACAGGAGCTCAAGGAGTGGTGTTTGCTCTTAGCAAGGTGATTATGGAAGTAGAGGATGCCTTTACTCCGGGCCAGTGTCCACCTGAAGCTCCCACCCCTGCTGAGACTCCTGTGCTCTGCCCCAGCAGCAGCTCGGGTTCGGCTGTGGCAGGGAGCCCCGTACTGCCCCGGGCTGCTCTGCCCAAAGTCAATCACCTGCTGATCTCTCACTTCAGCACAAGCTTGGCAGAGCTGGAGAGGTCTCCGGTCTCAGAGTGGCTTGTCCCTCACAGGTGGGTGGCAGCAGGAGGCGAAGGGCAGTGAGGTCTGTGGGGGAGCACATTCACTGCTTTGCTTTCCCCATCAGAGAGAGCCAGATGAGGTCAAGTCCAGTGCCATCTTCTCCCCTCCTTGAAATCAGCTGCTCTGTGCAGCACATGTGGGTCTGTCAGTGTGCTTTGTGCTTCTGTTCTCTCTGCTCTTCTCCCTGTTTCAATCCAGTTTCAGACTGTGACCAGTCCCTGGTAGAAGAGGGGAGGGAGGGTAGAAGAGGGGAGGGAGGGAAGAAGATGGTTAATCCAGTCCTTTTATCTTGCCCTTTGTCTCATTAAAACCACAACAAATGGCACAGTTTAGGTTTAAATGTAATTGTGTTTAATGAAACATTAAGGGCAATTAAAGGAGTTACCGTGGCAGCCTCTCTGTACCCTCCAGGGTTATAATGGTCTGATGAAGTGCTCTTATTGGCTCTCTTGGCAGGGGGCTGTTAATTGCATTAGAAACTGATAGTGGTTTTCTTTTAATACTGAAGTTCCTCTGGTTATCAATCTCAAAGCACTTGTGTGGGATCAGTCACTGAAGTTGGGAACAGCATGTGGGCTCGTTGGCTGCCCAGGAGGATGGATGGGGCAGTGGGAGGTTGCCCAGGTGGGCTCTCTCCTTGGCAGAGCCCCTGAGCTTTGGTCTGGACAGTCATGGGGGCTGGCAACATCAGGGAAGCCCTGACTTCTAAGTGCCCCTCCTGGTCTAATTTCATATATAAAAAAAAGTGGTACCTTTCTCTTTAAAATGCAGCCTGAATTTAAAGCCAGTTCCTTACTTTCAGTCATGCCTGACTCATGCTGTTTCTGAAAATCTAGATTGGAGTTGGCAAGAGTGAGATAAACTGAGGCAGGGAGGGAGGGCAAGGGCAGCCTCAACACCACCAGCAAGGCAGGCGAGGTCAGGCTTTCCCTCACCACCATCCCCAAAGGTAACACAGGGAACCAGGAGTGGAGCTGGGAACAGGATGCCCAGCTCTAATCACTTTCCTGCATCTTGAAGAAATAAGCACTGCCAGAGCAGCAGAATAAATACCAGCTTTAAAAACTGGTGGTGTAAGCAGACAGCAAACAGTCCCCTCGCAGAAGCAGCTTGAAGTGGGGCAGACTGGGCTTTTCCTTTGTCTCTGTTGCCCCTCTAGGTGGAAACTGTAGCTTGAAAACGAGGTTAAATGCTGCCTCCTGAATATGGTGCAGGCTTGACAGCAGCTTTGTGGCAGGAAGGCTGCCTTCACATCCTTGGCAGCATGACTGCTTTGTAAATCTTAGTAAAAGATGTCACAGCAACACGTGTCCCCCAGAGACTGGGAGGGGAAGGGAATGATATATTAAAGAAACCTGTCTCTAGAGTCCTGCCATCTATTTCTCAAATCTTAAGAAAATGCAGCCACTGTGCTGCCTCCATTCATCTCAAGTAAATATGGAGAGAAACTTTAAAAATAAGATGCCTTTAAATTATTTTTTTTTCTGGCAGATGTTATTTTTAACACCAGAGATTTTTCTGTCCTCTTCAGCAGATTTTCCAGTTGCTTTCACAAATAAATAACTTAGGGCACCTCCTTGTCTCCACCTGCTTCCTGCCCCGTTCAGCAAATGCTTCCTGAGAGTGTGGGAGCTCTACCCATTTATCTCTGCCTCCAGAAGCCCCTTCGTGTGCTCTGGCCTTGCTGCAGCCCTGAGGGGTAACAGATGGACTCTTATCTCCAGCTTGCAACCAAGAAGTCAAAGCCTGTGGAGAACTGGGACTTAAGCTCACTCAGGAAACTTGTGGTTGAAAAGGAGCTAAATCCTGTTCACTTTTTTGGGGGTAGAGAATTTTGAATTAGATGCAACAACTCTGGTTTTGGTTTGTTGCTTCCCTTACCAACCACTGCAGACTGACTTGCTCTGAAGGTTTGTTTCACTGGGGTGTGTTTGTACCTCAGGTGACAGGTGCCTGTGTGTGTGGTGGTGCACAGGTGCTACACAGCTTGTGGTGAGCTGAATGTGCTGTGGGGTGAACCCTTGTGGGTTCCCAGGCCAGTGGTTACCAAGCTCATCATTAACTTTCCCTGATCCCCAGTGATGGGATGTGATGGAAGGACATCATCCTTCCTCTTTCCCAGTGTGGAGATGGGCCAGGAGTTACATTAGGGGCTGTCAATGTTTTCCATTGTAAAGGTTTTTTTTCCCCCAAACCAAAAGTATTCTGAAAGCATTTCTACCTGAGACTTCTGTTACTTCTTTTTTTGAATGTTGTGGTTGCTAGGTGCCCAGACTTGATATCACCCATGCCTGCTTGTCCCTGGCAGCAGTAAACCAAGGAAAAGAAGTGTTAGCCTGAGCTTTTCCTACCATGGCCCTTGGGGTGCTGTTTGGTAGGTCTGCCCATGCTGTGAAGAGGTGTTTTGAATAGCAGTATTTGGAGTTTTTGCCTCCCTCTCTCCCATCCCTTTGTGCTTGAAGAGGTCTGTGGCAGCAGGAAACTTTCTCTAAAGAGAATTTATCTTGTCCTTCACTTTGCAGGGATTAAAGGCCTCTCCTTGATCTGGGATGACCCTTGCTCCTTCCCTTGCTCCCAGGGAAGATGCAAGGACTGCTATGTTTTGCTGTAATCATTTTTAATTCTTTCCCCTTTTTTGGAGCCAAAAGGCCATTCCAGAACTCCCTCACAGTTTGACTGTGCTCTGAGATCCCTCTGAGATCCACCTTTCCTAGCTACTCCTTGGATCATTGCTGTCTTCATGATACTGACTGTAGATCAGTGGGCAAGTGAAAAGGAGACTGGGAGGACAAAATAGGTTTTCCCCCCACACTGGGTGTACTGGAAATGTACACCACACATGCCTCTGGAAATGCACCGTTTCTTCTATGTGTTTCTGCAGTGGTGCTCTGGGGACAGGGCACTCATGCTGCTTAAGTAAAACATAATGATTTAAGTTTTATTTAATTTAAACAATAAAATGACCATTAAACAAGTTGTGCATTGACCACCTTACCATGCCCTCTAGTGCAATTCCTGATTGAGTGTCTTTATTACTTGGCTCAGTTGGCCTTTTTTAAATGACAATGAAACACTTGATAGCACGAGTGCAAACTCCTTCCCTCTTGGCAATTATCTCCCTTCCTACTGAGTTGTGAAGGAGGAAGGAGAGGGGGAAGGAGAAGGGAGAGCGGGTTGGCCAGGGGAGAAATTCAGCGGTACCTGATCCGTTTATCACCCAGATATGCCATAGTGGAGGCTTAATGGAGATTTAAATAATTCAGAGCACTCAGCCCCGCTAAAGCTGTATAATGAGCCTTCTGCACTGTGAGCCACTGCTCGGCTGAGTGTACGAGCAGGGAGGTCGTGTGGTTTTTTCATGCATAATTAAAGGGATAAAAGGGGATTTAGAGCAACAGTGTTACAATAAAGCATGCGGACAGAGGCTTCGCTTGTATTTAACTTGGAAATGCCAAACTGGTTTTTGACTTGTAGAATAAGCTTCTGTCTTTCCCTTTTAATTTTTTAAATACTTTTTTCCTTCTCCTGTTCCTTGCTGACCTGTCCATGCTCCCCTCTGTCCCATGACCATGGGGGTTGTCTGAACAGGATTCATGATGATTCTCATTTCACATCAGGACAGCAAGTCAGCCCTCTGGCTATTCAGGGTCTTGGCTAGAACAAGCAGGCATAAACTGAGAAGCCTTTTCCAGTATGTGTTATGTCCCCTTTGTTTCTGCAAAAAAGAATGGGTCTGAGAGAATTTGTTCATTCCTATTTCTTTCTCCCTCTGTTTTTTGGCTTGTTCCTTTCTGCCTCTCTGCCCTGTTCTTTGCCAGAAGCCACCAGTCTCCACAGCCCCAGGGTCTGAGGCTTCAGCAGGGAGGAGCATGATGTGTCATGGGGACATGGGTACCTGCCTGCTGCACAGCCAGGCCAGGAATAGAGTTTCTCATGTTTCCCTTCAGCAATTTCTGCCCCTCAGCCCATGGTGTTGACAGAAGGAAAAAATGGCTTTGCATTATCTTCCTCCCAGGAAATGGAGGAGCGTATTTCTGTGCTGAAAGTTGTTCTCAACCACATTTCAAAATCTGTGCAGGTCTAGGGTGGTGGTTTATAATTAACATGTCTTTCATTAACCCCCCCATCACAGGCTTAACCTGTTGTGGGAGAGCTTTGTCAAAGCAAACAGGTCTGACCTGCCTGAGTTACTGAGGGCCAGTTCTACCTCGTTGATAACTGCTTGTTTCATCACAGCTCTTCTGAGCATGAGTGGATCCCCCTGCATCCCTGTGAAGTGAAGGCAAACAGGAAAGAGCTTCAGGAGTCTAGAAGTTCCTGCAGAGGAGGGGAAGGGCAAGCATTTGCTAGGGATAAACCCACCTGCAATAGGACTTGTGCCAAAACCCATGGTGCACCATGGTTGTGGTCTGCCCTGTGAGCTGAGTCCTGTTGCAGTGTAAATCAGGCTGACATCCCTCCCTTTGCTGCCACAGCACCTCGTGAAACTGGAGATTATCAGGGTGGAGGGAGGAGTTACCAAGGGGGGTTGATGCTGATGCAAATCTGAAATATATCCACTATGATGTTTCTGGTAGAAGCAAAGATGTGTTAATGCTGCTGTATAAAGATGTTGCCCTGGGAAAATGAGCTCAGTTTGGCATGACTGCAGAAGAAACTTGGGTTTTTGTTCTGAGCAGAGGTTAAGGAGACTGGGACATTCAGCCTAGAAAGTTTGAGAGGGGTTACTGCTGTTCCTTGAATGTATGGTGAAGAATAAATGTCCATGGGGAGAACCTTCTTGCAGGTTCAGATCAAGACAAAACATGGAGTGGTGAGGGTGCCCAGTGAGAGTGGTGGGGACTAAAAACCAAACTAGTTTTAAGGTGATATTTGATAACTTGGACAAAAGAAGTATATCATGTTTCTGCCTGCAAGATGTACGGATCACTAAATCAGGAGGTCCTTTCTGGGCTCAGTAACCCCTTTTCCCAAGGCTACAGGGAGGTGTTGCAGCAGCTCATGGCTGACTTGCTGCACAAGTGTGTGTGTGTGTGTCCCTCAGGGCTCTCCTGCCCTCCAGGCACAAGCTACTGCCAGGTTCCTGCTACCCTTCATCCCTAGAATGAATTAATTATTTTCTTTAGATAAACAAAACAAGATGGAATCTGTGGCCACCATATTCACGGTAATGGCATATGTCTGTCAGTCATGGGGAGCAGGGGTTGGTGAGACATCCTGCACAGTCACTGTGATGGAAACATCCATCTTGTCTCCCTCAATGCACACTCTCCATTTAGGAATTTCCAAAACACTTCTGTCAAATATCACTCTCTGCACAATCCTGTTAGCAGGGCTGATGAATGGAGTCTCAAATTAAGACCGATCCCTCTGATAAGCACAGTGCTGTAGGAGAGTCATCTGCTCAGTCAGAGCTATTTATTATATTTGATTAGCTAGGATGGCAATCTTCACAACCCACTGTAAATTCTATTAGGGGCACTCTTAGGGCCAGAAATGCAAATTAGACTTCCCAAAACACATATGCATATATACAGCCTCTCTTAGCAATTTCCTCACATTCATTTCAATGTTGTTTCAAGAGAGATGTTGATGCCTCCTCTGTGCCAAGAGGATGGGAGAGGAAAGAGAGGAATGCTATTGGGTGGCAATACAGCCCCACATTCTCTGTTCTTCATCGTGAGACCCTACATGGCAGCAGCTTCAGTGGGTATGTTTTATGATCAGTGGGCACTCTACTTCCCAGCTCTTATTTAGGCTGGATCCTACAGGCATTCCCATCCAAATGGGTGCTCAGGACTCTAAGTCTCCTATAGCGGTAGAGAAACCTCGTGGGAGACTTGCATATGGCGAAGCTCTAAGGAAAGGGCAAGCTTTTAGTTCTGTCTGTTTTCTTCTTCTTCATAATTTGATTCTGACAGGTGTCTGCCACCTCCAGCTGGCTGTGAAGTGCAGTCAGGCTGGAAGTTGAGGGCTCGCTCTGCCCGCGGTGCAGCGATGGCGCAGGAGCAGCGCGGTTTCCGTGGGGGCTGCGTGAATGGATCACTGTACGGCTCCATTAATAATTATTGATCAGGTGCTCAGAGGCCTGTGCAGAAAAGGCATATTTAATTACACTGTTGTTCTGGATGATGATGGTGTGGATGACTAAGGTAGCTTGGACTCCAGTGGAGTTAGCTTTAGCTTCATGTTTTCAGGGAAGGAAAAAGGCTGTCCCATAGGCTGCTCAGTGAATAGTGCATCCAGAAGTTTAATCTATTTCTAGTTGTTAGCTCCAAAATAATCTTTGCAGAATTAATAAGCAGCACCGTTTGTGGTTTGCTTTCTTCTCCTAGTCACATTTTATTTGAAAAATAATTTTCATAGTGGTTCATTAATTTCTGCATTATGTTCCCATTTACTAATACATGCTACCTAATAGCCTACTGTCCATTGATCAGCGGGTTAGGTTCATCAGAACTTTTTTCAAAACAGGTTTTTAATAAACCCTTTTAAAAGGGTTAATAAACCTCCTAAAAAATAACATTGACATAAAATCTGAGCTTTATCTTTTCTCCGCCTTTAGTTCTTGTACCTGTTCAGTAAGACTCTTAGAACACCTGTGTCCCTTTGGTGTGCCTCCCATTGTACGTGTTTTGCCAGGATTTTTATTGAGGCAAGCTGCTGCAATGGTGCATGGCCAAAAGAAAACCCATATAGAGCTGGAGGTACCTGGAAATGTATTTGAATCTTCTTAAGCAGTTAAAAAAAATCCCAACATGTTGAGTGAAAATCTTATCTGGGCATGATAAGGATCCCTTGGTCCCTGTAATATAATGTAGTTTGTTTCTTCCAGCCTCACAAATGCTTTTGTTATCTTTGCTTTGATTTTTTTTTCTCCCTTCTGTATTGCTTTGATTATTTTTTTTTTTTTACCTTCCCTTTTCTCTTTCATCATTGTTGCTTGTAAATCCTTCCCCTGGTAGAGATTAGAGTAGGAATGAGTGATAGATGCTGTCAGTAACAGGAGCTAATTTTACCCCTGATAATGGCTCTGTGGTTTATAGAGACTTCACTCTGCTGATGCAGACACGTACCCAGGAGCCTGTCCTGTCTGCACACAGCCTGGGGGTGCACTATGCTTGGCAGTGGGGATTTCAGCTGCTGGGGAGCATGTACTTTGTGTGGGGAAATTTCTATCCTGGGAAGAGTCTCTGTGAAAGTTTCTCACAGTGAAGAGTTCCTTTCAAGCACGTGACTAAAGTGATAGCAATTTTTTGGGTTTTCTGTGAAGAGTGTTTTGTCTTCTGCAGAAGTGTGCGTGTGTGGCCAGGGTGGGGGGAGTGAGTGGGCAGGATGGGATTCAGATCCAGTTTCTGGTGGGAGGATTTCCCTGGCATCCACACAGTGATGCTGCTGTCAACCCAGCTGGGAGGACTTCTGGGTATCGCATGCACGTACCACAATGATGGCATCAAAAGGCTAATTTAGTAACAACACTAAATGCTGCTCTGGGTGGTATTTTACACCACTGTGACCTCTTCTTGGAGCTATGACCTGTACGTTGCTAGTGTGGTATGGTGCCAGGTCTCGCTTCAAGCCACTGTTTGTAAACACTGAGGATTAGTAGTGCTTGGGCACTGCTGTCCAAGCCTTATCTGCCCACCAGTGTGGCCCAATGCTCTACAGATGAGCTCTTTTTTGTTTCTTCTTTGTACTCATTCTACCAAAGGGAAGGGGAGTGCCAGGACATGGATGATATGAGGTGCTGTAGCCCATGTGTAAGGAGGGATCACAGCTGGGAAGGAAGAAAGCCACAGTGGTCCTCAATTTTCCTCTCAGTTATACAGCACTGCTGGACTAGCTCACCAAATGCCCTTGACCTGCTCCTCTCTGGTCATGCCCTGCATGGAGGATGGTGTTGAATTTGTCCCCTCTCTTTCCCCACATTAAGTCAACGCTCAACAGTTCATTCTTCCTGCTGTTCTCACAAGGGGTTGAGCTCTGGGAGGGGATTTGCACAGCAGATGAAAGATGGTTCAAAGGATGTCGGAAGTCTGAGGAAGGCTTGAATTGTAGCTGTCCCAGCCAGCCTCCAGTGCATATGGTTGTGCTCTGCTTGTGTGAAATTGCAGCTGCAGTTTCCATGAGGCATGTTCTCTCCTCTGACCTGTATTGGTAAGCTTAATTATTGTGGGTTATGTTCCAGTCCCAAAACAGTTGCAGTGATCTTGGTTAACTGCTTATCCTTGGATAAAGAATGAGTGAAATATCCTTTATTTTCTTGGTTACCGTTGTTTACTGTGTGTATTTTTTTCCAGATTCTCCTATATGGTCTTGCTGTGTGTATGTGTGAAACACACAATACTCTCCCTCATCACCTTTCCTTTCTTTGGTGTGGCACAGTCACATTGAGCCTCTCAATTCACATTACAAAGTGGAGGATGGAGAAACACGTATTTTAAAGCCTGTTTTTGCAATTCACAATATATTTTTTAGTCACTTTTAGCACTTTTGCTATTGTCATTTGGTTCCCCTTTGGCAACCAGTTACCCTCAGTTTGTCTTCCTTATGTATGAAATTGCCTCAAGATAGCTTTAGTACATTGTTTGTTTTACTTCACTCCTTTATTAATATCATTAGATGTCATCCCCCTCCTTTAATTCAAGCAATAATTCAGGGAGGTCTTACAGTATAATATGTTGTTTCCTATAGAGTAGGGTGGATTGCTGAGATCCTTTCTCATTTTGCTCCTCCCTTGTTGCCTTAGCATCTTCAAATGATATTTTATCTCCCTAGGCATGTGATATTTTCCCCTGCACCAGTGCTGCCAGATCACATCTCAGCTCCTTGTACAGCTGGTATTTTAACACCCATAGCAGTGACTGAATAGGTCCAGTAAGGCAGCTTGCTCAGGTGCTGTCCCCTCACTGCCACTGATAAAACCAGGACATCGCTTCATTTTGAAGTATTTTGAGTGTAGCAGGGTTTATCCTTTGTGAAATTGGTATTGGAGAGGTGGAGGAAGGATAATTGTAAAAAGATGCAGCACAGCTGCTTCAGCCTTGTTCCTTTGTGGGCTGGGAGCAGCTGACTTCCTCTCATTGCTGGTGATTTTCTCAATTACGGCTGGAGAGAAAGAGGGGGTGGATAGAGAGCAGATGCCATCTGTGAAGCCAAGTCTTCTGCTACTTGCAGAGTCTGAGATAAGGAGAGCTCTGGCTAGGAAATAGTTCATGCCTATTAGAAGTGTTTGGGTGCTAATTCAGTGTGGGATTGCTGCCTTTTGATGGGGTATTGGTAGTGTGTGCAATTACAGGGTAGTTCCTCATTAATAACTACTTCAGTCATTTCTCCCTCCCACCTTCCCCACCTATTTCTTTTCATCTGCAACTTAGAATGATATTACTTTAGACAATAAGTATTTATTTTGTCTAATGAAAATCCATACAAAGGTATGCAAGTTAGTTACAAGACTTGGTTCCTTAATAGGTTGGTCACTGGGACAGTTATCATTCATCTCTGGAGTGTGGACTCATGAAAATCAGAGCTATGTGAGGGGAGCACACAGGTGTTTTCCAAGCCATGGGTCTTATAGATTGTCTCCTTTAGCAGTGTCCTCATCCCTATGGAGCACCACCAAAGACAAATGGTTTTGTGCACCATCTGGTCTTGACTGTGGTTGCTTTGGACCCAAAATTGTATTAAGAGAAACATGATTTTTGGCCTCTTTGGCTATGCAGGCTTTTTCATCTTGCGTAACATTCTGTCCTTTGTCTCCTTTTTTTTTTTTTCATTATGCCTCTTTGCATTTTCAATCATATCTTCACAATGAGCTAAAAAGAAAATCAAGAATCTGCCAAAACATTCATCATGTCTTTTCTCTTCAAAATAGCATTAGAATTCAGGCCTGTTTCAGAGCCTGTGCATCGAAAATTATGCAACCTAAAGCTGGGAAATTGAAAAGTCCTGTGAACATTGGTTTGAATTTTTAACCAAATTCCTGTCAGCTGCATTTCTTTCTTTTATATGTTTTCCTTCTATTAATATTCTAGTGAATGAGTTTACAAGAAACAATGAATTTTAAACAAAGTGTGGAGGACTTTTCCAGAGAATGAATTTCAAGTCATAAATGTGAATATTCTCACTGGGTTCTGAAGCTGCTTTTTGCAGAACAGAGGCATGACATTGATTCTTACATCCAAAATAAACCAGAACATCCTGTATTTTGAATAGATCCAGCAAATGGCTTAGGAGAAGACAGGCACCTTCTTCCCTTGTTTTGCACCAGTGAAAACAAACAAGAAGTGGGGATGGAATTCATTGAATGGTTTATGGGGAAGAGATTTTCACCTACCTCAATTTTTGTCATGAAAAAACTCTCTTACTATCTTGACAGTTTCTGGAAGGGCTTTCTGTTTAAGGAGGAGATGATAGCATGTCTTTCTGAAGGAACATCTGGCTTGTATTTGTGAGTTCCTAGGTGACTTACAGAAATAAAGCACGTTGTCTTCAGAGGTGGTCTGCACCTACAGTTTCTTCTGGAGCTGGTGTGAATCGGGCTGGTGGCATGGACTCTGCTGTCATCTTGAGGGATCTCCCTTGCTTGCTTTCTGGTCATCTCCTGATGAGCTCAAGAGCATGTGGTTAGATTTTTTTACTTGGTTTTCATTTCCTTTCTGCAGAGGAACAGTTTGTGGGTTCTACATCCTGTCTCTTCACCGCAAGTTTGTAACGGATTGGTATGGGAAGCCAGCATCCCCAAAGACAGGACTGACAGAGCCTGAAGCTGCCGTGGTGGTCCTGGCACAGGGGTGTTTGAAGCCATCACTCAGGCTTCTTTAATTTCCAAAGATCACTGAAAATTATTGTCTTCCCCTAAGGCAGAAGGTGTGTGAAAGGATCAAGCGTACAGCTCAGAGGGGAGACTTGTTAGAAATGGAGAGCTGCTGAAAGCCATCTACTTTCAGCAGGAGGGTGAAGATCAGCTGCTGGGAGTCTGGGCAGTGGGGCATCCTTCCCATACCCTCTGTCTGATCTTCAGATAAAAATAAAATGCCTTTTGCAGGACCATGACCTTCATGAGTACAAACTCCCATAGGTCCAGCCTGTGGGATCTAGGGTGAAAGAGTGACAAGGAGAAATTCTCAGTCCCAGTATCCCAGTGCATGAGTGCACACTGGGACTTGAAGGCTGCTGGAGTTTGCTTTAGGGACCACTAATGCCATGGGGCTTTGAGGTGCCTTGCCTGAGAATGCGTGGTGGCAGACATTCACAACTCATCTCTCCCATGGAAGAAGCTGTGGGTGAATGGCCTGGATCCTTCCCCAGAGTCCTCTGAGGGTCTCTGGGCTGCAGAAGGCAGAGGTTTTGCCTCCTCTCCCCTTTGCTTTTCCAGGCTGCTATTCTTAAAAACAGGCACTGCTGCTAAGGAGTGAGGGTAAAGTTGTGTGGGATGGGACCTTTCCTCTGCCTGAGGAACATGCTTCGTGTGAAACCAAATCTTTCTGGCTTGTGTGGGTGGATCTGGGCCACCCCTGCCTCCTTCCTGCAGTAACCCCGGCCCACTCCCCACTGAACCTGACAGGGCCGAAAGCTGCCACAGCCTTTAGGCCACACTCAAAATTCCCCTTTTAAAATTTCATTGGCTTCTGTAATAGGTTTTGGTCTGAAAGTGGCACGTTCCCTTCCTGACTGGAAATGAGAAACTTGCTGCTTTCTCCCCTCCTGCAAAAGCAGACAACCTGCGCTGGCGCAGCGCAGGCCCCACGCTGCGGCCTGGCTGCCCTTGGAGTCGATCGCTGGGAAGACAGCCGCTGTGCTATTGTGTCAGAAGGTAATTAAATAGACCCCAATTCTTTTAATTACTGCTCACTCCTCGGTACATGCTTGCATACAAGGGTGAAGTGAAGGGTATGGAAATAAACGCTGACAGATCACAGCTGGAAAGCTGCAGCACCTTGGATAAACAGTGAAGTGAAGGCACTGCGTGCAATCTGGGCGGCTCAGCTTTGCAATTACTGTGAAATCTGTCTAAAGAGATGGGGGCATGGAATGGGAAAACACGGCAGTCTTTCTTCTCCAGGGAGCGGGATGTAACAAGGGACTGGATGATTGCTATCAGAGGCGTACCAAATGCACAGAATGGGTTTGTTGTTGTTGGCAGGAAGCTTCAGGCAGAGACGAGGTGAAATAAGCAGATTAGTGCGATGCCGCTTGCTAGACTGGGGCAGCAAGGTGAAGAAATTCTGAGACCTTGCAGCTTATTAGTGTTACAGGTCACTGTAACATCCCTTGTCATTGTCATGCCTGTGGGGCTCTGATGATAAGGAGGTGGATTGGCCTTGGTCTGGGTGCCACGGTGCTTCTCTTTTCTGCCTGGAGACCATAGCTGAAATGAGACAGAAGTGACACCAGATCCTCCTGCGTGCTGTCCTTTATGCCAAGTCACCCATCTGATATGAACATCTTTGTTTTGCCCCCATGCAACTGTTGCTTGTGTGAGGTGCCTTTGAAGTTGGAGGTTTTCTTCCTAGAAGCTAGGAAGGGGTGGGCTTCTTTGACAGCCCAGCCACCTGGAGAGGTGTTCAAAGCTTGGAACTATCCAATGTTGGATTATGAAGAGACAAGCCAAGTTTTTGGGAGCAAGGTGTAAATGCTCCTGAAGTGTCTCGCTGAAGACAACATGGTGTGTTGTTGCTTGTCCCCTCAAAATTATGCCAGAGTCTTTAGAAAATCATCAGGTGCTGGTAAGTAAGTGCATTTCTGTTGCAGAGTTGGTGAAGCTGTGAGGGAGGCAGGCAAGAAGCAGAGCCATAGCTAGAATTAATGATTCAAAGATATGACCAAAAGCACCTTTGTGGGGAGTAAAGCTTGTTTGTCTGGGAGCCGCTTCTGCTTTATTACCTTTCCCTTTATCTGTCATTCTGCTTTTTAAAGGTCCCCTAATATCTCATGGGATTAATAAACCAGGAGTGGAGGTAGGAGACTTCATTTTGAGTTCTGTGCAATTTATGGGCTGGGAAGTTGCTGATTGCCAAGCATCTGGAAAGCAGCACGGAAAAAGATGCCAGCAAAGGGCTGTATGCAGCTTGTCTGCTCTGACAAGCTCAGTGGCACCAGCCACAGAGGAGTCTGAAGATGTGTCTGCTGTGGTTAGAGGAGATATGAAAGATGGGAGACCTCTTCCTTCCCACTTACCTGTTGTTGGTACAGAGGAGAAGGCCCTGATAAAAACCCCTCTGATATGTTGCCCTCTGCTTTGAAGTTGTTTCCTGCTTTGAAAAGTGAAAAAGACTGTTTGGACCTCTGGGGCTCATAGAATTAAAATAGGACAATATCTGAGAGCTGATGGTTCCTGGAGGAGCAACGAGGGCTGAGTCTGCTGAGCAGCCTTATGTGCACAGCTGAGTTGGCTGAGGGTAGAAATCTCAGGTCAAACTCTCACCTCTGGGCTGGTACCAAAGTACCTGCCTTGGATGGGTGGCAGCATCTTGGCTACCCATGAGCAGAGCTGCTGCTGTTCATGGAGTGTGCTGGCAGAGGCAGGGCTCTCCTGTGTGGGATGGTGGTCCTCCCCCTGCATTTTTTCATGGGAGATGCTTTTCTTCTCTGTGCTGCACTTGTATTGCCTGTTCTTTTATTCTTATTCATGTCCTCAGAATTCATTTGCAGGCAAAGCATATGGGGGCTTTTGCAGGAAATAATTATGTTTTTTTAACTTGTTTTTTGTTGTGTTTATAGTATTGTCTCCAGTTTTGTTTGCTTGCTGCAGCTGAAATATAGTGGCTGAGCCTACAGGGAAGATATTGAAGACAGAGTTGTCTAATTCCCATGGGAAGTCAACTTGATATTATGTCTTGGAATCCTACTAATCTTAATGAACTTGCTGGGCTTAATCTGATCTGAGCAGATTAGGGCTCTGCAGACCTCTGATGCTGTGTATAGCTGGTGTTTCCTTCACAAGCTACCTCTGTGTTTTGAACTTGCAACCATGCCCACCCCAGTACATGATCCCTGAGGGGTCTGCTGTCTTGGTGGAGGTTTTTAAATGCAGGTCATAAAATATTCCAGAGCACATCTGTCTTTGCTTGTCTCTTCTGTAATTGCACACTGTGATGGGATAGATCAAATGGACTGTATCAGTGATAGGTGGGAAAGGTTGGCTCAGCAGGACAGGGGTGGGAGATCCTTTCTGAACAGATGGATTGCATATTGCCATCCTTGGTTTTCAGTCTGAAGGAAACAGCCTGATTCATGAGGTACAATCTCAGGGATCAGTAGTACCAGATAGAACCCTAGAGGTGACCCTGAGTATGTTGGCAATATTGAGAATGTCAATGCATGGACACTAAAGACAGCAAAGTGCTTCAGTCTGATCTGACCCCTCACCCTACACCTAATTTTTATGGGTATTATTTATCACTGCATAATACTACATGCCCGAGTCCTAAACTGACTCTTAAATCAAGGCAATTCCACTGCCATCTGTGGCACTACATCAATTTACACCTGCTGGTGATCTCAGCCAGTGTTTATATATCTTCTCGGGTTCCATATAAAACTGACTTTTTCAGAAGCCAACTTGTTAGCTTAAAGAACCAGCAATGATCTTTAACAACTCTATTATGCTGTTCAATCTAGTATTTTTATTGATCAATGTCCTTAATGTGGCAGAAAGATGGTTCAAATTTTTTATTACTTCTATGTATCCAGCCTCCCTAGCCAAGCACTTCAGTGTGTGGCAGGCACTCTTGCTTACCAAAACCTGTCATGCTACAAGCTGGACTTCTGTCCATGACACTTACAGATTGAGAGCAGAGTTTTCAGTTGTGACTGCGTGTATTTGAGTAGCACAGAGGTAAAAGAAGCCATGGGAATTCTGTTGCTATTGATGTCCCAGAGCAGATGGGGATGAAGAGTGAATTGGGATGGAGAGGTAAAAGTTTGTAATAATGTCCTCTTGCCTTGCCAGTGGAATGGAAAAGTGGGATAAGTAAGGAAAATATGAGTTGATTGTCTTGGGCTGCCATTACAGAGCTGATCAATCTTGAGTGGAAAAATTGTTCATCTTGTCTGGGCCTCAGCCTGCCCACCAGCTAAATGAGTTTAATACTGGCTCCAGCAAGGTCCTTGTGACACTGTGATATTTTTAAAGAGCTTTGAGGTTCTTCAGGTGAATGCACAGCATGGGAGCAAAGTGCTACTGCCTTATGGCTGCTAAGCCCCTTCTGCGTGTGGCTCCAAGGACTCTTAATTATTTCAAGATGCTGAGATGGGAGTGTGCTCTGGTGCAGTGCATTGCACACAGACATCAAATATGCTCTTGTGTTAGAGTAAGAGGTTAGGTAGCAGGCAGACATGCTCCTCTCCAGGTACAAATCTCAGCAAAACAGGTCTGTACTTTGGGTTAGAGGCTGCGATTAGAGTGTAATGAGGCTGTCCACAATAGCAATGCAGTGTGGTAATGCTGAATTTAATGGATTCACTGGGGTTTTGCATTCTTCTTGCAAACATTTCCTCCCTAGCCAGACATTCAGAAAGCAGTGTGCATTTCCCCCCATCCCTTTCCTGCTCCACAAGCACAGTTTTTATGTTTTTGATGGATTTTGCTTAATGGTTTCTTCATGCTGTTTAAAGGGTTTGTGTGCCGTAAGTTAATATATGTTAGTGTTGACACAGATTTGTACCAAAAGGGCTTTTGTTCTCAGCCCTGGCCTTTACACAGCCTCTTTGAGTAACTCTTAAATGGTTTCTGGTGTGTTATTGGCAAACAAGCTCCTCTGACTCCCTCAGCTCTGAGGTTAGACCTAAAAGTAATGGCACCTTACCGTAATACTGGGGTCTTGTTATGGGGTAGCACGTCCTGAGATGGAGACTTAACTCTGTCGTGAGATACCAACAGCCAGCAGTGTGTTACAGAGAAGCCACATAACTTTATTAAAGTCAAGGTATGCTTAACAGATACAACAGCCAAGTTCTTGAAGCCTCAACCTGTGATAACACATCCTTTCTTGAGCTGAGAGAAGTTGACTGCCCACTTTCCAGGTCATCTTGCAACACTGACACACCCCATCTACTTTTTTTCCTCTTTCTTGTTTTTCTTTTTTTCTCTCCTTTTAAGTTTTCATCTCTCTACAGGGAAAGCATTATCTGGTGTTGGAAATGCCAGCCAATATTCCAAAGGATGTCTCTTCCTTTAATAGCCCTGCTCTGATGCAGAGCAGCATTTGCCTGCAGGTTGGGCAGTGATGTGCAGACCCATTAAGATTTGTCTCTGCTCATAACAACATTTTAAGCTGTTCCTTCATGTAGAAAAGGTATACTGAGTGCTGGGGGGACTGAGGCAGAACAGTGAACCTAAGAGGTACAGATTGCTTTCAGAAAATCTTGTATCCATGCAAGTTGTTCATGGTCTCCTTGCCTCTGGCAACAGAGACAAGATTCTCTTTCCTGTGCCACCTGCTGACACACACAAATGGGAACTCAGTAGAAATAGCCTGGGGAATGGTAATTTGATGTTACTTCTCCAGATCGTGTGGAAAATCCTCTTGGATGGGCATCAGAAATTAGTCACCCTTATCATCCATCTGTCCTTGCTGCAATAACAAATCTGAGAGAAACTCAGCCTTGCTCTTTCCAACCTTGTGTATAAAGTGTAGGAGTGGCACCGCTCTGTAGATCTGCTAGTGGGACAGCCCTAAGGATCCAGCTGAAGATGATATGCTGGGAAGATGTTTGTTGTTCTTGGTGCAGGAGATATGGTCTGAGCCACTTCAGAGGGATCCTATTCGATTCTGTCTTCTTCCACCCACTCCTCTTGGATACGTGTAGAGACAGCATTTACTTTGCACTTGTGATCTGAGGGTTGTTACAGAACCTCTGCTACAGCGTGTAGTCTTGGGGAAATCAGAAGACAAATGTCCCTCTTTCCTTGGTGACTCACATATTGCTACTGTAAGGCAAACAAAGCAGGAGTGAGTAAAGTGACAGATCTGCCCCTGCTTGACTGGAGCCATGGCTGCATCCTGAAGGGTGGGAGCATGTCCTGCTAGTTGATACTGAGAGACAGGAGAGGTGCTGTGGTCCAAAGATAAATCCAAATCAGTGTCTCTTGGGTTGTTCAGTTTTAATTTTCAGAACATGAGACCGTATGTCTAAGCTTTTCCCAACACCTCATCTCTTCACCTGCCCTGCAGAGGAACCCTGTAAAACTGAGTCTTCCTCTCCCAGTTCTTGGATGTTCATGGTTTAATTTTGCAGCACAGCTTGGCTAGAAGGTCTGAGATCTAGAGGTGTGTCATGAAGTCAGAAGCCCCTCAAGAGCCAGAGGCTGACCGGGGATATGCAAATGGATGGAAGGCTTGCAAAGTGGAGACAGTTTCTAGAGAAAAGACAGCATGCAATCTCTGGAAAGTAAATGGAAAAACAGATTACATTTGTTCTCAGATCTGTTCAATAATGGAGCAGTAGGCAGCTGCTGGCCTGCCCCTTGGGTCCCTCTCAGGAGCAGACAGCCACTGCATTATTGTCTGCTGCTGGGAGTCCAGCAGGACACAACGTGGCTTCTGGAGAGTAGCCTGGTGCTTTGGGATGCAGCCCCTTCCTCCTGCCTCCAGACTTCTTTGTATTTCTGTGTCTCTGCCCCTTGGAAACTCCTCTTCACAGTGTGGTGTCCACGTGGCTGTGGTCACAAGCAGTGTAGCCTCAAGGCAGGGAGTTTGCTCAGTATTCTTGATTTACTGTGCCACTGTAGCACCTCTTGTACTCTGTGCACCCTGGTGCCAAAACTCACATTGAGAGACACTCTTTGCTTCAGAGTACAGTTGGGCAGAGCAAAGGCTGTAGCAGCACCCTGTGCAGGGGAAACTGAGGCACAGAGTTACTACTATATGGGTACAAAGAACACGCAAGTGCTAAAAATATGTTCTCATAACATTTATTTCAGTTAGAGCTTATCCTGGCCATTAGGAGGAAGTCTGAAGATGGAGGTGGGTTGCTCTCCCAGCCCGTGCTTTAGCACAGATGCACCAAGTCCCATTTCTTTGACCACAGTTTCAAACAGGAAAGTGTTTCCCACCAGTTGGCCTAAAGAGCTTGCTCTAGAGCCAATGTTTTTCCTGTTGTCATCTAGGTTTTCTGCTCCATCTCTTGCTCCCACACCTGATATTGAGTAGATCACATCAGCTGCGCAGATAACTCTTGGTCTGACCTGCTGTTGGGTGAAGGCAAATTTATTTGAAATCTCCAATCTGCAATGAACATCAATTGTTTTATCTGTTTATCTCGAAGCAATCACTGCTGACCTTCCAACAAAAGAGTGAGCCTTGGTCTCTGCCCCCCACCTCTGCAGGAGCACTGCATGCTCACCTGATTTCAAAGCTTAGTTGTTTTGACCAAGTCACGCAGTGGAGTCTGTGACTCCAACACTAACCTTAATCTCTGAATTAAAAAAAAAACTTTACTAGATGTCCAAACAGCACAATGAAAAAGAGTTGTGAAAACTGAGAGCATTCTTTGGCTTTTTTTTTTTCCTTGTCTGTTTTGCTTTCCCACAGCCCTGAGCTGATGATGGTGGTATGTTTGTGTGAAGAATTCTTAATTTCCTTTCTGCAAAATTTCACCTCCCAGTGCTGCTTTTTCTTTTAACTTTTTTCCCCCAATATAACATCGCCTCACAGTGGCATGCTTGATAATTTTTGCACAAAACTCTGGAAGGTGCCTCCTGCAAAAGCTGGCCTTCTTTCAAGAAACTGCCTTATTCTGTTTTTTTAAGTGAAACCAACAAAAGAAAATGTTATCTTTTCCTCTAGCACTTCGTGTAATTGGAATGTTCCTGTGCTCATGGTGGGATGTGGACTGCCTTGAATTACAACTAGCAAACCCCCCTATTTTTGAGTGCCTCTCACCGAAGCAGTGGCTTGCATTTAGAAAGCTTTAATGACAAGCACCCATGGCTTTTTTTCCAGCTGGAAAAAAATGTTTTACTCTTCTGTCTTTTTTACTTTAGAGCATTTTCCCTCTGGACAGGGCTTTTCTTTCATCACTGTGCTCCTTTCTCGCCATGACATGGCAAAACATGTCCTGTCTGCCTGCTGCCCGTAGCAGAATTGCAGCCAGAGGGGCATCTGCTGGGAGAGGTGGTCTGTGGAGGAAGGGACACCCCAAAGAAAGGTGGTGGAAGCCAAGTCATTGCAGTCATTCAGACAGATGCAGCAGGGCAGCATTTTGTCATGAGATTAAACCCCAAGATGAGTGATGCATCCTATCAGAGTATGACAGTTAGGCCAGTATATCTGTGTCCCTATGTACCTACTGGAGTTGTGGCAGCTTCAGAAGAAAACCATTAGAGGTACTCATCCCTTCAGATCCTAGGGGTCTAGGAATTAACAGATGAGATCATATCTGTTCTTTATTTTTGAAAGCAACTCATTTTTCCCTTGTTATGAATACTCATTTCCAATCTGGCATCAGTTTCTCGGCTTCCTGGCAAAGGAGGGAGAAGCAGAATCAGGCTCTTTATATTGGAAAAGGAAAAGATGATCATTGTCACAGTCAGGAGGCCTGTGTGTTCGCAAAGGTGTGTACAAACCCATAAACATGGAAGCTGGATGATCTGTACTCCTTTTTATTCTTTGCTGGGAGGCAGGGAGGAGGGTGTAGGGTACAGAAATAGGAGTCTCAGCATTTATACATACTGGAAAAAATAATCTTTTGTTCCAGTAAGCATTATATTAATGATAGAATAAGAAAGCTAGGGGAAGTCCTTGTTATTTTCATCTCTGCTCTCATCCTGGAGACCTTAATAGGCCAAAGCAGGGATTTTCATGAGCAAAAGATATTTTCTTTTTTTTTTTCTTTTCTTTCCATGGCTCCCAGTTAGCCTGGTGATAGGGGAGGGGTGAGGGAGGCAGCTCAAATGTTGAGTTTCTGCTGTGCACCTCCAGGGAAGAAAGAGAGTTAAATGGAGATGTGAGGACTTGCCTTGTTTCACAAGGAAATAGTCTCTTTTATGTGTATCTTGCCTGTGTTGATATTTGAAAGCTATTTTGGGCCACAACAGCAAATTTAATCCATGGTTTGTTCTCTCTCTAAAGTATTGCACCGTAAAAACTCAGATCAATTTTGACAGCTCCAACTATTTAGATTGGAGAGAAAAGCCAAACAATGAATCACTCTGAATATTTACAGTTGAATTCATCCCAGGGTACCTGTACCCACCTCACTCTGAAATGAAAGTGTTATCCAAGATATGAGCAAAGGCTTAGAGGCTCCCAGCTATTTTCTGAGCTTGTGTGAATCAACGAAGCGATGTCACCATAACTGGGAGGAGAGAACCCATTGAAGGTTAATATTGCAGAGAGGTTGAGGAGTTCAGAGTGATCCATGCACCCCCTTTGAGGGGCTTGGGGACTTGTCCCACACTCACTCTGCTGCGAGTCAAAGCACTTGAACTAGAGTAAATATGTTTTTCTCATCTCCTCAGAGCTGGAGCTGGTGAAAACATGGAAAAATGTGTTCACAAATAATTATATAGTAGTCAATTTTCAACAGTCCACAAGAGAACAAAACAAAACAAAAAAGGAAAAACTAAAGAACACAACACAAAACCACCACAACGCCCTCACAATAAGTTACTGAATGAATTCCCTTTGAAATCTTACCATGTTATTGCCTATGGCCATGATTTGATATGCAGGAATCAGTGTTCAATTGTCAGCTTGCTCCCTTCCTCTTGTGGTCTCTAGCAGAGATGCTCCATTTCCCCCGTGTCTCAGGTGGGTAATCTCTTTGCAGGTTTTTACCTGTTGCACATCACTGCCACATCTTCTTCATTAATTTGATGGCAATTGCAAAGTCCTTTGCAGCTTTTATGGCCTTGATAATACTTCCTCACAGGGAGCTCAACAGTCTATATTGGCTATCACTGTCATCCTCTGAAATATTGCTGTCATTCACATACGTAATGTCCCCAGTCCCAAAGGATCTGCAACCACTGTGCTAACTACAAATAAGTGCAGGGATTGCTTTGCTGTTAAAATGCAGCCATCTCCAGAGTATGGAGAAGCTGCATGGCCGAGTTACCAGCAAACAGCATTTTGCTGTTATCCTGAGAGAGATGACCAGCTTTTGGTTAGAGACAGGAGAAACAACTAGTTTTACAGGCTTTCCATCCTCATGTGCACTGCAAGCAGATACAGGGATAAACACTCAGAAAGAGCAAAGGTGTGTGTAGACCTCTTGACCTCATTTTTCCCCTCCTTTTTAATTGGCCATTCTCTGCCAGGCCTGAGTAACACGTCAATTTTTGGGCAGGATGTCTGGGCTGTTTCTGGGGTGTCATTCCCCTGAATTTCTGTGTAATTCCATCCCCCCCCCCCCATCTTTGTGCCTCTGTTTCCTCTGTCAGCTGTCCCTATGTGTCTGTACAGTGTATCTTTGGGGTTACCACTGTTCATGTAAATGCATCTTATACCCTGGTCCTCTAAGGTCCCAGGTACCCAAGTGCTATTAAAGATCCAGGTGTAGCTTAGTGCAGTCTTGTAAGGTCTTCCAAACCTGTCTCCTATATAACTGGAGCCCCATCTGACCCAGGAGCAGGGATTATAACAATTCAACTGTGTAGAGATGGACTGCTAGACAGACAGTTGCAAAAAAGCTGCTGATGTGCTTCTTCCTTAATCCAGTGCCTGTCTGTGAATGCCATGGGTAGCACAGGTGGGACAAGGGCAAGTGGGGCCCTGGGAGGGAGGGTGAAAATGGCAGCTCAAATGAAAGGAAAAGGAGAAAGGAGAAAAAGAATTAAAAAAAAAAATCCCTGAAAGTGCAGGTGATTTACTGCCGTGCTTATTCTGCACCATTTATGGGGGGAGAGGGACTTGTTCAACTTCTTGGTGTTGGTGGTTTTATAGGAGTTGAAGTTTCACTTCTGCAGTAAAGTGCCAAAAAGGAGACACATACACATTACCAGGAAATTGTAAAAAGTGTCAGTAAAGGGCTTGTCACTCACACATCAGGAGGGTGAGTGTGGGGCGAAGCGTCAATACTCTGTGGGTTGAACTAGGGCTGGAAGGGTTTCTCTGGGGAATGGGCCAGGGCTGGGTGGTACTAGTCCCGGGATAGTGGTGAGAAAGTCTCTTTTTTGTGGCAGCCTCATCAAGTGAGCTTGAGACTTGATGTCAGAAGCTTCTCCCCTTCCTCCATTTTACCTGTATTGCTGCTGCACACATGGGAATCTTGTGGGCTTTCCTATCATCTCCAAGGGCAGCTGGAGAGAGGCAGGGAAGCACAGACCTCCCACTGTCCCTGGGTGCCTTCCAGCTGGCACAGGCAGTACTGAAACATGCGTGAGCCATCAACAAACTGCTAATTGCCTGGAGCAGGAGCAGAGCAGGATGGGAGCTGCCCCTTGGTTGGGTGCCTCCATGTTGCAATACCTGCTTAGGTGGTACAGCTCACTTGCCAGCCAGACGTGCCATGTTGCTCCTCCAGGCCCAGTTGAGGCTGGATACAATGAAATCTAAGGGCAGACATCTTTGATGCAGGTTTCAAATCCAGGGAAGAGCCTTGCTGCATGGAGTGTAAAGTGCTTATTTTACATGCGATGACTTATTGTGCTGCTTGCTGAAATGATACTACAGCCAGCTGCAGGCTGGTTTGCATCCTCTGGCAGTGAGCTCCTGTACCCTCAGTGTCACAGAAGCTATCGCTGCTCCCTGAGAGCAATGCCAGCAGGAGGCTGAGAAACTCCATCTGCAACTGAGAAGAAGGGGTCACAGCCTCAGCAGGCATCAGCCAGGGTAGCACCACACCAGTTGGTGTTCCCCAGGCCTGGTGTGCTGCAGTGGAACGACCTGGCCTGTTTTTGTCCTTTGTACTTGCGGGCTGTGTGCTGAGAAAACCAGGTGCAGCTCCTTCCTGTTGGTGGGTATTGAAGAAAAATACTGTCCTAGATGCAAAGGAAGCTGGAAGAAGAGGTGTTGGCATTTCTTTTGTGCTGTAATATGGAGGTTTTATTCAGTTGAGGTTCTCTTTCATGGTGGGGCCTGTTTAGTCTATGCCTGTTGTGTTAATCTGCGTGTTCTGCATTTCCAGTTCAGCCTGTACATCGTTGAGGGAAGGACTCCATGAGCAGCACTTTTTGTTTCTAGTGCTCTCATCACTGTGGCACCCTAACCCTTTTGGCCACTGTGTGCATGTAAATTAATAGGGGAAAAAAAAAAAAGACCACTGTGCGTGGCTGGTGATCAAAGGTAGGGAGCTTGTAGCTTAACAGGCATTTAAAACAACCCTTGAAATTCTTGTTGATCCTTTATTATTGCTGACTGTGCCTGCCAGCTCTTTGGAAAGCTGTGGTCTGTGTATTATGTTTGTTGTGGCTCCATTTGTGACAGCTTCTTGGAGACAGAAAGCGGACTTGTGGGGCAAACGCTGGATGATGGCCAAAGAAAGGCAACGTGCACCAGGGAGAAGCTACAACTCAGTGCAATTGTAGCAGCAGAAAAACGTTGCTGGTGGGAGAAAAGCTTGCTGAGATCAGTGATGAGAGATGGCTTGTCAAACATGGTCCAATTTTAAAACAATTCCTTCCCTCCCTCCCTCTGTGGGCAGCTGCCCAGGTGTGTGGACCTCTGAAATGGGCTTCTCTGGAACATGCCAGGTTTGCTTTGGTTGACTGTGTAATGGGCTAACTTGGAGAAAAATTACATCCTCTGAAACACACAAGCCTGGATTGCTCAGGGGAAGCGCTTGAGTAGCAGCTGTGTTCTCTGAGCATCCTGCAGGCAGGTGGTCAGGGGCAGCTCTCACAGCAACAAAACTGGGGGGCTGCACTGGGGGGCCATGTGGAACTGGGGGTGATGTGGAACAGAAGTCCCACGCCAGCAATGCAAACTAGTGACAGCTCAATCCTGGCAATCCCAGCCCAGGTGTAACTGCCTCCTGCTGCCTTTTAGCATCCTGAGGGGCACCAAGGAACTGATGGAGGCACCTAAAGCACCTAAGTGTTGGGGTATGCTTGGTGGAGAGAGGGGGACTGGAGGGTAGGCAGACCCCTTCCCTCATTTCCTGCCTGTTGCCTCTTGCCTTGGATACTCTGTGCTGTGGGTTAGATCCAAGCACGGGTGGATTTACAGTGGCATTTAGCCCTGCAGAGCTCTACTATATAAATTAACTCATTGCCTGCCCCTGCTGGTCAGTGTTCCAGCTGCTGCATGGAGGAGCAGGGGAGGCAGCAAAGTGTCTCCTTGTCTGTTGAAAAGGGCTGCTGTGAACCAGCATCTGCAGGCCTCCAGAAATGCTCCCTCCCTTTGGTGCCTTTTTCCTTCTTGGGGGAGGCAGGTTCATTGACTGAAGAAGCTTTGTGGCAGCCTGGAGCTGGGCTGCTGCAGGGAGGGGGTTGCCTGGCACTGGGCTGTGCCATGCAGGCTGTCTCTCTTAAATCTCTGCCCTGTTAAATGGGATTGGCTTGTTTGTGGCAGGCAAAATGCCCTTCCAGCACATGGGCATTAGTGTACGTGGGTGAAGCTGCCAAGACATCATTGCTGATCATTAAGTGTGTTTATAAAGGCAAGGCCAGAAGCTGGGAGGGCCCCACTGATCCAGTCCTGCTGCTGTAGCTGAGCCAGTGGTGGGAGGATGCAGCAGAGTAATTCTGCTCCCAAGTACCTTAACTTTTAAACCAAAAAGGCCTGATGCAGGCCAGGTGCAAGGACTGGCTGTGCACCTTGATGGATGCAGCATGGTGATGATGGAGATTTGTGCTCTCTGGGCAGGGGGATCAGGTCCCCTCCTTGGGCTGGGTGCTTTGCCCCCAGGGTGGCAGAGCTGCTACTTGCTCTGGGGTGAGGGACAGGGCTGGGGCCAGAACGGTCCTGCTGGTACCTGCTCATGCACAGAGCTGTGCAATGGCACAGGGAGCTGCCTGCCCTTGGGCAGGGTGCAGGCAGGGGCTGGGCTTTTGACAGGAGCAGCCTTTGCAGAGTAATCCTTCCTCTAGCATGAACTCCACTGCAGGCTGAATTGTTATCAGAACAATTTTACTATTTTAAAAAGTCCTCTAAATCTACTGCAAGAGACTCATCGCTTTGCACCGCTGGAGAGAGGCCAGGGCACACCAGGGGCCTCAGCCCCCAGGTTCAGGGTCTCTGGGTGAGCAGCGAGCAGTGGCTTGTGGGGGATTCCAGTGGGGCTGCTCTGCACAGCCCCCACTCTGGGGAGGGGGATGCAGGCATGGTGGTCAGTTCACTGGCTGTTGTCACATCCCTGTTGACATCTGCTGACATGAGCAATGTGCTCTGCGATGGGCACAGCTCGTGTGGGTGGGAAAGCTCTGAAGGGAACCAGCACCTGCGCTCAGAAGTTCGTAAGTCTCTTTTGGTTTCAGCACTCCTTTGACTCAGACAAAAGCCAGAGCAATTAGATGTGGTGATTCTGCAGAAGAAAAACAACCTTGGCAAGAGCAAAACCCGTTGCTGCCATCCTGCCCCTGGGTTTTCTGAAGGGACTAGAGGCTGGGGGTTTGGGGAAGATGGGAAGGAGCCTCTGAAACAAAACCATGTGGCCTCAGCAGTCATTCCCCATGGTGTTTTACTGTATTGTGGTGTTCTCCCAGCCCCAGCTGAGGTTGGAATTAGCTGTGGGCACAGGAGAGGAAAACAGCAAATGCAGCTTTGCCTCCTTGGTGGAGGAAAGCCTTGTCTGGAAAAATAACTTGGCTTCAAGTCAAAGCTGCCACTTCAACTTTTGGGGACTATTAGTAGAAGCTGAGTAAACATTCATTCCCCTTCCCCTCTAAGCCATTATTTTCTAGTTTGTTTGGATACCAGCCAGCAGCAGAAGTGCTTAGAATACTGCAAGGTAAGAAGCTGGGTTTCCAGCACTGTCAGCAGCAGAAGGCAGTAAGAAGCCATGTCTGAGGAACATCTACTCTAGCAAAACTGATCGCCTGGCTAGGCTGCTACAAAGCTGTTACTTAAGAGCAGTGTTGGTTGCTTTGCTGGACTTGTGGCACATGCAGTGGAAGAACTGCTGTTCCTCTTAGGGCTGAATACTAAATGGAAAACAGTTTTATGGAAAGGACTCTGCGACCATTTATTTTTTTTTTTTTTCCTTCTAATGATAATTTCCAGATTTCCCAGGCTCTGCTTTCCTGGGTGTGGTCTGGGTGGCCTGCTTAGGAATGGATTGTTGTAGCAGTTTAAAATAATTGTGCCTGGGCTCTTTGCCAGTCAGAGTAAAATAATCCTTTGGTAATAATACTTCGGTAAAGAACATGGGTGTTTATGGGAACCTGCTGATGGTGCATCCCCTGGAGCCCAGAGTGCATGCAGAATCCCTGCTGAGCTCCTGCAGAGCATTGGCCATTATGAGAGAAGGGACAAGTGTCCTGCTGTCCTCAAGGGGACATGGCTGCACTTGGAGCAGTAGTGGCTGTGACATAGGGTAGCAGGGAGGAGCCTTTAGCCATGCAGAGATCCTCTGCCTGCCCTGTGTGTTGTGCATACCAAGTGCAAAGTAGTTTCTTACCTCATTCAATAATGGGAAGAAAAAGGGCTTGTGTCCAGCTGTGCCTGGGGTTGGAAATCAAATGCTCCTCTGGCGAGCAGGCAGCGTGGCTCTGTGCTCAGTGTCTGTGAGTGATGGATGGTACTCAGAAGGTGTTGCAACCCATCACATGCCTGAATCGTGACAACAAAGGGTTTCTTCTTCCATGCCTGTCTTCTATGCTCTGGCAGCATTTACACACGCCATTCCTGAGGCTGAGCTCATTCCTGCTGGAATAACTTATAAAGCATCAGTGTATCATAGGGATTAAAACTTCCTCTGCAGCCTTAAAAGGAAGGAGCCAAAGGCAGGATACACAAACTGATGAAAATTACTGATTTTGTTCACTATTTTTACCAATTTTTTTTTCCAGAATATAATTAGATCTGGGTAATTTAATAATCCTTATGTATTCTGGGTGGGGATGCAGAGCTGAAATGTAGTCAGCACTGAGTGCTTTGGAGAACCATGCTGTGGTTCTGGTGTCTAGGGACTGTTTTAGGATTGTAGCTTTAGTTGATTAGATGATTGGCAACAATGCATTGCTTTTACCTCCTTTATTTCCTATTTTTCATAGCAATTTTTCTGCAAACAATGTATTGCAAGCAGACTCTATAAACTCTAATTACTAAGGAGAGGACTTCCCAGAAATGGGGCTGGAGCAAGGTGGTCCTTCCCCATCCGTGCCTGAAGAATCAAGGGGACAGTATTTGCTGTCCTTAGAGCATCTGGGTACTGGACAAGGCTGAACATTTTTCCTGGGCAAAGTGGAATTTTTCTGTTAGTGCCTTGTGGGATGTCAGGGTCTAAATAAAGCTGCAGATCTTCTGATTTCTGTTAAAATAAATAGATAGAAAAATAAAATCAAAGTTAGATACTGGTGTTGCCCTAGACCAGGCTTGATGGTTTTGGGCAAATGGGCTGGTGAGTCCAGAATCCAGGACAAGTGACTAGTCCAACCTCATGGGATGGTAACCAAAACTGAGTTACCATTTCTTCATTTCTTTGCCCATGCTGTGTTTTGTCACTGCCACTGCTGCAAAGTGGTGTTAAATATTGCTGCTTCAGAGAGAATGGCTTGGCCTCTGCAGGGAGCAGGTAAAATATATGTTCTTCAAGACACACTTGCTGCCAGCTGCCTTCCCTGAAGGTTGGACATTTGTTATTATCCCAGGAAGGTAAAGGATGTGCTACTATATGATGTAATTCACCCTGCCAGAGGTCTCCTGCCAGAGCCATCATCCCTGCAGCATGGTGGAGGAGGGAGCACAACCCTTGGCTGTGAGTAAGCAGAGTGAACTGTCAGCCTCTTGTGGGTGGCATCAAAACAGCACAGTGTTGGCTCCATGCTGGCAAATAATACGGGCTGGCTTTGGCTGAGGTGGTGGGAGCCAGGGGTGTACCTTGATCTACCTGGCATGGCTGGGCCTTAGAGCCACCCCTGCTGTCGCTGCTTGGCATGGATGGCAGCAACTGAAAACCTTAAAGTCAGGTTTCACTGGGACAACTGTTCCCATGTATCTAAATTGCATTTTAAAGTGGGGCTTAAGTGAATAAGTAACCCGAGCAGTCTTGTTCCACAGTAATCCCCATGTCTGCTTGATTAGTGGGTAGGAGAATGATTAACTGGGAGATAATTTCCCATCATTTGAATTTCATTGTTTGTTTTTTTTGTTTGTTTTTTTGTTTGGTTGTTTTTTTCCTTTTTGTTTCTTTGGTGTTTTAGGGTTGTTTTTTTGTTTTTTTGTTTATTTTCTTAAAGTCTGGGCCTGTGGGTTATCTTGGCTCTTTGAAGGGTGAGCAGTTTCTCATGTCCTTGAGTGTAAATGCCAAACAGCTCAAGCTTGGCTGCGGCATTGGCTTTATTTGCTAAGGACTTCAGAGCATGGCTGAAGAACAGAGCAAGAAGGAAGAGGGAATACAGACAAGTAATTCTGAAACACTTTAGTATTCCTGGCGGTGCTGCTGCTATCAGCTGTTCTATCAGCTCTCACAGCCCATGCTATAATTAAGATCTGTCAACACTGATAAAAGGGAGAACATTCAGTCAACTAATTAAGTATCACTTTAATACTCTAATATTTAAATGAGGGTTCCTAAATCAGCAGAATAATAAAATGTTTTATGTGTGCTTAAATGGCAAGGGAACAGAATGTGAATATCTCAATAGCAGATTTAATTATCAATCTGCCTTGCCCCCGTGGAGCAGAGCAGATCTCAGTGCCAAGGAAGTGGGACCGGGATCCCTGACGGCTGCGGGAGGCGAGTGTGGAGGTGCAGAGCCAGCTTAAA
This sequence comes from Hemiprocne comata, assembly GCA_020745705.1. Taxonomy (NCBI): domain Eukaryota; kingdom Metazoa; phylum Chordata; class Aves; order Apodiformes; family Apodidae; genus Hemiprocne; species Hemiprocne comata. Next base: position 6,818,818 of record CM036602.1, on the reverse strand, counting down.
GCAGGTCCCAGGCTGTGGGGAGCTGGGTAACCCCAGCAGTACAGCTGGGGTGGCAAGGGCTTAAAATAAACCTGAGTATGCTCCAGAGAAAGGGAGTTGGGCTGGCTAAGCAGGGAGAGGGAAATGGCTCCTGGCACTAGAAGGACCGATGGGAGCCTTATCATCCGGGCTTACAGCCTGCAATGCTGTGCTGCTGCTCTGCGTGTGATTAGCAGTGTCAACTCCCCCAGAGCACCCGTGCCTGCCCTGCCAGTGGCCCTTTGCAGCCACTCTTCCCTCATCTCCAGAGTCTGAGATGTGCCCTGTACTGTAGTCCTGGCTGGGCCCACAGGGCTGAAGGGGCTCCACCAAGTGCCCGTGCAATCAGCCCTGCCCTGTGCCTGCAGCTATATCTGTGCTACGGGTGTATCCATGCTGCTTTGGTCTGGAATTGTCGCCAATACCAGTTTTCTGTTGTTATTTTTAGTTGATTGCTCCTTGGGTGTTAGATGGCAGGCCTTGCTCAAGGGTAAATCTGGAGGAGATGTAACCGTTGAACTGCAGCGTTGGGAGATGCTGCTTTGTCCTTTCTGAGTGTGCTGTGGCTGGCGATGGCTCTGTGTGCTGGGGAGGAGGGAGCAGCAATTTGGGAGGCTTGATCTGTGGCTCCAGATATGGGAAGAGAGCTGAGCAGGGAGAATAGTGTCTGAGCTTCACCAGGTATTAAGTTGAGCAAATGCTTTAGCTGGCCTGGCTCCAGTATTACCTTTGCTTTGTCCTTTTTGTCTTAGCTTGCAGTGAACATTTTAGAGAGCACGTTTACCGGCAGGAGTGTTCATGGGAAGGGAAATATTTGTTCAAATTAATCTCCAAGAGCACTGCAAACCTAGATATTCTAAGTATTTGCACTAGAAACTTGATGGTGACTGATGTACTCATCCTGGCAAGAAACATGAGCAGCTGAGCAGCTTATGTGTGCCATTGAAACAAGGGAAACTTGGCAGTTTTGGGGAACGGTGGTTGTAAGGAGTTGGTTGCTGCTAATTATGGCTATGGTCTGACCATGAGCTCCAACCAAGCTAGGACACTGGGTCTGGAGTTCTTTTAAGGCTTAAAGCTGTTACCAAAAATTACCTGGGATACAAAAAAGGCTTGGAAAAAATAAATTTGGAAAATCCCATTCAGTTCATGCATAATTTGCAAACACAAAAAGAGATTAAATTAATCAAGGAATGAACCATTGTAAATTATGTGTTCAGCAGTTGTAGGGAGGTGATTCATGATTATGGACCCATTTGTAATTGTGAATATCTCCCTGTGGAAGCTGTCTACTGTACAAAGTGTTAGGTATCTGAAATTGACTGAAAAAGTGCATTTTATTTTTTTAATATTGCAGTGACTCCAAAACACCTTAGTCAAGATTGCAGCCTTCTTGTATTGCACTTTCAGATGTTGATGTGTGAAAGAACACTTGGACCAAAGAGCTGTCAGAAAATACTATGACTTCCATTTTACAACAGGGCTACAGAAGTATGAAATTACTTGCCCAAGATCAATTAAAGTCTGTAGCAAACTTTGGGAAAGAAGCAAAGTTGGCTTAGTCCAAGTCAAATGCTTTGGTTTGCATGACAGTCCCAGAGCAGGATTTATCGTTGGTTCATGTAAACATTATGTATTCCTGCTATAGAAACCTCACCTGTGCAAAATTGAGAATTTTATCTGAATGCTTGAATTTTGAGGAGGTGGTGTGAAATCCAGTGTAATTTGCCCTCTGTGTAGTAAATGGAGTGTGGGCTCACCCACAAAAGGCAGCTCAGCTGTCAGGTAAGTTTGTGACGTTGGGCTGGATGAAGTTAGGATGCCCTGCTGCATCTCACCTGGGAGTTAGGCACAGGGCAAACATAGAAATTATTTTGAATTGAGCAGATAAGGAGAAGGCCTCTCTGGAAGAGAAATGCCACAGAGAATTCACAGTTCAGCACTGCTGTGCAGCTCCAGGGTTATTATCCTTTCTTCTTCTCCTAATTGCTTCATGCCACGATTGTTGAGTGGGTGAGCTATGACTGCTGTTACTGTGTGATTCTGGCACTGGTGCTTCATAGCAGATGATGTTCTGTCCGTGCTGCCCAAGTGGTTCTGTCCTGAGCATGCCACTCAGTAAGTGGAGTGGGATGACCAGCAAAAGCATGGGATTATTTGTTTTAAAATAGAGAAATGTGGCAATTTCATACCCTGCGGTTCCTTCCTGACAACTCATCCTCCTGCATCACGTTGCAGTGAGTGACAGCAACCAGAGGCTATTCATAAGGGTGATATCTCAGCATGTAATAATCATAATTACATGAAATAATAACTATCTAAAGGGCAGCACAGTGAGTGACAAGGCAGAGAATATACCTTGACACCTGCCAAAGATGTACTAAACACACAGAGAAATTTTCTCCAGGATCCTGTCACTTTGTCAACTAACAGAACCAGCCAGAGTTAATAAAATTACTCCAACTAAGTCAAGCAGGGTTTTTTCCATTGCTGTCAGAGGCTCACTGCTGTAACACAGGTTCACAGAGGAGTTTGATCTAGGTCTGGCAATGCTTTGTTGTTACTATTTTTGGCTGTAATTAATTGGAGCAGTTCCTCTGCATGGTGTTTAATCTTGTAATTATTAGTGATAATGATAATAATTGATAAAGTAGAGGTGGCAGCAGACTTTGGGGACCTGGTTATGAAAACCCTGGAAAGGTTTGACATTTTCTTTGCTGCCATTCCTTCTAATGTTTAATTCTGCCTGGGTGTAAGGGCTGGAGTCTAGAGCAAGAAGTACCATGTGGCAGCTGATAGCACTTACAGTTTTAGTCCTGATATGCAGCAGCAAGTGATCATGTACTATGCAGTGTCTAATCCTTTCTGTGAAGCAAACATGGAAATTGTTTGGACAGACCTCCTTCCTGAGAAAAAATGGTTATGGAAAAATAGGAAAGGGTGTGTGTGGGGGTAGATAACGTGTGTGGATGAAAGATGGACCACTAAAACTAGAGTTAAGGGTATCGTGTGTCCCACAGGACGTGACCCACAGGTCATCTGCAAGTTATCCCAATCTCCCTTAAAATGAAACAAAAACTGTTTACTGAGGGCTAGAGCTTTGTGGGTGAGTGCTGGATTTGCTGCCCAGAGGTCCCTGGCTTGTGTTGTGGGTTCAGTGTGGATATTCCCTAATGTCCTCAGAATCTAACAGTGGGACTGAAGATGCAGGGCTGTTTTTTCCATGGCTCCTTATGATTAGATTATCTGCATTTTGGGTCCTTTTAGCGCTGTTTTCTGTCACTTTAAAAATTCACTCAGGGCAATTAAAAGTGGTGGTAGGACTTTTTGCTCTACATGGTTGTGAGATATGGTGTTTGAAGATGGCATGTTATATTCCCTGATATGGTTCCTCACTTCCTGGGGCTCCTGTGCCTCCACCTGATTGGCTTGGATTTAGGTAGGAAGGAGGAGAGCACTGTGCCAGTGCACCACAAACACAGAGGTGCCTGTGGCCCTGAATAAGGGTGTTAGACATTGTGGCTGTAAAATAACACACAGGATGAAGTTCACACAAGGGGTTTGTTTGTACTCCTGGCTGGATGCACCAGTGGTTTCTATGGGAATGGGAAGGGCTGCACAGTAGGACTCTGCTCCTACTGCACATGACAGAGAGCTAATGGGGAGGGCTGCAGCCTCCTGAAGCCCTCGTTAATCCAACCCCCTGCTGGCTCCTCAGCCTCCATACCATGTCCTGCTCCAGGCAGGAGCAGCTTGCAGGCAGGTCATGGATTGTGTCGCGAGAGTTGCAATTTTTAGGAAACAAATGCACGTTTCCGTTGTAGCCATGGAATAAAAATAAATTTTCTCTGCAGCCTTCCAGTGATTATTCTTCTGGAGGGTGCAGGTGAGGAGGGCTTATTTATTTTTATGCCCATAATGAAGCTGTTGTAGGGGAAAGCAGAACTGCAAGTGGAGTTTGCTTCTTTATCTCTGGGTCTCCCTCCTGTGTGGCTGCACAGAAAAGGCAGGGCAGAAGGCAGGTGAATTCAGTGTTGGCTGCTGTGTGCTGGTGGAAGTTGTGTCCCCTCTTGAGAGGCTGACAGCCAAGTTCTACTCCTGGGACACACTCTTGCAGGCATTCCCAGGCCTGTAGCATGACCTGCCCCATGCTTGGTTTTGCAGTGAAAGCAACCCAGAGGGAAGAAGTGGTCGTAGGTGGCCATGTGCTGGGCCATTCTGGTAACCCTTCTAGTAATTCAGTGGCTGTGCACCTCCCTTTGGCTGCCTTTGGAGCTTTTAAAGGACAGTGTAAAATTCACCTCACTTCTCCCTTCCTTGCAGCTGCACTCCATGGGCTGATGTGCTTTGGAAAAGTGGGTGTTTTGTCTATCCGCTTGCCCAGGCTGGGCTTCTTGGCAGGGTTGGGGTGATGGCACAGCACCCATCCATGTCCAGCAGCCCTCCTAGCAGCAGAGAGCTGCACCCCAGGTTTCCCCAGAGAGCCCTGGGGAGGTCTCAGGCGTAGCGACCCACAGTGTCAAGTTACAACAAAACCTCAATTATCCCAGCATTTGCCGGTGGGCAGAGATTTCTGGAAGTGTGTGGGTTTCCCAGGAGCTGCTGAGTGCCATCTGCTGGGCGAGGGGCTTTGCTCCGGGGGCTGTGCTTTTTTTCTGGGAAAGCATCCACGGGGAGATGGAGAGATTGGCAGGGAGAGGCCGAGGGCTGTTAATAATACAGTAGGTGAGAGAAAGCAGAGGATAAAACATGCCAAAAATTGCATTCAGACAACAAAGATGACAGTTATTTTGATTTGTAAATGTCTACCTAGTTGGAAAAGCTGCCATAAATAATACCCAGCTGTCAGCCTACCCTGATCCATGGCTGTGCTGAGCAGGGCTGTGCTCAGGCATGGTACTGATGGCAGGCTATATTTTTCACAGTGTATGTACAGGAGAAACACACACTCTTCTCACACATGTTTGTCACTGGCAAATCCCTGCTGCACATGCACTCTGTCATTACTGTGTTCAGCCACTTGAGTCTTCCTTCAGAGACAGAGGGTTGTTGAATTATTATTATTTTTAATGATTTCCCTTCTTGTCCCTCAGCTAAGGCTGGAAAATCCCTTATCCCACAGATCTGTTTTTGTTGTAACACAAATTGGCTGTTGATTTTGGGTTGGCTGTAGCAGCCAGGGGCAGTGTTAGGTTTAGGTGGCAATCCCTGGGTAGCCCAGTAATGCACCGTGCTGCAGGTTTCATCTCCCCAGGCTGGGAAAGCACATAAACCCGAGCCATTTCCAGGAAGATTCTTGACTGTTGCCAAGATTTCACCTGTTTTGTGGATAAACAGAGCACTTAAATCTTTAGGGCTATCAATATTTATAGATTTATCTCTTTGAAGGCCAAGAGGGAGCGTTTATCTTTATCCACTCTGCCCTCCTGCATCAGCCCATCTGCAGCCCAGCCCCTCAGCCAGTGCCTGCAGGCACTGCAAACAAAATGGCACCTGCTGTTGATCCTGACTCCAGCTCAGGGCACAGGGATCAGATTCTTGATTGGAGCAGGAACTAGCAATAAGGGCAGGTGTTTTCTTGGTGGGATTTGTCTGAAGATAAGGTGTCTACTAGCCTGTGATGTGATGCAGGCAAGCTGCCTCCTTGCAGGAGCGTCTCCCACATCAGCACAATATCAAACACTGCTCTGAACATTTCAAACTTTTTTCCCAAAGAGTAGTAACAACCTGCAGGCAAAGCAAAGCTGCTGCCTTGTGAGGACCCCCTCGATTCTTTCCTCAGTCCATTCCAACACCTTGCATTGGCTTTCCACTCAGTTTGGGGCTGAAGAACATGTCCAAACTCCTGCTTCTCTTGCAGGAGAGCCACAATGCAGCCACTGCTGCTCTAGGCTTTGGTTTTCTCTTGCCACCTGGACTTTCTCTTTGTTTGTTTGCTTGGGTTGTTGTTTTTTTAAAATATGGTCCTGTGGTAGTGAGCTTTCAGAGTGGTAGTCATCTCTTCTTGGCATTTGTTGGTGGCACATGCTGGGGCTGCTATATCTCTACAACACACACAGTCAAATCATGTGTGCTGTGTTAAAGGGCAGTTTCAGGTTCTTCTAGTTGTTGTGCTGTCCAACAATATCAACTGGTTCCTGAAACTGACTCCTGAAGGCACTGAGCAGTGAGCTGGATTTATGGTCAGGTAATTGAATGATGAGTGAGGAGGATTTTTGCTTTTCCTGATCAGCTCTGAAAATGGCTGAGAAAAAAGTCCAGCACCCCAAGAGAGTCACCTTAGCTCAGCTGTGTCCTGTGTTTGAAAATCCCATACATAAATAGCTGAAAAGTCCCCTGAAAATTTGGGAAACACTTGGGAGCAACCCTAGATGGATTTATAGCTACCCATCAAGAATCATATGAAATTCGTGGCTGTGTGTGGCTTTGCCTGGGTATTTGACTGAATTTTGCTTTGTAGTCTGGGCTCAGACAGATTTGCAAGAGAAGTCAGGGGGAGACAGTCTGCAGCTTGAGCTGACCACAATGTTCATGCACCCTGGGGAAGCAAAGCTGCTGGGTGTTTTGCACAGCTGTGACCTCCAGGCTAATAAGGAAATTGCCCGGTTAAAGATGCCCAAATCTTCTAACAGTCCTTTCTTCCAAGGTGCAAACCACTACCAGTAAATGCCACATCTGAAAAGACAGTTTGCACTGGAGTTGACTGTCATGCACTGTTTTGGCTGGCCAGCCTTCCTGGGATTGCAAAGCACGGTTTGCTGTTAAATCAAAGTGCCTTTTTATTTTCTTGACTCTGTGATTGATATGTCTCATCATGTCACAGAACTATATATAGCTTCTCCCTGCTGGGAGGCGTAGTGGCTGCTCCCGGCTGTGTCACCTCAGGTCAGATTAATTAACCCTGACATCATCCATTTTCACGGACAGGGATCCCATTCCCTGCTGCTTGTAAACAAAAGCTGCTTCCAGAGCACAAGCGGGCAGGAGGCACTGGGGAGCCTGTGTAAACACCCTCGGTTTGCACCAAGCCAAGGCATTTCCAGTGCCTCCTAAAAAGAGCAGAAGCCAAGTTTTCATCTCCTTGTTTTTCTTAGGGCTTAGCAAGGAACCAGTAAGTTTGCAGCAGCTCTGATTACAAACATTTGCTCTTTTCTTTTGCCCCCCGATGGCGTTGGCTTGGTGACAGTGTTTATCCAGTGTCAGGGCTCCAGCCCTTCAACAGCTCTGGGCTATTGTCTCCGAGGCCAAGTTGCTCCAGTGCCTCCTCGGAATAGCAAGGCTGGGGTTTCCTTTGGAGGGGCTGTTTTAGTTACAATGTCGGGGGGGAATTGGGAGTGAGGGACCAGAAGCAGGCAGTCAGCAAAGGGTCCAACCACCAGCTCTGAAAGGCTGTTAATTGCTTTCCCTACCTTCCACAGGGTTTAAGGCCACAGGAGCAAAGACAAGCAGCTGCTCCAGCTCTGTGATACCCATTTGCTGTTAGGAACTCTCCAGTGCAGCCGGAGTCTGCAGCATTGCTGCTGTGTTATGTTTTCCTGGTTTAGTATTTTTCTAACTTGTGCTGCTCATCTGGCCTGGCATTGAATGGCCTCTTTTGAGAGCAAAAGAAAATCTGTGCAGTGACAGGGGGGAAACACTTTCAAATACCAACTTCAGGTGAGAGTTGTTCTTGTGTGTAAGTACCTAGGAAGGGCATTTCCTTTCCCTCTATTTCCCCTTTCTACCCCTGTCCCAGATTCTCATTTCCCTGCTGTCTTTCCCAAGCTAACAGCCTTGTATCCCTCTACCCCAACTCGCTGGCCAGGAACACCCTGTTCTCTTGCAGAGCCCAGAGTGCCATGAGCTCTGGTGTGTTGGTGCTCGGTGCTGCCCAGCAGAAGCTGGAGAGAACCTGCAGCTGGAGCTGGGAGCACTGGTGGGGACCTGTGTGTCAGCACTTGCCCTGAAGAACGTGTCTTTGAGCTGGGGGAAAGTCTGGATAGATTTTTCAGGGTCCTGCTGTGACCTACTAAGACTTGAAGTGACTTAAAGTCTCTGCAAAATACCTCATTTTTTTTGGATGGTGCTTTCATCCTGTCAGTCCTACAGCAACCTGTGAGCTGGTGATGACTGAGAGAGGGGGGATTTCTTGCAGTCTAGCCTATATTTTCATCGTCTCAAAGCCAGTTGTTTTTTTTTCCTCTTGATTCCTATAGGACTGATTTTCATGTTATGGCTGAGCTTTTGTGTGTGATGTCCCATATTTCTCCTTAGCTTTTTATAACTTAATTTTCACCAATGATTCTGGAACTGAACATATGGATACAAGGGAGCAAACCCAGTTCTCTGTCTTTAGGGCCCTGCACTTAACTTTAGCCCTTTCAAAAGAGCCCCTGCCTGTGGTAAGAATGAAAATGCAGTGTTCTCTTTCACTGCTTTGTGTTTGCTGCATTCTGAGACCTCAGTCTAAGACCCCTTCATGCTGCTCTAATCAGAGAAGAAGCCAAAAAGGGCTTAAAAATGAATGTACGACATGTATTCACACTCCTTCTTTTCCTCTTTTGCATGAAGGCTTTTCTGAGCCCAGTCCTTTGCAAACTGATGCATTGAAACCTGCACAAGACAAACTTGAAAGGCTGTTTGGCTTCAGGTTTGGCTCTCCTCCATTCCTTCCCTGTGTTTTTTTTTTCATCCCTGTCATGTTGATGTCATTGCTGCCAAGAGCTGGCAACTGAGACAGCAGTGAGTCAGTGGGAGTGGGAGGCAGTGGGGCTGAGATGTGCTTGGTAGGTTCCTCCTGAAGTTAAGGATCTGCCAGTGCCTCTGCAGGATGGCTCTGAGGTCAGCCCTGTGATTAGTGATGGTGATGATGATAATTTCCCAGGACAACAACTGGAAAGGCTCTATGTGGGTCTGGTGATGCAGATTGTGTGAGGAAGAAGCAGGTTGGTGGTGGGGACAGGAGGGATGCAGCAAAGAAAGCATGACAGACATGCTTCTGGAGGGAGAGCATCCAGCTGCAGTGCCACCTGCCCCGAGCATCCTGTGTGCCAGCAGGTTTTGAATGGGTTTTGATCTCTAGGGAGAATGGGCCAGATACCCAAGGTCCCAGCAAAACTTGCCCTGCAGCAAGCCTTTGACACATGTTAAAAAGTTAGACTGAGAGTGTTTTAAAAAGTTCAGGCAGGTGGAGCTGGGATTTAGGTGATCTGGGTCAGTTTGTTGGCTCAGCCCTGCCTTGCCTAGGGGACCTTGGGACAGCTCCAGCAGCTGACCCTGCTGCTGGCATTTCTGAGCTTTGGCTTGAGACTTTCAAAAATAACCACTGTTGTTTGTTCTTTTTATTTGGAGCAAAAGTGTTTCCATTTTCTTAGAAAATGCTACGGAAGGATGGCAGGGGAAGTGAGCAGGAGAGATTAAATCTACTCATGGGCTGGATCAGAGTACAAGATTTTTGTCTCCCACTGTGCTACCAGCTGTATAAGATGAAAATGTCAGGAATCCTGCAGCAGGCAATTACAGTCCAATGGCAGGCTGCTCACTTCCTCACCTCGGGTATCTTGGTTTATATCCTGAAACAAGGAGTCTTTCTCCCAAAGCTCTTTGCCTTATGCTTTCTTGTTAAAAGCCTCAACTGCCTTTGTGTTTCTCAGTATGACCCTTGGAAAAGCTGGGGACAGTGGGAAGAGGGAGAGAGCTTAGCATTGGTATTGTGCTGGCCCCTTGGAGAAAACGGGCTTGCTGGAAGCATAGAGCATTCCCCGTGTTGTGCCTCATGAACATCTCCCTTCTCAAACTGTTGCACGCAAGATTTATTTCTCCAGCCTCCACAGTACACACTAGGTCTGTGTTTTTCTGGCTGGAATATCATTCTGCTACTTCATACCCATATTTTGTGATCTTCCTTTTTCTTTTATTTCTCTTTGCAACACTTTTCATTCTGGACTTACCTGAACTTAATTCATGTGCCATTTGCTTTGTGCTCTACTTTCAGCACATTAATCAAAAGAATTTAAGTTGTATTAGGCTTCAGACTAATCCCTGTAGTATCCCATGAGCATCTCCCTTCAAGCTGATGCATTTCTGGTCCTTATTTTTCCTTTGTTCATTATGCTTAAGGCACCGTTGAACAGGGAGGGAGGTGTGTGTAGCTGAGCCAAATTGGAAGCTGATGAGAAATAAAAAATAGCTCTACACCTGTGAAATGAGGAGTAGGGTAAAATAGCATAATATGAAAACAGCTGTGAGGAGAGGGGGTGGCTCATGCTAATGCCAGTAGGTACTGAAGGCATCAATCCAGCACAGCTCAGATGCTGTCATCGTTGGATTAAGTGGGTCCTGTCCCTTGCTGGCTGGCTGCAGATCGACGTGGTCGCACAGAACCGGTGGGACAGAGGGCGCTGTACCAGCGCCAGGGCAAGGTGTGGGACCCCACCGCTGCCGGGTCCCTGCTGTGTGGCCTTGGCAAACGGGTGTGCACCCCTGATTGCCCAGCTGCGGGGAGCTGGGGGACTCTGACACCAGTAAAAATTGTTGCTGAGAGAGGTGTGGAGCGTGTACAACTGCTGTACCAGGGTGAGGACTGACAATAACTGAAGGTTCATTAGCAGTTGCCTCTGACAGCAGATGTACTTACTGTATGGTCTACACAGTGCCAGAACTTTGCAGATGGTTTCCTAACAGAACTTGTAGCAGAGAGCTGTCTCTGAAATGCCTTGATACTGATGAGCAGAGGCCTGGCTAATGGCCATTAATGCTTGCCCTAGAAACACCATGACTAGTCTGGCCAGTGCCCCTGTGGCAGCAGAGGTGACCAGCTGTCTCCATCTCTCTGACATCACCCTCTCGTCAGTAAGACATCAGCTTTTGTGTTCCTCCATGGTCTGGGTAGGGGATTTGGCACCAGATGGGGGAGGGGAGGTGACACATTGCTGTCCCCCTGCTCCTCGGGGGCTGGGTCTCCTCAGTACCACCTCTCCTCACCCCTGCTGCCAGCACAAGTTATGAACTGCTGTGACTGTGGGTTTTGCTCCTGAGCCAGGGGAAAGCAGGGAATGGATGAGCCTGTGTCGCCATGAGACCTGAATGCAGAGAGGTGTGTTTGTCAGTCAGTGTGTTTTCTTTATTTTTTCAATGTACTTTGCTGAAGAACTATTATACATAATTGGTTCTGGATTACTGCACAAGCTGTGTTCAGATAGCACTTGTCACCTTGGGAATAGCTAATGATACAGAACAAGCCAGAGCAGCATGCTTGGGCTGAAGGGCTTTATGTGCGTGTATGTTTTGTCTTCTTTTTGTTTTTAAATGTGTCTTGAAGAATAAAAATACACACATACTTTAAGCAAGCACTTCCTTGCACAGATCTGTTTTGTTTAAAAACATCAAGTGTGTTCCTTTAGCAGATCAACACTATTGTGTTGCTCTTCTGAGGCAGTGCCAGTTATGTTTATTTTTTTAGCTGAAATTATTTCCTCAACAGATTTGCTTTTGAAAGGACACTTCTTTGTGTGTATCTTATTCAAACCTAAACTCATCTAGCTACTGCCCTGCACTTTGGATAGATACCTTGCAGATAGGGAACAACACTTTATTATTGGAAAGCAAATGCTTACATCGAAGCCATCTCAGAAGTACATCAAAATCTGTATGAAATGGACTTCCAAGCAAATGAACTCTAAAATCCTGGGTTTGATTATCTCAGAGAATCCCTGCTGAAACTAATAAAGCAGCATCATGCAAAAGATATTCGAGGTTCAATATTACCCAGCATTAATTATTGTTATCACTTTGCTAGTGGTTGCAGCCCTGCAATTTAGCTTTCCAGCAGAAAAGAAAGGTATTGAAACAAAACTAGAAAATAAAGCTTGATATTAACATATCAGACCTGAAACAAAAGCTGTTGAGGTGTACTGTGGCTCCTTCCCCAAACCACAGCCTAGCATGCTTCTGCTTTAAGAAACTGGCTTTAAAACTATCCATGCCAGAGAGAAAACTTTGCTGCTGCTTCTCTTGGAGAACCTTTTCTTGGACTGCTGAGGGCACAGAGAGGTCAAGGGGGGCTGGCCAGGGGAAAGCCCGAGGTGTCTTTTCAAGTCTACCATGTGCTCTCCAGAGAATGCAACTTGGATGAATTTGTACAACAGTGACATCTGGTGATACCCACCAATAGTTAGTGTTTCTATCTGTTTTTATAAGAGGGTGGGGTTCAAGTCTGCAAATTCCTTATTACTTGAGAAACAAGTTGGGCTGGGTCTGCTGGAATTGCTCTTGGCAGCCAGTTTGTTCTGTGTGGTTTGGGTCTGGGGATGCTACAATGTGCTGATGTTCTGTGGGCAAAGGCTGGATGCAGAGGGATGTCACCGGCAGGGAGGGATGCTGTGCTGCTGTGTGTGGAGTGGGTTGGGTGACAAGCTGCCCTGTGCTACTTGAGTGAGAAGGGGAATAAATCTCTGTGACTCCTCTTGAGCCCCTCTCACATCTCATTAATCCATCCTGAGGGGCAGGAAATGTAATCCCTGCTGGAAGCATGTTATTCTCATTGCAGACCTCAAGTCTTGGTAGGCCTTACTTCTACCCAAACTGGCTCAGCCTTTCTAATAATTAAGGGGAAACTGTTTAAATTAAATGGAAAGTGCTCTTTATTGATGAGGAACATTTTGAAGATCTCTCTGTCGGAGCTTCAACATCAAATAGCAAAATATTACTGGCGGGTGTATGGTTAAAGCTGCAGTTTATTCCTTGTGGGTCCTTCTGTCATCAGGAGAACTGACATGGGCATGTTGTCTGCTGACCACAGCCTCCTTGCAGTGAAAGAGAGAGAAAGAACCACTTCTGATCTCTCCTCTTCTCCCTTCCTGAATGTCCCATAGGAGGTGATAATGTACCTTTCCTCTTTCCTTATTAAATAACAGTCTCTCTCTGTCTTGCTGCTTAGTTTGCACTTGGCGATGAGATCTGGGGGAAAAGGGCACGTTTCCACTAACTGGTGGTGGGGGATGTTTGCTGATGTCTCTGTCATCTGGAGGTCTATGTGCCATAGGTTTGTATGCTGCCTGTTTTTTCCCCTTCCTCCCCAGTATTAATGCAAATTAAAGCAATTCAGAAAAAGAGGTTTCCGCAGGTTAATTCAGGTACGTGGAGTGTTAGAAAGAAATCAGGTTATTCCCCCTTCCAGGGATAATAAGTGGCCTTAGGCCAAAATTCTGGCAGTGCATCTAGACCACCTCCCAGGATCAGTGCTTACATGAACACTTGGTGCCTGCTGTTATGTCTCTTAAAAAAAGAGAGAGCTGTGCTCCTGAGGGCAGGGACTGGGTACTCTCCTGTACTGCATTGAGCATATAAATGATGTTTAACAAAGAACTAATAAGAAAAATGATGCTTTGAATGTGCAAACATGGGGGACAGAGGGAGAGGCGTGTAATGAGGCTGAATTTGATTTCTTTAATATTAGATGTTATACATGCACAATAAGCAGAGTCAGTGGGATTATTCCATACTCATTTCTTTCCAAAGGGTAGAATATGAACTAAATCACCCCTTGGAGAGTACTAGTGAGATAATGTTTTCACACTGTTACTCAGATGCTACACCACTGCATTTTTTCTTCTCCCTGGTAATATAAAACCAGAAACAACAATCCAAGGTAATACCTGGTGTGCTGCCCAAGGAGTTTGCTTTCAGTTCTAGAAACTTTGCTGCTGCTGTATGTTCATCCTGGTTCTCTTATGGCAATCTGCACATCTGCACTGTTTCTTTGGTTCGTGTGTGCCTGGAGTTTCTGCTGTGATGCCATTTTACCTCTTCACAAAATACCAGTTAATAGTGCAAAGGTGAAGGTTTTGATGTATTAAAAAGCAGATAAACCCCATGGTCTCAAGAACAGGGAGACAAGATATCCCTGAGATAAAAATCATGGCACGCATCCATACGGGTGAATAAATGGTTTGAGAAACCTATTGAGAAACCAGAAGTATGCACCATGTTCAACACTTGAGTTTTTAAGAGACAGTTTATTCAGATTTGGTAAAATGATTCTGTGCTTGTCAGACCACATCAATTTAATCTGGTGAGTATTAACATACTAAAAAAATCACCCTTTTTTGTGAAGAGAGGCACATATGGCTGGAAAACAAGTATAGTGATGGGAGGACTCCCCATAGGGATTCTCTGTAGAGATATTCCAGTGTTTTTTCTGCAAGGACTAGAAACATTCAGGCTTGCTATGGGGAAGATGGGAAGAAAATAGATGCGGCCTCTTTCCACAAACTGCTCATTTATCTCAAGTCTGTCCTGCTACGTGCTCTTGAGCATTCCTTTCCACCCCAGTTTATCTCACAGAGTCCAGCTCAGCCTTTCAGGGCTGCCCCAAAATGCTCACAGCCTCTTGCACTGGGGCTTCTCTACCATCTGTAGCACCAAGGGACTGTGACTTGTTCTCCACTTATAATCCTTTTACCTGGTTTTCCTCAGGAGTCTCCAGAAGCTGCTCCTGGGAAGCTGGGCCTGTCCCACAGCCTGTGCCTCCCCATATTTCATCTCCCTAAACCCGCAGCTATGTTGGAAACCAAAAGTTCCCTTGTAGTCCCTCAGGGATCTTTATTGACTTTTATGGTCTTTAAAAGACCTCTGCATGGATTTGTAATCATTCTACGTGTACACCGAGCAACACTAACATAACTGGTAATTAATTTGTTTTAATTGTTTTTATATAATCCCCGCGAGCGACCTCATGTTTTGTTTTGCATCTGTTATGTTTCTGACTCAAATTTTAATGCCTTAATGGGAACAGTGCCAACTGCTGTTACACTGAGCTATGAGCAATCTCCTGGCACCCTTCCAGTCCTTTATTGTGGAACTAAGTATACGGCACTGTAATTTAACTAGCAAAATGTGGCAAATCACTATTATTAATAACAATAAATCTATTTCTGCAGGTTGACAGCATTAAAATAACAAATTACTCTGCAAAGAAAGCTGGTGATTTTGGGTGCTTTCCACTGCGATCATGCAGAAGTGTAATATCCATTATTAAGAGCCTTTTGGTGTCTGACGAAGGAGCTGTTTGCACATGACAATGCATCATGGCACTTACTACAGGGGAGGACACAGAGGCCTTGACCATGGCTATTTCAGTAATTCATCATTTCAGTTTAAATGTTAAGGGCAGGATGGGGCATGTTACGGGAAATTGTCTGTCTCCCCCTGCTTCCCATTCTCCCCTTTTCAATAATAGTGTCTCATCCAGTTAGTCAAATCTTAATGCCCAAAATCTTAATTACTCCTCCTCTCTTCCCTTTGCTCTCTGTTGCTCTCTTGCAGTGTGTGAGTCCCCTGGGGTTTAGCTGAGTGCTTGATTTGTGCAAGACTTCAACCACAAGAGCAATGCCCACCAGACACTCATATTTTTAAAAGATTTAGCTGCTGAACTCCTACAGACTGCCACTGGATTGCAGCAGCCCAGCCCAGCAAAAAGACCAAGCCAAAATCACAGGCTTAAAATTACCTCCAGGCTGAAGTCTCTGGGGGAATTCACATGCTGCATGTGGAGATTTTCCTGAAGCTCTTGGAGCAATGCACATCCAATCCCCCTTAGGGGAAACCTAGTAACCCTAGTTGGTGTAGCCCATGTATGGGGTAACCCTAATTTTCTACAGCCTAATTGAGAAAGCCACATCAACCCCTTCCCATCTGAGCAGCTGTAACACATTGTGATTGGGAGGGGGATGAAACGTGTGCCCCAGCCCTTCAGGGTGAGGGTGGTGAGATGTGGGCTGAGGTGTGGTGAGAGGCAGGTAATTGAGGTTACAGTAGGGAACTGGTGACTCAATGGGACTTGGGGCTTGACTGACTTAACTGCTTATTTCCTTTGTTTCCATGCTTCATGTTGGTGGGATAGGCATTCCAGTGAGCTTAAATGGGAGTTAAAATAAGGAAAAGAGAATACTGGAATATCTGCCTCATAAGTTGCAGGCACAAAAACATTCATGTCTGTGAAGTGACTGTTTTTCTAAGAATTTATAATACACCCAGGGGCTTTACACACTTTCTGGTTGTTATTTTAGGGTAGTCCTTATCCAAACCTACTGCAGGTAATGGAGATGTTGTTACTGGTCATTGCCTCAGCTGCTTCACTTGTTCCTAGAGTGGGCAGGAAGCTTCAAGGTTTGCGAAGGGGAATGTGAGACAGGAGGGACACTGCTGTATCTGCAAGCTGCTAAGTGTGTTCCCTGGCTCTGCACAAGCTCTCCCAGCCTAAGTGGGTACATATCAGTCTGGACAGGGGTTTGAGTGGAACCAAGTGGAGACCTGCAGAGTGTCCTTGCAGTCCGTCATCTGTTGTTAGCTACTCGCCAGATGCAGAAGAGTTTGTTGGCATCAACTTCAGCGTGGGTTACTGTTAGTAACTCACAGCTCTTTAAAATACAGCCTTGGGAAGAGTAGCATATCCTTAGAAGAATGTCAAGAAGAAAGGCTGTGAGATGGCAAGGTCAGGAAGAATAAATATGTGATATAGAGATAAGTGGATGGAGAAGAATAGTAAGTGAATGGAAACAAACATTTTTGTAGGCAATGAAATTAAAAAGCCACATGGAAAGGGAGCTGGTTGATAAAACTACTAGAAGTGTCAGGCACTGGGAATCAGGGAGGAGAGTTGGTCAAGAACTTGATTACCACATGTTTGCCCCTGCACCCATCTCAATGAGTGTGGAGTCAGGGTGCTGGAAGGTCTACTTAGGTTGCTAAGAGATGTTTGAACAGAGCAGCAGTGAGTGTGAAGAAAGAGCTGAGACTCCTGTGAATCTGCGTGTTGGTGCAGCTGAAGAAGTTGCGGTGGGGTGGTTTGCAGTGGGCTGCCATGTTCCTGCTTAACTCCTTGTGTGCAAAAGAACTGGCATAGAGCTGCTGCAGCTGGGAATTGCTGGTGTTCTTGTTGGTGGTTTTCTTTATTTGTGTAGGGGGAACTGGGAAGGGGACGCTGGAAATCACTGTAACTCTTCATGCTTGTGTAAGATGGAGAAGATGGTGCTTGCAGTAGGATGGACCCTGCCTGCTTCTACATGGAAACCCACAACTGCATCTGGATGGTGGCTTGAAATCTTCCCTTGAAGAGCCCAAGCTCTCAGGCTTCTCTTGCAGTCACACCAAGGGCTTAGTCAGTTTTCTTAGAGATTAAAGCCTCTCCTAGGTAGCTGAGCGGGCTCTGCAGGGTTTAATCCATGGTGGTCTGGGCCTGAGGTGCCAGCCATGCCATGATGAGCTGTGCAGGGAGATGCAGCCCCTTGTGAGCACTAACAGTCAAACAGGGCTTTGAGCTGTTAGCCAGCCTAATCTGTGATCAGACTGTGATAATTCAAGCTTAGTGAGTTCCACACCAGCTGCTGCTCTCCGAGACAAGTGCCTACGGCTCCAAGGGACAGCAGTGTTGATTTCTCAAGGGGATTGTGGGTCCCAGTTCTCCTGAAAAAAAAAAATTCTCTGCTATTTTTGTTCTTTGCATCCCACCCTTTGCTTTCAGCAGAAGATTCTATGCCACTTTGCAAACAAGATAAAGGCACTTCACCCTTCTGAGTGCTTTTATCCTGTTGCTTTGCAAAGCAGCCAAATCCTTGGTCTGGCATGGTGGAGAGTGGTGACATCTCCAAGCCTTGCTCAGCTGTTGGAGCATTTGGTTTGGAGTGTGCCCCAGATTTGTTAGTCTTTGAAGAATCATGACAGTTTTATAGCAAGTGTTTGCAGCAAGAGCCTGGCTTTGGTGATCTATTTGATGTTCTTCTGTTTTCTCTTTTTGTTCCTTATGGCCTGTCCCTGCCATTCAGAGGCAGCTCTGGGCATGGGTGGAATAGGCAGACTTGCTAGGGGCTGCAAACCTCCTTTTCTATAAAGTCTGTAAAGCCATCAGGCAGAAGCATGTATGTAAGCACAGAGTGGGAGACATATTTCCCTTATGTTCACTCTGAACTCCAGTTTCCCACCAAGCACTTCACACTGTTTGCATGAACAATGTTCTGCAGATACGTGTATGTGATCTGTGGGGACAGGTGTAGCTGTTGACATCAGATCTCAGTTCCTTTGTCCATGGCCTCTAAGGATGTGAATGGTGAATTTATAAGCAGCACTCTCTGGTATTGCAGAGCTTCAACTTTTGGGAAGGAAGCTCATGCAAGCAGTAGGCCATATACTTGATGAGAGCTCTGCTGGCTGCAGAACATGGTTAGTTTAAACCTGATGATATTTCCACCGTTTCTGTTTTCTGCAGGAGCAGAGGTAGAGAGGAAATGTGCATTACTACAAAACTGCCTTGAACAGAAAGTTGGTAAGTCAGAAGTGGTGTAATTTATGTCTCCAAAAGACTGTTCCACAGTGATTAAACTTAAAAAAACCCAAATGAATAGTTCATATTAAAAGGCAGGGGCCAGTGATATTGGAGATGGAAAGCATTGGCTTCTGTGACTGGAACAGTTACCTGCAAATAAGCAACTCATGCTGCTGTTTGTGACAAGATAGTGAGATGTTAAAATATGCAAATTACCTAGAGCCAATTCCAAGTGCTAAGAACTCCACTCTTAAAGATCTTATTCTTTACTCAGTCTGCACCAGGAATTTGAAGCAAGATTGTGCATCTCTTTGGACCATCACGGTCCTCTTTCACATGACTCTCATTCCAGATCTAAATTATTAGTGAGAGGGTCATGACCAGTCTCCTAATTTGAATGAGGAGAGTATTTTGGGTGGAGAGAATGACTGTGCAGTGTGTGTGGCAGGGAGCAGGGTGGGGGCAGAACACTGGGTGGAGGCATTTACAGCTCCTATTTTCACTCGGGGACTACTCATGCAGAACCAACACAGGAAAAAATGAACTTCTTTCTACAGATACTGACGACAAGATTTTGGCTTTTAAAAAAAATCCAACTACCTAAATAGTGTGGTTTATTTTATTGGTTGGTTCACATCTAGGCGATTTTCCTTATCAGGTTTGACAGGTCAACTTCTTGGCCTAAATTACTTAACAGTGTCTCTTTAATGCTGAATTCCCAGCTTTTGTTGGTCTGTCTCATAGCTGGGGTGTTATCTAGCGTATGGAATTTGATTTATTTCTGTGCTGGCATGTCCAGAAGAATCCGTGTAAAGAAAACAAGCTGCATGTCCCCTTTGCAGGAGATCTTGGCTGCTATTTCTCTACCCACTAAAAGCTTTATCACTCAGCCTTGTTATTACCATACTAAACGGAACACTTCAGAGCTTAGTGGCTTAACAAGATAAAAACATGCTTTGTGGTTAATGTGGTTACTGCAGGCATGCACATGGGGCCGGCAAGGAGAGCTGCTCACTTCCTGCTGGTGCAGCTGCAGATCGGCAGAAAAGAGCTCTGCTTGATAAAGCCTGTGGAAGCAGGCAATTCAAGAGATATGTTAGCTTTATCAGGGTAATGTGCTGAAGACTGACCTAAGGTAGAGGAAAGCATCCCTTCCTCCCGGCCACCCTGCCATGTAATTTGTATCCAAACCAGATTTGCTGTCTGCCAGAGTCTGTTTCTTTAATTCTTTCTCTAGTCAAGTGGTACTGAACACAAGGGGGTTTTCCAATTCAAAGGGACAGATTGGGATTCCCCTGCTGACACCATGTCTTGAAAATAATCCAAAAGGCTTCCCCCCCATGAGTAGTGTAATGACTGTCTCCTTTTGTCTGAAATGTGTAAATTTAGGAAAATTTTGTTCTCTGTATCACTTGCTTTTTGGAAGACTGTGATTTCAGGCACACAATGAAGGCAGATATGAAGTTCTAGCAGCTGAGAATTCAGACAACTTGATTTCAGGTGTTTCCTCCTCCCAGAGATCCAGATTCTACTCCTCAGGCTAACACCAAAACACACATCTGCTCCTGAAATGCTTCTGAAGAAGTAAATTCACAAGTGTAGCTCTGAGATCCTTTTCAAGGACCTTCCCAAAATTTCTGAATATATCTTCATTTTATTTAAAGCATAAGAAATACAATAAGTAGACAAACCTACAGAAGACTCCTGAAGGCAGCTTTCTATCTTAAGCCCAAGAAGCAGGACGCCTTATGGTTTGTCTCTTCCAATGTTGGTTGATTCAATGTTCAGAGGAATCTGATTCTTACAAGACCCATTCAGTCCTTTTCTTCTTGCTCAAATTTCCTGGCCCTGATTCCCTGGCAAGGCCTTTCTCAAACTTCCTTGTTACTGTTAATATTCTACTTTTCTTGCTTCCTTTCTCAGCCCTACATTTTGTTCTTCTCTTTTTTATACTGAAGGATGAGCTGTCCTCCCACAGCACAAGCAAATTTACTATCCCAAGGCTCTTCGCTTAGACAAGGCAGCCATTTTTAACCAGACATTCTGTGAGCAAAAAGAATATCTGTCTTCCAGGACACTGCTAATGAGGACACTTTTGTGGTTGTCAATGTGTACTAACTTCAGATCAGCTGGAATTGCTGTGAGATGAAGGATGGCCCAGACTGTTTGTGCGTTGCACAGCATCACTGCTCTGCTGTTTGCATCCCTTCTCAACCTGGATAGAGATGGGACAAACAATTAGCAGGCATCAGGATGAGAGAGGTGGTGACATATCATGTCACATTATGCAATCAACTCCAATCTGTGCTCTGCACATCAAATAATTTCACACTGAGATACCAGCACCTTCTCTCACCAGCCCTTGTATCTTAGTATCGCGTTGCTCCTGCTAAAGCTAGCACTGAGTTCAGTAGTACACAGTTGTGTATGTTTAAGTGTGTGAATTAGGATCTGGGAGCTGTGGAACATATTTTTCATGCACACAGCAGGCAATAAAAAAAAGCCCTTTTCCAGAGTACAGTTCTATTCCAGTAATTATGGCAATCTTTCACTCACCAAATGCTTAAGCTCACTCCTAAAGGTTCCAGTGAGGAGCAGATAATAACCAATTAACAAATATTATTGACATTTACAGATAAGGCAGTGTATGTGCTCTAAGCATCAGGAGCAGGTGTTGCAGGTAGGGGGAAAGGAATATTGATGAGCAGCCTCTTGTATCTTCTGCTTTGTGACCTGTCTAGGAACTTTGAAAATGTATTAGCACAGCAATTAATTATCTATTTGCACTTTAGATTATGCTTACTTGTATAAATAGTTTATGAAGTGTATTCAAGTGTTTCCTTATAGCTCCCATAGAAGGTTGTGAGATCTTAGTAGTTATTCTGTGTGGTACAAGTCAAACTGCCTTTCTGTTCTCTCAGAGATGTGTAGCTGGACTGTTTAGAGCTTTGGAAGCCTAAAAGCACTGTATGATACGTGACACAGACAGACATCTGCCTGCATAATCATGAGCCAGTTTGAGAGGGAGCGTCCGTTCGAATTCTGGTAGAACCATACAGCACCTATTCCTTCCTAGGGCTGTAGGTGAGGAAATGGTAAGAGCTGGTGTCCTCAGACCCACATGGCCCTCCCCTGGCATTGTAATCACACCCACTCACAGCTCTGCAGATCATCTGTTCCAGGGCTGGTGGCATCACACATGAGGAGCAGGGCTGGTTCATGTGTGCTGCTCATTACGAGTGGCTCCAAAATTCACATTCACGGATATGTCCTGCCAGGGATGTGCTCTCCACATCAATATCTCCAGTTCATGCATTATGCAGAGTGTTTGCAACAGTGAAATGCTAAACTAACTGAAGACATTTGAATTTTGTGCAAAATGTACACTTCACATTACCTATACTGATTGCAATGTGTCTTATTTTAATTAAATAAACATGGAATGTAAATTTTAATAAGTTGTAATACAAAGTAGTTGACTTGCAATATTTATGTAAGCTTCATTTCATAAGTATTTGAATTTCATATAAATTGATTTTTTTTCTGTCAACTTTGCTTTGAACACATTTTGATATATGTGCAGTGAAATTTATCTCACTGGTTAAAAGCCTAGAGGTGGACTCTGTCCATGTTTAGCTGCAGCAAATTTGTTTTGGCATCCACAGAGTCTTTTCTTGCAGTTAACGTGATGCACAACTCAGATGTTACTCTCTGCTCACACTGGGTAGCATCTTGGTTAAGCATGGTGGTCTTTGGCACTGGGCTAATATTCAAAGGGTTGAGGTTCAATTGACAAACCTACCTTTGAGGCCTTAACTTTGTCCCTCGTGCTGAACTGAAGTCCCTGTGTGTGCTTCAGGGTGCAATTGTCTGCTTAGACTGAGCTTGAGTGTGACTGCAAACTTTGTGATTGATCTGAGCCCACCTCCAGCTCTCCTCTTGCTGCCCACTGAGGAGCACTTGAGGAGCTCCTCAAGGCACTCTCTTCCTCTGTACTTCAATCCCAGGCCTCGAGGAGCTCCTGTACTTCAGGGTGCTGTGCTCAGGTGCTGTTGAAGGTTGGGAAGTGCCTGGTGGGGTGGCAAAAGGAGTTTTTAGTCAGAATTTGAATGTTTAATAAAATAGCTTTTTCAGGATGAAAAAAAAAAGGCAAAAAACCAAAAGTGAAATAATTGCTACCTCTGGAAATTTCAATTATCAGTCAAAATATCCTGAAATCAAAACCTTACTGGCATTCAGGCTCAATTATATAAAAACCACTGGGGATATGGACTATGTTCATATAAATGAGATCTCTGATAACTGAGGGAATTTTCAATGTACTTAATGGATGTCAAGAGACTTGACCCTGTTTTGAATACCAGGGAGTTTTGGATAATTGAAGCTTGGATAATCTAGGTCGAACTGTAGAATTTAGCAAATTAAGATAACATTGAGAGTGTGTGAGAGTTAATTTTAGTTTTGACAAATGAAACCAGTTTAACCAGCTTGGAGACTAAAGCCAGCAGACAAAACCCAGTGTGCCACAAGCTGCAGTTACCCGGGGCACCACGGACAACCTCATTAATGCTCCCCTGCCCAGCCCCTGGAAGGATCCATACACAGAGATGAAGAGTGATTTAATTTTTCCAGATTGCATAAAGCACATGCTGTCAATAGGGCTTTTGGTTAGTACAAGAGTGACTTCTGTGATGAGGATTTGTGCCTGCCTGAAAGTAGCAGAGAGCAGTGAAGGCTGTGGCTCGTGGTGGTAATGATGGGGCTGATGAGAGATGGATTCAAGGCACAATAGTGCAATTCTCCCAAGACTGGAGTTCCCAGGGTTGTCTGATGTGCCCAGTGTGTGTGTTCATCCTCCTCTCCTCGCTTCCCCCCTCCATCAACATACAGGTTTTAAATGAATATTTAATATATTTCTGAATTACCAGGGAGGGGGAGGAATAAATTATAAAAAAATTAATTATTAGTGCAGTGGTTTAAAGATATAAGGATGGGAGGTTTGTGGGGAAAAATATCATCCTGCATTAAATCAGCTGAGAGCAGTTACCAGAATCTGACAAGCTCACACAAATGTCTTTATCTGACAGGTCTGGACAGACTCAGTGCCTGGAAGTTTGTTTGTTTTCTCCTGTCTTGTTATGAGCAGTAGTGCCTCTCTCTTCTTAACACCTTTGGTTTGAGTACTAGACCCTGAAACATTTCAAGAAAGAACTACCAAGGGGCAGGAGAGATGTTCATGAAGTGACAGTCTGGGGGACTCTTGGGACCTGTTATCATTTTCTTGCTTAGCTGCAGCTCTTGGACAAGACAGTTGACATCAGTAGGAATTTGCTACCTAAACCTTTTAGCAATCTGGGTCTTGGTGTGTCTTCGACTGTAAAGTTGAGGTGTAAATCCTTCCTTTGCTGGCTGTGGAGAGAAAAGTGTTATATGATGTGGTGCACAGGGAGTACTTAAATATGGATTATATGAGAGGCAATGAAGGAGTTTTGGACAGAGGCATATATTAAATATTTTGCTCGTACATGGTGTATCACAAAAATCTTTCTCATCTTTCAAAAATATGTTTTCATTCCTAATATAAGCCCTCTTGGCAATAGGAGGGTAGTGATAATGTGGTAACCAGTGAAGGCTTTTCTTTGTGAACATTTTAGCTTGACACAGGCTCCGTCTGTCTGCAGCAGTGTTTATCAGAAAGCATAACTGCTACTTAACACCAGTGGAAGGATGCGCTGCAAGTGAACTGGGTTACTTTTATTACACCAACAGCTTGAAACCCCAGATCACCCTGGGGCTCCACTGTGCTGGTCTTTGTATAATCCTCTACCTTTTACAGCAAACCGCTCCCCCCAAAAAAAACCAACAAACAATAAACCACCACAACACCAAAAAACAAACACAACCCAAAAAACCCAACAAACCAAAACATCAAACCTGGAATAAATGAAAGGATTGTCCTCTTTTAGAGGCAGGGATGGAAGCATGGTGTTGTTGCGTGACACACAAAGTTAAACAAGAATGTATAGAGGAAATTAATCTCCCCAGCTCTAGTCTAGGGTCTTAAAGCCATAACTGTCCCCCCCTTTCTTGGATCTCAATTTAAAACCGATTATATTAGAGTAGGTGGAAAATTAAACAAGAAGGGTTATCTAAGACCCTTCAAAAATGCTCAGTTTTGGAGAGGCTGAAAGATAAGACAGCAAAACTTCAAACAAGTACTCTAGAGGATACTAGCTGGTTATCAGAGACTTGTTGCAGAGCTGACAGAAAAGCTGTGTGTATCAAAACTCAGAGGGGAAACTCGAGGGGCAGTTCAGACCAAATGTCAAGGGGGGCTGTTTTAGGGAAGAAAATGAGAAATAAAAGAAGCATTATTAATCTGTAGGTGTGTGATAGCTGGAAAGCTATTCTTACCCTTACAGCTTTATTAGAGATAATTTTGCCTTGCAAACATCACCAAAAAAGGAGACTAGACAATGCCAGCTATTTCCTACAGCAAAATTACCATATAGAGAACCACAGGGAAAATGCCTGAGACCGCAAATTGTAAACAAGCTGAGCCACTGGCAGGCTTAAAAACCAATGTTTTTTTAAAGTGTATGTTAAAACCAACTTTGTTTACTTAATTGCAACAGAGCATTGTATTTTCCTTAAGAGAGAATTGAGAAAAGCTGGAGGGTGATGCTGTGGTTTGCAATAAATAAACACAAATGTGAAATTGAACACTACCCACATTACAAAAGCTGAGTACATGAAACGCCCCCAGTGCAAACTTGTCACTCAAGTGCCAACTGTCAAGAGTTGGATACTTTTCATAAAGCACAGTTTTAGCCTTTATCTTAATGTCAGTGCTTTGTTATGATTGACCTTCTTCTGTCTGGAAGCCCACTTAAACTAAACAATACTATTCTGTTCTGAAGAGGGCGAGTAGAGGAAATATTGTTACTTGGGAAAATGGCTTTGGACTGTATCCCAGATGGGAAGGAAGTGGTGTAATTACTGTACTCAGTGCAGAGCACTGCAGGGGCATGTAAGGCAACTGGTCTGCAGTGAATGAAGAGCAATCCTACACCTCTGCTGACTGTGAGGCTCTACTAACTGAACAATTTTCATATTACAGTTTTATTTGTTCTGCTTAAGCAAAAAAATCTGCACTTGACCACTGTAAATCAAAGATTCAAACCAGGCTCCCTATGCAAACAAGGGAAAAAACTTAAAAGGAGCCTGCTCAGCTCATGGTGGCTGTTTGGTAATGGTGAGTACAGTCAAACTAAGCCAGTTTTTTTTCTTCTTTTCCTGTAGAAGGTAAGCCATATTCAGTTTCAGAACCCCCCAAAATTATCTTCTGATTGCAACCCTATTAAATATAATCTGTGCTATGAAACGTGTCTGATCTCAATGCTAGAATCTCTGCTTTTGAACTTGAAGTAATGTACAAATGTCATTTTAACGTGTCTATTGTGATAAGCATGTCCCTGAATGCTGTTTTTATGAAATAGCACAGGAAACACATTCATTGCAAAGCCTTACCATACTGTGGTGAGAGGCTTCTCTTTTAAGTGGAAAATTAACTCAGTTACCCCAGTGCGATTCAGTTTTATCTTAAAAGCATCTCAACAGAGAAGTAGGGAGGGTGAATTACTGCAGATGCTGTGTCTACCCATTGGGAGAGATGCTTTTTGCCATACACAGCTCAGTCTTAACAGAAATGGGAAACTGACATGAGAGGAATTATTATTGCTGTTTTACAGAGAAGTGATGTAGACATACAAATACTCAGTCACTTGGGAGGCTTCAGATAACCAGGGACTGAATGTAGCCTCCTGTGATGCAATCCAGGTGCTTTCCACCCTAGGAAAAGCTCCAACTTGGACAAGGGCTCTGCTATGCTGAGTGCCAGTCAAAAATGAGACAGGCAAGGTCCCTTTCCCAGCCAACTCCCAGTGGGACAGAAGACTGCAAAGCATTTTGCGTGGGGTTAATTTTAACTCAGGAGCTCTCCCTCAGGATGTAAGCCATATGAAATGAAGGGTAGTGTCACTTGAATAGGAAGGGCAGCATGTTCAGGACTAATCTAAATATCTAAGGCATCAGTAAATACATCCCAAAACATGCCTTCGCCTTGCTAGTCTTCTGGGGTTTGATTCAGTCAAAGAGCTAATCCAGGTGCCTTTCTTTAGCCACATACCTCATTTTTTTGTATTCTATTAAGTATTTTTGCTGCTGGTTTGTACCAGCCCCCATGGTGTCTTACAGTGGTGTGCTTGGTGTGGTTGAGGAACTAAGTAGTTCTCTTATTCGTATGCACTAACATTTATCTTATGTTAACACCAGGGTCCAACTATCGTTTAAAAATACAGCAAAACTTAGAGGGCCTTTGCCCCATTTTTAAGCAG
The DNA here is from genome assembly GCA_020745705.1 of Hemiprocne comata. Taxonomy (NCBI): domain Eukaryota; kingdom Metazoa; phylum Chordata; class Aves; order Apodiformes; family Apodidae; genus Hemiprocne; species Hemiprocne comata. The sequence continues at coordinate 6,792,106 of CM036602.1, read as the reverse complement.
TTTTCATTAAGAGCTCCTTGGTCTTTTAGTGAAGCACAGCCTGAATGGGTTCATAGAATCACAGAATGGTTTGGGTTGGAAAGGATCTTCAAGATCATCCAGTTCCAAGTCCCCTGCATGGGCAGGGACACCTCCCACTAGATCAGGTTACTCAGAACCCCATCTAACCTGGCCTTGAACACTTCCAGGGATGGGGCTTCCACAGCTTCCCTGCGTTCCCTCTAGTTCCCTCTTAGCCTAGGTTAACTCTACTGAGGATGCAACCCGGTGAAAAGAGCTCCCCAACCAAAATAGTTTTAATGTGGCTGCAAAAAGGGTTGAGATCTAGTGAACACCTACAGCCCTTCCCAGGGAAAGAGCCAAAGTGATTGTAATTTAATTGGGGGAAAGATACTCTGCCTTGCCTACAAGGTGTGACATGTCTTTCTTATGCGGAATCATTTGGTTTTTGAAGGGGAAACCCATGGGTTTCTCATTTAAATAAAAAGCTCCCTGGGTCCTGTTTTTTTTTTTTTATGGAACTTTATCCTCTAGAAGTACCATGGGAAATGTTTTATTTCCCGGGATCTGCACTGGAAGTGCCATGTTCTGAATGGATTCTTTGTTTCAATGTGGAAGAGGTAGCTCCAGCAGTTTTCTGGATCCCTGGTGTGTTTTTGAATGTCATCCAAAGTTTGGGTCAGGATAGACAGGAAGCCAGAAGGGGATGTTTCTGTGTTTTCTGAGTCAAATTGCTTCCCATGCTATAAGAAGTTTTAGTCTCTGGAGGCCCCAGCTGTGATGGAGTCAGGGCTTTTAATTCTTGTAATGCTGACAGATCTACCAGCCTCCGTGCTGAAGACATGTTCTTGCCTGGAGGAGCAGACAGTGGTATGTTTGGATGGGCATTTGTTCTGGAAAACTTATGTCTGTGAAGATATATGTGTGGTCCAGCAGGAGTGAAAGGTTTGGTTCCATATGCAGAAAGATGTATGTTTTCATGCATTCAGTGATTATTTGAGACAATCACTGGCTTAGTGCTTAGCTTTCTTTGGGAACCAATTTTTTGTAATATCTGGTGTTTTCTAAAGGCCTGTGCACCTAGAGGAGCTGGAAGTCAGCCATGGTGATTGGAATTAAATGGCAAAAGATGCAGGTTTTTCAGATTTTTTTAAAGGATATTCTTTTACTGTAACAGTTCCACGGAGATCATCATTGATGTGCACAGAGGCACTTTAGCAAGAAATCGTTCTACCAGCATGGCTGTATGCTGCCACTGGTGGAATTATTATTAGATTAGGGAGAAGATTGCAGCCAAGGGAGGGGGGAGTTCAATGGGAGCTGGAAGTTGGATAGATCTGAAGGGGACGACTCATTGCTTGAATTGCTGCTGGTAGTGAAATTGGTTTTGACTGGTCAGAGGGAGCTGCTGGCCTCCAGCATGCTGATGATATCTACAGTGCTCAGGTTGCTATTGGACAAAGATGGGGAATGCAAAAGGATCCTTCCTGTTTTTGCTAGGCTGGAGGTCGATTACACTTGAGCCACAACGTGCAGAAAGTAAAGTAGGTTCCCTGCAGAAATGTTCAGGGCAGGCATTGACCACTTCACTGGCAAATCTTGTCACCCAAAACAAAGCTGAAATTGATTGAAAACACTCCAGATAGTGAGCATTTGGTGTGTTTCATGCCTGTCCTTTGCATTTCCATGGTGGATGTGCTGCTGCCAGCGGTGCTCCTCTGGGCCTGCAGGACTGCTCCTGCCAGGCCCTGCTTCAGCTGGGCCATCCCACCTCAGCAAGGGCAGCTCCATGCACATCTGCTGGCACCTCAGCTTCTGGTTTTGTAGGGTGCTGCAGTGCAGTACTGGGCTGGGCCAGGAGTCCTCAGCAGGGGCTGCTTTGGGTGGGAGCAGCCACCAAGGACTCTCCCCTCCTTCAGTTGCCAAGGGGAAAAGGGACCAGTACTGGCCAATTTTCAGAACTCTGGAGGCTAAAAGCACAAAATCACTTTTCAGAACTTTGGAAAACCATCTCCTGCTCTCCCTCTGTGACTTGTGAGTGGTCTGAGCATCTGTGGCAAGGCTTTGTCTGCTGAGAGCGATGTGGATCCTCGGGGAAACAGGCCAGTGCTGCTGGAGCCCTGGGAGCTGTGGGAAGTGTGTTTCTGGGAGTCATGTTGGAGGAAGAGCCAAACACACATTTGGGTGACCTGTTCAAGGTACAGGATTTGCCAGACATGTGACAGGCAGTTTGGGCAACAACCTAAAGGGTTCGGTCCAGCAGCTTGGAAAATATTTCTGTCTCTTGCTAACACAGTCTCATGCAACAAAAGTGGAGGTTTTAATTACTGCCTCCTCTTCCCACACTGGCCTATAATGAGCAGCTAACTACTTTTGAAGGGAGAGGACTGGAGTGTGTTGGTTATTTTTCTTGGCTGTTTGTTATTTTTTTAAATTTTTTTCTTTTTTCCCCTAACCTACTTTAATTTTCAGGATGCTGGCAATTGACATGCATTATTTATACTCCTGCAAACCTTGTATTTGGGATAAGAAATCCTACTGCCAGGTTTCCTGCTTCTAATAAGCATTCCTTTCAGTGCATTATCTCCTCGCACAGCCCAGGGCTGCTCTTGCCAGGGCCCCAGCTGGTGTTACTCCACGACTTTGTGGCACGGGGAGCCTGACTGGTGTAGCAGATCTGCTGGCTCCTGTGCTGCTCATCAGCACAGAGACAGGCTCCTCCACCAGCAAAAGGAGGGGGACGAGGCAAAGTCAGAAACTGCTGTGGGACTGAGTGACAGAAGTCCTGATTTTCCATGACCTGCTGTCTTGTGTTGCTACTCGAACCTGTGCAACCTGAATTTAAAATGCTTCTATCTACCTCCCCCCGCCACCGAGCCTGGATGACAACAGAAGGTGAAACAGGAGGACAACCAGTGCAGCCCCTGAAACAAAATGCTTTGAGGTTTCCTGAATCTGTCTCTGTCACACTGGATCAATCGCCAGGGCCTACGCCGCCACCTCTTTTTGTTCATTTGGACGATAACTCATTCCTTAACAGCTGAAATGGCTTCTGACAAACCTCCCCTTTGAAAATCGTGCTCAAGGACACTGCTCTTCCACTGTTTGCACAGTCAAAATTATTCTGGAGAGGATTTTTTTTTCCCCCCTCTCTTTTATCTGAGGCAGCATAATAAAATACCTTAGATAAACAAATTTATTCTTGGAGGGATGTTTATTAAGTGCTGGCAATTCCTATGATAAATAATTTCTCTGTGAGGAAAAAAAACCTAGAAAGTAGGCCAAGGATATGATTTGAGTGCAGAGGATAATGTAGGGACTGGAGGACATGGAGGCTCCTCTTGAATGCGGAGGGCTTGGCCACTCCTGAAGTGCCATCCATGGGAGGGCACAGCTGCTTGGGCAGGAGTGGGTCTCCCATCATTAGATGCTCATTTTCTAAAGATTTGGGAAAAGCAAAGAGATGGCATGTGGCATAGGATCCCCCCATGGAAGACACTTTACATGGAGACATGTAGTCAAGGGTCCTAAACAGCTCAGGTTGTCCATCATCAGCTGGCTGAACGGTGCAAGAAATCAAGCAATAACACGTGAGAATTATTGGGTCTTTCCTGTTAGCGCAGAAACCGAAGATGGGTTCCAAGGCTGGAGATGGGGGGTGGGGGAGGATCTGTTCATGTCAGTTTGAGACAGATATTTTTGTTTTCAGTTTTTTCAGTGAAATGAAAACCACAAAACTTTCATTTCGGGTCAATCTGAAATGTCCGGTTATGTCTAAAATGAAGTGTTCTGTTCTGATCTGGGGTTATTTAACTGCTGCTTTTCCTCTTTCCTCTTAGTGTAGGTGATTTATAATGTGAGGGGGAAAAACAACAACAACATGCCACTTCTAATGAAGAGCCAGAAAGTTTCTTTTTGAAAATATTGAAGGGATAGACTTAATCCTTCCCCAGATGAGACCTTTCATTTTAGCAGTGTTCTGAAATGCAGTATCTTGAACTCTTTTTTATGTTTCTCTCCTAGCAGCAACCTGCCCACCCCTCATCCTCTTTGCTTGAGTGACAAACATTCACCAAGTTCATCTGCTGTTCAGTTACATCTCTTAAAAAAATCAGTTTCTCAGCAAATTTATTATTTGTGAAACCTCAAATCTCTTTTCTTGACTGAATACACCATTTTACTAGTAAAGAGTCAAGTTAAAGTGACATATCCCAGATTACGTTAAAAAATGTGTGGTGCTTCCCCTGTGACTTGGTCCTTACATCTTACCTTCCCACATAGCTGCAAAAGCCAGTGCCTCAGCAACCTGATGTGTAATAAAAAACAACTGCCATGGAATGGGGCTGCACGAGGATATGATACTCCAGTTGTGGGAGGAAATTGGATGAATTGGTTTTTCTTTGAGAAGCTGCTCTGATAAACTCTGCCCGCTGCATAGCAGAAGTTAACTCTGTAGGTCGGTTTGGCCACTGAACACAGCTGAGCTCCAAGGAAGCTTTGGAACATGTGAGGTGAAGATCCTTTCAGCTTTACTGTTAAAGACTGGTTTAAAGGTTTCTATATTGGCTGAAGTTAGAGAAAACTCCAAGGTCTTTTGGCCTGTTTATAGAAGAGACTGGTTAAATTTGATATAGAAGGCGGACTCCAAGAAGACTCAGATAAGCATAAGCATGTCAGCACTAGGATATGCTTCCTTTGTGCACTTTGGGGTTTTCAAAGAGGTTGGTGGGATAATAAAACCCCACTGAAATTTTTTCTTGCAGTAGAAGTAAATCTTTCTGGAAGCCGATCCATAGCAGCTTGATCTGACCTTCTCTCAGGTTGCTCTAAACCTTTGCACCATGCCTTTTGTAGGTGTGGGGATGCATGCAGGCTGTTTCTGCCCAGGATTCTGCTTCTGGCTATCTGCTAGCTCTGAAGTTCCTTGGTAACAACTGGGCAGTTGCTGGCTGCAGTCTCAGTGTCATTGCTAGAGTCTTTCAGCTGTAACGGGGTTTTTGTATCCCTTTGTTTTCTAAGGGAGAGCCTGGATTTACCACGGTACACCAGGTCGAGCTGAAGAGCCATTGCAGGCAAGCATGGATAGGCAAGTTGTTCTGACTCTGGTGAAACTATGCCTAAGCCTAAAGTACAAAAGAGGAGCTGTTTTGGCCAGAGGGAAAATCCAGTTTTTCAAGGAAAGAAGATGGAGTTAGAATGTTTGTAAATGAGAGAAACAAGTACACAGGCTGACTTCTTGTCAGTTGATTTCAAATACAGAGCAATTTGCTTTATACAGAGGGTAACTGTGGGTTCCTGTAGGTCAGGTAGGGACAGATCCTCAGTGAATGTGAAACAGCAGCTCCTGCTGCTTGCTGGTGAGGGTGCTCCAGCTCCCCAGGCAACTCAGGATGCTTAAATGTTGCTGGTGATGCCAGCACCCATAAAAGAGAGCTTTTCACCTCTGTGTAGACATGAAGCAGTGGGAAGGCTGTTATTGCTGCTGAGCCACTGCAAGCAGCCTTAATTCTGAGTGTGTTTTGAACTTTCAGGTATTGAGGTGGAGAGGGAATGGAGAGAATCAGAAATGGGAAGAGATTAATTCTTGAAGCCTGTCTGCATTTTTTTACATAAATTCTGCTCTGCATCCGGACATAAGGCACAGGCTACAAAAATCCCTGCTTCTGCTGTAGGCAGAGCAGAGGATAAATATATATGGATGAATAAACAAGGCAAGTAATCCAATCTCATTGCTAGTATTCAGTTCCTGCACTGTTGCTCTAGGCAACCAGCTTGAGTGGGGATATTGTCTATAACCTTAAAAACTGATTATAGGCTACTTCACTGCCTCATACTGTCTTAAAGAGGATTAGAAGAGAGTGTAAAGCTGGCTTAGGCACTGTGTTAACAAAGCCTCAAAGGCATCTGCAGATTTCCTTGTTCATGAAGTGATTAACTTACTTAGTAACTGTGAAAAAATGTGAACATTCGGGGAGCCAGGCTGGTAATAATTAAGAGATGTAATTCTGCCGTCGTGAGCCTCGCTTGGGCTGACAACTCTCTCTGTTCCATGGGAACACATTGGCTTTGTTTTGGAGGTGCAGGGTTGTTCTACATTCAGGCTTGTACAGGTTTCCTCCATTGTTTTTCAATGGAGGGAAGGAGTGTGCATGGTGGAGAGGAGGAGGCCCTGCTTGTCAGTAGTGCCTTTCACTGCTTGTAAGCACTGTCTTGTCTCCCAGTGGGCCTGTGTTTGGATTCTGCCCTTTGCTGTAGCTGGCACAGTCGAGGCTTTGAAGATGAGTGTAGGGAGGGTGTGTTGGGGCAGGCCTGGTGCCCATGCCCGTGGGAGGACGCACACACCAGCACTTTATTTCCTTCTTCAGCTGTTTTTAAACTAAAGGCTAAAAAGGGCGATTAAAACCGACACCTTTATCCTGAGCTGAGGTGTGCTGGTTGGGTGTGAACACTAAGTAGCTAGAGGAGGGGGTGCCAAGTGACTTCAAATGGTAGCTGAGCTAATCCTGTGGTTGGCTCTTGACAGTCTGACAGAAAATCTGAGCAAAGGCTTTTCTCTGTTGATAACAAGCCCAGCAGGCACACTGGAGAGGGTTGTGATGGGGCCTGCATCCCAGATGATGCTAACAAGGAGGAGGTACTTAGTCTGCACGAGGCCCCTGTGCTCTCCAGGCCCCCAGAAGCTCTGTTTAGCTTGGCCCTGGGTTCCCATTAGCAAGTTTGAACTGGGTTGCTGCTCCCTAATGGAGAAATCCCATGAGACTGTGGCAGGAGCTGGTGTTCCCTGGCTGTGTGTTTGGGTAAAGACTCATCTGTTCTCCCCCTGCTCTCATGAAAGCTTGTTTTCAGCTTTTGGGATTAAGTAAGGGGCATTTGTGTCCCTCCATGGGCAGGAGGAATAACCTCTCTCATGTGACTGTGCACAGACAGACTGTGGTGCAAAACCATGGGGGGATAGATCACCAGGTATCATTTGTTTTATGTCCAGCCTGGGGTGCTTTCTGTCTGATCACCTCAATATGTGCTGTGCTCATTCTGATTTATCAGTGTCCCTCCTCCACTCAGGTTACTTTTTAAATTTAAAATAAAAGTGGGGTCTTTAACAAATTCACAAGAAAAGTCCAAGTACACAGTATGACTCTGAATAAGTCTGTCCCTCCTAGTTCTAAGAAAGGTATATTTCTTAGTGGGCAGAGATTTGTATTGCAAAGAATAAAAATAAATACAGGGTACACCAAGTTTTCTGCCAGCCTCAAAGTACTCATCTTTTTAGTCTGGAAGGTTAGAATGATCACAAGTCTCAAATAAGTAATATTTTAGGAGAAAAAGGTTCTTTTTCTGACGGTTTCCTATCAATCTGTCAAAGATCACATCCATACTGCCTCAGAAGTTTTATAGAGCTTGTTGGCTCCTGCCTTGTGTAGTTTTTATGGGCATCTGGCCACATCTTCTCAGATCTGTATGCAAAATCATGTGCTTATTCATGACTTTTGCTTCACATTTAGACTCCCTATAAACACATCCAGGACATGTGTGACAAATCACTGGTTCCTCTAGGCTTATTTCTCAAGAGAGTCCCAGTGTAAGCTTAGCTACATTCAGAAATAATATTTGTACAGGTGAAAAGCCATGCCTGCACACTCATGGAGTTGAAGGGAGGAAAGCTTTAATAAAAATACCTGTCTGTAGCCATCAATATGCTGTACAATTTTATGTATGAAGGAATTTTCCTCCTCCACTTGCTAGCATGGTGCTGGCTGCAAGACATCCCTTCCCTTTTCAAAATTGATTAGTGAATAGTGGCTTCAGTGGCCAAGCTTGGTCATCTCATCAGGGTTGAATGTCACAAGCATTGAGCACCCTGACTCTGACAAATGAGGCTTTTTAGAGCTGAAAATATGAAAAATTTTTAGCTACTGTTGGATATCTGGATTTGTATCTGTCCTGAAATTAGAACAAATACAAGTGGTTTGAAACAATGCCAAAATGAAGACTTCAGCTTCAGTGTTTCCTCAGTTTGGGAAGATCTTCAAGCACTGCAGAGATGAGAGAGAGATCTTGAAAGTGAAGATAACACTGTCACCAGTGCTTCTAGTATGGATCCTTCATTTGTGTTACCCTGACCTGGATGAGCTGCAAGAACTCTTCTGTTGATGCATGGGCCATGCTTCACCCTACACATAACTTTTAAGTTTTTCCCCTAGGTCAATGTTTTCTTGTTTAATAAGATGATTGCAGGAATTCATACAGAAGTTCCATGAAAATCTGGATTAATAATGGAAAAAATGAGGAGATAGGAGAATTCCCTGTGTCTTTGTAGTGCATTGTAGTTAAAAATCAAGCTCTTTGCAGTCCTAAGCTTATGTGTCTGTAAAGCAACAGTAAGATGAGCATAATGCCTTTGGAAGGGAAAATAGTTTGAAGAAGTAATATAAGAACAGTTTCAAATTGAGATTGATTTAAAGAGAGGGAATTAAATGCTTCATATTGAATCAATATGGGAAGGTGCATGAAACCTGTTAATAATCCACTAGCTTTCTGCTGGTGGGATGGAGTTATGTTTTGATCTCAAAAGAATGGAAGAGCACTTTGTCTTCCATCTCTCCCTTTGCTTTCCTGTCATTGCTTCAGCCCCAGATAAAGGATGGGATTTTCAAAGTCACACAGCCTTGACCTGTTTGCCTTGTCACCAAATTCAACTCAAATGTTGGAAATTCTGCCTACCTTTCTATTTCTGTCTTTCCCAGTAGAGGGGAATTCATGAGAGTGAATGGAAAGGCAGCACTATTGGTTTAAGGAAAACAATTAGAGACCTGTGTGTGCTTCCCCATGTAGCTTCTTGCAGGAAAATAGGTGCTTTCAAAGGCAGCTCTGGTGTTAACAGCTCTTCTACATCTGTCATTGTAGCTATGGGTGTTTCATTCAGCATCTCTGGAAGAAAAAGAAGTAGTATCTTATGGATGAAGAATCTCCATTTTAACCTCTACAAATGTCAATTGTTCTAAAGCTATATGCAGCACTTAGAATCAGGGCTTACTTACCAATTATTAACAGCATCCTTTGCTGCACTTGAAAATACATTCTCAATAAGTGTTGGCTGCAAAACAGCTTAAGTACTTGGTAGTTGTTCCACTCCTATCTGGTTTCTTCCCCTCCTGTCCTTTTACCTGAACTACTGTGCATGAACACTTTTCCCATCATGATATCATTTTATCCACTTTCCAGAAGACCAGAAATACTTAATATGTTTAGTGGCTCCCAGGGTATGACACGAATTCATCTGGATTAGCTGATCCTCATGTTTAAAAACCCTACAGTAGGCAAGGTGTCAGATTTGTCTGTCTTGATTTACTGGACTTGTATTTATGTGCAGCAGAGACCAGTCTGCTCCTTTTGCATGTGTCTGGGTAATGTCAAAGGGCAATTGCTATTTTGGGTTGGACTAAGAGGTCACTTAGCCAGGAGACATTTCATATCTAAAGATCTGCTTCTTTAAGTCATGACCCTTAAGTTAATTTTCTCAGGATACTGCTGGTATGCAGCAGCAGTGTGTACAAGCATGGGAGTTGGAGGGAGGATTGTTGACATCAGGTAAGGTCCTGCAAATGTTGCCTGAGGAATTGGCTTCACACAGCCCACCTCAGCCCAATACCTGTGTTCATTCTCTGGGAAACTCGTGTGGGCACATGGAGACCTCACTGAGGAGAGAAACATAACTGGGAAATATGGTGTCCAAGAATTGCACTGCCGTTTCATTTTCCACATACCTAACAGTGTGTAGTTCCTGCTGAGATCTAGACCAGAAGGACTGAATCAGATGCCACAGTGGAGAATATTTATCTGAATGTGCAGTGGTGGCTGTTGCACACGCAGATGTCTTCTGAAGAGCATAGCTCCTTACACCAAGGGAGCTCAGCAGAGTGAAAAAGCAGCAGCCTTTATGTGTTTCATTGCAGGAGTCCTGGAATAACACTTCAGGACTGGTTCAAAACCACATTCTTGATGAATGAGTAATCTTTTCCTCTCTTTCTAAACTGTTAGCTCCTCAAAACACAAGGGCAATTATTTACCTTCCAGCTGGAGGGCTAACCAGTGGATCCAGAGTAGGAGGTTGACAGGTTGAATATGTCACTGGCCACTTGGGCAGGGAGAAAGATCCTGCTCCTTCCCTTGGAGAAAAAAAGATGTGCTCCCTCCATCTGTGAGAAGAATACCAATGTGAATCATTTCATCCCTTCCTGCTCCTGGGAGTCATTTATGTTGAGTTTTGAACTCAACTACTCATCCACGCTCCTTCGGTTGTAGACAGAGCTGCAGGAGGAATTGAGCACCTTCCAAAGCAAACAGCCCATTCCTGTGGTCCAGCCAGGCTGAAGAGCTGCTTCAGGAGGCAGGAGAGGAGGAATATTAAAGACATTGAGTTGGGTTTCAGTTTAGCACTGGCAGCTCCTCTTTGGGAATGAGCTGACTCTCCTGGAGGTACCACATATCAATCTGTGCATGCTGCAGCGTGCAGGAAATGGTTAAACATGATAAATCCCACCAACTAGTGGGGAATGAATGAGGGTATTGGGTACAAATATCACTGTACATCATCCAAACCAGGTCACCTGGATGGCTGTGACATTTCTCTGGCTTTGGGTGTTCCTGACTGTCTCCTGGTTCCACCAGCAGGGAGAGGCTGTGTGTTGTCTGGGGTAGATCCTTCCCCTCAGACCCTAGAGACTGGTCATTCAGCAGAAACCCCAGGAGCTTTTCCTCACTGAAATAGCTTAGCAAACTGGTGCAGTATGGAAACCAGTCTTTCTATGGAAAAAAGTTGCGTAAATTACTTGTGTGACTTACAGAAATGTTTATGTTCCTTTACACAGACTGCAAAATATGTTTTCACAGTAGCATTATCCTGGGGTCATGAAATCTGGTTCCTTTGCTGCTGTGCAGAATCTCTCTTACCAGCTCACCCCAGAGTGAATCCCTGTATTTTCCTTAATGTTCCCTGGGAAGCAGATGCAATAGGAATATTGAATTGACATATCCTCTTTTAGCCATACTTTCATCTCTTATGCCTGTTGCCTCTATTCAGTATTCCTTGAAATCTTTATAGTAGCTCAGCTGTAAGCTGTGGCAGCTTCCAAGGAATCAAGTTATTTCAGTAGCTGGGATGTATTTTGTGGTTCTATCCAGTACCTTGAGGCCCAGGGTCTTCAGGCTGGGAGAGCTGCCCATCATCCACGAGCAGGTAAAAGACTCTACTTCTGTGCCTGAGGTGTGTAGGGCAGGAGGCCTGGGGTTTTTTCCAGCTATAACAGGCATTACAAGTCATTCAGTTTCTCTTTCCAACATTTCTACACTCTGCAGTGTCTATTACAATGGTTATCTGTTTTTGTCAGTGGGGAACAAGTACTTTAGGACAGAGGGTTTCTTCCTGTGTTTGTGTAGTTGTGCCATAATTAGGGTCTTTGGGTATTGCCCTAATTCCCACTGTAACATCACCAAATTATACTTGAATAAATAACACATCGTGGATATTAAATGCTCAGCTCAGTTTCAGTGCAAAGTAAAAGGCTCAAATGGTGGTAACTTGAACTGGCAATAAAATAGCCAGCATTACGCTTGTAAATACTTAATTTGCAAATGTTTAGAGAATTAGGCACCTGCTATAAATCCTTATCATGGGCTTTGCACCCTGTTGGTAATCTGTGAGCTATATCTCACTTCATTATGCATGAATGTGTAATTTTCCAAAAGCATAAATGTGGCCTCCAAGGGCACGCACATTAATAGCGTTCGAATGAACCAATTTGTTTCCTACCCAATGTGTTTATCTTCCAGCTCTTCGTTGTGAGTGCCAGTGGAAAGGTTAATGGCTCACAGTTCCCTGTCAAATGATGCACAGATTTAGCCTCTGCAGTGTCTGGATTTTTCATTGTCTTTGGCCTTTAGCATGTTGAAAGTTAACAGCTGCATCTTGTGGGCTAGCTGGGATGTAAGAGGGTCGTCTTTGAGTTACTGCACGTGTCCAGGATTAAATGGGATCCTGCTTCCCTCGTGCTTGTTGTGGCCCTGATTCATGGGGTACCTGATGCTTTGGGAGCACTTGTGCTTCCTTCAGCAGAGCCTTTATGCAATTTTAAACACATTAATAGCCACTGGAGCAGCTGGGTCTGGGCACCTGCCAAAAGTCAAGCGGCTTTTAGCCGAATCCATGCAGAGCATTCCCAAAGTCATTGGAAATACCTGGGCAGGAGTGAAAGGAATATACAGCCTGGAAGGTAATATAGTCTGGTGGAAGAGATGAAATTTTAGATGGGGCAAGGCAGGTACTTTCAGTGACATCAGAACTGTGCAGCACATCTAGTTAAGGTTATGTTAAAGTTCACAAAGCTTTGATGTTAGCCAGGATCAATTTTGACAAACTGAGGGGCAAACCATATGTTTGAAAAACAAACCATGCAAAATTTTGCCCAATTCTGATGAAAAATCAAATGAAATATGTTTTTTTTGTGTTTTTTTTTTTTTCCACTAAGATACTGGTGTTTTGTAAACCTAGGACTTATCATAAATCAAGAAAGGAAAGTCCAGTTAAAAAACCCACAATCAAACAAGATTTCTCCAGGGGTCAAATAAAAAAAAAAGGCTGGTGTCCATAACTTTTGAGGAAGAAGCCACTGTGAGGACTATGAATGCAATCATGTTCCCCATTAACCCAATAACTGGTGGTCTCAGTACACTCTGGAAGAGATGAAAAGCTCATTTCCAGATAGAAACAGTGAGTATTTTTGTATGCAGGTGTCCAAGAAAGCCATCTAATTGAGAATATGCATTTAAAGATGAGTGGAAGTTATACTGATGCCCAGAGATTACAGACACAAGCTCTACCAAAATCAATATTCAGCCTCTCCAAAAATGAAGATGTTTCTTTAGATGTTTATACAATGGTAAGTGTGGCATTTTCAAGTCAACTCAAGTGAATCAGGAGTAGAGCCTTGCTCAACAATAATGCACCTCCTTAGGCACCCAAATTTGAAAACTGCAGCCCAATTAGATATGCTCCAATTATTACTGGTATTTGCTACTTAACAGCTGTCATTGAAGGCTCAGGACAGCTTTGTGCTGGATGCTATGAATGCATATAAGAACAAAAAAAATAACCTGAAGGTGCTTAAAATCCCTTCTTGAGAGACAATGAATAAATGCAGCTGGCTGGGAAGCCAGAGGTGGTGGGAAGATAGCTGTGAAACATTTGATCAAGTCTCAGAAGAATTTGGTGTTGACTAAATCTGGACTCTGAGCTATTACAGTGAGTAAGTAGGCAGGAATAGCTGTCTCTGAGCAGAAGGAATATTTGCTTCTAAGCTTGAGTAATAATTAACATGCTGAAGTCAATGAGTTTTAAAGGAAATAATTAGGCCTCAATTACAGAGGTGGGAAGAAAAGCCAAACCTCAACCATGCAAGCTCCCTCTTCCTCCACTAACCTCCTCTCCCTTTCTTTCCCTGCTGTCCACTTGCTGTGTTAATCTGGAATTTGAATGAAAATTTAAGTGTATCTGAATGTAGCCTTGCCCCTGGGAGAGGGAGTGGAGATGTCATCAGGGATCTGTCAGAGTCAATAACATTTCCCCTGCAGCCCTGAGCTGTGCCTCAAGATCTAACATTTCTGTCTGAATTATCAGCTAATGCTTGGACAAATTGCCTGTGATTTTCTTTTTTTTCTCCCTGAGTGGATGTGCCTGGTCTGCAGATTAGGTAAACACTGCCTGACCCTGGTGTGGAGCAGTGCCTGATGATTTCCAGCCAGACATTTCTGTCAAGCTGTGAAAGCAGGAGGGTGTCGGGGTAGCAGCCAGTCTCCTTACCCGCGCTGGCTGTGGACACTCTGGGGTTGGGGCTGTTGTAGCTACAGCTGTACAAAACACTGTAGCTTTACTGCTTAGGAGATACCCACTGACCGTGACGAGAAGCCATGGAGGTGGAAGTTCAGGACCTGTTAGAGCTTGAGTAGCAGGGCTGCAAATGAGGTTTTGTTCTGAGAGGTAACAAAGCTGGGTGGGTGGTAACTAAAATGGGCAGGAGTGCTGGATTTTTTCCCTGCAGAAGGAAACAGCAATTGGCGCCTTAGTCCTCAGACACTGAGGTCATGAAAACTACCAGGTGATTTTGCACTTGTAGAATGAAGTCATCTTTGAGAGGAAGAACCGTGTGGAAGATGCTGCAGAGAGGCACCTGGGGGGTTTGCTTCTCTGGCCACATGATGCAAAGAAAGCCATCACCATCGGCTGCCTGAGATCCGCAGCGTCTGTTTGTGTACTTGCTGTAGAAGTGATTTTCCTTGAAGCATGAGCTGGTTTTTAAACATTGTGGGCGTAGTGACAGTCTGTGATTCTGATCATGAAATAGGATCATGAATGAGGGAGAGGCAGAAGAAATTCTCATCTGAGCTACAGTCCTCAAGACTTACATTAGCTGTTGCAAGTCTCTTCTCCATAGGCCGGGGGGAAAGTCTCCCTCCCTGGCCTTTTCCTGATGTCTCTGTTCATATGCAAATCCTCAGCAGTGTAACACTTCTTGCTCTGCTGCTCCTGCCTGGAACAGCCCTCCCAGCCTCTCTGCAAAGGCCTTTCCAGTGAGTGTATTGTAAATTCCAGTTGAAAACATGCTTTGCCCAGCCCTTTCCCTTCCTAGTTATTAATTGACATGATAATATTGTTGGCTCTGCTCTGAAGCATTTGGGAAGTCAGCAACACTTGCAGTCTTCCTTTAGGCTGTGAATCCCAGTGTCCCAAAACCTTTTGAAATCAGTAAGATTTGGATACCAAATTCTCTTAGGCTCCATTTGCAAATCACAGTCTTTTGCAGGACTGTGGAGTAGTAAAAGCAATTTGGGATAGATGACATTTTCTAGTGCCTTCTCTAGGGGCACATCTAAAGGAAAATAAAACCTCTGGGAATATGAGAGCTGTGAGACTAGAGACACACACACACCATAAGGACACCGAGGTGCTTGACAGATAAGTGGTGGCACCAACCAGAGATATTCTTGTATAATTCTAGGAAGCCAACTGACTAAAAGGTAGAGATATTTATAATCTTTCTCAGACATCCATATAAACATGCACAGAAGCCAGTAATAGAAATGCAGTTCTGGATTCTTTCTGGGCAGTCTCGGGCTAGTCATGCTGCTTTTTTATTACATGTACTGCAAAGATTTGAAGAGGGAGGGATTGAAGAGGAAGGAGACAAAGGGCTTTGCTATCTACAGTATTGCTCTTAAAATAATTCTTAGTCATATGCAATTAAAAGAGTGATAGGTGTTATCAATATTTGGCAATTGATATTTAATATACATAAATAAAACTATTAAAATGGATATTAGTTGCAGACATTACAATTTCTCATTAAAAAATATTTTTTCACGTAAAATTTCTGATGGGCTGTATGTGACATTTGAACAGCCCATAATGAAATCCCTTCATTTTCACATGGCAGTGTATGTGTAGAGGGCACATAGATAAAAATCTTTAGTCTTGGGAGATAGATTACATTTTTGGTAGACTGGAGATTTGGTATTTAATAGACACAGCAGAGGCCTCCTGAACCAATCAAGGAAAATGAATGGGTCATTCATTCCAAGAGTGTCTGTGTGTGGCCCAGGTTTGACTAAATCTAGAAATAGTGGATGGCATGGGACATCTCTGGGGAAGCTGCATCCTTCTTGAACCCCACATGCTGGGAACCTTATCCAAAGGCAGACCTTTGGTGAGCCCTATGGTTGGTCACCGGGGGGAGAGAAGGCTTCTAGAGAAAGCTGTGGGGTTGTTTTTTTCCCTCTGAAGAAAATACTGTCTTTTGTTTGGCTGGAGGGTCCAACTGTCCCTGTGTGAGGGGAAGGCAAAGGTGCTTGGGTGAGGATGGGAACTGAGTCAGCAGGTAACTGCCAGCATTGGTAAAGCAGTGCTCGTGTTGTCATGTTCCACAAATCCAAGGGTAGAGCATGAGCAGCAATACAGGGGCAGCACCCAGGCTTTGAGATACAGGAGCCTAAGAAAACTGAGTCATGAACACATAATGAATCTTTTGTTGGTTCTTCTACCTACTTTCACACTGTTGGTGTAGGCAGCAATGCAATAAAGAGTTTGCCAAGTGCGATACATTAAGGCTATTTCTCTTGCCATTAAAGTTTCATGTAAAAGTTCCACAGACAGGTCTTGGTCATATTTATAGGTATCTTTCATGCCTTCAACAATATTATTAAACTCTTTTGTTATAGAAAGCTAGTCTGAAAATGAGCTGACCTGGTAAATAAAACATAACACTTGCTTTCGCTAGCATACTTCTTTCTACAGAGCAATATACTGAAGAATATTTTCCCCATACATTTTTGTCAACACATAATTGCATATGCCTATTTAAGCAGTAAACTAGTTTGACTACAGTTCCAGGGCACTTGTTTTTCCATCTTATTTGAGGTAGGGATTACAGAAGTCATGAGCAGCCAGTGCTGGGTAATTTCTGACCACAAAGTCCATGAGGGATGCGCAGGGGAGAAGTTTATTCCCAGGATATTCTTAGGCAGCCCGAGTGTCTGCTTGGATTCTCATAACCTTGAACTTGCATCATGACAGGTGCTTTGAGGAGCTGCTTCCCTGCTGCTTCAGGCCATGGTGTGTGTGAGATGGTGCAGAGGTGCTTCCCACGTCTCAGGAGAGGCACAGTTGGGTGCCTTGGTGGCAATGCAGGGACAGAGGCAGCTTCTGTCCCATCCCCTGGCTCTGAATCTTCTTCCTGCATAAGGCAGCTCTTGCAGCTCCAGGCTTGTCCCATGGTGCACTCCTCTGGATGCTGCATGAGGACGGAGCACCTAGGTTAGTGTTCCTGCAGGATGGGGCAGTGCAGAGCCTGTGGGCTCATGCAGGTAGGGGGTAGGAGGTGATGGAGGAGGGCAGCTCTGGCTGTGGCCCTGCTGGGTGAGCTGTGCTGTGGAGCAGCTGGATCAGAAACTTCTTGGGGCCAGAGCATGGGTTTGGGGTTCATTTTGGATGCCATGCAGAGCTGGTATTAAAAACATGGATCCTTTGGGATGGCATGGGAAGAAGCAGCAGAAAGCAAATTTTGGAGAGAATAGATCTCTTTAGGTGTACGTGTCTAAGTCTGACCTGGAGTATCCTCAAAGTCTAAAGTTGTTTCTGTGTTTCACTGGCTTTGCTGAGCAAGATACATTATTGCTTCAACCATACCCCAATTTTTCCTCCAGCTCAAAGAGTCAGCCAGCCTACAGTATCTGCTATTACAAAACATGCTATCAAAATAAAAAACAAACAAAAACCACCAAACTTCAGATGCTTGTTAATTATTTTGTTAATCAGTTTTCTGCTCCATGCTATTAACAAGGCAAATTAAAGCAGGGATCTGTGGTGCCCAGAAAACATCTGCTCAGCAGAAATGAAATGCTAAACAGAATGGCCCCCCTCTGTGACCTGTTTTCATCCAGCTGTGCCTGCCTGCAGGGAGGTCTGGGGTGGCCACCCTGGCCCTGGAGAGCACCGTGTGGTACGTGGCAGGGACAGGGCAGAGACTCTTGTGCTGGGTTTGCTGTGTTGGATCATGCTCAGCCCTACACACTGGAGTAGGATGGTGTAAGCCAGAGAGCCTGGGGAGGTTTCACTGCACTGTGACTATATAGTCATATTTTGACCTTTGTTTTGACTTCTTTTTCCTTTTCTAGGCTGTTCTGAGCAGTGGCATTGTCACCTGAAAATGAGTGTACTCTGGCCTCTGAGGGGACACTCCATCACCCTGTTTGCCGTGGCATTTTTCCTTTCAGTTGGGTGCATTGGTCTTAACCTCTGCTTTGAGATCTACTGCCAGTTCACATTTGTTTATTAGAGTTTTTTCTCCTGTTACCTGGTTTGGGGTTTTATTTGGCTGCAAGCATTTAGATTTCAAAACTGAATCCTACTGTGTGGCCAGGGTCATTATCATTTGTGCCTTCAAACTGCTCATCCTTAAAAACCCTGCTGCTCTGCTCACACTGCACTGCATTTAAGATGGTGCTGCAATTGGCTCATGCAAATTAGTTTGGGGACTTTTTTCTTTTTATTGCAAATGAAATAAGACAATGTAGTTGTATATCTGGACCCACCATCAGCCCTACACTGCACCTTGGATAGTCCTCCCCCGGGTGTAACCAGGACAGTTGAGGACAATGCCTTATAGCTGTTTGCAGCAAGAGTAAAATAATCCCTATGTAGAAAATCCCAATAATTGTGAGTACTTGTGACCCTAATTTTCTGTACTCTTCTGAAAGTTTTTTCATGATTATGCATGAAAGTACATCTTTGGTCAAGCCTATACTCCATAAAAGATGGACTTTGCTCGTTCAGCTTTGTATACCAGGAAAACATTTTGGATACTTTTGAAGTCAGAAACCAAGAAGAGATTTTGATGTTTTTCTGTGTTTATAAATATGCATTTAATAGCTCTCTCCAAGATGTTTGAAAACAAAATTCTTTCTCTGTTTGCTTATTAAGCTCTTCCCTTATGTGACAAAGTGTGGACAGTCTACTCCTGTTTGTCTTGCTCAGCAGCTTCAGGAAGTGTGATGGGGTATGTTGACTCTGGAGTTACTGGAATGGAACCAGATGCTATGGTAGATAAGGTATCTTATCTCCCAGAGGAGGATATAAACAGCCTTATGTCAGGGCATGCTCCAGCCACTGGTTAGGGTGGGAGCTGGGCAGGAATAGTTTTTCTCTGCAGGTTGCCTAGTTTTTAAATTTTTGTTACTTCCATCTGTTCAGTTCCTTACGCCAGCATTTTTCAGAGATGAGACATGAAATTACAAAGGCCCCTCCTACACTGTCAATTTTGGCAATGCTTACACTCCAGAACTGGTATTCTTTGGTTCCTCTTGTGTCTAAGACTAAATGTGATGAACTTGGTTACAATTGTCATAGACAATAATCCCACTGGCTTTCCTGGGATTTACACCTCCCTTCAGGGGATTCAAAAGCAGAGGTGCATGTGTTTGTGTCCACCAGATTTTTCTGAAGTCCCATATTATGCATGGAATTTAAATATAGGAGGGTCAAGGACTCTTCCTGCATTTTAAACTCCCTTATAAGGAGGTAGTCCTCAGGAGAAGAACACCCTCCAAGAAAAGAAGTATGTTGCACAGCTTTGGTGTTTTGCTCTCCTGGATACTCAGGGAGTGCTTTAACTAGTTCCAGCTCTTTAAATAGTTGAAAACAATGAACCTCCTTTTGAAATAAATATGAATAACTTAAAATCCAACAAATGTGTGGATTTTATGGTCTTTTTATATTCAGAGCTTCCAAAAACTCTCATAAAAGGAATTCCCAATATTGCAACCACTGTGCAACCATCGTCATTTACTAAAACACAGTAGAATGAAAATCAGTCTGCTGGAGATTAAATCCTCGACTAGTTTGCATGAACTCAACACAGATGAATCAGATTTTAGCTCAGCTGGAAAGATACCCTTGAATTACTTTCCTAGATAAATGCACAGGGCTACACCTATTTTTTAAAGGCACAGAAGAAATCTGCTCTAGGTGACTCAGTTACAAGTTGAGCAGGTTGTTTTCAGTGCTTCCTCATAAAGAACAAAGATAAGAACTAGAGAAAATGAAATCAATCGTGGAGGGAAAATGACCTCTTGTTAGCTGGAACTTTGTCCACATTGCTGTTCTTCAGTGGTGGGTACATCTGGGTGGCTTTCCTGGGCAGTTGGTGGCAGGCAGTCTAGGAAGTCATGGCAAGTGAAGCACCCTTAGCTGGTCCATGTTGTTTTATCAAATGCTCTGTTGATGTGTTTACACTGTACTTCTTAGTACCTGTGCACAGTGTTAGGATGGAGGTGAACCTTGGATACTTGACACCAAACAGGGTGGAAAACAGAGAGGAACCAGTGTGGTGCACATGTGGGATGTGGTGGCCCTATGGGTAGATATTGAGATTCCCCCCAGTGCCTGGTCAGATGCCAGTTCACTCTGTTTTGCTGTGGCAGCATAAACTGTAGTAAGGAGGATTCCTACTGACTCCAGCCAGATCTCCCTGGAGAAGTAGCTTGGCAGTATAAATCCTTATGAATGTTAAGTGCAGTGTGCTACTACATACAGGGCAGGGACAGGGACACAGCATCCAAGCTGGAGCATTGAACACTGTCTCACTTCTTGACTAGTGCATCAGTGCCATCATCAGGGTGGCTGAGAAACAGAAGTTCCACACGACTCACTGTTGGTTTCTGCACTGGAACAAAACTGGAATAGTGTTCTTGAAGCAACATGAAGTGTGCCTTTCAAGATAACCATGCAGCTGGCAAATAAGAGAGTTGGCTGGGAATGAGAGAGGCTTTGTTCAGACCCTTGCACTGAGTACTAGCTGCTGGTTTGTTGGGTTGGACCTGGGAAATGGTTATGCTTCTCTGCAAAGCTTTAGTGAAGTAATTTTTGTGTGTAGAAATGGCATTTTCTCAGTGGAATAAAGTATGTGATGTGCTCTAGTTTGGTACCAGAGAGGTCTAAAGGAAGTAACTGGCTCACCTGGAAGTAATTCTGGATTTACAACTTTTCACAGCCCCCTGTAATTGATAGGATAAACCAAAAACCAAAGAGCAACATGCTCTGTTCTGAAATAGCTCCATTACTACAGAGAGTGCACTTCCAAATATGGGTAGAGTGAAGTTATAACCATTAGAGTTTTAAAAAAATCCTATGGCAGCATCTAATTTAAATCAGATCTTGAAAGATCAGTGATTGTCCCTATCATCAGTGGTAAAGTCATCTCACTCTGAATTGCTTTGATGCCAGAGATAAGTCTGACATAAGAACCACAGATCTGAATTCAAATGGGGAACCAGGAAGTTATTTCTAGCTTGATTTCCCCCTCAATCTGAGCTATGGGTATGTTTATTAGAAATGTCGTCCTAACTTCCCTGACGGTACCTCAAAACTCCCAGTGATGTGATGTGCTGTCCATGCCTCTTGTTAGAAATCAGCCTTTGGAAGGTTTATCAACCAGGTATTATTAACTGAGAAGGTTAAAACAACAACAGAAATTCCCAGCAGAGATACTTTGGCTGTCTGCCCAGTCTGCCTGTCCCAAAGGACCCCCCTCTCAGGCTGTCTGTGTCTTCTTGCCCTGAGTATACGCTGCAGTACCAAACACCCACTGACACCCATTGGGAGCAGCCCATCTCAGCCCCTCACCCCAGCCAGGCTGGGTGCAAGGGCCCCTGGCTCAGCTGGGCTTGCCAGCAGCACTCCCCTTTCCTTAGGGGGTCCTAAAAGAGAAAAAGTTAATATATAACCGCAAGAACAGAAAAGTTACTGAGTGCCTGTGCTTTTGTTTATACATCTAGATACTGTGATTAAATTACATGCATAATGCATAGTGTTTGTAATACATTATTAATAATAATAATACTGTCTTGTGTTATTTGGCCAGGAGAGGCATGCTTCAAGTGATGGTTCATTGGTCTATTCACACACAATTTTCATACATCTCTAAAGATTACCATTTTAACAGCTTTCTGTATGGATACTGCCAGGCAGTTACATTTAACAGTGCATAAATCTAATTCCCTCTGCACTCAATTTTCTCAGGCAGCAGAATCAATTTAAATCTGTCAGGATTTTATTCTAAAGTCTATTAATGCCTCCTGCCTTTTTCTGTATTTCCCCATTCTCTCTGACTCTCTCTTAACAATCTCACTCTTTCATGAATTCATTCAGCTGCAGAAAAAGATGCCCCACTGATACAAACACACTTTTATCTCT
The DNA here is from genome assembly GCA_020745705.1 of Hemiprocne comata. Taxonomy (NCBI): domain Eukaryota; kingdom Metazoa; phylum Chordata; class Aves; order Apodiformes; family Apodidae; genus Hemiprocne; species Hemiprocne comata. Next base: position 6,770,310 of record CM036602.1, on the reverse strand, counting down.
TTACAACAGGAACCTAATTAGGTGTGAAGGAGACACAAGGAAGGTCACAATTAGCCCTCCAGCAATAAAGGTTAACAGTTGTGAAATCGTATAATAATGCTGTTGAACTTTGTTACTATCAATAATGATGGCCTTTGACAAGGTCAAGTTCATTATTCTTAACAGCCATCACGGAGGCACTTAACATCCCCACCTCACCAGCGTGGCTGTGCAACACCTTCCCCAGTCTCACCTTCCCCTACACACGTGTGACCTGGCTCCTGACAGTGACCTGCTCACCCCTCAGCTGACAGTTGGACCTGTTGGGTAGGTTTCCAGGCAGACTTTGATGTTTTTCTATTGAGCTTGTGGTGCAGGATGGCTCACCATGCCTTTTAATTATTGGTTAAAAAAAATAATGCATGTGGGTTTTCTTCTCCATGCTTAAGTGAAATGATTCTGCTCAATTAAGAACGTAAATGGAGACTCTAACAAGAAAGTAATCAGAAATGTATCCTGGTAACACAGCATTTCAGGATACAGTGGAAGCAATTCAGTGCTTTGCCAATAAGAGCCAATGAATCTCTGACATCTTCAGAAGGCTTCTGGGGAATGATGTCAACTTTGGGTATCTGCTGTATCTGCATCCACTCTAAATCTATAGAAAGGAATGGATTGTAAACCGAACATTTTAAACTATTCTTTATTGAGCTGCTTTTATGTTGTTTTTTGCCTGTTGAAGGACACTGTGGTGCAACTTGAATCTACCAGAGATGTCAGTCTCCCTCGTGGTTTTTAGTAGGGCTCTTGAACAGACAGGATCACATCCCTGACTGCTAAACCTGTAACTTAGTTCTCAGATTTCTTTTACACTGAAAACTTGGTTCCACAGTCATTAATATCAGATCTGTGCCCTGTCAGATCATCTTGCCCCAGTCAAGTGTGGGCATGTGATTTCATTTCCATTTTAAGAGGTGGAGCACATGATGGGGATTTAATGCCAGCTTTACACTTCCATGCTTGCAGTTTCAGTTTGGATGATCCCCCATGGGGTGGAAAATACCCAGGTACAAAGTGAACAAGCAGAGTGAGTAGTACTTGGGGCAATCTGACAACGCTGGTTTGGGTCTATTATGCCAGATTTAGAGGGCATCTGGCCTGAGAAAATGCCAAGGTTGTAATTTGCTGCTTTCTGTACATTTACTTATTTCTGAAAAAATGCATACTTTTGATGAATGGAGCATGTCTTCACTCTTTCAGCTGCTCACTGTTCAGTTTCTAAGGGTTAAGAATCATATTTAACCTTTATTTTCCAGTTAATCTGGAATTTGGAGAGTTAGTCAGTGATGTATAATTGGGGAAACTCCTGTCCCAGGCTACTCCCAGGCTCAGTGTAGGGAACCAGGGAGAGAGGTGTTTGAGATCTTAGATGGGCTGAACAGTCCTTGGAAGCTGCCTCTCTCTTTTCCTGTCCTCGAGGTGGCTTTGGATGACACTTCTAACTTAGACAGCTTAGGAAAATACTAACGTTTAACAGTAGGTGTTGAGTTTGTGTTTTAGAAAGTAAAGCCACAACATATGTATTAAGGGTAGAGGGCCAGAAATACCAAATGTTTGATGTACATATTTAAAAAAAGTTACAGATGGATATAGGTATTTAGTACTCTCCTTCTATGACTTCTCAAGAGAGATTCTTGTCTTCTCAAGTAAGATAGCAGTGTATCTGCTATGTCTCCAGATAATGCTGCATTTGGACTTTTACTACCATTAAGCCATATCCCATTTAGTATTTTAAAAGATTTTTAATCTTCAAAATAGTCTGCCTGAACAGCCTGCTGGAAAAATATCAATAAGCCAGGAGATTCTTGGGATTGTTTATGCCTTCTAGAGAGGACTGAGTGCTTGCACAGACAGTTGTACAGTTTCAAAAGCTTGTGTGAGTGGCATGCATAAGTACAGAGGTGTAACAGCATCCGTGCTGCCCACAAACACCAGGGTTCAGGCAGTGCTTGAATAGAAAAACAGATGCACTGTGGGTAGATCTTAATTCATGGTTCAAGGCTGAAGTTCAAACCGCAGCTTCAGAGGGTGCAGACACAGATCACTGGACACCTTAAGGATGTTCTTCCCGTTCTCTTGCTTCATTGACTCCCTGCTTGCAAGTGCACCAAAGGCTCAGAAGCCCATCTGAAGCTGGTGTGAGCTGGCACAGCTCCACTGATGTTCACAGAATTGTGCTGATTTACAACAGCTGGAGTGTCTGGCTGAATAAACTCTGTGCAACTGAATGAAAATACCTGAATGTGCACAGTGGGAAAAGGCATAATAGAGGCCAGAGTTGCTGAACATCTAAAACTGGGGCTAACACTGGCCCATTATAGATTTAAAGAAAGGAGTTAACAACCAAACAGGAAAAGAAAGCATTTACAACTCAATATGCCAACTTGAACTGCAACATTAGTCATGTTGCTTGCATGTAAAATTTGCTAACATGATCCCTGATAGTTATAACCCCCACTTCTGAGAATAGCAGAATATTGCATTGTAACTTAGCCTCCAAGTACAGAGGGTGAAGGCACCTTGTAATGAACATTAAGTGATGAGAATTCTCCTGTCTGTACAGCTGCTCAGACATCCCTGTCAAATGTATCTTCCACATGACTGCAGGCTTCTCCTCCTCCCTCTGACAGAGTATGCAATATGCAAAAATCTTGCAGGAAGGACATGTTTTGGCAGAAAAAAACATGGCCTTTATTTTTTAACTTATTCAACTATAGGACGAAAATTAAGCTCTTTTTCTTCCTAGTTGTCTTCATACCAGTCACTGGGAATTTATCTTGCTGAAGTTTCTGCATCACTATTCCTGTACAGTTGGTAGGAACTTTCATTTGCATAAGGCAGCAGATTTTTTATTTATAAAGCCAAGGATGTATCCTTGTACTTCATCAAGAATTTTATTGAATGATTGACAGTAAATGCCAATTTTATCAAAATATTGATTGGAAAAGTTCTTCAGCTTCCATTGTATCATACAGCTATATCTAATAGCAGCTTTATCCAGCCAGTGCAATATGTTGCTTGCCAGACTAGAAAATGATATATTAGCCATCTGGGCAATGGGCCCAACCCTGGGCAAGATGAGTACTTCAATTAGCTGTTGATAGCATGCTATTAGAATATTGGTTTCAAAGAGCACTAAACAAGAATTTTGTGCTTTGATTTTCAGATTTAATTACTTCCATCAGGGCTATAAATGAACTCATTAGTCTTAGCGGCTCTAAAACCCAGAGACAATAGAACGTTATTGCTATTGTTCTTATGGTTTGTGCAAACATTGCCTTCAAAGTGCTATTAGGAATGGCCATCAACCTTTCCTCTTTTCCTGCTCTAGCTGCCTTCCTGACCCTGTGGAGCAGCAATGGAGTGAACAGGAGCTTGAGTTCAGTGCTGAGGTCTGTGGTGGGGATCTGGTGCCTGTGAGCAACCAGCAGCTTTAGCTGGGGGGTCATTACATACAAAGAAAGTGACTGTGGATTAAATCTACACCTTGGCAGTACTCGGCTTCTTTCCAGCTGCGTGTTCTCTTTTTCTTTCTTTTTCCCTCTGTCTTGTCTTGTTTTGTTTTAAGATTTGCCAGAGCTTCTGAGGATTTGTGAGGTGTTGTTTTTTTTTTAATCCACTGCATCAGGATTTCATTACATGCTTTTCCTTAATTTTGCTGAAGAAAATTCCTTGTTGTTTATTTTTTTTTGTCTTTGCCTTTTCCTCTTGACCCAAGTGGGCAGTGTACTGCATTCCACAAACACTGAGTTTTTTCTCGGGACATGATTCTTGCCCTATTCCTCCCAAAATAGAAAGACAACAATGAATGGAGAAAGCAAAGGCAGATACTGACAGTCCCTGCAGCCCTCCCACCCCTCCACACTCCCACTCAGTCATCCCTCTACAGAAACCTTGTCCTGAGCAACTCAGGCTAACTCTGGAGTCAGCAGTGCTTTGAGCAGCACCAGAAGGTCCCGAGGTCCTTCCAAACTAAATTGGACAACAATTCTGGGAGGAAAAGGGAGAGGTGAAGAAGCAGCCATGCTGGGGAAGGTGCCAGGCAGCACTGCTCATGCAGAATTCAGGTCGCTGGTATTTCTTGAAATGATAGAAACCAAAGCAATGTCGCTGTTAGTTCAGCAGTGCATCACGTTGCTTGTTAAAACCTTAAATCTCACTGAGCCTTCTTTGCTCTGAGGTGAACTTTATTTGGTAAAACTCCCTTAGTTTTTTCTGGCTTCTTCTGCGGAGGAAGGATGCCATGTGTAAATAAAGGCTATGATGCTCTGCACCACTGGCATTTATGAAATTAAAGCTGTAATCAGTACAGTATGTCTTAACCATAATATTAATGTGGGTAAAACAGTAAATGCTATTATGTTTGAAGCCTAACACCTGTTTTGTATTAGTGTCTGGACAGTTATTTCATTTTTCATTTTAATATAATATTCTTTGATGAAATCCATAACTCGGTTGTAATTTTTAGCTCCCAACCCTGCATAAATCCCAGCACATGATTCAAAAAGCCTACACTGACATCTTAAATAAGGTTCTCCTAAATTTTGCCAGACTGTTGTGATAATGTTGGGAATTTAGGGAAGTTAATTAAAAAGCTGAATCTTTTGACAACACTCAGGATTTTACCCTTGTTTTCCAGCAAGGAAGTCCTCTGCAGTTCAGATGAACGGTGTGACTCCATCCTTTCTAGGCTTCTGCTGGTGGCACACCTCATTCCCCTTAACCCTCTCCTCTTTTGCCCTGCCCTGCAGTTTGCTAGGAATCTGCAGCAGGAATGCCAACCTCCATAGTGCTTGGTGGCACCATGAAGGAGAAGGAGAAAGCCCTTTAGAGCAGATGGAGGTGCACAGAGAGGTGAGGTGGTGGGGAGGAGCAGAAGCCAGGCTGGGAAGGGCAGCAGCCTCCTCTCAGGTCTGCGTCCCTTCCTCAGTTGTGTGCTGGCAGGGGATGGGAGCCAGCCCAGCCAGAAGGCATGGAAACATCTCTGCCTAGTCTGGCTGAGTGCAAGGCCTGTGGTGGAGTCAATCGGAGTTTGGATGTGTACTTGAGTGACTTTTTTCTATCAAATGCCTTCCATGCCTTTCTTAGTAGGTCTGGACCATTTTCAGGTGTTTAAAAATAGAACAATGTCTCTGGCTGTTTCCCTCTCCCCCTCCCCCCCTCCTTCTTGCATTTCCCATCTTTAAGGGAGTGCTCTGATCTGGATCTGTTATGCTGAGGAGGTGGGACAAATGAGAGTAGGAAGTAGGAAGCCTTCCTCCATGGTGACTGTTTCATCTAGCAAGCTTTCTGTTCTCTAGGGCCATCTCCTGTAAAATCTAAACTGCTTCTATTTTTAAGACTGTTTGGACTAGAGAAAATCGGGCAGATTATACACAGTTGTCAGAGATTCTGTCAGCAGATGAAAGCAAGATGACTCTTTTGGCTTCTGGCAAGTAATTCTAACCTGATCCTGTTCTACTTTTGCTCTCCTGGTATATCCTGCCCCAATGGTGCTCCTGCAGTCAGAGCTCACAAGGTTCCCATCTCCCATCACGGATGTGCCCTGGGATGAGTTGTGGAACTGCAGCACTGGGATGCCAGGAGGGACTTTGCTTTCTTGTGAGCCCAAGCCTGATGAATTCTAGAAGCTGGGTGGTGCCCAGAATGTTTCATATCTAGTGTACACCAAGCAGAAGGGAGATGTTGTGGTACATATGCAAAAGGGGTGATCCTACCAAGAGCAGAAGAGGACACTGAAGACAATGCAAATACCTAAGTCCTGTGGAACTTTATCTGCAGCAGTAGGATAGACCTTCCCATCATTCTGCTCAGCCTGACTACTACCTTGGGCTTGAAAGATGACACAAGTTTAACTGAATGAATGAATGAGCTCCTGTGTAAAGCTCATCAAAGACCTCAGTTTTACTGCTACCAGCCATAGATTTGGGCAGTATTATCCTAAAAACCCTGGAATAAATTAGAATGAACTCAAACTGTAAGTGGTTGTCACGTTTGATATACAGATTGTCCAAACACTGCTTGCTTTCAGTGTGCCACAAATCATGCGAGACTGAGGGATAAATGACAGATGTTGAATATGAAAGATTTTCCTTTGACAGTCCATTGCCTCCAACTGATCTGCTGCAGCTCCTGAGCCACGTTCAGCCTGAGAGCATGGCTGCACCCCAGCACCAGCCACTATTGTGGCTCTGAGACCTCTCCAGTGAAATCACTCCAGAGCTCCTGTTCTGTAGTGACAATACAGCAGTGGTTTATTTGAAGGCTGAGCCAACTTTGTATCAAAGCCAAGTATGTCTGGCTTGGCACCATGAGCTAGCACTGGAGCCAAGCAGCTGGAGCAGACTATACTTTTAAAAGAACAAAAACAGGGAGACTCTTCAGTTTATCTCCTGTAAGAGGTCAATCAGAGTGCCAGAATGTGGTGCCAGGTTTTGCATCAGGCTTTCTCAGGTTTATCCCTGCATACCTACCCAACTTCCAGGCTAAAGCTTGATTTGCCTCTGCTTTCCCACCTCTCCTGACTTTCTTCCTGCAGTCTGCTAACTGCAGGAATTACACCCCTCTAAAATGTTAGTACCTTGCCCCCATGCCCACCTGGGTCCAGGTCATGTTCTTCACAACCCACATCACCACAAGGAAAAGTTCTCTGGGATTTTCTGCCTGGACTTGTCTCAAAGCTGTCTGTCTGGGAGCTAAAGGGGTGGCTTTTCCCATCACACAGAGAAGTAGCAAGGCCTCTTAGTCATATTCTGTGAGTCAGGTCTGCTGTTGGTCTGCTGGCTCCACTGAATGGTAGTTTATAGGTTAATTAATGATTATTAAGGCTGTGGCTGCCCCAGATGACTGCAGTGGAGAGGTGGTCTGTGAACTCAAAGCAGTTGGCTGCTGATGGTCTTCTGTATCCAGCAAGTGGAGAACCATCCTTCCCTGAAAACTGGACACGCTCCAAGAGGAGAGAGGGCTCTAACTGGGGCTGCTCACAAGTGGGAGAGTTGGCTGTAGATGTCTGCTCTGCTTTACCCATCTCCCAGAGCTTGTTGTTTGTGCTTTTGGGATAGCTCAGCTTTTTGTGGAGCAGCTGCAGAGGTCGTGTATTTTGTGGGCCAACATACTGAGCCTAAAATTGCAACACCCTGAGCAAAGTTGTGCCATTGCCTGAGTGACATCTTAAGAGTACACTTTCCATTCTAGACTAGGGATGATTTGGTCATCTTTTAGCCTTCAGTCACCTGCTGATTTTCTACTTTATCCATATGTCACTGAGCCACGATTAGGACAGAGCTGTCAGGAAGTTCCTGTCTTCCCAGGCAGATCCAAGAGGTTCAAACCATCCTGTGAGACACCTGCCCTACTGAGAAATACAGGTTTTCTTAGCTAGAAGCATTTACATTTGAGTGGTCTTGAAAAGGTTTGTTTTCATTCAGGGTGTAATTTGTCCCTAATTTAACCCCTTTTCCTTGAACTAAGATGAGTTCAGATGCTGGATAAGCTGGATCCTCTTCTCTGAGCCCCAGAAATGCTTCAAGTTTCTCTGTCTGAACCATGGACTGAGAATAAGAAGGAATCATATTGGATCACAAGATATTATGAACTCAAGGCACACTTTTCCCTGTCTAATTAACAATTTTACCCATGATATTAAATCCATGTGTGCTCATAACACACCACAAATGAGAACTCTGGAAACCCATTTTCAAAGCACTTTCCATTATGCAAGTAGCAGGAGATGTACCGTAGCTTTTCAGTAAATTGCTTGGTAAATTGTTTTCTCTCTCATCTTTACTGCTATAACAAAAACATGTTAGCTTTAGGTCTCAATTTTTTTTTATTTGTTTGCTTATTTGTGCTCCTACCTATTAGCTTGGATCAAGGGAATAACCCAGATGAACACATTTGACCTGCAAGCAACTGCATGAATAAAGGGTAAAGCTTGTTTACTGAAGTAGATCTTGGAGGGATTCTGGTGGCGAGGTGAGTGGTCACATCCAGTGGTCATTCATACTGTTTTGCTTCAACACATGTGACTTATGAAACTGCCCTTGATTTTATGCACAATGTCTTGGGGAAGTACTCAGCTGCCAGCAAATTCCTTGCCCTGAATTCAGAAGGGAATTGAGGTACAACCCAGTTAAAGTAATTACCTCTAACCTGTTTCTGTACTTTCTGAATTGCCTGTGAGATTCATAGTCCTTGAAAATGAGAAATCTGAGACCTTTGCATAAAATGTTTGTTTAAGTCTTTTTATAAATGAGGGAATGGGATTGAACTGGAGCCCCACTGAAAGTGGGCTGATTTCAGCAGCACTATATGAATTTTGCATCAGATGAAGCCTTCCCTCTGTACGGCTGCTGGAAAGCTCATGTCCACCTACAGCACAGACAGACATTGAATGAGTGACTTAGTCTCAGCTTCATAAGGGACCAACTTGCAGTTCTTAGCCTTTTCTGCAAAGATGATGTGCAGGCAAGGAGGAGAAACAGTGGTAGCTAAAGACATTATTTCTGCATGGGAGAGACAGCTAAGGAGGCTTGACTCCTGCCTCCCCACACAGGTTTTACTCCCATTTCCTGGTTAGCTGATGGGTGAGTGAGGAAGACCTGGGCTGCAGGGATTGCACAGGGAAACATGAATAATGCAAGTCCAACCATGAGGGGCTGGACACATGGTTGAGGCTGACAGCACACAAACACAATCCAAGTTTTTAAGCAGAAGCAGATGGCTGCTGTGAAAGAAGCAAATTGTTCCCAATAGAGACTGAGCTGGGGGAAACCAATACCATTTAGGGGAGCTGGGCTGTGACAGTCTAGTGATTGCATTGTGATAATCCTGAAAGTTGTCAGGGAATAGGAAAGCCTTTTGCTTCAGACCTCTTGGTCAGTGCTCCTTGACTGACTCCTTTCTCGGGCACAGCTGGATACCACAGGACAAGTGGCAGGAGCAAACCTTTTGTTTCAGGAGTTACTGCCTGGGTTCACCAGCAGCAGCTGCTGTGCAGCTGGCGCTGCAGGCATCTGCCTCACCAGGAGCACTTGCACAGAACAATGCAGAGCAGAGCTGCTGGGGCTGCAGACCACACAGGGCATGTGTCTGCTGCTCTTACACCTGAGGGTGGAGGGGAGGACAGGTCTGAGGAGCACCTTATGGGGGTTATCCCTGACCTTTGCAAAGCTTGAGCTGTCGGGGTGGTCCTGTACAATCCTTGGTTTTGCCCTACCACTCCTGTTCTAATTGGTTCCAGTGTCCCTTGGTGTGTCAGCTCAGGTTTTTAAAAAAATTCTTAACAGCAGATCATCCATGTGAAGAGACCCAGCACTGGGGCTTGGTGAATGGCTGAACTCACTTCTTTTGTTGTGCTCATCTGGAAGCTCAGTCCTAAGGTTTTACCTTGGAAGATAAATGGAAATGTCACCAGCCTTGGCTACAGTGAAATACCCTTTCAAGGTTCCTTATTCTGACAACAGTGGGCTGTTAATGATCACAGGACAATATAGGAAGAATGTGTGTACAGGGAGTGTTGTACCTATTATCTAAGTATAGGTAGTATTGTATTATCTGTGTTTGTTTAGCTGGAGTAAGACAGGCATTAACATTCTGTTTCAGTCTTAATTAGTGGCTGATAAAAGTACTAGGTGATACTTAGCAGTCTTGACAGTGTAATTTATCTAAAATTTCCTAATAATATGGTTGCAGCAGTCTTGGAAGGGCTGCTTTAATGACTTTCACACACTTAAGGTTTGGTACCAACAATATCCAATATGTTGGTTGCTTAGGAGACAGAATTAAACTAAGCCAAACACATTTATTTCTCCCCATTTTTACTGCACAGAGGATTATCTCACTGCAATATTTTTCCTCTATTAAATGGCTAAGCTTTAGGTGTTTATAAGAATGAAAAAAACCCAAAACAACCCCTACCAATCCAGATCCCCTATTAAATCAGCAGATGGCTCCTAGAGCCAAATTAGGGACCTGTGATAGAACAATAAAAGCTCTGCTTTATACAGTGCACATGTTCAGAGTTGGCAGTGTTAAATGAGACCTCCATGCAATCTGCTCTGAGAAATAGCCTTACTGGCACTGACCTCTTCCTTTGTATGATTCAACACTGTGTCATCAATTGCAATTGCACAGACGTCTTTGCAATTTAGCAGACCTTGTATGGACTGACTTTCCCAATATTTGTTTAAGATGAACTGTATAAACTTGTTATTAGTAGTCTGCCAGAGTAAAGGAGATAACAGTGTTTGCATTAGGCTACATAAAATACAGCACCTGGGCAAGGTGCACCCAGCATGTTCCCAGCAAATGTTGTTGTTTCAGGGTCTGCTGCTGATCCTCATGCAGGTAGAAAAGTAAAGCTCCCAGCAGCTTAAGTCAGGGCAAGAGTGGGTCTTGTCTCTGTTGTGCAGAGGTTCTGAGCTTAGTATGGCTGAGTTACTGAATTTATTATGTTTTTTAAAAAGTCCCTGAATTCACCTGAGAAATGCAGGCAGCAGAACAAGGCTGCAGTGCCATCTGACCTCATCTCAGTTGTATGTCTGTACGGTCCTACTGATTCAATCTCACCTTAGCTCTACATTGCAGCAGTGTATCTGATATAGGGATACAGCCCTTTTGCAGTCTGTTCTCAGGCATATTGCCAACCCACAGTGCAAGCTGGGGGTCCTCCTGCCTCCCTCTGCTGGTATTTCCCCACCTGCAGCATCTCCACAGCAGTCTCAGCTCATGCTGGGAAATACTCCGGTGGATAATGTCCCCTGAAAAGTTGCTTCTCAGGCAGAATGTTGCCCTGTGCAGGGATTCTGTTCTTGGGAAATAACTGGAGTAAGTAAAGTGGATGTCTGATGAGGAGTCCCTAATACTGGAGCTTCCCATTAGAGGTTAGGGAAAGCACCTGGACATCTAAACATATGGAAGCCTTTCTTAAGCAATGAAATTGATTTTCACTGCTTGATCATTAATTCTTACTACTTAAGATTGGCCAAGGAAATCAAAGTCTTCTGTAACCTGGCAGTAGATTTCTCCCCCTTAACCCAAGTGCTTTTTAGGACACCGGACTCATTTACCAATCTAAGTGAGAGGAAGGGCAAAGGGTTTGCACGGAGCAGTTGTTTTTGCGGTTGGGCTGTCAGGGTTTCCAGGCAGAGGCTCCGCCGGCACGATGAGCAGGGCCACAGAGCCCCCATCTGTCACCGCGCCACCTCCTCCTGCCTGCACCGGCAGCGAAGTGCAGGCAGGGACAAGCAGCCTGCCCGCAGCTGGGCCAGCGGGGCTGTGCCTGGGGCTCTGATCCCCGCCGAGCAGGGAGCTGTGCATTCTGGGGCCCACCTTTGCCCGCTGCTCTCTCACAGGTGTCTGCTCACTGGGATCTTGCAGGATGAACCAAAACACCATGTGGCTCCCAGTGACGGCCCTGGGGTCCAGGCCAGGCCATCAACACCAATTACTGCAGCTAAGAACTGTCAGGGCTCCAGAATGAAGTTACATGCAGAACTCTCAAACCATGCCTGAGTTCCCAAACCTAACCTTACCTTGAGGGAGAGGAAAAAAAGCAGTCATGTTATTAAACCACATTGTTTCTTACAGTTGATCCTTACAAAATGTCTGTTTTTTTCCTCCTGTACAGAAAGTCTGGGATAGGGAGGAGTAAGGAAAAAAGCCCTGATGGTAGCTAACGTATGGGCACTATTTAATTTTTCATTGAGTTTGTCTTTCCTTTCCCTGCTCTCACGTCCTCCCCACAGTATCTCTGCATTGATTTTTCACTCTGCCTGTTTATAAATGTTTATAAAGCATTTAGGGAGCCAAGGGAAGAAAAGGTCTCTAAGTACTTAGTGGAGGAAGAACTTAAAACACCGGACTGCTATATTCTTGCTGACACTGGGCAGTATTTCATGCCTGCTCCTAGAATATGATGCTGTTTGGGCCAGGATGCTTAAAGCAGGCAAAATCTTAGTGCAGCCCATCTACAGCTACCACAGTGCAGCCAGGGTTGCAGAGAGCAGGAGGACTTGAAATAGCATTGGCATTTACAGCTTCAGCAAAACCAACATGCCAGTAGATTATGAAGAAAACAAGTACACATAATTCCACATTTACTGTTTGCTTTGGGCAATGAACTTTATTTTCACATGAAATTCTAAATTACCTCTTTGTCTTCTTTCCCACCCACTGAGTGAAGTCTTCTTGATGAAATAAGAATGAAGATGTTATTAAGCTAATAAATACATTTATTGGTACTATCATGCGGTTCATTAGAGAAATGAAACCAGTCAGGATCTACATTTAAACTCACAGGAAAGATGCTAGAATTCATATGCCAAGCATCCCAATGTTTCTGGAGTGTTAGTGCAGCAGGAGTCCTACCTTCTCACTAGCATTTCTCTCTCTCTGCTACATTGCTGAGTGTTCCTGATTCCATGCTCCATTTTGGCAACCCCACAGCACCCATGTCCTTAGCAAGGACAGGAAGCTGCATATGCAAAGGGAGAAACCAGTTCTGCCTTGCACAGGTGCAGGAGGTTACACAAAACATGAGAGGACCTGGGTTCACTCTGGTTTGCATCAAACACTAAATTCAGTATAAGCTTTTAGCACTGATCATTCAAAATTCACTGTCTAAAAAGGGCTGAGGAATGAGAGAAATAGTTAAAAGTTATATTTTGAATTTGATATCCCTGTTTCCCCCTCATCATCCTTCTCAAACATATTAAATGGGGAACCTTTGAAACCACTGAGGAGCACAGCTGGTGCTCCATTCCCCACCCCTTTTCACACAGCTTCATCCAATTCCTCCAGTGGCCCAACAGCTAATTAAGGAACCCTGCCTTTCATTCCTCCTTGATGTTGCTGCCCTGGCACATGCTTACCTGGGCCTTTCTGGTTTTGCAGTTCAGTGGGGTAGAAATCAGGAAAACAGCTAGATATCCATGTTAGAGTTGAGTGGGTTGAAGAGCTGTAGGTGAGACAGCAAGAGCCCAAGTTCCTCCTGCTCCTCCAAGTCTGTTTGCAGTGTGGTTCCTTGCCAGAGATGCACAGCACTACCAGAGCTGGGTAAGTTGTAATGTAAGAGGCAAAGTGCCATCGGTGTGTTTTGAACCTCAGCCAATGTAATATTTCAAAGGAGTGGGAAGCTTAAATTAAGTCTACTGCCATTTCCTTCTGTTGTGGCATGTTGAATGCTCATTTTTTATTCTTGAGGGTTTAATTTTAGCAAAGTGCTGTTTGTCTAACTTCTGCTGATCTCTCTGCTTGAATGTTATGAAGCTCTAGTTTTTAGAGCACTGTTTTATTGGAGGTTTGCGTGCTGGAGGTGCCCAGATAATTCTTCTGCTTCAGCTGGGGGCTGACAGGGAAACCACAACTTCTGAACCACAGTGGGTGATTGTATGTTATGCATCTGCTTACAACTGTCCCACGGGGGAAGTTATCAGAGTTAGTATCTTTTATAAAGCAGTTTTCCAAGGGAAGCTCTTTTTCTGCTGAAGTTGAAATGTTTTGCAGGACGGTGTCTATTTCAAAGATGTTTTGGTAGAAAAGTTTGGAAAGGAATGTTTGTTTTGACTCCTTTGTTTTTACAGTGCTTCAGTAAAGTGGTTGCTTTTTTCTAAACAGAAGCATTTTGAAATTTGTTCTGCAGAATGACTTGAGGTTTTGAGTTTTTGTTCTAATTTGAAGTAGCAGCAACCTTTGAAGCGTCAGGATACCCTGTGGGTTTAGAATTCATCCCACACCAGGTAGGATATGACATCTTTTTGTGTAAGTTCCATTTGTAATTGCTTCTGCTCCCACCACTGGGCCCTTTTAGCTTGGCCCTCAGCTGTGAGAATGTTTGCTAGTGTGCCTGTAGGAAAGGTCATCTGATCTGGGAATTGTGTGGTGTTAGTTATTCATGCAATTAAGAGTTTTGCCTGCAAAGAAAGAATTCTTATCAAATGCACCACTCAAAGAATTCTGATAGGCTGGTGCCAGGATGAGCCTCTAAAATGTATCTGATACTGAATGGTTTGATTTGGCACTTAACAAAAAAAGATTAAAGAGGTCTCAGACATGCCGGGCAGGTAGGGCCTTGAGGGGCTGTGGGAATTGGAAATGCTGGTAGAGGGGAGGGGGTTACCTGATTTCAATAGTGTGAAGAGCTCCATCCAAGATAGAACAGCAGTGATAGGCACCATATACCCAGGCTTAGAGTTTGCTCTTTAAATGGATGAGGTTGGCCCTTCTCCACGCTAGTATCTCAGAGATGAGACATCTACATAGGCAGGGGCTAGTTCTAGTGGGCCTTACATTCAATTCAGGGCATTTTCCTGCTCTGCATTGCTATTTTCTCATAGCAGCTATCCCTGTTGCTGTGGAGAAGTCCCTCTTCTCATGCACACCTTAAAATAGCAGAAATGAAAAGTGTTGGTGTTCTGGTGGGTGGGGCTGGGAAAGCTGTGCTGGTTGCAGGCAGAGAAGGGGCTGCTGTCCCGAGCCACCAGTGCAGGGCAGCCAGGACTGCCCTTGGTGCTCCTGGTACTGAAGAGCAGAACACAGCACCTCTGAGAGCCCAGGTGTTCCTTAGACTTATGTATTTCTATTGCATTCTGATAAAACAATAAAGCTCAGAATTATTTTGATTTAGAAAATCCAAAACTTGAAAATAGCTAGACTTACACAGTCAATAAAACAAAACCGTCTCTTCAGCACAGCATGGACAAGGGTCTGAAGAAAGGCACACAGAGAAACTCTCCACTAATATTAAACTGATTTGGCCATTTTTATTCTATAAAGGAGGCTGGTTATGAGATTTAAAAAGACTCATATATCATGCTGCCTCATTAATTTTCCATTTGGGCTCAGCTGTCAGAGGATGCCATATTAAACTGCTGCCTGGAGTAGTCTTCGGTGGCAGAGAAATGATGTTTGATACCCTTTGCATTTCACACAGTCTGTATAAAAGGTCTTCTTGATTTGCCATCCCTATTATTTTCTGTAAGAAAACCCTACACGGCCTCTCCAAAATAATATCACCTCTCCAAAACCCTGAAGGTCTATTTGTGGTTTCTATGGTGACAAAATGGCCCATAATATTCTTTGACTACTTCAGTAAATGAAGGACACAACCAGGCCTTTGAAGAATAATAGATTTTTTCTTTCTTTTTCTTCAGAAAAGACACACTTGTGGGCTCAAAAAAGGGTGGGGGAAGGATGAAAAAGATATTAAGGGAAGAGATTTGGCTTGTAACTCAAAGGGCTTTGTGTCAGCAAGTGCAGCAGACAGCACTTGTTGAAAAATAGACCTTGAGCCATCTGGTACCAAAACAGAAGTGGGATAGAGCCCTTGTGATGACTGAGATGAAGGAGCTTTTGCTGTAACTCATTTTTACAATAGCTGTGCTACTTAATTCTGAATTCGGTGACACGCCGGGCCGGGCGCTGCAGGCGCAAGTGTGCAGTTAAAACATTTTCTTCCAGGAACTGTCAAAGCCCTGCTCTGTGCTGGGCAGAGGGAGGATGGGATTTTCCAGCAGAGCTGGCCTGGGGGAGATGTGCGTGGGAAGAAAGCAGTGAGGCTTTTCTCAGAGTATTTGTAGACTTTGTGGAGAAGCCAGTTTTCCAGTTGTAGCGCTGTTAATGATCTGCCCTCGTCACAGAGCCGGTGCTTGGGGAAGGTGCCGAGCAGGGTGTGTGCTGTCCGGAGCCACTGCTTGCTTATCTGCTGCTCCCTCCCACCACTGGGGGGACTGTCCAGGCTATTTGTCTGCAATCGCTCTAGGGGAGAGAGCATCCCTTACTGTGTGATAAACTGTAAGACCCATGTCTCCTGGCTACTTTGCATAAAACCAGTAAGAGATTTGTAAATTGCTTCGTTTTGTGAGAGCTGCTGCCCCAGGAGCATTCACAGCATGCCCTGGAAACAGGTTATTAAACAAAACCTCATCTTACAGGTGAAGAAACTGAGACAGAAAGCAGATAACAGCTCAGTGGAGTACTGCAGAAGCTTTACTGGGTACATTGGGGAGGAGAAGGCAAGGCTGCTTGTTCATTCCCCAGGACACTTTGGGATAATGCAGCTCCCTTAAATGAGCTATAATTCAGTTTTCTTTAGTATGTGTTTCCAGCCTGCCCAGTGATTCCATTCATGATGGTGAACTGCTGGCCTCATCGTGCACCGGGCCAGAACTGGGCAGTTACTCAGCCAGAAATCTGGACCAAGGACAATTGAAATGCCTCAGAGTAATAAGCATGAGTTTCCTGGATTGCAAGAGCAGGCTCCTCCAGGTGGTTCAGGTTAGCCTGGGTAGGTACAATCCCAACCCCTGAATTATCTGGGCATTGAGGGGGCTGCACTGTAGAGCAGGAAAACTCGGGACATTCCCAGGAGCTTGACAGTAATTCCCTCTTCTGGAGTTACTGAGCTTTACTTGTGGTGTTTCTGGCCTTTTGGGTATACTTTAGCACTTTACCTCCCAGTCTTGGAAGAAACAGGGAAGTACAAAGATGACTAAAACATGCAATTTAATTCCAGAGTGTCCTGGTGGTTTGCAGATGTCCCTGAAATTACTTTAACAGTTATTCCCCCAAAAGTATGCTTGTGCTTCAAGAGAGGACCACAGTCTTGTGCAACTGGTAACTCTATTTACCCTGCGTTTTAGTGTTTTCCTAGCTTGGGTATTTTGGGTGGTTTTGGCCTGAAAATAAATTAACAACTCTTTAAACCCCCTCCCCAAAACCACCAAAAAAACATTTCCATGACTGGCTTCTTGCTCAATACAGGACTCTATTTGAGGCAACTTAATATAAACGGAGAAAGAAATGCGGGCAAGATTAAGCTAAAAAACAGTCTAAAAACATATTTCCCACCAGCCTTAACAATCTGAGGCAAAATCTTGCTTGGTTCCTCTGTTTCTTGCATGTGCATGCCTTTGGCAGGGATGATTAAAGTCTCTGCAGCTTCCCCTCTAATGTGAACAAAGCCCTTCAGAGCCCTATTCTAGTTTCCTCTTAGCATTGGATTTGGCCTCCTTTGGGACTGACCTTTTACTGCCCACAGCCAACCTCCATCCTGTTAGAGGGCCTGCAGAGAGTTACTAAGTTAAACATCATAAATCCCACTATAAATGATTACACAGAGCTTTTCACTAACAATCTTCTGTGGGGATATCAAGCTTGATAGAAGCATAAATCATTTAAAGAACATCTGCCTAATGAGAGGTAACCTGGAACTGCTTCCCTGAGCCTGAGTGTACCAAGGGGAAAGAAATCCAGGCAATTGAACTATTTTAGCTACTGCCTGCTGGGCACAAGTGGTTGATTTCTGCTGTCACAACTATGCCTTGCTGGACACATGGGACTTGCCCACATTCTCTGACAGTGGCATTTGCTTTTCCTGCAGCCTATGGCACAAGAATGAGGGAAATAAGCTTAGTTTAGTGTGAGTCGTTGTAAAGGAAGTTTAATAATGTGTCTAGACAAAAAGTCCTTCAGAAGCAAATGAGACAGAAGACGAAACCCAAGCAGGTGACTTAGAACAGAGCTGAGCAAAGATTCACTGTGGTCTGGGAGCTCTGGTTTATGAAGTAGCAACAGAACTGGGGAGGCTGAAAACAGGGGCCACGGTTTAGAAGGTGGGTAGAGAATGCACCTTACCAAGCTCTTGGTTGAAACATCATGGCAGGACCCACATCATCTGTTCATGGGAATACAGGAGAAAGACTCATTGTCAATGCAATGATTGTGTTTGTCATGGAAAGAACAAGGTGAGTTTGAAGGAGGAAGGCAAATAACATTTAAGAATCAAAGCATGACTAGTAGATAAGAAAATTGCTGATAAACACTATGGGTAAATTTTCAAGAAATTCTGATGTGTTCCTTGGGGCCTGAATAAGTATTCAGTCTGAATAAGGGCTAACAAGTCTGTTTACAGATGATCCTACAGATCAATGTTGGAATACAACTGAATCACTCTGGCCATGCAAATTTGACTGCTAAGATGCTCATAACGAGTCTTCTTATAATGGTTTGAAGCTGCTACTCCCTGATGATAGATTGAAGAGAAGACTAGCAATAGGAGCGGGATGATCTTGAAACTGAAGTCCATTTCACACAGAACTGGCCATGAGATTTTGGGGAAACTCTTTGCCTCCCTCTACAAACAAACTTGCTGCAGTGTGAGTTGTCCGTCACCTTATGATGGTGTCGTTGTTGGGTGTTATTTCTCTTTCTGACCTGCAAAGATGATGCCTTGGATCTTACTACTGTGATTAGAACTGAGCAGGGAGGTCAAGAATAGTTCAGTCTTTTCCTTATGTTGTTGAGGATGAAGTAAATATTGTTGGCTGCTGTTTTCATTCAGAAGTCAAGATTCATTAAGGTGAATGTGAGGTCAATAGAAGCTCTCAAAGAGGGGAGGGAGAGACCAATAAATCATGACATTGAATAGAACAATGTTTGTAATGCAGCTAATTTTGGATATTGAGCATTTTTTGATCTAGTGGGATTTGTTTTGGGTTTTAATTGCCCTGTGAACCAGATTGGTTAGTTGTACCATTTGAAAAGACTTCTAGTCCTACTCCAGTTATGTACTCTTAACTACAATAGATTGAATTCAAGTTGGAAGAGATCTTTCAAGTTTACCTTGTCCAACCTCTGCTTGGACAATTTCTGACTACAGATTTTACAATTTCTCTTGGACAGTTTCCTTTTTCCTACATGTGCGCACGTGGCTGTGATCAATGTGGCTGCATTCTGTGGTTGAGAATTCTGTAACTTTTCTCAGTCCAAATCAGGGTAATTTGGTAAGATTGTCAGCTGGTCTAAATAGCTGGTGCTCCACTTGAAGTCAGTGGAGTTATGCCAGATCATACCAGCTGAGAATGTGACCATCATTTGTACTGAGTCACATTTCTAACCCTTTCTATACTCTTCAATTCCTGAGCTGAAGCCAGCCCTTGTGATAGCTGCAGGGTAGGATTTTCAGAAGCATCCAGCCTTGGCCTAACTCCCCTCAGCAGTCAAGGGATGTTTGTTGTGCTACTGCATCCAGCCCCAGAGTCCAATGGGTTGGATTCAATTTAGGCTGCTGCTGTAAGGCTGAGGATCTCGTCCTCCACTGCAGTGGATCAGCTTCAGTCCACTGCAACCAGCAGGGCTGGGCTGGTTTACAGCTGCCTGAGGACCAGGCCTTGGGCTTGCTTGTTGCATTAACAAAAGAAGGTGGCAAAATGATAGTAAAAGTCACCTTCTTTACCATAACAGTGCATTTCCTTCCTTACCTGGAACTGGCAGGTTCTGGTTTGGCTTCCTCCGGAATGGCTCCAGACAAGCAATGTAGCCTAAAGGAGTAAAGCTTTGCCTTCTGGCTAGCTTCCTGGTCACCTGGAGGGTCTCAGCATTGCCTTGCCATGTGCCATCGGAGCTCCTGGGCATGCATGGATGGATCTCTGTGCACATGGCAATGGTTTGGCCTTTTCTTTGCTTTTAAGTAGTGTTTCAGCCCTACTGCAGATGGTCAACTACCAACTTTGTGTTCGTGCAAAGCAAAAGTGCAGGCTGCCTTTGTGGCTGAGAGAGATGCTCTCTCAGACCAGATACCATGTTTCTAGGAGTGCAGTTACTGGTTCAGTTTCTTTTTCCCTTTTTTTTTTTTTTTGGCTTGGGGATATTTAGGGTTTGGTTGTGTTATTGCCAGTCACTCAAAGCAGGAAGGCAGAAGGGATGGCTGCCTCATTGGCTCTCACTGAGGCATTTGCTGCAGGATTGCCAAGTCAAGCAGGGATTTCAGAGGAGGAAGTTATCTGCACACTTCTTCCTCAAATCTGCTTCCTACTCTAACATTAGAGCATCTAAAAGTAGCTGCCAGAGCAGCTGCAGTGCCAAGAACAGCATTCCTCAGTGGGGTCTTCTTCCCAGAGCAAGCCTCAGCCTTGTGATAGGAATTTAGGCCAGAGATAAGGTGCTTGTGTTGACTGATTTGCCACTATTCTTCCAGCTGGCTAAATGGAAATGACTTGCTCACCAGCCTAGTGTGTAACCCTTGTCTTCCCTCCTACCTAAAGCATTATGTGGCTTCTACATTTTCCTTCACCTTGCTCTTATCTTCTGCTGCTTGGAGAGCTGGAGGAGCCAACGCAGCTTTGCCTTTGGCTCAGCCATGAGATTTGTCTCTGAAAGAGGGTGGCAACTTGCCAGCCCCCTTCAGGGCTCTTGCAGTGTGGAATTGGAGTGGGTGAATTCCAGCTACTTCAGTGGAAAAGGGGAGTGGTTCCTCTGCAGCTGGGGAGGGCTGCAGATGCCTTAAAGCATCCTCAGACTCCAACTAGTTAGTGCAAAACTTAGCATATGGCTACATCCAACACATGCTTGTTCCTTTGCATGGAAATTTGTGTGTGTAACTGGGAATCCCAGCACACTGATCTGTGAATAAAGCCTGAACTGCTCTGCTTTGCAAACAGACTCTGTAGTGTTTTGCAAATCTAAGTATGTGATAATTTAATTTTTGTGAATTCCAGGGTTTCATGTTTGTTTCATTACTATTTTCTAGTGCTTCAGATTAGGGACTAATACTTGATGAAGTATAACTGCCAAATATTTACTGTCTTTTTAAAAAATATTGCCTGATTCTGTATAAATGTGAGAAAAAAGGTTCAGCCCCAACATGAGGAACACACTAGACACTTTTTGTCTCTTGTAATTGCCAAAGCCTCCATTCTGGGGTTGCATCTTAGAGTGAGTCAGATCTAGGGCACTGTTGTAGCAAACCTTTCCTTGAAGCATTGTGCTCCTCACTCCAGCAGTTTGGTTCATTTTAGTCTACAACACACCCAGGCTTGTTCTGCCACTGCTTGAATCCCTGGGACATCTACTGCTGGACAAGTGTTTGGTTTTGGGCCCTGCTCTGACTCAAAAAGGCTTCAGTAGATCTAGAAATGGGCCAGGACTCTCCTCCTAGGAAAGAGATAACTGAAGAGGTTGTGACCAAGGGCTGTAAAAAGTTGAATAGTGAATAGCTATGCATTCACTCTTCCAAGGTGTGACTTCAGGGGCATCAACTGAAGCTACTGGATGGCAGATCCAAATCAAACAGGACATCCTTCCTCACTGCCAAGCTGTGGCCTGTCTTGGGACAAGGCATTGCAGATGTTGAATTTTCATGTGGCTCACAAAGCAATTGGATGAATTCAAGGCAGAAATGTCCCTTGAGGGCTATTAAATAAAAAAAGCTTTCATCAGCTGTGGCCACGATGTGGGCTCATGGCACAGGCACACAGTTAACAAGTTCCAGCAAAAGGGGCTTTGGGGATTGCACTGATTATCTTAGTTAACTTCATCAGGTATCTGTCAGACCACTGAGAAACGTGTCTAGTGCTAACCTATGTACTGTATCAGCAACCCACTGTTTCTGTTCCTTTGCTGCCTCCTTAAAGGTCAAAGATAATGATTAAAAATAAATAAATAAGCCCAAGAAACCCCCCTGCCTCCCTCTCAGGTCATTCGGGTTTGAAATAAATAATCTTTCTATTTCTGAAGGCACAGATGACTGAAGCCAAATTGCATTTGGAGCCATTATCCTCACACTCCTGTTTTATTTATGCTGTTGGGTCTTGTGCTAACACTTTGTGAAATATTTATTTGCTTCTGGTCTCCCACAGCTTAGCTCTGGATTCATGAGGCTCTCGCATTATGTCTCAATTCTGTGCAGCTGCATTATGTCAAGGAAGGAGAAAATGAAGCCTCCAATCTGTGTTTTACATTATAACAGTATACTGCAGATCACCATAGGTAATGCCTTTCAACAGGTGGACATTTTGTTTGCATGTGTCAAGCCCAGGGGTTGTGTTAGAGAAACAAAATGTACCCGTGGCTACAAAACCTTCTCGTCTGATGAACAGCTCTTCTGCATTTGCTTCCCAAGCCTGCCCTCGTGCTTGCCCTGCAGGTCCCAGGTAACTTGCTCGTAAGAATTGGAGAGGAGGTGTGTGCTGGTGTCTTTGAGGGTATGGTCAATTAGTGGTTCAAGGGATGAGTTAATGACCAATTTCAGATTCTCTTCCTAAGAAATGCTGTAAAAACCTTTTTTTCTATTCAAGGCTGAAAGTGTGTGCCTAGAGTCACCCCATTAGGCATCTGAAATGGCCTCCCCAGGCAGGGTGCCAGCTTCCCTTCCCTCAGTCTGGAGGGGAAATGAGCTGCAGCAGTGCTCCCTGCAGCTCCTCTGCTGCTTGTGAGCCAGGAGGGGTGAAATCTGTGTGCTGGGGTTCCCTGCTCTTCCCTCCCTTTGTCAGAAACACTAGTGCAACTGTCTGTCTGAATCTCTGCAAGAAGATCAGCTGTGTTTGCTGTGTTGGGATCAGGATATTGGCTGATTTAAAGTACTGAGGTGCAGCTCTGACACTTGGCTCAGAAAGCAGAAGTCTGCTAGAGACTCTTGTTTCCAACTGCCAGCTAAAATCCAGACTAGCAGTGGCTGGGTGTCGTTTGAGTTGAACTGAGGTTCAGTGAATAGTACAAAATGTGCAAACAATTCTCAGTCCAGCTATGGATGGACTAGTTTGTCTAGTCTGAGAACCACCGCAGGGCTGGCCACCTCATCTGAGCAGGGCTGCCAGAGGTTTAGCCAATGCTGACTGTAAACTGCCTGCATCTTTAGAAACACTGTCTGGAAAATGTTTGGGTTGTGGCACGTGATTGTAACATGAAGGAGATTTTAATTCTGTAAACTTGAGCTTGGCACTCTGTCATTTCAGAGTCTAAATCCAGTTTTAGATAAGTGTATTTTTATCTATATAAATGTATGTGGGAAAAGAGCTGCTAAGCTGCTGTTGCCACTTCTTGCTGAATTATACCAACAAGCTCCTTCTGGTGTTAGCTTTAAGTGACATTTACTGTGTAAATGACACTGACATTCAAGATGAGATGCTGGCTTTTGCAGTGGCTTGCTAATTCCTCCCAGGGTCTCCCAGGAGAAGAGCCTGCAGCAAGGAGCTGATGTGTTTTTTTTTTCTTCTTTTTTTGCAACAGGTACTGCTCTGGCCTCCCAAGCCCTTTGCTGCTGGGGGAGGAGAGCCAGCAAGCAGAGCTTTGTTCTCACTTCAGGGCTTTTGGCTTCCTTTCATGTCTCTGGGAAACCTGGAGACACATTGATTTGATTGTCATGTTGCTGCAACGAGTAACAATGAACTCTGCTCACAAGTGCAGCAAAGGACTGAGGATGTGCTGGCCTTACTCACTAAATGTTTCACTAAAGATGGAGTGGCTGTGTTTAAAGGACTGATCACTTAAGGGATGGGATAAAGGGATGGCACTACCAAAAATTGCTGTACAGTGATTACATGCTGATCCTCTAAAGGATCAGGGATTAGTGTTAGATGATGCATAGCTTTGCCACAAGAAATTGGGATTTACTTATTTATTTCAACCAGAGGACATGCTTTAAAAGCTGTGATCAGAGCTTTTTGAAGGACAAGTGGGAGTTAGTTGCCTAATGCACTTTGACTTTTGGGGAGATCTGGCTGCCGATCTGCTCTTCTTACCTTTTAGAAATCTCCCTTTAGTCTAGATAATCTCTATGTTACTCCTTTTTTATTAACTTGTCTTTCTGGAAGAAGAAACTAAGAAGTCATGTTCAAATATTCTTGCTCTATCTAGCAGCTGCTAGAATAGACCAGTTAATGGTGCAAAATCTTATTCCAGGTCCTCGCAGCATGTCTGCTTTGCTTTCCCTGGCTAATTTGTCTGAGGAATGTAAACTGCCCCCAAACTGGTGTTCAAACCCATTTCTAGGCAGTGACAATCTGTGCTATATGACCAGCTGGTCATTTATCCAAATAGCCTAGCTTTGAGTCTCTTGGCAGAGCAAAATATTTGAAAAAGAGAGAAATGAGCGACCAGGGGTGCTACAGAAAATGAAAGCCAAGAGCATGTGTACGCCAAGCAGGAGATAATGGTGCTACCTTTACTGTCCCAGGCTCTCCATCTGCAGTTCATGCCACTGCTAGGCTCCTGCTGCTTGAGATCAAGAGAAAAATGTCAGTGCTGCAGGCAGAATTTGAAGATACAACGTAAAGTTGTGTAGAGAAAATCAGTCTTTCTAATTGGAAGTTAGGCTTCTCCAGTGAAATTCACAGTGAGGATGAGGAGAGGTTTTTGAAGCTACTTCAATTGTTTTTGCATCTGTAGTAATAAATTCAACTTGGAATTGATTAACTGAAGTGTAAACATGGAACGTAGGAGCCTGGTGGATTTGAACTCTTGAGGGAAAATTTGTGATATTGACTTGAGGAGACAATTCCCTAAAGCAGATGGGGGAAAACAGTCCCGGGGGCTGCAAGAGGCTGAGAAAGGGGGACAGGCAACCTGGTGGCTGGGAAAAATACTGGATATAGCAATGGGGAGAAAAAGCTGCCTTGCATTTTCCTGTATTCTGGACCTTGTCTGAGATGGAAGGTTGGTGGTTGTGTATAAAGCTGAACAGAAGATGGCTCCATTTTAACTTTTAACCTGTCTTAGAGGAAGGGAAGAAGAGGGAGAAACAGGGACAACTTAGGGAGTTGAGGAAGGGGTTAAGCATCTGTAACTTCAGATTTTTTTCCTGGCTCCTGCCATTAATGCAGTACTGATCTAGTGACAGAGGAGCTGTTATGTCGACCCCCATTCAAATGATTGAGAGCCAAGCAGTTGGGTTTTTGCTTGAGCTGATTTCGAGGTAGCATGGATGTGCATGGGATGCCCTTCTGGGCTTGTCTCACACCTGTTGCGTTCTGCAGTCATGTAAAATCTGCACAAATGTAATTTCAGCTTTCAAAGATGCACCAGAATTCTATAACACTGTCTCAGGTTTTGCATACTGGAGGTCTGAGGTCCAGTTCTCTACTTGCTCATGTGGTTGCCAGCAAAGATGGTATGGTCAATCTGCATGAGATCAAATCCTACAGTGGCATGCCCTTCAAGCAACGGTCTCCAGGAGTCACAGTGGTCTTTGGTGTTGTCACGAAAAGCAGTGGCTCTGCTCTTGGTGAGCTGGGTTTGCCTTGCCCCCCATGTGTTTGGGAAGCATTTGAAGACCTTAAATGGAAGGCACAGTACAGCTATGACATAGGTCACACACACAAAGTTACTTTTTCACTCTTCTAGTATAAAAGTAGTGAAAAGGAAGCTGAGCATTGTCAGTGACCACCCCAAAGGAGACCCTTCAGGTTGAACTGGCTACTGTCAAGCTACTCTGAGGGGAAAAATAAACTCTCCTATATCCTTGCTCTCAGCAAGTCCTTTAAAACATCACCACATCCTAAGCACATGAGCTAGAAAAACAGCTGCCTTCTCTACTCCTTCTCTGCCTGATGAGGTTAATAATAACTTTGAATGCATATGTACAACATTAGTTTTCATGGTAACATGCATAATTCAAATCCCCCAAAGAACAGTAGAGCTTTGAGGAAGCAAACTTCCTTAATGTACTGGGCAAGGATCCAGCTTTTACCAGCTGTTGAGGGTTGATGTACAATTTTTGGTTAAGTGAATAATTTATCATGGATATTATCTGTAGTGTATCGCATCCGGACGGTTTGTAGGCCTGTACATATGGCTCTTGAGATGCCACAACACTGCCATATGCTTCATGGCCCATTACCACTTCAAACTCCCTTAAGATGTTTTCCCCTATGTTTAACATGTTAGAAGTACAGGGCAAATCCCCCTGCCTGTCCTATTTAAAAAAAAAAGGAAAAAACAAGGACTGTTGAGAGTCTGTCCACAGCCTTGTTGTACTTTTAAATAAACTGTCTTCTGCTTCATGATACAGAAGGGGATTATAAATCCTGTTGAACACTTGCCCTGAACTCATCCCTAGCTACTCCTTGTAGCATGGTCATGTTGTGTTGCTACAAATGTGTTTACTGTAGCCACAATCTACTGTCTGCATAAATCACAGGTTCTGTAATCAGGCTGTGAGGCTGCTCTGCCCTTGTGTTTGCAGCACCAAAGCAGAACTGGGACATGCTGACAGTCTTTGTGAGAGGTTGTAAAGCCTTGTCTCAGACTGCAGCTGCAGATGTCCTAATTCTTGGGCAGAAGAAGGAATGCTGAAGCTGAAGAACTTCATAGTTTATGTAGGAGAGGGAGAAAACATCTGGGTTGTTTGCTAAGTTGATTGTTTATGTAAGAAGCAGCTTCACATGATAAAACAGACTGAGTCAAGATTGAGAGTGAGCTGCTGCTTAGCTGTAATTACAGTTGTGTGTCCATCAGAAGGACCACTGAAGCTCCTTCAGCTACAAAATGTGCTATTTTTAAGTTCAATGCCTTTATGTCTAGGACAAATATCTTTGTTCAGCTGCATCTTGAACTTGTGTGGTGCTACTAGGTGGTCACCAGGTTGTCCATGGCTGATGGTTGTAGCTTGCAATAAAGGAAACAGTACCTTCACAAGAGTTTTTAACTACTGAATATGCCGCAGGAGAAAAGATCCTTCTAGAATGGGACTATCACTGATGCTGGATGAATTATTTCCAATTCAATGTTACATATGGTTTTTTTCAGTAAAAAACCCCACTCTTTCCAAATAGATTGTATTTTTTAGATCTGTTTATTACTTGCCAGTTGTTTCCCTGTGTGAAGCTGTGTGCAACTTTCTTTTGTGAATCTGTTGCAACCACGTTGCTTTGGTTGTGTGAGATGCTATTTTTTTTTTTCAGTTTCCTGACTAGATGTGAATTTTTACATTTTCAGTCTGTGGTTGGTGGTTTTGGTTTTTTTTT
This sequence comes from Hemiprocne comata, assembly GCA_020745705.1. Lineage (NCBI taxonomy): Eukaryota > Metazoa > Chordata > Aves > Apodiformes > Apodidae > Hemiprocne > Hemiprocne comata. Next base: position 6,743,533 of record CM036602.1, on the reverse strand, counting down.
TCTTAGTGTGTATATTGTCTTTAGATCATCACTTCCACATGCTTAAACATTAGAGATCTTGTGGGAAGAGGAACAGGAAAGGGGTGTTGTGACAGCCAGCAGAAATGTGGTTTCAGGTGGCTGGAGCACATCTGTTTTGCTGAGAGCAGGCACCCTCAAATCCTTCTGGCCATGGGAATCCTCCTCCCTCCACACTCTGCTGAGAGGCAGGTGGTGTGTCTTACCCATGTTGATTATTGCTCTCACATCTCAGTAATGCAGGGAGAAACACACAGGGCTGGGATCAGCAACATCTTACTCGGCTGCAGAAAGGAAAAGGGGCGCAGAGGAACTGACCCCAACTGGAGGAGCTGGCAGATAGCTCTGATGATTTTAAGGGCAATTCTGTGTAGTCCCCTCCCTAAATGAACTGAGGGCAGATAAATTCCGAGGTGAGGAGTTGGGTTAATCCTGCCAGGATTGAAACTTGTGCTTTGCTGAGATCTGGTCATGTCAAAGCCACTGCCTCGACCAAGCAGGGCCGTGCCTTGTGAAGCTGTGACCTTTCCTGGCTGGGATCAGCTTGGAGGGCACATTGCTCCATGGCTAAGTGCACTTGCTCCTAGCAAGGGAATGTCAATCCAGTGTGTTGATTAATCAACCTTGAAAAAGGGTCAGATGGATTTACTCAAGCATCTAAGTAACCTTCATGGCAAAAGATATAAGCCCCTGTGTGTGTGTGAGAGAGAGTTAAAGGGCTGTCTACAGCTCTGGGCTCGGAGTAATGCTGGTGTTGTATCCTCATGGTCTGGATCTGACACCAGAATACTCCTTGTTTCTGAAGACACCCCAGTTCTGTCATGTTGTTCACTGTGGCCATATAGAGGTGTCATTCCTGAGGAGTTGTATCCTGGTGCTGGCCATCTGAGACATTTTTCCTCAAATTCCCTTTGATCATGGTGTCCTGCCTTGATGTGTTTGCTGTGCTGTGTTCCTGCTTTGCTCCTCTCTCACCCTGCTGTTTGATGACTCTATTCCACCCCTCACGCTCTTGCCTCTTCTCAAGGGGAAATTTTAAGGATTTTGCACTGGGGTTAGTGGTTCATTTTGCCTCCATCAAAGTTTCCTTAAATTACAAGACCACCAAACCCACCATCTCATTTGAAACCTCTAACTCTGGGAAATATAAGATGACCAAAAAAAAGGAAAAAAAATCATCACATAGTAAAGTACTGTTCCTCTGGTGTTTCTAGAGGGTTTAAACCATGCTGAAGATAAGATCAATATCTAAACAAGATGTTCTTGAAGCTGGTGTTCCTTTTAAGAAGATCACACACTGAGCTGAGTGATGAGCAGACCAGTTCCCATCTCGTACGGGGGGAATTTGGCATGTGTATTCTCCCATAAGCATTAAGGCCAATATATTCTTGTGGAACCATCATATTAAGATGTAAAATGACAGCAAGGCTTTCATTCTTTGTGGCAGCTGGAGTAACTCTTAGAGGAAAAGAAACCCAAATTATTGCTTTCACTGAAAGTCCAAGAATGACATCTAGTGGCTTCAAAGGAGAGTTCTGGGATAATCTTGTGTGAGAGTATTTTAAAGCAAAGTATCAGGGTTTTCCTTTGCTTGGGATCCAACTCCTAATTTTTAATTCTTCCCACCTTCCTATTTAAAAATTTAATGCAAGTTGAATGCTTTTTCTTGAGGTTTGTTTTGCTGTTGCTGGTTTCAGTGATCACAACTTTTTAGTTTCATTAAAGCTTATATAAGCTCAAACACGTTTTGCACCATGGATAAATGAATGTCACCTACACCACAAAGCTAAACTAAAACCTGTGTTTTCTCTAGATTCTTTAAGTCAAAATGAAAGTGAAGGCAGTGTCCATGGGATTTTCAGCACTGTTTTATCTGGTGAGAGCAGACAAAGTAAGAGACAGAAAGGCTCTTACACAGTGGGAAGAGTGGACACCTGCAGGGTCACAACAAGCATGTTCTGACTGTGTTAGGTCATTTGAAACTTAGAAAGGAGGAGCTTCAGGTAAAACATTTTTTAAAGGCATCAGTGCATCATTTTGGGTATGGAGAGTTGACAGTTTGGCAAAAGGTAGAATTTGGAGGTTGGATAAAGTAAGAATTGGTATTCATGATGGCATCTTCTTGCTTCAGGAAGATGTGGAAGCTTCTGTCTATTTGATACACAAGGTCATCTGAAAGTTAGACAACCAGCTGACAAACCTGACTGATTCAGACCTGGAGATATTTTACAAATGCTGAAGTACTCAAAAAAGAGGGGTTTTTAAAAGCACCTCGAGATGGTGTTTGAGAGTGTTCTGGTCTTCTCTATGTACAATGGAGAAGAAAATGCTGAGGACAATGACAGTGTGTCTGACCTTCCTGCATCTTAAAAGCCCAGAGGATCTGATGAGGATTGTGTAACATATTCATTTGATCCCAGTGTGACTCGGTTAATCTTCATAGTTTAATTTGTGTTATACTTGTCTGCTTTGAAATGAAGACTCCACTTTTTCTCATGCTGTTGAGCTTGTAAATAGCTTGGTCCTACTCTGCTGGGAGTGAACAATTTGGAGTCTCAATTGCTTGCATTCCCTCTTAGGGATAGAAAGAGAGAAGGGATTTTAGCCACTTGCCTTCAACTTGGAGCACAAATGTGGCTGTAATGCCACATAATGAGGTAAATAGTTCCTGGCGTAAATGCTCTGCTTCCCTTTTTTAAGAGAGTTCAAAATTGATACAAGTGTGGAGTCCTTTTATCTTTTTACCCAGTAGGCAGCAAATGAAGTGAGTTAATATCTTTGAAGGAGAAGTGAACTGTGTTACAAAGGGAAATTTTGGTCAGGTTGTAACACTGAAGGGAAAGAACTGCTAGAAGAAAAACTCCACAACTCAAATCAAGGCAGGTGTCTTTACAGCAAGGACTCAAACTTTACAACAGGATCTTGATGCAGCATGTCAAAGACTAAGAAGTGTTGTAACTTCCATATGACACCCCCAGTCCTAGCTCCATCCTCATCCAGGCTCCAAATGCTGCTCAGGGGGACTGTAGAAGAAGGAAAAAATGTAAAACAGTAGTGAAAATGCACTACTCACATGCTCTTTCTTCCCTCAGGGAAGGGAAGGGAGGAAGCCCCACTGCTCTGCATCTTCTGGAAGAAAGGCCCGATGCTTAGCAGCCCAAGGGCAAGGCCTGGTGACAATTGTCTTAGGAACAGGGAGGGGAATTTGAGGAAGGTGGGAGAGTCGAGTTTGGAGAATGTGTGTTGGCAAGTAGCTGATGAACATGCAGAACACAATCTGGATGCAGATCTAAATGCTGCAATTTAGAAGTAGTTGACTTGGCTGCAACCCTTCTAGGCTTGGTGGTTTTACTGCTCTCTACGAAGAGAATTTAGTGATGGGCTAGTGTCACCATTAAGAGAAGGTTATTCCTGTGGCTTTATTAGGAAGCTTTATTTTGAAGAGGGCAGTAGTACTAACCAGGGATGCCAAAGGCTGGTGTACTGGGTGAGCTTTAATCTGACAAATGCCTCCAGGTGTGAATGTCCATTATTTCCCAGACTGAATTCTTCAGTTATTACTGGAAAGGAGTCTTTCTACTGATGGCCAAAAAAAGAAATATCAGAGACTTAGTAGGGGAGGGTATGGCAGGGGCAGCTCTGTCCCTGAAGAGCCAGCCACTTATGTCTGGCAGTCCAGAGGGAGCTGTGCTCTGATCTAGGGCAGTGATGGACATAATCAGAGAGCTCTGAGAGCAGCTCTCTTGTTCCACCGAAGGGATTCAGAGCTGGTTTCCTAGGAGCGTGGTACCAAACCAGAAGAAAGAGCCTGGGGAGAGAAGGGAGAAATATGTTATAGCTGCGGGTGCCACTAGATGACGGTGCTGTCCCATAGACTGACTCTGCTGTACTTGAAACTAGGTTTTCTCTGGAGTAATTTGGCTGCACCCACAGTGGAGAAGAACAGGTTTGCTAAATTAAAAGCAATAATAATCACTTTTACCCTGCTGCCGTTTCTTGTTTTGTTTCTCTTTTCTGCTTTGGAAATGAGAGGCAAATTTCACAGCAAATATCAAACAGAAGGGTATTTGTTTTCAGTTCATTCTTTGTTTAATTTGAGATGTTAAGCCTGTATCACTTTTGAAGAGAAATGAGGCTAACAAAGTTGTGGCACCTGCAATGAGGATATATTTGGATACCTTCACTGAGTAGTTGTTGTTATTCTTATACCAGGTGTCTGAACCATGAAAATTTTTTTTGAATAGTATGCAATGCTCCCTGCTGAACAAAGCTAAAAACTGTACCTGCTCCATTGGGGATCTGGACCATGCTGACAAGAGGCTACTTTATTCAAAGAGCCACCTCTCTGCTGGTCTTTTGAGGTCAGTGGGGAGGCTGTGATTTGTATAAGGCACATTCCAGACTCTCATTACCAGAAAGGTGAGTATGGAAGACCTTGTTTTCCTGGCTTCACAGTCTATTAACTAGAACTCTAATTTTAGTGATCCTCTAGTTTCTTTATAAATTATATTTTTTTTTAAATAAATCAACAAACAAAAACAACCTTGAGAATTCTCCCTATAGCTGTCCAATATAGCAATGGAGCTCAGTTACTTGTCATGGGAGGAAGATTTGTATTAAGACTGCTCTTCTGAAAGCTCCCAAGCAAACAGAGTTTCTCAGAAGCCCAAGCTACTGGGCCTGCAGTCATAACTGTCTCCTTTGAGTTTCCTTGTAATACCCTGGTGAATGGCATCAAAATATTATGCATTTCTAAAGCATCTCTGTGGAAGTCTACTGTGATATTTTTTTTAGTCCCTCTTACAAGGATCCTGTTTAGTAATGCAGAATCAGGAATATGCTCTGTTTCCCAGTGGAAAACAAGTAGCAATATAATCTGTTTGTTTGGGTAACCTATTTATTGTTTGTGACAAAATTAAACCCCTCACCAGTGAATCCACAGAGGGATGCAGTGGGGTAGCCCAGGCAAAGTCTGGACCATACAACCAAGCTGTCATAGGGAGTGTGGCTTTTAATTCTGGAAGATTGTGTTTCCCCATTCATCAGCAAAGCTTCAGCTGTCCTGGAAGCATTTGTAGCAAGCTCTGCTCTTTATGTGCTTACACACAATGGGAAACTATTCCACTGGCAAAACTCTGTAAGCAGGTTGAGGAGTTTGACCACACTGAAGTGTTTCCTTTCAAATATGAAATCTGGTAAAAGTTTGTGTGGCCAAACTGAGTTGAATGTAAATTGCAGCAAACATATCATGGTACCAGCATCACTCCAGTTTATTGTTGCATGTCAGCAACTCACTGCAATGACAAGGAGGGAAGAGGTGGTGTGGTGGTTGTTGAGTTTTGTTGTTGGGTTGGTTTGGGTTTTTTTTCCCCTCTGTTAATATACTTGTTGACTCTTATCAATGAGAACAGTCTCCTAAAGGCTTCTGATACTTTGTGACAGAATATGCAGTGTTGTATCTTCCCTTTTGAACATCAGTGTGATTACAGCCAGGACACCTCAACTGTTGCAGGAAAATAATAGGCCAGAAAAACAGTTCCTGTTGATCTGGAGATCTCTAAATCCCCTGGCAGTGGTACAGGGCTTCTGTTGTGTTAACATAGTTTACAGGCACAATAAGGCACCTGCAAGTTGCAAGAGGGCTGGAAAGTATCCTTTGTATAAATGAGATTCAGGGCTTGACTTTGCAGATGCTGCTGCAGAAATTTGGCAGGGTTTGCTCAACAGGTTTTTTTTTTTAATTATTAGTATTGATCAGGAAGAGAGTGCTGAATTTCATAGCTTGATGTTTTCTCTACATGCTATCCTAGTCTAGATAACACACTGATTACAGTGGAATGATTAAATGCAAACTCAAACAGAATAGTGCTTCCAGGGCACCGGCTGCAAGGACTTCCCTTCAGCCTCGGCCAGATGGACTGAGTGGGTATCACAGTTCAGACTCATAAACAGACTCGACTCCATCTGGCTCAGAGATTAATTTCATTCCCAGCAATGTAATTCTCACACCAATCTCCCTCTGTATAATCCATCTTTCTCTCACATGTGCACACACTATTTCTTTCATTGGCTTTTAAATAAAATAGGTGTGCTGTGCAGCTAGAAAGCACCATGCTTCCCCTGCTCACGAAGCACCTGCTTCCCTCTGGGCTTTGAGTAAAGGCAGAGGTTTGTACTCAAATGGAGTATTTCCTGCTTCCCAGAGGGATGAGCCAGCAGCCAAGGCAAATGCCCTGCAGTTCCAAGCCTTTTGTTTTGCAGATTTCTCTAATTGGTGCTTGACTTAGCAAATCTTAGTTAAGATTATGATTTTTGTTCTCTTTTTATTACTATTCCTCCTTCATAATTTAATATTTTGCCACAGGAGAATTAACTAGAACTGAACAAAACCTGTTTTCAGTCTAGGTAGGCTGCAGATGCTGGTCTCAAGGCTGCCTTCAGTACAAGATAGGAAGGGAATGCAAAGGTGATTTCTGTATCAAGTTGTGTCTCTGCTTCTTGAAAGGGCTGATGTATGAAGCCACAAACTAATGGTGAACAGAGATTTATCCTTTCCTCCAGGTGATTTGGAGCTATTGCATCTATCCCATGTCTCCTGGGGTGACATTTTGTGCACATAGGTACCTCATCAAGCCAAGCTGGCTTTGTAGCCCTTTGCAGCTGTAGGGAAGAGCATCTCAGGGTCCCAGTGGAAGTTTCCTGTGTGATATTTCTTCCCTGGCAGTGAACAGTCTGTGTTTCAGTGGAGACACTTCTCCCCTCACCCCTGCTGCTCTTTGCCTGCCTTCTGTTGTGGTTCCACCCCTGCAAGCTGCCAGTGGAAGGACCTGGGCAAGGGCTTTGGAACCCATATCTGCCAAAATGAGTCAAATTAGTAAAACCACAGTATTTCATGTTTTAAGATGTTGAAGTCCGAGTGAAAAAAGTTAAAGAGGATTAACCTCAACAGTTATGAGTGGAGTGGAGAGTGGGAATAAGCCTGGAGTTAGTTTGTACAATTAACTTTTCCAGCCAGTACAGTTATCAACATGTAGGGCTACCTATACCTTCAGAGACAGAAAAGCCACTTTTTCTTCTGTGGTCCTAGCTATGGTGTCTGCCTTTTTTAGGGCTTTTACTCAGTTCTTTGAGTTCATACAATCTTTCTCTTTCTGCCTTCTTGCTCTTCCCCCACACCCTTTTGTTTTTTCTTTCCTCCTTTCCCCTCCAGCATTAAAAATTTACCCTGTGTTCAGCTGAGAGCAGAATTTGGGCATGCTGGAACTCATGTCAGACTTCTGAAGTGCCACTGCTGAAATGGCTCTAGCTTTAAAACAAAATGACTCAATCTGTTTGTGGCTATCTGTGGTCTTTTAATTATCTGGCTAATATATTCTATGGGAAAGAGCCGGTCTGCCTGGAGCAAGGGTAAAAATTATTTGGTGTTTTCTCTTGAAACAGCAGATTCCAAAAAGGAGAGAGAATAGAAATGTTCTGTTATAAGCTTAGCTTCTCAGCTCATAGCCTGAATACATTGTATTTGCACTGGTAGTGCCCTGGTCTAGCTCAGCATGCATTTAATGAAATGGCATGTGAATTATTTAAGGTTGATTTTAATTAAAGCCAGACCTCGGACAAAGCAAAAGTTGCATGCATTGTTAACTAGGTGGAAGCTACCTGTGGATTCTTTGCTGGTTTTTTGTGCACTACTTCATCCAACTCAGCCCCCATTTGCATCATCTTGGGAGGAGAAAATGTGATAAAGTTCATGTTAAATTTGCTCCTAAGCTCCATTGCATTTGTTCTGAAGACAACAGGAGCTGTGTTCTTGCTTTCAACATCCAAGTGTTGATAGCTTTCTGGCTTCCCTGTCCTGTAATGCCTGCTGTCTGCTGGCTGGAGCAGGGCAGGCCTCTTGCTTTCCCTCTGCAAGTCCTACTCCATGAATTTATACTTGATGCTTTCCCTTATTTCCCTGGTAATGCTTCTGTATTCCTCTGGATAGAAATCCTCAGTTTCAGTGAGAGCAGACAGACCTACTTCATCCTGAGTGGAAATACTTGGAGGAAGGGTACTCCTACCTCACTGCTGATGGCATCTGTATTTGCAACAGCATTGATTGTGGAACAGGTTCTCTACATATCAACATCTGTGTCTCCACCAGAGGATAATTTTGGAATTTGTTCCTAAATACTTTGCTTTGGCACACTTCATAAAAAGGTCAGTGTTGGTTACCAGAAAATCAGGACTTTGGACTTAGAAGCAGTAACAGCTCTAGATCCTCTTGGTAGTATTTTACTCCTGAGTGGATTCAGAGCTGTATAACTCTTTGGACCTCAATGAAGTTTCCAAAGCAGCTACAGGAATGGGAAGAGGATTGGGATGATGTCTGTTACACTGCAGTGGGATACAAGCATCTTGCCCCACTGCCAACATTTGCTGCATGGTTGTCCCCTTTTCCACTGCAGTAGAGAACTTAGTGATTGTGTCAGGACACTAGGAATGTGTTTGAAGGAGTAAAATATATTTTTTTTATATATAAATAGAGAAAAGTATTTCAATTCAAAGCCGTGCATAAATAATACATTAGGTTTCCTGCCTAAGCTGTGGCTTACCATCGTGCTGAGACACAAATGTAAGAGGAGAGGGGGTAAAAACTATTGTAAGAGCTCAGCAGGCTTCCATCTTGTTACTTATACATAAACTGAGGGTAGCTTGCACCTCTATGCACATTATGAGGTGATTAGCATGTTGTTTAACATCAATTATGCATTTTCCATGTTTACAGATGTGTTAAATTATGCAAGTTGTAGTCTTTAGGCTTTTTATTTAATTTGTTAAGAGGGGAAAAAAAACAACAATAAAGCAAACCTTTAGTTCTGTGGCCTTCCCTCCCTTTCCCATCTGTGCCCTCCTTTTTCCAGTCTGTGCAATGTAAATACATGAGATGCTCCCCAATTTCTTTCTGCTGTCCCCCACCTCTCAGGGACATGTGGCCTGGCTGCCAGCCTGGCACATGGGCTGGTGGCACCTGAGGTGGCTGGCTGTAGCAGCAGCAGAAGCTGTCTTGAAAACGTATCATGTAGCAAAACAAAAGCATTTTGGCTGCAAGTTCTTTCTCTACTTTTGTTTACAGTAAGTGTTGACTTAAAAAAAGAAAAAAGAAAATGTGTGAGTGTAGGTGGATCCATAAAGGCTTCCCTGAGAACACTGGCCTTGAGCACCAGGCACAGGCTGGACCTTGCCCTTGTGGGGCAGGTAAATTCAGTGTTTTGAAGCCTGGAATACTTGATCTTAAGTAGGGTCTCAAGCACTTGAACACCATGCTGTATTTAACGATCCAGCCCCAGTACTGAAGGAGGCCTTTCTACAAGTACTTGTTGGAAAGTGTCAAGATGTGGTGTGTTCGCTGACTCTTCAACCTTACTGTGCTCAGATTTGGTGAAGTGGGAACCTGATCTCCTCTCAAAGGACATGGGCTCTTTTGAGCTGTTATGCATGTTTCCCTGATTATTAAGTGATATTTTCTGGTGATTCTGTGCAGTGTTTCATCTGCAAGGAGATGAATGCTCTCTTCCTAGAAAAAATGTCAGTTTGCAAATTCCCAGAAGGAGTATTTTTGCTTTTCAGCTGTTTATTCCAACCAAAAGTCTTGCAATTTCTGGAAAGACAAGTTTGGAAAGAGACTGGGGTGGGAGTAAATGCAGTGTCTGGAAGAATCCGTTCTACATGGCTTCACATGGTCATAAAGTACAAAATACTTCCCTGCACTAATTTAAGACCTGCAGTAAAAATCACAAGCTACAGCTATGCTATGCTGTAAGAAAAGAGCAGGAGGGCCCAAAGGCATGCTGAAGGTCATGGGTTTCTCCAGCAGCAGGAGCTTAGGGAGGTGAAATTCTCAGCTGACAACCTAGGAAGAGAAAGGCATCCTCCGTTATGAAAAATCACTGAAGGGCAGAAAGAGACAAAAGCTGGTGATGTGTTTTAACCCCTAGCTTTTATGCAAAATGAAGGAGCTGGGACTGCAGTGCATGCAACCTGCTTTGTGTTGTTGGGGTGATCGTGCTCAGTGTGTGTGGGAGAGCATGATATATAATGTCTTTAAGCCTTAGCCAAAGCAGAAACAAGTGCAGTGCATAATGTGACAGGTTACTGCCAGACAGCAATGCCTGCTGGGACCAGTGCTTTGAAGAGATGATATCTGGCTGCTGCTCTTTTCAGCTAGCATAAGGACACAAAGCCATCCCAAAACACTAAAATAAACTGGTTTTGCATCCTGTGTTTATTGCATCTAAGTAATCTTTGAAACTAGGTCTTGCTCCTGAGGCTTTATACAACTGCTGAGTTGATGTCCATGGCTGGACAGCAGGATGTAGTAGGGCTGGTTTCAGAGCCTGACAGCCAGGGCACAGTCAGCCACTGGGACATGGCAATATGAGGCTCTTTGTTAGGTTTATGGGCAGTAAAGCAATTTTTTTTAAGGGGTAGGAGGATCCTGATTTTATTCAGGACCAAACCCAGTTAGGATTGACCTTCATTTAATTGTGTAAAATGCATCTGCCCTAATATTAAGCAGGGGGATTGGGCAGCACAACTTTGATGTTACATGTTATTGGCAAACAGATAAAGAGGAATGTGATGCTAACAATCTGCTTTACTATCAGCATAAAATCCAGAATACTAATGGGACAAAAATGGAGTCTTAATGCACACAAAGAGCTTGTAATCCCAAAACAATCTGTGTAACGTGAGAGATGTTATGTTGCAGGCTGTGATTCTGTAAGGAGAAACCAGGATGTCCAACATAATTCATCACGGTCACAGATATTAAACAGGGAGCAGGATCAGCAGTGGAGAAGATTCAGAATCTCATTTTACAGCATTGTCACGGAGGCTTCTGACAGGCTGTGTGTACCTGCTGTGCAGTGGGCAAACATACACCTGTCTGGGTAATAGCTATATGGTGAGAGAGACACACATCTCACACAAACAGATGGGGAGGCTCATAAAGTAAGTTTATGGAAAGGCAAGATTAAGCTGGAGAGGAAAAAAATTGCTCCAGGAACTTGAACGAGAAATATAGGTTGGCAATGGGACAGTACTTAGAAAGAACAGAAAAATCAATTATTGCTTAGCTGCAGTGGAGGATATGGATCATTTAACAAGAGCTTTTAGAAAATATCCAAAGAACAGTAACATCACTCCAAAGGACCTAAAAAAAAGCCAGCTGTTCTGTGAGTTACCCTTCCCAGTGACACATCACTCGCTGCCATATTGTACAGAGTAAGGCTATTGAACCAAAATGGAGATGGCTTAGATACATCAGAGGTTATTCTGTCAACTGTGAGGCACCTCTCAGGACCTGGAGATCCAGGACCCTGGAATTTGTACTGTATCGCCCATGTTTTGCAAATTATTTAAAATATGAAACAGCTTTTGGAGGGAAAATTCTTTAGTGAGAGCTGTATCTTCAAGATCCACTTCTGTGACGTCTATAAGATCTAAGATAATTAATGATAGTTTTAGGGGATTGAGCAGAGTTTGGAATTTTGCTTATTCTTCAAAGAAAGAGAGGGATTGAATGATTTTGGGGCAGTGGTCTACGCCTGTAACTACCACTGCCTGCATGATGTCCCTTGATATGTCTTTTGTAAACAAGCTCTTTATCCTTGATATATTTATGCTAGTCGAGCGTTTGTGAAGTAAAGACAAAAGATGTCCATTTGTGTATGCATTTGGTTAGCAGCAAGGTTTTTTTATTTTGTCTATTTTTTTTACTGCATTTGTTTGCAAATATGTATCTAATGAATTGAAAATATCTGTAGTGGCCCAGCCTGTGCTTAGTATTAAACTGTTCAGGTTCCAGGACTCTGTTTTCAGTTTGGTCCCCAAGAGCACTGTGCTGCTGTCTAGTCCTTTTGATTCCTTACTCCTGCCTAAGATGACAAAAGTCCATTCTCTTTCTCCAGTCTCTTTTTCATTGCTTTTGACCAGAGCACTGCAGGACTGTATCCAAATCACTCTCTTCAGTGACTTATGAGTCCTTGTATGTTCTTTGTTTACATTTTTATCAAATAATATGTAGATGCTGATTATCGGTGTCCTTACAGGGCTGGGCTGTTTATGATATGGACAGGAGTGTTTTGCTAGCAACAAATTTCTAGACCCACCTGGAGAAGGACCAGGCCAAGTTTTGTCTGATCCAGGTTACAAATTAAATAATGGACCTATTAAAGTAGGTTTCTTTTCTGCCCTTGGCACATGTTGTACCCATGAATTATTGAGTTAGCTGGAGTTGATGGTATATGAAACTCTCTGGAAGCTGAGGTGTTTTGTGACTGGTTTTTATAATGACGTAAAAGATGTGCACTTTTTTTTTCCTAGTCTCCAGCTGGAAATAAAACTAGAATCATACATGTACAAGTGATCTATCTGCTCAAGAGAATAAACAAAAAACAAAACAAGAAAACAGAAAATGCAGCTAGTGACAATGCCATTTTTAGCGTGCAAAAAATAAAACTTGTTGGTTTTGGTTGTGGTATTTTTTCTTTTTCTTAAAAAGGCCATGGGAATTGAGTGATAAGTAGTGGAAATATAGAAAGTCAAAAGTCTGATTTACCAGAGCCATGGACACACTTGTAGCTATGACAGTAAGGTGAAAGCAAGAAAATTTCAAATCAGTGTCTGCTTCTTTTGAAACCTTGGGCTAGCTTTTGCTTTGCTGTTAAGAAAGACAAGAAATCTAGCCTCTTTGCTTTCATGAGTTACTTGTGTCCTTTGCTGTGAATAGCATCTGAAAGTATTGAAAAGAATAGGAGTTCTAAAACGAATCCCAGCAAATCATATTCCTGTGAAACATTTAGTGGTCACTTATTTTTTTCTTTGCATGAAATGTTGGTGGGAGTTGCGTGGTGTTCCATCTCAGGAGGATGTTATACTTGTACACTTATAGTTTATCATTGCTAGTCATGAGACTGATCCCATTCAAAATCATCCTGCAATATAGTAAAGAAAACTATGCTAACTTTTATGACACTTTGAGAGGTACGCAAGCCTCAGCATTAGGTGCAAATATTGTGGATTCTGGGACGGAAGTTTTTTCATCCAATACTTAAATTCATAGTTGCAAAGATGCTTTAGTCTTGTTATTAATTAAGTTTCAATCCTCAAAATTCAGATTTCATTGGTGTACCAATATGAACTTTTTCAGTTGTGTAAATGTGGTGATGCTTCATTCAGGAAAGGGTGTGCAAGAAGAGTGTGTGATCACTGTAGTGTGCATCAACTGTAGCAAACAGCTGCTGGCTCCTGCTTACCCCTATCTAACTCAGTGTAAAATGCACTTGCTACTGCTGATCAGTCTGATTTAACCTTTCCTATATATCACACGTTGTTTCAAATTGCAAACAGTATAATAGACTAGCAAGAAGTTCTCTAGGCTAAGGATGAGCAAAGATCCCTCTGGGGACTCATCTCTACAATTGCTTTTTGTCTTTGGCTCTGAAGTAGAAGTGCTGCTGCTTTCTAAGATCTTGTATAAATGGGACTCAGGCTATTTCTGCTTATGCCTCATGAGAAATCCTGTATGGATTGCATCTCCACTGGAACTGAGAGGCAGCTGATTTCTGAGCCTGTGCATGTTTGATGTGCAACATTCAGAGGCTCATGGAGGACAAACCCTCGCTGCTGTTGTTGTGTTTACGTTGGTCACAGTGACCTTGTTGTTACACCAGTGGGACATGAAAACAGTTTCTGCCACAGGTAGGATTTGGGAAAAGCAGATCCATTCCTGCACCCAGCCCTTTAGTGTCCTCTTGATAGGTCTGCTGTGCTGGTAAGAAGCAAGACCTGTGTTTTCATTTTTTAAATGTACCCCAAGACACAGATGACTCCTTTACAAAAAACATACAAAAATTTAAGTGATACAATAAAAAAAACTGAGCAGTAGGCCAGGTCCCAACTGCTCTTGACAAAAATCCAAGAGAGCTGATATACAAATACAGCATTTCCAGGTTTCTCCTTTGTTTCTATTTTAGAGCTTTCTCCCATTTCCTCTGTTCTTTTTCTAGGTAATTGCCATCTGTAGCATACAGCAGTGTACTTTGCCCCCCAGTGGATTCTCCTTAGGCAAGACAAACTTTAACACTCTTATTTTTGAGTCACACACATTGTGGTCTCGCTCCCTGCTGTAAAATGGCTCCTTGCTCAGCTTTGTATGTCAGTGTTTCCTTGCTGTTCTCAGATGTCCTTGGGATCTGCCACTGGCTCCTAAAGATGGTGTAAAAAGGAACCTTGCATGTGGAGTCTGTTTTGCTGTTTTTCTTTGTGCTGCTGACACGCTCTTTTATTCTTGAGAACTGCCTTGAATCTTGTTGGCACTTGATAAGTTTGTGTAAAGTGTGCCTGTTGTGATCTGATCAGATCTGCCCAGGTTTCCTTCCACACCAGGAAGTGAATCTCTCACTGAGGGACCTGCATGTGTCAGTGACTGACCAGTTTTATGCTGATATAAAATTGTGTGAATTATGCTAGAGTAAACCAAGTTAGCCTGTTACTGAGTCTGACCTTTGTGGTTTGGTGGCCTGAGGAAACAGCGACTGGACTCGTGTAGGTATCTCAGTAGTCATCACAATTTTCCATTCCCTTTTTCTTTAGGAGAGGGAAGGGGAATCTGAGGCTGTTTGAAAAATGAAGCCTATAGAAGAAACAAACAAACCGCTTGCTTTGGTATTAGAGTCATCAATCTTGGTCAAGCATTATTGCCAAAGGAGAATTGGGCTGGAAAAATATGCATGTCAGTGTTCAATCATTATGTCCATTAGATACTGGTTGGCATTGATAGATGTTAAATAAAGGAATGTGAGTTGTAGCTGCTCCAGTTTTCTCTGTGTGTAACACCCAATATAGTGGTAACAGGCTGAAAATTATTTCAGCAGCTCGTTTATTTATGTGTATGTGGAAAGGAAGGTTAGCAGCTGGGCAGACTTTAACACTGTAAAGAAGAAATTTGGTCATGTGCCAGGAGATCTATAGTCACAATCAACAACTTGTAAAGGATTCAACTCAGGAGGAGGGAAGGAGTGGAGCTAGGGTCAGTTGAAGCTTTTGCAAAGTGACATGAACAATATTTTTTTTTTATTAGGGCAAGAAATAGCAATGACTCCTGTTGCCTAGGAATCAATTGGAGGCTTAGAAACTTTTAGAAGGAAGTTAACAGCTATTGATAAAGCTCCATAGGAATTACACCTGCAGATCTGAGCATGGAGTGGTGCTGCAGGTGTGGTGGGAGCCAGGATCAGATTGGTATAAGTAAGAAAAAAATCAAGTTAATGGGCTCAGTTCTCTTTTGCTTTAAAACTCATGCAGTTGTAGGTAGGAACAGTGACAGCAGTTGCTGTCATATGATGGTAAAGAACAGCATGCAGGGGCCAGTGGTGACAGAAGAAAGTCTTCAAGCTAAATTGTATACAGCTAGGGTGTGACTTGCTTTCCCATCAACAAAGCAGATTTTATAATATGGTGTCTGCTCCAAACAAATGTTCTGGCATCTGCATTGTAGCTTTTTTAAGAACAAATACACAGACACAGGAGTCTGCAATTGCCAGCAGAATTGCCTTCCTTCCAGGGAACATAGCTCTCACTGCTGATGGATATAGCAAAGGTGACCTGCCTCCTTCTCAGCATGTTGCAAGGCTTAGTACAGCATTACTTTTCAAAAGCTTTCCAAGGTTTCCTTGATGCTGCAGTTCGGGGTCACAGGAATCCTTGGCTAGAAAAAGGCAAAGGTCTGAGCACAGCTGTTCCTCTCCATAGAGAAGACTGAAAACACTTCAGTTAAAAAGCCACATTTTCCTTTTAAAAATGAAATAAAATATTCTGAAGTCTTGATCACCCTGAATAAAAACACCTCAGTCCTGCAGAGCCGGGTGGAAACTGTGCTTTGAAGGTCTTGTGTTCCTGTTCCCCTTTACAAGCTGCAGTTCTCTCACTGTGTTGTGTCTCAGCCCAACCAAGGGCTGAAGAAATCAAAGTAGGGATGGGATCCTGCACAACAAAACCAGAACATCCCCAAGCAGAGCCAGGCAGTATATACCTTCAGCTGTGGCTTTTCTGTTGACACCAGCAATGTCCTTGTCTCTCAGCATGATGTGGTGGAGGTTCACTAGGCAACTGTATTTCATTATGTGTCCCTCTCTCACTGTGTGGAGCTCTTTAGTGCTCAAGTTCCCAATCTGGTTTCAGCAGATTCTCCATCTAGATTGGCATGGACAACACCATAAATGATAATGCACTGGGTGCCAGTTTTGTCAGTGAATTTACTGGGCAACAGCTGCACTAAACACGCTGTTACTCCAAACTTCAGTTTACCTTTCAAAGGCTGTTTTCTCTAGCCCAGTAATGCATGTGCTTCTACCACAGTCTTTGTTGCTGGACCTTAGTGTAGCTCTTTCGTCATTTGTTTTCATATCCTGTGAAAATTGAGCTTCCTCTGTCAAGACCTAAAATCAACATACATGCATCAGGTGTATGTATCATTTACACCATTTTCTCTGCTGTTCCTGCTGACCAACAGGAGCATCAGCTCCTCCATTGATCATATATCCTATGTAAGATTAATGTAGCTTTTCACTTAAAACCGTGTTTTATCATAAAAAACCCCAAACATCTCTTTCACAAAGCATGGTTTTCCCTCTTTCATATGGTTTTATCGTATGGCTTTTATTTTTCTGCTCTCTACTCTCCATGCCACAGTGCTGAAGCTTTGCAAACACATACAGAACTGGTTTACTTTGACAAAGGGGAAGTTTGGAAATGCTTCTGAAGACTGAATTGGGGACAATTTCATTCCACACAAATGTGTTCTGAGAGTGCTTCCTGACAGCGTTTCCTGACAACTGGATACCAGGGAGGCCTGATCCAAAACTAGATGATATGACTGTATTTCCCCACTGCATATCCATCAAGAAGATACCGAATGTGTGAAGTTTTATTGCTTACAACCCTCGTGTTCGGCCAGTAGCAGAGACAGAGCCACATATGTTGAGAACATAACTAAATGGGTTCAGGGATGTTGTTACTTTTCTCATTTTTGCCCTGAGGGCCCCCACAACGCTAGGTGTAATGTGGGCTTCGATCTCAAAAACATCTTGAGATCTCAAGATGGAAAGTTCTCCAGTACACGTTACCACTATCTCCCGTGTTTTCCCCAATTTTGGAAAGCCTTAATTATCTAAAATCTCCTAGCTGCAACAAATGAGAATAAACAATAGATTATAATATATTCTTGCGGTGGGTTGACCTTGGCTGGCTGCCAGCTGCCCACTCAGGTGTTCTTTTACTCCTCCTCAGCAGGAAGGGACTTTTCCCCTCACTCTGTGCAGGTTTTGCCCTTTCTTAAATGTGCTTTCCCAGAGGCGCCCCCAGCCTCGCTGAGGGGCTCAGCTCTGCCCTGTCAGGCGGCGGGAACTGGCGGGAACCGGCTGGAACCGGCTGTATCTGGCGCGGGGCAGCCCCGGCCTCTCCTCACAGGCGTCTTCAGCCCCCTCAGCTGCCAGAGCCTGGGCACCCAGCACAAAGCTGCAAGGGTTATTTTGCATTGATATGATTAATTAGGGTTGGAATCGTGTCCTCTGAGCACACGAATGATGGCAGCTCTGTAAAGGGAAGCTGGGGCTCGCTGTGCCTCTGGTGCTAGTGAGGGGAAGGTATGGGGTCCATGCTGGTGGTAAAGGGGGCAGAGCAGGGCCTTTTCCCAGCCCTGCTTCACTACAATCCACCACTGTGGCAGGGAGATGAGGAAACTGCCTTGTGAGTGCCCTTGAAATAGTTAACTGGTGACAAGAGAAGCTCCTTTCTGTTAAGTCTTTTCAGTGACAGACCCTGAAATGGCCCTGGGGAGTCTGGCACCCAGGTGCTCTGGAAGTGACGAGAAGTGCTTGAATGGATGGCAGTTGGCTTTCAGGGAGAAGGCTTTGGATCCGGCTCTTTAACAGCAACCAGGAGATCTTTGGATACTGAAGACACAATTTTTATCTGCACTCAGGGCCAGGAACTGTTTGGAAGTGGCAGCTGGAAAACAGTGCTGAGTGCATAAACTACTCAGGCCCCTGGGAACAGTTTTCATATTTACTTCCAACTCTATTTCAGGATATACAGCCTGAATTTCTTAAGTTGTCCTCAGGAACAGAGAAAGAGTCAGTCCACTCTAATTTGAGACAGTCCAGGCTGATTTGTCAAAGTCTTTCCCCTGCAGCGCTGGGATGTGCGCGGTGGGTTGTTATTCTCCAGCTGTCAGACGCTGCAAACTCCAACCGATGCCTGTGCAAAGCCTCGGGAATGATGGGCAAGGAGACTTCAGCTGTCAATACTGCTCAGCATCCCATGGTGGTTCTTTGACATGTTTGAGTTGTGGTTCTACTGGAGGTAAGTCCCATTCTCCCCATGGTAGGGATTGTAATCTGTCAAGCCTGGATCATCAGGAAGGTGAGCGGTCTTCCAGTAAACACTGGGTTTGCACGTGGGCTTCCATCTCTCGTGTACCATGAAATTCTTCCCCTGCACTAGAGAGAGAAGGGGTATTTACAAGAAATACAGGATACATGTCATGTAATGTGTCCTCACAAACTTAGTCAGTAAAATCTGAATTTTATCCCATCCAAAACTGAGGTTGAACTAAATGTTGACCAGCAAAGAGATCCTGATGATTTCTCTACTGTGTGGAAAGGCTCTTGTGCCAAAATGCAGCTGGGTGAGCACAATTCCTGAGGTGCACTGGCTGTGGCTAAATGAACAATGTTCCTCTTGAAGTTACAGTACTTACAAATGCCAGTACATGGAGCTGAGACTACCTAAGTACCTCTGTTAGAGGTATTTAGTACTTTCTCCAGATTTTAATTATTATCAATGAATGATGCCTCAGGTGGACTTGGTTAGAAAGATCCAGGCCAAGAAGAAGTTTCAAATATATGGTCTATAGGATAGTTTGTAGAGGATAGGGCCTATAGGAGGTTTTCCTTGAAATAAACAAATGCATTCATCTTGGGTGAGCAACAGTAGAAGGCAGGCTTGGACACCGTCTCCTTCTTCCTTTCTTAAAAATATGAGCAAGTTTTGACTCGCGGGAAGTATGGTTAATTCTGGTAATTTTTATGGTCTCCTGGTTTCTGGACCCAAGCAGCTGTATGAGGGAGAACTGCTGCTCCACATCCAGGCTTTAACTGGAGGGGGATGCAGAGCTGCTGTCAGAAAGGTGGGCACTGGTTGTCCAAGCATGGCTGTCACTCTTGGAGGATTACTCCGTTATTTGACCATACCTTTTTAGGGTTTATGTACATTAGAAGTAGAGAATGAGAGAGACATATAGTTCATTATTAGTTTTATAATCTAATCTTACCTTTTATAATTCAGTCTAATCAGCTTTATTCAGTCATTCATGTACGAAGGCCAGGACTTTAAATATGGGTTCCAGCTTTGGCTGAAAGATGCAACTGAATTCACCACATCCCTCTCATTTATGCTTATGAATAATTTGCTTATGATATTTGAGGATGCTTGCAAAGTATAAGAAATTCATTTTTGTGTCTGATTTCCCTGAAGAATGTTCTCTGTTTCCTGAAATATATCAGCTTGTGCTGGATGTGCACTGCCTGCCTCCTTGCCTTTATAATCCCTGCTGAAACATTTCCGGTGGTGAAGCAGAAGCAGAAATGTGCTACAAAACTGCATATCTTGAATTGCATGCTGCTGAAATGGACATTTTTCTGAACTGCCCAAAGTATGGAAATGATTCATGGTGACTATTTGGGAAATACTTTCAGATAATAAATAAATTTGCAGGAATCAGATGGCTCATGAAAGATTAATGACAGTAGAGACAGCTTCCTCCCCCCCGTTAAGTTCTTAAGTTTCAGCATCAGGTCTCTGGTTTGTACTTCTGCTTTTGAAGTTACTGCAACAATGCTGATTCATTCCAGAAGAGGATTAGGCTCAGATTAATTTTAGAGAGTACATTATATTTAACAGTGTGGAATGAGGGGCAAAGTCTGTTATTTCTGCAGAAAAATATTACTTCTGATTTCCAGTTTTTGCTTTTGTTTCAATCTACCACTGTATTTTCTTTGAAGTGGTTAATTAAGATCATGCTATTACTAGAAGTTATTTCCTTCTAATCAGAATGTTATGTCCATTTTATTAGCCTGTTTTATTATGGTCCATATTAATGTCAATGCTTAATCATTTCTCCTGTTTGCTTGTAAATTTGCCACTTGCTTAGAAACACTTGCTCTGGCGCTGGAGTTTGTTGGTTTTCCCCCAGTGCACAATACAATCACCTTTGTTCTGGGTTAAATTGGACCTGTCGATGGATAAATCTGATTTTTTGGGCAACAAATGCTCAATACTCCTAGCTAAATATAACAGGAATTATATCTCCTTAATAATGGCATCTGTGGGAAACATAGCTGTGGATAAATGATGCTATGTATTATATAAAATACTTTGTTTAAGGTAGGCTGAGGTGAAGCAGATCTGTTGAGAGTCTTCTTGTAAAGTATTTCTAAAGGAATTGCAGCCAGAAGGTCCTGATGGTCCCTGGAGAGATGGGCAGTCCTAAATAAACTATGGGAAGGCTGTAACTGGGGCTGAGAGCTGAGCTAAAGTGACAGGATTTGGGAATCCAGTAGAAAAACCTAAAGTATACAGACTCAGTTGAAGGTGCCCTGATGGAGCCAGATGCCAGGGCAGGGGCATGGGATGGCATTGGGTGAATCTGACTGTTAATGAAGGTGATGCTGGGGTTGAATCCTTTCTGCATTTGAAACATGCTGCCTGTGGCTGCATGGCTGCACAGTCTTTAAAGTGCCTGGTTGATCACATTATGGGATTTTTAAATCAGAGTGGTAAGTGCTATTCGGCACAGTTTGTTTCATTATCCATAATGATAGGCTGGACTGCCGTGCATTTCCAGCTATTCTTTTTTTTTTACCCTGAGCCATGTTTGAAAGGATTGGTATAGTTTGGCTGATGACTATGGAGCAGAAAGAAAATGGTTGCTTAAAAATAGCTGAGCCTCCACTAGGGAGCTCATTATTTTTGCTGTACTGAAAGACACTTCATTCACCAAGACAGGCTTCCGTCAAAGAAGCCATCAATGCTGCCTGCCATCATCTGTCAGAATACCTTGTTCTCTTCTCCATAATTAAAATACAGTGTGACCTATTTGTTACCCCCATGGCAGCATGTTCCTCACTGCTTGGCTTATGCAGTCTTGCTGAATACAGGGCCAAATGCTAAGAGGGAATTCTCAATAAGCTGCCCTGAGATTGATATGTGAGGGGATTTTAATTCCTCAGTGGAGGTAAAAGTGTCTTTGAGCTGTTACAGGGGAACTACAACTACATCATTTCAATTCTTGCATCATAAACCAGTCATTCCTATTTTACATTACACTGCAGAGGGTAAACTTAAATGGATGTAACCTACCACGTGTTGTGTTTCTGTGCTGATTGAGGCAGCATAGTCTATTCACTGTTTGATTTCCTTGGCTTTACTAGTCACCAAGGGATGCAGCATTCTGTGAAACCAGATGGAGTGTGTGTGAGCTGCCGGGCTAACCTCCTAAACAGGTTTAATGGATGACAAATATGGAGCAGGAGTGAAAAATGCTGCTCCATTGTGGTAGACAAAACCTAACCAGATCTTAAACTCCTCTGTGATCTCCTAGCTTCTGCTATCTTACTACGCAACTTAGCTTTAAACATCCTAGAGATGAAATTGTCTGCAATACAAATTAGAGGATACTCATTACATTAAATATTCAGCACACTGTGGATCGCTTGTGCAACACTAGCAATCAGAAAGTCAGTGCCAAGAGAGAGAACCTTCCCCCTCCCCTCCTCTTTTTGTTCCTAAGTAGTATTCATTGGTTTGTTCCTTTTATAAGCAGATAGTGGAACTAATAAAGATAGAAATCAAGTTTTTTCTAGAAACAGCTAACTGGGTCGACTATAATTTATTTGCAGCATAGCAGCAGTCCACAGTTGTTATTGCTGCAAAGTTCTTACAATTAAACTTTGAAATGGAAGAATGCATGTTTAAATGACAAATGTGTGCAGGAAGGACTGGGTGTGCACTGAGAGTAAGCTTAAAGTATCAGTAGGCTCTTTCCTTACAGTTTAAGACACAAATGGAGAAAGGAAAAAATGGACAGAAAAAGATGAAGCATATGGTTTGTATTTTGGAATCATGAAGTTCGATAGAACTAATCTCTAAGTACAGTAGAATTGGAAGATGACACTGGCAAAAGTAAGTTATGTTGCTTAAAGTGAGAAAACTGGCACTGATAATGAATGTAGTAATGACAGTGGTACAATTTACCTTGTGTTGATTATCTGGCATGTTGATTAGCTGGTCTCTGCAAATGCCATCCAAATCCAATTAACCATTCTTTTTTCAGGGTCACTTTTTGTTCCCACTTACATGCACTGCAGCTATATTTACATTTCTAAAATACTGTGTTGTTGGTGCAAGAGTTATACGTTGTACTAACCCATGCAGCTCCCTTTTCTGACACTCAAGAATGGTAAGAATTTGATATGAAATAAGGGCCTATGGTTTTTTTCACTAACATGTTCCCCAGAGACTATTTCCTGAAGTGGGAATCTACAGTCCAGCTCTCATTTTTCAACTACCCATGCAGCTGCACTTACGCTTTTTAAGCTGCAGTTTTCCACCAGGGTAGCACTTCCTGTTTTCATGTTGGGTAAATAGCCCAGACATCTGTCCCAGAGACTTGCACTGGTGCAGGTATAGCAAGATTTGGCCATCAGTGAAAGTAGTCCCAGAGGCAGGTGATCCCTCATTTCTATCAGGGAATCTACAAGGCCAAGTTGGCAGAGGCTGAGTAAGGGATGGACCTGGCCTGGTCTGCTTTTCAGAGAGTGCTACTGGGAGGCTGTTTCTGGGGGCATCTGTTTGGTGAAAAAGGAGATGCAAGGGCATCATCAAACTGTGGGCCTTGGGAAAGACTGTTCACATCTGTTGCAGAAGTAGGCTTCCAAAAGCTTGCTTTCTTAAAATGCTAATCTGTTCTGTGTACTCCATGGACTCTCTGCAAACCACTGATTACCTTAGACATGTATAAACCCCAGGTTAATGAGATGGGATCCCAGAAACATTGGGGAGGTATGTGTGGTTGTGATAGCAAATGGCAGAATTGGACAGAAAGAGCTGACCATCTGTTTTTTTTTTTTTTGTTCTTCCTCTGAGGTTGTCTTCCATTCCTTGGATGGGTACAGAGCTTAACGTGAGACCTTTGTCTCATAAGCTCTCCTCTTAGATGTGAGTGGAAAAACCCACACATTCTTTTGCAGCATAGAAGACAAAAATGCATTCTTTTTCTTTGCAGATAGGTCAGGCTGCCTTGCTTGCACCTTCCCCTCACTCTGAGTTATTACAGAAAGTGGTATCTGCTAGTGTGAATAATGCTGTGTTCCTGCCAGCAGACACAGAACACATTGGCTATAGATCTCATAAATGTCAGAGGTATATAAGGAAGGTAATTGGGGATAGTTCAAATCCGAAAAACAAAGGGGCTGAAGTGCAAAACTTGGCTTTGCTGATGTTCATCCTGAACTTTTATAGACTTCTGAGAAATGGGTGTTCTTGAAAAGCAAATTGCAATTACAGTTTAGCACTGATTTATTGTAAAGCAGCTTAACAAGGAAGTTTCACCAAATGCTTTGTGGGCTGTTACTGAAATGCAGCATTAAATCTTCCAGGGACTGTTAACACCCCCCCCCCCACTGATGCAGGCCTCTTATCAGCAGTTACTCTCTTACCCAGGAGAAACTGCAGGCAGAAAGGAACACTAGGTACTCCTGGTACTTTTATTGAGAGGAGAATTTCACACAGTTAAACCTGATAAAACATTTCTGCTTTTTTCCATGCTTATATACTAATGATTGCAGCCTGGCATTTGAGGCCTGTGAAGGGGCACTGTGAGTTTCTTGCATACTTGGCCAAGACACGGTGCTGCTCTTTAGTATGAAGTAACTATGATCATCCAAAGCCTTCTCGATGCATAGGTGTAACTTCTGATCCTTCTCTGGAGGAAAGTCCAGAGAAGCCTCCACAGAGTCCCAGTCCCTTAGTGCAAAGAAAATCCTGGCTTTTATATTTGCTCTTCTTCTTTATCCTGCTTCTGAAGATTTTACAGCATCTGCCTCCTACTTATCCATTTTTTCACCTCTGTTTCTCAAGACTTTGGTGTTTTTCTGGTTTGTATTTATCATCTTTCAGGCTGCAGTCCTCCCCTTTTCTCAGAATCACAGAATCATTCTGGTTGCAAAAGACCTTTAAGATCATTGAGTCCAACTGTAACCTAACTCTACCAACCATTAATCTAACTCTATCAAGTCCAATGCTTAAACCATGCTCCTCCTCTATGGCTGTAACTACCAAGTCTCTGATCACCTGTAGCCAGTAACTTGCTGCTGAAGTTCTTTCTCGGACTTTACATCTGTGCTGCTTTTCCCATTTTTCCCACATGGCTGGCCTTAAGCATCCCAACAGCAGAGATATGATGTGCCATATTTCCTGTTCCATCTTGCATGTATGAGAGGGATGTAGTTGGCAATAGGATCCTGTTACTTTGTGCTGTAGTCTCTGGTTAACTATTCACTCTGAATGTAAACGGGGTTTGTACTACCAGGTGCTGCTCGCTCTTCTCTTCAGTGTGTCAGTGACAATATCTGCCTGTCACCTTTCAGGCTATGCATCCTCACGATATGAAGTTTTTGAACAGGGCTTATCTTCGTAGTCCAGTGGACACCTCTGCAACTGGGGCTTCTCCTTAGTGTTGTTGGAGCAGATATTAATGGCAGCAGTGTAATTTTGGTTTCACCACAACGCGTTAGAGCATAACAGCAAACTGCTCATCGTTTCACAGTAAACATTTCTTCCAATGTGATAGCTTTGGTAGCTGTTAGAAATCATGCTCTGCTCCTAATTACAGAGTGACTCATGATAACTCTACCATCCTCTGGATCACTCTGCAATTAACTTGTGTCACTGCTATAATTTGTTAAGTATGATTTAATAAGAAGAGACTAATTTTTGCAGCTCCGGTAAAGGTACATTTTGGTCTTTTTCACTCAATAGACTCAGGAAAGACACAATCTTTGTTTTATTTTAGGCTAAATGAAATTTAAAGATCTCATGAAATGTAATGTGCTCAGTTACTCTGAGAGGAATCCCTAATGTTTTATTTTTTCATATCCTTGTGTTCTACCAGAGAACATACTTCACCGAAGGACTGTTCATTGGTTGGTAAAAGAAACACCAAGGTTTTTAAAAGGGTGAGTGAACCAAAAAGAAAACCAACATTTTTCTTCTGGTTTGTATTTTCAGGGTTAATTCTCCTCTTGGTGTCAGCAGTCTGCTCACTCTGCCTGCTGAGTTAATGAGTAGAAGAGAGGGAAGACTCTGAAAGCAGCTCCCACAGCTGGGGCACTGTCTTTACTCAACATAAAACTGTCCAAACCTTTTGGATAGCCACAAAAAAAAAATTCTAATTCCTAGAGTCCCACCACACTCTTAGTAATGGGCTGTAAATTCTCTTAAGAGAGAATGTGGATTTGAGTCTGTTTCAGCAGAGCTCTATTCACCCCAATTTTCTTATACTGACTGGCATTTTAGTAGTGGGGTAGAATTCAGTGACTGACTTGGGAAATGCACAAGTGCCAGGCAAAATTTGTGATGTTTTGCAGGCCCAACTCAAGTTTTGAGATGAAATGTGCAACAGGTGGAAGAAAGGATGAAAGAAAAAAAAAAATTACTGACTTAATGAAGATGAGGAGGAAAATGTTTTATGTCTCCTTTGTATTCTCTTTACTTGGTGGGTGCAAGATGTCTGAACAAGTCTCAAAAATGTTTCCATGAACTACGTTGTTTTTCACCCATTAATGGTGACATTGCAGTAAGAGCTCACTGGGGTTTTGCTTGGGGCAGTTGTTTTAGGGATGGGTAACCCTTTAGACCACTCT
This sequence comes from Hemiprocne comata, assembly GCA_020745705.1. NCBI lineage: Eukaryota > Metazoa > Chordata > Aves > Apodiformes > Apodidae > Hemiprocne > Hemiprocne comata. The sequence goes on along the minus strand of CM036602.1, from coordinate 6,717,491 downwards.
ACAGGTGGCATCCAGGATGTAAAGATGCTGATCCTTTCTGTTTTTAGATTGAGATGAGGAGGCTGACAGATGTGCTTTTAGAACGAAATACTCAACCCTGTCTCTCTAGGTCAGGATTGAAGCAGACTGGTAAAACTGTCAAAGGGAATTTGTTCTGCCCCAGCCTGTAAAGTCCCTGCACTTTGCAAAAGTGCTGAAATGCCTTTAAACTCCTTAAAGTGGGTATCAGATTTTTACTGTTCTGTTACCTGGATGAGAAGCAGCTGCAGTCGGTGCAGCATGAGTAGATGAGGAAGCAGACTGAATCCCCTACAGATAAGCTGCTCCCATTTCACCATGGCTGCAGGATTGATTTTTCGGGATCTACCCACACTGCAAGTGGGTGTCTGTGTGTCTGTCCTCACAGAGGGGAAATGGGGCTGCTATTAGCTTTCCTCTGTTCTTTCCAATAAATCTCTTTCCACTTGCCAGAAAAAAAGCTTTTTGACTTTAGCAGTTTGTTCTTATTACAGAAAGCATATTGAAAAATTAGAAAAGGTACAGGAGAGAGTAACTAGTTGGATAAAAGGTCTCAATGGTTTAGAGCTGTGTGGAGAGGTTATGAAAATTAGGCTTGAATTCATTAGAAGACAAGAGATTAAGAGAGGACATGATGGAAATTTAAGATTCTGCATGAGGAAGGTGGATGGAGCTGAAGCTGTGTGGGAGCAAGTTAGAAACAAGAGCGTTAAAGCATGACAAACAGAAACTAAAAATAAGATGGAAGAAGATAGAAAAATGAAATAGAAACACTAATGCATCAAGTGGATTTTTAGAAGAAAGTGCAAGCAATGATTTTTTAGGCAAAAGAAGAAGGAACTGGAAAACCTGAGAAAGTGGGGAGACCAAGGGGGAAATGTTGGGAGGATGCCACTTTAGAGCCTCAAAACCAGCCCAGTTTGAATATATGTCTAGCTGTCACCTGTCTATCTTTGTCTTAAGTGGATGCCAGTGCTTGATATGGAAGTTAAAGCCCATACATGACAATATCTCCAACGGTAGAGAAAGTATTGGGCCTTACTTACCTGAATAAACCTCAATGACCTTTGTCTGGTTGACCAAAATAGCACTGAGCTCACTAAGGCCTGGTGTGTCAGCACACCTGGAAGGTGAGGTACCAGTGTGACCATACTTCTGTAGGGCACAGGGAATAACAAGGTAGCTCCAGAGCCACCAGTGATTGAGCAACACTTCAGTTGAGAATTCCTGCAAATGGGCCATGCCATTGTAGTGTGCTTGGACTACTGACAGTTGGCATAAATTGATGCAGGCGTAGCACCACCCTGATTAAAACAGGCCTATGGCAGACAAAGTCCTCCCATAATAATAGTGACTTCATTCTTCTAGATAATGAGCTTGTCTTTATTGTCTTAAAAGGTCTGTGACAGTTGGGTTCCAGACTGAGAGTCCTTTTGGACTGTGCCTCATGTGAATACACAGATATTTTGTTGTGAGGCCAGTTCCCTGTCCTTGTATGCTGTGTGTTTGACTGTTGGATTTGGGCAAACCCAGCAGTTGTGCTTGCAGTGTTTTTGGTATTGTTCCATCTGTGCTCAGCAAACCTGTCTCATTTACCAAAACCAAATGACTGCCTTTCACAGATGCTACCCAGCTTTCCATGAGAAACTGCCAGAAACTAAATGAACCTTTTTCTCACCTGTACACCAGTTGTTTTAGAACCCCCAGGTGATCCTGCAGCTCATGAGATTTAAAGTGCAACCAGACCAAAAAGCAAGCACTCTGATGTTTGTGAATCACATCAAATTTTGTCCCAATTGTAATGGAGTTCAAAGATGTGTATTTCCAGGGGCTGGCACTAGAAGGAAGGTAGGGATGCAGCTGCTGAGCATGTGCTGCCTGCCAATATGGGAAGGAACGAAAATGTGAAGCCTGGAAGGATGCTCTGGAGTATCATTTGCAGAAACACTTCAGAGGGCACCTACAAAGACTTCAGTTTGCCAGATTTCCTAGCCTCTGTGCTGTTTGGAACAAGGGTTGGAAGCACAACTCCTGAGGGGCCAATGGTATTTACACAGCTGACAACTTTCATTTGGAAGCTACAAATGGACAGTTAGTTCTACAAGCAAAATGTCCTCCTGAGGTGAAAGGGCTGCTGTAAAGACATGTTAATCAGTAGTCCTCCTTGCTGCAGTCACATTGTCATGATGCATGCTAATTATCTTTAAAATGGCCCCACAACAAGAAAGAACTCGCTGCAGGCTGTTCTGCAGTTGATGTTGAGGAAGTGGCCAGAGTGTGGCCTGATCTGTAGAAGGCAACCTCTCTTGCCTGTCCCCTTCATAGTCTCTGTAGGGTCCTGCTACAACTCCACCAATTTCTCCAGAAAGGAAGCATTGGAACTTGTTGTCCTTAAGTGCAGGTTGTTCTGCAGAGGTGCCATGAAACCAGCTGGCATGTTTACACGAGTTGTTGTTCACTATAAGGGAATTCTAAGGTGCCCTCCAACTACCTGCAGCTCCTAATACTTGCCCATACTGATTCACTTGAGCATTAGTTCCATGTGGATTCAAGATGGTCCCTTGAGGATAATGACAATCCATGTAAGTTGAAGTGGTCCCTGGCACAAATCACAGCATCCAACCCCATGCCTGAACACTTTGGGTCAGGTGTGTGTGCAACTGTAGCTAAAAGATAAATTGGTATCCCTTGTTGCCCCTGCTGGTTTCCATCCAGATCAAAAGCTCAGAGGGGATTCCCCATAAAGCAAATGCAAAAACCAGAGTCCTTTGTGTGCCCCTTTGGGTCATATTTGCTCTCACACTTTGTGCTTGCTCCAGAGACAGATTAATATCCAGTTAGCTCAGGGCTCCTTACTGCCAGCCTTATCAAGCTATTAAATGTAATGCAGGATTGCTCCTGGTTCTTAGTTGAATAAGAAAGAGTGGAGTTTGGAAAAGGTTGAGAATCATGGTGCTATCTTGTATTCCCACAGCATCCTTCCTTGGCTTGTGCTGGCTCCTGCTGTGTTGAATTGCCATTCTTCAGAGCAAGACTCCATGCTCTCTCTGGGAGGGAGATGTTCAGACACATTGTCCATGTGTGCAAGCCTGGGGGGAAAGCTGCATCTTCTTTTTATCACCTGCCTGGTGCACAAGCTGGATAAATAAATGAGCCTGCAGCCTCTCATAATAAAATATGCTTGTTGCTCCAGCTCTTCTGCTGAGTTATAACTTAGGAAGTCAGCATAGCCCTTGCATCTTCTGTATGAAATCCATGCAACTGAGGTTTGACACACAGCTGTATCTTACATAGGTGAATCTGCTACTATAAATTGTGCCACATTAACCACTGGGCTTTTTGTTTCTAGGGTCTGTTTAACATTTGGCAGTGTTGAAAGAAACAGCAACTGAAGATGAGATTGGGAACACTATTTTCAGGTCAGCTAAAGGAATTGTGCTGTGTTTTCTTCCACTGCTTCAATTCTTAATGTTAGCATACTACAAATTTGAGTCTATTTGAAAGAGAAGATGTGACCAAACACCTTCAGTTAATCAGGGGAAGTGTCTCTACCATTCTCTGAATGTCATCTTTTATTAGAGAGAAACCAGTCTGTAATTTTATGTGATCCTGTTCTGCTTTTATTCTATTAATTTCATGCCCATTATTGTCTAGCTTCTTTATATGTAATGGAACTTCCACTCAATAAAATGGATGAGCTTTTCTACATGCTATCATTAGTATCAATGCAAATACTCCAGTGAAGCCTAAGATCCCTGGCAGTATTAACTCTGTTTTTATTGTCTATCTCCATCTGGGAAGACATTCTGAGTTTGCCAGACTAGGAGAACAAAGGGGACTCTAACAGAGTCTCAGTGGCCTTTGGCTGTCTGCATAACTTTGGTTACATCACTTAATCTGGCCATGCCTCATTAGCAAATCTGTCACTGTGGTGTATTTGTGTCTTTTGCTTTTGGAGGCAGTCTGTGTGTGGTGCAGTTGGATTCCATCTCTGTTGCACTATATGGGTGCTCTTATCACAAATACATACAGCCAGGAGGGTAGGAGAGTCAGATTTTCTTCACGTGTGTGCAGACGTGAGTGCAGAGTGAGAAGGTTTGTGCTGTGCTTTATCCTGCATCAGAACCATCGTGTCTTGGCACTAATGTTCTCTAGCTCTATCCCTGTGCAGTTAGTTTCCAGAATTAAATGGTAGCTGTTAATTACTTTACACATATGCTGGGTTTTCACTGCAATGAGGGGACTGCTTGGCTCAGCACAGCTATGCGCTGTTGATGAGGAGAGCTCGTTTCCTCTGGCAGCGTGTCAACTTCTCTAGTTGACCCGGGGGATCACAGTGTTCTGTTTGACAGTGCTGGGTCTTACAGGACTGCAGCCTGCTAGAGCCCATCCTGGCAGTGCAGCAGGCAGTCACTCGAGTTCTTTCCAGAAAAAGAAGCACAACACACAACTGTTTTTCTACCACATCAGAAAAGATCATTCTATGCTAGCAAAAGCTTTTCACAGGCCAGCAGGCAGGAAAAATGTTCTCATCTCCTCAGGCAGAAAGCCATCAGTCGTGTGCTGGTGCTAATTAGCCAAATTCTGATTAAGTCATTGGAGCAGTGCCAGTTTGCACCAGATGAGGAGCTGGTCCATGTGGAGTCAGTTGATATGGCACGATATAGTGTGGGCTGAGAGCACCCTGGGGATGTGGTAGCTGTATGCTGAAAGTGAGCCCACAGTAGCAGCAGTGCAGTACCAGTTTATTCTGGGTTTATCTTTCTGGTACTTTATTTACATAATTTATATATATAATGTATCTATATTTTTAAAAATTATCTTTCTATGTGAACATGATACATGTACGTCCCTACCTTTCCAGCATGTAATGAGAGGTTGCTAAAGCCTGCAAGAGCAGCAGCATGTGGTTAAACTATCAACTGCACACAGACGTGCTGGCTGCCTTGGGGGGATCCCCTCGGGGAGGAGGGATGTGAGCACTGTAGTTCAGTCCTAAGGAAGCTGGTTAGGAAATAAGTTGATTCTCCCTTCTGCTTACCAAGTGTTGCATTTATAGGAAAATCAAATACAGCCAAAACATAGTTATTAATTTTTTTAAGATTTTGGAGCTCTTTTCAGCTCTGTTCATCAGTATATGTTCTTAATATAGTATCTTAACATTTCAAATTATCCATCACTTTAGTCTTCCATTTACCCCATGCCCACACAGATAAAATATTCCACTTTAATGTCTGAAAATGTTTCCTGATTTAATGAGTGAGTCATTGTAGAACGTCATGAGTTTACAGTGGTACAAGTTTTTTTGTATGAAATGTTTTTATATATTGGAATTTTTCTTTCTTGATCATTACATTCAAGTATGGTAAGCTTAGAGGGAAAAGTTCATGGGGCAATGCATTTGTTCTTGCAAGTTTGTTACAGAGTTGTATAGCTCACCAATATTATTTTTTAAAGAAGTGGGATGAGATTCTTCAAGTATAGAAGTTTGACCTATTTATTTTCCTCCTCATCTAGGTAAGCCTGCACGGTTAGACACTTGATACTCATTCAGTGAAAACAGTCAACACATTATAGCTTATTAAATAAATGGAGACTAATGTATGGTCCTGTATTGTCCTAACATACTGCAGGAATCTTGCTGTCTTCAAAGCAGATGTGCCTAATAGTGGACAAGCATGGGGGGAACTAATAATGTTTTTGCTGCCAGTAGATAATCTTACTGGTTACATACTATTCAACTGCAAAGTACTATTTTTATTAGGTACTTGCCTACCAGGGCTTCTTGTTTTAGTGTCGAGCTAGACTGAGTTGGGAGGTAATATTCTTTAAGCTATGGACTAAAAAACCTCTTATATAGCTACAGTGTCAATGAAGAGATTGGCCTTTCTAAAATAAACTGTATGTGTTCCCTCTTTCTGGTGTCAGATGCACGAGCAATGAGATTGCCCTTGCTTAAAAAGCAGGTCTGTGAAGCATCATGAACTCAGGTCAGCATGGTACCCTCAGTCTCATGCTGGCTAGCTGTACGGGGTAGAGCTGGCTAAGCTGGGTAAGAATCCCTTTCCTTGTCATTGAAATGGTGAAGCCTCCAGGATGAAATGCAGAAGCTGTTTTAAGGCTCTGTAGCAGTGCTACGCGGTACTTGACTGCAAAAAAAAATCAGTACATTGAAAAGATGAACTGTCAGAGAACAAAAACCTGATCATGTGGAGTGATGGACAAACTGTGAGAGTTTGTCATCACATCTCTGGAGATTGCTCTGTTTTTCCTTCTCAAGAAAATGAGCACTTCAGCTTCATTTGCAATCTTCAATTTCTGACAAAGTCAAAAGGTGTCGTTCAGCGTTGTATTGTCATGCTGGAAGAATGTTGGTGGCTTTTAGCCTGCTGCAGACTGAGATTTGTTGTTTTTCCACACTTGTTATGATGGAACCCAACCAATTATTTGACCCTCTGAGCACGATGAAGGTCCAGCAGGTGTGGAAATAGTCCTGAGTGTTCATGAGCAATTTAAGAGAATCTGCTGAAGTGAGAGGGGGGGAAATAATAAGATATGCACAACACTTGTAGAAATTTTAGAGTGCTTGCCACCATCACAGCTCTGGAAAAAGTAGATTCAGAGTCTGGATGCACATTTATCTAGGACTATGGGACTGTCAGTTTAGGGTTGCAAGGCTAAAAGACATGACTGGCTAGAGAGATGTAATGGAAAGTGCTCTGGGAATGGATTCAGCAACTGAAGAACCCTTGAATGCAATGAAGCTAAAGGTGTAGAGAGACAAGGCAGTGACCCTTTAAGGAATTGCCTTTCTAATCGTCTGTGAAATCATCAAAATGACAGTTCCCACCTCATAGCTTGTGCTTGAGCATTATGGAAAGCTTTAGACATGGATTCCTTTTTTGCTTAGCTCAGGTAGGAGGATGGCTGACTGAAGTTTGTGCTAACATTCAAAGACAGGTCTGATGCATCACATAAAATGAAACCAAAGGCCCTGGGTTTCAGGTAAGCAATTCAGTAGAGCAGTGTTCTATTGTAATCTATGATATCATCTCACTTTTTGTGTTAATGAATGATTCTCTTCGTTAGCCAGCAACTGTTTGCTCAAAAATATACAGTTCATCTTCTGAGCCTTAGAGCTGCATCTTTTCTCAATGGTGTGTTGCCTAGAGAGGGGAAAATCTTAGCAGATCAGAGGATGGTGGGAAATCCAGCTTGCAGATGTAGATGTGAAGCATCACAAGGAACACACACGGCTACCAAATCTGCAGCCAAAGGACATAGCTTCCTCTCATTCCTTGGGAACCCACTGCAATAGTTAAGGTTTTGCTGCACTACTTTTTTTTAAATAATGAATTGGAGTTTTTCTAGGAGGAGATGGATTTCTTTTTCGTGCTGCTCTCTGTGATGGGTGTGGTGGGAGTGTTTGTCTCCCCCAGCTGCTGCCTTTGTGGCCAGCTGCAGAAAAATTGGTGAGACACCATATGGCTTTCCCTAATTTTCACCAGCTGTAGGTATAATCAGCAGGATGATTGCGAAGTCCCTCTTCCTTCCATACAAAAACTCTGGAAAACAAATGCAGTGATGCATGGATATTTAATGGGAGATGGAAAACATGCCATGGTTTTCAGAGTGGTATGAGACCTGCATTAAATTATTCTTGTACAGAATTTAACAGCACCTGGTTCAATATGCATCCAGTGAATAAACTGTTGATGTTCAACTGCTGCAGCTTATCTGGAGTTGGTGTTTCTCAGTGCTGGTGTGTGTGTGTGGGGAAAGGCCAAGTGGAGCATAAGCACAATGAGGTTTCCTTTTTGTACCTCCACACAAAGATGTACAAAAGAGCTTCCTTTCTACAAGTCTTTACCTGTTTAGATGCCTTTAGATTTCAGTCTCTTCAGTCAGGGGAAGTTTTCTTAACTGTACAGCCAGTGAGTACTTACCATGTTACCTTGTGTAGAAGGCAGCAATATAAGAGTTAACTTTTGTTTATCTGCAGTCATTAAAAGTATCAGGATAAAACTCTGCTTCTGCTACTTGGCAGTTAGTTCTGCTGTCTCCACAATGCTTGCCACACTAGGTGTGATATTTCAGAGGTGCTGAGCACCTGTAGCCCCTGTTGCCTTCAGCTGCTAAATGATTCAGTCTACCAGATCTTCCAGAACAGCTGGAGTGGGAGGGTTTCTTTTACTGCTTTTTACCTTCGGGTTTACTTAGATTGTAGCTGATCTGAAGGGAATGTGCTTTTTAAAAACCAGACACTGACAGCCTGATAGTCTGCTTTTCGTAAAATCAGGTAGGGTACTACATTCCCAGTGGTTGGATGTCTCCAGTCCTGCTGGATGGGGGCTGAATGGTTGTCTTGGACTAGTGAAATACTGTGTGACCTAACCGTGCTGAAATTGCTTAAAGCCTCTGTAAGCCTCTGTAGTGTAGGTTCATTTAATGTTTTAGTTGCAAGCATTTGAATTATTTAAGCAGCATGAAGTACAAATGTCTAACAAGGCACCATAATAATAGATTGTAGGGCTAAGGATTGTGACAAACCTGCATAGAGACATAGAGGAGTAACAGTATGGAGGAAGGATTATTTAAAGGCAAGTAGGGTTTAAATCTGCTTTGCATTTCACAGCTCAATTTATTTTTTTAGTTAAAGCAGCCAGTACACATATTCATTGCTTGGGTAAAAATAAAATTAGATGCTTCCCTCCCATGTGACTGAAATTAATATTGTCCTGAGAGCAATTTGAGAATGCTCCATGGGGACATATCTTTCCAGTTTTGCTTAATTGTTCTAATGGAGGACCTGGGAGATGCAGGAGGCCATGCAGTGTTTCATGATCATCTATTGTTTACCATCACAGCAGACCAGACCTTCAAATATGTAGGGGGGAGAAAATGGTGACTGCAAAGCTGAATGTCCATTTGGAACATGTGGTAGGGAATGGATTTTACGTGAAGTATTAGCAGTGGTCTGGTGTCTAAGCAGCTGAGAATCTGCACTTGGCTGTGAACATTTCAGACTCTTGAAAAATCTTGGGGCCACACTTAGCCCTGGCCTCTTGTAAGGTCAGATCAAATATGTTTGTCCTGCATGGTGAAAGAAACATGCACATCCCTGAAGAAATTCTAGTTGAGCTAAATTGGAGAATATAATTGGGATTTATATTTAATGTGAGTTTGTGGGCAGGCTAAATTCAGTTCTGGCTCTGGGGAAACTGCAGAAATCTCACTCTTTTCATGTGTGGCAGGATGACTCCTTGGTTAGACCCAAGTTTTTCATAGGCTAGAGATGGAAAGATACATAGCAAGCAACAGTTAAGGTACTGATTACTGTCATATGAAAATACACTGTATTTTGAGAGCAAAATGCAAGGCAGGGGGAAGGGTATGTGTTTTAGTTTGGTAAGAGCAACTTTAGTTTAAAAAAAAGTACAAAAAGACAAAAAGCTGTTTAACAGAAAGTGATCGATTCTACTCATAGCAAGACTATTAGCCTTGCTACTAGTTTAAAGCAACATAAACTATCAAAGAGCCAAACCCAACAGCAAAAAAATTCCTCCATTGTGCCTAGCAGAAAGAGCTGCATGAAAGCTCTTCAGTGGAATTTGAATTTCAGATTAATTAGACTGCAATGTTAATTAGTGCTAGTAGTCCTGAGACAAATCTGGTAATTAGTGAGTTGCATATCCAGTGGGGAAGGCCAGCAGAACACCTGTGTTAGTGTGGCTCCTGGATGTAAGTGAAAGATTTGCTGTATTGTGGCAGTGCTGTTCATTTTTTTAGTTCTGTGCCTTTGTCATGCAATCATTTGTATGTGAGTTTGAGTTTGTGAGCAGTTTCTCTGAAATCATAGAAAATATGATTTTCTGTTAGGCTGACAATGCTGGGCCAAGTATTACCTGGCAAATGTGAAGATGGTGACTATGGATCTGGAATGAATTATTCCCATTTGTTTGGACTGGAGTAATTAACAGTCAATTGGGGTTTTACAAATGGATTAACTGCACCTCAGACTCTCAAGACAAATATGTGTCAACCTCAGATCCCAAAGTGAATCTGATCCACAAAAGGTTTAAATCCAAAGATAGGCATGCAAACTCTTCTCTCTAAAGACATTCCTGATCACATAAGGATCCTCCTGGTCTTCATCAATGTTACTGGGTGTTGCTTGCTCACAGCAGTTCCTGTTCAGCTCTGATGAGAACAGAGCAACCACAAATCTGTAGAAGGTAGGTCCTCTCATTCCTGAGGCTCTTTGTCTACTAGGAACTTCCTGTGTGGTTTTACGTGTTTATAGCAATACTGATATATGCAGACTTATTTTGTAATTAAATCACTTTGTGTTTTGACCATTTGTTTTCCTTCTGAGAAGGAATTTAGCTTTTGCTCTGTTACATTATAGAACAGACACTACAAATTTTAGGTGTATGGGAGTTTCAGCATGAAACAACAGCTGAGGCTTTTGGCATTAGAGAAAGATGTTTGAACATAGCTCTGAGCACTAATTAGTTGCCCTTGGACCAGAGAAATACTGTCTTCATTCCTACCAAAAGTTTTGTTTTAAGCATGGAAACTTCTGTATCCTGACCAAAGACACTGTCTGCTTGTAGATAATTATGGGTTGTGTTTTTTTTTTAAAAAAAAGACATGTTCAGGATTAAGATTTCACTTGGCCTTAAATAAAGATGTCATTTGTTGAGTAACAGATATGGTACTGGAATGTCTAGGTGCACTTTGGGACACGGTTCATCTATATTAAATGCTATAAGTCACTTTGGGTGGTGTTCTCTTCTGAACATGAAGCTCTGGCAGCTTAAGGGCAGACTATAAGGAAGGTGAGGTTCAGAGCAATTTACTCCATCTGAATTTGATACTGGTGTTGACACAGCTCTGATCTGCTTAAGGTCAAGAGGCAGAATCTTTGTGTCAGCAAGGAGTGGTACCAAAAAACAGTTTTAAAAATGCGGGAGAAAAAGGGATTGTTGCTAAAAAAATTGGCTTATTTAATAGTCTGTAGTTTCTCTACCAGCGTGTTCCCCATCAACTTAAATATGGTCTTTCTTAACTTGATACAAATAGAGTGGCAAAATGCATCCCTTGGCCATTTGCCAAGCAGACTCAGCAGAATCTTGAAAGAAAAATGAAGCACCAATCAAGTAGGCAAATAAAAGTGAAGATTTGTGTCTTTCCTCTGAGGATAGTTGATGGGTTTTAAAAACTCTTGTGAACAGAAGCCTTAAAATCTTCCAGTGCAGGCTGATCAGCACAGGAAGAATGCTCCACAGCAATACTTTGGTTGGTCTCCGTGACTTTTTTTTCAGGAAAATTCAATCTAGTTTTATAGTATTTTGTACTAGCAAAAAGAATACCATGTAAGATACAAGTTAAAATACTGTGAAAGGCAACCATGGTATAGGCTAGTGTTTCATCCTGTCAGTGCCTTAGCCTTTTGGGGATGGAGATTTATCTAAGTAACTATATGTGAGACAATCTTGGCAGTGTGTTAGGCGGGGCTAATGTCTCTTGCCAGAGCCATGAATCTAAGATAAAAGAGAGAGAAAAATAGAGTTTGGGGCATTCAAGCACAACCTTAGTCTTGAAATATAAGCCAGTTCTGAAGCTATGGTCTTCGGTGTGAAGCTACCTCATCTGTGTGCGCATAGTCAAATGCTGTATGTTTTTACAAAGGCAAAATGATAAGCAATAGCTCACAGCAAAGAGTACACAGAGATTTTTCACTGGGGCTCTGCTTTCAGGTGGGCTGGATTGGGTAACTCATTGCAACTGTTAGCTAAATGCACCTCTACAGAGCAGCTGTAATCACGAAATCTATAGCTTTATGGAAATCAGAGCTGGAGTGCAAGAGACCTTGTAGACTTGCAGTCTGTCATAATAACCTCTTCAGGTCAATAAAGGCTGGGAACAGTAAGCCAAATCCATCCTTTTTAACCTACCTCAGTTTTAAAAAAAGGATGAATGAGAAGGGTAACTGTAAAAAATACCTTGATGATGGGCATGATGCAACTGCCCACACGCAAGGGCTTGTGATTAAAACAATTCAAAGCCATTTAACTTTGTTAACATTGTTGCCCTGGAGCTGTCTACATAGATGAGAAAACAGATTTTTCTGAAGGTTTCTGGATTTGCTGGAGGCTTTCAGCCTTTTGGGTGTTACCTGAACTCTGAAGGAAGATCAGGAAAATTATTAATGTGGTGGAAATAGTGCCAAGGTTTGGTGCTTCCTGCCCAACCTCAAAATGTAAATGTGTTTCTTAATTTCCGTGTGTATCATGGTGGGTGGATTTCAGAAAGGAATTTCCAATACTTGAAATCCTCTTGTGCTGCAAGTAAAATTGTAACAGATTCTTTAGCAGAGGCACCAGGAACAGGCATTCTCCTTTGATGCTCTTTCCAAGCAGGGTTTCCACAGTAATGAAATATGACACACTCAATGATAGCTCAGCTGAAAAAAAATTGGCCAGTTAAGGAGAGGCTCAGTGTATGTGCCCCTTTGGTGCACCATCTTAAATCACTGTGTTAAAATCTGAATTGTCTCTCCCTGATAAATCTGTTCAACATTACTGGATTTGGACTGTGCAGAATTAATGCATCCTTTTGGGATATGTTCCAGCTTAATTCAGACTTGTGTAATTCACAGCATTAGAAGTGGCCCAAAGTGATACTCCCTGCTTTGCTAGTTTTGCTTTTTTTTTTTTTAAACAAAAGGTCAATTGCCATGCCAAGTACCTTTGAGAGCCATCAACACTTAAAATATCTCACTGTAAATAAATTTGGAGTGTTCATTGCCTGCCTGAAATCATACTTTAAAGTGATCGGAGTGGAGACTTTAGTTTGCCTTCATTTATGCAGAGTATGAGGTGCTGATGTGTGACTAGTTCCAAGAAGATAACTGAAGAAAAGAAACCCTCAATTTATTTTAAAATGGATTCCTCCAACACTCTTGTCTTTGGTGCCTCTTTCCAGAATCATGTGAGGCTTCTTGAGCGAATTCAGATGTGTACCTAAGTGAAAGGAAAGTAAGACAAACTGGAGGAAGTGAAACATTCACTGGCAGTTTCTGAGTTCAGAACTGCCTCCGTAGGAAAACAGTTGGTGAATGTGCTCAGAAGCATGGTTGATAGAAGTCATCCACTCTTAGAAGGAAAAGAATGTTCCAAACATGTCAGTTAAACATTTTCTAATTAGCTACGTGCTCTATGTGATATATATATTTGTATATAACCTTGGTTTTCATCAGGGGAGAAGTGAGGGTTAAATAGTGTCAAAGAGACTGAGAGTGTACCCTGGTAATTGTGTAAGGCTGGAGGTTAAACATATGATAGTGTTCAAAAGAGAGAGGGACGTGTGAGCCAGGAACCACAGTGTTGTGGAGAACATCCCTGGCATGACTGCTGTGAGTACAGATGGAAGCACAGGGCTGGGGAAGGACCCAAGTGTGACTTTTAGGGGTAGGGACAGGACACTGGTGATTGCATTAGATTTCTGCAGAATGGAGTCAGTCTTGCTTTGAAGGCCTCTCTCCAACCCCTAACAGGTTGCTTTAGATTTCATTTTCCCATCATGCAGACTTCTGAGAACTGGTGCTGGAAGTATGCAGCTAGTGATAAATACTTCTGATAACACTTGAATGACTGTGGTTTCTGCATAGGTCATTTTGAAGCAAAACTCTGGGCTGCTAGGGCACTCTGGTGATGAAACAAACTATTAGCTTTTTACTTGCAGTTCAATTAAGCGTAGAGGGCTGGATTTGCTTGACTGGAGGATGCTGGAAGTGATCCAGTGCTGTCAGTCCCGGACTCGTGCTAATTGCCCTAACTCAGGAAGTAAGTGGAGAGGCTCTACTGGAGTTTCTCCACCAGGAAAAAGCTCTCTGTTGGGAAAAGAAGAGCTTGGTTCAAGATGAGAGAAAGCTTTTGTAACTGTAGTTTTGCATTGTCCTGGAGGAAGGTGTATTCTTTCCACAGAGACACTCCAGCAGAGCTGAGCCAACCGGCCCAGTGTTGGCTACAGGATGAGCCTTTGCTGAACCTGTTCTTGCCCTTGGGCTAGGAGAGTTCTGCTGCTGGGACACAGCCTTTTGGTACCTGGGGAAGGCAATGTTTTTTTCTAGAAAAAATGTTTTGCTAGAAAAGGCGATTATTCCAGTTTGGCATTTGTGCTCACAAGCTTCTTTCAGCTTTTGGTCTAATGGTCTTTATTTAGCCAGAAGCATGTATTCCTTTTATTTTGGGAAATCTGCTTGTCACTTCATTAGACCACTTACAGCTGAGTGACAGGGAATTTAATTTTCTTCCTTTCTTTGCTACTGTTGAAGAATCCTTCTGCATCTACTGTCACATTGGAGTGATGTTTGTGCTACAGAGATGCTGTAGCACAGCTCCTCAGCTCAGTACTAATAAGCCTTCTCTTATTCTGGCTGGGTGTCACCCAGTCTTGCTTTTTGTGTTGTAAAATCCTTTATTCATCTGTCTCTTAAACAGCTTAGTGATTTGACACATCACTTTAAATTCTCCTGGTAGGATAAAGAACAGGGGCATAATACTGGAGATGATGGAGACCTTTAAGCATGTGACAGTGAGATTTTGTCACTCTTAGCCTGACTGCTAATAAGATACTTGAATGGAACAACCATGCAATAATGTGCTTGACATGAATATGGAGGGCAGCACTTACCTAAAAGTAGATTATTCCCATGTTTCTGAGGAGGAAAGAAGGATTTAATCTTACAAATTTTAATGAAATGTCGGCACTTTGAGTCCTGGTAAGAATACTGAAAGTTAAATTTACACGTGTGGGAGGGTTGTCTGTGCTTGTGTCTGATGGCTTAGGAAATCAAGGGCATCACTAAATCCTTTGTTGTTTGATTCACAAATGGTTTCTTAAGGACTAACAGTATTTCATCCACATCCAAAGAAAGGAGCAGCAGGAGTATAAATAATCCTGCATCACAGCTACAAGTACCAGGTACTCTGAATTTTCTTAGTATGGCTCTTCAGATGACAAGATGACAGTTGTCTATGCTCTTGTCATTGTCAAATGAGGGAGCAAACTGAATAGAAAGAGGCAAAACAGCATAATCACTATTAAAGTTGTTTAACTTGAGAAAGTTTACCTGTCCTTGCCTCAATGTATATGTGATTGTATGTATGTGTATGCACACACATATCTAGAAAATAACTTAAATCCTTTCTATAGGTATATATGTGTGTGTTTACTGTGCTTCATTTTAAATATTCCATGGCAGTAGAGCTGGATGTATTCTGAAGGGAAGGGGTTTGTTACATTAATAGTGCCACAGGAGACAATTCTCTGTGTAAACAGACTTCTGTCAGGACTTGTTACATCCTACTCAAGGTGGGAGATGCCTGTGAACCAGTGCCCCAGATTTAGACATTTCCAGGAACCTGACAAAGTACTCCAAAGACAAGAGGGGATGTAGGGAGCTAGTGAAGAAGGCAATTTCCTTTCTAACACTTTGAGGGATTTAGGTTTCCTCTCCTTCCTGGGAGAAGAAAGTAAGTGATGAAATGTTGGCTTAATTCCAGAGTGTTCCTTTTTGGTTTGACATTTGAGTAATTGAGGGTGGTGCGGGAGAGAAAGCTTAGAAGTTTGCTCCGTATCCATTGGTTTCAGAGGAACATCAAACTCTATAATCTGAAGTTTCAGGTTAAATGCTAACTAGGTCAAAAAAGTATCCCTTGGTGCCTCCTGGCCAAGCTGCTCCCTCCCCATCCTCACCCCTGAAGAGCAGAAAGGGAAACAGAAAAGTTTCAGTTGAATTTTTTTTTCTTTCTTTACCCCTTCCTCCCCACCCCCTGCCCACCCCAGTGAACAATTCCCTTTATCTATGAAATGAATGAACTCCCATTAGAGACTTGTCTCTTGTTATCTGCCCTTGAAATCCCAGGAACTGAAAAAAGAGAGTATAGCTGTGCATCTGGAAAACTTATCTTCCACAACTTTGTATCACTGCTCTATTGCAATTTGCTGCCTCTGTTCTCTAGCTGACCTATACCTATAATAGAAAACTTTCTCCTATATTTCTCATAGTCAAAAGTTACCTTATCTTCAAGGAACAAGAAAATAGGTTCATTATTCAAAGAAAGACAAGGAGATGTCATCCCATGCTATGATTTTTTTAGTGTTTTGTTTGGGTTTTATAAGTAACCACTTACTGAACTGAAAATTGCTGGGGGGTGGGGGGAAGGCACAGGAGCTTTTCCCATTACTATTTTGTTTTCTAATCAATCGTGTCCATTCAAGCTTTATCTGCCTTGCTCATGTGGCATTTGCTTTTATAGCTTGAAAAAGGGTAGAGGGGAGTTGTGAATACCCTCCTCTGCTAATGCTTTTTGATTGCTTTTCCCCCACTGTTTGGAATGCTTTTAGAAACACCAAGGCTCTTAATTTTTCATGTGATGACACGGATTTCCCACTGCTCGGGGTTATTCAACTTGGTAAACATTTTGCCTGAAGGATTACATTTACTTTGATGCACAAGATGGCTGAGCTTGAAAGTTCAAGCCTGTGTGATTACAGTTGATGAAGATATAATTAAGACAGGCTGGTGTGTGTGTATATGTTTAATAACTTTTGAATCTGCATCTGAGATGTAGATGGTTCCTGCTGCTAATCACTGCAGAACAGTCATATGTTAGGCAAGTGCTTGGAGAAAAGGAATTCCCCATGACAGGGGTTATGTGGAAGTGCCCTTTAGCTCAGCTGGGTGGCTGAAATTAAACTTACCCCTGTGGCAGCTATGTTTATTGAAAATTAGCATGTTCCCTACATGGCTCAGGCTTTTTTCATGCTTGCTAATTTCTGAAGTCTGTCTGAATTTTCCATTTTTTGTTAATGCAGTTGAATAGTAGCTGAATGTATTTTATGTGGAAAATGAGGTGCTACGTGAGTGCCTGTCCATGGTCTCTGTCCTTCCTGCTGCAGCAGTTTCCTTTGGACCAGCACATTTCTCTTCTAGAAAAAGCAGCTTTGTCAGAATTCAGCTTTGTAATATGTATCAATTAGGTGAAACTAGATTTTGAAAGAAAAATCGAGAACAAATGATTGAAAAAGATCCGCTTTTAGAGCTGCAAAGTCATGGAACAGACTTGATATTAACATCAATTATTTTAATGATTTGTCATTTAAAATGAAGCAAAGTGTGGTTAAAAATGCCGAGGAAATGAAAGTTTTAGAATTATTGTTACAGTTTGGAACAGAAACTACACTCTGCGAGCATTTCTCCTGGAACAGAAATTCCAATTTTAGCCAATACTGGTGATACTGAAGAATAGTCCCTATCTCATGGGTCTCTTGTGCGCTCCTAAATGAGTGCCTATAACATCTCAGAGTTGAAGAGCTCCATGTAAGTGCTATTATTGTTTATTGCTAATTAGCATTAGTGGATTTAGGTCTCTCAGGAACCCGATTAAAGCAGAAATAGTAATATTCAGGCCTTCACATTCCTATTTGTCTTTCAGTGGGTTTTATTTCATTACCTTTGAGACTATTTAAGGAATAATTTCTAGCCCTCCCTTGGTAACTCTGTAATCCATTAATGCTGAAATATCTTGGGGAGTTCAGGTCTTGGGTTATTTTTCACCCTGTAAATGTTTCTTGGAGCCATTTAAAAAGCCCTTGGAAAGTATAACAACAAATGCCAGGCAGTGTAAGTATGCGGGACTTTAAATTATATAGACACTCATTCTATGACAGACAAATCCCACTTTATCTGCAGTATCACTCCTCCATCTGCAGCCCTCCCTGGTTAAAACAGTCGGGGCAAAGTGCATTATAAAGCTAAAATGTCTTAGTGGCTGAGCAGTGCTAGCCTGTCATTACTCCTCAATGTTTAATGTGGTATTTAGAGGTGAGATCGAAGATAATGCAATATACCTGCCATTGGCTCTACTCTAAACAGCTTAGATACTGAGGGCAGGTGTGACAATCCAGTCTCCAAGTTGCTGAAAAGTATCTGTGGCTCCAGGTGGTCTCCAGTGGCCCATCCTAAGTGCCTTGTGGAAACTTTGCAGCTCCCAGCCTGTGCTAGCCGGATCAAAGCTGGGACATGTGTGTATCATCCGATACCTGCATCTTCCAGCAGCACTGCAACTGTTCTCTTTGGAGTTGTGAAGTTTCATCTGTGTGCTGCTGGGGGAAAGCTAGGCTGAACTACTTTTGCACTTGAATCTGAAAGCAGTGCTGTTTCTGATCTGATGGGGAAGAATTTTGTACAGTTTGTTAGCCAGTTTTGGAGTAATTACATTTTCAGACTGTTCAAACTTCCCTTGAGGTGTTGATTGTATCACTGTTCAATGTCATCTAAATAATATAGCTGTAGAGACAATTTCGTTGATTTGAAAAGGGTGCATGCAGAGCTGAAGTGTGGGAATGAAATTCATTAAATACTGCTGTACTCTAGAAGTGTCTTCCACAAGATGCCTGGGGCTGGGAGATATGTCTCTGTGATGGTAAGACCTTTGCTGGAAGGCTTCTATCTGTCAGGCCCAGGGACAGCATCTTGCCAAAAGGATGCAGATTCCCTATGCTCTGGATATAGTTGATGAAGCAGCGAGCAGAACAGCATGAAGGAGAGAGCATTCAGGGAGACCTGTGTTGCTCAGCAGGGAGCCTAGCTGAAAATCTTTCAGCAAAAAAACATCTCTTTGTGTGAGTTCATCACACAAAGTTAATCACCGCTCTTTACAAAATAGGTTTGGTAGTACTTTGTAGGCATTTTCTTTTAGTGGAATACTTTTTCTCCTCTATTATGGCTGGAGCTCCTGAGCTGGGTGATTATTATAAGAATGCCTTTGTCCTCTAGGATGTGCGTAAGGAGAAATTCTGAGGTGTCATCGATGGTGTTGTGCACCTGGGTTCTGGTCCACAGAAGGAAGAGAACACAGAGCAGCCAGACTGCAGTTCTCCTGGGCAAGGCAGCAGCACTTCCAAACCATAACTCTTCTGCTTTCAGATAAAATACTTAAGCTTCCAAACTGGAATTAGAAGCGGACATTTTTCCTTGAAAATAGAGATGCATATGGTTGTGCTTGTTGTTTTCCAGCAACTTTTATCACTGCCTTCTCACAGATCTACCGATTAACTTAAACTCTGTTTTCCTTCCGTTTAATATCCCTGAAAATTTCTTTCTTCCTATTACATCTTCTATTGCCCATCTCCTTTGCTCTGTTAAGTGTTCTAAGACCAAAAAAAAAATGTGTGGTCTTCTTTGGTAGTGGACAAAGAAATCAAAATTGTTGAAAATATTATTATCTCCTTCCTTCCCCTTGCCACCAGAAGCAGTCTTTTCTCCCACATTAATGGGTTATGTACTTTGTAACTTCATGCAGTGGGACTGGTTGCCTCAGTATTTCTCTTAAAATTGTTAGACTGTTTTTACAGGCACACAATGAATTTAGGATATTTCTCAACTAAAAAATGCTACAGGCATGGTAGATTTGAGTAAGAGGAAACTTCTGGATAGTAGGAAGGGGGAGGAAGATGCTTGCCTTATTCAAATCAGTATCTTCCTCTACATCTTTTGTGATTACTATTTTAAGCCTCTCAGATGTTTGTGTTAAATAGTTTGATAGGTAGGACATTGAAAATCCACTGATAAAACTCCTGGAGAGGTATATCATCCTTCTGTGCAGAAGGAAAGTAGTGCTGATGTTTTTCACAGTTTGAACTTTTCTTCTTGCAAGCTACTGTCACAGGTGACAAATGATCCTGCAAAACATGAACTTTTGTGTGAGCACATTGTCTGCCACCACGTCTTGGGGTCAGAGTTTCCCCAACACATTTACCTCTTCTTTTACCTGACAAACTTCAGCTAGAGTTTTAGTTTTTGGAGCTACATGTTTTTTCAAACAGTGTCTTCTCACCCCCTTTACCTTTGGATTAAGCATCCACATGTCACATACAAGACTTTAACCTCGCACAGTTAGGAAAAAAAAAAAGTAGTTTCTGTTCAGAAGGAAATAGCATGCCTGGGACTGCCTTTGCACCATGATCCTCGCCCTTCTCTACTGTACAGTCTGTTAGGATCCTGGTGCAACAGCCTCATAGGATGCTTGATTACAAGAAGTTGAATATTATAAAAATTAAAAAACATTAGAGTGCATGTACAGCTGTTCAGTCAGTAAAGTGTAGAGGATGTGATGCTGTGATAGGGTAAACTGATTTAGTAATAATAACACTTGAAAAGTGCTGATTGTGAATAGGGAGCATTTCACTTTTAGTCATTGCTAAGGGTGACTCAAGAGTGTGTGCTGTGAAGCAATGTGTTACATGGTGGTGATGGAAAGCTTGGACACTGGAGCAAGTGTGACTTAATTTTGTAAATCCAATGTAGTGCAAAGACTTTGCACCACAGAATGGAGCAGCTGGATCTGGTTTTGAGCAGGGAAACCTGGTGACAGTGATGCATTAATCCCTTCACAGCTCATAGATGCATGATGGTTGGATACTTATCTGAGATTATTCAGTGTATAGTGCTAAGATGTTAAATTTTCCTGGCATGGGCTACCTTGTCAGGTATCTGTGCCTTCATCCCTCCTACTGATCTTGTGATACAAAGCAAAGCCCGGATGCTTCTGTCAATGGAGATGATGAACTCTCTCTTTAACTTGACCAGCTGGACACATGCTGAGTAAATCTTGCTGGTATTAACAAGGCTTTTAGGGGTGTTAGGCCAAGCTAGCTCTTAGAAACTGTCATTGCACCTTTAAATCTTCATCAGAACTAGAGCACTGAGTCTTCCCAGAACTGTATTAATTGCATTTCATGCTACTGGGAAGGTGTGTTTTGTGTCTTGCATAGCAATTACAGGCACAGCCACTGAAGATTTTAGTATTCCCTGTTTCACTTCCTCCAAAACTGCCATTCCTCTTGAAACTTTTAATAACCACTAGCTACATGCCTTTGTGAATCAATGGTATGAAGGAGTAAACAAAAGTGGACTAGCTTTTCAGCTAATGCAAATCAGCCAAGTTTTTGGCTGACTCTACCAACATATATTTCTTTCTTTAACCTTTGGATGGCTTTCCTTCACGATGGAATGCCTGATACCGTGGTAGCCTTAGGTCCATAAAACAAAGTAAGTATAACTTATGCATCTGAAAACTGTCATCTTTAATCTTGATTTCCAGAGTGCATTGCTGACCAAAAAGCAATTTTAAAAGCTTTATTCCTCCCTTTTCTGTCGAAGAGGTCTAGTCAGAAAATAGTGTAGAACAAAACCATTTTTCAGCCTAGATGAAGTGCATAAAAATTATAAATCGATTTTATAGTGCTTGTTGAACTTGCTTGTTCAATGATAAATTATTCCAGTTATAAAGTAACCAATGCATTCCTTGTAACTACCTACTCTCTGAACAGTGACAGCCTACAACTTGTATTAATATAAACCATATTGAGCAATCAGTAGAGCATATGCAGTGTTTCAATGCACCATCAGCACAGAAATCATGACAAAATACTTCAGGGTGCCAAGCTAGTCTATGGCAGGGAGCTGGTAATTTGGTCTGATCTTCAGAAATGTTCTACAGGAGCTACAGTGGAGTTAATAAAGGGAAAAAATGATTGACTGCCAATAAAGGGCTGAGTGGCAGTTTATTTGTTGATTTAAATCAAGTATCAGATGCCAATTAAAACGGTCTCCTGCAGTCGTTAGTTAAGAAGCACTGAGGGATTGATTAGCCATTTACCAATGACCATCA
This sequence comes from Hemiprocne comata, assembly GCA_020745705.1. Taxonomy (NCBI): domain Eukaryota; kingdom Metazoa; phylum Chordata; class Aves; order Apodiformes; family Apodidae; genus Hemiprocne; species Hemiprocne comata. The sequence continues at coordinate 6,695,727 of CM036602.1, read as the reverse complement.
GTACACATGCATTTGTTCCATTATCCCAGCATGTACTTCAGGGAATAGACTAGTTTCTATTAATGAATTTGAGCATGTTCATGTAATAAGCATGAGAGTCCAACATTTAATTTGTTTTAATATATAAACCATTACTTTTACTGTCTGGCCTATGTTTTTCAGTCACATTTATTGCTTCAAAAGAATTTATCTATTTAAATGATCCTCCATAAGATTGTAATTGTAGCTATCTCAGACAATGGATAAGGGTCAAATTACTGTATGTTCCACTAATACACTACCAGCTCTCTCGGTTTCCCACTCCATTTCTGGTCAATGACACAGAAAGATTAAGATGCCACTGAGGAGATGGGTAATGAAAAATATTGTTTTGAAAGGCACAAGTTGAAGGTATGTTGTCCCTACATGCTGTGATGCTTTGTTCAGCTTGTTGCTATTTGATGCCTACTCCAGACTTTATCCCAGTTTTAGTCCTATATGAAAGTCTACCCCGGTTCTGATTTAATATTTGCAGAAATTACATTTGGAATGAGATACAGAAGGAGGAAATATCTATTATAAATTTGATGGTTGAAAGAAATATCTTTAATCTCTCCTGTTATTAGTACTACGGTGGCTTTCAGAGAATGATAAAGCTATCACACTAAGCCCCTTAATTCTCTTTCTTTTAGTAATATCTTTTTTTTGGTTTTTTGTTTTGTTTTTCCCCTCGGTCTTCTGATATTGATTTTCTGGCTTTGTTTTCCTCTGCAATTTTCACCTTCTTTCTCCAGTTCAGCATTCTGCCTTTAGTGCTCTTTTTCCCCACTTCTCCCTCTTTCTTTTTATAGTCTCGTGATTTTTTTTCCTCCTCTCTCCCTCCTCCTTTTTAAAGCCATTTCTCTGCTTCATATTCTCTTCTATAACTCAAGGCTCTGCTGTCATGTCTCTGTTTCTGTCACTATAGTCACAGAGGATGGTCCTTGGTGGGTTGCAGAATGACTGAACTCACTTTTCCAAGGGTTCCCTGTCTGAGACTGCTGCTGTTCTTGCATGTCAACAGCAGCTTGCCTGGTATTATCCAAGATGCTTTGCCTGCACACACCACTCTGAGAGAAGAGATGTCAGTAATTTCTGAGTGCACAGGTATACAGCTAGCTAGTATTTTTTCTCATTTAACTAGCTGCCGTTCTCCTTTTAGTTTGGAAGTAACTCAATGCAGTTACACTTTATTACAGGCATTGCTTTGTATGTTAAGAAGCTGCTGTAAGGGCAATTGTGGAAAAAGAGGTCATCCAGATGGCTCATTAGAATCAGAAGCATCAGAGGAGGCAGTCAAAATAAGACTCATCTGATGATATGTATCTTAATCCTGCTTTTGTTACGAAACCAAAAGAAACTCAAGAATAGTGCAATAATTTGTGTGATATTTGCAATGGAAATTATTACATGTATAAATAAAGCTTTTAAAACTAAGTTGTTGCTAATCATCAATGGTTCTTTTAATGGCATAACTATGCAACTACACCACCACCTATGTGCCTTCTGGCCCCTTGGGCTATCTGTATTACATATGTATGTGCTTTGACACACTTGCTGTAAAGAGTTGGCAGTTGAGGTCAATGAGATGGTCTGATCTAACACCAGTCAAGGCCATGTGGTGTCTATATGTCTGTGATGATAGACACAATCAGTTCTTAGGTACAGTTTTATTTCTATCTCATATAAAGCCCAGAAGCTGAGAAAATAGCAAGTTTGCTCTTTTTTTTTTTTTGCACCTGATGTACCCAAGCAATTTCTTGTAGACTGGGTCTATACAGGGTGTTATGTGCAAGCATGAAGATACAAGCAACCCTGGTAATGGACATCTGGTAAAAGGATGCATATCAGATAGGTCAAATGTTCAACCATCTCACAAAGTGGACTGCCACCTCTGGGCTGGCATCACTTGGCCAGAAAGGATTATGCTTTTTCTGTTCTCTTTCCAAAAACTAAATAAGATCTTATTAGAAATCTGCTGTACGTTGGAGTGGGGTGGGGAGAAACAGAGCAAGAGGAGAAAAAAAAAGATTCATTCCTTTGAACTTGTGAAGATAAGAACATGCTTTAATGAGGAATGAGAAGCATGCTTCAGACAGAAACCGCAGCCCTGTAATTGCCATTGAGAAATATACTGTAGTATCAGACAGTATTCTCAGGGATAGTACATCTAAAAAGGATCCAGGAAGGAGCTAAGGTCATGTATTTTGTACACAGGTTTTTGCATCTGGATATACTACAAGCTGGCACATGTTCCAAAATACAGATAATGGTGTTACAATCTATATATGTGGATGCTTTGGTGTTAGTCTCTATCTGAAGAATAATCTGAATTGGATAAGTGACTCTGAAATATTAAACAAGTAGGCAATGGACTATTTCTGTAACCTGGTGTGACAGATTTTTTTGTGAGACTGGGCTGTCTTTTAAAATCCCCGATAGGCTTTTTTTCCCCTTAAATTTAGTTTCAAAAATATCTTTGTTTTATACAGTTTTTGTTTGTTTGCTGATCGATCCTTTAAAGTCTATTTTGGGTATTCTTAGGAAGGAAACTGAATAAAGTAAAATGTTTATACAGTATTTATTATACATAATAGACTGAGTCTGAGTAAGCAAGCTCTGTGTAACTTCTGCCTTTAAATATTAATTTTCATTAAGTGTAAGATAAATGTTGCTCAGTCTTGTCTCTTTTGTCTTCTACCATTAAAATGAAGTTATCATGAAGTAAAAGGTAAAATACTGAATGTGAAAACAGGTTTTGTAAGCCTTAATGCCCCAAGGACGATCAGTTCTTGGGTGGTTTTGTAGAAACAGGATATAGTGGGAAGAACAATCACTTGTGACTCACCTTGCTCCCTACGCTGCCTGCCAGTCAACACCGATGAGCTTAGATTTCTCTCACTATTTCTTCTTCACCAGAAGGCAGCTGTAACAGGAGAAGACAGCCCAGGCCAGAAACATGCATCTGACTGCACACTTGTGTCTAAAATCTGAACCTACGTGTCTCTCCAGCTGCTGCCAAGTGCTGCTGGTGTTGCAGTGAGGTAGGCAGAGGGAGGCAGGTAGCCTCAGTGTCCATGTGATGTTGAAATCTAGACTGGTAATTTGGTTCTCAGGACCATCTTTATCTAGTGTCCACACCTCAGTATTTGGATCGTCACAGTCCTGACTAAATGGCGTGACTGTGCTGAGGACCTTTGTAATAGAGTGTTTTTGAAATTCAAAGTGGCAGCTGCTGCTCACCCAGGGGACAAACTCACCTGAGCTGAAGCATCTGTTAGAAAATTCAATTTGAAGTACCCAGGTATTCTGAACTGGCCATCTGCTTTAGGGTAGGTGTGACTGTGACTAATCAAACCTAGTCAGTCCTGTGATCGGTAGTAAAGAGGATGGATTATTTCTCTTTGTACTCTTACTGGTGGCATTTTCTGAAATATAAATATCAGTTCCTCTTCAGATATCTGCTGGCTCCCATTTATCAAAGTGACAGCCAGCCAGCAAGCAAGCAAACCTTTCAAAATGTATGGTAAAATTAGCTGCAATCGATACTCCATTCAAAGTAATATGATCAAGCCTACAAGTTTAGATTTAATTTCATCTTGCAGACTTCAGATTACACTGTTTCAGAAGGACCTGATTTTTGTAATAGCCAGAAGAAGAAAAGCACAGGTCTATTTACAGTTCTTGTTGGCCAACTACACCTACTAGGCAAAATATTGTTCACATGTCTGTTACAGGGAGACAGTTATAAGTTATCATAGCCTTCAGATCAAAATAGCCAAAGTTTTGCTACACTATTTTTTTGAGGACTGCAAATTATGTTGAGCCAAAAATATTTCAGATTCATTTTATTAGTGGTGCACATGGACTTTAGTGAGACAGAATGCAGTTTGGTGTTTATAATTAGAATTATCACTTACAGGTGAAGATAGCATGCTGATAATCTTGCTGCCAGTTGAGTGAAGAACTTGGGCAAGTATCTGAATTTCAATATTTGAGAGTAGTATAAGGACATTAGTGGCCTAATTAGTTGGGAGTTACACTGGTTATAAGTAAAAGAATTTTTCAGAGCTGGAGTCTGATAGCACCTCTGATAGCTGTGTGTTTTGATCTGCTTTAATGTTGTTGTTTTTTTTCCTGATATCCACCCTCTGGTCACTGAGATGTCTGTATAGTGTCACCAATTCCTTAGAAAAAAAATACTATTAAATTTTTAAAAACTTAGGCAATGCTGATACTCATTTTTAGTGTGTAAACTCCCATCTTGCTGCTTGTGTGCTCACTCACCATTGTGCATTTGGGCCAGTCCTTCCTTTAGCACTCCTGTGTGTGATTCAGCCTGCCCTGATGCAGTCGAGCTCTGGTGCTGCCTTGTCATTGTTACCCACTGTGGTCATGCTGTAATGCAATGCCAGTGAAGCCACAATCAACTCTGCTCTGAAACAGGTACTTTTAGGAAGCTAAGCAGCGAAAAAGTTTTGCACAGTGTACAATCCAGACACCAGACTGATCACCTCTTCCAAGCTGATACAAGGAAGATGTTTCTTAATATAAGTTGGGGGTGGCTGATGGCAGAAAATTCTCTGTGAAGATATGTTCTTTGTGGAATTCATTCTGCTTCTCTGTTTGATCTGTTACCCTGCTTGCAAGACCTTTTCCTTTTGGCTCTTTTTTTGAGGTCTTGCTGTGTGTGTAGGGTGAGGTGTTCATGTACTGTGTGGAAGAGGCATTGGCAACAATTGTAAAAGAGAATAGTCCAGAGGATTTGAGAATAAGGGTTTTGGCAGCTTCTGCAAGCAGCAAATCCTGAGTGTATGATGACACTTAGAAAGGAAATGTCAGGACTCAGTGCCATATTAAAGAAAGCCTGAACAAATCTTTCAATTTGGGCTGTGGGAGAGACTGTTACACAGTGGAGTGTGCACATGTGCACTCACACACTGGATGCTTTTGTGTGGGTGTATATAAATAAAAGCTGGCCTCTGATTCTTGTAATCCCTTCCTGCTGGAAAAAAAAAAATCATGGCATTATATGGATTTTTGGTCAATTCAGAAGAAGAATTGTGTCTTAGCGCACTTCCAATCAATTGGTGCCAGACACAGCCTTTAGGTGGTATGTACAAAAAGGCAAAAACCCCAGGAGCTTTAGCTCTACCTATCAGAAAAGCAGTATCTGTGTTAAGAACTGTCTTGCACAGTCTGACATGCTTTTGTCTGAGAAGGGATCATGTTGTCATTATAGGTCACTTGGAAAGGTTTTCTTCTGAACAAGTTTCTCCTATTCAAACTATGGTCTAAACCAAAGCAGCTGCCTCTTGGGTACATTCTCTGAAGGCACAGCTCTTGTTAGACTCTTTCACGTGTCCAACTAGGTTAAAATAATTACATCTGTACATCTGCTGATGTGTCCTGCCGTGAGCAACTGTATTGTCTTGGGCACATCAGTGCAGAAAGTGGCTAATTAAAAAAATTAGCTGATGTCTGTTTGCCCTCAGCCAGGTTGAATTGTAAGTAAACTTGCAAATAGCAAGTCCTCTTACTGTTTGCCTCCCGTCACTCGAGAAGCAAATGCTGGGGGTGACTGTCACATTTCTTGTACAGTTGGAAATACAGTCATCTCAGGATGACAGCACTGACACAGTTGGAATTACAGCCCTGTTTCCATCAAGCCTTGTAGAGCTGTGCTATGGTTAAGGTTGCCATTAGCCTTGAAATTATATTTTGCTGTAATTTATCCTTCAAAGCAATTATTTCTGTTGAAATGCACATCAGATTTGGAAGGTTTACATCCCACACTTTAGAGTCAGTGCTTGGCAAGAGCTGTCATTCTTAACTGAGGCAGTGCTTGCTTCCTGGCCCTTGGCTGGTGTGTTTGTCAGGTATGAGTTTCCTGTGCAGAAAGACTTTTCAGTATGTTTAGCTTCGTGGTCTGCAGCTTGACTTCAAAGGGATTGCCCATAGCTCAGAACTACAAACACCTTCATCTTCAGTGTCAGGATGACCTGATTCCTGTGCTCTGCAAAGCATAATGAATAATGCTTGCAGATTGCTCTGACACCAGCCATCATCTGTGCTTCAGCTGCCTTGCAAGGCAAGAGAATGAACACTCATCTAGTCTCTAGCATGGGTAGACATCTGAAGGTTGATGTGTACTGCACGTTGCCTTAAGTGCCTCACAGATGGTGATTGTGAGACTATACAGCTCAGTAAAAAAAAATGTTACAAAGATGGATTAATGGCCAAGTGTTCCTTTTCTGACAATGGTCAGAAAAACAGAAGGTGGCCCAGCATTCATATGTTCTCTGAGAACTTGTTTCTCCAGAATGTGCCTCTTCAAATGCCACCAGATACTTGCTGATGACTTCATCTGAAACATTGTAAACGGCAAAGTATCCACAAATGAACTCATCATCTTAAAAAATCAATATCATTTAAGATGTACGTTCCAAACAGTGACAGCACTAATCTGAAAGTGTTCCCTGATTCATCAGCTGAATGGAAATAACCATTAGAGAACAGGATGCTTCCTACTCTTCCACCCACATCTTTCTGTTTTTCGGAAGTAATTCATATTCCTCCACAGCTGGTAATGAACTCCTCTGTGCCGACGAAGTCCTGAGGCATGAGGAGAAATACTGAGGTAAAGAACCAGCAGCAATGTGGCTGTGACAGAAGACTACCAGTTAAGATGAGTAAACAGCTTAGCTTTGGTAGGGGCAGGTAGGGTTTGCTTGTTCTTGAGGAAAATACAATTAGAGGTGGAGTTTGGGCTTGCAGGCATTGATTTGAGCAAGATTTTGTTTCTGGAGTTAGACAATGCTTAGGTTTAGGACTGGGAAGGGTTATTGGATAGGAGTTATGAGTGTGGTAGAGCACAGAGGGTGTCAAAAAACCCCAAACACTCTTATTGGTGAAGGATGACGTTCCTGACAGCGTGTGATGGCAGGGGCTGACTGGTCAATCTGGGCAGATTTTGAACTGAGGCTACAAAAGTGTTGCTGGAGTTTGGACTGCCAGGGCAATGGGAACTGAAAGGTTAGGAGAATGAATGAGGACTTGATCTAGGACTGGGTTTAGAGAGGGATTTCGGGACACCGTAGCAGATGGAAGCTCAGTGGTCATGGAGTAGGGGCATCTAGTCTGGTAATCTGTATTTCTTGCTGAATTTTGAAGGAGCATTTAGGCTATGCTAGGTTAGTTAATGCCCACTGGTTTTTTCTTCCTCTATTAAATAAAGGACTTTGTTAAAACTAATCACTCACAGAAATCAATGAAACAAATTTTTGCGACTGGTATAGCGGTTCAGCTCTCCAGAAGGAAAGTGTTGGGTCAGTCACAGAAGAGCATCTCCATATCACAGCGAGCTTTATTTAAACTGCATTACTTCCTTTTTACCATAAGCTAAGTTTGTGGGCATGGCTTCTCTTTCTTCTCTTCCAGACTGATGGGCACTGCTCCTGGCCATAGGGTGAAATTCTGCTCCACCACATGAAGCTTTATGGCCCACTCATAAAAGTAGGCTTAAAAGTAGCAGAGGCTTAAATGCTACAGCATTATTGCAGAGCAATCCGGGTCCCAGAGTCACTACTTCAACAGCCTCCTAAGAAGTTTGGCTAGACAGAAACCTGCAAGCCACCAGGGTGAATGTAGAATGCTCCAAATTTTGCTCAGTTTCAGCTGTAGTTTAACACTGATTTCAGCTGGGTGAAATTCTCTGCAGGGATCTGCAGCATTCAGAACCTCAGTTCTGGCTTCCTTATGCTGCATCACCTTAATTTATCTGGAAAGAACTTGTGTGTTTGGTTGATTCTTTGCTGACCTCAATGCTCCCCCATTACTCCCAGCAGTCAACTTCAAGAACAAAAGGAAGTTTCATTATTACAGTTCAGCTACAGCCAGAGAGAAAGATGAGCTACAGATTCAGGGAAGACCAGACAGAGAAAGTGACTGTGCATGTTAAATTCCTCCTTCCTTAAAACACAATAAAATAAGCTGAGGAGAAAGAAAAAAAACTTTAGGCATAAGGAAAATCTTTAACCACTAGAAATAATTTCTGTAGTAATGTTCATCATAATTTATTTCTAAATTCTTATCCCCTCTTCCTTCTTCAATTTTTAAAGCAGGTTGTCCATACAAAAATATTCTCTCACCTGCTTTGTCAGGAGGCTCCCAGTGAAAAATTACCCAGGGACAAACACAGTATTAGAACAAAATAACCCAACAAATCCTGCGGGGAACAGAGACTTCTACCTCTTGTATACTCCCTCTTTTTACTCCTGCCATGCAGGCCCATAGCTTTTTATCTCCTGGACACTGTAGTAGAGATAGAATATTCTTTAACTTCCAGAAAAAAAAAAGCCTCTACTTCATAATGCCAATTGTAGGGTAGAAATGTCTTTGTTTTATAAGAGAACCATTCAGGCAGTCACTGCTTTTACTACTGCTTGCAGTAGGACTAAAGCACTGTCAAGACTTTGATAAGCTATGGCTATGCAATTTCACTGCAGAGTTTTGTTTCTTGATATCCCTGTGCCAGTTTGCTGTGCCCCAGTTGTGCTTAGAGTATCTGTTTGTTCTTAGTGAGACTGCCCCGGGCATTGTTTCCCAAACGATTTCAGCTCAGTCTCTGAAAATGTGTTGGAGGAAGGAAGGGCTTCAGATGCTGTCTCTGCGAGAGGTTTGGTAGTAAAGGGCTGGTACACATGCAGTCAACATTTCTCCAGAATGCTTCCTTTTTTCCCTGGCAGGGTCTGCCTCTGAGGCTGAGTATGATCCTGAAAAGCTGTCTCCTGGTTTGGAGTTGTTGAACTTCGAATGCAGAAATCTGGTGACTAAGACCCAGAGGTGGGGGCCTAGCAGTTGTTAACCAACTCCTTGCCAGCTCAACAGTGCAGTCCTGTGAATGGTTTTTGGATACAAAGAAAGATTAAACAAGGTTCACTAGCTGGTTTTTTTTCACCATGTAGGCTGGAAGAGGCCTGTACAGAACTCAGTGCAGCATTCCTTGAGCTTAGCAGAGCTGCCAGTACTAGCAGCAGTATCTGCAGACTAGTTAGGAAGCTATGTGCTGGAATCGAGCACTCCAGAAGCCAAGAACCTGTAGGATATTTTGGGACTCTGCTTTTCTAACTGCCAGTCAGTTTTTCTTTGTCATGTGCAGGAGCGTCTATTTGACACATGTACATTCTTTAGACAGTTATATCATTCTAGAAGCATTTTGTGCATGTGAATAAACTTTGCTTTTGTTGCTGCTTTAACAGATACTGAAGTCTGCTCTAGCCCAGATGAGGTATTAGAGGTTGGATGTGTAAGAGAAAGTGAGTGTCCTTAATGTAGTGATGGACTATTCTAATACACCATTATTTCCCTTACACATTGGGCCAATACTTACATGCTAGTTGAGTGATCCTGAGCACTTGGTGACTTATTTTTAGTGCCTTAATATTAAAAATGTGTTTAGTAGTTTGTCTTTTCCAAGTGCCACGAGTATTTAGGTGCCTTTTGAACAGTGTGTTACCCAGTCAGCAAACAGTAGGGTACACTCTGTATGAACAAAACTGTTCTGAGTTCAAAGCCAAGTATCTGTGTTTTACCCAAGGTATACGAGTCAGCATGAAACCTAACTGAGATTTCTTTGTGCTCACTTAAGTATTGCTATAAAACAGCTATACATTCATTGTGGTCACAATAGAATTCTAGTAGTACATCTAAATCAGCTACAAGAGGAAAACTTTTTTAATGGGCAAGCATAAGAAACAGCCTGTAAGATTAAAGTACATCTCTCTTCCATTTGCTTCCTCTGACTCCAGCCTAGCTGTGGAAGGTGTGAGCCATTTGCAGGCAAGGGCTTTTAGAAGCTAGCAAAGAGTCTCCCTACTAGCCAGCCAGCTTCTCAAAAACATCCTTTGGAAAAGTCAAAGATGAAAGAGGACAAGTGAAAGCTTTCAGAGTGGGTTAGGCAGCATCCTGCCTCGAGGTACTGGCTGAAGGAAATGTCCCAAGGGCAACTGTTGATGGGATCTCACCCTGAGACCTCTCGATTTTAAGGGAGTGGAGATAACCTGATGCTGCCCTGTGGAGGTTGCATGCAGCTCTGTACAGACCTCCTTTGGCAAAGTATCTTTAATTCCAGAGGCAGCTGTGTTTGAGGCTAATAAGTGTTCTTTTCCTTTTAATACTGGAAATTTACAGGAAAAAAAAGAAGTCTGGGAACCTATTCTGCAGCCAGCCACAGCTTCCTGGGAGTGCAGAGGCACAGGATTCAAGCTGCCTGAACCAAATGAGACAGCAGAAGCCCTGAGAGCAGGAAAAGCTATTTAAAACCCTTCTGCTTATATTTTTTAATGCTGAACTTGCTGTGGGGGTAGATGTTAATTTAATGAGTATTCATTAGAGGATCTTACAGTAGCTCAGATAGGTCCCAGCAGGTTCCTTTAACATGACACAGGATTTAGTTTTGTATTGTTTGGGCGTAATTAATTTTTCTGAGGGACAGTTATAGTCTGAACAGAAAAGGGTGTAAAAATAACGTTTGACAAAACTTTTTGGAGAGAACGTATGCTTATTTTTAGTGTAATATTTAAAATATAGTTCAGCTTTCAATATTTGTTCCCCAAAATATTCTAACTAAATTATTTTTGAAATGTCAAAATCAAAAGCCTCAAACAAAGAAAAATAATTTTAAGCAAAATCAGTATGTATGAACTAAATTAATTTGAAGTTAACCAGGATTTGTTTGAGGATTTTGCCCGGGAAAAGCCAAACACGTTTGTCTTGGAATCCATCTGAAAGAGTTCTCCATCATATTTTTCAGATTTCCCAAAGATGCAGAAGATCAGTTGTTCACACAACACTCTTATTAGTGTGAGTTGGGAGAGATTAATTCCACTTGAGATGAACAGTTGTAAATGAAGTGTAACACCTCTAGCAGCAGCAATTAAACGAAAAATAGGCTGTTCATCTGAAATTGAAGCCCTGTAGGAAGGAGGAAAAAGTGGGAGATTTGAAACAAGGAAACTGCCTGAGAGTGGTCACAGATGATGTTTTTGGAGGCTGTTCCTAGACACAAATAACTGACAGATTATTGGAGAAGCCATCTTGTGTTAGCAGTAATGGAGGACTAATTAGCATCAAGAATAACATCTACCTCATTCAAGGCCTTTAGTAAGCCAATCTTGGTAAATAATAATAAGCAATAGAATAATTTACCATTTTCAGAGTTCAGAAGGCTGTCAGTGGACTCCAAAGGGATGTCCCTCTGCAGGATGTGAGGCTGTGCTCCAGTGCACCCAAGGCAGTGATGCTCCAGCACCCCTCTCTGGAGACTCCCATCACTCATGCCAGGAGAATACAGGTCCTCCAGTGCTCTTTTTTTGGTCCTGCTGTTTTCCATATCATTGACTGAGAAAGCTCAGATCAGGCACAGAGGGAATGAGCAGGATGCTCAACAGCTAATTTTGTGTTAAAAAAGATATTTTTTTTTTTCCCCCCCTTATTTGGACTAACAGCTTATCAGTGTGAGTCAGGCCTGAAGAAATGAAACACCACATTACATGGGTTTACATATAAATTAGCTCACATTTTCTCAAAGGCAGTCTGGACAGTTTCCATTAGTTTAGCAGAATTTTCCAGTGATTGGGGTTTTGAAGGCCAGTGCAGCCACTGCAATGAGAATACTTGCTGATGTTAGAATTCAGTCTTTATTGGAGATGAGGGGTGGTCTGAAGGTTTATTAATAGCTGAACTGATGTGCAGCTGGCAGGTCAAATTGAAGGCAACATTATTTAAGCTAACTCAACACTCCATGGTACATTTTTTTAAGGGAAAGATAGAAACAATTTCAGTTCCCTCTGGTAAAAAACGTGTCAGATTTGCAGTTTATATTTTAAAAGAAACATTGGGTTAGTGTTTCCATGGTTCTGAAAGAGTCAAGGCAAATCCACCCGAAGCAGACTTCAGCTAATGAACTGTGGGGAGGGACGTTTTAAATCATTTGTCTATAGTGATGAATTTTGAATGAACTGAGGTTTCTGATGGACAGAGCAATTGAAGATTTTACTCAATAGCAATTCAATAAGGACTAGGATTAACTTATGCTATGAATGTGGACATTCTACATTGTGAATCATTTATAAAACGAGTATTCATGTAATATATAATAAGGTAATGACAGAGTGTAAACTACCTACAAGGACCATTGCTCAGTGCTTTGACCTTAGCGTGAATGTGAGCAGCTTATTCTACTCTGATTGATGTCAAAGGTGTCCAAGAGTTACAGCACAACTGTGGCAGGGGCAGAGGTGAAGCTGCAGTGAGAGAGGGGAAACAGAGACCTTGTTGGGACTATCTGGTGGGTCCCAAACTGAGAGGCATAATCACTCAGTGTTTCTTGGGTGGGAGAACAAGGCTGTCTCCAGAAATGGGCAAGGAGACCTCCAGAAATGAGAGCAAGAAGGTTGTGATTTGTTTTTTATCCATGTTCTTATATATATTCAAAATACAAACTGGGGGAGAGCTTACTATCCTAAGACCGTGTATGGTAATAGGTATTATCATTAACATAATAAGCCTGTGGTTTCTGGACAATTTAATGATGCTGTAAAATGTGGTTTATCATTAGCTTCCTTGGCTTTGTGTTAATCCCCAAAATCATGTCTGCAAGATAACGTGGGGCGCTTTTTTCCCCTGTAAGAAAAGCAGAAAATGACTGGTCTTGATTTGGTGCTTGAAAAGCTTCTGATGCCTGTTTTGGGGTTTTTTTGCTGAAACCTCAGTGCTTTTCCCAGTTGCAGAGTGTGTTTTGTTGCCTCAGTTTATCCAAGCAATTGTATCCACATAAACAGTTGTTGTGAGTTATCTGCTTCCAGCACTTCCAGACTGGAAATGGAATCTGCTAAAATACATCAGCAATTCTAATGTAAGCAGACAAATGATAGTAGAAATTTAGTGCAGCAAAGTTAAAATAAATGAATAAAGCTTTGGTGATCAACTCTTGTCGACACAGAACAGTTTTCCGATTTGCGGATAGTTTTCATGCTTCAATACTTTCTCTTATGAAGCAATTAACTCACTTCTATTGTCTTTTAAGAATAAAAACATTTCTTTCAAATGTGGCATCGTCCTTCCTCCCAAATATCTTCTTGCAGTTTCTTAGGCTACTGTTTTGGATGAGTGATTCATGTTCTTCATAGTGTCCCAGGCACATGAATAGTTGATCTCAATTTTCATGTATTCAATTTCCTAGCTCTATAGTATTGTTCAGGGATGAGTTCTTAACTTTTTCCTGTAAAATTAATATTTATTCATAATTCATCTGCAGAAAAATGGAAATGTCTGCATCCTCATGAGGTGGTGTAGACTTTATCAAATTCTATTATTTATCTGAAATTGTGATTTCCTCTAATCATAGTGAATCTAGTTAGATATTATGCCACATCTTCAGAACATCTGTTATATTTTGTAACTGAAATAAGTGAAATAACTCTTATTTCAGCATCTTTTACTTCCACTGCCTGCTCTTTGAACTAAACAACAGGAACCAAAAGGGGAGAGAAAACACAGTATGTGCAAAAGGAAACAAGGTGCTGTAATTCACTCCAAGCTTAGAGAAATAAAAAAAAATTGGCTAGTGCTTATTTGATGGAAATGAAATACGATTTACACTTCTTAATGCAACAACAACAAAAATCTAACAGCAAAAGTGTAATGAATTTGTTTTTAAGATGAATTTGCATTGAATTGGAAACATGCCTTCAGTGTTGGGGGACAGGAAAAACCTCATGCACCACTTCTTAAAATAGTATTTTTGTGTTTGTACTCAGCCAATATGGTGTTAGCAGTGTTATTAGCCAGGGTGAGAGGCAGGTAATTTTAAAAGAAAAAATAAATTGTTTTCCTTAGGGCTTCATGAAGTCCCTTCATATTCATGGAATATAAAGGACATGATAGACACTTGATTTTTAAGTTTTATAGTTTTATAAAATGGAGTTTGGAGTGCTAATTACTTGTAAAAGCAAAAGGCCTGTGTATTTTAGACTGTACAGGAGGTTAGACTGGCCCTAAAATCTAAAGGTGAATTTCTGGTCCAGCTGAATTAATGAGCTATTCTGTCATTGGCTTAATAGGGGCAACAGTTCAACCAGTGAGTCTTTTACAACCAATATGTTGCTCTCTAAACTTGCAAATGTGCACAAGGTTGTACACAGTCCACGCTCAATTAATTTGTAATGTTATATCAAAATCCATCAAGCAATAGGGCTGTGCTTACCTTTTATTTGCACTTGGTTTTCAGTGACAATACATTCCTTAAGATTGCTTGCAGCAGGATTTGAAGGTGCAAATCCCATGCTTAGGTAAGACAGGAAGAGGCAAAGAACATTACAGTATCTGAAAGGTGCAGAAACATATTTTCCTGCATTAAATCTGCAAGTTAATATAAAGGTTTTGTGACAACAAATGTTTCACAGCTAAATAAGAAAAAAATTGTTATTTTATGAATAATTCTAATGATGATAACTTAATTTGAGTAGTAACTTAAGCAGCATGTAAACATATGAATAGCTTTGAATAGCTTCTGGTGATCCTTGTACCAGACTCATATTCCGGAGTTCTTGGGTGTTTTTATTTTAAGACCCTCTTTTCATCAGGGCACGTGTTAAATTGTGGAATTCAAGCACATTGATTAAAATCCAGTTTTGCAGGGTTCTATCATTTTTTCAAATGTAGCCTCTTTTTTTTTTTTTACTTGTAAGGCTGGAAAAGCTCATACTGTCTTACTCCATTCTTTAACACTCTCATCCGTGTGTAACTTTGGTTTTAAGAAGAGACAACTTCAAGGAAATGTCAGTTATCTAGACAAGGCAGAACAGTAATCTTTGAAAGGCTATTTCAAAGGATTTGTCAAATGCACTTGCAAGTGTGTGGTTTAACCACCAGGCCATACTGCTGTGTGTTTTCTTTCCTTTTCTTTTTTCTTTTTTTTTCTTTTGGTTTTGTTCTGTTTTGTTTTTGTTGGAGTTGTACATTTGAAGTAATTGTGGAATGTGACAGAGCTTAGGCTGCTCTCTGGAGATTTCTATTCCAAGTTTCATTAGGATTGATTCAGAAATGGGATTTAAACTGACCTCTACCACCTCCCAGGTCAGTGATTGCTGTTCTAGATGGTTTAATTATTGACACTATTTTTTGGGGTTGGTTGGTTGAGGATTTTTCCCCTCAAAAAGAAGCAGAGGCAAATGTAAATCTCAACATTTTACAGGATGAAAAATTTTATTTCTGCCCATGTCTTCTACATAATGCTCACTCTTGAATATATAATAGAAATTTTCTTACTGACAAACTAAACATTTGGTTTGTATATGTTAGATGATCTGTGTGTTAGGTGACCTTATCTTAACACCTGTTATTCTTTCGATCAAGAAACCCCATGTATTGACACAGAAGCTGCATGGGGGAGACCAAACTCCTACCATACATTCTGCTTTTTTATTTGCTCTGCTTTTTAGTGCCAAAAACCCTTGAAAAGACACTTGGAATCCACAGAGGAGAGACAAATTAGACTCCAGGTGACATGGCTGAATTTTAAACTACTGAATATTTTACAGCTAGATTAAATAATCCTAGGTTCCAATAAGCCTAGCATCAGTCTACTGGGGGGTTTTTGCTTTCAGATGCCATTTGAAAATTGAAACCAGCAGCCCACTGAATATCTTTAACTCAGTATGGGATTTGCCATCTTGCTAAAATATGGTGTAAGACTTGTCCAAACTTTAGAGAAATTTGACCTTTCCCAGCATTCCTTTTAAGTGATCTCAATTTCATGCCCTGTTGATTAGGGTACACCTTATTCTCCAGGAGTAGCAGAAAAATAATGCAAAGAGCTTCCTTGGTCTGGCAGCTTTCTGGCTTATATTGATAAGGTGGAGGTGCTGTCTCTGGGGCTTCTGAAAATGGCTGCAGAGGGTAAATCCTGTGGTTCTCCTCTCCCAAATTACATGGCAACACTTTACCCTACTGCTTCCTCTGACTCTCTCACAGTCCTGCTTGACATTTGGTCCTGGGCTGAGAATTTTGCTATTTTCTTTCTTTTTCTTTTTCAGACAAAGATGAGTATTACCATGGAAAGTTGTCTGATCCAATGGAAATAATTCCATTTGTCATATTCCCGAGAAGATGCATTTAATTAAGTAAATGAAGAAAATATGTAATGATAGGACAAGGGGTAAAGGTTTCAAGCTAGAGAAGGGTAGATTTAGGTTGGACATTAGGAAAAAGCTCTAATATGAGAGTGGTGGATCACTGGAACAGGTTGTCTAGAGAGGTGGTGGGGGCCCCATCCCTGGAGACATTCAAGGTCAGGCTTGATGGGGTTCTGAGCAATCTCTTCTAGTGTGAGATGTCCCTGCTTATTGTAGAGGGGTTGGACTAGATGACCTTTAGAGGTCCCTTCCAGCCCAAGACATTCTGATTCTATGAAAACATAAATCATTCATTTACCTTGATCTTTTAAAGATGGTCACAAATGTTTATGAGGCTCAAAACACAACTGCAAAGCCATATATTTTACAGTCAGACAATACAGGTTTAGTAGGCTGAGATATATTCTAGAGGATCGTGCTGTGAATTCTTTTGGCCAGAAAAAGGGTGAGGGTGAACACCAGACATCAACTAGTGTGGATCAGTAAACTGGGGATAATTCTATTTTTTTTATTTTCATTTGTTCACTTTAAAATGGAAAAATAAAAGTTCATTTTGGAAAACTTTCAAGAAAATGGTGAAACCTTACAAACTAGAGAGAGATGCCTGGATCTTGCTAAGAAATGTTTTTCTGTGGATGTTGTGGCTTTAGGGCAGCTTTGAGGTTCTGCTGTGAGATAAAACTGAGGGGATTTTTCCAGTGAAGCTTCACTGTTGCTCTGATGTTGCAAACAGGCTCAGCTGCGTGTTGATAATCACTTCTCTACAAATGGTGATTGATTTGATGTGTCTGTGTGCTAGATATGGATCTTCCTCCTCCTTTTGAGGAAAGGGAGTATATTTTTCAGCCTTAGGATTGTGGTAGGTGCAGAAGAGGCCGCTGAGTCGAAGGTCAAACAGTGTTTTTCTTTCCTTCTGCCTGCAACAAAACCCACACAGTGCTTATTTCAGCATTTTAATATTGATCTGCCACAAGGGTCTTGTGCCCTTTATGGGGTAACACCTTTGTAACGTGTGACATTGAAGACATTGCTTAATTACTGAAGCATAAAAATTGTTTGGCATGTGTTTGTCTCTGCATGTGCACTTAGAAATACCAACCTGGAAGTGTGTAAGAACATATTTGCTCCTTGACTGATCTCAAATTCTTCAATTTCATGATTGTTTTAAACTCTCTTGAATTATTACTTTTCATAGGCTGAATTACTGTTGCTGTCAGGAGTTGGGTCCCTGGGCTTTTTCATGCTCCTCATGCATAGGAGTGCAGTGAGAAAGGTGTTATGTCTTGTTGCAGAGTCAAGGCTGTGATTTCCAGATCCACACCCCCTTAGCCTCCCTGAAATGGGGGTGTATGTTGCCTGGAGGTCTGCATGGCTGGCTCTAACACCCCTGGCACTGTGCTCTCTATGCTGAGCCTTCTGGATTATTGATACTGGGGTGCTGTGTCAGCTCAGGCTTATATTGGGGCACACTGTAGATGTGCTATTGTATAGTACCCATTTGCTTTGCAGAAGTGATTTAGAAGGGCACAGTGTCAATATTTTTGGTGCCAGAGTACAGTCTCTTTCTCTTGTAACGGTCAGGTGAGAAGATGAGGATTCAAAGGGTTGGGTTTTGTTGCCAGAAGCCAGTGTCTGTTATTCTTTCTACACCTTCCACAGCAACCCTAGCAGTATCCTGCTCTTTTGTTACACAGCTGACTTTCCCAGCCTGCCTTGTCTGAAATACTTGGGTATGAGATCTGTGATCAATCCACACAAATCATTGCGCTGCCCACTTTCTCCCTTTTTCTTTCTAACTTTTTGGAACAGTTTGTGTACATGAGTTCCTTTGCTGGCCTAAATTTTTTTTTCCTACCCCCTACAGACTCATCTGGTCTTTTACATTGTGCTGATGTGCATAAGCACAGAGGGACATTTGCATATATGCAAAGTCTTACAAAATGTACTGAGAGGTGTAATCTCTTCCTGGACAAGATGTTTTCATTTTCTCACCTAACAGTCTTCCTCTAGCCTGTCCTGCTTGTTTATTATATTACAGACACCTTCTATTTCTCCAATTAAGTAGCTATTTTTTTTCACAACAGTGGCAGTTTTTTACCCAGTGCATTAATCACAAAAGATGACAGAAGTCTTTCTTAGATGTGTTAAGGCTGTCAGAGGTTGTAGAGTAAAAAAGGTTGAGTGATTCCCCAACAGCCACCAGTGCACAGTTCCATCCATGTTATGATTACAAGTGCAGCTGAACTATCATCAAGAGGGACATTTACAGGATATATTTGGCAGACCAGTTTTTGAGGAAGGAAGAGGTAAAGAGTGTTGTGAGCCTAAGCAAGGGTGAGGTGGTATTCCTGAATTTTCGTGGAAGTAGGGAAAGAGAATACAATTAAGGATGCTTGCACTTTAATTGTTTTCAAGGCACCTTTTCAAGTTGAGAGGGAAGCTTTATAAAATGACAAAATCATATGCTGAGTATAATTGCAATTATCACCCATCCACGGGAAGACTTTTGCAAGTAAGAATCTGCAAAAATAGAAAAAATTGAATAATTTATTTATGTTAATGCTTGACATTAGACAAACGGGACATGCAGTTGTTCTCAAAGTGGGCTTGAAACATCTGTGTGAACTGAAAAAAAGGTGAGTGGTAAATTCTGCAGAGACAGACCAAAGAATGTGATATTGTGTTCAGTGGGAAAGATTCCAATCCTTTTCAGGAGGGGAATTTGATCCTGCACTGGGTCTATGTCCAGTTCTCTGAATCGTATCTCTGAACTAGTTCACATGGGCTGCATCCTGTAGAAGTTGGAGTGGGAACTGTGCTCTACGATTGACACCAACAGGCTGGGCTTCTGCAGTCCATCACAGAGGAGCTGCTGTCATGGGACATCATGGAGTTGGTGCTACTGACCAACAAAGTGAGATGTGTTTCATGGGTGATAGGCCACAGTATGTAGGATGTTCCCACAAAGGGTTTTGGAGCAGTTCATGAAAACACTAAAGTACTGGAGAGAAGAGAAACAGGTTTACAATTATCCTGTATTTGATACCAGATATTATTGAAACATCCAACCAAAACTGCCTCTTAGCTCCATCAGCAGTTTATATTTATGGAAATGTGCCTCATGCTCCTGCCAGGTTTTGTCACACATTGATGGTTATGGTGTACCAGCCCGTTTGAGCATCCAGCCTGAGAAACCTTAAAAAGGCCTCCTTTACTGAAAGTGCTGCCAAGCTTGCTTGCCTTAGGGTGTTTCAGCTTTGGAGGCACCTCAAGCTACTAGACCTTTTTGAAATTCTTGGCTGTAAAGTCTGAAGCTGTGAATATGTAATATGTGATGGCACTAGGCCCAGCTGGAGTACAAACACACACATACAAAAACACATGAGACTAAGAAAAGTGCTAACAAAATATAGATACTGTTCTCCACTGCTGCTCTCATCACAGTTCCATAAAATGGAATATGGAAATGAAGAATTTGCTCTCTGCCCGTTTCTTCTAGCCTTAAGGTTAAATTCTGAACTTCATGGGACTTTCTTGTTTCCTCTGTTTTTCGTCTCCCCTTTCAACTCAATGTTGCCTTTTAGTTTTAGTATCTTGAAAGCTCAGAGAGAGTCTGAGTTTTATCTGTAGGGAAGCTCATTTGTTTTTAAATTATTTTCAGTCTGGAAGTTGGGAGATTACAGGCAGCTGTAAAACAAATTGCCTACGAATAAAAATGAGTTTCTTGGTTTCCTGAAAACCCAAATGGGCTCAAAATAAGAGTTTAAAAGCTTATATTCTTTTGTCAGGTTGCTCCAATGATTTTACACCTTAAGGCCTGTTAAATAACGAGGAGGACTTGGATTTATCCATCTCATACAGTCGAAGTAGTCAAAGGCTGAGCTGTGGTATGACATGAGCTCTGTTAGATAACAAGCACGTGGATGAGAGCACTTACTTTCTAGCACTGTTTTAAGCAGCTTTTCTTCTAGAAATCATACAGCATGTGATAAGGGAAGTGGGTCTCCCTGTTCTACAGACAGAGATTAGGCAAGAACAACTTCAAGGTTGACAAGCAGCCAAGAAAGGGACCTCCAGCCCTGAGTGAGGTACCCAGCTGCAACAGTGCATCATCATGGGCTCTGCTGCTCACTACAGGCTGCTGAGCCTGTACAAATTATGAGAAAGAAAAAAAAAACACAACAGTGTGCTCTGGTGAAAATCTTAGCTCTGCTATTACATTCCCATCATTAGTAAATTAAATTTCAAAGTTTGGTAGTAGGATGATCCAGACTCTCGTTTATTCCCTTTGATATAAGTTTTATTTCAGGAAGGAAGGGGGGTGCATCAGGAAAATGATATAGCTGTCTGCCATTTTTTTTGTTTTGGGAGACAGGTAAAATTAACATACTTTTTAATAGATGGTTAAACTTGATGAGATTAATAGAAGATAATTTTCCTGTTCTGTGGTTGCTCAGGAAGGTGATACATATGAAAAAGCATAATAGAAACTCTAGGGAAGTAATCTTCTTCACAGGTTTTTCTTCTTTTTTTCTGCCTTTTTTTGGTTTCTTTTTTTCTTTTTTTTCTTTTTTTTTTTTTGTCACCCTACAGTTATTACTTTGCTTTTAGGGAGAGATAATTGTGAAGAGAAAGAAGTTTAAAATTAAGCTGTTTCCATGTTTGGCTTCTAGTATTTTCTAAGGAAACTCAGCTTGCCTGTGTTTTTCCGTTTCAAGTTCTGTGCTGTCCCTGATAAGAGGCTTCAGTAGTTTCAATGAACACCAAAGTATCAGCCTAAAGCAATAAAACTGGCAAAAAAACAACTCCAGGCTGTCTTTTAATGGACATTGTTTGTTCTTTTCTGCTATGATTCTCCTGTGACTGTGATCAGGAATTCTAAGGACCGTGGTACCTGCCAGTAAACTGGTGCAGATGCGCACACGTGCACAGTGGGAGGAAAAACACTGCATTTGATCCTAGGGATCAAACATTTTGGGGAATCATCTGATCTCAAGGATATCTGCTCCTTCCTTTCCCCACATATTTTTAATTTTTTTTTTAAAGATACATCCCTAATCAGGCTTTGTTACCACTCTGTAAACTTCAGACGTGTTTGCAGTGCTGAAAGATAGTTATTGGCAAAGAAACGAGAGGGAAGTTATTGTCTTTACGTTAGTGTTTTAAATATTTATTCTGGGTATGTGCCAGAGCACTTGCTTCTGATTTGGAGGAAAGGGACACCAAATGCTAAGTTATAAGAAAACAGAGTAGTAGTATGCAGATTGTAATCATTATTTATTGCATTCCTATAGCACATATTATCTTGTTGAGAATGTAAAAGCTGTTCTCTTGGGTCACAGCCCTGGTTCCACCTTGTTTCCTCTCTAGGAGTGGCCGGTGCCAGCTACTCCCAAGTAACCCTTGTTAAATAGTAGCAGTAAGGCTCTTGGGGCAGCACTTCTCCAATCCTGCAGGCTGAGCAGTAGCTTAAATGCTTGTCCAGGGCTGCCAGAATTTGGGCTGAGATGGTAATTCCTCTACAATGCCTCCCTTGTCTTTGATTTCACCAGATGTCTGTGTGTTTGGTGGGGATGGGCCTGGTGGTGAGGTTCAAAAACAAACTGGATCTTCATTTGTTCTGTGTTCAGTCACTTTGTGATGGGACAGGAAGATCTGGAAGGTGCATGTGGGTGACACGGATGCAGCTTTGCAGTGGGTGCTGCTGTTGCTGTCACATGGATTAGGCTAGGTAAGGCACTGATCTCTTCAGCCACCTTTTGCTATTTGTGGTGAGGATATACCCACTGTGTGTTTATCTTTGTGCTGTTGTCTTTTTCTTCTGTGTGACAGTAATTAATGAGACTTCGAACTGAAAGTACCTAGAGCTGAGAGGAGGGTCACACTCAATCACCAGGTTTCTGCTGCAACAGTTTGCCTAAATATTTTTTCATCATGATATTCGATACTTGAATTTATAGTCAACTAAAGAAAACCTGGCCAGTGTCTTGCTTAAATGAGATGTCCCAAAAACTTGCTGAGAAGCTCAGCAATTATAATTTTTTACCTAATTCTGCTAAGATTTATTGCTATAGACCTATGAGTTGCCTTTACTATAATCCCATCTGCCTGCTGACAAGCTCATTAGAGAGTTGCATGGGTTCTGGCTCTCAGGAAGGGCTTCTGGTTTGCCCTGGGCCTTAGCACCAGACCTGAGGTGCTCAGGAGGCTGTGACTATTGCTGTTGCAATGAAAACGACTGTGTTGTGTGCAGAGGACATGACTGTTTTGACCTCATTTTGAGGGAAATGGGAAATATTTGTTCCAGTAAAACGTTTTTGAGAGCACTAAGCAAGACAGAACTATGCTGACTTGGGCTTTCTTGTGCTTTCCATTCAGCTTGTGGTCTGTGTACGTGTCTTTGGGTATCTCAATGTGCCAGAAAATCTTTGCTAGTAAGGCTATGCTTAAAAGCTGGTGCTAGATATAGGAGCCAAAGTGCCTCATTCACACAGAAGAAGCTTCTCTAATAAGAGGTTTTAAAGTACACTGGTAAGCTTTTCAGTATTCATGAAGCTAAATCCAGTTCCTCCAGCAAAATAGAGGTCACTAATAAAAGCTTTTTTGCTGCTGTAACTGCATCTATACTGAGGTTTTTGCTGGTGTAGACTGGCTGTATAAAATCCAGAGAAAGGTGGTGGCAGGGTGTGTGCTGGGAGGGAGGACCAGAGGAGATGCATGTGTGACTGCTGCTGCATCACCACATCTGGCTCATTCTGAGCAGTGGGGAGAGGGGAGAAAAGGAGTTGCTGGGGAGAGGGGAGAAAAGGAGTTGCTGCTGTGTCCCTGAGCTCCTGGTGAACCTGCCCCTCTGACAACTGGTCTCTGTGGGATGCAGGGAGGGTTTCACTCTGTTCATCTAGGATCTAACCTAATGATGCTTGACAAAGGTGGGTCGGTGCTGCAGTAGTACAAATGTGGTACAGATAGCAAGCTGTTCTGTATGGACTACCAAAATGCACTCTCTCTTCCTCAGCAGCATGGCATGCATGTCCCATAAATGGAGAATAAGTATTTCACCTTAGGGGCATTTTTGCCCCATAGAAAAGAAGGAAGGCCAGCCTCCTTTTCCATCCAGCCAAGAAGCATGTGTACCTTTCTGTCCTTTTAAGACCTCTGAATTCATTTAGGCAGCTGCCTGCCTAAAGCTGTTACCAAAGCTGTGAAAACATTTCTGCTGTACCTCCATTAGAAACCCAGTACAATCAAACCAGAGGTGTTTTTTTTTTTTTTAAAGCCTTCAAAGGCAGCTTCTGTCTTATCAATGCGTCAAGGTGCTCAGAACAGGTTTCACTGTGTGTATATAGCACTGTAATTCTTTCTAGCCTTGATGTGTACTTGGAAAGGAAAAAGTGTAATTTCCTCAGTCAGTACACCAACTTCACAAATTCTACATGGGATGAGTAATCACTGGCTAAAAAGCACAGTTTTTTTCAACCTTTAACTCTACTGGTTTCCTGCATAAATTCACTGATCTGTCCAAGCTGCTGTAAAGAAGTCACACATAGAATTTCTTCTTTTTTATTGTGAGTATCAAAAGTTGACTTTCTGACTGCACAGCAGAAATACTCTATTTGCTACTTACATGAGCATAATTTTGTGACTAAATTACTTAAGTCAGCAACTAATTTTGCTGCTGCCTCAGACCTACTTTAAACATGCAGGTATATTAATCAGTCACCTCTCTTCTTCTTCAAGTATTGGCCTAATCAATATGTGAAAGAGCTATTTAAACATTTAAAAAAATTAAAAGAGGAATAAATGTGGATAGACAAAACAGCAGAATAAAATGTAGAGGCAATGTCAGGGACAGACATTAAAGTTTGGTGCTATTCTTCATTAGGACTTTGCAAATCAGTAAGCAAGGAGGATTTATGATATTATATATTTACATGTAAAAGAATCAGGTTGTGCTGAACAGCGTGAGCACTTCAGGCCCATCACTTTCCTAAATGGCAGAGGAAACACAATGAACCAGGCTCTGTGACAGCTGTCAAATGCTCACATGGCAAGTGTCTTGCTCAAGAATCTTGTGCACTGGGAAAAGAGCCAGAAAAGGAAGAAGGAGGGTCTGTGGAGTAGCTGCAGTGTGCTGGATCTTTTAGACCATACCAACTCTCAATAAATGTTTTGTTAATGTAAATGCAGCATTGTAGACTTGTTGCAAGGAACAGTTTTTGTATTCCTGTATTGGTCACAGCTGAACTCTGCTGAAGGTTACCAGTACAACCTACTGGCTGAAAAAAGTGAGACATTTTAAAATACTGGTATTGAAGGAATTATTGTGCAGTGATGCCTAAGCCAAGAGCAATGAGAGAACCTCATTCCAATACTGGACGTGCTCAAAGATAACTCCTTTGCACTGAAGTTCTGATGTTAATTACATCCTTTTCCTCCCTCTTTGTATTTAAAACTCGATACCTACAAATTTAACAAAATGAAGGCTTAATAAATTTACTTCTCCTAAGTGAACCAGTTAAGTCACATTAGTCTGCTCTCCACCTGCAAAGCTGCATGCACATGCTTAATCACATAATTTGTTAAATCCGATATTACTTTCAGCATGTGCTTTTATAATCAGATATTTTTCTCTTTCAAAGTAAGATGGTGTTTGGCTATTCAGAAAGTGAAGTTCTCTCTTCTGGACATTGTGTAGTGGAGCTGTTGCATTTTAAAGGAACCTGAGATTAGCAAATCAGCTTCCCTGTGGAGGAGAGAATAGACAATCAGTATATTAAATAGATCTCTTCCTATTTACATACCTATGCCAGTGCTGGAACTGAGGCCACCACAAAACAAGTACTTTGATAATTCTTCATTCCAGAAATGCCACCCTGAAAGCTAATGTCACCTTCCTGGGAACCTTCCCTAGCTTAAAAATTGCTAGGGTAGGAAAAAAATCCCAAGAAAGCAAACTCTGCTGACTGCCACTGGTTTTCTCCAAGCATGACCACTGAACAAAACTTAAAATTACAGCTCACTTCAAAAACTAAAGCCTAACTCACATGTTAGGAAAAAAGTTTGAAACGTTACGTGTAATAATAGAACAATTTGTTGACTCCTGCCTTAAAACTACATTAAAATTGACGAAACTTGCTCAGCTTTGAAGCTAGTAAGAATTGCAACTCTTACGTTTGACAGGAAAACAGTTGATTGTAATATAGTGTTTGGCCTGGTATTCTTGGGTGTTCATGGCTGCATCTAGACTCCTGTTTTAGTTTGGATCAGGAACATACTTTTGCAGTAGATCTCCCAGCATTTCCACACACTGTGCTATAATTCACACAGAACTGAATTGGAAGACATAGTCCAATTGCTATGGGGTGTTCAATCTATGGGGATCAATCTATACCTTAATCTGAATTAAACAGTGCTAAAGCACAGACAGTAAAACTAGGCAGCATTCACTGGTTCATACGCTCTGTTCTGTGACCTTAGCAACATGGCTTGTCCACTGAAAGGTTCCTTCTCCTGGGATATAAGGTGCTAGCTTCTCAGTGGTGGTGTAGATGATCCCCTTCAACCAGTCATAATTCCTTTCTGCCTGTAAGTGGTAGTAAACTGGCTCTAAGTGATGTGAGATGTAGGTTAGGAAAAGACTTCTCTTAGCAATAGTTAGCCCTTGTACCATATCTAAATTCCTTTTGTTTCCTTCCTTTCAAAATGTCTGGGGCTGCTTTACTCCTATTTGTGCATACTTCTAATACCTGCTTAAATCACTGCCTCTAAGGAAGAATTCATTGTCTTCAATGCAATAGGGTACAGCTCTGCCATCCAAACCCCTGGGTTGGCAAAACAAAACTGAAGCTGAAATATTCCCTCCTACGGCTCCTCTAAATCCCTGTTGATCTGTAGGGGATGAGAGAAGAGAATTGCTCCCTTCAAAGACAGGAATATTCAGATGAAGAAATGTTAAAGCTGCACGTTTGTTTCAAATGGATCGTATTTAGCTTGACAGTAAAAGAGCCACAGGGCTGAATTTTATTACACAGTTGTGCAACAGGCATTAAATGCTACGTGTTAAAAATATATTAAGTTTTTTAAAAAAAGAAACACACAGCCAAATTCAGAAAGAACAGATACAGAAAATGAGTATCATTCCTCTGAGGTTTTTGTGCATGTAAAACCTGAAGATTGAAAAAAGAAAGTGCTGAAGATAATACAGAGGACTTAATCACCTTTCCTGTCCTAGCTGCCTCTGTGTGGGGTTTTTGGGTTTTTTTGTTGTTGTTGTTTGATTGACATTTTTTGGTGGGGTTTCTTGCCAGTTCAAAAAAGCCTTACTTCAGACATGTCAGTAATCCCATTGTTACTTCAGCTGTTGGTCGTTGACTTGCTTGACCAAACCCTACATTAAAAGTCAGGCCCTAGCTAATGCTCAGTGGTGTGAAAATCAATTTGGTGCATCAATCCTGAAGAGCCAAATCCTCATCTTATTTTTGTGGCCTCCTTGATTCGAGTATCCTCATGCATTCTTGCTCAGTAAAGGTGAGAATTCTGCTTGTTGATCTTCACAGGGCTCTTTGCAGAGAGAGCAGCTATTGGGCACAAGTGAAATGATGGAAATAGACCTAACTGAGTAAAGATGTGAAAAAAGTGTGCAGTGTTACAACTCCTTGACTAGTTGGAATTAAAGGAATCTCTTCACTGCAGGTGAGCATAGTGTTTGTGATTCCCTGAACTTTGAAAGGAAAAATATTTCTGCTGAATGTAGATGTGGGGCATTGCTGTGGTCTTTGCTGTAGTAACATCAACACTTCAGAGGGGTCCTCCTGTGTCTGTCACTAGTTGTTGCATGTCTATGGGATTGGATTATTTGGAGGGCTTTTTGCTTTGTATCCTCTTGCAGTGGCAAAGAAATGGTTTCTTCAGCACTGCAGCACTAGAAGTGTGTTCTGACCTGGGGAGTCATAATAAGTCAGATGCACAGATTGCTAATTGTGCTGCCTATAATCATCTCCACTTCACAGGAAACTTCTACCTTGCATTCTTTTGTTTCCATCTGGCATTATGCACACATTGTTTCATTTCTATTTCTGCCTTTTAGCCACACAGCATTAACTATATTGCTGGTGCCAGGGTGGAAAAACACCACCCTTGGAAGCATGTCAGGGGTCATTGGCAAAGAGTAAATGACTGGCATTAATCATGCTACAATTAGATTCTCTTTTTGAAACTTTGATATGTCTTTGGGTGACCAGGCTAACAGAATCCAATTTCTTGTAATTGGGAAGCCCTGTGCTGATTGGTATCCACTCTTCTCAATAAGAGCTTCCTTTTTTAGCATGTTAGAGGAGTAATCCAACTAAAAGGACACTGTTGTGTCTTCTTGATATTGGTGTGATCTAACCTTCCTGAATTTACCTCTGATATCAGAATGGCTCCTTTAGTGGCAAAGTTACTGGAACTGGAGCAATATAGAGAGAACATTGCAATCCCCTAGGGTGATGTACACATCTGAGACTGTTGAGAAGAGCCCCAAGTGCTCAGTGGACAAAATAAAGTGTGTGTTCATCTGTTCAATTGCATAGCATATCCTGAGGCAGCATTACTACTGAGGCTGACTGCACAGAGCATTGAAACCCAGGCCTTCACAAGGTCTAGCAGGAAGTGATCCCAGAATCAGAGAACTACCAAGGCTGGAAAAGACCTTCAAGATCACCCAGTCCAGCCTATGACCAATGTGGCTCCCTCATCTCCAGCAGTCTTTAGCTGCAGCCAGATCTCCTTCTGAAATATCAACTTTGAGCAAATACAAGTTCTTAGTGCAGCATGGCAGCAATTCAGTAAAACAGAACACTATGTGGAGTAAGTATTTTAATCTGGTCTAAATTCTATGTATTAACAACACGAAAAGAGAAGAAAATACCTTCCATGCCTATAGATACAGTTTCCTTTGAATACCTTTCCTGAAGTGCCAGCAGCACCATGTTTGAAGGGTAATTGGTAAGCTTAGCAGATTCTGAATCACTCAGAATGCTTTCTGCAAATGGGAAGTCAGTGTAACTCATGTTTTAGCACTGGTGGTTTCTCAGAGCAATGCTGAAGCAGCAGTGTGGCTTTTGGGTTATCTTTTGGTTTATCAGAGGACTTGTATCTTAGGTTTGCTATTAAGATTTCATTTCACTATTCTGTCCAAGATGTGGAACTTGGCATGGACCATAACCAGGTATCAAGGGGTCTAAATATATTAGTTACTGATATCTTTATCTAAAGATTTGCTAATATAAAGATCTATGTGAGCTTTAAAGCTGTTCTAGATTAGGGTAAAGGCCTTAAAACATCTGAAGAGTGTTTTATTTTCTTGATGTCCCCTCATGATTATTTTATATTTCCTCGTTTCTTGCACAATAGCAATCTCAGACGTCTATGCGTGTTGTGGAAACCACAGTCATTCAATAGCATGGTCTCTGTCCTGAAAAGCTTAGTCCTGATAAATGAGGTAAAGTAAGGGTGAAGTGAGCACTACCTATGCATGACTGAGGAAGCATGATACAGGGAGAAGGCTAGCTCATGTAATTATCACATGCTTAAGTTGCTAATTGACTATCTCTATCAGTTATAATAATTGCTTCACATCTCAATCATGTTTCTTTAATTCATTGCTCATGAAAACCTGTGCCTGAACTTTGACATGTGCACATTCTGGTTGTGTAATCCAGCACCAATCTAAAACTGGAGTGCTTTATTTATCTAAATGGGTAGAACATTTCAACAGGCTACTTTCTTTTACCTGTGCAATTCTGATGCAGGGCAAAACTGAAGAAAAAAAACAGGATAGCAAGTAAATGTGCTGCTTGTGTTTGTCAGCTGTGTACAGATGGCCTTAGGAGAGAGTAAGCACTTCAGGTTTCTTAATGAAAAATAAAGGAACATGCTGGTTACTCTGCGAGTGATTCATCTGCTCAGCTACACTTGCCTTTTACATGCACTTCTTATGGTTCTTCTTTTAGTCATGGCAGAATGAAAAGCAAATCGGAACTTCCTCCATCCTCTGTCACCAACTTCATTTTGTCTTGTCATTTAGTAGGCCTTGAAGGAAAGAGCCAAGGGACTTGGTCATACTGGGGCAGTAACAAATCAGATGGCATCTCCAGATATGATAGACCAGGAGGTTTTGAAGCTGTGCATCTGCTCTTAAGAATGAAGCTTAAAAATGAATTGACAGTCGTGTCAGGTGGGCAGCACAAAGCTTACTCAAGCAGATGATAAAGCAGTTGTGATGCAGAAGGCTCCTTTGAGTTCCCCAGTCCACAATTTGTGTGCAGTCAAGCTGAATCTGGATGTGAACTCTAAGATGCAAAGTGGTAGTGTCTGGCCAGGCTGTCATTCTCTGAGATATGCACTAGAATTAAGGTCAGAAATTTCTTTTGCTCTTGCAGAGATGCTTGGAATATACCTCCTTAGGAATTAAATGACCATTTGTACTTCTTCAGGTATCACTTTAATGTTTTGTTAACAGAACTCGGCTTGATACCAGATTCTTCTCCATCTCTGACT
The DNA here is from genome assembly GCA_020745705.1 of Hemiprocne comata. Lineage (NCBI taxonomy): Eukaryota > Metazoa > Chordata > Aves > Apodiformes > Apodidae > Hemiprocne > Hemiprocne comata. The sequence goes on along the minus strand of CM036602.1, from coordinate 6,665,974 downwards.
ACAGGATTTTGCATACTTTACAAATAAAGAAGTTGGGACTGTCAGAATTTTATACACTGTTTTATTAATAGCACTTTGTAGCATGTCCTGCTCTAGAAACAATGATACAGTTCTGAAGATCCTGTATGGAAGCCACTGAAGGCCATCCTGCTGCAGCAGTTGTGGCAGTGCTGCTTCTTGCTAATCAGAAAACATGACAGGTGTAAAAATCAGTACCAGTTTCTGCTGTTTGTAAGGATGGATTTACTTTATTTGGTGCAATGTCTCACTCTACCATTGCTCTCTCTGACAGCTACAAAAGATGCATGTTTTGCTCCCCTCACTCTGGGATGGAAAATACTTGAATAGGACTTTTATTTCTGCTAAAGTCCTACATGTCTTTGACCACAATTAGAAGACAAGACACAGGAGCCTGTGTGTTGGTTTGAACTGTTCTCAGCATTCCTATAGCCACTCTAGGATGACCATCATTATCCTGAATTTTGCTTTTAGTTTTGTCTATGTAATTTCATTCAAAACAATATACCAAAAGCCAGGTGCCATCCAGAAATATAACTTCAAATAATTAAAGGAGAAAGATCTCAACATTCAGGAACACGTGATTTAATTTACTGGAGGGATCTGGTAAGAAAGCCTAATTGCTCTGCAGGATCATCACCTTCATCTGTTATGTTGCATATGTATTTAACAGGGGTCTTTTTGTGAGGAAAATACTGGAGAAAAATATTATTGACAATCATGAAGAGCTAATAATGTATTTGCCACAGAATTGTTAATTTACATTTATACATTACTTTTTTCTTTTGAAAGATATGCAACATGCACTCATGCTGTGAGTTCAGCATTACTTTTGCTGCTGTCTTGCATCAGTCTTCAAATTTTAACAGAAAAACCAGCTGTACTACATCCCAATGTTATTTGTTGCTGCATGTTCTTTGTTACAAATGCCTGCTATATGTGAAACGCTGTGAAAAGCAAGCAAAACACATGCAAATGGTAGAAGAAACCATGCAAAATACATTTTTCCAAATGAATATAACATACCATGATAACTTCTTCATTATTGAAAGAGAAGAATACAAAAAGACATAGAAGAGAAGACAGTTGTTTGCTGATCCTTTGCATTGCACTAACACACACAGTAGTGCTGGGCCAGGAGAGCGTTGAGCAAAGTTCAGCTTAAGTACAGAATGAAGAGTTTCTTCCCTCCAAAGCCCTTTCAGTCCAGCTTTTGTCCAGAAAATTGAAATGTGTCCTTTCCTCCTTAGCCAAAATTTTCTTTTGTTCAATAACATAAAACAGGGGGGTTGGGCTCATATCCTGCAAAATATATGTTCATATGACTTTGTGAGAGAGAGCTCTTTGTTCCTGGGCAGTTTCTGGCAAAGTTTCTGTGTGGCTGCTGATGCTGCAGAAATATTTTAAAAAAATTTTCCCCCCTCTCTTCTGGTTAAAAGAAAGCTTCCCCTCCCCTCACAAAGAGAAGCACTTCTTTTCACAGGGTATTACTTGAGGCTGTGGAACAATGGATCGATACTTGTTTGTGAAAAGCTTTGGTTAAAGTGGGACAAGTGGAGATTAGCTGAATGATCTGCTGGTTGTCTATCACTATGGATGTCTCCTTAGCTGAAGAGGCTTATCTTGCCCTCCCTGTTGAGAGCTGAGAAGTGATCTGAGATGAGCTATGTCACTCACGACTTAAAAATAAAAGCTGTAGGTGCCACTGAAGCAGTTGGAAAGGACTTCTCTGAGGGAGCGATGTGGGCACCTTTGAACTTGGTTCTCTGGATAAACTGCCCTTGCTTTGCATGAAAGAAAGTGTGAGCAGGCAGATGTCAGGGGTTGGAGTGAGGTTAATCGATCTTCAGTTTCCTGACTGCTGTGTAGAGATGGCCCCAAAACAGTGAAGAAGGCTCCAGTCTTGTAAGGGTCCTGCTTTTTTTTTTTTTTTTTCTTCTTCTTACTGGACCCTTGTGCCCAAAACAGAGCTGGGTTTTATCTTGGCCAGGTTTGGCAAGATCCCAGCTCTAGGGGTTTGATTAATTGACACTTGCCACAGATTGCTCAAAGATCCAATAAAATCAGCGTGGCTCCAGGTGAACACAGAGTTTTAACCTCATGGCTCAGACTGTGGCTGATAAGGTAGTATGTGATTTCCTCTGAGATTCAGAAATGTTCAGGTTGGAGAGAACCATACAATATTTTAATCTGAGTTTTTAAATTCCATTCAGTTAGATAATTTTTATACCAGTTAGATTTGTTCCAGTGTTTGTTTGTATTTCAATAGGAGATGGCAGGACTTATGTGCTTTTTTCAGTGACATAGACATATTAACCAGAAGTGTCTAATTATCTTTATTGATTAACCTTATCTTATAAAGAAGTAGTCACTCACTAGAGCAGTCCATATTCTGTACACTGCAGAAAGAGAAAATGATTAATTTACTCCCTGGATTGTATTGCTCTGTATGCTACAAGAGTAAATGATGGATAAGGGACAGCCTGCACTGTCTCAGGTCAGAACAGTAGGTCAGAGTCATTATTTACCTTTTGAATGCAGAGTGAGAATTTCATCTTTTTGTAAATCATTGCTCCAATTCAGTTGTTTACCGGGAGAGGCAGAGTTGGACACAGCTTTATTCTGCCTTACATATGTGTGAATACAGAGCTGCAGTTGCAGGAGGTCTGAAGTATCTGTAGAGGGAAGTAGAACCTGTGATTTCTGACATGAATTAGAGCTTTCTGTTAAAAGCCTGAGCTTTATTGTTAGCTTCTTTAACAGCATGCTTTTCAAACTGTCCTTTGCTGTGGTGCTGGGAACAATTTTCCACAGCCAACATATTTACTTAGACAATTTTTTTTGTCAGGCTGTAGCGTATTGCTTTCTTCCATGTAATCCACCATTTTTTCATCTTCTGCTACGTTTGGACTTCTTGCTTTGGTTTGTGTTTGTAAGTCTCTAGTGTAGTAAGATCCTGATGTGTGAAGAAGGATCCTAAACACAGGTTAATGGCACAGTCTAACCTTTATCCCAGTTTTTGTGTGGTTTGTGTGTATATATGTGGGTAGGTATGGGAGGTGGGTACATACTGTCTCTGTCCTCATCTGGAGATCTCTGTCTTACAGAAGTCAGACAGTAATGCTCATCATGCATTGAAATTATTAGTTGATTGTTATGTACAGTGCAATGGAAACACATTATAAGCACTAATGCAATAAATCCCAGAAATAAAAAGGCTAACTCAAGAATGCTCTTTGCCACTGCCATGTGGGTTAAGAGAGCTACAGGTGTTATGGCATTCCTTGGTATATTTTTCAGTCTCCCTTTGGTTTATTGGCTTTCTGTTCAGTATGTTTAAGTTGGAGTTTTGTTCTCTGCACAACCAAGATTCTTCTCTAGGTCTTCCCTATTCTCATGTTTCATTCTGCCTTTGGTATTCTTCTTTTTTGTCCTAGAGACAGTCGTCTTCATGTTTGTGTCTTGAATGGAATTATCTTCTTATTTTGTTATTCCGTATACTTTCCACATTAAGAAGGTTTCCTCTTCTCCAGACCATTAAGCCCTTCCACTGTAATCATCGTATCCTTCTCCTGCTGTCATCTCTCTCCTGTTTCTGAATCACTATTCTCTTCTACTTTAGCAGTAAGGGAGTTGATGTACTGCAACCACTGTTACTGTAAATACTACAATTACCTTAATGCTGAACAGGGTTTTTGGTCTCCCCTCTCCCTTTATGTAATCAAAAAAAGAACCTTACTGTCCCTTGCTGCCTGGCAAAATGTGTCCCCATTGCTCTCTGGGGCTCTGGGTGTTCCCATAGCATTCCAAATCATCTCAAGGGGAACTGAATATGTTCATGTCCCTCTTCCTGTAGAGCTTGAAAGAAATAATCTTCTGATGAGTCAGATACTTCTTGCTATGGGTAAGACATGTAACAGTCAATTTTGCCTTTGAATAGTTTCACTTTTATTATATCACAGTGACATTTGGACCCATGTCATACTTATTTTAAAAATCCAGTAATTTTGTGTGACACGTCCTTCTGAAAATGACTTGGTTTTCACTGGTTCAAACAGTGTGATTAAATGTTCCAGGTTACATGTAATAGCTTGGGGGCAGTGCCTTTCCCATCTAGTTCATCCGATATACTGAGCGATACTGGTTGGCTTTGCAATATGCCAGTTATTCCTGGGGGTAAAACCTCAAGGTAATGCTCCACGTGTGGGTGGTACAGCCCAAACAACACAAGCCTGTGCTGGGCTCTGGGTGCTGGCTGTGGTTTGTACATGATCAGCACTACAGGTGGGCTCTCTCAGCAATTGCATGTGACCTGAGCAAGCCCAGCAGGCAAACCCAACGTTTTAGTCTAGCAAATCATGATGTAATAAGCTGGTGTTTTTTTGAGGATGTTGCTCAGTGGTGGTTTTTCCATCTTTTTGGGAGGTGATGCTTTTAGAGGTGATGAGGGAGTTACATGTCCTCATAGCACACACAATATCTGCTTAGCTGCTTTTTTTCTGTTATCTGGAGTACACTTTTAGTCCCTAAAGGACATGAACTCAGATACTCAAAAATAAATCTCCTCCTTGATGCAGTCCTGATTTTTATTACTTCTGACAGAGTCCAATTCATGCATTTCTTATTTCATTTTTGCATTACATTTATTTCAGTAGAATGACACAAGTAAAAGATCATAAGATTGAATGATAAAGTTAATAAACAGGCATTTGTATTTATCACAGATCTTGCACATAAGAATTTTTCTGTAAGTCAAATCGTGTTTGCCATACTGACATTAGTAGCAGCACTCGTGACCAAAGAGTAGTAGGAGTTTTTCTTCTGTGGAGAGAAATGCTTACCTGACCAGCATTGCTAATAGCAAATTCTGTTTTTTTCAAGTTTTTTTATTATGAAGGGCAGCTAGGGTTTGTTCTCCAGATACTACTAGAGAGAGTTTTTCAGTTTTCATCTTCTGTTTTCCAAATTTAACCTACAACATTGTTCTAGATGGTTGTATTACACAGTATAAAGTAAACTTGTGCTAGATTAAAAGCCATTTTATAGAGTTTACACTTTGCTAGTTTTATAGATGAACATAAAATGTAAAGGTATCTTGGGATTTTTTGTTCCTCCATAAGAAATTGAAGATGTTTTTCTAGCTGCTTGAAAATAGAATGCCAGAATGTGCATTAGTAGAACATAACCATTTTGATGATGTTAATGCTACTCTGTGGGGCAAATTGTGCCTCATGAGGGCGACCTTAAATTTTTTATATTTTTGGAATAATTATGCTCAATTATGATTTGTAATCCAGGGCTTCATTTAAACCACAGTGCTTTGTCTTCATCTTCACTACCCAGCTGTTAAATGGAACAGAAGGGAAACATTTATCTCTGAGAAAATTTGTGTTGGAAAAGTTTGTTACAGCTTTGAATTCATCAATTTCTGTAAAACAAGGATCTATAAGTTTCATTAGTGGGCCTTTTCACAAGTCTGACGGGTTAATCAACATGCACAGCAAGTTTTACTGTCTTTCTCTGCACTGTTACTCCAAACCCGGGGCTCCCAAAGGCTTTCCACTTTATCTACAGGCTCTCAGACTCAGGCTGATTTCTGTTTCCACCACATCTGAAGCAGCTGATCCTGTTTCTGAGGCAGTTGGCTCTAGGAAACGTACAGAGGGGAGATGCCACACTGTAAGCTACTAATGTGGAGAGATACAATTAGGAAAGTATTTAACTGATCTTTGCAGGAGATGCAAGACCTGGAGTGGTGCAGATTGCATGACTGTTTCAGTGAGTAGCATTCACTACGTGGAAATCCCTAAGTTGTCTCTAAAATAAGTGTGGTTCCAGAGCTACAAGGACATGTTTGGGAAAAGGCAACACCGTGTAGTGTCCCTAACAAAGATTAAGACCTGGCTGAGAAGCTTGACTGTGATGCACGAACACTGGTTTGAGTGCTTCCTGTGCCCAGCTTAAGCTTTGTTTCTCAGAAATCTCAAAACCATTTTAGTTAAGAGAGGCTTTACGTTGCTAACAATCACACGGACCTGCCTGACATTTTATTGCCTGGGAAAGCATGGGTAAGGCTGATTTTAGCTAGCACTTCACTGGGTAAGGGGAAACCTTTTCACCACTACATACCTTGCTGACATATAAATATATCAGGTATTCTTTCAGAGTGAACAGCTACAGCAAAAAAAAATTTTCCCCATTCTCCTAGACTATAGACCCCCTTTTAATGTGGATTTAAAGACAAATAAAAGAGGTAAAACCTTTCCAAACTATAAATTAATGGATCAAATATTTCTAAATTAAATTGGAACGGCATCTGTGGTTTTATTATCTTTTGCCATACAGGGCTGTCTTTGAAAGAGTAAAAAGCTTAGTAAAAAGTAATTTCAGAGCCTTGACTGCTTTTTGATTACAATTCAGGATTACTCTTTTAATCACTGCTTATCAAGTAATACCACAAACCTCAGAGCATGACCATCTTTCTCAAGGGAAGCCAGATTTAAAAGCCAATTTTCAGCAATCCCTCCTATTTCTCCTCAAACTTGTCTAACATATATGAAGGGATAATAATCTGTGATATTACAAGAGACCTTAAGCAATGCTTGAAACTGTCTGTGTTCTCAGATTCCTTCTGAGTTTTCCTTATTGTTGTAGAAGTATTATTGTTCAGTGGAAATACTGGCATATGTCTAAGGAAGCTCTTGTTTCAAGGCAGCCTCCATTTGAGTGCTAGATCTTGAGCTTCCTCCTCCTTTCCCAAACAAATGACAGATTTTACACATGTAAACTTGTCTAGATATAAACATGTGTGTGTTCAGGGCAGGGCTGAAATATTTACCTGGTATTCATATGCAAATGGCTGCTGCAGAGTGGCTTCCTGCACAAGCTAAAGCTAAGGTGTTTATGAGCTAGCAGATATAGCCACAACAGATACTGGAGTGAAAAGACAGAATTTAACTTTAAATTACTGATATTGCATGATTTTTCCACTGTGAGAGCTGGGTAGCAGCCCTGTGTCTGAAGAAGGGTGAGAGAAGAGGTTTCTGCAGTGCATTGAGGAGTATAACTAGGTCTTAACAAGGGGAAAGACCATTCTTAAACAAATTGTAAAGCATGGTGCTTGGTAGGGAAAGTGGCCAAGATCAACCCTGGAATGAAGGTTCAATGGATCAACCATTAGGTGTGCTCTGGTGACTCTCTCTCACAGGGGAGTGCCATGAGCCTCTGTTGTAGGATATCTAGTGTGTTTTAGTTCCTTCAGATATATATTGCTTCTCCTTTAGAAAGTGAAGAAAAAGCCTCCTTCTGCACTCCAAAGAGCTTGCACCTAATGAAAGTAATCGGACTGATCCAGACCACAATTAACTTTTGTCTGAATTATTCAATGCCTACTCAATAATGCTAGGGATGGAAGAGGCCTATTAGATCATTACAGTTCTTCTCTGTAAAAGCAGGATGTAATCCCATGGGAGATGATGTATCTTTCATCAAAGTGATACTGTCAGTGATCTTAGGAAAAGGCTTAGAAAATGCTGTTACCTGCTAAGGGAACCCCAGAGCTAGTTCTACTCAAGAGCTAATTTACACGTGGTACATAAGCCTGTAGACAGTGCTTGAAGAGTGTGTACTACAGCACTCCAAGGTTAGTGATCTGTGAAAAGGAGCTTATGCAGGAACACTTATAAACAAATCACTATTTTTATTTTTAAATTGTACGAGAAGAGTTTTGAGTAAGGCACTAAGTAGTGTTAATGAACTGATAAGTGAGTCAAAGGGATCTAGGAGAACTGGTGTATAACCAGCCTCCCAGAGGAAGGCACAGCTCCTCGCCACTGCAGCGTGTCCGTATTTCACCTACAAGTGACTAGCATGTGAAGAACTGCATTAGATAGATTTACTCTCAGTGAAGGCTAGGTGCAAAAACAGACTTTCCAATATCAATCCTATCTGTTAAGCTTCCAGTTAGAACCCATCATTAAATGTGTTGATACTAAAATATTATCTGGTGGAAACATGGCATGATAAGATTATGACTGATAGGAGAAGTCCATCCCCTGAGAAGCTTTCTTTTCTCTTCAAATTTGTGTTTGGAAGTTCTCTGCCACCTGGGTGGGCAGAGGATGATAAATCCAGTCTACTGCTGCTGGAGCAGAACCTTGTCTGTCTATACTGTGAACAGCTTTTCGTATCTCTGGAGTAGGCAAAAACCCTCAAAAAAACCCAGATCAAAGTTATTTTTTAGGAAGCCTGGCAAGGGACATACAGAAGCACAGAAGACAGTCATATGGTAGTTGACTTGTTGGTTTGGTTTTGCACAGTGTTGGATGCTTTAGTAAAGTAGGTGTATTTGACCAACTAAAATTTGGATACTCAGTGACCTTGGCTGATGAAAAGCTGGGCAATGCAGCCTCACAGTCCATTATGCAGTAGTGCTGATGTTTCCCCTCTAGGAATTCAGGATGCTGGTGCTCTGGTCTAGTGAGAAGTTTGGAGGGACTGGGTTGAATTCATAGGCTTCTGCAGTGTCTGGATCCTAGAGGAAAACAGAGTTTTAAGGGACATAGTTTAAGTGACACACATGTGTGCATGGCATTGATTGCCTTCTGTGTGCTGAAATGCACGGTGTCCATCTGTTACCTCTCTGTTCTTAGAGCAGTTGGGATACTAATCAAGTGATCATGTCTAACTGGTCAAAATGGCAGTAACTGGAGTTCACTCCCTGATCTGCTCTTTATACAGATGGTTATAAAGAGGGTGGCAAAACTGGCACCTTCCTTTGGGCCACATTGTTCATTGTGTAAATAGGTTTCATGGTAGAGTTTGATTCAGAAATGGCAGAATGATCCTGGTTTCTTACACACATGTAGGCCAGTTGTCCAGTTAAGTAATGGTTTAACTCATATCAGATTTTTTCCTTAATTGCTTTCTTTGGTGATTGCATCAGAGATGGATGAGAGGAAGATGTTTGTAGTGATTTGATTAAGTCTGGCAGCTGTCTCTCTTGCTGGAAGGGATGCTTACAGAATATTCCTCATCTTCCCTGTCTGAGGGATACAACAATGTCATTATAGAGACCTCTCTTATTTTTCCTTGAAGATACATAAATTGTGTGATATTGTAGGGTTCAGTTTTCAGCAGCAAGTTGAAAGCAAGACTGTAGGAATGCTTGTGAATGAAACTAGAAAAGAATGTTCTGCCTGCACATCATCTCAAAATCTAAATGTTCTGTGAGTCAGAGTAAAAACAGTTTGGAAAAAAAACAACAAACCACTAAATCTACTTTCAAAACGGAGTGAAACCTTTTTAACCAACGGGTCTTCAGTCACAGCACAGTCATAATAAGGCTAGCTCAGAATTGTAGCCTGGAAGTCCTGAGCTGGTGTGTGTGGGTAGCCTGTGATGTCTCAGCTATGGGGAGCCTAGCATGGCTTGTTTCTGCTTGCAGAATTAACATCATCTTCATCTGCTCGTTCTGCCAGCTTAAAGGAATGTGCTGGACTGCTGTAAAAAAAAGGAAAAAACCTCCACTCTGCTAACAAAATACATCAATGCCAGCAGTCCCTACACATGAATGAACCTCAATAAGCAAACCACTGTGCATGGGTGGCAGAGGAGGAGAAAAACAAGAAATTGATAAAGAAATTTATTTCTCTTTCAGGCTTGTAAGATGTTGGCTTAAAAAAAAGAGGGAGAGAAAATAAACCCAGTCATTTTTTTAAATGATGAAAAATACACTGACAGTGGCCTCCAAGCTTAAGTAGGCTTGCTTTTTGGTTGTTTTTGTTTTTTTCTCCTACAGCAGTAAACAGCCTGTGCCTGGGAACCATTTTCAGTTATTCTTCTGGAGTTCCAGTAATGTTCCTCAAATATGGATTGCTCTTAATCTGTCTCAAAGCACGATTCCTGAACCTATTACTACTTGTAGCATTCTGCTGAGCTATTGGGTAGGTTGGGTTAAACTCCTTTATTTAAGATAGCTGCAGGAAATGGTCACTCACATGAAGTCATCTAAAGTGCCAAAGAACTGCTTGTAACTTTGAACCGTCTGCTAGTAATTATTGATTCTTATGAGGACAACCTGAGTGGTGGCTTATTTTCAGTTGGAAAAGCTTGAGTAGAACAGCTTTTTCCCATGGTTATCTGGCTCAGAAGGATCTTGAGGGCTCCAGGCCCAAGACCCACTCAGCCAACAGAGAGACTGGATGAGTCAGAAGAGAGTAATTCCTTCTGGTGCACATATCCATGTCCCTGTGCTATCTGAGCACTTCCCTAGTCTTTCACAATGTTCCTCAGAGATCAGTTATTCATGTTTTCCCTGTAATGCAGGTGATATACTGGGGAAAATGTTCAAGGGCCAAATACTTAAAACAGTGAAATTTTCTCCAGATCCTAGACTGTTGGTTGGTTGGTTTTGCAAGTGCCAAAATCCCAATTGCAGGTGTCCATTTGCATCTTTAGAGGTCTGAATACTGCTTTGGACCTATTCCTAGATGATTTGTCCAGATGATAGCATTAGTTTATTGCCTGGGGGAGTCTCAAATGTGAGACTAGAAATTCCTGCCTTATTATACATGTCCAGGGAGAAAGTATGGACATATGGATGTGGCAAGAGAGGGAGGAAGGTACATCAGGGGACTCATTCACATCTTTCTCCCATTTCTTGGTGAAGAATGATGTCTGTGATATGCTAAGCTTTGAAGGCTGCCTTTCCCTCTACAGACAGAGGCTTTCTGGATGTCCTTCAGTCATGGTTATCCCTTGCAGTATTAGAGCATTAGAACAAGGGGGTTTTGCTGTGTCTATCTAGCATATTGCTCACCAGCACCATGTTTGATTTATTGTGCTGTGTAGGGTTTTCCCCATGCATCTGTAGAAAACATGGAATAAATGACATAGACTGAGTAAATCATATCTCCCAAGCCTCCTCTGAAATCTTAATTAAACCCACAGGGTCTTGTTTGGGGGCAGAAAAACAGCAGGATGTGAAGTACTACTGAAGACCAGTAAATAAATTATTGGTGTTCCTTGCTATTTCACTGTGCTGCTAGTAGTGATGTGGAAAAAAAATCCAAATCTATTCTTTCTGTCTGACCATTTTATTATTAGCTTGTCTGCGTTTTGTCGATGACTTCCTGTTGAAGGAAACTGCACTGGGGAAAAGAGTTTTTAAAGGTTGGACTTAAGCTCATAAATATACAGGGAGCTTCACCACTGAGCCTGAAATTTGTTGCTCCTATTTTTCATCCAGAATATCTCATCACACGGGCTGAACTAGAGACTTGTGGCTCTGGCTTGGAACATGATGCAACTATATGCAAGCTGTCTGCATACAGTGGTGGTTGCAGGGGCTACAGGGGGACTGAGCAAGTATGAGGACAGAATCTAGTGACCTCTGTAGAAAGCAGAGCATGCACAAGCAGTTGCCTATAAAATGTAGGGCTATCCTTAATTATTATCTCAGTGTTTGGTGACTTATCTGTTCCAGTGAACTGTATTTTATCCTTCCAGTGCTCTATTGAAGAAAGAGCTCGTGGATGTTTCCCAGGTGAATAACTGAGGTCAAATGACCTGGTCAAGGTCACACGAGGAACTCTGTGTTGGAGCAGGGATCTGAACTGTTGTGGTTTTTTTTCCATTGGGTTGGCAGTAATGAATGGGGCTGAATTAGAAGTATGTGTTCTTGCAAGCACAGTACAGGATCAGCATGTGTGTAATGAATAAGAGAGTTGCTTGAGCTCCTGACAGCCACAGGGAAGGCTAAAAATTATTTCCTGTGCCTGCCCTTCCTGTTTTTTCAGCAGCAGCAAAGTCTGGAAATTGATGGTACCTGAAGCTGACTCAGTGATCTTTGTAGTTTTCACTTCTTCTGTGAAACTTGTGTACATATGTGTGTTAGCCTTAAAAAAGCAGTGAAAAAAGGGAAACTCCAATACAGCAGTGCTCCATACCAGTGTCCCTGCCTGGAGGCTGTGGCCATGCAAGATTGGCTGAAGTCACTCATGGGGGAAGGGAGGAGCTTCAGAAGGGCATAGATTGGCACAGGAGGGATTACAGATAGAGGTAGGATTCTCAGGCACTTTGTGTCTGGGCACAAAGCCCTCTGGCTGATTACCTTTTATCTGCCAGTATGAAGCAGAGGAGTGTGTAGGAGGAAGGGGCCCAACTTGTGTAGGAGCAGCAAGATGGATTTAGAAGACATCAAGCTCATTCCTTTAGGCTCTTGTTGATCCATTTGCTTAATCTTGCCCTCACAAAGGTAGACATGAATGGAAGGACACTGTGGCTTAGGCTTTCCAGAGACTGGTTATGAAATAAGATATTTAGACACAGTCTAAGTAATTGCTGAGTTTTCTTCTGTTTAATGAAAACAAAGAGGAGAATACCTCATAGCTTCTGTTTTATGTGTAAAAATTTCTCCCCACATTTCTCTTTAGGGCCTTTACCTTTAATGTTGTGAGTACAAGTGAAGAACGTGCAGTTCTTGCTCTTGCCACATGGAAATGAATAATGGTTTTGGGCAAAGACCAAACTCAGTTTCCAGAAGGCTGTGCTTTCCTGCCCATTCATCTATGTGATGTATAAAATGAACTCAGAAAATACTGGCAGGAAAAAAAGACTCTTTAGTATTCAGAGCTTCAAAGACATTTTAAAAACATTGTCTTCGCCTAGGAACCAAACTATTTCCTCAAGAACTGCACAGAGAACACTTGCTTTCAATTTACAGCGCAGTCTGTCAGAACATACTGCAGTGGTGAGTGTGCTGTGGCAGGATCACTGAATTTATATCAATAAAGGCTCTGAATACCTTCTTGCAAATCTGCCTTGTCAGTCAGTGTGTTGGAGATTTAGATCAGGAGACATACTTTCTGATGTTTTGTCCCAGCATTGTTACTGTTTCTGGAAGATAAAAGTTCTACAAGAGAGATTAAGAACTAGGAGCTCTGTGGTTTAAGCAGTAGATGCCCTTCAGCCTATGTGCACGAGCTTATTGAGTAAACTAGTCAGTGCATGATCAGTGTTTACTTTTTAAATTGAGATAACCCCTGTCTGTCCTTAGACCTTTTCTCCAGTCTGAATAGCTTGCAAATTCTCAGTTCCATAAGCAGGTATTTATGAGGCTTTCATTTCTTTGAGTGAGGGCAAGGCTTACCAGGCTTGATCTGTGATAGCCACACCTCACTGTATACAAACATTAGGACAAAACTTCATGTTTTACCAGCATTGTACAGGAGTGGTGGAGTGTCCCCTGAAGATCTCTTTCTTCCTTTGGACAGAGTAGAACCTTTTATTATCTTGTTTCAAATTTCATCTATTTAATCTTTGGCCTTTTGCTAATATTGCTAATGATAACAGGACTGAATTCACCAACTTGTTCTAAATTTGCCAGCAGACTAATGACAACCAGGTTATTCTCAAAGGTCCATTCCTTGTGTTTTTCTTTTTGATGGGCTCTGGTTTGCTTAGGCTCAGATCTCAGGGAGAGCAAGAGCTTTGCACCATGTTCCCACTGGTGAGAACTGGAATTCTCCATTACATTGTTTCTTAAACTACCTGACCTCAACATTTTATGTTGTGTAGGATTCATGCTTTCATCTGTACTGCACAGCAGCAAGAAAACATCTCTGTCTAGTAGCTTGTCATATGAGGGGGACATGCTCTTCTATGACTGGGTTACAAGTTGGAATGACAGTTCAGGAACAAGCCAGAGCTTGGAGGGGAAATGAGAGGAAAGCCCCAAATCTTCATGGGAATGTGTCCTTTTTGTATTGTGCTGGTGAACTGATGTGCATAATGCTGGGTACTGTTTCTTTAATGCCACTGGCTTCACTCATTTGTGAAGATATGGAGTATTTATTCATTCCAATTTATTAAAGAAAAATCATACCCAAAGGCTAGTTTCATCAAGACTCTTAGAAGCAGAAAATAAGTCTAGTAAGTTAGTCTCTTAAAAGTAAAAGAAGGGAATAATGCCAAATCTAGTTAAATGCAGTGGGAGTTTTTTTGTTTGTGTTTGGGGTTGGTTTTGGAGGGGTTTTTTGTGGGGTTTTTTTTGTTTTGCTTTGCTTTTTTTAAATTTGGCCCCTCCTTAAATCCTGGAGCAATTTTATTAATGGTACAATATCTGGCATGTGCCCATGCTGCCTCTCAACTGATTGAGTGAGATGTGCAGCATGAGCATATGCAAAGAGAATATGCACAATCCACTGGGGACACAGAGGTTTCCACAGCAATTTTGTACAAATCCATAACAAACGCTTTGTTAGGTTGGTTTATTCCTTCTCTTTCCTGCTGTGTAAAGTATTTGATATTCAAATTAAAATGGTTCTTGTTTAGGACAATTCAGTTATAGAATAAGGCTGGTAATTAGTGCCCATGGGACTGTTTACACTGTGCTTGGTGTAATCCACTTATGGAAAATTAATGAAAGGCGATTTCCTCCTCCATTGTAGCAGTTTTAATATGCACACTATGTTGTTTCCTTTTCCAGCTGAAGCTTCAGATGGTTATTTGGGGACAAAAGCTCCAGCAAAAGTACATGTTCCTTGGAGAGCTCCTTAGGGTTAGGGGTGGCTTTGGTGATGCAGGGGTTGTGTGTGAGCCCCACACCGCTGTGACTCGGAAACACCTCTGAACTGCAAGGTGTTCCTGCTCCTGGGGAGGACCATTAGGAGTAGTTTAGTACCTATTTATGTCCCTCCATGACACTTCCCAGTGGCAGCTGAGCTGACCTGGCAATTTGTCCAGCTGACAGACGCGAGGTGTCTGGCTGTCCTCTCCAGAGCACAACACCCTTCTGCACCTGAATATTCAGAGCAAGTGTCTCGTCCCTGCCCCAGCCCTGCAGAGCCAGCTTATGGAGGGGAGACTGCACATGGCCTGAGTCTGAATCTCAGTTGAGCTAACTGTAGGGTTTGTTTTTTTTTTTTCAGCTTCCTCAACTAAGGGCACAAGCCCTTTGGTGATATTGAAGAGAAGGTAGAGGGGGAAAGAGGGGACATTATGCACCTGTGCAGTCGTTGACACTCAGTATGCAGCATTTAGTGTGAAAGGATGCCAGTACCACTTCTTCTGTGCTAGTGAAGACATTATACTTGTCCTGCAGGTTGGTGAAGGGAGGAAACCTTTCAAATGCCTGAGTCAAGCATGGGCTAAGGCACTACTGTCACTATGCACAGATTTCCTATTTCCATTTTTGTCAGATGAGGGGGGAAAATAAAAGCCAGTACTGCTCCTTTCCTCAGGAATATTTTCTAGTCGTTCCACAGGGGGCTGACTGCAAGTGCAGGCTGTGTGTGAAAAAAGAAGGATTTTGGAAAGTAACTGTTCAATTTTACAGAAGGTTTTCATGCACAGTTTTGGGCTGTGGGAGCCCTGAGTCAATGCAGCCAAAACAAAGAGCTCCAGTTCCAGTGCAAATAGCAGCAGCAGGATTGGGAATACTAAGAGTAGAAGTAGCATTGTTTTGTTATTCACCGAGGCTACAGAAAAATTCACTGAGGAATTATCAAATGCAGAGAGCTGGAGGTCAAAGAGGAGAACAAAATCAAGATGATCCTAGAAAAATTACCAAGCTGCATTGCCTGAAAGAAAGTGAAATTAAATCATTGCCTCTTACCTCAGGAATAAAGCATCTGGGGTAACATATAGGAAATATGCTCAGTTTGACCTAGGCCTATTACCTAGATACCATCTCTTCCCTGTTTTACCCTAAATTCCCTTCCCTCCTTCAGGCAGTGGACAGACTACATTTTCTTTATCACTTTCAGAAATGCCTTTACTCCTTCTGTGCTCAGTCAGGCTTCCTATCTAGACGGTCACTCTTTCGAATCAAAAACACTGTAGCCCTCACTCTCTATGTCCTTAAAATCTGTTTAATTCTCCCTGACCAAGACACAATTACAAATACTGACATCTTTCTGAATCTCACTTTGCCTGTTCTCCTAGGAACTCCTTCAAGTGGGGACCCACCATTTCTCAACTCTCTGCTGCTTGACATCACCTTTGGAAATCCAAATATTTTTATCATACGTTTTTCCTTTTTTGTTCCTTACGTGTGGAGCACATCTCCAGACTGAGGCACCTGCTCTTTCAGCACATGTCAGGATCTTTCTCTTCCACTCTTCTGCTAAAAAGTGACTTGGGTAAGGTTAAGATTGACCAAAAGAGGTAGAAGCAGGGGATAGTCCTTTTTTGTCCCCCTTCATCTCCAAAATGCATTTGCATCCATTAATAAATAGCAGGGGGCAAACTGTCCCTATATATTGATGTGGAAAACTTGGGGACATGCATTATTGTACATGCATCTTTCTCTGTGTTGTCTACTCACATGGTAACACTTGTTTAGGAAATGTTTTTTGCCAGAGAGGGTCATTGTCAGCGTGGGCCACAGCTGCTGTGCTTTGTGCAAGTTCAGAGCTCAGCATACAGGCAGCAAATGCTTTGCTCAGCTGTTGTTTTGCCCAACTCAGCAACACCTCACACCTGTTCTACAAACCATGCAATAAACCTCACCTGCACGGTGCTGTGTCTTGACTATTAAAAACTTGATGTATTGCACAGAAGGTCCAACTCATAACAGTCTGTGTTGCACAGCTCATTTGGTATCGTTCTCAGGAGCATCTGTCTTACCTACTGGCAGCACGATCTTTGAAAACAAGCTTCATTTTGCATCTCTGTCCTTTGGAAGATGGTGAAGTTTTACAGCCTGCAGATAATGAGGATAAGTGAACTTGTGTCCAAAGGAATGGGATTGAAGTAATGAGCTTGAGAGATTAACAACTCTGGGGTCATTTGGGCATTCTCACTGCCATTATCAATGGAGATGGGTCAGATTCACTCAGCTGTGTTTCTGTGCAAGAGCTGAGCTTCCCTGTAACATAGCATTTTCCAAACACTGGGCCATCTACAAGATGCCCTCAGAGATGGGCTGGAGGAGAGACAAGGAACTTTTTGAAGGCTTTTATTCATTTTTTCAGCATTTGAAGGGAGTTGGGAAGAAAAGTTTTATGTTTTGGGAAAAATTACTTTTCCTTGACAGTCACTTAAGTGTCATTAAGAGGATAACTGTCTGTTATCTCCAGGTGATTGGCACATCCCACTCTGGATTGAAGGAGACTCTCTGTATTAATGTATCTCTTATCCTTTTGTCACTTTTGAAGTCCCCCTGGGCTTTAATTTTTGCTTTAGGCATGGTAAAATTTGTTATTATCCTTTGAAGGAAATGATGAAAGGGGCTTGCTTGAGAAGTGTCATGTTTCCTCAGGACTCCTAAGTTCAATGACCAAGGCCTCTAGTTGTCTGTTAACAAGCCCATCTTGGGTTTTTAATGTATTAAATTCTCTTTGTGGGTACTAGATATAAATGATAAATATTCATTAGCTGAGGAGATGTATTGCACTTCTTACTATGTAACAACCCAGTTGTGGAAGGTGGAGTGCAGTCTGTGGTCCACTGCATGACCTAGGCAATGTTTTGTAAATGAGGAAGTGCTTAAACAGGGTGTGAAGATCAAATCCATCCTAGGTGAAGTTGATGGAAGCCTTCCATTGAATATGGTAGCAGATGGACAGTAACTTGCTATATATTGGGTGTTATGATATGAATGTAAGGCCAGGAGCACAGAATGGTTTTGTTAAAATGGACTTGGTCAGCTGTGATTCTGCCAACTACTCAGATGAGTAGCTGTGGTGAAATAGTATTTTGCTCAAGGAGCTCTCCTAAAATTAATTGCAATCAGTATATGAGGAAGGTGAGGATATTTTTCGTTATGCAAGTAAAACAAAAGGAAGCAAAAAACTCCTCAGAGTAGTGAGCCTCTGGTCCCTGATTGTTATCTGCAAGTTATTGGGAATAAAAGAGAAAAAAAACCAAGAGTACCTGAAAATCACTCCACAGTCTTTAAAACTTATGACAGATACTTTCATTTAATTCATTCAGGAAATCAATATGTCTTACAGAATCATTCAACTGTGGTTGGCAATGAAATGATAAATATACATGAAAACAGAATTGGATTAATAATTTTTGACAGGTAATATAATGCAGCTGTTGCTGAATGATATTAACAAGAGAAGGCATGTTAAGTCCCAATGTCAGAGTAAGGCTAGGTGGTTTTAATGTCTGAATAAATTTCATGCTGTGACTGAAGACTTTCAATGGCAGATGGAGACTGACAGTATAAAGTTCCATTAAAAAGTCCTTTGCTTTGCTAATTCTTGACTCTTTTTACTGGTCAGTGGTCTGCTCATTGATCTTGGCTGACTGAAATAGAATTTCCCCTTTCTGTCTGCCTGAGCTAATAGATTCCATTTGCAATATGGTGTGTTGTGAAAAAGTGGGAAACTTCACCCTCCTGGGATCAGCATGCCAAAGAAAGCTGTTGTCATCTGGGCTGGGTAGCATCTCTCTTCTAGCTTGCATCTTTCCCAAATGAGACTGGGATCCTTAGATACGTTTTGGTCTTTTTTTTTTTTGTTCAAGGTTTAAAAAATTATTGTAAATGCATATGAAAGACAAAATGTCCTTTGTGAAGTACATCAGATTGGGTTTATTGCCATTCTCTTCCAGTTTTTCTGTTCCACTCTTCTGTAATTTTCTCTTTTGTGCTACCCACACAGTCCAGTTGTCTCTCAACTGTCACTTGTGTGGGGAATTTTTGCTCCCAGGTAATGTGAAGCAACCAGATTCCAGGTGGAATCTGCCTATGGATTCCACCTGTAAAAGCATATTACATGTGCCATTTCTTGCAAAGACACAGAGGCTGAAATAAACTCATGCTCTCACTCTTCATAGGATGCTGAGCTCAAGAAATATCTCTATATGACTTCCATTGGGTCATGATCTCTTTCTAGGCTTGCCTGTTTGCCCGTGTCTCCTATTGAGATATTTTGAGTTCTAGCAGCAACTTAATAATTGAATCCCTCCAGAAAAATTCAAGCCTCACCAATTGTTCAAAGGGACTAAACAACTTGGAGATCAGCTGCCATGTATTTCAAGACATTACTCTGTTATTTTAGTCATTACATCACTTATTTTCCCTAGCAAAAGCTTTTTGTCTGAAGGCTCCATATCTCGGCCAGCATCTGCTTCCCCCTGCAAGATGACAATATTAAGTGAGCAAATGGACAATATGTACAGAAACAAGGGGAAAATGCACTGACACAAAGTGGCCCCAAACCTGGTGTGATTTACCAGAGGTTCAACACCTCTGTTGCAGGAGGCCTGGAGGAACCAATGGACATTCTCATGTAGAAGGTCCTATCTACAACCCAGCAAAAAGATAGTGAAGAACCTCCTGTCTAAAACTGCCACCTCATGAGCATTTTTGTGTTAGTTATGGTTGTCTTCTAAAGGCTGAGAATTGCTGTAAGCCATGAAGTGACTCAGAAAAGGATTTGGCTCCATACTTAGCATAACAGCAAGAAATGGTTAACACAGGGAGAGACTGGAATTAACTGAATTGTTCAGCCATAGCTCATCTACTGCCCTGTCAAGAAACCATCAGGACTGCCATTTAGTACTCAGCCAGGACCTGGAAGAATATTTTAGTGAGACAGAGTAGATGAAAGTGGCAAGGAAAAGAATAGGTAGCACTGGAATTATATACCTCTTATTATAGCCTGTTTCAAAGATTATTTTAATTTAATTGATCAATTAAATAAAATTACATACTACCATGCTGCTGGCACAGACCTAGACGGGTGCTGGCAGCATTTGTAATGCCCATCATATCAGCCACAGATATCTTTAAAATTATTTATTTGATGGGGAAAATATTTTTAATTAGGGCATTCCTTGTTATCTTTACAGGATTATTTAAACAAGCAGTTGGAGTGCTGGCTTGATAATGTCCCAGTAAGAAATAGTCTGTTCAGCATAAAACATAGATCTTGAGATAGACACATTTTGACTAGCTTTACTGCTTCACATACCAGCTTTTACAGTAATTAGAAATAAAACCACATCAGGAGACTAACCTCCATACCCAGGTTTAATTTCCATCAGTTAGAAATTGATTTTTTTCTTCTATGTTTTATTGTTTATTCTCTCTTCTGGTCATATTTATTATTTCAAAACATATCAGCAATTTCAGCACAATTTGGTCATGGAAGGCTTGGAATAGCATAGTATTTAAAAGTAAAGAGGCTTTTTGTTCACTGTTCTCTCTAATCTGGACAGGTAGCTTGTTTTAATAAGTGAGCAGCCTCTTCCTTTCACTGCCTTCTACTGCTGAGTGGTCTTTCTTCTCTGGACTTGAAAGATATAGAACATTTTCTGATACTGCTCTTGTATAGAAATAGCATCTTTCAGTGTGATTTCAAAGCTTTTCTGCATAAAGCTTCAGTAGTCCTTCAGCAAGCATCATCACCATAAAAACTAGTTATATACAATTAAATGAAACATTTTCAGAAATTATTTTATTTTGCCTAGCAATATTTTGACTTTTATTTACAGGAAACAGCCCAAACTTTCTTTTTACTCAGCTTTTATTGTCACCTTCTTTGGCTTTAGTGTTTGTTTAATGCTAGCGTTTTGCAAGTGGACGTTTGACAAGAATGGAAAAGGTTTTGTTCAGCTTTCCCACAAGAAAGAAAAAAAACAACCCATTTGTCTAAGCCTAAATCTAACAGTTGTGCTGAAGCAGAGGAGTAAGGCACTTGCCTTAAGTAGCATAAAATGTGTGATAAGAACAGATAAACATGAATCTCTGTGTGATGTCAGCCAAAGCCTAGCCAGGCTTTGCTTCCTGAGAGAGCAGCTGTAAGAGCAGGTTATGTGCTAAGTGCTGGATGGCTGAAACACTTCTGCAAGGCTGAAGTCTTCCCTGACCTTTAACTGTACCTGCTGCTTTGGCATGTTCCCAGGAATACAGAAGATTAATATTTTTTGGTAACTATTATGAAGCATTCCGATCAGTAATGGGGTAGATATTCTACTCAGGAGCTCATTTGCTCTACTTCTGTGTTTCTAGTTGATAGTATAATGAGATGAGTTAGTAGCCAGGTGCTCAGGACAAATGATGTGCTGTGGTTGGATTCTCCCCTGCCATGTGCTTCGGGTGGTTGTTTACACCTGTGTGGAGGGAGTGCAAAACAGTGTAAAGGCTCCTGCCACTTGCACTTGTTATATACACAGTGCTGTGACTAGGGTAAGGAGAGAACTGCTGAAGCAGAGCAAGGTGAGTGCCTGCAGTTTCCAGCCTTGCTCTTTGTGTACTGCCAGTGCAGTATGCAGCCGTGGACCTTGGTTTGTAACACTCAGGAAACATGTGCAAATGTTATAACTCACTATCACAAGGCAGTCCAAACTCCATCCTAGGACACCAAAATCCCAAATTCCTGAGTCTGTTCTTTCTGATTCTGAGCATTTTTACATTAGGCTTGCACAGGGTAAAGGACTGCAAAAGACAGACATGGGCTAATTAATCAAGCAGTGAGCTGATGGTCTTGTTCCTTCAGCAGATTGAAAGATGAGATGTATGCACACTACTGCTTTCTTTAGGGCAAAAATGTAGATCTGTTCCTAGCCTGTGCAGTTTTCATTATTCTTCAGAGGGAATGAGATGGGTTGAGGACAAGAAACTGAGAATGAAGAAGTTCTTTCTAGTAGAGGTGTGTTGTTCTATGTTTGCTGAGTGGTTTTGTAAAATAGGGCAGGCATTTGCAAATAGCAAACCAAAATGGGGAAAAAACTAAATGGTATGTCTGGCTGTTCTACAAGTCCATAGCAGCTGCAGATATGATTTTGTATGAATCACGTGCTTTAATCACCTCTCACTTTTTAAATGCTAATGAATAGCCAGGCTGTGACCGAATCCTGCAGAACAGCCTGCAGTAAGGCTGCTGCACTCTTCTGTTGGTGTGTTACTGCTCAGTCTTATGCTTCCCTCAAGCAGAAATATAACCTGGAAGATGCAGAAGTTGACTCCACGTGAGCAGACTGTACCTAGCTAAGAGCTGCAGGATCAAACTGTGCAGTGGTGAGGCAGAAGCTGCATCTGAATCATGTTTCCTTCCTCAGACACCTTGGTTAGTGCCAGTCCTACATGGGGCACTGAGCAAAGGCTCAGCCCAGGTCACGATTAACCACGAGGCGAGTGTCCCTTTTCATTAGATTTGATGCTTGCTAAAGACTCCAGGCAAGGCATGAAATATGCTGGGACCCTGGAAAAAGAAAACACACAAAACCCCCTCATGTTCATCTTGAAAATGATATGAGGAGTATATCTGATTTATGAAAAATGTATAAATGTGACTTGGGAACAGCTTGTGCTTTCACACTAAATAAAAAGAGAAGACAGAAGAGGGAACTCGAATGTCTGTGAGCATACTCATGTATACAAATGACTGTCATAAATCTTTTTGCATGATTGGTTTGCTTTGAGGCATCTCTTTGGGGAGTTCTGCAGGGGAAAAAGCCCTACAGTTTGGGAAACTGGAAAAAAAAATTGCAAAAGAAAATGGATTTGCTGATATAATTATGTGATTCATGTAGGACATATTTGGTCTGCTAATCAGAATGGAAGGGAAAAGCCTAGACAGTGCTTTCAATTTAAGGGAATTGAATTAAAAGTCTAAACATCCTGGGTGAGACTGCTGCAGCTCTCAGGAGGGAACCCTGGCTCTGGAGGGAGTCAGAGACAGAACCCTGCAAACCCTGCTGTGTCCCATCAACGAGGAAAGAAAATGCTTTAATCTTGCAAGATGGGCTGGGGAGAAAACAAATGCCTCAGCTCATACAAATTTGACTTGACATTGGTGCTTATTCACATCATCTGCAAATTTAGTCCACAGCATCCTCAGTCTGGGTTTAAAGTGACTCGTGATTGTGGGCTAGCTCCCATCAGCCTGGTGCTCAGAGTAAGATGCAGAGCTCTCCAGAAAAGCAAGATGAACCCTGGAGAGCTCATCTCCCACGAGGATTAGTGCTGTTATGACCAGACCTGATCTGTACCCAAGTTAACTCTCCTCTGGGACTGTGCAACAGCCCTGCCCTGCTGATTTCCTCAAAGCAAGGTTCCCCTTTAGATCTTCAGGTTGGATAGTGGTAGATTCTTAGTTATCCTTTTGATGTGTAAAAGAGGAGCAAGTGAATGACATTAGAAATCAGTGGAAAGGCAATGGAAAAGAAACAGCTAAACTTGAAACGTCCTTAGTGATGTGCTTTCCCAGGAAAGCTCTGTCCTCTACAGGGGAGGGAAGTCTTGCTCACCAGACTCAGGCTAAGGAATTGTGACTGACAGTTCTGTCACTTGTTCCTGCCTTTGGGATTGTGTGGTCCTGATGTTGGTCTGAGCTGTACCTCCCACTGTCACTTGCAAGTAATCTTGCTGGGGCCCAGGGCATACCTGAAAGGTATTTCTGTACTTCATAGTTTGCAGAGGAATTCCTGTTAATTAGCTAGGCTTTTGCAGCATGCTTTCGGAATATTTCAATTATATATAAATAATATTAATAGTTATAAATAGTATTAATAGTTGAATAACTATAAAAGCTACAATAAAGTATCTCCAAAAATTATATTTGGATAGTAAGGAAGCATTTACTTGGATGGTATCGAGGACTTTTTGCAAACCATGGTCAGTGTGAGTTCATTTTCTGAGCAAGGGTATGCACATATGATAGAACAGCTCAGAGCAACACTCATGATGGTGCTCTTGTGCCTGTCCTGAAATGACCATAAGTGGTGCCAGAGAGTCCAATCAAGCTGATCTCTCCTGCTCTTTCTAACATCATCCATCTGGCTCCCTAGCCATTGGGTTGTGCATGACCAGCTGGCTGGCTATCTGCTAGCTAGCTTCCAGATGCTTAAGCCTCCCTTGGACATCAGGTGCCTTCAGGCCTTGAAGAGCTGCTCAGATTTCCTTGAAGGTATAACTCCAGAGAAACTCTTTCCATCATATTTGGTGAAAAGAGCAGTAACTACACGGAAAGGTCATCACCTTTTCTTTCTGTCATGGAACTGTGGTGCAAAAAGGAAGAAAAGCAAAGATTATAGTAAAGGTGCTGTTAGTATGGGGGAGCAAAGTCCTCAGCTGCTATACATTTTTTTTTAAGGAGCTAAGCTTGCCTTGCTTATACTGAAAGCAAAATAATTGTCTTTGATAGAAATTTGTTCCATTCAGTTGAAAGCCTCTGAATTTTGAAAGTCACTAGAGGCTCCCTTTTGCCTTCTTTCCCAGAGTTTTTGAAGAAGCCAAAGAGATTCATGCAAAAAAGGGAACCACTGAAATCTGTTCTGTGATCTTCTCATCCTGTGCTCAGTTCTTCCATTCAAAGCTTTTGTTTAATCAGAAAACTCCCAGCAGAGCCAAGCCTTGTCTGACATCCATGAGCATGGGTGAACAGGGGCTGCCTTGGCTCGTCTACCAAGACATTTGCCTGAGACTTTCAATTCTCTTGTAAGCCCCAACCAGAGCTGTAGGAAGACTGTCTCCTCTTCACCTCCCTGGCAAAGGGAGCACAGCCCCAGTCTGAAGGACTTGACTAAGGTAGATGTGGGCTACCTGTAACCAGCAGTTTCCTCTGGGGAGCAATATTTTGGCCAAGAGGCTTGTGCTAAGGGGAAGTACCATCTCCCAGTGCTTTATAGAACAGAGTAACAGGGGGAGGATGGGATGTATCTTACTGTAAAAGCCATTCTGTAGCTTTTGAAATAATCTTTGATAACCCAGAGAAAGGTACAGCTGGGCCTTTCATTGAACAGCAGTGAGGATGGTAAAATCTGCTTACCCCTACTTATGCAGGCTTTTCTTTTACATTAATAGCCATCCCTCTCCCTGGCTGGGCTGCCAGGGACTCACTTTATTTGTGTGCTCAGCAGACTAGCAGGATGGAAACTGTGCCACAAGCAGTTCTTGCTGCTGTCATCCAATTTTCCATGGGGTGTGTAACATTAGTAACTGGATGCAGCAGGGTTTGGTGGGTTATTTCCCTGTGCTGGTAATCTGTCTCATCTGCCTTTTTCTGAGGCTTCTCTGCATTTTTATTGGAAGCCAGCTTTGCTGAAATTTTCCAGGCACAGGTTAACAGGATAGATTAGTATTTTATTACTATGATTATCTTAGTGTTCTTTGTGTGATGCTGACCATGAGTTGGCAGTGCTGCACAAAACACAAAGGAGATACAAGCCCGGCTCATAAGAACAATCTTTAGATGATAACCAATCTGATGCTGCAGGCACCTGGGAGGCAGCCTGCTTGTTCCCATTCCCCTTCACAGGCTGTTATCAGGAGCATGGATGTTTGAACTAGCTTTCTATACCAAAATACCTTGTGTGTGGCTCTTCAAAGGTAGTTGCAGCATAATTAGGAAGGGAATTTGAAAGGTTTCAGCAGGCATTTTATAAAGCTCCTGAGTTATTAAGGAGTGAGCACTAAAAAATTCAGTGACTTTTGTGTTCTTGAGACCAAAGCATGCTTCTGAAATCCCACTTACTTCTGCTTGGGGCCTGATCAGTTCTTGCTGCTGTCATCCAGTTTTCCATGGGGTGTGTAACATCAGTTACTGGATGCACCGGGATTTAGTGGGTTCTTCTAGTGGGCAGGGATGGAAAACATTGCAGACTCGATGCATCTTCAGCCTTAGGCTGTGTGTGTGAGCATGTGACTACATGAGAAGTCACATGAAAGAGCCATCATGGGTCACAGCTCTTGGCCCAGTTGGGAGCCTAAAGATGTTACACCTCCATTTTACACCTTGAGTACTATTTATTTAATTTGTGTTTTCTAAAAGGTGACCTAAAGTTGATTTTCCTTGTCTATATACATTAAATACCATGGCCTACAGCTTCCACTTCTGGAGTTTCTCTCACCTCTTCCTAATATTACTAGCCAAGGGAAGAGCTCCATGGCAGATATTAGTTTCCCAGCAGTTTGAAGCGCTAACTTAAAAATCTTAACTATGAAGTTAAAAGCCTAGTTGTATCAGGCCTGACTACACTTTGGTTTCTTAGCATAATGTCATAAACTAAATTTTATCTAGTGAGTTATGAGACATTACTGCCTCATTAAGGATGGACTCTTTACCCCACTAAAGCCCATAACAGCATTTATATTGTTTCTCAGTTTATAAATCTCCCTGTGATGATATTGCTGGCTCTGATGTAGGATAGAGACTGCTCCAAACACTAGCTGGATGTCTGAAACTTTCCTTTCCTGACCCTGCTGCCCTCTGCTCGTCCCAGAGGGGAGTCAAAGAAGCCAACTAGAAAATAATTTTTTATTTTTTTTAGTTACCATTATTTGAAAAACATCCAATCTTTATTAGCATGCTGAGTTGATTGACCATTTCCATCTCAAGCAATGATTTTCAGGCCTCTTTAGAGCTAGAATGTGAGTCTGGAAACCTACCATACGCAGATCCATTGGACCTATTTCCCATTGGATTTACTTCCATCTGTGCAAAAAAGTTCAGAATCCACCCAGAAAAAATAGCAGAGTTTTCCACAGGTTTAAATGACTGCAGAGTGCCAGGGTGAAGAGAATGTGGCCCCATATTTCTCTGTGGAAGACAAGTAGTTCACAAAATAGCAATGTGATGTGGTTCATGTTTTTGCTTTGCTAAGCCCAGGGGCCTTGTCATGTTGATTTGGGAGATTGATACTTT
Source organism: Hemiprocne comata (assembly GCA_020745705.1). NCBI lineage: Eukaryota > Metazoa > Chordata > Aves > Apodiformes > Apodidae > Hemiprocne > Hemiprocne comata. The sequence continues at coordinate 6,639,350 of CM036602.1, read as the reverse complement.
CTTTACATTTCTCTACCTCCGGGAATATTGTGAGTTTGGATGAAAAAACCTGCCAGAGAAAGGACTACACTATGCAACAGATAATAAGAGATAATCCTGTGGCTGTTGATCGCAGATGTATTCAGAGTGTTTGATTATGTTTTTATTAGGTAAAATAATGGTTACTTTGCTCTAGTCAGAGAGATCTGTCTTCTCACTCAACCTCCAGCCTCCCAGTCATGGTCTTTTCCTCCTGTTTTTTCTTCTTTTTTTTTTCTTCTTCTCTCTTCTCTTTTAAGTGCAATCAACAACAGACCAGGTCTATGGCAGTTTGATGTTTATAAAGTGGTCCAATCATAGCTTCACTTCTGGGCAGGAGTAAATAAATTCATCAAGCAATTGATGCTTTTGTACTGCTGTTATGATAAATGTTGCCATCAATTACACCAGGATGCTCAGCCTGCAAGGAGCAGATCTAACCCAACATTGCTGCCTGATAGGAATGACAACAAGGCAGTGTGTGGCCTCTCTTTGTGCTTTGTATTCATAAACACAGCTCTCCAATTATACTAATTTGTTTGTTTGGATTAGGCAATAGATTAAGAAATGTTTTTAGTTAACACTGGAGCATAACACTCATTAATATTTTGGCAAACACGGCATAATTCTCTGCGTCGGGCTGGAGTCAGCAGCACAGTCAGGAGCGTAGTGTTCCTGACTTTGAAGCTGCACCAGCTCTGTCCCTCAGAGTGTGCTGAGCCACACGTCTGCTCCCTGCAGCACAGAGATCCACATGTCACCTCCTGAGTGCAGGACAAGGATGGTGTATGTAGCATTTGAGAATCACTTGCTTCCCCAGCTGGGGATTCCTCTGGAAAAAATGCTACCGATCCTAATATTGAAGGTGTTTGTTCATTGCAGTCTTTTGAGGAGGTTGTAGGTGGTAGTTTTAAGATTTTCTGTTGTTTCAGCTCAGGACTGGCAATAATAAGGTAGCAAGTGACTTTTGTTTGATTTCTACATTGGACTCAGTGCCCACACTCTTTTTTTTCCTGTATGGTGTTTATCACAGTCCTTGAGTGATGTAATTACAAAACAAAAGATTGGTTAGAGAAGAGAAAACCAAACTAGCAGGTAGCATGCTGTAAAACCTAAAGCATATTTAACATTATTTAAGACATCTGTTCTTTGATCACAAACTGTGAAGAAGAAGCATTGCATGAATTGAAGGAAATTAATTAATTCAACAGAGAGAGTTCAATTTCCTCCTTTGAAATTAATAAACAGCTAGCAGCTTTTCAGAATTGGAGATTGTCACTAAAATACCTAGAAATGAGTGCACCTTGCAGCCTAAAGTAGAAATAAACATACATCTGCTTCTTTTGGTCCAGAGTTCACACGATAGCACTGGACACCTGGAATTTTAAAATTTTTCAAGCAGGAATGGACCCCATAGAAATGGTCGAGGTAGAATTCATCCAGTGTTTATTTGTACTCTGGATTTTTAGTTTACTTGCATGCAGCAATTAAAGCCAGGGCAGAGTTCTGTCTGTGGTGTGCCATCACAAGAGTTCTGTTTGCCTTGTCCCACTTACCTCATTCATTGCTGTTCAGATGCTGTGGTGGAGTCTCTTTGTTAGGTGGCAATAAAGAGGAGCCATGTCCAATCCTTGTTTAGCAGATATTACTGACATAAATTCCAGACTTGTCTGCAGATAGGATTTGTGTCAAGAAAGAGGTAATTCTTAGCACAGGATCAAAAATCAACCTTCCCTTTCTGTCTGCATCACTACCTCTGAGGGGAGACTGAACCCAAGTGGCAAGCTCGTCTGTATAAACAGCTGTTGTTGTTTGTGTTATTCTTGGGGGGGAAAAAAGAAAAAGGGAACAAAAATACTGCATATTGATAAGTTACACTAGTAGGTGTGAAGTCAGGGCTAGATGCAGCAGTGCAGCTGTGTCAGGACAGCACTGGATAGGGCCAGAAATCCCTGTGTGCCTGAGACTGGCACAGATGGTGGGAGTTCATGCGGCTGGTTCCCACTTTTCTGATCCAGCCAGAATCAGTGGTGACTTGAAGAAAGCTCTATGAGAAAATGAGTGCAAGTTTTCAAGCTGAGGGTGTGATCCTCTGCATTTCACATATCACACATTCAGCGATTTACTGGAATTGGTGCAGGTCTGGTTCATTATGGTGCAGCATGGGTCGTAGCCACTGAAGTGTAAACTGAAAAAGCACAATATTCAACATCCTTATTAAACACAGAGCATGGTCTGCAATCTGAAAGAAGGAAGGCTGGATCCTGTGATCAACTCAGCAGAGAACAATTGTGCAAGGGTTTATAAATGACATTTACAAATGATCAGAGGAATGCTGTGCTAATAGCATCCAGACGAAAAACTCACTGGAAGATAAGAAATGGGTTTCAGTCCTCGTGGCAGTTCATTGTCTGCAGGAAAAGGATTTTCTTTTTAGCATTTCTTCCAAGTATTCATCTGCCTTCTTATTGAGACCTCAGGCTTTATTGTAGTGGAGTTTTGAGTTCCAAAGGAGGTGCTTTTTGTGTTTACAAGTCAAAGGCTGGCTGTGGGCATCATTTGCTCTCTTGTCCTGCTGATTCCTTATTTATCTGCCATAACACACATAATGAATGCAATTATGTCAGGATAAAGCAAGTGTCTGATTTACAGGCTCTGCTGAAGAAGCAGTACAAGTCTTGTTGTGCTGCCCCAGGCTGAAAGTTTGTCCTCTGCATGGTGTAGGCACACTGCTTTCCCTAGGTGGGACTGATGGGCAGCAAGCAAGGGAAAGTCTTGACTGATTTTTCAGATTAGAAAAGTAAGTCCACCCTATACATTCATGGTCTTCCATATGAATGGAAAGTACTGGGATTTTTTAACTAACGCCAATACGGAAAAGGATTTTCTGATTCCTGGCAATCCCAGATGTTGCAATGATGGATTTTGGGGTTTAGAAATGAAACAGGAACTATAAGGATTTCGCATCCTTTGTACTTTCCACCTTCTTCAAACATGATCAAGGGAAATGCTTTCTTAAGCATTGAATGTTAGAATTAAGTTCAAAATTGCTTTGTCTATTAATAGAAAAGTAAGTTGTACTATCTCTAAAAGTGCTGAGCTACCTTTTAAATTATTTTATTTTTTTTTAATTGAAAAGGCATTGCACTGCCCCATCACCTGGGCTTCTATTATGTTTACCTGCTTTGGGGGACAAAGATTGTATTCACGAGTCATTTGCACCTAACACCCCACTTCTTACTCTGTGCAATGTTTGCAGAATGCTGTGAACTAACCAGTCTGCTACTGATCTACTTGTAACTAGCCACAAGGGTGACATACGAAAGAAAAAGAAGGAATTTCATCTGATTATCAAGACAATGCCTTTTTCTTGGGTGAATTGTCTGTGGAGCCACTGAGCAACAACTCTCACTGGTGCTCCAGCAAGTTGCCTTGCCATGAACCTACAGAGAGATGTTGCTTCCCAGACTGGTGCTTCAAATGACCCCATCCCACACCCCTTTTATCATTTTTTTTTTTATCCTCCAGAACTAACTTCTTCAGAAACCCTCAAAATACTGCTGAATACCAATGCTATTCAACTGGAGAGGAAAACCTTGCTGTAAATACAAGCATAAATAACAGAGGCACAGTGTACCTTGCAGGAGGACTCTGTGAAGCTTTCTTGGCTGAGACACCAGGGAATATCAGATTGCATTTCTAGGGAAGCTATTTTAAGTTATTCTGGAAGAAGTGAGTGTGATTTGGTACTTACTTTCCCATCTTGCATGACTTCTTGTAAACAGGCACATCTTAAATACAGATAATTGGGTGAAAAGGGAAGAAAATCGTGTGTCTCTATATACAAGTAATTGCTGTCACATCTAGGTGCTTCTGAGACAGGTAACAAGCTGAGTTCTTAAATTGCTATGCAGCTGTGGTTTGCACTTGCTCTGAAGAGTAGTGTTTTACATTTCCCTTCCATAACTTTCAGGAGCAAAACAAAGTAGGCTGCCTAGCTGAGTCTTTGGGCTTGACCTCTGCATTTGGATGGGCTGATTTGCCCCAGCCTCACCTGTGGTTGTGGGTATATTTGAGGTGTATTTTTCTTTTCAATGTGTAATGTAGCTTGAAGTTTATTGTCCAGTGAATGATGGCAGTACCATCAGCCAAGCAGATTTATTCTTCACCCAGCTATGTGCTCTGGCCGTTGTTGGCAGTGCATTTAGGCAGCTTCAGAGGGAGGAACCAAACAAAGGAAACAAGCCTGTAAATGCAGGGAAACAAGGTACCATACTGTGGCTGGTTGTGAGCTGTTCTGCACAGGGAACCAGGCAGGTAAGTAAAAAGCTGTTTCGAATTTCAGACTGATTATAAAAGACAAGTTATCAGGCAGCATAAAGAAGGAACTGCTGTACATTTCATAACACAGATACCCTTTGTTAGACTACAGACAAAAGTAGGCTTTGACTTGAGACTACAGGAGAATACAAGATGAGAGTCTATAAAGATGGAATATATTGATCTTCCCTTTATCTTTTCAAAGCATTACTCTTTTTGTCAAGGGTTCCTATTTTTGTATATCATGATGTCCATGTCTTCTAATACTCTGTGCATTTCAGTGCACCTTTTTTAGGGAAATATTACAGTAATGTTTTCTGTAATTACATTTTTTAACTAAATATTTTTGAGTCATGAAACGTATTTGCAAACAAAAACTTACCTCCAAAATGAGATAGTAAAAAATGGGTCAGTTCCTTGACTGGCATGAAAGCACACAGTTTCATGTTCCTCACTGAAGGATATATTGATTTATATGAAATAAGTGTCTTTTTCTCTAAACCCCAAATCAGAGTGGGTTATTTTGAAGTATGCTGTCTCCTATAAACTCTAGAAAGGGAAAACTTTAGTAAGGAGACTGGAGATGTTTCTTTGTTGACTAAATCAAAACACTGGTCAAGAGAAATACTCAGATTCAAAATTAATTCTTTAAGCTTTTTCACTGAAATAAAACAAAAACAAAAAAAAAAAAAAAAAAAAAGGAAAGTTTTTAGGGTCAGGACTGGGTCCACTTTGTATCAGGGTGTCATTCAGAAATGCATAACTTAAAATAATGGAAAGATCTGAAAAATTTGAAATAAAATAACAATTTTAAAGTTTATTTGAAAAATTTCCTACTCACAATTGCAATAGACACTTGGGGCCCATTTTTTGTGCCTAAATTCTGTTCTTTTAATGCATGAAATAATCTCCCAGGTTAGCGAGGCCCCTTGTCCCCTTGTGTCCTGAGCTCAAAGTGCTGCTGAGTCATTGCCATGTTCTGACAAGATATGAATGCACCACTGGTGAACTTCCAGGAAATAAGGGCAGACTGTTGCTTTCTAATAAAATACAGTGGTATAATACAATAAAAACCACACAACCATTATTCAAGGTGCAAACCTTAAGAAAACTCCCAGTTTGTTTTCAGTGAGGAAACAATTGAATCTGTCCTACATCAGGTTCTTAATCCACAGTTGCGATAAATCAAAGAAAAGAATTAAGTTTCAATTGACTTTCCTGACTTCAAGTATCAAAGAAAAATCACTTGAAAGATTGAGGGAATTCTGCAATCTAAAATTCAAATTCATTGCACTCAGTAACCACACCAGACTGCTTTGGGGGGGGCTGTAGGTCCCCAGCACACCGAGAGCCAATTTGCAGAGGCAGGTAGCCCAGCTGGGAGATGACAGCAGTGTTAGCTGGGGTAGCCTGAACAGAAATGAGAAAAACAAACAAAGAACAAAGGACTTGAGAGTACACAAATGTTGAATGATTCCATGTTCTTTACAAGTTTTGCTTCCCAAAATGAGAAGTTACTAGGATTAAAAATATTCAGAGTGTCACAGATGTGACAATGGGCCACATTTATTAATCTGAAGGCTAAGGGAATTTACTAGAAATTCAAGATCATAATTTTGGAAAGCTTTTTTTTTCCCCTGTTTCTTCTTTTCTGATTTTAACCATTTCTTTCAACTTGGTACAGAAAGTTTACCTTTCTTTTCTAATCATAAAAGTTGCTTCATGAAAGCAAGAATAAATGGGCTGTCACAAGCATTTGTCTGAAAATTTTTCACAAGTTTTAAGGGAACCTAATAAATAACTATGTATTTCTTCTCTTCAACAAGGAAGAGTTGGGACTTTGCAACTTTAAAACCCTTCTTATTTCAAAGAGCAACAGAGAATTCAATTTACTCTATTTTTCACTTTGATGGAAAATGATAATTTTGCCCTTAAATCTGGCAAATCTGAGATCAGTATTTTTTAAGGTCTTTGTGGTTTTTCACAGCCAGTTCTCCTGTTTGGTTTTTGGAATGTCAGTGCTGGTTTAAATGAACAGGTATTTCTGTTGTGTGCCAATTCCATTTCCAACTTGTGCTATCAGAGGAACACAAAGAGAAAAATTTCTATTCCGTCTTGCCTCCAGCATGATCCTTCTTTCAACTTTTCTATAAATCTGTGTGAAAGTGATACAGATTCATTTCACTGTTCTTGCTTGAAAGGCTGGACCACCTTTTCATTCTGGTGTGATGATACAGAAAGTTGTGTTCAGAGATTGTCATTCTCCCCCTGAAGTCAGCAGAGGAGTGCTTGGGGCTGTACCCTGAGCTGTTGGAAACTGGCAGAGGATCAGACCATGGTGGGAAAACAAATGCTAGAGGCATTTTTTAAAAGACATGAACCTTGGGAATTATTTGTGAATATCAATATTAATATTAAATTAAGTAAAAATGAAAAAGAGAAGAAATTAGTGTGAAAGAGCGAAAGAACTGCAAGAAGCAAACAAAACACTACTTTTTAATTGGGTTGTGTGTTTTCTAATTCCCTTTTCTAATCCAGTATGAGCAGCTAGCTTGTGATAGTATATTCTCAAAAGAATAAGTTATTTTCCTCTAACATACCAAATTGTGTCCATCATGGCAGTGTTTAGTGTCTTGTTGGCTATCAGATATAGATTTTAATCCCTTAAAGGGGTCTTGTCTTCCATCTTCTCTGCATCCCCAAACCCCCAGATTCCTATTAAGGATTCATAGAATCATTTAGGTTGGGAAAGACCTTTAAGACAATTGGTCCAACTGTAAAACTGAATTATCTATTGCAGGTTTAAATATGATTTAGAGGAGTGATAGAAAGGCATTCAGATACATCTCTAGCCATTTTAACCCACTGTCAGATTTGCTACCATTTACCACAACTTGGAGAGAGACATTTTTCAGAGGACAAAAAGTGGATAAAAGGTTTACTCTTGCCAGTTGTAACTTGCTGCATGTTCTTAAGGCTTTCTTATCCTAGAACTGTGGGAATCCTTTCTCTGGTAAGAAGATTTCCCGAGGTGAAGCCCTGCTTTTGGTGTTATTCAATAGCATTGCTAGATCTCAGACTGGGATTTAATGCCAATATTGCACTACATCCCAGTCATGCTTCTGATGGTGCATGTTTCTCTAGTGGGTTAAGCTGCACTGGCAGCAGCAGATGACATATTAACTTCTGCTTATTCTTCTGATGTGAAAGTGATGTTCCAAAAGATGCACAGCAGTAGGGATTTATAGTAGTAGTTAAGGCTCTTTGCAGTTTTTTGGGGGTTTTGTTTTGTTTTGTGAATGCTGGAATCAACCAAGATTAAGTCTCTCAAACAATTTGCCTGTGATAAGTGAGTAAATGAGATACTTTCTTGTAAAAATCACAAAGGTAACAGGAAAATAAATATTTAGGGGAAAACCCACAACAACCCAAATCTTATTTCTGAGGCCTTACAGTAATAAAATAAAATCCACAGACAATGGCACAAGTCAAATGTCATCCAGTGTGTTTTTTATTTTCTCTGCATGCCTGTCTTAGCTTAAGCAAATATGTGGAACTATTGTGGATCACATCTGTAGAATCTGACTTTCATCTTCAGCAGCCAGAGGTTATGCACGTAGCCCTGGATTTCTGAATCGACAACTCATTACACAACAGTTCACTTGTGCCCACAGAAGTGTGAGTCTGTTACTGCTCCAAGTTAAGCAGTTTTATCCTGCCATAATCCCTTGAAGTCCATGGTTCAGTTACTCACATCAGCCCAGGAAACCCTCATGTGGACATGCTCTGCACAGGTGCTCTCCTGTCAGCTGCATGTAAAGAACAATTTTTCTTTCTGGTTGCCCTCTGTGCTGCAAGTCCAGACAATTGTGCAATTGAGGAACAAAGTGATGGCTTAGAACTTTTGTGCATGCCACAGAAATGGTACTTTACTTGAGATGAAGTTGAGGTATGTTTATCTTAGTATTGTCCTTGTAGTTGTCTGCAGCATGCTTTGGGAAGTTAGGTGGGTGTAAAAGAGCATACATTCCCTGATTCTGATACAGGTTTTCCTTTAAAATGAAGGTTTTACCTGGCAAAGGTCAGGCTCAGTACTGCTTGTTCAGTTTTCATGTCTGAATTTGCACTGATGCTATGCACAATTAGTGGTAATTACATGAATCTACATTTTCAAGGCAGAGGATTTCATCAGCACTAAGTCTGGTCTTTATATCCAGCTCTTCCAATTCCTTTAGTATTATAGGGTTACGTGGCAAACTTCACTTATCTAATTTTAGACTAGGCTATTTTAAGATGTATTCACTTATGTCATACATAAAGTGGATGTTATAAAGATGTGCTATTCTTAGCACTGCTGCTCATTATTTGTCTTGTCTGTGTATTATGTGTCAGATGGAAGCATCTCACTGTCTCAGTCAAGATCAGGGTCCTGTTGTAGCAAAATGCTCCATTCAAGCATGGACAACAAAAAATTTGGGAGAGTGCCACGAGGGAAAATGTTGTGTGTTTTTTTGTAAATACAGGCTGAGGGATTCATCAATAGAATGAATTTGATAGTAATCAATAGTTGCATCTGTGACAGGTGGTAAAACCTTTTTTGTGACTATCACTTCTGGCTCTACTACCATATTAATTTGTAGGTTATATCTTCAAGCCTATTTTTGCTCTCTGTTCCAAAACCGACTTGTGCATCCATGTAATTGAAACAATACCTTTGCAAAAGGTATGCCCATTCCAGAGGCTTCCTAAATAATATTTTGTCAAACCAAACCTGCAGAACATCTGTCTGCACAGGCAATTAACTTAACTTATCTCCATTTAACCAGGTAACAATGACATAATGGCTGGATTGGGCTCTGAATCTTTAAGTAAATGTATTATTTGTGGGTCTATTTTTATAGTGCCATGAATGTTATCACCTCTAGACATATATTATTCTTCCTATGCTATTCTATCTTTTTTTGCTCACATGGGAAAGCATCCCATGCCAAATCCTCTGAGGCCCTTTTTTGTATAATGCAGGAGTTCCCTCTCTGTGTCATTACCACAAAAAAAAAGAAGACCTAGGAGAAAACCAGCCTCAATTATTTTAGCTACAGACACATCAGATGAATTTATGATTTTTATTAACTAACTTTTATTTTGTATTTTCTGTCTCCCCTAGGTGCTATTGATAAGTCCATTAGATTCCTCTGCATTAACCTGCCTGCCTCTCATTTCCTTTTGCCCTCATCCAATCGATGTTACGGTTTCCTTTTTCCCGTGTTGAAGAAGTTGCAGTATTTCATGTGACAAACAATTACTGTTTCAAGAGAATTCCCCTAACCTTTTTGTCACCAGTTGAATAACCTCAGTCTATCACCTGAGCTCTCCTTTAGTATTTACTCTAGCAGGGAACCATACTAATTGTGTTGAACAAAGCATGCTAACAAGAGCTTGCTCAGTGCAAGATTGTCTCTGTTAAATAGCAATGGAAACCCCTGTGTTTTCCATGCTAACCTTGGTAGAGGCACAACATCCCAGGGGCCTGAGTGCCCGAGGGATGGAAGGGAATAACCAGCACCAACAAAAGCTTGGCTCGGTGCTGAGCAGCCTATTCACTGCTTGTTGCTGATCTTTGGTTTATGTAAATCAAAAGCAGCTCAATAGACATTTTAAAGGATTTAATGTCAGGTAATTTCTGTGAGCTGATACAATTGGACGCATGTTGGGTACAATGTATAATAATAGCATAAAGAAAGCTAGAGACCTGATCCTTTCCATTTTGTATTTCCTTTATAAAGGTGGAATATGACCTGGCCTTTATGGCTGGTCTTAATGTCTGTACTTGGGAAAATCAAGCCAACGACATAAAATATTTCCCTGTATTTAGTACCAAATGCAGTTAGGGTTCTGTATCTGCAATTACATATCGTGGTGTCATGGCTCAAAGGCACGTGCAGTCTGAAATGCTTGTGAACTTGGCCAGAGACTTTGCAGTTTTGCTGTAGAGGGGTTTGGTGAGAAATGCTTTTCCTTCAAAATAAGTAAATATATAAATAAATGAAGGTCTTCAACTTCATAGCCCAGAGCCAGGAGGGGAAAATGCTTAATCTATCTGCTTACCACAGAATTAATGAATAAAAGAGAATGTCTTCCCAGCATCTACAGCTAAGTGGGTTATGTATGTCTGTCCATGTCATAAGTACGTGTTTCTGTCTACTTGCAGCTCCCCTCACTGTGTTGCTTTTTTGGTACCTTGTAGCAAATCTGGGGTTTTTTCAGTGTTTTTCTTGGTTTGGACTTTTATTTCTTTCAAGATGCAGATGGTCTCCAAATCAATAGGGAACTAAGATTAATAAAAGAAAATTCTGCCACTTCCCTTATGGCAAGCTGTCCCTAATTTTCAGATGGAAAAATTGAGAACTGGAGAAGCTGTGTGGTCTGGAACAAGAAATAGCATAACATTTCTTGAAGCATTTGCATAGTCCAATATAGTTTTAAGTGTTCTTTTCCTACCAACTGGCTCATCCTCAAGTGCATTAAAAAAAAAAAAAAAGGCTTCCAAAACTGTAAATGGGACTTTGTCCTTTACTAGGAAGATTTGGAAATTTGACTCAACTAGATGAGTTCGGTTTTGCCATCCTACTTCCATCTGTTACAACTTCTCACTGGCATAGCTTCTAGGATGGAATTTTACCATACATCAGCTTTTATCTTCTTATTTTTTTAAGATTATATTTTTTAAAAATACATTGAAAGTAATGCTAGGAATGGTTTGGATTATATTTAAATATTCTGAACATCTCTGTTAAGAGCAGATACAGACTGTACTAAATATCCTCTCTTACTCTCACGTGGACTGTCCCTGTGAAAAACATCACCCACCAGAGGCAGCAGTGATTCTTCAAATTTGGCCATTGACAAGCTCCTGTATAGCTAGTCTTTGCAAAAAAAGTCAATGTCAACTTTGTTTGCCAAAACATGTTTTCTTCTTCCAAGCTGCCAGTTGTCATTTCAAAATAAATGGAATATAAAAATCTCATTATTTTTATTGTTTAAAGCCAGCACTGGGTGCAGCTCTGGGGGTCAGAAGATAACAATACTAATTTACCCCTGTGCTGCTGCACTTAGAATATTTAATCTCTTATGACTTTGACATGATGACTGTCTGCGTTTCTTAATTTTGTTGTGAAGATTTTGCTGGAGGGCCATGCATCTCTTAATAATGTGCATCAAGACAGAGACAAGTAAGTAATGAATGTTGTATGAGGCTCTTTTCCTATAAGTGGATCAGGCTGGGCAAATACCTGCACAAGTCCACAAGGCTGTACCTCATGGCAGAATTGGGACTGTGACAATAATGGCCAAATGTACCCTACTGAACTCAGTGCAATTCTAGTAGCAAAATATTTTTAACTATTTGAAGCCAGAGATAAAGTTCAGCTTTTTCATAGGCTTTTGGCAGGATTGGTCAGGGAGCAACATCCTTCCAGCTGTACTTGCTTCTTTGTTAGGGTCTGCTGGCTATTTCAGTGCCCATGGAGTACTGTTAAGTTCAACATCTCTCTGAGAAAGCCCAATTATTTCTGTAAGTCCTTTCAGTAAACAGACTTCTACCTAAAAGCACAACTATATTTAGAAGCATGCCTTAATGTAAAACTTGATCTGAATAGTATTTTCTGTCCAAGATAATTTTGATTAAATACTAGTAATAGAGTTGACTGCAAATTCTGTTGCCATAAAGTTGGCTGTTTAAGTGTAAAGGTGGAAATGAGACAAATGGATTCCAGGGAGGAACTTAGGGTCGTAGTCCATAGATGTCAGCTGCCAGATTGAGTCAAAGATTGATTTGTTCCTGGGATGAGGAACATCATTCATGAAGCATTTTTTTTAAAACTGTACTATCAACAAGCAGTCTCTGGCTATACAGAGTGTGAGAGCAGAGACAGTGACTGCAGCAGAGGAGGGAACACAAGGAACCAGAAGACAATATTGGTCAGCATGAAAAGCAGAAGCCTCAGCATGCAAACTGCCTAGCTATCGTTTAGGTTTTTGTAAGTTTTCTGGCAACAGGAACAAGCAAAGATGGATCTCAAGGAATGTAATGAGATAATTTCTGTATCTATAATAGCTAGATATTACATTACATTTATATATCTCTTGCACATTTATTTTCTTTACTAGAACTCTCATAAACATAGAAGCTGTCCTTGAAAACTTCCTAGATTTATTTCCAGTGTGCAAGTCTCTCTCTATCTCTGTCTTATCACAGTACCTCTGAAATTCCTTACAGTAACTTATGATGGTTATCAAAAACATCAATCTGCAACCTAGGATCCCCAGGCAGCAGCTGTCAGGCACATTCCAACCACCTTCCCCTTTTGAGGCACAGGTGGACTGAGCCTCTCTGCCATTTGTAGGAGACAGTCCTCAAGTATTTTTTTCCATTGTTACATGGAGTAAATCTAAGGCCATGCAAATAGTATTTGATTATGGTGAATGGTGACAATCCTCTCATAGCAAACAAGGACCCATTCTGGAATTACAGGAGGAGATAATAATAGAAAATGGATAGAGGGCTATGAAGTTGGATTTTAAAAAGGTAGGAGCTCAACCCGTTAAAACTGGCAAGAGCTGTAATGTTTATAAATTACTGCTTTGTAAAATGGAAGCATGTGGGCTGAATATTTTAGACTTGGCAGTATTTATATTCTGTTTTTACAGTGACAAATTTATTTAGTTTTTTTAATGTGTGTTTAGATAATTGTTGGGTTTTATCTGTATGCTATTTACTACGGTATGGTCATCACAATGTTGCATAAAAGAATAAAACCAGCAAATCTGCCTCTGCACTTGTGCTGTGTATTATAAACCCTTTCTGGAGAGTCCACCTGTAGTTTTAATACAATATGAGGAACACATGGGTAGTGCATTTTCATGTCACAACTACCGGTGCCAGAACTCCGTCCAGTCTGTACATTTAAAGAACTGTCCCATGTGCAATTGGGAATTGCTGCAGTTTTAGAAGAAAACATCCCAAAATTCCACTTGGGCAACTTCTGTGTAAAGTCAGTAAGTGAAATAACAATGAGACTAATCCTGCCAAAATTAAAAGGATATCTATATCATGATTTCTGAAATATGTGTTCAGATTTTAAGCTATCTTATTGAACTTAGAGCTATCCTCAATATGAAGTTAAAGCTCAGCACCTCCAGGCTAATCTTGTGTAGACTTAGTCCCTGTGTTGTGCAGAATGCTTTGAGTAGGTTTTGTGGTTATGAATGAGTCTTTGCACACTGTAATTGTGACCCCACTAATGAATGCTTATGGCATTGGGTCTGTAATAAGTATAGCAGAGAGGTCATCTTACTAAAATAAACACATTCATTTTGGTTGAAACCACAGCACAGCTTATTGTGTTGTCATTCTACTCTGTGAAGCACCTGGGCAGCTGCTGACATTGCCACTGCTGGCAATGACAGGCCAAATGGTCAACTGTAAACATACTCCAAGCCTCTACAGCAACATGAGCAGAGTGCCAGATTGAAGCCTTAAGGACCTGGGTTGTCTTGTTGCAAGAGGAATTATTTAGCTATTGGCCTTCTAGTGCCACTATAATACCAGCTTGTCATCTTCTCTAAAGCTGCAGCAGAAAAGAGAAGAGCCTGGTTGGAAACATCTCAAGTACGAGACAGTTAAGGCTTCCTTATTTATGTATCCCCTAACTTGCTAGCCAATTTTGAATAAAAACTTCATGCAACTTTATGCAAACATTATGTCTGTTCTTCTTGCAGAGTCTGCTGGAACCATGGTAAGAAGGGGGCTGCACAAAGACTAAGTTGCACCATTAATTGATGGGCTGCAATACCTCTTTGCAACAGGATGAGGGCCTCTGTTCTGTATGTCTGGGAAATTTAACAGATCTTAGACTTTGTTGTCTGGTTTTGTTGCTGTTTCCTTCTAAATAAGTGCTACCTAAAGTAGAAAAATATTGTATTAAAACTCTAAGCAACGGGGGCTAGTAAATGCTGTTAGGATTTTGATAGGAAAATGGTAGGTGATGTTGGTGTGTGCAGAACTATAGCTGGAACCTTCAACAACAGGCCATCACTGGCATAATACGTTGCTGTGTGGTGGTGGTTTTTTTTTTTTTCTTTAAAGCTAGTGTTCAAATACTTGAAACATCAAAGTCTTCCCTTCTACACATTATTCATTCTTGCAAATGTTTCATAGCATGCAGTAGAGTGATCAGAAAGGTATGTCTCTTTAGATCTGGTAAATCAATCTTGTGTCCCTGTGGAAAAGTGGCTGGGAATGATTTTATGGTTATTAACTTGAATTCAGTTTTTTGTTTTTTAATCTAAGGTTTTTAAAATTCAAAAAACTTTCAAGCAACTTCTTAATCCCTCTGCTTTCCTGTCCCCATAAGTAAAATCTTGCTTATTTTGTTTCATCAGCAAGCCAATTCCTTCCTCTCCTTCTAGGGACATTAAAATGGAATTCAACAGAAAACATCTTATAAAAAATGGAAATTCATACTGATTACCTGAGTATGTACCCACCACATTTGGAACTGAGCAATAGAAGGCATTCTAAGGATTCTGCAATGGAGATGGTACTTTGTAGGGCTGATGTAGTCTTTTTATAACTTCTTCTGACCCCTTTTGGGGAAAACTTGAACTTAGGAAATGTGCAGATGATGACATCATGTTGCACGATGGGCTCTGCAGATAATGGCTGCAAGACTAAAATTTCTTTTCAAAGTCTTAGTTTGGTGGTGTTTGAAGTGAAATTGACTGTCTCTGACCTCAGTAGCTAAGCAGAACAGGATTGTAAATGCAGAAGCAATTGAAGTTTTCCTCTGTATCAACACCTTTGTGCCAAGATGTAGTGTCCTGCAGTAGCCAAGAGTCAACAGAAACAAAGATAACTGTTGCAAGATCAACATTAAACAGACCAAGCACAGTTTCAAGGAGAACCACAGACAATAGGAAGGTTTGGGTTTTTATGCTATTGTTATCATTGCAGCCTTAGCTATTTGACAGTCCAGTAGTAGCTGAGAAGTGCCCCAAGGCAATAAACCATCTTGGCTACATTAGAGAAGATTCCTCTGACAGATGGCTATTTTAGAGTGCTCACTGTTTGGTGGTTTTGTTGGGGTTTTTTACAGTCTTTACCTCTGGCTACTTAACATCATCTTCAGCCAGCTGTCTGTTATTCAGGTGCTTATTCTGGCTGAGCACTGTGATAGCTGGAGAGAGTATGACCAACTATAGAGTATCATTTGAATACAGTGTCTTGATGTTTCTTTGTAGCAGCTTCCTGATCCATCTTGGAGGGTATGAGTGAAAACATTGGCCCTATGGGGACAAGTAGGAGTAAAAATCAATAAGAGAGAGTAATAGTGACAGAGAGTGGTAGCATGGGAGAGAGAAACTGGATTTGTGATTTGGAATTGGGTCCTGGCATTGCCTCTGGCTTGTTCCATTGATTTGGAACAAGTTATCAATGCCTTCCTGTGTTGCCCCTTTGTAAGATGATGGGTCAGCAATCAGAGCTGATTGGTGTGGTTTCAACTAAAGCATTTTCACTGAAATCCAGATGTTGCATATATTGATTTTGATGTAGTTTTCTTTTGGCAATATAAGCCTTTCTGAGAGCAGAAAAATTGGAACCTGACCCTTTTTGGGCAAGAAAAAGTGGCTTCAACTCAATGCTGTTTATGTGAAAATGTTGCCAAGTTTTATGGTTTTGTTCCAATGCAAAAAGAAAATACATTTTCTGACCTTGAAATTTTTCCAAAAATACTGCTGTCATCTTTCATTCAGCTCTCATAGTGTATCTTTTGGAACTTCCTTTGATATCTCTGAATGAATCGTGATCTAGAAGAGCCAGCTATTATCTGAGTGGTGTTTGGTAAGGTTTCAGCTATACAAGCATATTCCTTTGTTCTTCTGTGCCCACCGTAGGCTATTTTAAGCCAACCATTTAAGAACATTTACTTAGCAAAAGGAAATAACTCTCTGACCTAAGTCAATCATGAATGAAATAATGTCTTTGAAAGAGCCCATTTAAAACTGCAGTGATGTGAAAAAAAAACAAACCACAACCACCATCAAAAGTTGGTAAACTCTCTGGGAGTGTCAGAGAGGACTTACAGCTCCTGGGACAAACCACACACTCATGTAAGATCCAAGCTAAACTTTTGTGGCCAGCTTGTGAACTTGGAGTTTATAATGGAAATAGTGATCCTAACAGATTCTTAACCATATCCAGACCAGCAGGTGTAGCTATAATATATTAAATGCTGTGGAGACATGCAATAAGCTACACTTGAGCATTAGTTGAATACATTTTCTTAAACCAAATTGGTATTTTCTAGGAAAATATAATATGATGACAGACTTGCAATATTAATACTACTGAAATAATCAAAACAGTGAAAAATTGCAGGTGCTGAGCTGACTGAGAAAGTTTTACTACTGCTTCAGTGAAAGAACATCTGACCCTACATTTAGGGATTATTTGTGCTTAAGAATCCAGTGCTGTAGGAAGTTGTACACATTTCTGTGGAGACATACCTAGCTGCAAGAGATGACACTGCAGAAACCTGTGGCATCTTTTGCCAAGGATAAGAGTAGATTGTGGTGAAATGCTAATCTAGGCTTGTTCTGCACTGCTGATCCTTCCAGCACAGGTTTCATTGGTGATCCCCAAAAGACAAGGGGAGAACTCCTCTAAGACAGAAACAAGTGTCTTTTTAAACAAACTGTACCCTCAAGGGCCTTACTGAAAGTGAACAACAAGGAGGTCAGAAGTAGAACAGCAGTGGAGAGTTAATACCTCAGGAAACCCTGAGCAGACCTTGCCAAGTTACAGTGATTTCAGGGAGGTTGTAACTTTTGATGCATTTTGAGCTGGCAGCTCTTGAGATCAAGATGGAAGGATGACAGGAAAAAATTCCCACAGCCAGGATTGTATTATGGTCTGCAATCCTCTAAGTGAGATGGTATACAAAGGAGGACCACTGTGAATACGAATGGAAAAGCTGCCAGCTGAAAGGCTATCTCTAATGTCCATAGGTAGCAGCCTTAGAGATCTTGGTAGTTCTTCAGCAATCACTGAATGGGTGGTTGAGGGTAAGGGCCTAGGTTGCTTTTCTCCACCTGTGTTCACTTGGAAAGAATTTCTTTTGCATGTGGATGTGGTCCCAGCCATGTCACTTCTAGGTGGCATCGCTGGCCAGTGTTGTACTTGGGCTGCTGGGAAACCCAGGGGGCTGAGTGCGTTAGCAGCTCTCCCTTGTGCTGGTCTCTGCTTATTTCCAGTGGTGAGGTGGCTGGGGCATCATCTCCCCTCCAGGGGCCGCACGCATAGACAAGGACAATCTTCGTCCTATCCGTTCTCAGGAGTTGCCTGTAGCGATGCTTGGGCAGGTTGAGGGCCCTCTAGGTAGACAAGGAGGAGAAAATGGCCATTGGTGTCTTCTGTGGGAGGAAAGCACGCAGCTCCCCTGGCTCAATCCCCGATCCGTCGTACTGAAATCTAGCGGCCAGTGCCGGGGCTGCCCCGTGGGGCCCGGGCGCGGACGGCGGCCGCCGGCGGGGCCGTGATGCTGGGCGGGGAGCCGCGGGCGGGGCGGCGCGGCACGGCGGCTCCACCGTGTGCATGTAGATGAGATCCCCCGGAGCACGTCACTCCGCACCGGCGCTCTGCGTTTGGGGCGGCGGAGAGCGAGGGCGGGCGAGCGGGAGCCGCCGGAGGAGAAGAAGCGGCGGCTCCGCAGCTAGCAGCGGCTGGGCTCCGCGCCCCGCGCTCCCTGCGCGGCCCCCCTCCGGCTCCGTGCCCATGCCCAGCCCGCCGCGGCGCGAAGGCGGGCGCCGGGCGGGGAGCGGCGCGGTGGTGCTGAAGGACAGCTCCCCTCCGCGCCCCTCCGCACCGCCCCGCGCCCCCGGCGCGCCCCGCTGCCGGGTGGCCGCCAGGCCGCCGGCCGCTGCGCCTTGATGTGCCCCCCGCCACCGCGCCGGCGGCTCCCATGGCGGTGGCACGGAAAATCAAAACTTTGTTGACGGTGAACATCTTGGTCTTCGTGGGCATCATCCTCTTCTCCGTCTACTGCAGGATCCAGGACCGCTCCCAGGAGCTGGTGCAAATCGTCCGGAGCGCGGACCGCCGGGCCAGGAGCCGCGGCGCCAAGGTGGGCAGCCTGGCCGACAGGGAGTCCATCCTGCAGCGCCTGGACCACTTGGAGGAAGTGGTCTATAACCAGCTAAATGGTACGGAGGGCTGGGAGGGGGGGCAGCACCAGTCCTGTGGTGCCTCGTGTTCTGGGAGGGAGCTGAAGATGGGGGAAGAGTGCCCGCCCGCGGGGGGGAAGCCCGAGCACCTACGAACCGCTGAAGTGCTGAAAACGAAGGGAAAGAGGTGGCTGCAGGGTTTTGCTTGAAGGATTTGTTGAGCCTCCCCCTCGCCAACTCTCAGTCCCAAGTCAGGACTTCCTCAATAGGTACGAAGTTAGGGAGGCTGCAGAGTTCCTGGGTTTAAGGGTTGGTGGAAGTACCTACTCACTGTACCAGGTTTTACAGTTTGCCTGGGTCTATTAACTCTGCACGGGTAGGTGTTTGTACAGCAAATACATGGTTAGGTTATAGCTGGAAGTCTCATACTTGGTCTCAGAACTACTTTAAAAACATTCTAGTGAGTTCCTATGCTGTGTACTTTTAATGGTCTATTTAAACATAGCACCCATAAGTTTCCCTAATGACTTTGCCATTTAAATTTTGAATTATCTTCAGTGAGGAGGGGAAGCATCCACCACTTCTTTTTTATGGCAGTCCATTCTAATTCACCAGCCTTGAAAAATCTTGTTAGGTGAGCAAAGAACTCTTCCATGGTAGTCAGAACAGGCTAAGCAATAAAAGTTGTTACAGGGACAACCTACGTTTTTCATAGAAACTAATTCTTTTAAACAAGTACGTTTGTATTTGCATAGATTTGTAAAGTTCTAATTGTGGAACATCAAAGTAATAAGCATGTGATGAAATACATCAGTGCTTTGGAAAAGAAGAGGCTGAAAAAAATGAACTTTTACATGAAATTATAACATAAATGTAACATTTAGTGTCTATCACCAAACAGAACTTGCAGTGTAAATATGTTTAAGTGTAGCAAATGTGCTTCTAGGCTGCTTGTGAAAATCTTACTCGTAATATTGATTTAACAAAGGCTACTGTAGTCTCAAAATGTAGACAAATAGGAGGGTTAGGGTAAAGCATATTTCCTATGACTACTTTCTGAATGACTGTATAAATCTAAGTATGCTAGACTGTTATGGTAACACACAGTCTATGCCAGCAAGTGTTGTAGAATAGGCATCCCCTTATGCACACATCTGTATAAACAGAGAAAAGAAAAGGGAAAAGTGGAGTGTGGATGCCAGCCACAAAACTACACATTCATGAATTAGAGGGAAAGTGTCAACAGCTGTGTTTCCTAACCATATTTTGGAGCAGTTTTCAAGAATGTAGGATTTAAGAGGGAAATCCTCCTCTCACATTCAAAAAGGCTATAGAGCTCCCAAACTAAATGTAGATCAGCCCCTAAGCTATATTCACTGTAGCTCAACTGAATGGGGCTTTTTTTGGTCTGAACTGATTTTTTTCTTGGAGTTGTTCATAGGTGAAACTTTGGGAAGGATCTACCTCCTCTGGGTTCATCTCAGCATAGCATCCCCTGGAGAGACACCAGCAGTCCTTAATGTACTAGACAGGCACCATTGCATGTAATGACTGTGGCCTCATGCTAAACAGGAAGTTCTCTGTAAAGTATGCATCTATTTTGGAGGTTTTTTCTTCTTCTTTATTTTGGTTTGTTGGATATGGAACTTCACAGTGAAATCACTCAAACTTAAATATTATGTTGCTTCCTCAAGTCATAATAGACACTACAGGCAGTTTATTCTTGAAAGTTTTTACACAAGAAAATAGAGTTTTTTCAAGCTGGTATATGCACATTTCCCATTAATTTCCCTTCAGTTCCCTTCTGACACAGTTGGGTTTTTTATTATTTCACAGTGGTGAATTAATACAAGTTAATTATTTTGCCATCATTGTGAAAAGATGCCGTGTCACTTTATTTTTTTTTTTTCATTTTGTGGCAACAAAACTGAAGAATCTTAAAAATATAGGAGGTGCCCCACTGAAATCATCAGAGTTACATCACTGTAGGGGAAATCAGCATCTAGTATCTGTGCTTGGGTTTAGCTCACTGGTATTTTGTTTTTAATATTATGACTCATTACTTGTGCCTTTAATGGGCATAATGCTGCTCTGGCAGCATTGAGATTCAAGGGAGCTTGGCTGTGACAATGCTCTACGTTGTCTCATGGAAAGACTGTTCTTAAACAAGCACTCTGCTCTAGAGCTGTGCACCTTCATCCTAGTGTTGAGTAAGGTTTCTCAGACAGGGTGCTGTGTCCTGCTTCATCACAAAGTCAGAGAGGCATCTGAGGCCACCTTGGGTGTTACTATTTCATAACATGGCTCAAAGTCACTTTTATAGGGACAGACTTGGTAGGCAGATTTTATTCATGAGGAATGTGAATTCCTTGCAAACCCAGAACTCCTGCAAGTGCCAGGAGTTTGAGTCCAGCTCAATGTTACTGTCATGGTAGGTCTGTCCAGACCAGTATTTCAGTTTTCTACTGTTGGTTCTTTCTATTTTGAGATCAGGAAATTTAAACCACTTATTTAAGTGTCTTGTATTTTGGTAGAAGTGTTCTTCTATTTCATTTTTCTCTTCTATTTGGATTAGTCCTAAACTGGTAAAACCTTACCTGGATTTTCTAGGGACAATAGAAAGTGCAATAGAAAGACACTTCTGGAGAGATGAGCCCTGCAGCTGCAGCCATATAGAATTTTGTTTCTGTCATGCTTGTTTGTTTGCCTGCAATCCAATAAATGTTATCTGAAATAGTACCTTCTGCAAGGAAAAATAAATACAAAAAGTAACAGTACCAGTGTTTCAAGGGACAACCTAAACGTGATCACTAGAGAACTCATTATCTTTTCTATCTGAATAAAAACTGTGCATACAATGCCTAGGGGAGGGGGGTGTAGAACACAGAGGACCATGCATGGAAGTCAGTAGAAAGCTGGTCCTTGCAATTATCTTTGGCAGAACAAGAATTTTTAGAATAGACTGGATGAAAATTGCCATGATTCTCTGAGGGGTCGTGCAGACATACACCCAAACAATAGTTTCCTGTTGGCTCGTGCTTTGGTTTTCTATCAACTTAGAAAAATAGTATTTCTGAGAGCTTTCTTTACACTCAGCTGCTGCTGGTTTTGGTGGAAATGAATGAAAGGAGCGTGCAAAGGGAGAGGAAAAAATGAAACATCTGTGGAATTTCCTTGATGAACCTTTATATTACCACTTAATATTTGACTTTGGGTATAACATTTATTTTGAAAAATGGAGCTATTCTGGATCTAGTTCATCAATCTAGATATTTTTTCATTTTCATTATGGTATTTCTAGTAATGAACATGGTTTATTGTCAGACAACATAGAACTATTGCCAGATGGACTTAGCAGCAATTCATGAAATGGCATAATGATAACACTGTGGAATTTTCTTCCTTTGCCCTATTTTTTGTAAGAGGGGGACAATAAAAAAAATAATTAATTGACTGAATCTTTCCTCTAATGTTTTGCATCTAAGTCTGTTGATTTACCATAGAGGATAAAGAATTTTGATACCCCAATTGGAGCTTAACCTTTCATGACAAAGGCAATTGAAGGGTCAGACTAAAAGTTCGCTGTAATTGCCTTTTTCCCTTTCCACTGTCTCTTTCCAGTAATACACAACAATCAATACAGCATGTAATTAGATTTCATTCAATCTGCAAAGATTAAGAGAGTTTTCATCTTCTCATTATGTATGCTCACATCATGTCTTCCTACCCATGCCTTCTGCATTAGACCTCTTTGACCTGTTCTAGTAGAGACATGGAGGGATGAGTTTGGAATATTCCCTTGAATCTAACAAATTATCATTCTTTACACATCATAATTTGATTTTGCTGTCTTTGGGAAGATTAAATATAGGAGCAATTTCCAGTATGATAAATGGGGGTTATATTGCACCTGCATTTCATGAAGGGGACTGGGGGGAAAAAACTGGAAAATTCACAAAGTTGCAGCACACGGGCTTAAAATGATGGAAATAGCAGGTCCTAGGTACAGAGGACTGATTCATGCAGCCTGTGACTGGAAGGAAAATGATTGCATTTAAAATTCAGCCTGGCAATCTGCATACTTAAGAGGTACAGTAGTATTTTTAAAAGGATAGCTAACTCTTCATAGACCTGAGGCTGGTTGAAAATGGTTCCAAATTTTCATGTCAGAAGTAAGGGTTGGGAACAGGCCGCAAATGAATCACATGAATGTCCACATATGATCTGTCAACAGGAAGCTTTTACAGCTGGCAACTTTCTTTTGAAGAGTAATTCCTTTGCAGAGGAGAAGTGAAGCCACATGTGCATGGGGAAAGGTGAAGTGTGACTGCCAGCCTTAGGTTAATGAAACTGCACCTTCTCATGCCCACGTACAGATTCTCATGTTACAAATTTTTCTATTTAATTTGTTTATGGTCTGATGCTAACATGCATCTGACAAAATGAGCACATAGCTCCAAAGGTATCAGCTTATTTTGGGGTACTACTCTCAGCCATGTGCTTTCCTTGCACTGATGAGAGGCTTCTTCATGTTGTCTTTTTGTTAAGTAATTCAGGGCTGTGCAGAGTGAAGGCAGGAATGGAAAACAGCAACTACATTTCCTTTTTCTTTTATTTTTAAGTCAGACTGCAGTTTGTCTCTTTACCTAACAGCATGTAACAAGTATTTTCAGTTGTTCTGGATCAGTTACTGAAGCTTAGGTGCATAAACATTGTTACAGGCCTGACCTTCTGCAAAGCGATGGTCGAGTCCAAAAGACTGATTTCCACTTTAGCTATGTTAGTCTTGATGTATGTAGCTGAGGAAACCCATAATCAGTGATTTCAGAAAGGCCAAGATCTTATTCCACAAAATAAGGGCTGAAAACCTCATGAGTCAATATTTGGATAGCCCCTATAAAAATATAACGTAATATTCAAAATAGCAATACTCTATTTAGGCATGTTAAGAATAAAAGCTCTAAAGGTTTCATAGAGAAAAGAGGGTAAATATCTCTTCTAAAATGGGCAAAATTGCATTCAACTCTTCAAAATATTGGCAAATACAAAAAATATATCTCCATTCCAGCAGCATATCAGTGATTTTAAAGTCTCTCCCAGTACTCTGTGTTTCATACACTGGTAACATTTTAAATGTAATTTTTCTACTTTTTGTATTTGTAGCTGGGACGAAAGTTGTTTTTTTTACAAGAAAATCGTGGTAATTTCATAATTGACTAATTCTTTTATGGAGAATTTGAAGCATTTGTACTATATAGGATTAAAAACAATATTTACAGAGGTGGAAAGAAAATCTTTTGACTGATGCTGGTTTTGTTGCCTTTTAGGAAGCATTCCAGTTTGGTTTCTTTCAATGTCTTCGTAGATGTGGTTGAAGTTGGAAGAGCAAATATGGGTCTCTCACCTCTGTGGTGAAGAGCTGCAGTGTGGTTGATGCACATCTATAACCACCATAGGGATTTAGAGGATTAGAAAACCTGGCTTTAAATGAATAACCTTGATAGTGGGAGGTGGGACTGGTTTTGAGTTTAGGGGTTTTTTTGTTTATCTGATTTTTTTTAAGTAAAGTCAAGTGGTAGTTCAACCAAGAGCATCATTTAAGAATGCAGTTCTAGCCACTGAGTACATGGCTGTTCTCCAAGGAAATAGTAAGATTTATGAAAGGAAGGAAAACAAATGAGTCATGTTTAACAAATCTTCATTTTATTAATGCTCCTCTCTAACCTTACTAATGGATACTCCCTCTATTTTTTTCAGGATACTTGTCATACTTTTAATCTGTGTTATTGTGGGGTTTCACTTGGTATCATTTCCATCACTTTTTTTAAACTAAAAAACAAAGGGGGAAAAAAAGAGAATGAAAAGAGCCTGTGATGTTCTGGATAACAGGAAGGAAGGAAGCCAATGACAGCAGAGCAACTTCCAACCTTGTTTTAGTCCTATTGATCAAAACTGTCCTCTGAAATAAGAGAACTTTAGTTTCTGAGAGTGAAAACCAGATAGAAATCCTCCCACTGACCTGAAGCCATCTTCTCCTGAGAGCACAGAGCTAAAGCAGCCAAG
Source organism: Hemiprocne comata (assembly GCA_020745705.1). Lineage (NCBI taxonomy): Eukaryota > Metazoa > Chordata > Aves > Apodiformes > Apodidae > Hemiprocne > Hemiprocne comata. The sequence continues at coordinate 6,614,729 of CM036602.1, read as the reverse complement.
TGCTAATTGGATGTGTATGTGACTTGTGTCTGCTTTTCCTAAAACCCATAGCTATAGTGCCATGGAAATGGCTGTGACTATTTGAAAGCCTCTTAGGTGGAGGCAAAACCTGTTTCAAGGGCAGCACAGCAGGTGCAAACATTAAAAATTGTGTTTCTGCCCTAAAGTTTTTATCCTTTCAGATGTTCTTGAAATCCAGGTTTCCCAAACAGTATTGGAGACAAGCTAAAGTGCAAATGACTGCTGATGGTATTCAGCAAGTCCTGCAAAATAGAAAAAGAGCATAAAAATTACCTGTAGCAGGGCTATCTCCTTAACCAAGGTTTGCTTGACTTATGAAACAGAAGGAAGTAATCAGGGAGTAGCTTGATGCATCTTGGTCTCCAGTCCTCTCATTTAGCTGGGATTACTTTGAGTTAAAATGCATGACAGTACTGCTGGGCATGAGGGTGACAATCTTGCTTCTGTAATTTATTTCTCAGTCTGATCTGCTAGCCTATGAAGTTCTTATTTGCAGACTCTACAGTAGGCTGCAGAGTATGGAATTTCACCTGGTGAAGATAGCTTCAAAGCTTGGTAGGCTTCATCCTTTCAGTGTTGGCTTACCTCTGATTTCTGTTCTTTCCTTCCTTCATTGCCCACGGTACCTGCACTGCTGGCTTGCTGAAGTGATGTACACCTGTGATCAGGTGTAGATGTAAATGGAGTGGGCTGTGTGTGTATATGCAAGTCCGTACATGGCCAGGGAAGTGTTATTTTGGAGCTGAGTTCTGCTTTCAGATCTGGTTGCCATTCTCCTCCCGCAGTGAGGGTATGGGCTTGTGCTTCTGTGGTTCTTTGAACTGGCTTTTTATTTCACCTGGTTTAGCTGACTTGGACCTTAGTGAGAGGAGTACTTAGTGAAAACGTGCAGAAGAGAAGGGCCAGTTCTGGGAATATGACAAATGGCAAAGGCCTAATAAATGTATTTAGTTTTTCCAAGTATGTCCTTGATTACTGGCTTTGGAGGAGAGTCTGAGGGCACTGCAGGGTAGATAGCTGAGGAGACAATAGATCTGATTTTGCTTTGTCATCACAGGCAGCGTGGACATTGTTTTCTCAGGGGCTGAAGAGATGTCTGAGTAAATGAGCAAAATATTTTTAGAAAAGGTGAGAATATCGATTTCTGAATATTTTAAGCCTTGTGCCACCTCCTATGGAGCTGCTCTCTGGAATCCCTTTCACTTGCCACAACAGTCTGGTTTATACTTTAAGTATGTGAGCTGTAATTTCCATGTCATCCTGTGAGAATGGGCAACGATTAAGAAAACTAAACCAAGGAAAAGGTTTTTGAAACATTCTCTGAGCACTGATGCTTAAAAACATTTCTGTCAGGCAGAAGTATTTAGTGCCAGGATGCTACAGGAGAGGGTTACCTATTTCACACCATAATTTTGAAAATCACATCTAAATAACCAGAACTCAGTGGATGAAAATGCAAAGAAACATTTTTTGGGCCTCTGGAATTCTTCAGTGCATTTGCTTCAATCTTAACCTCCCGGGCTAGATGCTAGAGCAAACGCCTAAGAAGCTGCTGGAATGCCAGTGTCTCCTTTGGGTTGAATAGCCACTGTAAAATGGCACAGGCAAAAGCCATGCTATCCCCTAACAGGCCCCTGATGCCTCCTTTCTGTCTGCAAGGCCAAGAAATATCTGTGGAAATAAGGTGCTGATGGAAAGGTCTTTGTTGTCTGTGTGCCTCTGGGCTCTTCTCTAGGAGGACAATTCCTTGGCTGTATAAACTGCTGCTTTCCCCTCTTTAGGCGATTAGCTGCAGCAGGAGGGAGAGGAGAAAGTCTGAGCCTGTGTAGGCAAAAGTCAGCCTTGGAACTTGATTATCTACCTTCTACTTAGATTTCAGAGCTACTTTTACAGGCAATCCAGTTGTCCTTACTGGAGTACTCACGAGAATAAATGCTCACTAGTGAAAAGGTCTCACACACTTTATAAGGCATGACTCAAGCCATGTTTGCTGGAGTTGCAGTTAAATCATTGCTTGGTACAAGCAGCATAAAAGGTCTCCCAAGTAGGCTTTATTGTCTGATAAACTGGCTGGGGAAGAAAATGGATCTTGCCAGGTCTCTCCCTTCTGTGAAGTTCTTTATATATTCAGATACTGTGAAGCACAAGTTCTACCTACAGAGGTTCAGATAGGCCTGGATGTGTTAGACTATGCAGAGTTACCTGTGAGGGATATCCTCTGTCATAGACTTCATAGGCTTAGGAAGCCCAGACCTGGTCTCTGTGGGATTACCAGTGTCCTACTAGTTTTTATTCCTGGGGTTAGCTGTTAAAAAACAAGTCTGTGATGCATGCAGCAGTTGTCTTTAGTCAGGTATCTAAGTCAGGTGCAAATCTGACACTGCTTTCTAAGCAGACAGCAGATGCTGTCAACCCCTGTTCTGCTGTCAGCAGTGCATTGTGAGGACAGTGACACATAAGCTGGTTGGATGGGGTAAGTCACTTAAGTAGGTTTTTATGCCTGCAGCAATGATCCAAGTTCTCCTCAGCTCACCCATGCACTTCTGTTGAAGTCAGTTGGGTAAATTCATCTGTGCTGTTGATCCAGAGCATTGGCACAGCCAGTGGTTATCAGCACAGTAACTCCAGTAGTAAATTTGGCCAAATGAAGGTACTCCTGCCACAGGATGAACAGTATATTGGCTAATTATGATAATATATATGTAGTCTAAACTATTAATTCATATTGTGGTACTTTAGTACGGTTGAGAACATGATGCTTCCTCCTTGAAGGTTTTGGAGTGATTTCCCCTTTCTAGTATAGATCTGGTGAGCTTTGTGTTTCTGCCTCTGGCCCCTACTACTGGAGTCTTTGTTTGCTTCTGTGTTTGTGCTGTTTGGCTTCATTTTGTGCTTTTGCAAAGAGAATACACAGACCAGGAGGTCAGATTAGCAGCCTTATCATAGCTGTCTTGCTCCTGGTATCTGAGCAAGCTTCGTTCAGAGATTGATTTATCTGTTTCCACAAAACTGCACGGTACTATCTACCTGCCACAGGGCAAAACCAAATCCTCTTCTCACACCCTGTCTGTTACATGTGCTGCTGGACACAACCTACCCTCACCTCAGCTCCTGCCTGTGCTCCCATGGGCACAGCTCCCTCATTCCTCAGCCAGTGCCTGCACGGGAGAGGCCCTTCACTTTGCACTTTTGAGATCTGCTTCTGCCTATCAGGATTTTTGTCTTGATTTGACAGCACTGGGAAAATCTGTGCCTGAGGCAGTCTAACTGGGATCAGAACTAGACTTTTCCTCAAGATTTGATTTAACAAGTATTTTTATTGTGTCCAATTCCTGTTTCCCACAGCCCAGACTAGTCATCCTAGCCAAGGTAGTGACATAACATTTGCAAAGCAAAAGGGGCCTTGTTGCACAGGAGCTCATTTTTCTTGGAAGGTATCCACCATGGCAGCTGGAAAGCCCTCTCCTGCAATACTGGAGAAGTTTGCTTCTTATTTTGTCTCTATGGCATTTTTGGTGGGGTGAGCAGGTTAATTGGTTGTTTTTCATTTGAATTCTTTACGCTGGTTTTGTATTTTATGTGGCAATAGGGCCTTACTGCCCTTTTAGAAATTGAATTTATTTTTTCTACAGCTCTCACATGCCTCTAGGATGTGTGGCTTTTGTAAATAAAAATGTATTTTGTTGTTATATTGACTCATATCCAACAAGCCTTGTGTTGTAGAAGAGATTGGTGGTATTCTTCCCTGTGCATACTGAACTGAAGGCAGTGATAAGACTTAAAATATCCCCAACTGAAATAGCATTGTGTAACCCAAAGGTTAGTCTTCCTCAGGATTAAAATTTGCAGTTGCTTTATAGATTCCTTGTAAGGCAGGTTTTGAGTCATCCAGCCACATGTAAAATGAGGCTACTGATAGCTGCACAATTTTGCATCTGCAAATCTCAGTCCCGTTGGTGATTACCACAAGCACAGACCTGCTGATGGAAATGCTGATAGCTGTTGTGCTGGTGTCAGCTGGCCAGTGAGGCTGACATGTTGTTCCTGTGGTGTTTGAGTTACAAGTGCTGTACTGAAGGTGCTGGGCAGGGACTAGGTACTGTTCACACCTCTAATAGGAAAAACAGATTGTGCTGCACAGAGCTGTTAATCCTAAAACAGGATGATAGATGGCAGGTGGCTCCATGTAACAGATGGGAGTGGAGTATGAGGTAAGAGTGAGAGTGAGCTGGTCATGTTCAAGTTATTAAATAACCTAATACTAAGCTGCTTAACTGCTGAAATAGTTGGAGCCTGCAACTTACACAAGAAATGAGTAGGTTTGGCTTGGGAAAACGGGTGGTTGAGTGGTTTAGGTGTTAGCTTGTGTTAGCCTTCGGTTTGGAAACCATATTTTTTTGGTAGTTCTGTTACATAATTTCTGTATCACATGGACAATCCCCAGAATCCAGGTCTGCAGATTTAGGCTTCCAGCACCACCACAGGGATGTGAGCAGCCAAATGCTCTACCGGGGCCAGTTTGTATACTTCTTTCTGGTGCCCAGTCTTTTCCCCCAGTTTTTAATGATCTTTTTCATTTGCTAGAGGTTGCAGCTTTCTCAACACTTGAAGAATATCTTTTGTTTTTTCAATGCTAGTACTGTAGGGAGCAGTGAGAAGATTTGCAGGTATTAATTAGAAATTTCCCATCTTTATTCAATTTAATATTTGGCAGACTCCCTTGACATATCCTTCCTGGGATATTCCTTTAGGTGTAGACCTGAACGTGTCAGTACCTGCACTGAACACTTTGCTCTCAGCTACTCCAGCTTTGAATACACAAACCCAATAATCTTTGATTTTAGACCTGTGCCAACCTGATCTTCCATCTGAAATAAATCCATCTAGCTCAGTGCATTATCATTCAACAGAAAATTAGTTCTGGAATGGAAGTGGCTTTTATAATGCTAGTATCCAGTGAGGTTGTGTGTAAACACAACAAAGTGAAATCTTTTTAAATTCTTTTAGTTAATGAAGTAAGCATGGGATTAGTGAACTGGAATCAGGGTCCATGCAGGAGCCATGCTAGGACTGCTCTAGCCCTAAGGAGAGGTGCAGCACAGTGTCCAAGTGGTTATTCTGGTAAAGCCTGTACCACAGTTTGACAATTCATGTTAGTGTAGATTGTTGATAACTATTCTGGAGCACAATTTCAAGTGATGAAAGCTGTATTTTACATAGCTGACTTATGGTACTGTAGTAGCAAGATCAGAACTGGGCCCAAAGGACAGGAAGGTTAGTGCAGCATCAGCACCAATTAGACATGACTAGGTGATGCACTGTGTGATGGCAGGCTGAGATATCCTCTGTACAGTGTGCTATCAGAAGACAAAACTGGATGTTCCTGGATAGAAATCAATTTTAGGAAAATAAGTCAGCATATTATTTTTTTCTTTGCCCCTGAACTGAAAGAAGAAGCCCCTAATCTATTTGATGGGTGATATTGCATGCCTGTGGCTTCTCTAGGCTAGGTACGAGTGTCTCAGCATATGGTTCTGAAACTAGAGGTTGATTATTTTCAAAAGTATTTTGCCAGATACTGAACTGATAAATTCCCTGTTAAAAAAATACCAAACCAACCACAGCAAAAACCAAAAAGGTTTTGTTTGATACTCTGCTGAGGCTGTGTGGATTTGGGGTCATACCTTGCTTTGTATTTCTTTCAAAGGAGAGAAAAGCACTCCTACTATAAACCATCAGAAGGATCAATTTCATAATAAATGCCAGGGGAAACAGGCAGAGCTGCCTGGATTGGTGTGTCCTGCTGCCATGGTGCCTCACCTCTAAGTCCTGTCTCTGCCTTCCTAAGGGAAGAAGTGCTAATTTAGTGAGTCAGGTCATTTCCATATGAATTTTCTTGAACATGGTCTCTTTACAGGGAAAGTGGTTTTTAATGGAGTCACAGATATACCTCATTATTTAATTAGGAATCTCCTAATCTGTGGCCAAAACCTACAATGTTTTATCACTTAACCTGGCTCTCATCATTGCCACTAACACCTGACAAGGAGCGTGAGTGGGCTCACAGAACAGGATCTGGGGGCTCAAGGAGCAGCTGCAGTGCTTTTGAGAAAATATTGAGAGCTGCTGAAATACAAGACCTGGGCTTCATTTCCAAAGGTGCCTTTCCTTTGCTCTGTAGCTGTGGTGCCAGCCCATTCATCTCTCTGCTCTTCTCCTTCCCCTCCTCTTATCTGTGTCCTCTATTTAACTGAGGAGGTCTGAGTCCAGACTAGTTTGTGCAGCATCTTACTTTGTGTTATTGTTAGTCAATGATATAAATAACAGTCAGACATCCAGGAGACCTAGACATGTAGTAATTACCACAATTAATCCTAAAACTAAATGTTTAGTTCCCTGAGCAGCAAAAGCAAGAAAGCTGCCTTTCTTGTGGCTTGGGTATCCTAAAGGTGAATTCTTGGGTGATGTCTAATAGCTCCAGCAGGTCTCTTGTATTTGATCCATCACTGATCCTCTTCTCTCAGAAGGAACATTCTAATGCCACTTTCTTCCCAGATGTTGACTTTTGTGATACTTGCAGAAATGTAATTTTTTGAGACTTCTGACTGTCTGCCAAGCTTTGGCTGAAATTAGACACAGTCCTCACAATCTGACGAGCAGAGGTGAGGGGAGCTTATGAGAGAAGGAAGCTGACTGGTAGACAAATGCAGACAGCATGATCCCCCAAACTGTTTTTTTCTTAGCAAACCAGGCTAAAAATGATATTGGTAACAAATGGGATTTTTACTCGTTTAAACACAAACATGATGATAAAGTTCTTAGCTTTTAAAGGAGCCAGACTCTAATCTTCACACTGAATTCCTCTGCTTGCTCTGTTAATTGGCAACATGTTAACACAAGCATTTTTATCTGCTTTTCTGCTTACTTCAGTTAATAACTATAGCAGCATGAAATTTCCCTGACACTACCCCAGCAGAGCAGGAGAGCCTCCTTTATTTTCAGCCCCCTAAAATGGGTCCCACTAGCTTGGCTCTTTGCCTTTTGGTGGTGACTGAATAATTAAATTATGCAAAGAGCAGAGAAATGATCCTGTGCTGCTCTTTGCTAGCCAACATGAAGCATGCTGTGCTGCTCATCTCATCAGGTATCCTTCATGGCTCAGCCTCCTCAGCATCAGCTTCCACTGGGACCATTTGTTGCTGGGAAGCTCCTTCTGCTTGTGGGAAGTGTTGATCTGACCTGAAGTTTAAGCATGACTGAATAACACGTCTGCTTTGGGTCCTTGATCTTGATGAGTCCAAGCTATAAGCTCAGACCTCAGTTTCTGAAATTCAAATTCTGATTGTTACCTGTCTCTTCACTGAAGGTCTTCTCCTGTGTAAAGGCACCTTCTATCATTGTCTTCATTTATCTCTTTGCTGTGCAATCGAACATCTCAAAATGGAGTTGTAAGTACAAACCTGAGTGCACATCAGGGGACAGGATCATTCATTTTTTTATGGAATTTCTGCATAAAGTCAAAGAAAGCTTGAACTAAAATTGAGTCTCTGAACACTTGAATTTCTTTTTACATTGCCTTGGTGGAAACTAGATAAGCACTATTGCAGTCAGTGGCATGAGGAAGGTAGATTGGAGACGTCTGATCCACAATTTCAAAATAGGTGGATCAAAGCAGGATTTTGTTACCCAATGCACCCCTGCTTTGTCAAACAAAGCCCATCTTTGTCCTGCAGTGAGCTTGTTAGGGACTAAACTAGCTGTAGGTCACAGTCAATTCCCAAAAATACCAACACACAGTGAAGCCAATCTTGTTAATAATGAATCAGGTATTATAGCAGTGCTGTTTTTTAAAGTGTCTATAACAGTGGATCGTAGCTTTCCTGCTCCTGGAAGTCTGAGTCAATTTGTCTTTATATCAACAATAAACTAGAAAGGGTAGAAATCAAAGTAAGCAATGTTTTTATTACTGCTTTTAAATAAAACACTGTGCCAATATTTTTTCCCTAACATCACATTTTTATGTTCTCAAATTTATTGACAATTGCTATTTATCCTCATTTCTGCTTCCTTTTGCAAAACTATCTCATCCTTTGATTTTCTTCCTCCAGAGAATATGGTACCTAATTCTTTTTATTTTTGCCTGATAAATCCCTGATTAATTGTATGTTATAAGCTATCCATGCAACATTGTGTCTTTCGTTTCTAAATAGGCTTTCTTTTATGAATTTCAAAAGAGAACACTTTCCTCTCTCAAGTCAAAAGCAAATCCAGGCTCAACATTTCCTTTAACAATAGCAAGGCACTTCAAAACCAAGTTCTCAGTGTTGTGGACTACTCCTACTCCTCTGTGAGCAGGAGAGAGTCAGACCTTTAGTTGTGGTGTGTCCTCTAACAGATCTGCTATAAATGTGGCTGCCAATTTCTGTCATCAATTAGGACTCTTTGCATAGCAGCTTTCTTAAGACATTGTAATTTCAAAAGTGCCACAGGTTGTTGATTTGTAAGCAATTTGGTTTAAATGCTGGATTCTGGGCTGTACTTTTGCTCTTTCAAATGTGTCCTGTGTTTGTTTTTGAACTGACTTGTCCTGCTGGTAGCAAATTAAATCGTGTGTATTATGAGGTTGATGGAAGGAGACGCTGCAGCCTTGACAAGCAGGGCACAGCTGTGGTGTGCATCGACATGAGATATAAAAATAAAATGAAGGGAGGAAAGAGGAGGAAAAGCAGAGACACAAGTTCTATCTCAAACTAAATTTCCAAGCCAAACTCCCTGAGAGGTGTCAGATGCACCTGAAAAAGCAGCATGCAAACACAGTTCAAGAAAAATACACATATCTACAGATGTAAAATAGGCAGTCTGTCAGGAAAATGAGTATGTTTTGAAGCCAGCCATCAACATTGCTGTGTAATGATGCAAAAGCAAAGTATATCACCTTTAAAGAGCCTATAAGGCAATATCACACCGAAAGGAAAACGGAGGAATCAAGGTGCTCTCTGGCTCCTGTCAAAACCAATATCCACATTAACTGATTCTCAAGTGTGGGCCCTTGAAGAGATCTGATGGAAGTATTTGAAATCTCATATCCTCAATGGCAGCTGATCTACCACCTATTCCCAAGGAGAAATGCCTGATAATAAGATTGAGAGGCAGCAGGTAGAGAACCAGCACTGCTCTGACAAAACCAGGGACCTTTTCAGATAACTTGATTCTCTCATGGCCAACAAAGTCACCAGACAGTGACTCTTGGAGCATGGAAGGGAGAAGAGGGGACACAGCCAGCAGGTCTGTAAGTGTTATGTTGTCTCTTTATGGTACTTCCATTGCCTGAAGTGGGCTTGGTGACTAATTTCACAGCTGTGGAAAACTGAGATCCTACTTTCATGCATGATGTGATTTTTGAGGTCCAGCAGCTCCTACAGCTGGGTTTAGCGCTGTTGTCCTTCAATGTGTAAAATGGGTTGAACAACCAGGAGCTTTTCAGTCATGCAAATGGCAAGTGTTGTATGCGACTTTGTTATTGGGAATGCTGCCTGTGTGATGATGTTAGTTTAATTTAATAGCAGGCTGTTCAGGGAAATGAGCAGGGAGGCATGTGAATGTCTGCAGATAATGTGGAGCATGATTGCAAAGTGATGCTGCAGGAGATGGGCTTGTCTGGCCCTTGTCGAGAGCTCACCAAACACCCTTGAACAGGGAGAGGAGCTTTGCCTGGTCTTGGACACAATTCCTCTGAGACAGAACAGAGTCCTAAGTGTGCCTGACTGAAACCTGAGCTGAAAGGAAGTAATTTGACAGGCATGGCAATGTCAGATGTGACACAGCCTTTGGTTAGATTTAGACTTTAATATCAGCACAATAGAGTCTAGAGTAGTACAAGCCTGTGTAGAACCTGAATTAGATAGGTATGCTTTTTTTTTAGAGTCCTTTTATTTAAAGATAATGTCTTCCTTATGGAACCTAACCCTGTGGGATTTACTGTTGTAGTGGAACTGGTCTGAAAATAGGCCAGTCAAGGATTTCTCATCCAGAGTTGCATCACTGATCAAAGGGGTATTTTTAACGGTTAGAGATGTGTGATCAGCTCTGTAGGTGCAATAAAATGTCATTGCATGCAACAGCATCTTTTCAGCTGTGGGCTCTGTCCTGTCAGACCTTGGGTCAGAACCCCCTTCCTGCAACAGTCTGCCTCTTCCATTCTCTACCTCTGATTCACACAAGCAAGACCTTTTACTCATTTATGAAATGAAAGCCCTTTAACTTGGCTTGGAGCAGCTCGTTCCTAAATCTAATTAAACAGCCCCAGAGTTTTAGCTCTTGCACCTTGGACCTTTTCAAGAAGAAGCCCCTTTTTCTTTCTCTAGAATGGCTCTGTTATTGTTTTAATGATGACTTTTACCAGGAGTTCTCACCTCTGTTTTCCAGGAAAACTTAAAGAAAATCGAATATATTGATACAGATGATCCATTTCATGTGAGTCAGGGACACTCTGACCATGACAGTACCAGAGAATTGATTGCTGCAGGAGGCCATTGAATCCAATATTACTGGCTTGGCTTCTAAAGGGCACTGGGTAGTTTTAAAGCCTAGTTCTACCTGTCTGAGTTAAGATAATGAGAGCAATCTAATATTATGCTTCAGAGCTTTAGTTACATGCCTATGGGGTTCAGAAGGGAACTCTGCTTCCAGGGACTGTGCAGAGTTTAATTGGCCAAGTGCTTTATGATTTGTGTTTCCTTTCCTCTGAAACCTCAGGTATCGGCTACTGCCAGAGGCCAGACGCCAAACTGGTGACACTCAGATTCTGTCTCCTTTTAGTATCAGTGATCTACCAGTCAGCTGCACCAACATTTCAGCTCGCCTACTTTCCACTCCAGATTTATGCCATCACCAGAGGAGGAGTTTTCTGGCTTTCCTCCAAAGTCTTGAAGAGAAAAATCCATTTATTTTTTTTTAAGTTTCACCAGCACAAGCCACAAGTCAGCTGGGCTTTTAAAACTTCTAGAAGCATCTTGGCATCTGATATTTATTTAAAGAAAACAAATGGATATTTCTCTGTGAATGATCTTTTTGATCATTAAAATGGAAATAAAAAAATCAGAATCACACGTATAATTTTACCCCATGCGTATGGGGCAGGCTCTTTTTTGTGTTACTCAGAATTTAAGTTGAAGAATATATCACATGGATCTCTGTTGATTAAGGATCCTTACTCTTTAGGAAATTTATTTTCCTTATATCAAGGCTCTGACAAAATTCTGCCATCTCTCTTATTATCTATAGGCTTGGATACCTCACAAAGGGGTTTTTATCTCCATCTCTAACAGACTGTGTAGCTCCTATTTCTTGGTCCTTCCAGTCATCAATCTGTTTATCTCCTCCTGAATTATCTCTTGTAATTAGACTACATTTTCTCATCTCAAGGGGATACCAGCTCCAAATGAGTATTCTATAAAAGCAATTACTTTTGATATTAGATATCTGTACGTAAAAACACAGTATTTCTTCCAATTAAAAAGCACTAATGACTTTTGTGTCTAGAAAGGGAGTAGCCTACGCAATGCTTCTGTTTCTGCTAAGGCAATAAACAAAAAATTAGGCCAGTCAGAGGGCTGATGTCAGAATTTTGTCAGAGCCTTGATATAAGTAGCCATCTGTGTATGGGGGGACATTGGGATAGAATCTATTCCATGAAGTAGAAAAGAAGATTCTCCAGTGGGCTATGAAGCAACTTGCATTCTTGCTGTTAGGACAAGGATGACATCCACAGGCCACTGTTGCACTGCAACCTCTGCCTCTCCTACTGATCCATGTTGTCTTGCTCTCTTCCTCCCTGATTTTCTTTCTACATCTCTTTTGTGTCTTCAACATTGATAGCAAGCTCTTTGGGGTAGGAAATGTCTTTCTGGGCTCATACACCATCTGCTACAAAGGGGTCCTGAATCTAGACTACACCCTATGAAAGCACTAAGAAAAAAAGCTGTTCTGGCCAAGCTCTGTCTTGGTAATGCTTACTAGAAAGGGTTTAAGGAGCAGTGGGACAGGGTGTGTAGGGTGGAACAAAAGTCAGCTTCCAGCACAGATGCTGATAACAACCCTGGGCATTTTTATGGCATTTTCCATCTAATGTACTTTGAGCACTTGACAGATATTCCCAGGCTGTGCCTCAGAGTGCTTCCTGCAACCAGGAAATGTCCCTATTTTAAAAAAGAAGAAACAAAGGGAAAAGCACATAGGGGGTTGGACTGGATATTAGTGCCCAGCATCCCTGGTACCACCTGGGCAGACTTTCAGTGAAAGAGGGATGAGGTGTGGGAGCAGAACCACAGCTGCTGACGGGGAAGTGACCTTGCTAGAAATGGTAGGAAGGCCAGAAAAAGGCTAAGAACAGACCTATGCTATTGTCAACATGGGTTTATAATTATTTTCAATTGCTTAGTTTTATTTTGAATTTTCAAAAGGTTAATTATGTCTGAGAACCTTGGCTGAACCTTATTTACAGCTGCCTGTAATTGTGTTGCAAATTAAAAAAAAAAAAGACAGTGAAATAATCACGGATGTAGCTTGATCTTGTTTTTGCCATAGTTTCTCACATAAATCTCTTCAGTAATTTTCCCATTGTGACAGAGTTTATGGTGAAAAATAGAAGGTCTCTTCGTCCTAGAAAATTATGCATCCTGCAGAGTAATTAATCGGGTTAAGAAATGAAGACCAGTTCATTCTGCTCTCCATTCTCCCAGTAATTTCTGTCTTGCATAGAAATCTCTGCAGTGAGAGCAATAAATTTGAAATGAATGACAGATGCTAATTATTTGTGACCTCATTGTCATCTGTAGCATTGAACTGGCTATGACTGAGCCCAGCATATGGCCTGTAGATCTTTTTAGTCTAAAAATTTTAAAAAGACAGCTTTAAAAATAGCAGCTCACTGGCCATTGCTACTGTCATTCCTTCTCTGCCCATCACCAGTTCAGAGATGGCAGCATGATTTCAATCCATTGCTCTGACAGGAGCCACAGGGTTACACTGCCAGAAATGGTGCTGTACCCTGCCCACAATGGATGGAAGCCATGGGAAAATGGGTGAAATGGGTGCTAGTTAAACAGAAAAGCACTCTTATGTGATCTCCTTGGTTAAAAACCAGGTATATGCTGGAAGTTGAGCCAGAAGCACTTCCCCATCTGTCTTTCTTAGGTTTTATACTGTTCCCCATCACTGTAGGACTAAAACACACAGCATATAAAATCAATAGCAATTGTCTCTCTGCCGAGAAGCAGTACTTCCAGAAATGTGTCCCTTTCCCTGTTGTTCCAGTAGGCAAGACTCCTTGGGGATAAATTTTCCTATGAGGTGTCTCTGAAGGCTGTCTGGGTTTTTGCTGAGCAGAAAACGCCCAAGCACCAGGGCACAAATAACTTGTTCTTTGCTGACTCCCTCTCTTTGGCAGCCCACCTATGCATCCTGTGGGAGTACTGCTGTAGAGTATTCTGCTCCTCCATGTCCTCCCAGGTGTTGTTCCTAAGGTCAGCATGCTGGAAGGCCTCTCATGAGATGATGATTCTGCTCAGTGGTCCCAGGCTATTGGGCAGCCCTCGCATGAGGGCCTGAAGGATGTGCTGGAAGGTGTGTCTTGTTCACCAGCAGCTTCTGCTGCAGGCAAACCTGCAGGGACACTGTCACCCATGGCTTGCCTCCCAATTGCATCTCTTAAGACCAACCTTTGTTTGAGAAGATGCTGCTGAACTAGCACCCCTTTTCTGATTTTCTTCCCAAAGGCTGCCCAATGCAGATTACTGTGGATTTGGAGGTTAGCAAGTTATGATCTTGACTTAGGTAGTCATAAGGCAAAGCCCTCTGTTGAGGAGACATTTGCTGAAGCAAATAGTAATCCTTGGAGATGAAAAACGCTGTGCAAATGTTATCCCATGTGAGAAGTAGTTATGTTGTGTCTAGTTAACCAACAATTCATTGAAGAACATTGCCTGTAATTGTTGCATTTAACACACACATATGTAAACTATACTATATTTATTGTTCCTAAGAACTTCTAGAGACACTTGAGTGCTTTTCTTGAAGAATGAAGCAGTGTGACATCATTTCTGTAATTGCTGCTGCATATTGGTCAGCATTGCTGAATTTTTCTAATAACTGTCAGTCAGACTAGGCTACAATTTGGGTAATGAATGGGGAAAAAACCTCACAGCAATGTTCTGAAAGTCAGACATATGATGACTCTTCCCAGAACAAGATCAGATTAACAGCATGAAGAGCTACAATATCAGATTTAGGAAAAAGGTATATGAAATAATTGTCATTATGCACAGTTTGGAAGGCTGACTAATTCTGTCATAAGAAAAGTACCAAAGTGCTCAATGCTTCCTGTGGGTCCCTGCTTCCCCTCTTCCTTGTGCAGTAAAGATACCAGTGTTTTGTTCTGTAAACTGCAAGAGCACATACCATAAAGAATAAAGTTTTCAACTATTGGAATGAAATTGTTGCTTAAAGTCAAATGAGCATGTCACATCTTAGAGACTCTTTCATCAAAGCAGGTCACTTAACTTTAATGAAGTCATCTTCAAATCACTTTGATGTAACATCAGAACACAGCCCAGCTGATTCCAAATGAACAAGCAAATGGATTTCAAGGGCATAGGCTTTATGAGGTGTCTAGTTTTCTGGATTCTTTACCTTTTAAAGTGCCTAGTTTGACTCCCTTTTCATAAGGCCTCCTTGCGTTTTTTTTTCTGCTTGTTTCTTTTTATGCTGACATTCCTCTGACACTGAGCCCCCCTTTAAGATGCTGTATATTGGGCAAGTAAAGCAGAGGCAGCATCACTGCTTGCTCTTAGTGTCTTTTAAGTCTAAGACTGTATCATGCAGGAAGATTAGGCTGCTGTGTTTTGCTTTCTGGTGGGGAGAGATTTAGAGTCTCAGTCATGTAATTTCTGCAATTAGTTGAGCAAGGACTATTTGTCAGACCAGGAATGGCAACATTAGGCCCTTCTGTTCTAATTTTTCCAAAGGAAGTAATATTAAATACTAAAACTAGTCAAAATGCCAAATAGCCTCTCATCCTAAATTGGAATGAAAGGGACAAATGTTACAATTTCCTTCAAAATTAAGCTCCCTAAAATATTTCATTCACTCAGTAAGGTAAAAGAATTCTTGTTGTTTGAAATCACTAACTGCAACACAACTCTAGAATAGTTTTAGTCATGTTCTAACAGAAACTATAACTATCTCATTTTCCATTTTTCTTACAGAAAATTGTTTCATTAGAAAATTCAAATGGTCCTTCTTAAATACCCCAAAGATCACAATATCACATTTTTGCCTGCAGCTTTCTCCTTTGCATGACCCGCTTGGAGACATGATTATATCAGTTCCTAATTGTGAGCCTCCCTTGTGCACGTTTCTCCCTGCCCTGCAGAATGCAGGATAAGAGCAGCTCCAGGCTGATCACTCAATGCTCACCCTGTTGCTTTATGATGATTGCTGCAAGCAAGCATGGAAGGTTCTCAGGCAGTCTTGAAGCAGTTTTAGTAGAGGAAAGATTCATTAGGTACATCTCTACAATGAAATGCGAGCGATAAAGAAAAGGGGTTTGTGATGTATGAAGTATGTTCAGCTTTTAGGGGCAAGAATACTGTTTTTCAAAAGATCATGTTAGTCATTCCCAGTAACAGCTCCTGGTGTGTTTATACATTAAAAGCAAACTGCAGGTATCTTAACGTTATCAACAATGAAGACAGAACCAGTCAGGACTGCACTAGAGAATGACAACCAGTGTAGTACAACCTATCCAGACTCAGCAAGCTCAGTTGTGTCTCTTAGTAAGCAGCAGTTCAACACAGTGCTAGGATTTGGGTTTTTCCCTGGGTGAATTGCTACCAGTATAAGTCAGCAGGAAATTTTGATTCATGAGCTGGCTCTTACTGCTCAGAAATTGGACAACAGAGACACAAATCTGTTGTACCATTTACCTGAAAATGCAGCTGGGCAGAGGTTCATGTGGCCAACCTAAGATCACAATAAAGACTTTTACTCCCTCTACTTCTGCACAGAGGAGGAGCATAGCTGAGATAAGCTTGCAAAAACTTTCTAAATGCTTCTGCACATACCTGAAGATAGTTTAATGAATTCAAGAATAATATGAGACCTGAATGAAAACTATATGGGTATTTGAAGTAAATGTAATAATCTTTGGAAACCTTTAGCTTACTTTTTTTTTTTTTTGCAGTTGTTGCATTAGGTCCAAATTCTCTAGGATTCATTGGCTTGTGCTTGTAACTCCTTGTGGGTTTTTTTTTTAAATTTATATATTTATTTATATATTTATTTATTAGCAGAAAGGTGGTAAGTAGGAATAGGCACTCTGCCATCTGGCTGGGGCTCAACTTAGTCCAGCTGAACTGATTTCTTGCATTCTCCTTGCACAGTTTGAGACAGGACATGAGTATTTTACTATTTGTCTTCTGTGCTAGTTCCATACCTTCCTGAAGGAAAATGTGTTTGACAGAGGAAGAAAATATACCTGGCCTGGGAAGAAGAGTAGTCACTAAACAGTGGGAGAGCTCTGTTTTGTGTTGCCAAATGTTGGGGGATAAGTCATCAAAGGTGAGCCAAGATCCTATTTTAGCACACTGACTGAGGAAGAGAGCTGTCTACTGATACCGTGTTCCCTTGCCTTGAGCATGGTTTTCATTTTTCCCAGAATTTTATTTCACTTACAACTTTGAAGAAGTTCGTTATTGATTAAAAATTAGTATCAATCCCAGCAGCTTGGTGCTTTGGACTTTCCTCTGTGCCCCAGTAATGCATTACCCTAGAGTAAGATGCTGTTTTGAAGCTTCATCTTTCTACTTTGCCCTCATGGGTGTGGGGCCTGTGGGGTTTCTGCTTGTGCCTCTGCTTCATCTCCTTTGCTAGTGAGATCTGGAGTTCACCTCCCACACAAACCTACAAGTGAGCCTCTTATTTACCCTTCCTTGCAACAACTCACAGGCTTGAATGCTTGGAGTTGTCTGAATTTTTCAAAAGCTTGGACATGCCAAGACTGTTCTTTTGTAGGTTGTCCTTTTTTCTTCTTTTGCCCTCCCCTCTCCTGCTAAGACTCATGAATCACTCTGAGACAGTCGAGCATTTCACTGCATGATGATAAGGACCATGAAGACATCAAAGTCACAAGCACAAGCAAGGCCTGTCTTGACTTGGGATCACTGATTGTAGTATGAGATAAGTATTTTTGTAGGCAACGTCTGAAATTCAGTACCAAAATTCCTAAGTATTGCAGGTACTCAGTCCTTTTATGTTCAGACAATTTGTGGGGTTGCACTCGATGTCAGCACAGGATTTTCTGATAAGCACTGCAGTAGAAAATGCTAACTTCACTCTTTCAGATCACCAGCAAACCACTGTCTCTCTCTTCTGTCCTGTAATTAAGCAGAGATGATGATGATGATAACAAGCAAGGACAGTGTTAGCAACGAGGTGCAAGAGACATTTCTTCATGAGGCTCTGAACTGTCTCAGACCTTATTGTGACTTGGCAAAAGCATTCCCAGCTTTTTACTGTCTTGTGTGTCTGTTCCTGGCAAATGTTGACAGTTCCTTTCTGTCTAATTGAAATAATGACATGTTCCTCTTGAAAAATTCTTAAATTTGAAAAATGTTGAGCAGGAAAAAAACTCTTGGTTTGCTCTACATCATAAATGATTTGGAGGATATTTGCACATTTCTGTATGGTATCCCCAAGACTATTGTAAATAACTGTTTTGCTTATAATGACTTGTTGATAGTGAGTCTTTGGGAAAGCAAAGCTTTGACATTAAACACAGGATAAGAACTTAGCACCGAGTTAAATACCTGTTGCCATGGAAAGGGTTCTTTGCAGTGTGATCTTATGGACGTTTTTTTAATCTTGGTTTAATTTTGTTTTACATGTATTTTTGAGTTGACCAGTAATATACCAATGAATGAAACCTATAAATGTGTTGCTGACTGGCTGATATCTCAGCACTAACCAAGGGGAGCTAATCGTTTTAACTTAAGTGTGTCCAAACTTTCTGATCCTATAAGCCACATAGAGCTCAAAATCTTACATAATATACACATTTCGTTCGTCAGAGATCTGAAGGACAGAGGAAATCTTCAGTAATTCCCATGGTGTCAGCTTCCTCATATTTTAAGCCCGTCTTAGTGGGAACAGGCTGGACAAGGTGTGCAGTGGAGTCCAAATGACCCATCTATCAACTCATAGTGAAATAAGGTTTACCTTGTCTTCCTTACCCAGCAGCAGCTCATGACCATTTACATAGCTATACTCCCAGCATGGAAACCAAACCTGAACCAGTCAAGAGCTGTAGAAGATTTTAGAGCTGCAGAGGAGATGCCTCAGTTTCAATACTTATTCCAGAACTGACATTAATATGGAGTTAAACTGACAGACCTATATGTGGTAGAAATCCAACATATCTCCCTTAAAATGAATGTAGCTATGATGGGCTATACTGGGAAAGGGCTTGGCCCCCAGTTCTTATGAGGAAAATTTCTTTTAATTATCTTAAGGATAATTAGGCATTTTTGAATTTATACAGGGATTGCTACAGGAAAAAGGAGAAATCGTGGAAGTGGCTAATTGATTCTTTATAGTTTGCTCATTAATAATTATGCACTGACACTACAAGATGTGTAGATACAGATTGAGGTTAATTTCCACAGAACTGTGAGCATTTCAGACCTGACTTGAAAGGAATTTCAGATCTTGTTTTCTAAAACCATTCTGTGGTCACAGAAGAGGTTAGATCCATTTCCTTTATATTAAAATTTTGATTTTTTTTTTTTGTCTTTTTCATTTAGGTCTGGCAAAGCCCATGGGATTAGTTGAAGGTCCAGGAGGCTTGGGCCAGGGGGGAATGGCTGCTACCCTGAGAGATGATAGCCATGAATCGGAGACTAAGTATGAAGAATATGGTTACAATGCCCAACTCAGTGACAGGATATCACTGGACAGGTCCATCCCTGACTACAGACCAAAAAAGTAAGTTGAATTCCACATTATTATCAAGACTAAGTGATTGGTTCCTGTTCTGTTGACCCATGGTGGCATTAATGTCTTCACATCACTTCCTGGTTAGAGTTTCACAGCAGTTAGTCATACATAGGCCCCTGAGTTTAGTGAAAATTAAAAAGACCAACTGCCATCTCAAGCATGAAGTGCCATGTTAAATGCATAGTTCTGTAATGCATTACTACAGACATTCAAAGCCTCAGATCCAAAACTGTGTCAGGAAATTGGTGCTTCTTGGGTTTGGTTCACTTAGAAAAAGCCTGATAGGGCCAGATGAGCCCACCAGCAGAGGTGGGAGCCTTAGTCTGTGCTTCTTCTAGTCATGTGCAATGGAAGGTGGGGCAGTGACAACAACCAGTAGTCACTGGTCATTTAAAAAAAACTCACCATCAAATCAACTGCCTTTTCTTTAATGGCATTTGATGTTCTTAGAACATCTTTAGCTGGGGTTTACAATGTGCTGAAACATGGACTGAGTGTAATCCATCAGAGTCCTATAATTGCAATAAGATAATTTTTTTTGT
The DNA here is from genome assembly GCA_020745705.1 of Hemiprocne comata. NCBI lineage: Eukaryota > Metazoa > Chordata > Aves > Apodiformes > Apodidae > Hemiprocne > Hemiprocne comata. Next base: position 6,595,116 of record CM036602.1, on the reverse strand, counting down.
CTTTGGAATGTGTGTTTATTTTTTTCCTAGTGCTGTAGTCTTCAAATGCCTGTGCTATGTCGGACACAGCAATTATATGTTTAATATTTGCACTGATTTATTGCATTTTGCATTAAATGCCTTTCAAATCTTTCATATTTATGGAGTTATGTATCTTCCAGATGAGACATCCACACTGCCATCCCACGAATGACAATCAGTAATGTCTTAATGCAGAGGAGATCAGCAGCAATGCCTAGGTACTCTCAGGAGACAGAATTGAAAAGAATACTTAATTAATTTCTAATAATAATTTTCAGTTTTAGAAGGCCCACTGGGGCTCCTGGGCAGAACTGAATGTTAAATAAAAAAGTAGCTTATTAAGTGGCAAGAAAAGTTTAGCCAAGCAAAACAGCTGTGCTCTGTGAGTAGATTGCAATTGAATTAGGATTTTAGTCTGTTCAAGCTGCTAAAACCAAAACCCAGCAAAACAAAACTTCAGCTTAACTACAAACTCCTTTAGCTGTGTTACATATTAATCTAATCTCAGGAGTTTTGACTCAGCATTTGTTTTCTCAGATACATCCTATACAAAAACAACAACAACAACAAAACCCTTGATAAAAGAAGTAGCAAAGAGAAAAAAAATCTACTGCTTTGATATCACATTTGATGCAAGTCTCCTGACTGGTCCAATGGTCTTATCTCTCCAGCTCTCTTGATGTATCACAAAAAGCCATAGTGGAATTACTCTGGGGAAGAAGTAGTCTGTAGTTATGCAAGTATTTGAGTTGTGCATCAGATCTGGCCCAAAACTCCTTAAAATCAGTGTGAAGTTTTTCAAATGAAAGTCTTCTGAACCAGAAGAATTTTTACTCAAGTCTGCATCGCATAGACACAATTTATGAAAGTAAACATGATTTCAGTATGCAAATGTAGGACTTGTTATATTCCAGGCATAGTCATATTTTAAAAGAATTTCTATCAGAAATATTATCTTTTAGTTCATTTTATCTTTGAACTCTCTCCTGATTGTGGTCCAGTATATTACTCTGGTAAAATAAGCCTTTTGTTCCATCTACTAGCATAGCTTCAGTAAACATTCAGCAGCTTAATTGCTTTTCAGGAGGTATTTTCATTCCCACACAGCAAATTAAAAAAATATTTTACACTAAAGAGGTGTGCATTCAGACAGCGTGACCATGAAGGCTCCTAAATTGGAGTCACCTCCATGTCCTTCTACTGCAGGAAAGCCTGGTGGGTGGGTAGTCCTGCTCTCAGGATGCTTTTCCCATACACTCACCCTCTGTTCTGCTTTCCTGCCTGCTGCTACTAGTGCAGATATTCCTTTTAGCTCAGAAGCCTCTTCTTTAAGTAAGGAATTGCTAAGTCAGTACAGGTGACAACAGCAGATTTTGTGCATGTTTTGTTGGTGTGGCAAATCAAAGCAATGACAGTAAATAGCTTGCTTGCCATCACAATTCACACAATAATTACAAAATTATAGTTTGATTCTAACATGATGTAATAAACATGTCTCAGCTTTTTCTTCTGTGGTATTGCACCTCCCCCAGCTTGAACACTTGCCCTGTCTCTGTGTAGAAAGCAGACAGCCCCGGGGAAACAGTTCAAAAACATAATTGATATTTCAAGCTAATTTAGTTTCAAGAGACATGTAATATAGAGAAGTTGCAATTTTGTTTTATAAAACAATGCAAAGCCTCCCCAACAGTTTGTAAGTTTATTCAGTGTGACCTGGAACACTATTTTCATTTCTTGTTGGATTTCACCTAAATCAAATGGACTGATTTTAAAGTTGTGCTGATGATCTTTCCATAATGTGTTGTATGTCTTAGTGGTGATTTTTGCCTTGAAGCAGCTCTGAATACAGTGCAGCTGAGTGTTTTGAGAAGATGTAAGGATGGAGTAGTGGAAATCAAATGTGTTTGAGCTCAACATAGGGTGGAATACTCAGGATTTATTATGGTTGGTTCTTGAGTATTTAGAAACGTTCAGCTAATCATCCTAGTTTTGGACTGACCTGAGATTCTGCTTCATGTACTCAGTGGAAAGTGGTTGATATCTTGTTGTCTGTTAAAATATATGAAAATAGTGGTCTGGTTAGTACTGCCTGTTATTAGCTATCTAAATTGTAGACTTATTTTTTTAGTACATAAGAAATCTACATTAATGCCAAAAGCCTTTTGCAGTATTATTTTTGTTACTAGGGAATTCATCATGTTTGTTGTGGAATTATTTTAATTCCCTGTCATACAGGCACATATTAATCTTGAAAATCATTTGTTGAGTTAATAGCAAGCCACAAGAAGGGGCAAGGAAAATAGCACAGGTCTCTGCATGTTCCTCCTGCAGCCCCATCTTTGCTCCCTGGTGTGCTGAGTTTTTTTAAGGTTTTCCACTATACCACTGTGGAAAATGTGTTGCAGAGAGCTCAGGATATTTAATGTCCTGATCTCTCTTTCCAGCAGTAAAATAGTAGCAGGACTTTCTAGCCCTCACTAACATACCCTGTTTCCTCTGTGCAGTGGAAGAAAGAGAAGCTTCTCTTGTAAGGAACAGGTTATTTTTCCCTTGGAAGCACATGGCTAAGCTAGAACTTGCTCTGTGGTTCTCTGGGAAAAGTGTTATTTCATGGTAAAGTATTACTAGATTAATTTCCATTTATGTTCTTCCACATTCAAAATGAGTGTTGTGATCACATAAACCTGAGTACGTAGGGGGGATAAATTCAGTGTTGGCCAATGACCCTTATGTATATGCATGGGAAAGCAGAAGTGTGTGTATTTGTGTCAGTTACCTCTCCCAATACCAGGTAAATGTGGAGTAGCCTGGAATCCTACCCCTGGGAATGCTGTGAAATCTGCTGGGCTGTGTGTGCACCTTTCTTACCACAGTGTCAAAGGGCCAGTGTTTGACTGAATCATCAAAAACAGATCTGGAGCAACACAGCTGAGATTTTCATAGAGATCCCACACTTGGAAACAGAAGTGCCCAGAGTCAGCTACATAAACCCCTGTGTAGTCATTTGTGTTCAAGTGCAGTGACTGGTTAGAGGGACTGAGAGGAGAGAGAGCAGGTTTAGCTGGGACATGCTGTACTGCTACAACAGGGTTCAGGAACAGCAGCATCCATCCCTCTGTCCCTTTGGGGGGAACAGCCTTCACTGCTGCCAGCTGTAGCCCAAAACAGAAGCCTGTGCTCCCGTAACAAAGGATCAGGCTCAATCCTTGCCAATCATACATGAAGACAGAGGTGCTACAGCCCCATATGACAGTAGATTTTGACTTTATCAAAGATGAAGGATACAGGAAAGGTCAAAACCCTAGAGAATTTGATTCAAAGATGGGAAAAGGCTCATGAACTTAAAAAAGCTGTTTGTTTTACAGCGTAGCATCTTGGAAAATTGGAAAGTGTCAGCTAACCAGATGCTTTCAAACATGAGCATCATCTCTCAGAATAACATGAATTCCCCTGTCCTTTCTGGTGCACAGGCTGGATCACAGGGGGTTGAATTAAACAGGTGGAATACCTGTAAATCTGGCTTTTTCTAACTTTCTATCACTTGATTTCGCAACTTAAATAACTTCTGGGGTTTGTTTACATGCAGGACACGTCCACACGTACACATACATGCACTTGTGAAAACCACTTGCTGTGATGCATTATGCATACTTTTGAGAAATTTAATATGATCCCAGAGCTTCCATAATGGCTAAATTGGCTTTTACAAGAAATTGTCACCGCTTGGTGAGGATCTTTAATTTAACGGATCTTTTTTTGTGCAACTTGATGCTGAGTGCATTGTGGCAGTTCAGTGATAACAATAATACTAATATATGGATTCAGTCTGCTGGCTTTATCAGCCAAAGAAGATATTTCATTGTGTAATGGTCATGGATGTTTGTATTGAGAAAATTCAGCCCTAAAGAACAAACTTAATAATGCTGAGGCAACTCAAGTCTTTAGCCATAAAAAGCAGAGGAATCTAGGTCTCGAGGAAATTACTTTCATTTATTCAGTTCTTGTATAGAGGTGAGCATTTTCGTTGCTTGCTATAGACATTTCACAATAGCAAAGGAATTGCATCTCTAGGGCTCTGAAGTGTAATTAATGGTTCACTCCACTCTGTACGTAAGGAAAAGCTTTTTTAATTACCTATCAAAAAGGATTCTGGAATTGATCAAATAGTGCTATCAAGGGGGCAGAACCCTGTAAATAGACTTCTGATTTGTTCATTCAAGGGTTTAATAACAGTAGCTACTATGAGGCCAGTTGCTAGAAAACAGCCTTTCTGTAAGAGCCTGTCTTTCAGTGGCCAGTGAGCTCAAGCCTTTTGAGAACTCAGGTTGCTCATCTCTAATTTTGACCCTTTCTTGGCAGCAGAGCTTTGTGGACTCCCTGTGATATTGGAACGATCAGCTAACAGCTCTCTGGAGCCACATAATCTATGTGTTTGCAAGTTCTCTGTCATGAGAGGAGGATCAGTGGTCTGGTACAATGGGCCCTGCCTGAGGCCAGTGGAGGGGGCAGCTCCTCTGCCTGTCTGTGTTGGATGTCCCAGCAGGAGCAGGGCAGGAAGGCAGATGGCTTTCAAAGAGCATCAGCTCTTGGATCAGTGGGTTGGAGAGGGCTAGACCTGGGATTATTTGATTTTCTCCACCTCTGCAGTTTGCTCTGACTTTTCAAATCCTCTGGGGACACTGGGTATTCTTTGTGCCACGTGCAAAAATGACACAATAATATCCAAATTAAAACAGACCCATAAGATCCTTCCCAGGTTAACCAGAGGGCAATGTGATGTGCCCCTTTGCAAGGAATATTTGACCTGGAACAGATCTAGAGCTTTTCAGAAATCAGAATTTCTGATTCGTAGAGAATGAGAACTTAAAAAAACCGCCTAAAAATATTTTGTGTCAGGCTGAACATCTGTGAAATTATTATCTAAACAAAATGTTTAGACTGATGAAACATTTAGTTTCCTATGAAAAAAAATAGTTGAATAATAAAATAATGAATTTTCTGTCACTAGCTTCTATACTTTCAGAGTAACGTCAGGTCACACTAAAGTGAAACGAGTTAAAAAGTAGCATTTCCTTTTTTCAGCTGACAGTGTTTCACAGTACAGACAGTATTTTTATTTCAATTTGGCTTAATTTTAATAGAAGAATCTTTGACTTTTTTTTTGCAATCATTCAATAGATCTAAAAAATGATAAAATTCTGGAAAAAAACCAAAGCATTTTGACCACTTTAATTGTACATATGACCTAAGTTGAAGCAGAGAGAAGGAAAAACAGAGACAGAAACTGGAGCTGACAGAACCACCTCTGGGCAACAGATTGGAATTTTTTATTGGAGCGAAATTGAGTAAGAAATGAAAGTAACTGAAGTGTTTTAATTAGTTTCCAAATCAATGTCCAGATGTGGATTTTGAACAGTGTAAAGGGAGCATGTGTGCACACGTGCTCTGGGACTTTATATAGATCTCAACGAGCTTTGCCAAGTTACACAGGCTGGACGTTTTCCTGGGGCTGTGAACCCGCTACAAATAGCACAGGCACTTTGTGCACAGATTGCCTGTACACACAGTTGGTGACACAGCTTCATTGGGATGCACCCATTGGAGCTGACTTTCTGGCTTGCCCAAGAGCAGCAGGATCTGGTGTGGACTGAATAAATCCCTGTGCTGCTTCCTCTGTGGAGAGCTGGGCTCTGACCAGCGACTGCACGGTGTCCAGTGTTGTCACTCTGACTCAGATCATTTGCTGTGTCAGTTGAAAACCTAAATTCACTCACGCTGCTGCCTCTGGGCCAGCTGTGCTCATTTGTGTATCCCTGTGTATGCCAAAGGCTTAGCACTGCAGTTTGGGAAGTGTTTCCTATTTGGCTGTAGAGGGCTCAGATTGGCACGGTGTAAAGCCCTCAAAGGAGGGGAAAAAATCACCTGCTCCTTTGGCTGGGAAAGGAAACTCCCCTGTGAATCATAGGTACCACCAGCCAGCCCTGGCTTTCACACACAGTGCCCTTTATTTGTACTGTACCTCTGCAGTTGTCACTGAGACCTATACTCATGACTGTTTCTGAAAGTACTGTGGGTTTTCTTCCAATCTCTGTTGGAGATCTGCTCACTCTGCATAAATAATGATATATTAATTAAAATGTGGGCTCAAACCTTTGTCACCAGAATCCCAGGACATCAATAGGTCTTTGAGTATTTATTTAGTTGTGCAATGTTAAATTTCTCCACTGAGAAGGCTAACTGAGGAACAGTTAGCACTGTGACCATGTTTCCCAATAACAAAAATACATTCCAATCACTTTTTTCAGGCCATCATCAGGAAGGTTTTCAGACTAATTTTGCTTGATCAACAGCAGTAGGGCATGGTCATGTGGCAGGACCATGAGATTGCCTGGGCTGCACTACAGTAATAATCTGCCTTGTTCTTTGTTATGCATAGGAGTTGGTGACCCCAAAGGGTTTGGGCAGACAGTACCAAAGATTTTGCAGGACATAGCTCCTAAGCACAGACTCCCTGTGAGCTGGACTCCATGCTGTCTCCACAGTAGCACAGTGGGACGAGTGGCAATATCTCAGTTATTTCTGATACTTGATAGAAGTTTTCTGGTTTTTCCCATTATATAAGCTATTGATTCCCTTTTGTTTAGTGCTAGCTAGGCTTTCCAATTAAGTAATGACACTAATTACACCACAAAGCACATAACATAGATCTTTATTAGTAACACTGGCCCATGGGATGATGAAAGGAGAACCAGCAAGGCTAAATTAAGAAGAATAATAAAAAATTAACGACCTTTTCCAAAAACCCACCTTACGTTCAAATGCAGTAATTTTCCTCTTGTTATATTTTTGCAGAGTCTTTGTGTATATTAATTGTTGAAGACAAATTCTGCATGACTGTCAGCACTAATAAATGTAGATTTAGTGGAGGCTGAATCTGATTAACTGGAGAGCATGAAAAGTAACTGATTGCAGTTTTGTGTTTAAATGCAGTAAGACTAGGAGCCATTCCCTGCCATTTGTCTGCACCAGAATGTACTCTTGAATATATGAATAGTTTGCCTAAGGTAGGTTGCATAACATTGACTAAAAATTAGACATCTAATTTAAGGTGATCCACTTGTCTACCTTTATAGTCAACAGAGAAGAAGACAACATAGTAGACATGCTTAAGATGTATAGTGTGTAGTAATGTGCTGTAGACATCTTTCCTTCAGGAACCTAGGACAGCCAGCTTACACAGGATTTCAGATTAATTTAATCCAAAATATTCAATGCTCCAAGGCATAAAGAAATGAGGGAATTTCTATAGTAGCAACACGTTCTGAAAAATGACCTGCTGGCACAGGTAACCTGAGTAAGATCCCCACTCAGCAGCTGTGGAGGCAAAACTGGGGAGGCAGCACACCTTTCAGCTGGGAGGAAAAGAAAAGATGGTCAAAAAGCTGTTTTGCATCTCTTAGTGTTTCTTACAGATCATAAGACTGTGAATGTGTCTCGTGTGACCGGCACGTTTCCGGGCGCTTTAAACACGACTGCGCTTTTTCTATAAAAAAAAAAGAAACTATGCTTTAGAGATTGTAGTAATTTTCTGAACTTGAAAACAGAGAGCCACAATGTTTTCTTAGCAGGAGAACTATTTCCTCCTTAAGAAGAGCAACTCTGGGGTGCTGTCTTCAAATTGTGCATGGTATTCTTTCACAGGTAAATATATACCTGTGATGCAGAAGCACTGCTGAGATCCAGCCAGGACTTAGAGCTGTTTGCAGCTGTGTGTTGGCTTCTTTTCCCTCCCCTGGACCTTTGCTGATTGTTGCCCACTATCAGGGAGAAAAGGGTATTCCTGTACATTTTTGAACTGTCATGTTATGTTACATGCTCCGTAATAATCACATTACAGGATAAAAAGAAGTAACAGAACAAGTCAGGCAATGAGTTCAAGGTGGTATTTCTTTTCCTATTGTGTTTCCCTACATGTATCTCTGTTACACTACACCTGATACCCTTCTTACAGCTTTGAAGGAGTTCTGTTAATGGTGTGAGGTGAAGATGTTCCCCTTTTCTTAAAATGTACATGCAAATTTAGTTCTGCTGACGATGTGAGATACGTATTATCTCCAAATGCCTTCCTGGTGTGTTAATTGAAAAATTAGCTAGTTTTGGTTCCTATTTGGCTAGGTTTCATAGTATATGAAAGTCAAGGTTTCAGGTCAAATAACATCAAGGTTTTGTTGTTGTTTTCCTTTGTGGTGAAAACATGAACAGGCCAAAATGTCAGACAATTTACTCTTCTGTCTGAAATAAAACTGAATTGTGAACTCCAGGTTGATGCAGTGTTTTGTTTCAATAGTGTCAGTTGTTGCTTGGTTTGCCTGTGTCTCCTGTTTTGAGTGAATTTATTGCTAATAAAAGTGAGAGACTCTTAAAACTAGCTAGAGCCAGAAGTACCTGACAATTACAGGCTAGCAAATGTAAGCTCCCTGTCCCAATTAGCTTGATCTAGGTGCTTTCCAAGGTTTTGTTTCTTTGAAACAGCACTTGCCAGTTCAGTTATTTGGTAGTTTTATGATGTCAAAGTATGGGCCCTCTATTTTCTGTTCCTCCAGCTTTCTGAAAAAGTTTTGGCTTCTGTGTATTGCTTCTAAGCCTTCTGCTGCAGTCTCAAAAACAAACCATAATCAAACCAGGTCACCTTGCCAGATGCAACTCCAAAGGAGGTCCAGGGAAAGTGTCTTCCCATCCAGTTTGTGCACCCTTTCTCTAAATTTTTACCAAACCAACTGGCTGTCTTAAAAGTGCACAATGATTTCTTATTGACCTGCATTCTTTTGGCCACTGGAAACCCAGCAGCTGAATGTTGCCACCTAGAGACTTCTCTTGAAATATGGTGTGAGCCCTGAGGAGCAGGAGCTCCAGGTGTGTGCCTTGGTGCCTCCTTTGTAAAGCCAACACCAGGCTGATCACTCTTGCCTCTACTTCTTGGCTGTCCAGGCATGCTTAAATAACCCCTCTCTGCATATAGCAGAAGGATATCAGGATGTAAAATGTGGTGTAAAATCAGATTCCTGATCTCTGTGGTCCTTGATGATTCTGTGCATTGAGAGGACTGTTTTGTGAGCACTGGCAAAGCTCCACTGGGAAATTTCATTTTTCACTCAAAACTTGTGATGGAGCTTTTAACTAGCTGCAGTACTGTGAAGGATGGTCACTGGGGAAACACACAGCATGCTCTGTGTTTCTAATATTTTTTTTTCATTTGTGTACAAACAAATGCTCTGTCTTAGAAAGATTACTAACTTAAGTCTATAATTAAGGAATATTTGAGGCAAAGCTACTCTTTGCAAAGAAGCCTGATATGGGCTGCACTTTCTTAAGTAAAGAATCCTATTCTGACTACCTCTGGTCTCTAGATTAGCATATACATTAAAATAATGCTTGGAAAATACTCTAAATCAGTGTTTCTTATCTCTTCTCCCCAGAAAGAAAGCTGGAAGGCCCATGCTTGGCAGAAGGTTAACAGTAGTTACAGAAGGAGGCAACATTATTCCCTGCTTTCTGAGAGAATTATAACCTAGCTGATGTATTGTGTAGGGATCACTTAAGCAATGACAAGAAACTGTTCAACAGAGGAGAGCAGGCTACCCAGCACAGATATGCATCTCTGCTTATAAGTCTGAATTAAACAGAGAAAATGAGGATTATTGTCATGCAGACATCAGGCAAAATCCAAATCTCCTTGGTCTGAGAAGTGCACCTTCAATTTGTGGTGGTGGTGGTGGAGTGGCAGGATTTATCAGTGAGGCCTTAAGCACCTTTAAATTACAGGAGATTTCATCTCTGTGTATTGCTTATGCACAAAGCTCCTGGTTCCTCAGCTTCTAGAACGAAGCCCTCTGGAGTTGCATTTTACCAGTGTGAGATGCCTTCAGCTTGTCAAATAGTTCCTTAATTAGTTTATTTTCTGCTTTGCTCCAAGGGATGAGTATATTATTTATTCTACGTTCCCAGACTTCTATTAGTCTGCATTTATGTATTTTGTCTTCAGAATGACCTAGCATCAGGCTAGCCTCTGGGGTGGTATGAAACACACCTCCCTGGCAGAGATGGTCGTGCAGACTTGACTAACAGTAGAATATTAATAGCAGCAATAATAATTAAAACATTGCTCTAAAATACCCTGGGGTGCTGTTGCTGAGTTAGACTGTACCCCTAAAATTCCAGAGGAAGGGCATAAATTTTAGTTATTTCCATCCACAAAGTGAACAGTTGTCTCATTCAGCAGCTGGAATAAGCTTTCATCCCTTCTGTGGCTCTTTCACTAGGACATGGTTCTCCCAGGGGGTCGTGGTGCAGTTTACATTAAACTCAAGATAAAAATGACACTGAAGCTTTGCTCCTGTATTTTCTACACTGCCTGAAAACAAATGCATGACCTACAGCTAGTTCACTGGCTCATTGCCTTGGTGTTATTAACCCACATGTACCCAGGAGACAAGGAATTTGTGGTCTGTTTGCTCATGGAGGAGCACACATCCTTTGCTTGACACATCTGGGAATCTCTCGAAGCAGTGGGGGAAAGCTTCTCTAAGTACAGGTTTGAGCAAACAGTCTGGATGGAACAGGTTGGATGTGTCTGTCTATATATAGAGGAGGGATGAGGAGCATGGTTGTGAACACAGCCTCAGTCTGCTGGGCAGGCAGTTAATGGGAATAACCTGTTCCCCCAGTGCACAGCACTCACTTCTAGGTTTCTTTCTGATGGCAAATTAATCTCAGTCTGCAAACGCTGAGGATGTGACTTCCAAATGTCTATGGGCAAGCAGGAAAAACCATCAGACAACACAGAGTGATAAAGGAAATCAGTTCCCAGCAGGCAGATTTGGGCAGGAGCAGTAGTGTGTGGATGTTGATGTGCAGGAATGGCCACAGCTTCTCAGAGCAGGAAAAGACTAGCATGTGTCCTTGGCCTGCTCAAATTCACACTCATGCTTAAATATGTTGCCTAGTCTAGGATGTGTGCCTAATTTCTGTCAACCTGAGTGAAGAGTAAACATATGTTGACCTGTTTTTCTGACTTAGGATAAGAGCTCATAGATGTAAAAAAATCCCATACGTTGAAGTGTTTTGCTACTGTGAAGTGTGTGCCCTAGATATTACCTTTGTGCTAGACAGTAAATGTGGCTAGATATTTTTTAAATGTTTTTACTTCTAATGTAACCAAAATTAAATTAAAATGCAAGAGTCTTCTGAAGTGCCCAAAATAATTAGAAGGTAAGAAACTGCTGTTAACATTAAACTTCTAAATGCATGAAATCGTTGAATAGTGTGCTGTTCACCTCTAGCTAGCCTTTAATTTAAACAAAAGCTATAAAAGTGCAATTAGGCTCCAGTCCAATGAAGCACGTAAATATGTTCTTAGTTTTAAGTGTATGAGTAACCCCAGTGAAGTTAAAACATGCTTAACTGCTTTATTTGAATAGGACATTTCTTGAAGTAGCTATAATGCACAAAGAACAGTCCTGCAAGTATCATTGGGAAAGATGTAAAGGGGAGTAAAGTCCCATCTGCACTTTAGGATCTGACCTTAGGTTTTCACAAAGCTGGTTTTACCCAATGATTTCTCCTGCAGGGTCCTGTTCCAAAGTTCCTTTTGATCTTTGGATGTGCTCCATCCTCTGTTGCTAAAGAGGCTTAGTTTGGCAGTCAGTTTCCTACTCCTGTCTGTTGAGGGAAATAAGTATGGTACCTGCACCTTCATTTGTCCTCTCTTCTTGACTCAGACATGCCTGTTTATAAACGTGCTGCTGCTGCCACCAGGCTCTCAGCTCAATCCCATATAAAGCATCTAAACATCATGGATTTAATACTCCCGTTTTCAGTTCTAAATCAATGTTCTTTATGCATTTGTTCTTGGAACACTGCTCTATTTGAACAATAATTCTTCCCACGTACCATAAACTTGGTCTGTTTTCACTCTGATAGAAACTGCTCATTTAAAGCAAGAGGAAAATCCCTGTGACTACTGTTCAAACATTTCAAGACCATCCCTGGTTGGTCAAATCAGCTTCTGCTTCACCTTAGCACACCAAGTGCTGTGACTACCAGGCAAGCATTACCTTTCTGGGCTGCAACCAGCCTTGCAACTGCTGGGACAAGGCAAAATTAAGAGCTTCTCACTACAGTTTTGGCAGGCAGTGAGGGGCTGGGTTTCCTCAGTTCGTGACTCACCTCCCATTTGATGGTTTACTCCTCCAACCATTCTGTATTTGTACATAGGTAGAAAGAAACATTCTGCTGCGTAACTGGATTTGACCAGAGATTAAAGCTGGTCTCCTGTGAAACACACTGGAGCCCATTAAAGAAAGGATTGTTTGCCAAACTTCGTTGTATGTCGTCCTGAGACCATAAAAAACATTGTTAGCTGAAGTAATAGTAGAAAATTATTGCAATCCTCAATCCTCCTCCTCACCAACACACTGCAACGTGACAGCAAACTTGTAATGAAAACCATGAAGAGCTCTGCAGCAGTTACCTTGAAAACTTTTTTATTGCCCTACATTTCTAGATAACACTGTGATACTCAGCCTCTGTTCAGCACTGACAGCATCAGCTGAGGGATTGAGATAGTCAAAATTAAACAAAAGGACCTTGAATTTTTTAATATCAAATGCTTGCAGTACATATTTTAATAGTCAAGGATAACTTTACTTACATATTATCTAAATAACAAATAGCTTCAAGGGTACAGCAAACTGTTCTGTGCAAACGCAAAGTTGAGAGTTTACTCTAATACATTATTTATTGAAAATTGCTCCTTTGATTTAATTCACTCCACCGTGTTTTTCCTTACATCTAATGTGGACTTGGAGTGCAGTGGGAGGGACATTATAGAGAAAGTGATGTCTTAAGATATGTAGTCCACTTCTGGATATCTGGGCTGTTACCTTCTCACTCCTTGCAGACATGCTGGGATTAATTCTTCATTTGCCATGAAGATCCTTTCGTAGGGATCTTGATGCATCACCTTGAGTGGAAGAGTACTTCCTCATGGGAAAGCTACTAGAAATCACTGTTGGAAATGCAGCTAAGTAGCTGACTTCACACTGCTAGCTGGAGAGTAAGTTGGCAGAATTCATGTCACTTGGAATTTAGTTGGCCTCTTCCGTAAATTTAAGTGCAGCACCATTAAAAATAAAGCCACATGGGGGATACATTTTCTTTGGGGATTTTTGAAAAGCATTTGAAAGCAGATTTCAGCTTCTCCATTAATTTTCAATCAGGCTAATGCTTGGTGATGCAGCCTGCATACAGCCACAGGCAGATCTGAATGGGCACACTGGGGAATAGAGTGGAAATTTCTTACAGATGGTATTTCAAAACATATTGGTGACTCAAGTTACCAAAAAAAGGCAAATACTTTTTGCTACAGAAGGATCCAAGCATGAGCTTTTAGTCATTTTTCATGTTAATAAAGGGGCTTGTTTAAAATGATTGAACTAGTTTTAGCATTTTTAATATAGAAATGAATATGGGTATTAGACATGGTGACACGTTTCTGGTATTGTTTGCCTGAGGAAAGCCAGAAAAAGCTCACTGAAATACAGGGCCTCTTATTTTGTGTGTGTGGCAGCTGCTTTTGAAGTGTCTAATAATCCTAAAGGTAAGGGTAAATATTCTTTACAAGTGGAGCCATCTTCATGCTACCTATGCATATATATTGTGCTGTCAAACACTGGTTGACAGTTCTCAAGGCTTTCTACCATGTTTTCGTATAAAGAAGGAAGCCAAATACAGCAGCAAGCGTGTTTAAAAAAACAAACAAACAAACAAAAAAACCACAACAAAAGAAACAATGTATTTGTTTTGGTGCTTTTTGTTTGGGTTTTTTTGTGCTGAAAAATTAGACTCAGTTGTGCTGGCCTGGAATTTAAAAAGAAAGGAAGAAGGGCAAAAATGACTGATTCTCAGGAAACACTTGTCCCATGTGTAATATTGCAACTTCATGGGGAGCTTTAACCTACCTGTGGAACTGCCTGTGTCCCAGCTCCCTCCTTCATGCAAGTCCTACAGGAAAGAAATTCCTGTAAATTTGGTCTTTTCTGTTGGAAAAAGGACAGAGAGGGTTCAAAAGTATAAAAGATATTTATTTTTAAAAGGCTTTTGCTGTTCTTCACTCTGCAAATACTACAGGCATTAAATGCAGTTGTTCAGCCTGGGGATGTGGGGAATTCCCAGATGTGTGCTGTTAAACTCATGGCTATTGCAATGATTTCTTTCTGGTTGATATTGAAGGACGTTTTCCTTGATACAGGAAGTGCTTGAGCTTAGAACAGAAAAAAGCATTTGGCCTGATTTCTTCCCGATTAATGTGGGTGTTTTATGTCTTAAGCTTATGGATGTAAAATAAGGAAAACGTTTCAAGGAGGCATGCAAAACCAAGCTGCTGGGAATTCTCACAGTACAGAGTAGATTTAAGATCTCAGTTTATTAGAATCTAGAAAATGACCATCAACATCACTGTGTACTAGAAAAGCTGGAGGACAGAATATTTTCCTTGACTTTCCCTGACTCCCCTTGAATATGAAGCACTGGAACATTGTGGGAGGGGGAACAGTTTGTAGTCAGGGACAGTTGAGGAGGTGTCTTTATTTTAATAAATTTCTTCTTCAGGGATAACTGCTAAGGACACGGTGCATGGAGCGTGGCCAAGGGAGCAACTGAGGTCAGGCAGCAGTTGGCCAGGGAAGCTGACCATTTGCAGTGTGTCAGGTCATGACAGAGCAGTGTTTTAAATAAGCATACTATGAAGATGATCTCTCGAGCAACAGAAAGAGCAGTTGTTTCTTCAGCATTACATTTAGTTCTTGCAAGACTGTCATTGGGTTTGTTATTTCAAGAAGAATCAGGCAGTAGAGCTCAAAACTGGTTTTTGTTGCTTTGGCGAATACTTTCTTTTCTGAGGGCCTAAAAAATGGATGGATAGAGGAAGTCAGGGTTCATGCTGAATGTCCAAATAATGTCAGGAGAGTCATAGTACTTGTAGCAGTGGATGGAAAACTATCCCTGTTTATTTTGCTGTCACTCAGGGGAGGAAATTCCTCCACCAAACCCATTGTTCCTCAGTGTAGATGGTTTTGGGGAGCTGTCTAGACTACCGAGCTTAGAGCACCAAAAAGAACTGCACTGTATCTTGTATCTGCACTTCCCCAAATGAATCCAGAAAAGAGGAGAAGGTGCTTAGATTTCTTCTGTAAGATAAATCAAAATTGGTGTTGTTCCACAAAGCAAATACAGACTTGGAAGAAATAGCCATGATGAAAAGGTATCACCTTACCAGATTTTCTAGGCTTTTTCTGAAAGCAGCTGTTGCTTCTCTTTTTACCTTTGCTGTAAACACAGTGGGCTGCTTCTCTCAAGATATTTAGGGCATCAGTGTTCTTTACCATTGCTACCTTGTCCACAGTTTGAGTATTTATATTACATTATTCTTAGGGCATGCTGTCCTTGAGCTGCAAAACAGGAGGAGAAATTAAGAGCAAGTCTTGAACTAAAACATTTACTGGGTTGTTTTGTTGGTTTTTTTCTCCTTTTGGACAGGAAGAAAAATCCATCCTTACTAGAAAGACAATGTTATGGCATAATACAGTTAACACCTTCGATTAAGGAAGAGAATTAATTAAAAAAGAGTTGGAGCCCTCTGTCTGACAGATTCATGATCCATGAAGCTAATCAGTTTTGTAGCCTGTCATTGCTTTTGCTGCCGACTGGTCAGCAGCTGAATCCCATGCTGGGGAAGGAGATGTTTGCAGCTTGTCACATTTTCACTGTTGTGCCAATGCAGAACAAGAACGTAATGTGACTTGATTTCTGCCACTGAAAAGTTGCTATTACACCTAGCACTAGCTGCAAAGTCTCAGTGGTTTCCAGGAGAAAGAAATCAGACATTGAACTAGCCACTAAATTCAGTGATTAACTGTTGTAAATCTGCATCTATGAAAGTCAAAGCAGAATTCAGGTACTAAAAAGTAACCATGTATGTAAGATTACTTTGAGCCTTTGGCTTAACTAGGTTCCAAATACACATTGACCTGGTGATTAAAAGTCGTGTTTGTTAGCACTAACGAGCAAGGATTCAATAATATTTTTAATATTTATTTTTGGCCTCTCATTGATCATGAAGTGCTGTTCCACCTCTTTTCTCTGCTGTGGCTATAAGGCATGAACACAGACCACTCTGCAGCTTTCAGAGAGTGGAGCACGTTGGGTCTTTTTGACAGAACTGCAGAGGAGGTTTCTTCATGCCCAGCAATTTCATCAATTTTGTGAAGGAGAGAAACCCACAGTCATCTCCATCCCAGTGGTTCATTGGAAAAACATATCTTGTATTAAATACCTTAAAGATTCATGAAGCAGCTTTAATTTTGTTTGCATTTCTTCCTGAAGGGTAAAGCTGTCAGAAATCTCTAAATGCATTGCCTAATCCCTCTCCAAACTCAGTATATTAAGGTCTGCAAGCAAAACTCAGTTTTGGAGTTCAGCAAGTATTCAGACCAGAGAGAAGGCAGGAGAAAGAGAGTAGGACAAAATTTTCTTTCCTTGTTAACACAGGATGTAGTGTCAGAACTTCACAAAAAATAATGCCACTCAAATGGACTGTAAGACCCTCTCTGATAAATAAAGGACTTCACATGTTTCTGTTGGATCAGATACAAACAGAGTAAATACAGCTATCAAGGAATGAAGGTTCAGGCAAAAGAAAACTTCCTTCCCTTTATGGTTTTACAAGCTCACAGGGCTGCCATGAGCAGGCTCACATGCAGCTGAGAACCTCTTGTTTTCTCATTGTCCCAGTTTCTAATCTATGACCTTTTTTGTGTTAGTCTGTCATCTTTTTTCCAAGGTTCTAGTCTGCGAACTGAAGAACCTTTCCTGTTTTCTTATGCCTGCACAGACAGTGCTCACAGTTGGGCTCAGGAGGCTGGCTGGGAAATGTTCATTTAAGGAACCTGTTCAATGAAAGGGAAAGAATGAGTGAAAATCCTCTCCAAGTAGAGAAAAACGATCTGCCATCAAGCTCTCTGTCACATACAAAGGAAATACCTCTGGATTGCTAGCCAAGCTCTGCAGTAGCCAATACAGAGCAAGAACACTCAGACTCTTCCCAAGACAAGAGCAGGATGCCTCAGGTGTGATGCTTGGCATGTTGTACGAAGGAGCCTGAAGGGGTGTTCCACCTATCAGCTCTAATCTGTTCTCAGCTGGTCCATGGAAGTGACTAGGCATGGCATTGTCAGTCTTTGCTTGGAATAGCTAGTCATACACCATACCTGTCTGCCCTGGAGAGAGGCACTGCTGCTCATGCAGACCTGAAGTCCTTTGCTGGTTGAACAGTGTGAGACCTGATGGCAGTTCATGATAGTAATTTAGAATCAGAGTAATATTAAATGTGAGATGTGCTTGGCACGAGAGACTGAACATTCCATTGCAGTGCACTGGGTCTGGTGTCAGCATCCTGCCAGGAACAAAGCTGCAAAGGCATCGTAAGGTGACAGTGAGCACAGTTGTGCTTTGATGGTAGAGCATCCATGTGTGTGACTTGCTAATGTCACTATTTGGCTCAGAGTGTCAACTGCTGGTTGGAGTTTCTTGGAATGAAGGAAGTATTAACTGTAAAGTGCTGTGGCTGGTGCCTAATTGCAGAATACATTGGGAAGCACTTGGCAACAATCCAACAAAGCACTTAAGCACCCACTGATTTTTAAGGAAAGGCCCCTTGACTGGGATTGCTTGTGCTCTCAGACATCCTAAGTGTTTGTGAGTGGACTAGTACTTTCTCCTGACTACCTAGTACATCCATCTCATTTTCTGAAAGTGACGTAAGGAGTTGGGAGTTCAAGGTTGACTGGAAGTCGGGAGGAAATAAACTCCTAAATCACTGCTGTACTTCAAAAAGACCACTCAGCTGGACAGCTTCTTTTGCTGTTCGTCATCCTTGCTGTAATAAAATTATGACAGCTTTTAAACCACTGCTAAATTCTGAGTTTTGCCTTTGCCCATCTAGGTGTTCCTGTTGCAGTGGGGTTACCCATGATAGTCTAACAGCTAATGGTTGGAGCACTCTTTCCATATACAGACATAATGCAAAGCAGAGGCTCTGCTCTGTGCTGTTTGACTTCTCCAAGCTTTCTTTTTTTCTTCTCAAAATGGTGTATGGCAACAAATATGCATCAGTGAGCAAGCACAAAAGGAAATTTTGAATCTCAGGATGTAATTGCTTGTCAAGGTGACATCTCGGATGGAGCAGAACTGTTTTGCAAATATTTCAGCAAGTACACACCTGTACAACAAACCTCATGCATTTGGTATCAATGCAGAAACTGCAAAATCGGAGAGGGTGGAACATGCTCTTTGTATGAGCAAATACAAAATTTACTAGACTGCCTCCTGATTTTAAATGTATGAGATATATTTATGAGTTAACAGCAGACCTTCTGATGGTTCCCTTGGTAGCACAGACAGGCTGTAGAATTGTTGGCCTTCTCCAGGTTGTTTCTGAGCAAAGTAATTTATGTTATTTTGGTTTTCAAGAGATGCTTTTAACCTTCAAGACAATGAGAGCTGCTACTAGTCTATGTGCATGCAGATACACTTTGGCTTTCATTGAGTTGATGGAAAGTTTGCTGCTCCTACCTGTTTGACTTCTTTTCAACTTTTACCACATTTTTGTTAGGAAGAACAAAGACTTCAAGTCCCTCTATGCTGGCGAGCAACGAGGAGAGGAGAGTTTTCAGTGTAATTTACCTCCCCGTGGCTACGTGAGTTTACCAATTCATTTTCTCTTCTCTCCAGGTGCAAACAGATGACCTACCCAGAGGACCTCCCCCAGATCTCTGTGGTCTTTATATTTGTAAACGAGGCTCTCTCTGTCATCCTGCGCTCTGTGCACAGCGTGGTGAATCACACACCCTCACACTTGCTCAAGGAGATCATTCTGGTAGATGACAACAGTGACAATGGTGAGCATCCCTAACTTTTCTTCTAAGTACTGTGTCCTGAGTAGTTAATGGGCATGAAATGTAAATCAAAGGGAGCTGGGTCACTACTAGATGAAATCCCTTTTTTTTTTTTTTTTAACGCTAGGATGAAACAGCATCAAGCCATTCTGCATTTAAGCAGCCAGGGGAGGAAGGTCATATATGCAGCCACTGATTTATGGCTAATAAGTTGGTGTAAATTAACGTAACTATCAAATTAAGTAGAGTTTGTATTTGTTTATGAGAGGGTTGATCAAGGCACTTGCACAAAGCTGTGAGTGAATATTAACTACTTGTATAGCTAGTAAGCATTATGTGGATAAATTCTGCTGATGTCATTGAAACCCTGACAGGATGGATGACAGTTGTCTAGGCAGTCTTAATATAGAAGTGACACTTCTCTCCAAATTTTCAGATCTAGAGGAATAGCAACAGAAATAGACTAAAGTTTAAATTCTACTTCCAAAAAAAAGTGGGTCTGCAGATAGTTTCTGCTGTATGGAACACATGGCAGAACACTCTGCTGCTTCATGATTTAAATTTGAACTGGTGTTGATAATACCAGATTTTGAGTCTGCTTTTTGGAGTTTTTTTGAGGTAGGAAATAGGTTAGACTATGAGAATGAAACAGAATGGGCACAAAGTGCATTCAACTTTCAGGTTCATTAGTGTGAAAATTATGACAGTGTGAAAAACACATCTGTTTCAGCAATCAAACCACAAAATATTGGTGAGCATCTAGGGTGCCATTGATCAAAAAGGTTCACAGGACGGTCAAATTTTAAGAACTTTTAGGATACAGGTGACTAATGGTGTTGTTGTGGCTTAAATTGTTGCACCTTAGACTTTTAGAACTGTTGCAGCTTCTCAAATAATATGTTAAAATCGGGCCTAAGTTTAGCGCTTCCTCCACAGATCAACATCTTTAAATCGTCCAGTTTTAAGTTGCTATTCCTCTTCAAGATCCCCAAAGAGAGAGGAGGGTTGAGAGAACAAATCACTGAAACAGAAATAAACTCCAAACCCTGTAGATTTAAGAAACCTTTTGTCCAATTCTGCTTTCAATTATGGCAGTGTGACCTGTGCAGTAATTAAGTGAGATTGCAAAGTCAATGTAATACAGAGGAGAATTGGACTCATTGTTTCTCCAGGAACTCCTATATGGCTTTTCTCTGTCATTCTTCTAGATATCTAGAAATTTATCAGGTCTTTGATTCCAATGATAGTGATTCTATTGTGTAATATAGATCAGAAGAATGAGGCTTCTAATGTCCTGAAAGCTTCTACTAGTTTTCCTAATAAATATATTCTAGTAAAAGCCTCATTATGAATAAGTTGTAATGTAAGTGAATTACTAAACTAGATTTATTTAAAAAAATACAGAGACCATTTTGGTAATTTACCTGTTTATAAGCCTCTTGAAATGAAGCTGAATAAAGGAGTGAGTGAGTTCTGCTCCATCTGTGGTTGAATGCCTGAAAACGAACAAAAGAGAAGACTATTTGAAGTCTTCAATATCCATTTAGTTCAACAGGGAAGCAGCCTGTTATTGAGGAGTCTTAATTATGTTTAAGGGAAAACCCTGAAAATTAAGGGAAATTCATTCTGATCTTAATTAGGTCTTGATCAAAAATCCATGGAGATTCTTTTTCAAACTCTTTCTGAATAGCATAAATCAGAAAAAAAAATCCCCAGTTGCCCACATTACACTGCTGTGAGGTCAGCATTGCTCCTCCAGAGGTTAGGTGTAACCCAGTGCCAAATCGTCAGAGAATTAGAATAGTAATTAAAAAAAAACCCCAACATTTAGATAAACTTCCTCTTCAAAGCAATTATCAATCCATCAGGCCATATTAAACCTGTGCAAGTCTCACAGTAACTGCTCTGATGTGTAGAGAATTTCTCTGAGCTGATACCCCTGGAACTGGTCCATGCCACAGCTGTGCAGCTTGGTTTGTATCTGTGAGACTGACTAAGGATTTAGGAATATTTATGGATTTCTTTTCCTTTCTGTGGCAAAATAAAGCAAAGGAAAATGTAACCTGGTAGGGTTTTTCTCATTCTGAATATTTGTGGGTTTGATCTTTTTTTGTCCTGCAGTTGAGCTAAAATTTAATCTGGACCAGTATGTCAATAAAAGATACCCAGGTCTGGTGAAAATAGTGCGCAATAACAAACGAGAAGGGCTGATTAGAGCCAGGATCCAAGGCTGGAAAGCAGCAACATCTCCTGTCGTTGGATTCTTTGATGCTCACGTTGAATTCAACGTTGGCTGGTAAGTTGTTGGCTATTCCCACAGGGAAGCTGTACTGTTACACTGAGCTCTGTGTCCAACCCTGTGAAAGAGATTTGCTTAGCAATAGAGAAGCAGAAAAACTGTGGGGATGAGATGACTGCAGGCTGGTGGTTTCACATCAGCAATTCCTTTTGAATAATATTCCTTATTATTGCAACATTGCCAACGATCTTCTGCAATGGTTGCAAGATCCATAAAAAAGCTGTTGTGCCTGCTCCAGTACAGCTCAGTGGAGAGAGAAGTAATTTAAACCTCAATGAATATGAAACCTCCAAAGCAGTCAAATGGGGAGGCAACATTAAGGAGGCTCTGGGCCGAAAGCAGATGCATGCTTTTTAAAATCTCCTTGTAATTTTCTATCATTTCTTCTTAAAAACTTGAATACCAATCTGATTTCCTCATAAATTTTCTTGCATTTACATTTGAGGCAAACTTTGTATTATTTCCTGCATTTTTAATGGGGCTTGAAATTAGCATGCCTTTCCTCATCCCCTTTGTTTTTCAAGGGAGCAGTATTGACTGTGGCAAGCACAGTTTTGGGCTTAATGGGCCAGATCTGCAATTGGAGTAAATCTTTGTAGCACCACTCCATGGCCAATATTTGGCACTACTGGAAGTCGAGATTGAAGGAACTGAGACGTACAGTCAGCTGAAAAAAGGGCTCCTGGGACCTTCAGTATGTACTGTGTCTATTTTCCAAAGGCAGTTGGGTATTTGATAATGATGATGCAGGGTTATGGTGGAGCTGATTATGCTCTGCAGTTCTGGGAGATACCACCAAATTAAAACTAAAAATAGCTGTACTTACAACCAGAGAGAAATCCAATTGCAAAAGAGTGGAGTGTTTATCATTAATACCTTTGTAAAATGGAAGATGCAATAAAATAAGTCTTGCACCTGGTTTATGTTCATCCCATTTTTTTCCCTAGGACTATGAAAGATTATAACAACAGTTGGAGTAATTTTCTAGAAGCTTAAGAGCTGGTTCAATGTATTTATTTACTTTTAAAGCAACTAGATCTTTCAAATGGCAAATGTTCATGTAGGGATAATAGCAGCTACTGGACAGAATTGGGGACTGGGAAGAGCACACCCTGGGTGCTGTTCCCAGTGCTTGTCCTGCCCAAGCTGCAGATTTCTGAGCCTTGAGGTGAATTTTGTTACCACTTCTGTAAAGGACATTGAGATCTCACTGACGTAGTCTACCCAGGGAAGATAGGTAATGGTGTCAGCAAGCAGGAAAGGGGTTTGTGGTTGCTTTTGTGGTTTGCTCGGGGTTGTTTTTAACCTTACTGCTTTGCATTAGTGTCAGAAAGGGTGGAAATCAGCATAGCAAGAGCCTTGCTACTCAGTAAATGAGAGTGTGTATATCCAAGATAAAAAGTGTTTGCATTTACTGCATCCTCCCTGGTGTACTCTCCTTTCAACAAGTGCCCTTAAGTCTCAGTAACACTGCTGAGCCAGTCTGTGCAGCTGCTTTGAGACCACTTGGCTTCTGGATTTGCTGTAGAGGAAGAATGAGAATAGCAAACATGCACCAGAAGCATCACGTATCCCTTTGTTTCAGAGTTGCACGTGGAGGCTCAGAGTGTTCCCTTCTAGTGCTTCTCCCGTTGTTGCCCTCAACCTTTGGGGCTGCTGACAGCCTGGTTCTACCTATTCCCTCCTAGTTTTTTAATTCTGTCCACCTGTGCTCCACTCAATTTTCATCTCCTCTTCTTTTACTAGGAGGAACTGGAAGTCCTTCCATCTGGACTGCTTTGTTTTTTGCCACCAAGTTAACATTTCCCCTACTCCATAACCCTAGACAGTTGATAGTCATGCGGGAGTATCTTGTTAAAGTACCAAGCTTTTATTCTCCTGCTAAGTCTCATCTTGCATCAATATTTCCCCCCATTTTCAATGTATATTCATGTATTCAGAGGCCACACGGATTGCTCCCACTCAAAACTGTCTATGGATTATTTGTGAGGCAATTAAAAAGCAGCCAATTTCTTTACCACAGAAAAGAGCATTAACTTTCTGTTGGTTTGTGTTCCATCTAAAAGCCAAGTACCTGCAGTGCAATTTTAGTCTTCCAATCTATGGCTGCTTTACCTGACTAATCAGTTGGCAGATTAATTAATAAAGAATCAGAGGAAGACTTCATTACTTTCTCATGAAATATGCAGGACTCTGACAACAAAAAACTTTTATTTAAATAATAGTTGTCCCATTTATGGGTGAGCTTTTGCCTTATATTGCACTACAGCACTTTATGGGCTCTCACAGCAATACTCTCCAGGGACACTTTGTCTAAACTAAAATACAATCTGGTAGCATATAAAAAAATACTCTGCAACCTGGCAGGTCAAATTAACTATTGAATTATTTATTTTGCTGTGCTTAACTGCTGCTTTTTTGCTTCTCAGGTGTTGAAACGTATTAGTGCAGAGAAGAGATTTTCTATTGACCTGTTCCCCTTAAGGCTTTTGATCGTGTGAGCCAATGCTGCTTCTGTGAGAGCAAAAGTGGAGAGGACTAGCTGAAGGGGAGGCCAGTACTATTAATTCTTAAATGGAATTTTAAATTAAAATTGCATAATGTATGTGTACAGTTTATATGGAAAATTGTACCTGACCTGCAGTAGAACCTTGTCTGTTTTTAATGGTTACTTAATGTCAATAGAATTCAGCATCTAGAGTCAGCAACCCAGTAGAACTAATAGGTATGAAAAGCTCCTGTACATTCCTCTCTGAGTGTGTATTGTAGCCTGTACAGTTCAGTCCTCTGAAGGTTTCAGCATTCCTGGTCTGACTTTTGTATCAGGTCCACTCACTGTGCATTAAGCAACACACAGTGACAGTGAGTACAGACCATCTCACCCTGGCTGCTAATTGTGTTGCAGAGCATTCTATAGACTCCTGTCTTTGAGAGATGGGAAAGAATAACATGACAAAGAGCAGAGAACTTCACTACACTATAACTGGGAGCAGGGAAGAGAGATAGTAGAGAGGAGTGTTAATTCTCTGGGTGACAAAAAGGACACATTGAGTGAAGGAGGGCAGAAATCAGGAAGTGAAAGGCAGACACCACAATATATTAGCAACCATAAAGAGGGTGCTAGGAGACATAAAAGAAGACATAGAGTATTATACTTGTATTCTATCTTACTGTAGTAATTAAAATTTTGCCAAAAGGGGAGTATCAACAAGGAAGCAGCCGAGCAAGAGGATTTCATCAAAAGATTTCAATATACCAGAGAGACAGAGATAGCCCAACATGAGAAAGAGTATGTGAAATATAAGCTGAGTATCCGTCAGGCTGTGTCACACACAGCCCATCGTTATGGGTTATAACTGAATTTGGCAGTGTTTTAAAAATATAGAAAGCTGGCATTTTAATGAACTAAGAAGAAGAGCTAAAGAACAAGATCCCCAGGTCTGTGGAAAATACTTTGCAGATTCTACTTTATGCTGTAATATGTAGTGCAATTTGCACTTAAGCCACTGGCTTTGGTTATCCCAAGTACTCTATAATATAGACATGGTTATGGTTTTGTAGGGCAAAGCCACAAGGGCAAGCTCCCCTCAAAATTTCCTCATTAATATTTTCATGCAATGTACTGGAATCCAAACTCTACCAGTAGATAAACTCCCAGTCCCCCCTGTTCAAGCTCAAGTGGTTATTCAGGGACCTGGCAAGGTCCAGGTGGTTTTGAAGTGCTGAGGGAGAGGGTGAAATTAGGTTTGCAGTCCTCCTGTGCAGTCCTTCCCCTCTGGAGAGTTCATATCTCTAACTCCTGCTCAGGACATGGTTCGTTACAGCAGCCCCGGTACCATGCTGAGTTTGACCTGGAAAGTTTTATTTATACAAATGAAAAGGAAAGCACATATGTTTATTAAGGGAGTTTTTTCCTCATCCAAACCTCTACCATCACTTAGGATCAATTTGGTAACTTAATGAAATACGTGTTTCAGATAGCACAAGTGAGCTAATATTATCTGAGTGAAGAGAGAAGCAGGCAACATAAGCCAAGTGGGCCTTTCAGATTCATGGGACAGTGCCAGCGTACATACAGAGGACATGCCAGAAAAGCAACTTCAACTATTCATCTACCTAAACAACCTAGAGTGTTCATTGAAGCATCTTCATTGCTTTTCAGTGGTGCAGAAAAGAGCTATTCAGATTTGGCAGGCATAGAGGAGATCTTTAACTCTCCAGCAGGCGTTCATGCCACGTTCACTCCATTCTGGCTGAGGCCTGCAGGGCTGAAACCTCCCTGGGCACACAGGAATGCTGATAGAGATGTCAGGTACAACAGGTGGGGAATTTCTCTCTCCTCTTTGAGACTGAGGAAGGGACTATGGAATTTTTTTTTATTTTTTTTTTAGTTCTCTGACCAATTATTTACAAGAAAGGCATTCTGCATGAAATATTCCTCAGTTGGCCTCAGTGAAGAGTTATGTATGTCAGTAGATCTGCTTGTCTGCATCTGATAAATGTGTATTGTCAGGGAAATATGAGGTAGCATATAAAATCACATGCAAAATAAGATTTCAGTTTACACAGATTTTTTTTTTCTTACTTTTCTGTGGTAGTTTTCACTTCATGGTACCTGACAGTGGTCCAGTCAGAGTAAAATACAGTGATAAACCCACAGAGCCATAAAATCTAGCAGATGACACCATGTTGTCTTTCATTTATGTCTTATAAGGACTCTTCCTTAAGTCCTTGCAAGAAAGCAAAAAATCTGATCTGTGAAAGGAGGAAAATAATAGATTGGATTTATTTTTTAATGTTAGTTCTTTGTTTTTTGGAGTGAAAATTAGAATAGTGATGGTGGAGAGGAAAAAAAAAAAAGACACATTAATCTCAAAAGAACCCAGAGATTAGGGTATTTGGATACCCAGCTGGGACAGGACAGAATTTAAGAGAGACATTTCCTAGGGCAATTTCTGTCATTTAAGAAAGGATTTACTTTTAGATAAATTGAGAAAAAGTTACTGGGGGGGGGGGGGGGGGGGGGGAATTAGAATGCCTAGTCCAATCATTCTAATTAAGAACTGAGAAGTATTCTGGGTCTGCTCCTCAGATGATGCCTGTTAGCAAAGCATCCCTGAAGTTGTGAGGTCCCTTGAAGTAGAAGCAGAGGATCTGCCCTGCAGCATGCATGTGGTTTCCCTTAGATCCCGTGCATCTATTCCAATGTTGTGCCTTTTTAAAAGTCTGATTGAAGTCAGCAGGTGTTTTTACATA
Organism: Hemiprocne comata; assembly: GCA_020745705.1. Lineage (NCBI taxonomy): Eukaryota > Metazoa > Chordata > Aves > Apodiformes > Apodidae > Hemiprocne > Hemiprocne comata. The sequence continues at coordinate 6,568,530 of CM036602.1, read as the reverse complement.
TTTAAAAAGGTGAATTATATAATCATGTGTGCTGAGGAGCTCATTGCTAACTTGTTTTTATCTGCGTTTTTTATCTGGAAGAAGCTGTTCTTTTTAGCATTCTGAAAAAATCAGACTTCCCCATTGGTATGACCTCTCCAGCAATCTGATAAAGATGTAAAACAGCATAAAATTTCTGTTTGCTGTGATTTCCTGTGGGGTTTGAGTTGCTCAGAATTGGCCCAATATGATGTACAGAATGCAGGTATGTTCAGAGATAGAATTACAGTGGGATTAGAGAAGCCTGTGTGATCACAGTATGACCCCTGCCTTTGGTCTCACTCTTCTTACAGATTTATTATATACTCTGAATTAAATTCTGCCTTCCAGCTCTTTTCTACTTCTAATGTATACCTTGGGGGTGCTTATTTTTTGAGGCCCACAGTACTGGCATTGCTGGAGCCCCCACTGAAGTCAACATGGGTGCTCAGTACCTTGGAAAATCCAGTGTTAATCCAGAAATTGGTCCACTGGTAGGTAAAAACATTAAATGCATGTGCATAGTGATATAGTCAACAGTCTTTGACAAATCAACACATCCTTCTGTTATGAATTTGCTTCTGATCAGAGATTCCTTCTACAAATTCCCCAAGAGAGTGTCTGTAAGAAGGAGTCACTTACTAAGGTACCTGCTGTGGATGTTCCTTCCAGCATGTCCTTGTCCCTGTGGGAAGCCCACATAAATCATGGAACAGTGAAATGCTTTTTGGAGTGTCATCCAGGCACTGTTGATTGCAGGGCTGAGTCCTGGGACTGGGACTGCAGCAGTGTGTTTTCCTGTATTTCTGGAACAGCTTCAGAGTAATAAAACCCAAGTGAAAATACCCTTTAGCCTAGTGGAATCTTTAAGAGAACTAGATTTACTGTCCTTTCTCTTCTGGCTTGAACCACTTACCAACAATCTATTCAGAGTGAGAGGAGTATACTGACAAATATACATGTTTTAGAGAGGATAGAAGGGAGGAACTTCTTATGTCACTCAAATTCCAGCCCAAATTGTCTGCTTGTTTTTTATTAGGTGGAAAAAAGAACTGGATGATGTGAAGCACTACCTTTAAAGCTGAATCTTTTTATTATATGTAGTTTACTGAAATCCATCATGCTGTGAATATGCCTGGGTGAATTTTTCCTCTTGCTCTAGTAAATAACTTGTTAACAAGATATGCTACTCTGTGTCCATAAAGTATGTTGACTCAGATACAGGCTGAGAACCTAATATTTTTGCATTTGTGAAAAATAGAGATGAATCTCAAAATTCACATCTGGCTGCTGTACCTAATCAGGCAGGGCTGAATCCTGCCTCTCTGCCAGCAGTGGCCACGTGGAAAGGAAATACTCAAACATCCTATTGCAGCTCATCAGCGTAGCATGTTTGGACATAGTTGGACTTCATCAACCTCTTCCACCCTTTCCTTTTAGTCCCAGGAGCTGCCAGGAGCACCTGACTTCTGCAGATGTACCATGGAAAAAACAAAACAAGGGGGAAAAAAACAGGGAAAGAACACTGGTGTCTATAAAGAGGATGAGAAAATCTCTGTAATAATGTAGCAGCTTAAAAATAGGGAAAAAAATTAGAAATTACTAAGAAAGATTTAATCATAATCCTTTCAAAAACCTGAAGCAATTAAACAAAGCCAGAATTACCAGCAAAGTTGACAAAGGATTTGATGAATGTACAGCTCAGCTTACAGAGACAAAGACACAGTGTAAGGCCATTGAGCCTAGTACAGCTACTCTGTATTAGCTGGACTTTGCTAGCAATGAATAGCAATCAAACCATCTCATATGTCATGGATTACCTAAGCTAAGGAATGTAAACACAGTCCATTAGCCTCTCTGTTGGAGCTTACAGTCCTTCTCCACTGGCCATTACCTGGGGATCTTGGCAGGCAGAACAACAGAGCACACGCAGTGTCGGTGGTGCCGAGGGCATGGGCAGAATCAGGGCTTTGGACGTCCCTGTAGCTCTCATTGAGATGAGGTAGGGCTTGGTGTCTGAATACTCCACTGCTACTTCTGCTGTCCCTGATTGGGCAGGACAAGCTGTGACATCTCAGAGGTGTACGATGTCTAATTGAAATGCACTCTGTTATGAGTTTTGCTAAGTAACAGAACAGCTCTGCACTGGATTTTCTCTTGCCCTCTGTGTTTCAGAGCCTGCTTTCTTACTTGTTGGTGTGAACGTATTTTGGAAGTTAGATAAATGTGCAGCCTGTTCAGATACTGAACCTTTCCTGTTCCTGATAGCTGTGGGGATGTGGTTTCCACACATGTGGAAACAGAGGGAAGAAAGTTGCCTCCACTGGGGGGGCTGGGTGGTTGAGAAAATGAAGTTTCAGCAGTTTCCTTCATACCAAATTACTCCATAACCTCAGCATGGCATTCTAATTCATCTGTAACCTGAAGGTTAGAGATATCAACACTTGTTCAAGTAGGAACATCTACAATATTTACATTTCTTGAGTGCAGGGGACTGAGAACTTCCATCACGTGGACACATTTCAGGTGCTTCAGATTTTGTGGAAGTTCAAGACGTCAGATTTCAAATTAATATTGATAGAGGTTAATGACATTATGTATTTGATTCGACTGTTGTACTACACTGCAGAGATCCCTCCCCCTTGTGCCATCCAGATGCAAAGCACCAAGTCAGGCAGTAATAAATGTAAGCCATACAGCTGGAAAAACACAGGAATCCAGTCAACCATAGAATAATGGGAGTAGTTTGGTGATGGCTGCTGTGACAGCAGCACCAGAGCTGAGAATGGATTGTTGTTCTTGCTATGAAGAAAATGAGGACTCAGATCAGCATTTCCAAGAAGTATCAGATGAATACAGTCACAAATACGACTGAGGGCCAAAAATCAGAGTGACTGTTAAGTATTTTCTTCACATTCTTTCTCTAACCATTATTGGGGATACACTTCAGCAGTCCAATTTTAAGCTGTCTTGCAAAGCAGCAGGCTAAATTCCATTTATAATCAAAATAGGCTCCTCTGGAACATTATTAATCTCACTTACCTTCAGTGTCTACATTATTATGAGAAGCATCTTACTATACAAGTGCCAGCCTCTGCCTCTCTCTGCTGAGAATGAAAGTTTGAGGCAATTACCTTTGGATGTGGGGGTTCTGTTGCAGCCATCTGACATTAAGGGAGAAGAATTTCTTTTCTCTTTTAGCTTTTTTCACTACATGATCTCAGTCTACCCTTCAAAGTAAAATACTTGCAAAATGAGCACACAAGGAGCAACTGTAGAAGGAAAATGGAAACTTCAGTATAGTTTCAAGTATGATGGTAGAACAGTCTTGCTTTGTATCAAGAGAAACATCCCAGTAATTGGGGACTTGAGGATTTGGTGACCAAAGAACTCTAAACAAGAGAGACCAAAATAGTTTTAAAAACTCCCAGTCTTTCCTTGATTGTCAAAGACCTGTTTCCAGAATCAGACAGCAGTGAATAAAAATGTCAGGATTTGATTCTTACAAAGGGAACCTATTTACAGATTTCTGCTTCGGAAGGCATGCAGTCAGCTTTCCTGCCTCACAGGGCAATCTGGAAATCAGACCTAAACATAATAAATTTGTGCATGTTGCAAGAGTTCCTGGCTACAACTGTGTCCTGTGATGTGCACCAGGTCCCACTGGAGGATGTAATTCCTCTACCTTGTGTCTTCCCCGCCACATAAAATCTGTTGAAGTGATGCCCAGGGGCTCCAGGAATGGGCCACCTCACAATGTGTTCTTCCTCTTACGAAGGAACTCAGTTTTGTAATGAGGTTTCTGCTGCAAGTGCTCCACAAGGAGAGCTACCTACTCCAAGGTAATTTTTTCTTCTCCACAACCAGGAAGAGGGGGAGTCTTCTTCCAGGCAAGCAATTAGTGGCCTGTTATTAGTGACGTCTATACCTCTTGTTTGATATTTTGAAAACCTTTGCTTCAGAAGCCAGAAGGGAGTGGGAGACCCTCCTGCTGTAGTAGTATTCCCAGAGGTTACAACAGCCTTGCATGGAGATACCTGATCTGTGATGGGAGAGGGGTGTCTGGCTGACATCTCCATTGTTCTGCTGTATTTCCTTCTGCTGCCTCCAAGTTGATAAACAGAGATAAAATTATAGAAAGAACAAAGTAGATTCATCTTTTCTGCATTCTTCCCTCCTTTATTGGAGTTGTAAGAGTTTTTTCTGTCATCCATCCAGTTGTTTGTCAAACAGTTATAATATCTTGATAAAGGCAGTGGCTTATCCTGATTTGGTAGGTCACATGGACTGTTTTTGTGAGTGCATGAGCATAGCCTGAAGACCATACAGAATGGCAAAAAAGGGGGAAAAAAGGAACAACGTGAGATCCTGCTGACTAAGGAAATATTTTAGTGCCAAAAAGGTACTTTACTACCTGAACAGAAATGACTGTGCATCCTCTGGACTGATGCTCTTTCATGCTTCTGTAGAGGTCTTTGGTGCTGGGCTTAGGCAATAGAAGTACTGCAGCAACAACTGCAGGTAACAGGCAGTAGTAAGAGAGACCTCAGGCCACTCTAGTCATGGGGGATGATGTATTGATTTATTCCCAGAATAAATCAAGTAGAGTAACAGAACAATACATGTTGCATGTACGATGAACATCTCTTTCATAAATTTCCAGGCCAGGGGGAATTTCTGCAACTTGAGATGTTATTTTGCTCTTCTTACCATGCTTGTGATCATCCTTCTTATTAAAATTTTCATGCTCTATGTTATTGACATCCAGCTGATACAGTCAAATGTCATTTTTCTAGAGGAATCCAAATAAAACTAATTTAACTCTCTGAATTCTCTCCAAATGAAATGATGGGACACCTTTTTGTCAGTTATGTTCTCATTTTGCACTGTTTTGAGATAGTTTATTTGCAATAAGTAGCTCATCATCAATACTGAAGGGTTTCATGGAATCTATGTCTCTTTTTACTGATGTGGGAGGGGTAAAAGGAAGGGAAGGAAAGCAGCACTTGCCCTCATGTAAGTAATATGAAGTCTGAGTAGATTAAAGACAAATATTCAAGTACAGAGAAAATGCTGTCTTCTTGCAAAAGATACCAGAAAATTGATGATAGTTCAGATTGAGGTAATGATGATTGAAAATGGATGTTAAATTTGTTTCATAACTTGTCCATTTCTGTTGGCTTATGCAAGAAAATACATGGAAACAAACTAAATATAACAAAAGCAACTAAGGAAACAAACTTGAAACCACAAAGGAACAATTGCCTTTTAACCAACAGCCAAAGAATAATGAGAAAAGATCAGTGTTCAGTTCCTACTACCCCTGTGAATTGCAGTGAACTGCCATCCCTTTAAGGATCCATGTGAGATCCCTGCAAAATCTTCAAAGCATATTTCAAGGGCAAACACAGTTACAAAGGAGCGAACCATGGGCGGTGTTGCACTCTGCTCTGAGAAGGGCTTTCACCCTTATGTAAGCCTGCTATCTCTTCCGAGCAGTTTCTCTGTAAATTTTGTAGCAACTTCAGACTGCCTTGGTCAGAAACGAATGTTTGCACTGAAGCTTTTTACTTCACTGAAACACTTCGGGATGGAGCTTTTGTTGAGAGCACATTGATGTTTGAAAGCCTTTTGAAATGATGGCCCATGTCCTGCAGCTTGCAGCTTCTGCACCATCTGGCAATTGAAATCATCCGATCACCAAAGAGGTTTCAGAAGGCATAATGCAGCCACACTTGCCATTCAAACTAGACTTGATGGGGTCAGTCCTTAGGAATCGAGATTAAAACCTTTGAGTAACCTGAAAATTAATTCAGTCCCTGGTGTATGTTTTGTTCTTTAGGCCTTGTCAGCAAGAGAAGGTATTTAATCGCTACCAGGCATCCTGGTGGTGTAGCCATTAGGGGATAATTTAGTTTCTCTTGGTGATAGTGTCTCTCAACACTTGCCCATTGCGAAATGAAATGACAGTCTCCAGGCATCAGAAAAAGTGTTTGGTAAAATTTTGTGGTGTTAAACGCTGCTACAGTTTCATAAAGGCAATAATTCACATGCTGTTGCCATGTAAAGTATTCCACACCAAGCCCCAGCCTCTTCATGCCATGTTTTCCGTCCCGCTGTGCTGGGCTGTGTGCTGCCATCTCCCCGGGTTACTGCTCTCAGTGTCAGAGAACTTTGTTTTATCAGACCGCAGATTCCTGGATGGCTGTAAAAGGTTTTGCTGTTTGTATTGCTCTCAGGGTGGAACCTGCACTTACCCGGATCAAAGAAGATCGGAAGCGGATCATCTTACCAGCGATTGACAATATCAAGTACAACACGTTTGAAGTGCAGCAATACGCCAACGCAGCCCACGGCTACAACTGGGGCCTCTGGTGCATGTACATAATCCCACCACAGGACTGGCTCGATAAAGGGGATGAGTCAGCTCCCATCAGGTAAATCTCCCATGTGCTGTCATTTTGGTACCAGCAATGTTTCCATCTCAGCTGTCTGCCAAGGGGGGATTTAAGTGAAGCAAGGCTGTGGGCTTTGTACAGGGATAGCAAAAGGAAACTGGAAAAACCCAGGTGGCTCTACAAAGCTGTGAAGGCCTGTGTCTCAGAGCTGCACCACAACGTACACAGAAGTGCAGGTGCTCTAGTTGTGAACACGTGGTTCAAGTTCACATTGTGGCCTTGATTAGGACAGCAGGATCTTTTTCATCTGTGCTTTCTTCTCCGGTGGACTCTGGGATGAGGAATATGTCAGTGAAACATTGTATGTAGGATAAATAAAGCTGTTTTGTATGTGATTACAAAGAGACTGGCTTCACTTCTGGTCTGTAGGCAGCACTCTTGGCTACCAGCCCAAACCCAAGCTTCCCAGCAGCACTAGCAGGAGATGAGTTTTCCCTGCCTCGTTGGAGGGCTGCTCTTTTTTTGGAGAACTTTGCATATGTTTGAGTTTTGCCACTGAATGAGTTTTAAAATTTCAGTGGACCACATACAGTGTCATTTTATTTTTCTCTAGGAAGGAACATTGTAGCTTACAGAAATGGAATTTTCAAATGAAACTGTTTCAGGGACTGTGACAGTGTTTTTGAGAATTGTTACAGTGGGAAAACAGGAGCTGATACGAAAGGGGCTTTTCCCCTTTCTTTGAAAATTTGTATCTCCTAGCACTTCATCTCCAGTGCACATGCTTGTCCAACAGCTCCTCTGAGATGTACTGTGCTGGGCGAAGCAACTAGTGAAATAAATATTTTAAAAATGAAGCTCAGGTATGTGCTTTAAGTTGCTCTGCCATATTTTTGGCATTTCTTAAGAAGAACACGAATTACCATCTTAGAGTCACCTTCATTTTGATGCATCTCAGCTTCACCCTAAAGTAAAAATCCCTATTGTATGGTCCTAGTGTAGGCTCTGGCAGAAAAGCTGATGTACTTCCCTTCCAGCTTAGAGCTTGAGGTATAAGGTGCTGAGAAGTCCATCCAAGCACTTCAAACAACATACCCAACTGAAAGGATCCAAGCAGTCTTTTGTGCGTGAAAGGACAAAGCTGAACTGCTCACATTTCTAAACTATCAGTTGGATGGGGCCATCTCACAGGACCTGTCCCTCATGCAGAGAGTAATATTTCATATTTGAGCAAGTGTTGCAAGTTGCACTGAGGTTCATTCTCATGCCCTGAGACTGCAAAACAGAGTTCTGCAGTAACATTAACCTCATTTACCACAGGACAGCACAGTCCTTCATCACTGACCCTGTGCTCAGCCTGAAACCTCAATAAGCAGGAAAGTAATTACTTAGGAAATCAGTTTTCCTGGATAACATGCCCTGCTCTCCTCACATTGTTTTAAAAGTGCACGTGTTTTATATCTTTTTCACTCAGCCCTGAGAAATAGTTTATTGATGAAGGAAAATTAATCAGCCAAAGCTTTCATTCCTGAAATCAGGGTTTCAGTCTTTTAGTCCTGAAAGGCTTTGCACACTTCATTACTTCCAGTTTATATGTGAAATCACTGTATTAATTTTCAGATGAGTTGTTTAGTATTTGAGTATCTTCTGTTCTGGATACAACAATCACATATCATATCAGACTGAAGTAAGAGCTTAAACCTCAGCAAGTTCCAAAGACACTATTTACAGTGGTGGTAGCTCGTGTGCTCTGTAAAGTCTGAAAGCTGCATCAGCAAAACACTTCTGGAAATTCAACTACAGATCTTTTTAACAGAGAATAAGGAATCTTATCTTTGTAATGGTGGGATAAGAGGGTGTTTTCAGCAACACAGGGCCTGATTTACCATGGGCTTTCCTCAGGTTTATGTTCAAACCTTTGCTGGAGTTATAGTGGCAGAGTTGGACTGATACAGAAGTTAATAAGGTCCAAACTCAAGCACTAAGTACTGTTGAAATCTGATGCACGTAAGTAGCTGGCTTCTGAGAGCACTGATTTTATTCTGAACTGACTGAAGAAACCCTCCAATTCAACAGTACATAAACTGCCTAGAGACAGATGAGACAGGCAGCACAAGGAGGGGAGCACCCAGCCCTCACTGACAGATACCAGGAGCAGTAAAAAAATGTGCTGATTGCAAAGTATCTCTCCTGCAAATCATGAATTACATGCTGTAAAATGCAGAGACATCAACTTCCAATCGTGAACGCTTACCTGTCTCCCTGGGAACACATGCTTTGAAGGCAGTGATCTGAGAGGGCAGAGCATCCACTTTATAGCCACACTGCACTGATTTTGGATGGGCCTCCAAAGCAGTAGCACCTGGGGATGGATTTACTAAAGCATTTGGCTGTGTTATTTTGTTATGTCCTGCTATAGAAATACAATGTAATTTTTTGGCTTTTAAGTGACAGGCCAGCGTAATTATGGTAATAGAAGAGTGAACGTGGAGTGTCATTGATGAAAAGGATCAGGAAGTCTGTACTTAGAATTGAGGTTTGAAAGCGCCCATGATGGCAACTTACTACCTGTATAAGACTTAAGGTAGATTTTCAAAAGGGAGGGGAAATCAGACTACTGAGCAAACTCTTTTAAAACCTCTGTTGGATTGGTACAGATTTTGGTTTTGTAACCAGTTTTCCACAGCATGTACTGCAACTGTGATTTCTATTTCAGTTCAGTTTGCCAGGCATGCAAACTGGTCTGCATTGATGGTGTTTGGATCCATGTGTATGTTCAGAGAATTTGTAAGATTGCAAGACTGTTCATCAGCATCAAAACTGCAAGTTCGTTTAGTCCTTGCTGACACTATCCCTCTTAAGGCTTCCTTTGACACTGTCTTCAGCAAATAGTGGGTTTGTTTTGTGTCTTTGTGTGTGCTTTCTAAAAGAAAAGGCTAATAACTAATAACCCCATGACTGGTTTTGTGGCTGGTGTAGCTGAATACTTCCTCCCAGATCTCCAAAGGGATTAAAGATTTTCAGCGTTAAAAAAAATGCGGATCAGGGCTTTGGCATTTCTGATGTTTGTATTGTATGAATAAATATTGATCTGCAGAACTGGGTGAGACATTTAGAAAGCAGAGTCCAATTCCTGTTTTCTTCTGGGATTACACAACAGATGTGCCTCCTTCTTTTTTCAGAAGTTTTCTATTTGAAGCCTCATCCTCTATGTTCTTGAACACCGCCAGTGTTGTGATCCTACTCCGAGCTTTGCTGGGAAGGAGCAGGAACTGTCCCTCAAATCAGTGGGGCACCATATAGGCAGTCATGTCAAATGCACACCTTAAAATGTGTAGATCAGCTGTTGTGGTCCATGTGACAAAGGGATATGTGACCTTAAAGTGCAGACAAAGGCAAAGAAATAGCAAGAACAAAGTATCAGATTTTGTAACCATTTCTGATACAGTTTAAAGTTTTTTCTTTTTTTCCATGTTAGTACTCTGAAATTCAGAACAATTAATATTCCCCAAATCAACTTCTGCAGGCAATCCATTTTGCATGTTTGACATTTGAATTGTAAGATGTGAAGATTTAAATCAGAATTGTTATTTTGACATGCTGTGTCCATCACTTCATTTTCCATTTGTGTTCCTGAGAACACACTGCTCAAGAACATCCTTAACAAACAAACTGTGCAACAAAGCATCCTATTTTGGAGGGTTTCTAATGAATTTGACTATCCATTGAAACAAGCTGGGTTTTTTTCTGCATGCAGAGGGTAGTACTGGTTTTTGGAACAGCAAAGAGGTATCTGGTACCCTGAGCTCTGGCTCTAGCTTGCCTTCCTTCACCTGCCATGATTCTGATGGACTGCTCTGTGTTTGATTTCTTGATCAGCAGCCACTAACGTTAGAGTCATTAGTCAGCCTCACTCAGCCAGGCACTGCACAGCTTTCCATTTAATCTTCCTCCAGCAGCAGTGGTGCATTTCATAGTTACATATGTTCTCACTTACTACCTTAATATGCCTTAGCTCGGTACCAGTAGGAAGGTGTCCGCACATGCACTGAATCAGCAGCTCCAGGAAGCACGTGTGTACCGTTCCTGGCCATAGATCAGTGTCCAACATGCCCAGGGTGAGGTGGTTTGTGCTGCCCACTGCAGGCTGGGAGAGTGTGCCCATCTCATGTGCGAGGCAGGCCCTGTGCTGGGCTGTCACAGTGATGGTGGTGCAGCCACCTTGGGTTTTCCTGCTCTGGGAAGAAACCCATCTGTGCACCTGAGCTTAGGAAGGGGCTCATCAGTAAAGTCTTTCAGGATAAACCATTCTGTTGTGTAATAATAAAATTGCTGACTGTTGGTTGATTGATTATGGTCATCTTTTCAGTTGCTGATTCACAGGAGCCTGTAACAGATCAGGTTTTTTTATTTGTCCAGGTTCTGACAGGTATCCTGCCTGTTCCAAAAAGTATACTTCCGTGGGGCATCAGAGAGTTATTTCTACATCCCTATTGCCCTGCCTTTCCTAGCTAAACATTCTGAGTTGCTTTTTTCCACTTGCTATAGCTCTCCAAATGGGTTAACAAACTTTCCCATCATTAAGCTTGTCATTTTAATTTTTTTCCTATAGATCCTGATCAGCAAATCTGTCCCTGAGTTCTGTTCTCACAGCCTGGTGAAGAACACATGAGTTGTAAGAAAAAAATAAATGTTTATGCAGGTACTAGGCAGGTTTCCCCAGTTATCTGTCAGGCCAGGGGTGGGGTGCTGCTTAGGAACCTGAACCACAGAAACTGCCAGGAAAGGTGGAAAACTGAAAGGTATGGTATGTGATGTGTCATTTGAATCTCTTTCTCTCTCTCTCCTTATCTTGGTGTGCATATGTTTATATTTATTAATTTATAGTTATACTTGTGGTTGTATTTATGTATTTGTGTGTCAGTGTTTGTAAGTCAGTTGTCCTGGAAACTGGACTTCTTTTATACTCTGAAAGCTGTTTCAAATGTGACCTGACTGCTGGTACACTGACCTTAAGGCAGGGGGAGAAAGACATGTAAGGGACAGGAACACCTATCATATCATGTTCTCTATGTCAGTCTAGTGCTCATCCCCTTCTCCTTCCCTTGTCTGTAAAGGGAGGGAGGGGGATGCATCTGGCTGGAGAAATGGCTATTGGTGCCTGCTGCAGTTTTGCTGACAGAGCCTTGCTCCTGGAGATCTTGCTAAAATGAGAGAGTCGTGACTCGGACCTAGAGCAAGTGGCTCTCATTTCTGGCCAACGTATCCTCTGTTTCTGGTAGCCCATCCCATAACAGGCCCTGCCCTCTTCTATACAGTGCACTGGGCCTGCAGCAGCAGGGAGAGAGGCAGGGAGTGTTTACTGTGAGTTGCTCTCTGCTTCCTCCCATTCCCCAGGGTATAACCCAGAGTAATGTCTCTCTCCTATCTCCCCTGCCACAGCCATGCCATCAGGTAATTTCCACAAATTGACTATGTTGTATCTTTCTCCAGTGCTGAATCAATACTAGTCTGTGCTGCATTTTAAGGTTTTAGCTGCAAAAGCCATTTTGTTGTGTTTCCCGCATGATCCTTTGAGTGCTGCTGTTGGTTGTAATTAATGCTTAGAACATCCTCATTCGTGTCAAAGAATATTCCACAGATCAATTAAGTTTTCCAACACCTTTGAGGAATCAGTAAAAAATAGTACATGTCTAATTGTTATTTTGTGATCCCTTTCTTCCAAAAATGTCAGTGTTTTACTAGAAGGTCCATGACTTCAGGAAAAAGGTCCTTTTACATATAGCAGGTATGGTTTAGGTTACTATATTTTAGTCTGAAGCTGTGAAGTGCTAAGGGCACCTTCTCATTTGCTGCCCCTTGGCTAATGAGCAGTGTCTAGGACATGTTAACACAGTTTCTTTTGTTCATGCAACCATTTGTGACTTTCAAGGGAGGTCTTTGCTGCACTGCACTAAAAGTGGTGGATTTACTGGAGTTCTTCAGGTACTGGAAAAACCCAGTGATGACAGCCAAGTGGGGGCTGGAGCTTTTGGGGAGCAGGTTTTTTTAGAAGTGTTTGCATTATGTCAAGGTAACACTGTCATCTGGTATAAAACTGTTCACCTATATGCTTAAAGCACTTCCAGAAGTGAGTGTTGGACTTTCAAGCTGCTGAAGTCTGTTTCAGACTTTTGCCCAGTATTATTACATGTGCATCACAGATGGAGAAGCAGAGGCAGAGGGAAGTGACTCACTGGATTCCAGATGAATGACAGAGCTGGGGAGAGAGGCAGAGTCCCTGGGCTCATAGCACTGTTACCAGCTCAGTGGGCTGTGCAATCACATTACACTTAGTTTACAGTTGGGTCAGTCAAAGCTCAGGGAAGTTAAGAGTCTGGGCTTGATGAGGACTGAATGTCTAAAACTCTGGTTGAACTTGATGGAACTGTTGAAAATGCAGCATGCAGAAAATTCAACATTGTGCATCGTAGGCAAGTTCTTTCATCATGTCAGGATGTGGCCAGGGCAGAGCCACAGGCTTCTCAGTTCAGCTTCTGGGGTTGCAGCCCCAGCTGTGCAGAAGGGCAGGGGCTGCAGGCAGCCGTTCAGGTAGAGAAAAGTACAGACAGTGGAGTTTTTCACTGGCTTCTCTGAAAAGCTGGATGTGGTTCCTTCTGCCATTGCACTGCTACTGTTGCTCGTTACTGAAAACATTATATTTTCTGAATAAGCCATGGAGGCTTGTGGAGTCTGTATTTGAATATATCTAATGAGAAGAAATCAAAGCTATAAGAGAGAGGGATTTGCAAAAGCAGTCCTCTGTGGCATTCGTCTGTGAGTGATGATTATATACTTGCATCAAAATTGTATTTCCCACCCCCATTCAATTAACAAGTCAGTGTTGTAATGGACAGAACCGACAGCTGCAAAAATCCACCCCCCAGAGAGCATGATTCCAGCACCTGAGAGCAGTCTGCAAAGCCTAGAGGTACTGTTCCTCATTAGGAAGGAAGGAGAAATGTCCTCATGGGAGCATCCTACCACAGTAAGGAGCTGCCCCCAGAGGATTTTTTAGTGAGGCTGGAAATAGAATGTGTCTATGCCCAAACCAGCAGCTCAGTTTTGCAAAGCAGTGATGCTCTAGTCTTCATCCAGTGAAGCCTGTGTTTAGCTTTAAATACATAGAAAGTAAAATCGAGGAACTTGCTTGTGTTTCTTCCCCCCCACCTCCTTCTCTTTTTTTATCATGGTTAACACTCTAAGAAATACCTAAACATTCCCCTCAAATGTGTATTTAATTGCAGAGCTACTGAATTCCCTTCTCTTGGTCATGTCCTTTTATTTCAGTTTCTAGACCAACTTTATTCTTTGCCTATAATATGGTTTTCAGCCACATGGGATGTATGTAGGATATGTCTGGTCCTGTGTCCAGCCTTTTTAGACAAGTCTGTCTTCAGGCATGGCTCTAGGAACTGTAAACAGCAAGATGCATCTTAGCAAAGGACTTGAATTTATAAATGCCATCCATCTTGCAAAGATCCTGATGGATGGGTTTATGTATCAACAGAAAATGGATGTGTCCAGCCAGGAGTTTCCAGGACTATGCATGGTTTTCATAGAGCTCTGAGACCACTTCTAACTAGAGACTGATTTAACAGAAAGTCTTCACAAATAACAGCACCAAACAGAGAAGTGCTGGAATTTCTTTCATACACAAAAGGAGGACTGTGGAGTGTGGGAGAGGTCCAGGTACTGAGGGTGCTTGTGGTGACCCTGTTGCAGTTTCTTTGTAGGGTTTGTGACATCTTGCCTCAGTTTCCTCCAGCCTTTTGACAGAATGGGTGAAGGCATGTGGCTGAGAGCCCCACTTCCATCCAAAGTCCTCTGTGAAAGCCAGATGTTTGCCTTTGTAAACACCATTGAATCTTGTCCCCTCAGCTCATGATCCAGGGAATGCATCTTGCTCTGTAAGAGTCGAACATGAGAGTTAAGCTATTTCAACTTCTTTGTCAGAAACAGTGCCAATCAAATGAGTTTCTATTAACAGCTGCCTTTTTCAATTATGGAGAGAAAACATGAGAGGGATAGTGTGCACTGCAGCCTGGGCTTGTAACAATCTGAGAGGCTGCAATGGCTTTCAAGCTGAGAAAAAGTGCAAGGGAGAGATGCTGAAGCTGTACCAGTAATGTGAGTGCAGCAGCAGAGTCCATTACAGATAAGTAATAGCAGCACATCAGCAAATGAACCTTTTCAAGGGTGCCAAATAGTTCCTGCCATGGGCCAGACTGTGCTCTGCAATGTCAGGATATGCATTAGGCCCAGGAGCAAAGAACTGTTTTATCTTACCATATCTTGGCCATTTGTTTGAAGCCTTTTTAACCTCCTGCTGTAGAAATGGTGAACTGCTGATGAGAAAAAGGACCTCATGTGATAATGCCGTTCCAGCAGCCACCTGCTGCTACTGGTGGGATCCATCAATACATGGGTAAAAAAATGAGTTCATTTTCCTGCTCAGGGCAGTTTTTCACATGTGTGTGAAACTGCTTCAGGAGCCTGTTTCTCAGATGTCATGGGCAAATACCTTGTGGATAGCTTTCTGTACAAATTGAAGCAACATGCAGGTATGTGGGACAAGAGAGAATTTATAGTGACAATATAATATTAGTGTGTTACAAAAGAGAATTCCTAAAATTGGTTTTAGACCTTTTCTATCACCTTTGTTTCTATAGGGCATTTTCATGGTGTGTATATATAAGCTTGTCCATAGATAGAGCATTCTCTATTCTATTAGAAAATAGAAAATTGGCATAAACATGAATTTTCCTAATGTCTTCTCACAATAGCACTGTTAAGAATGATGTTATAGCTGCCAGATGGTTGAAAATTGCTTCCTTTTTAATGGAAGAGGGAACACAGCTCATTCTTCTAGGTCAGCTCCAAAAGTGTTTGGTTTCTCAAATAGTTTTACAGTGTCCCTGATTCAGCAGTCTGGTCTGTCAGAGTCCCACTAAACCAGGGGGCTGTCTGTTCCCAGGGCCTGGGCACATCTGTTGATCAGACTGCAAGATGACCACCCATGGTCTTGCAGTTGGCACTTTGCAACCTGCAGCTGAATTGCAACTGAAACCTGGAGCTGCAGGCTCTCATTAGTTTTCCACCTTAAAGTTAGTCCAGTTTATGTTTTTAAATTGTGGGCTGCAGTAGCAAAACCTAGTTTATACCTTGAACTTTAAAGATGCAGGTCTTGTCATCAGTGCAGAGATACGGAGAAAGTGAGGACAAATGAAACTAGCCAATGTCACTAGCTTATATAGCATTTAAATGATGCTTGTGTTCATATGGTAAATTATCTCAAAATCTGTTGTCATGTAGTGCTGCTCAGTGACAGGTTTCAGAATGGTTTGTAAAGGAGAGCAGAACCAATTTTACATGTAGAGAGACTGATGCTCAGAGGAGTGAAGTGTTTTATCTGAAATCATCCAGTTGATCAGTGGCAAATCTGAGGACAGTGTGTCTTAAGCTGAAAATTTTTCCTTTTCTAAAACTGACTACAGCAAACATAGAACTGTTAATCATGGAACAGGTTCACCAAGGCTGGAATGTATCTGCTAGACTTGACTCCATGAAGTGCCTTACCAAACTTCACATCATGACTGATCCATGACATGCCTTTACTTGTATGTGGGTAAAGGGATTCCTCATTTCTGACACAGGTTATGGGTTGGGGTTTTTTTATGTATTAATCTTCAAGTAAAGTGTTGTCTAGTTCTCATGCTATTCTGTATGGTGGTGAACTTCAGCTCCAGCACAGAGATGGTGTCTGTACAACAAAGGAAAACCAGCCTGATGCATCACCTATATGCATGGGGTACTTGACTTTACAACTTGGGTCTGTCTCATGGACAGCTGGTCTAATTGTTTCTGGCACTGTGCTAATTATTTGGGTGGCTCTGGTTCCACAAGGTCCTTTGTCCACTGGAGGATGAAGTGCATTGTGATTGCTTGCTAATGGAGAAATTTAAAATGTAAACTTGAAGACTAAGAACTGTTTTGTCTGTGTAAATTTGTTATGAGATGGGTTCTGTAGTAGCTAATAAATGACTTAATTTTTTGCTTTAATCTCTCCATGCAGGACACCAGCTATGATTGGGTGCTCATTTGTAGTGGACCGAGAGTATTTTGGTGAGATTGGCTTGCTTGATCCTGGTATGGAGGTCTATGGAGGAGAAAACATTGAATTAGGCATGAGGGTGAGTAAGAAAGAGGAGAATTTGTGCCATATCCATTTGCAAAGAAGGTCGGGGAGCCTGTGCCTGTCTTGAATTACTGTCTTGACTGGTGGGTTATTGCACTGGAGTAATTGATACTGCAACACTGTCTGGAACTGATGGTTGCAGTAAATGAGTACTCCTGGCCTTACTGGCCTTTAGAAAACAAGTAACAGTCAGAAATGTGGTTATTGGTTCATTCTGTCAGTGCCTGAATCCAATGATAGAGCTTTTCCCCTTTCCCACTAGCTCTGCTTGTAAAAACAGCTACACTATGTCTTCATGTGCTCATCGTGCCTAGATGATGTTGTAAGCTTGTGGCCTACCAGATACACTACCAACAGAAAACTAAGGCTGTGGTATTTTGAAACTTTAAGGGTTCTCTTTACAGAATAAGACCTACAGGGTACAGGTATCAGATCCTGTCACATAGGTCAGTGCAAAGTGTGGACAGATGACTTTGGGACAGCATCAATCTGCCCTGTGCTTCTGGACCTGTAAGAGGTTTGATACTTGTGATCCTTTGCTCTTGTTTTCAAGGTGGTGCTTGCCAACAAGTCCTTCTGAGGTCCAAGGAACATGTCTTTGCTTAGCACTTGAAAATTAGGCCACTTAATGTTGCATGAACACAGTTTCCTCATTATAAAGCTGCCTGTTTAATTATTTTCCCCTTATTCTATATTCCTGGCTTCACAGTAACATGTCCCTGGTGCATGTAATGTGCTCATTAAGGCATATATTCTGCTCATGGTGAAACACTAAACATCAGATTAGTCCATTTTTTATCTGACTCCTTTTTTCTAAAATGGCTACAAACTCCTTCACACCAGTGGGCTGAGGAAGAAGGTCATTGCAGCAAGTTTATTTTCACATATGGGTGTGTATTTGTTATTCCAGCATTGCAAGAGGGATAGGGCTTGTAATGGGACTGTGTGAATACCCTGCTTATACTTTAAGGCTCAGAATTCACATAGGGAACAGAAAAACTGCTCCCACAAATCATCCAATTTTCCTTAAGAGGGTCAGGCTATTACCAGGATTGTGTGAGCTTTCCTTTATCATTGTGCAAGGCTTTGAGCTGTTTGAAACTTTTTCCACATGACTGCTCCCAGAATAGATTGAATGCTCTGGCAAAACTCTGGTGTAGCTGATGAATAATCCTCCTAAGAAATCTGAAAGCTGTTGCTCTTCTTCAGAGGAGAAGAACTTGCTGAATACTATTAGGGCTCCTGGTAAACAGAGGCAAAGGTTTTAATAGGATTATGAAATGGCACTTGCTTGAGGAGAGAAGGATTTGAAGTGAGCAAGGACAGGTTTTCCGGGGTGGGGAATCTGTTAAAGTCTGCAGAAACCTAGGATCTAGAAACCCGCTCTCATTCTTTGCAGTTTTTTTGTTTGTGGGAGTTTTTTTGTTTGTGGTTTTGTTTGTTTGTGATTTTTTGACCTAAAAAGAATAATTAACCCTACTGTTCGATAAAGGCTTTATGGAAGTACAGATGTATGAGTTCTTTCTGAAATAACTGGTTGTTTGTAACATGGATCTGTTCCTCTGTGTTTTCAGCCTGGATCTAGCATGGTAAGTAACACACTGTCTGCCTCCTCCTTTGCAAGTCCAAGGCGTGATCCCCTCCTGTGTGTCTTTCAGAGCTGTCAGGAACTAGCAGCATGAAAATGCACAGGAACCTTCTCCCTTCCTTCTGGGATATTTATAAAATCACTGCGAATTTACAAAGCTGTTGTTGTTGGGTTTTAAGTCCAGAATCTCAAAGTAAGTTGCAAAAAATCATTCCCTACCCAAGGCTGGGTGCACTGACCCATGTGGGGATATTTGGCACATCCCCTACACCTGCACAAAGGGATGCTTTTGCCCATGTGTCACTCTGCTGGTGTGGAGCAGTGGGAGACAGAAAAGGGAAGGAATAAATGAGTAAAGAGCAAGAAATAATATTATAATAAATAACAAGATGTTGGGGTAATGGCAGCACGTTTGGCTGAAAACAGCCCCTATTTAAAATAGCTGTAACTAATCCTTTAAACTTTTTTGCAAACTATTATCACATTACTGCTAAAAGAAAAGGGATTAGGCTCAGAGTGTCTGAAGTAGATTGCATTGCATCTAATGAACCCTTATTTAAATTGTTTTAATAAAGTGAAATAGGGAAAGTCAGTGAAACTAATGAGCTGATTTGAGAGGATAGTGTTTGATAACCCAGCTAATCCCCCTTAAATCTATTATTTATTAAAACATCATCATCTTGGGTATTCCACTATTGCCTTTTCCCTTTTCTAAATCCATAGGTGGAAATATTTCAATAATTAACCTAAGTGATTTTTTGTATTGAGTAAGCAGTGCATAAACTGACTGAGACTGCCACATCTGTTGAAAATATTTAGGGCTCTTCAGCTCTGTTTTTTTAACTCACATTATTTTTTGTGTAGCTTCATCTTGGTTAGCTGCCACATTCTCCTAATGGAGTAGCTTTGCAGTGAAGCCAGTGACTGTCTGCCAAGCTAGGGAATGTCTGATTTGGTTGAGAAAATACACCAGCTGTTCTGGGAAATAAAAGGGAGGTGGACATGATTGCAGGCTTGTGATAGTAAGGAAATAGATGGACACATATAATGTCATCTTGTACTATATTTTTCAAAGATGACAGTTAAGCCACAAGCTGGATAAATACAGAACTGAATTCTGTACTGGACAAATGGCAATGTTTTCTTAGGTTCACCAACCAGCTACTGAAGCTGATGGGAATTGTCTGTGAGCACCTAGAAGCTCGTTTTGGCCAGGAATTTACAAAGTCAAATCGTGTCTGACTCCTGTGTGGATGAGGTGCCTTTCACAAGCACAGGCAGCTTGGCTGGTTAGCTGCATTCAAGCCAGCACCACTGCTTGGCCTCCTTGTATCCACTTGGATCCACTGAGTGGAAGATAGCCCTGTTGTCATTTCAGCTGTGGTTCAGCTGTCCTTTTCCCAACCTGGAGGCAGAGATAAAGAAAAATAATGGTACTTTCTCCTGCAACAAAGCTGTGGATGTGTCTGTGCCTGAGGAAGACACCCTAAACTCAGGATAGATCATGTTCATCTTTGCTGCTCCTGGACATCAAATGGTCTCTCTGACCTGCAGTACAGAGAGATGTCCCAAAGAAAAGAGAAATTCAAGCAGTGTTTGAATGTAGAGGAAAAACAGGGATCCCTTCAAGTGAGGGTCCCAAGTTATGAGCCTGTAAGAAACTGCATGATTTGCAAGCATCATGTAAGTTCCCTTCCTGGTGTGAGCTACAGACACAATTATTTAGAAAGGGATCATATAAACATTAAAATCCTACTTTATGATTTGACCTAATACAAGTAGTTTATGATGCATCTTTTTATAGCGAGTCATTAATCACTGCACTAAGGATCTCTCTCTTCCTCTGGTGCTCTAGTGATAAGGTAAATGAATTGCTGTTCATTTTATTTTGTACCCATCAACTGTAATGGTGAGTGGGAAGAGATCAAGCATTTATTTTAAAGGATGCTCTAGTACAAATTAAATTCTGCTTCCACCATTAAGAATCCAAACAAATTAAATAAAAAATACGTTGTCACATTGACAACTGAAAGCAAAACTTTTTCCTTTTATGGCCAGCAGCAGCTGGTCATACTACTTTATTCTTAATAGCACTATGATATACCTCAAAAGAATCAATCTCCATCAGTTGATGAATTCTTAGAGCTGCTAACTCAGAGATTTGGAGGGGAAAAAACCAAAACACAACACCCCCCCAACTAATGATTTACCCAGTTTGAGATAGCATTAGCAAACATACTGTTTAGGAGGTCCTGGCCAGAGAAATCAATGAGAGATGTCCCTAGGTACCAGTGTGACAAACTAACTCTATGGTGGATTCAAGTGGTGGCTTAGTTCTGCAGCAGAGCTTAGCTGGATTCCTAAGGTTGGTTGTGATCTCTGCTCATGCAGATGTGTCACAGGTAACTGGCCAGTTTTGGCAAGTGGCAAATGCCATGGCCCTGGGAACACACAGTTCATCACGTCTGGAAAGAATTGCCTGAAAATGGGATAAAGGATCGTTTGCTCTCTCTCCTGGTGTGGTTACATTGCTAATGGTGGCCAAGCTGCCTAGCTGAAATCGAGCATGGGTTGTGAATATAGAAGTGCAGTCCCACCTCTAAGTCTTTCATACACAAGCAAATCATTTTACTTTCCAAAATTCTGCTGTATGGCCTGGATTTACTTTCTTTAAAAACAGATGAACTACATTTTCTCTGAAGAGAAAGGCTAATGGTAGCTTGTTGTGAATAGTGAATTTTGACCTGTTTTTCTAACCTTCAGCTAAGGAGATGTCCATTCCTTTGAGTAGTCAGTGTTTTAAATGCAGATCCTAGGCTGGTGTGCTGTAATTTAAAACACCACAAGGTTTATTTGCAGCGACCTTTAATTCTGAGTTGTGGACAGTGCTTTATAAGTTGTGTGATTCAAAAGGCCAGGCCCCTAGTCTTAGACCTAAGAGATAAGTAGGAACCCTGTTCTGGAGAGTTTATCAGAATTTCAGGTTTTTTCCCCTCAGGCTGTGTTAAAATACAGGTGAAAATTGTACAAAAATACAGGTTAATCAAGATGTCTTATTTCATTAAATAAAAAAATACTTCCTTTTTATTTTGACCTTTCCCGAGCTGTAATTTTAAGTATAAATTAATTCAGTTTCAAGTTAGAAGTTTTTTTTTTAAAAAAAAGCCGTTCAGTTTTGAAGGTGTTTCATCACTTAAAAAATGTTACCAAAAATGCACAATTGCTGCCATCTGAAAATGTGATGCACTCTGCCCTTAGACATGCCTGTTCACACTGGGGTGCCATAAATCAGCATTTTCAGCATGAAGTTAAATGCTATTGAAATGTTTCTGACCAGTCCAGTTCAGTCCTACTGAACTCTGCTCTGCCTAAGCACAAACCCTGATAAGTGATGTGATCTACTGTTGTTGGAAGTTCCTGCTGCATAGGTTGCAAAGATCTTTGATAAATTTCCTAGGTCTCACCCTCCAGATAAGCCATGTAAGTAAAGGTGTCCTCTTGTCCATCTCCAGCTTAATTTAGTATTTTCATAGGCATTTGCTAAGGTTAAGCTTGTAAAGTCAAGCATTAAGAAATCATGAAAGGATTGTATGCATGGTGCCTGCATTACATTAATTTGCACCTCCTTTTCTTCATCAAAATAGGGATTTGAACAGTCTATTCTGTGGTGATGTGCATGTATGATGAGCCAGGTCCTCTGCCTGTCTAAATGTGTTCAGCATCTCTTAATTCCAGAGGAGTTTCATTGATTCAAGCAGGATGAGATTAGGCTTGACATTTGTATAAAGCAATAACACATTCTGTCTGGAAAAAGAGACAGACTTAGTTGTAAGCAGAGATGCTCATGCAGGCATTAAATCCCAGGCTGCTGAGCCCCGGAGTGCCCAAAGTCACCACAAATATTCGCTGCCTCTGTTGCCAAAGTGGGCAACTGCAAGTCCCAAGGGGCTCTGTGGGGTGAGAACTGCATGAAGAGCTCATAGAAAGCTGTCAGCAGCCCTGGTTACTCTGATCCTGGCTCTGTTGGTTGTATCCTGCCAGTAACTGGTGCCTCTGTGCTCTGAACCGAAGAGATGCAGAGCTGTCAGCAAACAAGAAAACCATGAAAAATCAGATGAAGAGGACAGGCCGAATTCCAGTGTGACAACGAAGAGCCTGGTGCCAGGTTTCAAGTGTCTGACATCAACCACGGTTCAAACCAGAGGATTTTCCATGTAAAGGGTCTTCCCACATGAGAAAGAGAGGAATGTGGAAACAGTATAAAGCAAAGGCAGACAGCTAAGACATGGCCCTTGGCCTGCTCTAAGAGTACTTGGGCTTTTCTCCTACCAGATCATTTATACAGTCTTAATTGTACTCTAGATGGGAAGGGTGATCTTGTTTCTAGAAAGAGTATCCAACTCCCTGCCTGTCTGCAATTTCTTTGAATCACAGTGTGGGGATTATTATTTCTTTTTTTTTTTAATTTAACAAATTGAAGATGACTGTAGCCTTGAATGGAAAACAATGTTTTCATCAGAACATAGTGCAGTGGTGCTCTAGCATGAAATTGCCAGCAAACTACAGGACTAGGGCTTGTGAATACCATTAAAAACACTCTGAAATGGGAGCATTGGAAATAGCTCAGAAAAGAGCATCTGGCCATTTGGCTTCACTATCATCACATCACACTTCATCAAGTGTAACATTGGATGTTACAAACTCTTTCATGTACCAAGACATTATAGAAGCACGAGGCTGGAAATTTCAGAAAGATCAACAGCAAAAATACTGTGGAAAGAAAACGTTTCCTTAGTCTTTGCTGCTTTCCTCTCAGCCACTCTCCTGCCAGTTTAATCTAAACCTAACACAGGTTCCTCTGCAGGGGCAAGTGTGAACTGAATGAGAGAGGAAAAATGCAGAGAAGTTGAGTGTGCTAATTGTGTTGAGATTGAAATAGGTTTTGCTTGCCTAATGAGACTGAACCAAAAGCCTAGAGATGAGTTACTGCTGGTCAGAAACTTTCTAAAACAACACATTTCATGTTGCAAAATAACAACATATCCAGAACTCCAAATGTTCTGTAGCACTCTAAATTTTGATGCTGATTATTGAGAGCCTGGCTTGGGCTGCTGTGAACCCACAGGTACCCAGCTGTCAGCCCTTAGCTGCATGCCTAGTGCACCTGGGAGAAGATTTTTGGAACCATTTTGAATGTCTTTCAGAACTCTTTAAAAAAATAATAAATATTTATATGTATATGTATCAGTGCTGTGGAAAGTATATTTCCACTCAAAAAATGACATGTAAAAGTGTTTCAGGATACCTGCTCTCTGCTTCCCATTGACCTTTTGATTAGCTCCCCAGGTGGTTCTTATTTTGAGGGGGATGAGAGGTTTAATCTGACTGCCTAGGAAAGATAGAGGGCTCTGAGGATGGAAGGGCTCTGAGGATGGAAGGGCTCCTTTCAGCCTGAGCTTCTGCAGTCCAAGCAAAGCCTTGGTTTGGGCTAGTGTGTGCTGTGAAGGTGCCTGATCAGCAGCCCAGGTAAGTCTTGGAGAAGCAGCCATGGGGTGTGAGACCCACTGCCCAAACTGCTCCCCTTGGCTGTGGCCAGGGCTCCTGTGTGTGGTCGTGTTGCTGGAAAGGTTTTCCCAGGTACTGTCCTCCAGGCAAACCATATAACTTGGGAAAGAGTATTTCAGCTTTCAAGGTGAGCTGTCAGATTTATAGGACCCTCCAGTCTTGAGTGCAGTGTCTGGAGGGGGGATTGTAGGCACTAAAATGTATAACTTGTCATCTATTGCTGAGCTGTTACCCTTGTAGGAAAATTCAAGCCACCTTTATTTATTATGTTAAACAGAGGCATATAAATCCTTAGCACTGGTGAGTGGAAGTGCTCTTGTCATGTGAGCATGAGGAAAAGGGAGCTGATCTTTGAGGAGTTGTGGGTTTGGAGGGAGGAAGTGTTCTGGGGTTTAGGTTTGTTGGCTTTGGTTTAATTTTGCCTGGAAAAATTGGAGAAGTAATAGGGCGGGTTTTTACTGTATTTTTTGCCGTCTGCTAAAGAAATGTCTAACTGACTAACAAGTATCCTTGCAATAGTGTTGCCTGAATAGCACAAAGCCTGTTGAGCTGTCCTGAGTAACAGACACCTCCAAGCTGAGGAGCAGGGAAGTACAGTGGGCAATGGTACAATTATCATATCCAGGGGGCAGAAAATGTCCTCCGAAAGGAGAGCAGTTGAGCTCTTATTATTTGTTTTACAGTTGACACTTCAGAAAGGCACTATCAGCCAGACACCTGGCAGGAGGGTGGCAAATGGGGATGGTTCCTCCCCTAGAGATCTCACAGAGCAATGAGACCTGGCACAGAGGGGCTGGGAAAGCAAACAGAGCAGGGAAACAGATCCCTATTCAGCTGAGAACAGACAGAAAATGCACAGGTGTGGGTGTTGTGGGCATGATGGCAGTCCTTGGCACAGAGTAAAACCAGTGAGCAGATGAGAAGTTAATCTGTTGCCACTTTATATTCCTCCTGAGAGTAAACCCTAAAATGTTTTCCCAAAATTGCCTCAGTTTTGAGGTCTCTTCCTTTTTGGTTCTGGTGGCAGTGAGCATTTGCTTGCAGTCATGTTGTAGAAGGACACCAGTCATCAATTGTCTAAAAAGAAAAAAATTACTCTTTCTGCAGAGGTACATAATTTCCTTCAATTTAGTTTCCTATAAAAGCTTGGGGGGAATGTTTCATGACAATATTTTGGGACATGATGTGGGCAATAATGTACCTGTAGATCATATTGGCTGTCAGGAGTTGGGAACCTGATGACACCTATTTACCACATTTGTCCTGTACTTTTTTTTCATCATTGTTGTGGGGCTGAATTCCAGCTTTGTTCCTGCACAAATAAAGTCATTTCAGTATGAAAGAAAGGAAATGGAAAAAAAAAAAAATCCAGTCAAGTATTTATAGTCTCCCTTAAAGAGTTCTAAGATATGCTCTCAAATTTAGTTTCCTACATAGGAAAAATAGGGAAACAGGTTTGCTGAAATGCTGTATTACCATGTTTGTTGTCATTTAGCTTCAGAGGTAGTTTCACTGCTTGCATACTGCAGCTAGTCTAGATCCAAACAGATTACCTTTGCATCCTCAGATGTCATTGTTTCACTTCCCTGAGCATCAGATTAGATTGCATGGCAATGTTAGACACGTATGCAGCATGCACAAATGCAGTGGTCAAAATGCCAGTTGCTTTCTGGTGGTAACTTTCTTCCAACACAATGGAAAAGTGTTAGCGATTTAAAAGAAAGGGAAAACAAACACGAAATGACATCTCTGTAATTTCCAGTCGTATCCTAGGCTTATAAGAGGCAGATCTCACTGAAAATCATATTTAATATGACATACAGAATTTATAGTGTGAGAAATGCAGCCAAGGAGAACCAAGAGAAGCATCAAAATACATCTGCAAAATCTGTGCTAGGTGCAACTGCCTATTATGTATTCAAGTGTTTTGACTGCAATAAAATAATGTATTTGCATGTTTCAATGAAACCATAGCTTCATATTTCTACCTAAAATGCCACTTAGATTTCCTCCGTGTCTCTAATAGTTTGTCATTTACACAAATATCTTCCTATCAGCAGAAAAACAATTCAATAACTTCAAGGCATGTCACACCCATAATTCCTAGCACACTATGGGGGAGCAAATTAATAACTATGCCTCCAGTTAACCAACGGGAAACTGAGGCAGAAGGTTCTAACAATATACTCACAGGAAGTTTG
This sequence comes from Hemiprocne comata, assembly GCA_020745705.1. Classification (NCBI taxonomy): domain Eukaryota; kingdom Metazoa; phylum Chordata; class Aves; order Apodiformes; family Apodidae; genus Hemiprocne; species Hemiprocne comata. Next base: position 6,542,523 of record CM036602.1, on the reverse strand, counting down.
AGAGTCATTTGGTGGCAGAGCCCAGGTTGAAACTAATTGAAAAACTTTATAGTTTTAGTACAGTTATATGTTTCCTTATTAAGCTTTCTTAATTCAAAGCCTGAAACAATTGCTGAAGGTTACAGCACGTGCATGTGTTAGAAGAGCTGCACTTACAATTTCTGTGTTCCTTTAGGGCCTGATGGAGTGAGGATAGGACAAGGGTGATGGACTCCAAGAGGAATAAGCAAATTATAAAGCCTGTTCCTGAGTAGGAATGTGAGAGCACATTCAAAGCAATTCTGTTAAGATCTGTTTTTTCTGTTCATTTCTAGCTGATCTTGCCATGTTTTGCTGGCAGGTACATGGTGGGTTGCAGAGTTTCTGATAGGTCATCTCATCACCCTTTGGGAGGCAGTGGTCTGCTGTGTGCTGCTGCAGGCAGACATGCCATATTCCTCCTTTGCTCCTCTTCCTCACCTTTTTTACCCCTCAGCAAGAAACTCATTGACTCCTGAACGGCTGTACTGTGGGAATGTGCAGTTGGAAGCTGCACTGGTGCATGTGCTGAATCGACTGGTGGGTCTGTGACTGCTGTGTGGTTGAGGTGCCATTTTCCCTGATCCCACACCCCTCTGTCTGTGGTTCAGCCTTTTGTGCCCGTGGCTCAGGTGTTTGTTGCCCTGACATTGTGCCTTTAGCCCAGAGGTGCTGCTCTGCTAGACCTAGTGAGCCTGAGAGAGCTGCTGGCAAGTTCAGCTCCAGTTACCTACAGTTCAAGGTGAAAAGGGACTTGAAAATATGAGTAAGTGTCAGGGTTGGCTGGCACATCGATCTCAGTCTTTTTGATTACTGCCAGATCACATGAATAAATTAGCTTTGACTGGTGTGATAAATTGTATAGACTACTGATCTCAAACAGTAAATGTTAAAGAAGGACGTGGGAGGCATGGAGGGGAAAATACCCTCTGCAGATGCTTGTATTAAATGAGGTGAGTTCTGCTATGGTGCTCTGCAGGTGATCTTCAGGCAGGAGGAGGCCTTTTGTTCATTTGAGATTCTGTGTCAAGCTGGGCCACATCTCATACTGAAGTATTGATTTCCTTTGTCAGAAGGAGTTTGGGTTCCTGTGTGTTACAGAGCCAGAGAGCTTCAGCTGCCTTTTCCACCAGCTGCCCTACCTATCCAGGGTGGCTTTCCAATGCTGTGGTCTCAGGCCTTCTGGTTCCCAAGAGTGGACAAAGACAATTAAGTCTTTAACTAAAATGCAACAGAAGTAGAGGGCACTGGAAGTAGCTCTTCATATGCTGCAATAATGCACTGAACACTGTCAAGCCATGATTTGTTTGCACATCAGATCTTTGCTTTGCAGGGACTTTTACTTGGAAAGCAGAGAAACTCACATGATTTATAGTTTAAACTTTCTTCTCTATGATTTTCTGTATAATACAACTGATATTCTTCTTTTCCTTTCTAAGCATAGCTTCAATATTAGCAATATCAATCACTGCTCTTTTTTTTAATAAGGAATTATATTCTGTTGAATCTCAAATTCTTTTCACATGCTCATGTAGCAATAGGGTGTTTTTTTTTCTAATACCACTTTCTGATTCTCTAAGAACTTAGAGTTTTCTTAAATCTAAAATAAAATATTACAATGCTCTCCAATGTAAGACATATCAGAAAGCCAGGCTATTTGTCACGAACACGTAGGCTTGTTCTGTTCTGTGTACTGTGATCCCCTTAATTAAGCATGCCCTCTTCCTGCAACATCACCCACACGTTCTGCCTCTGCATCTTGATATCTTGATAACTTGTCTGTGTGTTTGTGTATCTAAGTCAGTATATACATATTTGTATGTATGTGGGGTTCATGAAGTAGTGCTCATTTTGGGCAGTTCCTCCTCTCAGGGCTTCTGAGAAATAGTTGCATTTATGCTGACGCACTAAACTTTGATTAATCGAGAAAACCCACTTTTAAATACAGAAGCATTTTTTTTCTCCAGAAGCAGGAAAGCCATGCTGTGAAGTGTTATATTTTGTAGCAAACGAATTAAAGGGCAAAACTTTGCTTTGGCTTTGATCAATTTTGCAAAATTTATATTCAGTGGATTTAAATTTGTCATTCTGAACATTCTGCATAGCTCCAATTGTCTTAACCATAAATATACCATCATCACTTTTGCACATAAATAGTCCCATTAATATACATAATCAATAGCATGTGTATAATTAAAAGGGACTATTATAAATCTGCTGTTTATATGCCAAACTGTTTGGGTGTTGTAGAGAACTGACATACCCACCTTCAGTATATATTAGAATGCAAGGGGTTGCAAAAAAGGATTTTTTACTTATGTAGAAATGCATTTATCTATGTAGAAATGAGGTAACAGAGGTCGAGAGAGTGAAGGCTGGGAAAGAGAAAGGGCCTCTCCTATTGCAGAGCTTCACCAGATGGGTGGTGTCCATCACACACGGTGTGTGTGGTGGGGCTGTCATCTCAGCGATGAGGAAAAGAAGGTAAAATGGGCTGTGCTGATGGGAAGAAGGGTCAGGCACAGTGCTGAGTGGTCAGAAGGAAATTGCCTAATGAGAAGGATTTTGAGAACAGTATAGGAGCTCTTGAAAGGTAAGCTAATGCAGGCAGGTGGCTCTAAGCCTCAAAATGTGTTCTTTTCTGATTACAGGGGAAAAAATAGTTTACAAAGTGGCTGGGAAGAGGATGAAGATTATATTCTAAAGGACTGGGGAAGTATTGTGCTAGACTTGGGAACCAGGCAAAGAAGCTGCTAATGTAAATAGATAAAAGCATTAGTATTTCTGGAATTGAGGCTGCTCGAACACATGCCAGATAAAACAAGGAGGGATTTGCTTGTAAGGGTCAAAATATCTTCAATCTAAAAGGCAGCACAGGTTATTAAGAATATTTTTTGTATGCCTACAGAAGTGCTTCTCAGTATTTCCACTCACAACAGCTGTTGTTTTCAGATCTTGTAAATGTTAATTCTTAAATGCTAAACCTTTAAAGCCTCAGAGTGAGCCAAAAGATGAACCATTGGAGACTGTATTTTGTCCCATACAATATTCCATTGTGAGGATGGATTCACAGGAAAAATTACAGCTGTGTGATTTGCATATATTGTGCTGCTGTGCTCCCTCCTCAGCAATCCACCTGTCCAACCAAAATGCCAGTTTCTTGGTAAATTTAAATTTCACTTATATTTAATTTATTCTTTCCAAAATATCTTGCCAATGATTGTTCTGTTGTACTGGGAAGAGGATGGGACTTCTTGCAAACTTTACTACGATTCAAAATTAGTAACTTACCCTTTTAGCACTGTAGCAAATTCTTTTAAAGCACCCACAAAGATAATATATCCTTATCCTTACTGCCAGTGCATTTATTTTTTACTTCTTTTATAGTAAATAAAACAAGATCAGAATTTATTACTTAAGGAAGGAACACCAGTCTGAAAAAGTTACCTCCATCAAATGAACAACCAGACCAAGAAAGACAACAGAATTTTTCTCTCAGCTTCCATATTATTTGCCTTGTAGAGAAACTTGATCACTGAAACATTGTCTTCCCGTGCAATAGAGACATTAGCAATTCATGCATATCTGTGAGGTATGTGATGATCCTCTATGGATTTTTATTAAAATATCACCTTCAGTAGCTAATTCCTCTAAAGACCTGGATCTAATTGTATCAGCTATTAAATATATTTTATGCAGTCAGGTGTCAGCTCTCTAATAGACACATGCAAAACCTCTGTCAGCTATTCAGTCTTAAAGATTTAGTTTGACCTATCAATTAGAAATTGAAATTTTATTTAAAATTAGATTCCAAATTCCCAAGGCAAAATTCCCTTAAGTAAGGACAACACCCCCAGAAGACAACCAGTGGAATGGAAATTCAGAAAGGAAATCAGCTTGTTCTAAACTCAGCTACTTGATGAAGACATCACTGCCCTAAGTTTTAGCATGAATCCATGTTTGTTTGCAGAGATGTGCAGTCACTTTAAGATCTGCTGTTTGCATAGTTGGATAGAACACCCACCTCCAAAGTCATCCCTTTGAGACTAGGCTGTGGATCTTGAACAGCTTTCTTTGCCAGACTGAAACCTTACCTGGTGCCTGGAGTTCTGTCTCCGGGGCTCCGTGTGTCCAGCAACTTGCCAATAACGCATTTGTTTTCTCACTCAACTTTTGTAAACTGTTGTGTATTGAACTAAGAGTTCAATATTATTGGAACTGCCTCCATCACCTTAGACATGTTGTTAGCTGATTATTCAGTTCACTGCACGTGCTGCTTTCACATGTGTCAGCTCCTGAGAGAAGAGAATGGCTGACAGAGATCTTCAGAAAAAGCTCTGGATGAGAAACTGCACAAGAAGTGAGTTAAAGCAAGCAAGCCTTGTGGTAGTGGTTAGCACAGGCAGCTGTGGACTGAGAGCAACTGAAAGGTGGGCATTTCGTAGAGGCACAGAAGGCAACTTAATTATGTCCAGGACACTGTAATTAATACTTTTTAGGAAGGGGGTGGAGAATGGGATGTGTTGTACTCAACTTTGACAAGCATCTCCTGAAAGAAGAGGGCAGGTCTTGGTAGAGTCAATTTTGAAACCACCTGTGGTTGTACTAGCTGCTTCAAATGAACCTGACCTGCCCCCTGGAGGGGAAGAAGATATGGGTAATGGATCATAGAGCCAAGCCCTGAGTGTTTGGTACTCAGCACCCAAAATGTTGAGCCAGACCTGATGTAAACTAAATCAGTCCATTAACTTCCCTACCTTGCCATGCAAGCAACACAGGCATTCCTCTGTCTCCTCATTCCTAGCTCCTTCCTTGGATGATTTTTAACTTAAGGGTCAATGTGTTTTGCTTCTAGAGTCATGCTGAGGTCTTCTTCTCTGGGCTGCAGCAGAAGTAGGGAGTTCTAGAAAGCAGTTTGGACCCAGGCTCGTGGCACTCTGTGCTCAGCAGCAGCTCTCTGCATTGTATGCCCTCTCATTTGTGCAGGTTACTCATGGTTGTCTTCAGAAGGAAGCAAAACACAAATAATTGCTAAGGGAAATGTGGTTCATTTTTCTTGTTCCTCATTAATCCATATTCAGTACCTCTTCAGGGGGATATACTGATGTGCAACTGTGATGTAAGTTACTTTCTCTCCCTTTCCATTCCCTCTGCATGTTTTAATGAAGCATAGCCTGTTGTCCATCTTACTGAAGCAGTATTTCCTGTCATGTCAAATGTCAAAGGCAGTTGCTACATTAAAAAAATAGCAATCCTTAGCACCTATTAAGATGATTTTTAGATCTTCACATGAAACTTCTCCATTCTGCATACCTTGTGGGGCACTGATCCTTTTTTTTTTTTTCCTTAGCAAAGGAAGCAGATAGGGAAGGATAGTGCAATCTAGCATTTCAAAATTTAGCAATGTGTCAAGACACAGATAAAATAAGAAATGGAGGTGATTGTGACAGCAAGAGAAAGGAGGAGTCATGATATGGTAACCTTGGGTGAATGGCATCTCAAAAGGTAGTTTGAAGATGCCATAATGTTTTCCTTAGCCTTTTGATAAGCCAAGACAGGGGAAAACTCTCCTTCAGTGGCATTAGCTGAATGCCCACACCCTCTTGGATATCCACATATCTATGCTATGATTTAGCAAAACAGTAAACTCTCAAATATCAAACAGGGATCCATGAGCCTGTTAGAGATTGCATGGTAAATCTTTCAACCTGCTGCATGTTTACCTTCTTAAATTGTGATATACAGCAAAATGGAGCACCCAACCAGTCTGAAAGATGTTTATGCCTTCCCTTGTGTGGGGTGACTTCTGCTCTAAGTGCAGAGGCACAGCAGCCACTGTGTTTTAGTTTATCATACATCTGAATGACATTTGTTTTCAAAACAACTCTGGTAAATCCGGTGCTGTTTTACACTTGTTACCACATTAATAAAGATCTGACATACAACAAGGATCAAATTTTCTAATGTGGACACAGTTTTAGTACATGAATAATTGTAGACTGTAGAAGTGGAAGAGAAGACAGTCTTTAGAACTCTTACATTGCCCTTATATTTATCCATAAATCCTGGATATTGTCAGAGATGAGTTAGATGGGTCCCTTTTCATATCAGTTACAGCCAAATTGTTTAGGGGATGGTCTTAATGCTAATAATTGCTTATTATTATAGACAGGTTGATTTGATTGATTCATATGGATGTTTCAGCTTAGGTGCATGAGTACTCCCAAACTAGTCAGCTTTTTTTGCAACAACTTGGCTGTGGTGGCATAAAGCAGTGGCTGACACTAACTGTACCAACTTGTGTCAGTTCTTCAATCCAGCCAGCTTTTTCTCTAACTTGGCACTGAAGCATCAAAGTATCTTTTCTTGTTTGGTTGGTGTTTTTTTTTGTTTTTAAGCAATCACTTTGGAGTCTGTATTGGTTTGCATCAGAAAATTTTCCAGAAGAGTGACTTAGGGACGAGGTCCTCTGGGTGTTGAAGGTAAAGGGGTGTGCACACCTTAACAAATAGCAGTGCCCAGACTGATGGCCTGTCTGCAAAGCTGTGCTTTCACTGGAAGGGCATGTTTGTGGTTAAATGAGTGAGGCCATGCACCACACACCATGATACTACTGGTATTCAAGAGTTCTCATTTCCCAGTGTGAATAGTTTCATTCAGTTGGTCAAGGAATAGATGTGCTTCTGTGTGACTTTGGCCAATATCAAACTGTGTAATAATTAGTCACAGTCATATGGTAACAATAAATGGCCAGAAACTTGATCATCAGCAATGCACAAATTTGTGAAAATGCTGCTCAGTTTGTGACCTGTAAATTGGAAAACAGCCAAATCTATTCTAAATGATTGTTATCATCAGTCTGAGAGACACTGTCTAATATTTGCATCTATCCTTTTGTTTCATGTGTATTTAAAAGGTGACTCTTTTGGGTGTCCATGTCAGTGGATCCTGGTTTCCAGAGAACATAAGCCTTACATTTCAGGTGGAGTATAACTCTGTCAGCTTGGCTGCCCAGCAACAGGAGCACTCTGTCATTGGAGTCTCTTAGTGATTGACAGTCAGCAAGAAACAGTAAGAGTGACAACTTAATATTTTTGTACATATCCTTTAGCTAGGTTTGAGTGACATCCATGTATTGGCTTTTGATGGCAAACACTCCAGAAAGTCATTTATAAGACTCCATCTACATCTCAGTCTAGTGCAAGATGAAGCATCAGATGTCATTAGCCATGTCAACATAGCATCTAGATTTCCAGCCACATTTCAGACATATACAGTGTACATGCTGCTGTATATGGGCATTGGGAATCAAGCAGCCTGATGAATTGCTGTTGGGGTTCATTTTCAGAGCAGTGTCTAGCAATGTAGCTGGGCAATTCCCATTAATATTAATAGGAATTTAGCAGATAAATCTCCTTGAATAACTTTTAGAAAATTTACCCTTAATGTGCTTTACATTTCAATAGGCTGAGCTGTGTTTTGAAATTCCATTTGAGAAGGGTAATGTGATAGATATAATAATGAGGGATATGCAAAAACCAGTAGGATGCATATTTCTACATGACACTGGAGGCTTACAGTGCTTTAAAATGAGAGCATCCTAGAATACTATTAATGAAATCCCCTTTAACCTTAAGGGGTAATTTTTTCTAAGTGATCCACAGGGTATTTGGCTGTTAAATTTCCATTAACTGTAATGGGATTCAGGATATTACAAAGCAAGTTCCACACTAGCCATGTTGAAATTCTACCCCCTGTAGTAATTAATCATGCCCGTTGGGCTCATTAATGGAAATATGAAGCAAATTATCTGGCTAATCATGATATGTGATCGATTTGCTCTCCTGCAGTAACTGATTGCTGGCTAGCTAAAGTCAATTCACAGGTTTAAGATTTTATAGCTGAGTGGCAGAAGACGGGGTGTCCCTGTCATGGTTGTAAATGCCAAGGCACCTGCAGCTCATAGATAGTATCTACCAAGGTTTGCAAGTAGTGGGTCCTCCTTGTGCTTTCATGTCTTCCATCTCCCAGTGTAACATTTTTTGAGTTTCCCTCTGACTCCCATCCCTCATATCAGGTCCCACAGGTGCTTCCCACAGGGAGCATTCTTCCCCCATTGCCTTTACCAAGGTGTCACTAGTGTCCTGCTTGGGTTCTGCATTTTCTCATCCTGCCCAAGGCAGGGGCTGTGTCTGCTTCTACTCTTCTGGGAATCTGCATGTTTAAGCTGTGCTATGAAAATGGATAAGCTAGTCTGAATGGTGTGGTTGTGGTGGAATGTGTTCACAGAAGGCTTGGCTGTGCCCTCTAATCTATTATTCTGCTACCTGTTAACATGAACTCATTTACCACATTTTGCTTGACATGTTTTAAAAGGAGCAATTTCTGAGGTTGTGGGCTGGTTGGATGTAGCATGCCAAGGTCATCCCTGAAATTGCTGGAAAGAGAAGAATCACTTTAGCATTTCAGCTGAAGAGTTCACTCCTCACTGTTGGACTCTTAAATGTTAAAAACAGGAAGCTACAAAATCCACTTTTTTTTTTCTTTTAGTTAAATCTAAGCTATTTAATTGATTGGTTTGGGGTCTTTTTCTCTCACCAGCATTCTGTGAAGGATTAACATACTGCCAAAATGCAGCCCTCGTTAGGCTGCAAACTCAGCTCTTGAGGATATTCTTTGATGTACATTATAGTATTATGGCTAAGCTGACTGGCAAACATGCAAATCCAGGAGTGCCATGCAAAATCAATAGCATTTCTTCAGGCAGAACACTAATTTATAGCCACACTGCATGACTGTGTCATTTTCCTAATGAATTCTCCAGTGTGCGGAGGTGCACTAAACAACAGAGATAAATGCTGGGGTGCAGAGGAGCATAATACAGATTTATAGCCTTAACAGAATACAGATGTTTTGCATATAACCAAGACTGGTTTATGAGCTTTTGCAAGCAGGGGTATCTGTATTCTAACTAGACTGTTTTTCAATGGAACTCTAAATGAATAAAGCAACAGGAAACTTTTAAAAATCCATTTTGGCACTGTCTAGATGGCAGTATCTCCTGTGTACCCCACTACATGCATTTCAGCTCTTGTTGAGAGCTGTTTGATGGCATAGGTTGGGTGTTGAAAAGGGAGAATCCCCAAGATCACCTGAACAACTTTGAAGCAGAGATGTCATTGAAAGTAAGACACTTACAAGAGCATTTAGGCAATTTTTTAAATCCCCCCAGAATGTGTAATAAGTTAGGCAGACATCAGCATATTGAATAGCTTTTCATTGCCCTCATCTGTCATTTGGCTTGGAAACATTTACTGCCTTGTTATTAATTTCCATATATTCAGGAGCTTATTTCTGCAGAAATTTTGATTATTTTTTTTCTTTCTTACTGGGGAAAATAAAACAAACTGCTTCTATTATGCTATGTTTCCATGGGGAACCTTACTAATAATGTACATAATATACAACAGCTGAAGGCAAGTGATGATAAGTTGCTTATACCACTGGGACCTCTGGAGTGAGTGGTTTACAAAGCTGGGTAAGTAATGAAAGTTCATAAACAAGACACTCCACAGAGCAGCAGAGTGACAGAATTTTGGCTCCAAGATGAGACTGTTTGGCTGGTATTGGAAATCCATATAGCATCCTTCCCTCCTGGCATCTGCTGCTTTGAGAAGGTTCAGTTAATTACAATAACAAATTTCACCTAAGCATGATTGCAGTCTGTGGCCTGTTCCACAGACAGCCTTCCTGGAGCTTCTTGTAACTTGGTCTCATGCTACTGGGTGCTAGAAGATGAGGCCTCCATGGTTGTTTGTCACTCCCTGACTCTAAGCAGGGTAAATGTACTGATTTGTAGTTAGTGCAGGTGAGCTTTGTAGCCTTTCTGATCAATCCAACCTAATTAAAGGAGTAACTCTCTGTTTTTAGGGCCAATTTACCTTTCCATGATGGTATGAATGCCTGCAGCTCAACTAATAATGAGGTAATGCCTTAGAGCCAATTAAGTGAAAATGAATCAGTGAAGCCCATTAGATGTGATAAAGTTCAATAAGAGTTGGAGCAGGTGAATTTTTCCTTGTCGAAACTCTGGTGCTTTATGGAAAGTTAGAAAACTCACAGCAGCTTCTCACACAAGAATGTAAAGCTCTGTGTCCCCAAAAGCAGCTCATCTCCTTTAGCCAGCATACTGATGGGTTCCTGAAACAGAGCTGTACTTCTTTCAGGTTATGGATTCAGAACAGCCCATAAGTAATATTTTTTTGGAGGTTATTTTAGCAGATGTTCTTGCAGATCAGCCCTCATCTATGAAAGGGTTCTATTAATAAAACCAGCTGCGGAATAGGAAGAGAGAATGGTGTTATTAGTAACTGCAAAACCCTTTCAAAACTCTATTCATCATCCAAATAATTTACTAAATGGTTTCTGAGAAGAACTATTAATTAACTGGCAAGAATGGGCCACATTAACATTTGTTTGTTGCACTATGTCTGTTGTCCTTGTGGGCTTGGACCAGAAATGAAACTTTTAAAAAACACAGAGGAGCAGGTTTGAGCTGCCCCTCCATGGGTAGAACATGGCAGCTATTCACACTGTGAAAGCTAATTTGGATTAAGGCCAGACACAGAGGTGCACTGCAGTAGCTGTTTGAGACACTGCTGTCCTCCTGTTGTCCCAGCTGGTTCCCACTCCACTGAGCAGAAAACCTTCCAGTAGAGCTCCTCTCCCCCACACCGAGAGCAGAGATGGTCCATGCTGCCCAGGTATGTCAAGGCTGAACAAATGGGCTTCTCCCTCAAGGGCCATGTGTGTGGCCCTGCAAGTGAAGGCATGCAGTCATTCGTGGGTGAGAAGTACTTCTGGTTCTGTTGTACCCATCGTGCAGATTTACTCCTCCTAGTGCTGCCCAGAACCTGAGGTAGTGGCCAACAAGTGGGATGTTCTGTATCACAACCACACAGGAACACCCCATGACAATGAGAGCCCACTGAAGGCAATAGGAAGCTTTTAATTTCCTAAGGTTTGTTGGCAGACTTAGGTGTCCAGACATGTTAGAACACAAGCTCCCCATCTTGGTTGTACAATCACAGATCCCCCAGCTGTGGCTTAAATTTGGAGCTTGTATCATGTTTTCCTTCCTCCCTCCCACCCCCCTTAAGTTTTTAATATTTGTTCTTTTTACAGTTTAGCTTTTGAATTATCTCTAATCTGTCATTTTAAATGTATCTGATGATATTTTTCTGTATCCTAGAAGCAAATTGTTCTTGTAAATCTTGAACTGTGGGGGCCTCTGCTGCCTTCCTTCTTCTAGCAAGGGCTCAGGCCATTAGTGCTATTCTTGCAGATTGAATTTACACAAAGGCTTGTTATTTATGGCTAAATTCTCTGGTACTAGAATGTAACATAAAATCTGGAATTGCTGTATAATGGGATATGTAGGGACACTGAGCAGTGTTGTGTGCTTATGGATTATTTTTTCCTTGCAGTAGCTTTGGGAAGCCACTCTTGATAGACTTGTTGTGTGATATCTTTCTGCTGCATCCCTTCCCTTCCTCACATTTAAACTAACAGAAATGTATTTGATAGCCAAGTGTTAGTAGCTCAACATCAGAAATGAGGGGAGATTCTCTTGCTGTCCAGGCCTGAGTCACAACACAGCTTTCCCTTTAGATTGGTGAGAAGCTTTCTTTTCCACAGTACTGAGAGGTCCAGTGAGAAACAGTTTAGTGGTAATATGTGAATTAGATATTTAATACTCTGCAAATCAATTTGATGAGAAGATAACATTGTCAGTGTAATTTAAAATGTTTGTTTTTTCTTCTGAAATGTGACAGATTTGAAGCATTGATTCTTTCTATAATTTGTGTTTTTTCTCTACTGAAAAGTACATTTCAATAATCACTATGATAAAGCAGAAAAAAAAAACCCACCACATTTTTTTGGCCAATCCTTCTCTCATCTCCGCTTCATTGACGTTTATCTGTGTTCCAGTACATCTTGGCTTGTGTGTGCAGATCATTAGGGTTTGTTTGCTCAAAGATAGGTGACATACACTGGTATCAGATGGAAGACATTGATGTTGTGTCATGTGAGACAAAAGTCCCTATAAAAAGCTTTCTATAAACCAGAGTAACTAACAGCAGCCATCAGCATTCACTGGAGGCATCGGCTGACTCTCTAGCTTGAGGGTTTTGCTCCCACTAGTAGAAGAGAGGTGGGGAGGTTTTTACTGGGTGCATTTATGTGCCTTTGCTGAGGCAAGCAAACCTGAAGCTGTGTCAGTACATGGGCTGGATGCAGTTAAAGGCTGAAGTGAAAGGTTCTGTTCAGAATGATCAGAAAAGAATTACATGACATTAGCGATCAGTCCCCCAAGCATTTACAAAATAATGCCCCTGCAATGCAGTGAACATCTCAAGCTTGAAACCAAGGGAAGCCAAGGCAGGATCCTTGTCCTGCCTGCACAGTCCCTCCTGTGCTCTCCCAGCTCTCTTTCCTCTCTGGCAGAAACAAAACGTTTCTCATGTGCCCTTAGTCTGTTTCAACTGATGGCAGCAGGGTTGCAGAAACGTTTCTGAGGACAGGATTTTGGCACAAAGCACTGTGAATTTACTTTGTTCTACTGTGTATGTAAAGCCTTGGTTTGTTCTTGCATCCAGATTATCACTGGAAGAAGATGAAGCAACTAGCTTCTCCATTTCCCATCTGAAGTGAGGGAGTGAAGAAGGAAAACTATATTGTGTTTACCTGAATGCTAAAACAACTGACCACACAGTGGCAGCTTTGTTACCATAACTCAGTCAGTTTAGAGAGGGTTAGTAAGGCTATGTGTGGGTTTAAAAAGGCCGTTCAGAACATTGATGTTAGCATCTAACTTCAACCTTGGGTTCAATCCACTGAATCTTTTATTGTGTGATATCCATAAAGTCATTCGATGGGTTTTCTCAGCACATGCTATGTCATCTGCACTGTTCTTTTTCCACAACAGGATAAAATCTAATTTGATAATTCAGGTATGTGATCAGAGCTGGTAGTCCTGAGTCTCTCATGCTTCTTTGTCACGTGCAAATGGGAGAAGACAGCTATACAGGCAATGACCTCATTAAAGACATCTATTACATTAGTTTTGATGTTGAGATCTAAATCAGAAATCTAATAGTGTGTTGGTTTACAGGTTAATTTTTCATTTACAAGATGTGTATAATGTGTTAGGTGTTGTGGACAACAATTCCAGCCTAGTTGGGCTGGTCAGGTGCATGAGCTGCTTGCAGGACATCTGGGCAGCAATGATAAGTGTTGCAGTCATTTGCAGAGTTTGTGGGGTTTCTTATTTTATTTTTTTAACAAATCCTGGGTGGGGTGCAGTAGGCTGGCAAAGTGCAAAAGAGTTTCATATGCACTTGTTCCAAATGTCCTTAGTGAAGTCGTTTTCCTTCTTGTCTTTTATCTTGATATGTTTACCAACTTCAGCTTTAGATTGCTTCCCCAACCAACATAAATGCATTTCACTGCTCACAGTGTTTCACATCAGTGTTTGAAAAAGGTAGCAGTAAACTATTTACTCATGTCAACACTAAAGACTAAATCACTCCTCTCAGCTACAAGCCTGTGACAAATTTCAAAGTGTTTTCAGAACCTGACACATCCTTTCAGTGATGTTAAAGAAACTAATGTCTTGCTGATTTGATTCAGAAAGAGTGAATCAATTTGAAGTGTGAAGTTAGCATGTGTGTGCAAAGTGGCATTACAGTGCTAAACCAAGATCTTCCATGTCGAGGCACTTACACCTGAAATAGAGTATTCTAATATGTTTATTTAATGGTATACATTCATTTTTGTATTTTTAATTAACCAGTCTTAATTATCTTTGTGTTGACAAACCTTAAAATTGCTGGATCAAAAGGAGAAGTGTTAGATTGTGTCCTGTGCCAATAAAACCCTTACATGGATTTTTCTGTTGGGCTAGGGCCATGTGCTGGGCTGCTGGGAGTGGACTGGGCTCAGTGCCATTTGTCCATGGATAAATGTATACACCAGAACCTCACAAGGACATCTGTGAGGGCTCTAGAGTATTGGTCTGGTAGCAAAGAACAAGACAGCTTATAAAGAATTTACATAGCAAAGGCTTAAAGACGTAAGAATCAATCTATATTTTTTTAAATTTTATCTTTCCTCCCCCATGTCCTAGGCTATTTCTTCTCATTTTGTTTTTTGGCAACTTCAGACTCCCTTAAAAACTTGCAAGCACCTGAGAGAGTGAGAAACACCTTAGCTTAACCTCTGGAGACAAGTTTCCATCTAGCATGAGAATTGACTTGAGGTTCTGGACTATCAATTTTACTCTTAGCATTAGAGCTGAGAACCCTCAGCTAAAGATGGACCAAGAAAGAATAACATTCAGACTTTTGAAAAATTACCTCTGATTTGCAGTGGTGACACAAAACGAAGTATTGAGCTATCATTGAGTTATCAGCACATCCATCACTAGATTTAGTGCAGTATCTCCTGTTAACTTTTTTTTCTTGAATGGTGTTGCTGTCTGATTTTTCTGAAGCAACCTAATGTTTCTTTCGTATGCACCTCGACTCCACCTTTGTGCAAGTGATTACCCATCATTCCCATTAGGCTTTTATTTATATGCCCTGTGTAAACCTGCTGATACTGCAATTTTTTTTAGTCCTGAGATATATCCTAAAACTCAGTTATGGGGAGTGATAAAGGAGTTATCTCTGAGTGTGGTTTCGCTGAAATCGGTACCGAGATGTCAGTCCACACCAGTTCAAGCTACAGAACAGGAAGCTGTACTGGACCCAGATTCATGTTGGGCTTAAATCTTTTTATTTTCCAAATGTGTTAAAAAACCTTGTGTCAAATGTTTCTGCCTTAGCAAGCTGAAAGCTGTTGATGTTTTTCCAGACAGAGTCCTTTAAAAACTGTAATCCTGAAGAAAGCTGAAAGGTGCCAGACTAACTATTTCTGTATTCATGTACCAGTGAATCTGAACAGCTTGAATTTAGTGCTGGGTTTTGGACAGCTTGCAAATGCCTCATGCTGTTGGAACTCATGCTTCATGCATGTGCTTTGTTTCTTCACCTCCTCAGAGGACAAACCTGTCTAGCTCATACCCAGTGCCCACCAAGATTAGAAATAGGGCCTTGTCATGTTATTTTTTCCCCCATCTGCCTATTCTGTCTCGTACTTTTACCTGGAGATTACCCTCATGGCATCTTCTGTGTTGCTGATTTGTGGGGTTTTTTTCAAATTAAGCCTCCTGTCCAGATTCACCTCTTTCCCTCTTTGAACACCAGGTTTTGTGAAGGGCTGTGTGGTCGAGTGTAGGAGTTGGGCCTGGGCTTCTTGTCTCCCCAGCGCTGGGTCAGTTCCCAGGTCTGTGGCTCGAGGAGAAAATTAGCTGTTCTGGAGTAAATAAAGTCCTTGCAACTTCCATCAAGATGCCAAGAGGCTTTCTGCTTTCCAAGGTCAACTTTGCCAGAGGCAGCCAGGCTTCTTGGTCCTGCTTTATTTTGCAGGGTCTAGTAATCATAGTATAGGACCATGTGGACACAAGTAAAGCCACAGCAGTTAAATATTTGTATTTAAGTAGATATCATGGAGTAATTAAGAGAGGGCAAGGAAAGAGGAGTTGGTATTTGGGGACCAAGAAGACACTTCAAAGGAAAGTTACTTTAGGAAAGAGAATCTAAAGCCACAACATTACATTTTTTTAATGTCCCTGCATTACGCCCTCTGCCTTTTGGAACATCCTCAAGCATTGCAGCAGCTGAAACTGCTGGAGGGGAGCAGAGTGAAAAATAATAATAAATAATAAAAATTTAATAATAATAATAATCCCTTTATTAGCGGGGGCTAATACCCCAAGACATCTTGAGAACAAACAAATAACAAATCCCTTACACAAAGGAGAGGTGCTCAAACAAGGCAGCATGCTTGCATGGCACCAAAGCCTGCTGAACAATGCTTCTCTTGTAAGTCCTGCCCACTTGCTTGCAGTAGCAAAACCTTTCCAAAAAAAGCTTTAAAAAAAACCCCAAAACAACAAAAACCACAAACCACAAGCAAAAAAAATCCATGAATCTGTGATCTGGGCTCCTTGCCCTGTCGAATGCCCAAGATACATTTTGACATGCAGCCAGTAGAGACAATTCAGAAGAAAAGTGAAGGCCAGGTCCTCTGCTAATGTCAATCCATCTGGCTTCATTGCTGGCCCAAAAAATCAAGTGGAGGGGAAACAACAACATAATTTTAGTATTAGATGCCCTTCTCGCCTGCTGTTTAGTGCCTCTCCCTTTCTCTCCTCCTTCCCAAGCACACGTGCATCCACACACATCTGTTTCTTTATAATGCTAGGCCTGCATCTGATTTAAGGAAAGATCAATAAAAGGAGTGACATTTTACAGATGATACTCAGTGACCTGGATGTCCAAATCCCACTGAATGCTGCTCAAAAAATTTCACTGATAAAATTTTGGCTACAGTTGTGCCAGACTCTCCCTGCTGGGAGTTTGCAGCACTGTCACACAACTCAAACTTTATTTCTTACTTGTGGTGAGGTATTCGATTGGAATGATCTGGAATTTAGCACTGTGGCTCTTCCCCTCAAACAAAACCTTTGTGGAAGGATGCTATGAGTTGCCTATACACAAATATACCCTAAAATTATACACATGTTTATGTGATTTAAATATTTTGTTTCCAAATATATATAGCCACACATCATTTTAATGAGTGACAGCAAAACATGCACCCAAATTTAAATGGTCTGTCACAGCACCTGCAGCCTACTTATCTTCTTGATTATTCCCACACAGTATCCACATGCAAAAATAGCAGTTGAAAAAAAATTATATTTAAAAAAAAATCCTCTATATTAAAACTTCATAACCAGATTCACTGGGTAGGAGAACACAGTACTTTGTGTGTACATAATTTTCTCTTTCCAAAGCTTCTCTGAGCTATTTAAAGCTCACCAAACCATATTCCATAGATGTCAGCCAGACATTTGAGCAAACCCAGACTTTTGCTGAATCTTTGGGGCTTTGCCATCAGCACAACTTACTCTAAGTTGAGTACAGCTTGTGAAGCAAGATGTATTCAGTCCTTTGAGGTGCTAACTTAGATATTGTATGGTTACCTGGGGTTTAAAAATAAATAAAAAACAAGTAGGTATTACTGTGTTTAGGGAGGCAAATGAGATTAGAAAAACAACTGAAAATGTAATTTGAAATTCCTCACATCCAAGCCTTCAATCGAAATTCAGGCCCTGATTCATCGAAGTCCTCAAGTACCTGCTTAGTGTGAAGCAGTGGTGCAAGTCCCCTTGATGTCAAGGGAGCTGGGTGCCTGCTTAAAATTAAGCACATGCTTAAGAGAGCTTTGCTGCCTGGCGATGGAGGCAGGCATGCTGTGAGGCATCCTATCCTAGCTTGCAAAAGGAATGCTTAAAAACACATGGTAAGTGACATATTTGGAAAATGTTGTAGCATTGTTCTTCACATAGAAGTTTGTAAGAAAGCATCAGGGAAGGGTTCAAACCAACATGAAAAGGAAGGATACAGTGACTAGGAAGGGATACAAATAAGGAAGGGATGCTTATTGGGAGGGAGGCAGAAATACCAAATCCTTTCTTCAAATTAGGAAGTGGTGTTAAATAGGAACACCAGCTCCCCTGCTGTCTCTTTCCTTAGATGAAAATTGAGGTTTCAGGGAAGTTCCTGCCTTAATTTATTTTTTCCATTTGTCTGCAAGGACAGCAAGTACTTCAAGGTAGGAGCTGGTTTTCTTTCGGTGTGTTTACAGTGCAATGATGCCCTCATGTGATGCTGTACTGCCAGGAGTGATGGTGTGAACAGCCCTGCACCTTCTGAGAAGTAGAACAATTAGAGCTTATCTTCTTCAAGGTGTATTCTTCAAATTACCAAATGCTGCCTCTGGCTTGTTCCTTCTGAATGACTGGAAGGAGATGCAAGAACCCTGTCCAGATACTTATGGACTATGTTAAGCAGGGTGGGCCATGCTGCCCATTCTCTGAATTAGTGGTGCTGGCTTTCTTAGGATTTCACCTAAGAAAAGAAAGGTCATTTTAAGGAATTCATTATTTCATTTTATGGAACAGTTTCATGAGAAATACCTCCTTACATTACTATTGCTATTGGAACTGCCAAATAGTAAGGAGGATGCTGACAAGTCAATCAGATTTGTTCTCTGAAGAATTTCACAACAGTTCCTTTTATCTAATGTAAAGTTTCCTTTCAGTAGATGGGCTGAGCAGTGCTGTGTTTTGTTTTCTGTCAGGCAAAACTCTTGTCACTTTGTGACACCCATCTCCAAGTAGCATTTTCTTGCTCTCTCTTCTTTAAAAGACAAAGTTGTTATTTGAGGCATTGAAGTACTTCCTCCACATTGCTACAGCCACTCCTTGGGGAGTTTAACACTTTTCTCATTTGAAGCATTCTGCAGGTTATATCAGAACATGAAGAAACTCAGGTGGTTCCTACGTTTTCCAAGCACAATTTTTGTTTTAAATTCCTGCAGGTTGTCTTTGTTGTGCACTAGGCAGAGCCAGGAGACTGGCTTCCCATCCATGTTATTTATGTCTACTTTTGCATTGTAACGTCACAATGTAATGCCAAGATGTGTGATGGGATGAAATTAGATGGTATCTGCTGGGATCTTTGTAAGTGCCAGGTATGAAGGTGTGTGAGTCCAGGACTGGATTTCCAAAGTGCCACAATGGAAGAAGGAAATAGTAGTAGTAAAATAGATAGGGAATCATGTACTCGATCACTGAAGCCACAGAAGAATATGTTTTGTTAGTTTACATACCTACATCCATAGAAGTAGGACGTTTTGGAGGTTTTTTTATCCCTAAACCATCATGGTTACAACATCACTGTGGCACAGTTTTATAGCAGGGGTGGAACTTAGTTTATATCATTCAGCTAAACAAAACAAAAAAGATGTTTTCTACGAAATTCTCCAGCCTAGGGCCGCTTTAAAGAGTGTAAATAGAAATATCAGATCTTGTTTTCCTGAATCCATTGTATATTTATTGGAGTTTTGAAGAACAGCTTGCAGGAACACCAGTACCATGGTGTGGCATGACTGAAGTACAGAATGTGGTCACCAGAGGAGAAGGCACTTGGTAAGAGATTGTCAGTGTCCCCATGAGAGTGGGTTTGAGCAGGCTGGTTTCTCTCTCAGCAGTGACATGTGGTCTGATGTCCAATGCTGTCATCCCTGCGACTGCAAATTCTACTCAGCAGGCTTACTAACCACCACCTGTCAGTGCTGAAAATTTGTTTGGCAGAAATGTGATGGCCACATTGATGTTTTCTTGTGTTAAAAGCACTATAAGTTTTTCAGAAAAAGAAAAATAGAGCAGTGTCATGTAAGCACTCCATCTTTAGTACCCTTTGATCCTCACTTTAAAATTTCATAACTGACAAACGACGCTGTGCACATTTTTGGCAAATACAGTGCAATTGTTCTTAGAAGGGCTTTTATCCTTTTAAAGCCATGATGTTTCTCTCATTTTTTTCTCCTCTTTTGTTTCATTTTCACAAAGCTGATGCTGTATGTTTATAGATTCAGTTTCTGTATTTCAGCTGATGAAAATGTATTTTGTTTCTTTCAGTCTGAGTGCACTAGTTGCTGGAATGTGTGCCAGGGCTACTAATCACCTCACTAACGGGCAGCCAAGCACTTTCAGTGCTACTGTGTTTGTAGGTATATTTTACTCCACCAGCAGATGGGCCAGCATAATATAACTTGGAGCAAACTGTGAGTGCTCAAACTTGCCCTAGATGCTAATGTTAGACCATCTAGCAGCTGGGGAGCTAAATGCTTTGGTTCTCGCTCCAGGGCTGCAAAGAGGCAAGGGAAAGTGGTAATTCAGTGATTTCCCCTTCAAACTTCAGTGACTTTCCTCTTTTGTACCTACTTGAGAGCCAAATCTTGCTCTCCCAGAACTTGGTGCCACGTTTCATTTTGCTATAGGAAAACACTGAGAAAGCAGTGCTGTGGAACAACATTACCCAAGGGGCAAGTTGAAGGAGCATCACCCCGATGCTGACCTGGTGTGCACAAGGGCTGTTCCATGGCTCAGCATGGCTGAAAATGATGGAACCCATACACACTGTAATGTTCACTGTATAGAAACGGTTTAAATTGCAGTCCTTGAAGATCTGAGACATAAAGAAATACCATCTACTTCATTCTTGGTGTAGATATCATCCATTGCTGACATAAAATACTAGTTTGCCCTAATAGGTATTTTGTTCAAATTGCTGGGAATAGTACCCATTTCATGGAATGGCACTGCAGATAAGGCAGAATTATATTTTATGGCATGTGCACTTCTACTTGTGAGGCTCTGCCCAACAAAAGGCAGTGGTTACAGCATGACATGCTGCATAGCAGGGTGAAGCCATGCATAGCAAAAAGGGGGCATCCTGCTCAGCCATCATCTTCTTGCTCTTACTAAACTGAAATATTTTCAGGTGGCTAAAAGGAGATGCCTTCATTGGCCTGTCTCTATTTAAGGAGTCCCAAATTAGCCATCTGCAAAACTGAGGCATCCTAATAATCAGTCACGTCTGTGAAGGACCCTTACTCTAAGTCAACCCCAAATTCTTCCTACTTATCTGGAAGCAGATTGTCTGTATTTTAAAACACCTATGCTGTTGTTTTAAAAACAAAAATAAGCAAGGTATTTCTGTGTATTTTTTCAGCTGTGTGTCTAACAGAAGGCCATTTTCTTATCTGCCCTTTACATCTGAGTACACAAAGGTGTGAAGTGTCTTATTAAAATGTTCTCCTTTTGGCAGAACCAAGGGTTCCAGCCAGCTCTCCTTCTCAGACTTATAAAAATGCCCTACCCACAAGGTTATGCTGTCTTCTTACATATGTATATTATGCATAGTTAATACCCATGAAATCAGTACCTGAATTTTCTACAGTCTCTTTATCATCTCAAGCTTTTTTTCAGCTTCTTTAGAAAACGCATTTTATTTTGAGTTCTGTCATAGTTTCTATTAGAAATAGTCATGGTTTGATATCAATGCTTGCAGTGCTTTTGACACAGGCTAGGGCATGAATATCTGAAACCAGCTCTGCTTTGTTTGTTGGCAGTTTTATGCCATTGCTCTCGCTGAGCAAGTGAATTTGTTCAGAATACAAAACAGCTGTAAATGCTTTTAAAAACTCTTGTGTAGCAACTGTAAATGTTGTGAAATATCAGAGAAGTGAAACAAGCCAGGGTTGGGCTTTTTTCCATGTTGATAAGTGTAGTTTTTGCTAACTTAGCCTACTTTTGCTACGCTCAACACTTTGGACAAAAATGTGGAAAACATACCACATTTCTCAAAACAGCATGGCTTTGAGAATTTTTTCTTTTGTTGTTGGGGTGGGCTTGTATTCTGGCGAGATTCAGGATGTCCTTAACTGATTAAATGCCATTTCTGAATAACAAATTAACAATGTTATCTATGTAGAGAACTCAGATTTCATCAAAACAAAAGATGAAGACTGCTACTTGTCATTTGAAAACCTGTAATCAAAGCTATGCTGAGTTGTGGTTTTGATTAAGTAGAAGATGATTACAGAGATCCATCATGCAAAGATGCAATAATATCCAGGGCAAGCACAGATTTAATTCCATCCCAACATAGCATAGGTTTTCAGTGTCAGGGGAAATGCTTGAAACTGTGTATGTGCTTAAGGATGTTACAGATTATTGCCTGAAGGAGCACTCGCAGTCCCCGTGCCACTGGAAGAATCAAACAGCTAGGCTGGTATTTTGTGTTGAGGCAGACTTCCCATTTCAGTCATCAGGCCACAGGCATATGGTTTATTCACCTAACTTGTTGAACCATTAGCATGATTTTCCACACTGATAATATGCACAGTAGTGCTGACATGGGTAGAAGTAAAATAAGTTCTCTGTAGCACGTGCAGTTCTGCCTGGGTACCACAAAGGTTCACCCATCTTTTACTTCATTGTTCTTTTGCAAGTGGAGAAAAGGATGAGGGACCAGGATATAGACAGGAAGGGAAATGTGCAGGTTTTGTTACCACATAAAACACAGACTCCTCCTACAAATTGGTTTCTTCAGTTGTGTTATCCGGAGCTAGAGTGAAGAACCACGGTTGGCATCTTCCACGTTGTTTTAGCTAGCACATCTCATGGACTGCTCTTTCATTCGTCTTTTGAAGCTGGTCAGAGGTTAGAGTTGAAGCAGTTTTCTCTCCAGAATGAGATCACTTGGAGGTCCCTACTTCTGTATAGTCATTACATCAATGAGGGCTTTACCTTCAAAGCCTGAAGCTGTCAGTTAAGTGGAGAAACTCTGAAATGGAGTTAAAATCTCTTATCTGTACAGCTTCTCTGACAGTACAGGATCATCTGCTACAATACCATTTCCCTGTATGAAAAAAATAGTGTAGAATTTCACTTTGAAGCTTATTTTATTTCAGATAAGTTTAGAATTGTGAAGCCTCTCACTAAGAAGCCAAGGACATCATCTGAACTACTCTAAGATGTCCATAAGGCAAACTTCAGAAATATACTACTAGTTTTGTTAGCAATAGACTTTTTTTTTCCTAATATGCTGAACACACAGAGAATTAGTGGGTCCAGTTGTGATAACAAATCAGGTGAGAGGAGCACAAAAGCTGTTCTTGTGGCCACCTGATGCCTTTAGGCTGGTACAGTTTCAGACTAACTTCACTCTAGTCAATGACTTTATTGCACATTTACAGCAGCCAAGCTGAAAGTACAATTTAGTCTTGTATGAAAGGCATCAGAGGAAAAAAAAGAGAAGGAAATCATGGATGTAGACCATATGCCAATGATACATGGTACATGCTTCCTGCAAAGCATCAGAAACAAATTGTTAAGCACTTAGGCAGCTTTAAATGCAGAGAAGTACTGATGATTGAAGTGTGGGCATTTTCACAGGCAAGGTGTTAGTACATCCCCAAGCCTGCTGCTCACAGGCATGGAGCTCTTCTCCTTCGAGCATCTTTGGCTTGATTTCATCACCAAGAGGGACTGCTTAGAAATGTGTCACTTTCTTCATAAAGTTTATTAAGTGTTAAATTGTTTTATTGGGTATAAAATTGGTTTAGAGCATTACATTCCAGACTACTGTAGCTATAAATTTTTCAGTGGCAATTCATGAGATTCATTGAAAATCAGAGACAGCAAGACTTCCTAGGTAATCAGAAAAAACCCTACCCACCCACACTGTATGTACTGCCTGAGGTGATGACTGCTAATGAGATAAGTGTGATATACAGTTCTGTTAGGAAAATTGCACAAGTAGGGAAGACAGCAGGTTCTTCAGTAGGTCTTCTCATGGGTGTTTTCAGAAACGCATTTACTTGTTCAACCTGGAGTTAAAAGGAGTTTTTAAACTCTAGTTAACACAGGAGAACTGCTACAAATGAGACAGAGTGACAGTCTAAGTGGGTTGAGGTATTGGTGGTGAATTGTTAACAAGCCAAAAACCTACAAGGCACTTAAGCAGGCATTTAATTTTAGCCGTGTGAGTGGTCCTGCTACAGTCAATGGAGTAACACAGAGCTGTGTAGTTAAGCAAGCAGTCAGGTCCTTGGCTGGGTCTGGAACTACAAGCAATTGCAAATTGCATTTCTACCCTCAGCAATGCCATTCTGCATCAGCAGCAAAGGCAAGAGGTGATTCCCTAATGATCTCAGAGGATATAAAAGAAATTTCTAGTAGTGGAGTTTTCTATATGTCAGCAGACAAAGGCAAAATGCAATCCAGTAGTTAAAAATGGAAAGTGGTTTGGAAGTAAGGTCCAAGTTGAGATAATCAACTCAGGGACACAAGGGAAGTCTGTAGGTCTGCCTCTGTGGCAGCTGGGGAACTGCCTGTGTACAGTGACTGCTGAGGCTTGCAGATCCACCAGGATGCTGTGTCCCAAGACCCTCTGTGTCCCAGATGCTGCAGTGCAGCTACACCAGAAACTGCATTTGGAGCTCAACGGAGTGTGTGAAGCAAGTGTACCTGGAGGCTGCCTCGGGGCTGCCCTCCAGAGACACCAACAAATTCCTGGGAGTCCTGTGTGGTCACCTTCATTGGGGCTGGGGAGTGCCTTTGGTCTCCTGTTCAGTCAGAGTGGAGCTGGGAGCAACTCACTTCCCCCAGCCTCTTCCCAGTAACTCTGCTGTTTGCTTGCTTTTCGTTAACTTAGCATCATATGATGACTGTCCTCAAGGGCTAGCTTAAAAACAAGTTTCCACTTTCTATTTGAGGAAGGCATTTACAGAACATGTGCTTCTGAGGTGTCCTAACAGTGTGCTCAGCTCTGGCCATGGTGCCTACTCAGTAGTAGCTGTTGCTTGCTGCCTACTCTTGAGTTTATTAATCTAAAACCGTGCCTGTACTCCTCTCAAGTGCATTACATTTGTTCTGCTTGATAACTTCTGGTTTACTGCACATCCTTAGTGATTACAAGCACAGCAAGGTGGTGTTCTATTGTGTCTTGGATTACCAGAAAGTAATGTGCAAGGCATTCAGTGTTTTTTCCCTTGTGAAGGAGTTATTAATCCCCACCTGTATCTCTTGCCCTGCAGTTGTGGTAATCATAGCTTGAGAAATTGAAGAAATATTGTTTGAGTTCTGCATCAAAGGGTCACTAGGGTGCATTGAGCACAGTCTAGGAAGCTTGTCTGATTAATTTTTAATACATAAAAATTGTATATAATTTATAAAAATTGGAAAAGTATAGAGTTTTCTGTTTGGCAGACTTTCTTTTGAGGCATGGTATTTTCTCACTCCACAACACTCTGCAAATCTGATATGCGAGGTTAAATCTCCAAACTCCTGGCAGGCTTCTTCAGTTAAACTGGCTAATGGATGGCTAAGATCCTGACCCAGCAGCTTACACAGATAGCTCCCTAATTTCAGTTTGAGTTTTTTGGTAGGTTTTAGAAGATGCCTAACCTCACTACAAAAAAAACACACAACCCAAACTGTTAAGTCGTAGAGAATTTGCTACAGTAAGCTGTTGAATGCTTAATTATCTTTGTTGTTTAAAACAAACAAACAAAACACTTTATTCTGAAGTTAGTTCTCTAGCATTAGCTACCAGTTACTAGTTTTCATTATGTCCTTTTCTGCTACATTAAAGAGCTAGGATCAGGAATTTCTTCCCATGCAGCTAGTTACCAAACTGTCTCTTGGAGTCCTCTTAGAAAATAGCTTGGACTTCTTAAGTCTCAAGTATGGCACGGTTTTGAGATCTAAAAAAACACTCATGCTATTTAGAAGGAACATTAGTGAAATACAGTTAATTTGTCATAGTAAGAGAAATACTTTTTATTGGTCCATTTGCACAAACTGTGCTACCTGAAGTTTGAGCACTTTGACAAGTGCAGATATGGGACAGTTTTACCTGCAGGATTTTCCAGTGATCTCTGACTACCACCTTTAGATGCTCCACTTGGTTGTGTCACCTGTCTATGTGTATGAATGCAGGTAGACACTGAATGTAGCTGACACGTTCTCTCAAGGGAGCAGATGGTGCTACTGAGCCCTCCCCAAGGCATTTTGACAAGAATTGTTGCAGATAATGGGAGACAGTATTTAGACATCTTGAAGAACAGTGTCTTTATGTTCTTATAACTTGTATGTATCTGTCAGCACATGAATTTATTATCCTGTTTTCTGAGGACCACCAGTAATCACTGACTCTAATCAGGAAGGAGGAGCCCAGTTCAATTACACTGTGGAAAAAATTAAGAGGGTATTTCTTAACATTCATAATTCCACACAGGTTATTTATTTGATCTGGCTTCCCTGGATTTGCCTAGTGTCCCACTAGATCCTGTTGCTCAGCCACCCAACCATGCCTGGCCCTGGGGAGAGGGAGCCCAGGGGCTCCCAGGGCAGCTCCTGGAGAGCCCGTGTGGTGGCAGGAGCACAGGCTCTGCTCTCATGTCCTGCTTCACCTGGGGCTGCCAGTGCTTCTCAGCTCCTGATTCCTGTCACAGCTCTAGGGAGGACTTCTCTTCAAAATAATACAGATGAAAAAAAATGGACTGCACACAAATGTTTAAAGACTGAGCAGAACTGATGTTTCCTGAGCAGAAATCCTGCAGAGAATCTGCTAATGAGTAAAAACTCTGCTCTGTGCAGAGCTCATAGACTGACCACAGCTGGTTGTGTTGGGACAATCTTTCAGCCAAGGCACTAGCCCAAAAATTGGAAAACCTGAGTTCATTTCTGCCTCTGCCATAGGTTCAGATATGACTTTGAATAAGACATTTTATTTCCCTATATTCAGTTTTTGTTATATGGCATATTGGAGGAAATATTTATTTTTGTCCATCTCCATCTTTCAGAGGATCCCTCTAAAACACTTCTGGTATTTTAATATGTGCCTGTGTAGCTTCTGGACGTGTTTGAAGCTTCTATAACTAACTGCTGCTACATTAACAGCCAAAGTACTCTTAATTTGAAAAACCGAAATTCACCCTTTAACACATCCATGCCAACATAAATTATAGTCAGGCATTTTGTTTCCAGCAAAGCTAGGTAAAAATATACTGCTTCCCCTTTGTCTTCATCATGAAACAGGGATTACTATTCCCTTAAAGCTCAGCTGCATACTCAGTCTTCCCATATCTGTCAAAATTATACAGGGTTGCAGCTTCTATTTAAGTGTTTAAACTAGACTACATGATTTTTAATTATAGTTACCCAGTTTGCAGGGCATTTGCATGACCAGCTCCAGCAGTGATAAGCTTTTGGGGATGGGGGAATATGGAGGGCAGAGGGAATGAACCAGGACTGCCACAAACACCTCTGGGAAAAGATCTTCACCTGGCCCAGCCAAAACAAAACATCTAACCTGCAATTTAGCCTCAGCAGTAAGACACAAGCAGCCACAAAGCCCTTTCTCCTGCAGTGTTAGAGGGTGCTTGAATCATTTTTTAAACACAGCATCCTTCATATACTAATGGAATTGCTCAGCACAGTTCAGCTGCAGAGCAGAGGCTGTGACCATAGCTGGTTGGCAGAAGGTGACAGTGACAGGAGAAATGGAGAAAGGAAATAGTTGTTGCCATTACCTGACAAAGGAGGTGATAAGGTTGGAATTCCTCTGAAAATGTGAGTACTAGGAGCAACAGAGCATGTAAACATTGACACAGGGCAACAAGGCAGGATTTTGATGCAGTGGACACTGTAGTTAGAGCTAGTGAAGAAATCCCTGGAGGCCTTGACTGTGGTTATTGCTTTTGTCTTATTTCATCTCTGTAGAGGTATTACACTGCTTGTGACAGCCTGGCTCTGAAAGAAGATGGAAAGAGATTATTTAGAGGCAACAGGACAGACAAGTGGATTGTATTCCATGTTATTCACAGCAAAGATGCTCCAGGACAAAATTAAATTAACTGAAAGTCCAGGAAAGTGCCTTCATAAAAATGATGTAGAGCCATAGTTTTTCAAATTTTCTTATAAATGATAGGCAAAGCAATGCAGCCCCTGGAATTGTTTTCTTATCATTCATCCCACTTTACCAGAAAAGGTTTTTTAACAGAGATACGTATTTAGGTTGGAAAAGAGAAGTAGGATAGACTCTTGATTATTTCTTTGGCAGCCCAAAATGTTTACAACAAAAGCTCCACAAATAAAGGGTTAGATGAAATCTGGGGCTTGGCAAATGAAGAGCACTTGTGACCCAGCAAGGATAAAACACGTCAGACAAGTGACAGAAGAATTACTTAATCCCATGGCACTGTCCCTTTCAGTTCTTGGAAATTCAGCCTTAAATGAGTGTATAATGGGGCAGTAGTTTTCCAAATATTATTTTTTTAAAAAAAGAATACAGGTTTGGAAAAAAAAAATCTAAATTCATCTGTTAAAAAAGGACAATCCATTAAAACTTTTTAAAAACTGCATTCTTAAAGAAGGTTATTTTCAGATGTTGTTGCAACAAAATATTTTGCTTGATCTGAAATGGACTTTCTTTCCATATTTTGAGTTGTCAAACACTGAAATGTCAAAACCATTATTGGTTCAATTTGAAACCATATCTGTGTGTGTATATATATTTAACTTTTAGAAATCTCTTGCAAACAAAGAACATCTCATATTTGCTCAGCACTTTAATAATACAGGACACTATCTTCCCAGTAGGCTGAAGCTAATATTTACAGCTTTCAATTGTGAGGACACTTTTAGCTCTTGGGAAAAATACTGCCAAATGTGTGTTTTCACATTCTTATGCTAGATGGAATGTGTCCTATCTAGTTTAAGGAATAAAAACATTCCTAGCAAACTCTTTTATATGTCACCATCAATACATTTCTGTTGGTTTCATTACACAACAGAGCAAACAAACAAACCCTCCAAACAAAAGAATTTGTCAACTGAAGCAAGCCTTAGTCTAAATCTTTATAACTGGAAATAGCTGGTCCTGAAGAAGTGAAATGCAAAGAGCCAGTACAAGGCTGTGTCTGGTGATACACCTCACTTCAAACTTCCCTGGAGAGGCAACAAATCTACACATGACAGCCTGCTTTGCAGACCTCGGATGCAGATATTCTTTAGGGAGTTGTCCATCAAAATCACAAGTAGTCTTCTTCTGTTGTGTTTTAACCCAAATCACATCCCTTTACCAGCTCCTTAAGTGATGTGCTAAGTAATCTGTCCATATAAAATAGTCTAGTTTATCAGTCACTTCATAGCCTATGATTAATGTTATTATCTGCCCATTAATAGTAGCAATAAAGCATTTAAGCAGACTGAATGGCTAGAACATAACAGCATTTTGTTTTGTTAAAGTTTCTCTTTTATGCCTTTGTGCCTTTCTTATAAGGTATCCAAAAATGGATCCAGGTGTGTACTGCCCTTTAGTCAGGAAGATGAAGTCAAAGTGTGTTGTAACAGATACAGTGGGGTTGGGGTTCTTTTGCATTTTTTTGAGTTCTTCTTGCAATCAGGTAGCTGCCAAGGGCAGCTGTCCCTGGGCAAAAGGGCACTGTAAATCAGAGGTGTGCTTTTCAAACTTCAGAGACATGTTTCAGTGTTGGACTTTGTCTAGATCAGTTCTGACTTTCTCCTTACTAGGCAGGTGACTCCAGTTGTTTACGGGCAACTCTCCTCCGCTGGGACCTTCCTATAACACTGGTTATGTTTTCCCCAGGAGGAGAATCTTAATCATGGGTTTGTCATCTGAAGTAAATAAGCATTCCCAGTGGATTTCTTGCACACATACATCTGCATCTTATGCTTATTAAAGATTTGGCACTTACTGCATAAAACAAGATATCATCTGAATTTAATAATCATGGGGTCTTTTATTGAGCAGGTACTTACTCCACTTGTCCAGTATAAGCAGGTGATAATTTGGGGTTTCTTTAATATAAATTGAATGTTTAGTTTGCTGATATGTTTTAGAATGGGTCTGTGGGAAAGGATGTCTGGAGTTGCTGTAATATTTGTTAGTACTTCTGCTAGGGAATTATTTTTTTTTCTCTTATTGCTTACCTCTGATGTTTCATTAATTGTCCTCCTAGAGGTCAGTTTTCAGTATAAATTCCACCTCCATCTTGAGCTGTGCCAATCAGATTATAAGGGAGACTGCTTTAATATAGTGTCACTAGATGGGCTGGTTTCTGTACTTAGGAGAGATGGGTTCTGACTAGTCCTCACAGCAGTATTATCTCTGCTGTACACTTAAAGCACTGAGACTTAGTGAGATTTATGAAACTATTAAGAATGAGCTATCAGGGCTATCTCCTGGATGATAATATTCATTGTTCTGTGTTCATACAACCGCTCCCTTGGGAAGGTCATAGAGGAGGAACATGATGGAATTAATGCTTTGAAAAACAAGAGTGATTCTTGTACCATCAGCACCGCTGCAGGTCACAGCTGCCAAATGGGAATTTAAAGGTGTGCTCCCGAGAGATGGAAACCATCACAGCTCCCCAGGTGCTGAACATCCAGCACCAGAACTCAGTGTGTTGTTTCTGCTCAGTTTTCCCATTTTCCCCAGCTTATTTCTCTCACTTTCTCTCCTGTTTTTGTTGGCACTGCCCCTGCGATGGTCATATAGCAGGGCTGTGGAGGACTCACACATCTCACGTGGAGTCCTTCAGAAGTCCTGGTGAACAAACATCTCAGCTGGTGATTCTTCTCCACTGCCAGCACTTTAACAAACAAGTCTTTTTATGCTGGCCACTGAGAAGCCAACTGACATATGTGCCTCATCCGTGGTGGCTTTGTAATGTGGCCTCTGAGCTCTGTGGCTGTCCATGGCATCGCTTGGTACCTGTAACAGAGTCCTCGTGACTTCTTGTTACCATGTTCAATGCTGAATTCAAGCTGAGCCTCCAGATGTCTTCATAGTCTAAAATATTGGTCATTAATCTGAGTTTGTAGTGTTTCTGCATTAGAAGCAGCTTTTCCTTTAGTAGCCTTTTTTGGAAAGTGTTATTCTAAGTAGATCAGCATGCTAAAATTTGCATTGTAAAAGATTGTTTTGGAACAAAGCTGGATCTAATGAGCATACAGTACATCCCTTGGCTCTGCAGCAGTCACAATAAGCATAATAGCTCTCACTGAATGAATCCCTTGCAGCCTAAAAGCTTTTTTCCTTAAAATAAAATAGCAACCCTGCAGGATTTAGTGCAGACAATATGCAAGGATCATTTAGGGCACTGTTGTGGAAAGAGGAAACAAATGAGGACAACTCCACTTAGGGTCCTTTGAAAAGACCCTTTGTGATCACTTCATTAGACAGTCTGTTTCAATATTTTCTTATTCAAGAATGACTTTATTCTAATGGAAGCATCAGTAAATTCTGCTCTTTATTCTTCCTCCCTGTGGTCTCAGCTAAAATGCCAGGAAGCATTTTATCATTTTTCAGCCCTCTCACTGAAGGCTGAACATGCAGCCAGTTTTATGCCTTTAGCAAAAGACTGGAAGTGTGAACTAATGGTATCACACAAGAAAGCTGAGAACTCACTTTGGGGAAAAGAAAAAGAAGTTGAACAACTTTTGCCTTTTACTTTCATCCTGGCTTAGCTTAGGTAATGTTTGAAGGGAGATGCTGTTAGAGGTTCTGTCTAGTTTTTAGGCTAATGTGTTTTCTTGCCTGTTAGAAAAGGGGCCTTTGAGTGACACGCTTGCTTGCCCTTACTGCAAAGTTAGAAGTAGTTTATCTCCCTGTCATACCAGAATAGGCACCCTGAACAGTGTGAAAACCATTTCATTTGCCATTTTGAAGAAAGTTAATTGAAGTCAGACAGCTGAAACAACATTGAGAGGTTGCCCAGAGAGGTTTTGGAGTCTCCGTTGTTGGAGATAGTCAAAAGCTCCTGGGACGTGGTCCTGGGCAACCGGCTCTAGGTGGCCCTGCTAGAGCAGGGGGGGATGGACCAGATGACCTCTAGAGGTCCCTACCAACTTCAGCCATTCTGTGATTCTGTAATTCAGCTGCACATGCACTGATTTATATAACCCCAAACTTGCTGTGTCACTTTTTTTTATCTTGTTTTCTTTCTGAGTTCAAAAAGTTTAAATTGGAAATTAGCTGTTATGAGTAGACCAACCCCAGAGGTTTCTAGAGTGGGTGTCTTCATTCTAAAACCTAGCTGGCTTTCCATTTTGCTTCAAGTTGGAGGTCCAATTTTTGCTATAATTTAGTCAGAGAAAATAATCCCTATTCATCTGAGATACCAAATTAAAATGGGAAGGAGTTTAAAACATAAAACAACTCTTCCCCTCAAAAGCTCAAAGATGGTCTCCATTTGACCATGGATCGACAGCCCAGAGCTGAACCTAAACTAGGCACATACAAATCCCATCTAAATACGACAATCTTTGGCTTTAGCTCTGCCTCAGAGATGTGTTTAAACTGGTTCATGTGATGGGATTTAACCAAATCTGGTCCTCTGTACTCATCACTTTTTTTTCTCACTGAGGAGGTGAGTTTCTTGAAGAAAAGTTGATTTCTGAAGGAGCTGTTGCTTTATCAGCAGTGTTCAAAGGTGAAAGCCCTGGCTGGGGCAAGGATGGAATTGGCCTTGCTATGTTATCTGAAGAACTGTTTTTTTTGTTACTACAAAGCCTTCTAAACCTCAATGGAATGAAACTACTAATGGCCCAGAGACACATAATGACTAAGTGCCAGTTACTATTTTTAGGAAAGACTTTCCAACAGGAAGTCAAATGTTGAGAAGCTGTACTACATATATCAGCATGGTTAATAGATTGAATGCCTCTCTGTTTGTTCAGGCAGTGATTGAGTAGCTGAACGATTGAGGAAAATACTGATCTTGACATATATTAGTGTAAATTGAGGCAGCAATGACAAGTGTGGTCAATGCAGTTATTTTATAAGTGTTGTTTTTTAGAAAGCACCCCAGTTCTGTTCTCTGTGAGTTAGTTTTATACTCTTCATGAGACTTTTATGGAAGTGGTGTGTGAACACCCACACATGTTAAGCAAGGTGTTCCTACTCTGATCTTCTATATTCTTGCTGATCTCCTGGCATCTGACAGTGTGCTCCAGCCTGCTCTGGCATGCTGCTATGCTCAGCTGGTCTAGTCTCCAGCCCCTTTTAAGTAGTGCCCAAGTGAGCACTGGACTCTGGCAGTAGGCTGGTTCTTGTGTTTCAGAAGCTTCTGAATTGACTAGTCAGTATTATTTGGAAGTTTGGTACAGGTTAGTAAAGGTCAGTCTGGAAAACCAGGTATTTTCCTAAGAACTTAAATGCTGCAGGAGCTCAGCTACAGAATTTCTGATGTAAGTTTCATGTCCTTATGTCTTTATCCCTTGCTGAGACTTGAATTTAGAGGAAGATTTTCTCTGTGGTCTTTAAGGATAAATGAGAAGAAACAATCTAAAGCAATCACATGAATGAGAAGTGAAGAGCAAGGATGGGTTGGTCTTTAATGCCATTTCATGTATCCCACGTGAATAGTATTTTTCCAAGGCCAAGTTGTTGAATTCTAACAGTTACAGTACAGTGTCTGTGCTGACAAATTTGCAGAAATGACTGACAGTGGTTCCATTGATTTGAGGCAAAGTTGAGTAAATTTGTAAGAAGGCAGAAAATTATTCTCATTAGATCTGTTCTTAAAGAATATATTATGAGGAGCATCTGCCTGGGACAATTACCAAACTGAATTAGAGATATGAAATTGCATTTTACTTCATGCAAGGAAAAATGGTTGGGGCTTGCAAAACCCAGAGTATCTGGTGTTAGGCCTGCCTGCATTTTACCATCGTTTTGGCATTGTGCTTAACTCCTGCTGTGCTCTGAAGAGAAGCCTGCTCACCTGCTCCTCAGGGAACAGTCCTATCAGCACAGGTGCTCTTTGACCAGTAGCACTGCAGTTGTAGATGAACTTCCCTAGTGGCAAACAAGAACTGCTGAACCACCTTGGTTTGGGGCACTATTTTAGCCTTTGCCATCCCAGTGATTCCATGTTTGAAATCTGTACACAAAGCAGGGTGTGTGCAGTGCTGCACGTGCAGCTGACCTGTGTGATGGCACTCTGCTCCTGGTTCTCTGAAGGCTTTTTTTGCAGTTTCCATCCCCTATCATCAAGACATTTCAGAGAGTCTGGAATTTTCCCTGCAGACGGGAATTCTGCTTCACACAAAAGCATCAGCTTCTTCCCTAGATGTGCTTTTTAAAAAGGTGCAATATAATTTGTAAAAATTGGGCCAAATATGGGTTTATGGAGATGGGATTAGTGGTTGAAGTCTGTGGGACATTTTTAATACTGTTTAAATCCTATCTTCTCCCTCCCATAGCAGCTAGTCTATTAATTTATCAGACTTAGTTCTTTACACACAGTTTATGTTTGCAGCAAGATAGTAGTTGCTGAGTGTGGGTTTCTCTAGAACATGTTTCAGTTGCTTCATGCTTATCTATTTTCTTCTGTAAGAAGGTTAACAGAAGGGTGTTATCCTCTCACTGTTGTCACATCTGAGATCTCAGCTGGCTTGAGGTTCTGTGTAACCTCTAAGAAATATGTGAAGGACAACCTCTAAATTTGCTACTGAAGAGCCACCAGAGAAACTTAGAAAACAAGCATCAGTTGAGTGTCTCATTGCAAGAACATTATGGTCCCATTGCCTTTTTCTCCAAAAGCAATTCTAACAAATTTTACAGACTAATCAAGTGTCATCCTTGAAAGATTTTTTTTACTTTCCTACAAAGAAAAAGTGCCCTTTTCAATCTGCCATGAAACCTCACATTAGATGACTGTGCAAGAGGAGCTAACACACCCTTGAAATCTCTCATAATTTTGGGAAAAGCATCTAGTTTCCACATATTGATCACTGTGCCAACTGAAACAATTGTAATAATCATAGGAAGAGGTAATACTAGTGCCAAACATATACTAAAGACTTGTATGACTGCATCTGCTCTATCCTCCCTATCTGTGCTTCTGTTTCCAAATTAAGTTCATGTTGCATGAGAGAGGAAAAAACCATGAGCCCCAAGTGGAATTCAATCGTCCCAGACCAATAGTCCACAAACACTGCTGCATGTTCCTGGCCATATAGAGCAGCAAGAGTAGTGGCAGGCAGGCATTTACACATCTACATTGATAAGACTCTCCTAGGGACAGAATTAGCTCTTATGGGTGAGACTGTCTCACACTCCCTATATATATCTGCTATTAGCAGATTAGCTATAAACTGCTATTGCAGGACTTGAAACCAAAAAGGCAGAGATTGCAATAGAGCCAATGTCACTAGCAGTCAAGCATGGACCCTTTGGGATCCTGTTATTTGCAAGCATTGGTCAGAAGTTTATCCTAAAATACTTGACAAAATATACAATCTGTGGATCTTGAGATGCAATTTTTTCAGTTCCTTTTTTGGCAGCTAAAAGTCTCTCTGATATAAGCTGTTTTGTCCCCACGTGGAAAGTTTTTTGCTCTGTAAGTGCACCATTAAATAGCACAGACTATTTTGAGAACTGAGACTTCGGATTTTTTAAACCATAATTATGGCTGCTTTTAATGATGATGATAAAAATGTAGCTGATGAACAAAATGAGACCATGTGATTCATTTTGCCATATGACGTGTTTGATTATGACAGTCTCCTGGTTTCTAACAGCTTCCTATGTGAAATGAAAAACAGAGAGCACTTTATCTGGCACATCTGATTATGTGGAGGAAAGAATATCCATAAAACTCCATTAGAAAAAAAAGTCAGGCTAAAAATTACTTTGAAAAAATCAGTTTTCAGTGAGCTATGTAAATTGTTGATATCTGAGATAGAAGAACTGTAAGCGTGCTATATTCATGCTAATTTTTTGTTTCTGCAGTGGGCACCAGAAGAGTTGCCACACCCATTAAGGACTGGAGGATAACTAGAGAGCTCCTGGGTTTCAGATGGAAAAGAAATCTTATTGTCATGGTTCAAATCCACTCTGAATAATCCCTTTTGACTTAGACCTTGTTGGTCTGTGGCTGACTGGAGAGGTCAAAACTGCAGCACTGTCTTCCTAACTTTCTACTGGGCTTCATCAGGATAGGAATTTTCGTGTAACTTTGCTGTCCACATGGATTTTATTTTACAGAGAGGTGTTAAAGGAGCTGAGAAGGGCCCAGCAGTACCTGCTGCTGTGAATTTACTACCCGGGTTGCATGTCCTCCTGCCCTTCGGGTGCTGCCACTTTTGCCAGAAAGTACTGAGGCTTTTTTTCATCTTGAGGAACCACAATTTAATCACTCTGTCAGATCCCCTCATTTGGATGGTCTGTTGCAGTGATTCGAGGCATCTTTATCCCCAGGCCACAAGCACTGGGCTGTGAGCCCCCTGGCCTCTTTTAGGTTGGTGGGGCAGGGTTCTGAGGCTTTTCCAGCTCATAAATTAAAAGAAATTACTTCTGTGGAAAAGACTGTGCTTTGGCAAAGTTTCTAAATGAGAACAAATACCTTTTATAAAATGTCAAAAGATTGTGTTTAGCTCTTTTTGCAACAAAAGTTTGGGTTTTCAGTTTAAACTGACCTTTCAGATTGAAATATGCTTATATTTAAAAAGCTTTTAACACCAAGCAGATCTTCTGAAAATCATCAGTGGTTCAGTTAAAGAAAAACATTTTGGGATAGTTTTTTGTGGAGAGGAAGATGGAGATGACAAAGAAGCCTGTGTTTCAACCAGTGAAAAGATTTAAGTTTTATGTTATTCTTGACAATTTAGGCCAGCAAAATTTCTGAAATGTGGAAATTCTTTCATGATAGAGAAATCTTTTCCAGTCCTGCTGTAGGTGTGTGTGGGTAGTCTAGAAGACATCTGTCTTTGGTAGGCTTTGCTTTGAAAATTGAAGAAAACCTGAGATCTCCATGACTTTTAAGAATTTCCATGCTGAGATATCATAAAAACAGAGATATCTGAGATGCTTTGAAAACTCCTCCATCTCTTCTGTTGGCTTCATGCAGAAAAGAAAGTTTGAAAGCTGAAAGGCTGCTTCTGTGAAGTCCTGCTTAGGTGGAGTTCAGAACTGTTTTTATAACACATCAGAGTCTCATTCTACCTTAAAGTTTTTGTTTCAGGATGTGCTGAACATCCACCTCTGAAGTGCTGCCTCTGGCAGAAGCCACTGCAGAACTGCTGGGTAACGTGCTCTGCTGGGCTCATTAGAAATGAGGGGACCCTGCTGCCACGTGCATGTTTTGAACCTGATTCTTTCCATTTTCTTACTGCTGGAAGATGTAGACTGTCATTATTCCTTTCAGCAAAGGACCACTGAAATGGCCACAAGTTCTTGGAAAGGCAGAAAGCACAAAGCTGCTATGATACCATTGCAAGCTGCACAGTAACAGTTTTTTTCTGGCACCAACTTCAGAGAGCTTGCTAACTATGAAAAATAAGCTCAAAGTCACAGATCATTGCAGCTTTCATTAATTGCTTGATTTTCTATATTATTAGGGAGCAGGACTAATCCCAGCTCTTTTGGAAAAAGAAGCCAATGTTTACTCAACAAGTTCTAAAGGAGGTATAGACCAACGTGTTGCAAATGCCTGGTTCATTCTGCCTCTGCTGGAGTTGCTTTGGCATCTGTAAACTTGCAGTGTTTAGGCTGATGGACAGAACTGGTGTGTTCATTAAAAGGGGCTGTGAAATTGTTAGCAAAGGGTGATTAATTGGAAGGAAATTCCCCCTCGCTGAAGTCTCCTTTCTGCTATTACATGTTCTTGGACACCTCATCACTCCAGCTGCTTGAATCAAAGGTGTATTTGATGAAAAAATAGTTGCAACAGAGAGTCTGAAGCTTTTATTTTTCTCTCTCACTGAGCACCAAGGTGTTTAAGCTTCAAAATTCACAGCAGGATACAAAGTTCTTACTCTTTATTTCCATTCTAAGTTTTCTAAGCTGAGAGTTAACTGTCTCCTCAGTCGTGCCTTCATACCAATGCCATTTTTATTTTTACCGACTAATTTTGCTTTTACTGAGATCTGTACCAAAATAAATGACCATGTAATGTCAGTTTAGTGTGCAAAGCAATGTCCTACATAGACTTGTGAAGCCAGATGTTTGTGGGTTTTGACTAAAACAATGAATAATGTCTAGTATTAGTTACTTGTAGACTGCAGGAATCCCCTTCTCCTGACACTCCTACAAGCATGCCTACCAATGGCCACAAAATGCTGAAATTTCATTGCCTTTTTTGGCATGAATCATTTCACTCATTAATCAGTCAACCTGTATTTTCAAAAACCAGAACAGATGAAGGTAACGTGGGATGCCTTTCAATTTACAGAGCACACAGTCCATGGAGAGTGAAGAGCCCTCCCTGTAAACAGTGCGAGTGCCTTGGGAGCTGCAGCTCCCCTGTTGCACATGGCTCACCTGAACATTCAATCTGCTAAATCCCAGGATGCTTAAGATAAGAAACTGTTTTTTTCACCAAAAGGGCCAGTTGGTTTGATGGAATTTTACATTTCATTTTGCCTCCTTCCTTCATTCCCAATATACCTGTATTTTGGTCAGAAGTTGAAACAGTACTTTGCAACATTTTAATTTAAAGAAAAGACAGTTGTCTTAAGATCTTTCCTGAACCTTTTTAGGAAACCACTATTTTTTAAAAATCCTATTAAAAAATGGTAGCTTGAGCCTTCACCAACAAGTAATTCTGGGCAAATGTTTCCTTAGAAAATTTCTTCTTGTTTGGCAAGAGTTAAAGCAGAACCATTTATTAGCCTTTTTAAATCACGTCTCTGACCTGAATTCAGAGAACTTTGGTGATGCACCGTTTAGACCATGGTAAACAAGATGCTGTCTCATCTCAGTTTGTCTTTGAATATAATGTCCAACTGACTATTGCATAACAGCTGGTAAATACTTTTCTGTAGGACAGCCCTATCTCAGGTGTACAGGAATACCTAATAATTAGTGCCAGTAAATCATTGTAGCACAAACCATGAACATCATTATTCAGTTTGTAATTTACCCCTGATGTGGGTACTTGTTCTTCTTAATACTCAATATGTCTGTTTATAGAAAAGTTGATTGAGATAATTAGCAGTAAAAATGCTAAGGTAACTCAGCTATGGTAACATTTATATTGCTATCAATTTTGTTTATAGCAGCCTAAAGAGCAATAGTGAAATTAGAAATTAACTAC
This sequence comes from Hemiprocne comata, assembly GCA_020745705.1. Lineage (NCBI taxonomy): Eukaryota > Metazoa > Chordata > Aves > Apodiformes > Apodidae > Hemiprocne > Hemiprocne comata. The sequence continues at coordinate 6,503,847 of CM036602.1, read as the reverse complement.
AATTAGCAAATAAATTGAGTGTCTCTTGGAATTACTTGATCATGTATTAAAACATTGCAGAGTGTGATGCTCTTGGAGGCAAAGCTGAGTCCCTGGGCTGTAGCAGCTGTGTCAAGTCAAGGAGCACACAAAGCAGAAGCTTCTCTGCTTTGGCTGGAACTACTTCTGTGCCCAGCCCAGGGCATCTTTCGAGCCTGGGCTGTTGCCCCTCAATGCAGGTCTGATGAGTGCATGCTGTGATACCAGAAACAAAGTTTACTAATGGGGCTTTGCCTCTCCGTGGGGGAAGGAGACCGAGTGTTTTTTTTCAGTGATGTGCACCCTTGAAGGGAGCAGCTTGGAAAGACCATTCAAGTCCCAAGTTCTCAGTAAATGAATCATTTCTTTATGCTCACAGGTAGAAATAGTTTTCTTCCCCTAGTAAGGCACTGTAAGAACTCTGCTTGAGCAATGCTATATAGATGCATGTAATTATTTTTCTGACATAATTTCATAGTTGGATGTCGAAGGAAGTGGGTTGTTTACTACTGTTAAAATGGGTCATTAAATACAGTTTTGAGGATGAAAGGAGGAGGAGAATCAACCAGTTTGAGGGGCAGCCACTGACTAGCCTCTCATCTGTTTCATAGAGCAAAACTTTCCTCGTTCTTTCATCCTTCCTTGAATTTCAGAGACTTGTTGTTAGACACAGACAGGCAGTGGGTTTCTGAATCACGTGTCTTTCAATTCTGTGTCCAGCCAGGGAGAAGGTGCTGCTAAACCTCCCCATGCTCTTGATTCAGACACTAAATCTTACATGACTGTTTTTATCTACTGGGGTCTCCTCTGCCTTCGAGTGCACATACTTGGTTGTACTACTGAAATTCTTTAATTTTCTGTAAGTTTAAGTAATCACTGGCCTGGAGAGGGAGAAGACAAGAGCTTCACTCCATACTTAGCAGCACACTGAAAAGGTGTGGGGATAGAGTTATGTCCATGCTTCACTGAACAGCAACTAATCCTTATGAAGTGAAACAGGAGACCTTGTCTGGCCTGAAAAGAAATGACCCATAGTAGAGCAGCTGTGGCATTTATCTGGGATATGGAGAAATATGGCGTGATGATGTGGCTCCTGGTGATACACAACCATCCAACTGCCTCCTCACACCCTATGCTGCACGTCCAGTTCTCTTTCTCTGGGATTGGAAATCACATCTGTATCCTGGGAAACATCCCCAACTGGTGTTAAAAGTTACCTATTCCCAGGAAAAAAAAAAAAAGTTATCTGGGGTAAATTAGCATCTTCACAGGAAGCAAAATTTCCTTGATTATTTTCTGGCTGTTTCCTTCCTTCCCACTCTTCAGCAGCTTTTGACTCTTGAAAGAGCAAAATGGGGCTGAGGGATAGGGAAAGAAGTGACTGCATGGGAAATGTAAAGCACTCCAGGGGAGTGCAGATGGGGCAGTCACACCACAGTGCAAATTGACTGCTGAGCACTGAGGATCCAGGGTGAGCATTTTCTGGCCTAAGGCTGCTGCTGCCTTTTCTTCTTGTGTTTTCTGCAAAGCCAGGTGTCTGAGTTCCCTGTAGATTTCATCTGGGGAGAATTTATCACTGATAAATAACTTTCTGTTGAATTTACAGATGAGCTAATCGGTTTCCTTTAATGTTACAGTTTAGTACCTTTTTCTTTTCAGGTTTGCATGAGCACTGGCATTTGAAGGCAATAAATCTCTCACTCAGATAATGTATTTGCCCTTGGTACAAAAATATAGAAATAAAAACTACAAGGTCATTAGCCATATCAAGAATTTAAAAAAAAAGTGCTGTGTATTAAATAGCTGACTTCCAGGATGGGTTGAGCACACAGCAGCGCACTAAAGTGGACTGCTCATTTCCCCTTCTGATTGTGAAAATCAATTAATTTCTTTCTTTTTTTGTAGCACTTTCCCTTTGCATTGGAAACCCTCAGCATATGTTAGCCAAAAATTAATAAGCAGTGTGGTTTTCAGTGTATTTCATTTATCAAATGCAAATTCCAGTGGCCAGCGATTTACAACAGAACTGTTTGGAAAGCAGCAAATAAATATTACCTAACAAAGGATTAAAAAAGCCAAGCTGGGTGAGAAGATTCTGTCTGCCACTCTGCCACTTCCCAAGCAATTTATCTTTGTCCTTTAGAAGGCAGGTTAGCTGGAGAGCTGCCCCAGTATTGTCCTGCAACACATCATCTCTGGAAATGAGCCTTTATGCTCTGTAAAAGGCAACCTTGGAAAGCAATGGATTATTGATTATGTTTTAATATCTTTAGTTTTGCTAGACTGTAGTACTAGGTGCAGACCTGAGGGAATTGAAACAGGTAAGCTTCACTCGCCCTGCATCACTCTGAATCTCACTGATGCAGAGAGACAGCTCCTCTTTGTTTCCCACCAGAGTTCAGATAGTAAATGATCAACAGGAAAAAATGGTGCAGTACAGGTGTGCTGGTGTTTGGGAAGGCTGGGGGATAGAGTCTTCACTCAGCCCCTTTTATCCATCTTCATCAACTCAGGGGCAGAGAGATAAGTGGTCATTTATTGCTTCCTATGTGACTGGGCTGCAGGCAAAGGCATACAGAATAGTTGCACCAGAGGTTTCCCCTTTCCTCGCTGCCAAGCAGGCAAGCAGCTGTGTGGTTTGCTTCCCCTGCTCGGGCAGGAGGGCAGCGCTGGCCTCACCTCTCCTGCTGCTCTGCAAACCCCGAGGCGGTTTCTGTTCGTCTGAGGCAGCGCAGGAGCGCTGGGTAGGATGTGTTTGCTGTGCTCACATCCACTGCCAAGCCTGGCAGTAACTCTGCTGCTGAACAAATGCACATCCTGGTTAATGGCCAGTTTTACCCAAGACATCCTGCACTAAATTTGTGTCTGTATTCTTGGGTAAAATACCCACGGGATGCCCTGTCCCAGCCAGGTAAGCCAGTGCTGGTTTCTTACTGACAAAGGTAGGGCAAAGCCTGTTTGTGAAGGGAGAATTGCTGTGCTGAAAATCGGTGAAGCCTGCAGGGGGCTAGATTAGAGAAAGGAAAGAATAATTGACTGACCCACAATCAAACTCTAGGTTTCCATAATGAGAAAATAAGTCTGTTTCTATGCTTTTTTTTCTGTTGGTATTGTGCACACGGGTAATTTGTTTCCTTCTCTTTCCCCAAAGTAATGTTCAAATCCCCACATAAAAGGCACTGGTGTGAAGTAGGTTATCTGAGATGCTTATGTACGCAGATTTTTCTGGTAGCCACATTGAAGCTATTAAAAGTTTGTTAGTTGATTTGGAAATCTGACACATTGACCCCCCTGCACAGAGCACCAAACACAGCTGGTTGATACAACTGATTTGTGTTGAAGTTTCAGTAACAAGCACTAGGTTAAATTAGTCCCTATGACAGAGGTTACCACCTTGTAAGTTGTTTTCTGCTTAATGGTTCCCAGAACAGTGACATTATAGGTAAGGATTTGTATATTTATGGCACCTGAACTTGTGTACCTAACACACCCAGCTGTGTTCACCTTGGACTCATCTATAGTCCATGTGCAGAGAGAGGGGTTTCACCCCCAGAGCGGGTCGATGGGGCGATCTGAGTCATTCAGTAGTGCCCGTCTCCACTCGGGAACACTCAATGCACAGCATCTGAAAAGCAGCAGCTGTATTGTGTTAAAAAGGAAAGAAAAATAATCCTGTAATGGTTTTTCCTCCAACTTTCCCAGGTCTGGCAGTGTGGGGGAAGCATGGAGGTGTTACCCTGTTCTCGCGTGGCGCACATTGAACGCACAAAGAAGCCCTACAACAACGACATTGATTACTATGCAAAGCGCAACGCCCTGCGGGCCGCCGAGGTCTGGATGGATGACTTCAAGTCGCATGTTTACATGGCCTGGAACATCCCCATGGCAGTAAGTACAGCCCACGCCCTCTCCTGAACAGAGGCAGAAACAGGGCTGGCTGCTCCTAGGTAGCTCTCAGAGGTGAAGGGTATTACTCCAGCTGTACACAGTGGGCTAAGCTCAGGGAGAAGAGTGCCTTCCTGCTGGTGGGTGCTTAATACAGAGAGCTGTGCCACGTAAGCTTGTTTCCCGGGTGTAGGTTCTGTTACACACTCAGGAGCAGTGACACAGATTTATAATTTAACTAGAGCACGATGTTTCAGGTTTATGTGCTTCCTCAGAAGTCATTAATTTGGGATGCCGTTAAGCTTTGAGGTGTTCATATGCCACAGTCGTGAGGACTACAGAAATGTCCATAAATAAATATAATCATTCATCATGAGACTCAGTAGACCTCACCAACATAAAAAACAAAGTATGTGATAAAAGAATCACACATCAACTAGCTTTATTGGCTACATGCTGAGAGTTGCAATGTGGGCACATTCTGTTCCTTACTGTGCATACAAATTGTAGGTGGCATGTGGGGACCTCTAGGAATCCATGTAATATAAATATTAGATCAACTGTAGGTTCAATTTATCACTTTATTCTGTAAGTATATTGCATGCTACATCTCCACTGAGCATAATTTTTGGAGAGAAGAGGTGTATGTTATAACCCAGTCAGGTGGACACGGACTGCTACTCGATCCTTTAGTGGTATTTGCATCCAAATTATTCATGTGAAGGGGCACAGGGAGAGCAGCTGAGGGGAAGCCTACTCAGATCTGTAGGTAATGATGGTTTTGTTAAGCCATAGATGTGAGGTTTGTCCAGAGCTGCTTGAAGTAAATAGAAACAGGAATGTTCCTATATGAACAGGAAGACACGCCAGCCCAGCAGAGTCTTTGTGAATATTGAGTTATGACCTAGAGTCTATCAAAGACTTCATCAGATTTAGTCTGTGTCCTAAATTCCTACTTGTACTTCAGTACACAGGTAATCTACAAATAATAATCTTCGTTCCTGTTGTAGTTTTGAGAATACATTTACCTAAAGGAGCAACGTGTTCATCCTTCTCTATCAGATGTCTAAATATTCAAATGTTTGCACATGTCCTAATTTTACTTACTGCTGTTCAGTATTAGAGACTGTGCAATGCTGGAAGTTAGGTCTCTATGAAGATGTGTTTTGGTGACTTCTTTTAGCATGAGAGGTAATTGCAGAGAATTATTTTGCCCTAGTAAGGCAATACCATGTAACTTCTTTCTCATATAAGATTCCCATGATAGCAGAAGGAAGACAAAACAGCATCCATCTAAGTTTTTAGGGGCATTTTGGCCCTGCCTGCATCCATTTGATAAAATGGCAAGTTTCAAATAGGAGATGAAAAAGTAGTAACCTTGGTAAATTTGTTTGCTTTATGTCTTCTGCAAATGAGTTCTGAGAAAAGACAAGACATTTAAATAAGCATTTACACCAAAACATGATTTCCTTTAATCTCTCAGAGATTACTTTATTGATGTAGTTTTCTGCACTGAGCTATACAGCAGTGCTAAAAAAAAAAAAAAGGCACATCTACATTAAGAGACATAACATCAGCAGAAGTACTGAACATTAAAATTTTCTTTCCATAAAATAAATTGATTGATAAAATGTGCATTGTAAAAACAACCCCATTAGCTCTCAGGAAAAGGGAAGCTGGTGGTGGTGGTGACAGTTACTCTGCTGTAGGATTCAATCGAGGGGACTAAGAAGCACTGTATTCTTAGAAGCCTTGAGAAAAACCTTCTGCAGGAGAACTAGAAACCTTACTGCCTGGTTAAAAAGAGTATGTCCACGTCCTAAATTCTGTGGACACCTCATTCTTGTACCATCCCCTGGAACCTGCACATGATGACTGCAGCTAATTCAGAGCATGGCATTCTCACAGCTGCTCAATTTGCTGCTCTTGCTTTCCACAGAAATGGCCCTGCAAACTGCCTCATTTTAGAATAAAGCAGAAAGGATAAAGTAGAATACATGTTTTCTCCCATACCAAAACCCATCTCAATTAACCCTTTCATAACTCCCACCATCTTTTTCACAACTTGTTTCCTTCCAAGTTATTGAGGTATCTGTGCATAATGTGTATCTTGATGAGCAGATGATCTTTGGATGCATCTGCAAGATAATATTATCATAACCTTCAGCAGCAGGTCAGCACAGCTTTATTGTAGTTAACAAAATATTTGGTATGCCCCTGCTTATGATCTATTCCCTGACAATTTTGGTGATAAAGGAATCTTATATTGAATGATTTATTGTTCTGAGTGCCCCCAAGAATTGTTTTCCTTCCACGTAGCCTGAAGTAGTATGTAAATCAGCATTCATTTGGATGGATGCTGCCTAGAGAGCTCATGACAAAGCATGCATCAGCAAGCAGCAGTGAGCACAGCAAACTCTTTATGTGGCATTTAGAAAAACCTGTTCAGTATTACTCCTGTATTCTTTTCTGAAAACTAGGCATCTGCTGGGGATTCAAACAAACCCTGAGCTAAGATTTGCTGCTGTCTTGTAACCCTGCATTACACAGAGTCTGTACAATGTGCAGAAATCTTTCTGGAGGAAACGTACAAGGCACTTAAGACAGATCCATGCAAAACTCCCCATTTTCAGTCCATTTAATACATACAGTGTCAGAAAAGATTTTTAGATGAGGTAACTCTTTCTGTCTTAATGTTGAACTGTGATGATTTATAATGGTTTAAATTAACAGATGCTAACTCAGGACCTGGCATGTTTTAAGCAGCTGGATTTGATCATATTGATTTGATTCTTCCAGCTTGTTTTTTTCATGGGATTTCTATTCAAACATTAATTAAATTCTGAAGTAGAATTACGACAAAGGTTTTGAGTTTAACTGCATTTCATGGCTCAAGTCTGCAAATAAGCTCCAGTTCCAGTAAAAACTGAATCCTGGTCTATTGCAATAGTTTAATGGAGCTTAATGATTTTTTGAGCAGCCCTGCTTTGAGGTTTTAACAGGTCTATTCTGATCTCATTTAATTAGTGAATACCCAAGGCTGTTACTAAAGTAAACCATTATCAAGATGCCATGTCTTAGATCAGAATTACTGCCTAAGTTCCTAACGAATCTGAAAGCAAAGGAGTTCAGGTTTGATTGCAAACATTTAGAATTGCTGTAAGTAACAGTGTTCTTATTGTCTTCTTATTATTTTGATTTATGTTTGTTTTTTGCTTGTTCATTATCCTTCTTTTCCACTGACTTTCATTAATATTTATTGTCTACTCTCAACAGCAGCTGTTTGATGAGCTGTTCACAAAAGAGAAAGAAGAGAGGGAAGTACAGCTTGATATACAAAATTAACTCCAATTTAGTTTTTGTAAAGCAGTAACTGTAAAGTCAATGCAGTGAGATTTGTTTATTCTTTTTCTGCTTTGTAGAACCCTGGAGTTGACTTTGGAGACGTTTCGGAAAGGATAGCTCTACGGCAGCGACTGCAGTGCCGGAGTTTTAAGTGGTACTTGGAGAACGTCTATCCTGAAATGAGAGTTTATAATAATACAGTCACTTATGGAGAGGTAGTGTATGTCTTTGAAAATGCACCACAGCTGCATTAGAACACTCCTTTCACCTCAGTGGTGGGTATCAGGGTGCACAGAGCAATTTCAAGTCAGTGTGGCAGTAGCAACGGAATGCCCTCCCCTACTTTTAATCAACGCTAAGAAGCACGGCTTTCAGCAGCACTGTCCCTCTCTTTGGGGTGTAGCAGATGAAATAATTCCCACAAACGATGATAGGCAACCTCCTTGACTTTAATTTCAAACTAGAGCAGCTCTGAGAACATAAATCCGAGGTAATCGTGTTCCCCAATAGGACACCACAGACGTCGTCAGTGAAACATGGGCAGTCAGGAGAGCTAAAATAGTTACAGTTAATGAGAACAGCTGAGTTTGCTGGATTGTTTTTAGGTAAAGAACCACCCCTTTTCTGCATTTTGCTGAAGTGTTTGAAGGATTACATTCACATTGTTCATTCACTTTCGCAGTCCTCCTTGTTCAGGATAAAAAGCAACATATCCTTGTTCAGATTATAAGATGAGGCCACCATTTGGCAGGTTCTTATCTCATACTGCAAAAGTCATTGGAGGAAAAACAATTTTGCTGCTTTGTCCTCAGATTCAGTATTTTCATTTGTGTACCAGTATTGAGTTAGACCTTGGAACACCTACTTGGAGACAGCTGAGTGGACAGGTTACTTAACCCTAATAAAATGCTGGATCCAAGTGTGATAGAAACATGTAGATGTTTTGGTTCACCTCAGCTGTCTGGATCATTTCTTTCTCTTCTGTGAACCAATCAAAAGTCCCACATATGCTTGACCCCAATCTTTAAAGAAGTCAGACGTGCCTTCTGTAACTCTCCAAACCTGTATCATGTGCCTGTGATATAGGGACTGCTGTCACTTATGACAGTGAACTGGGGTGAAGTTCTACGAGCTCTCCTGCTGCAAAATGTTTTTAAGATTCTGTTCTAATTGTCTGCTTGAACTACAACTAAATCCAAAGGCAATATATTTTCACACAAGACAACTAAATGGACATTCTTCCTTTCTGTTCCATTTGATTGACTTCATATAAAAATAAGTCAGGCACTTCAAATATTGATACAAAGTCAAGTTTTATTGCATAATATCATTTTGCATCCTAATAGAACTATCCCTGGCAGTAACTGAGGAAAGACATTTAGTCAATTCAACAGGAGCTATTAGTAACTGTCAGCTCTGAGAAGGCTGTTAACTGCAAAGAATATTGGCAGTACTGCCAATGTTATGTCAATTATACCAGATGGTTAACAAGCTGGGCTCTAAAAAGAAGTTTGTTTCTGTTGAGTGGTTGCATAGAAGGGTCTTGAGTCAAACAGGAAGTTTCGTGCTGCAAGTATCTAATTCATTAAGATTTATGATAAAATGGAGCCACAAAAGCTACTTAGCTAGAATAAACTGGCATAATTCCCTTTCAGTCTTGAAACATGCCCATAATGAAAAAAAACTAGAGGCTTCATTCTAAACAACATCAAGCTTGTCATTAAATACTTTCTCTTTCACTTATTCTCCTGGAGGAAAAGATGTCTGGATTTAAGGGAGTTTAAAGGAAAATAAATGTATTGAGTAGATGTGAAACAGATTGGAACAGTAGTAAAAATACATTTCCTAGTGACTCAATTCACAGGTTTTTAAAGCCATGTCATAAAGCTGTCTTCATCTTCCTTAGCCTTTATAGTGCCTGAGTCATTAAATGAACTTCCTGAAATTTAACTGTTGGTGAGCGTCCTTATCCGATTAGATTCCCTGTGATGCTTGTACACTATAATATAAAGGATTATTTACTGTTTTTTCCAACACGTCCTGCAGAAGCTATTTCTATACTGGAGGGGTGGCCAGACAAAGACTTCACAGTTGAAACCAAAATTGAACTGTTGACTGTTTCAAAATGTCAGCCTAAATAACCTCCTGTTTAAGATACCTGTAAAATTTTTTCTATGTCCAAAATCTATGTGTAATACTTCTAGCCTGAAGATACAAAAAGGCCTGAAATTTCACAAGAGCTCCAGCCCAGTTTTATAGACTTGTAAATTCTTCTGGTCTAGGGAGGCAGATGAATTTTTTTACTTCATTGGATCTCTGCACTCACACTTTAAATATATTCAAAGCCTTCCAACACTGCTGATCATTGCTGTATCTTTTCACAGCGATGTGCTTTACATCGTTTCTTTACGTAACCATAGACTCTATTTGCAATTCAAATAGATTTTTTTTTCTTGTTTGTTTGTTTGTTTGTTTTTATACAAGCAATAGGAGCAAACGAAAGGGTGCCACATCAACCAGCCATCCGGGGTAGTTCCTCTGCTCTTTGGTGAAGTCACATTCTCAATGTATCAGGTCAAAAAGTATATTTACACAAGGGTAATTTGGTGCCAAATTTGGCCTGGGTTTCTAAGAATGAATGTTATGGGCTTTTGATCCTTGAGTAACTGCTGTAAATATAACTCTGACCCAAGGTCTGTAAGACAGCAGGTTTTCCAACTAATGTTTTTTCCTGGAGCAAATTCACTACTGGCATCCTGTCACATCTGGAGAAGAAGCACGTGCTCCTCAGAGAACAGTTTTACATACTAGTTTCAACAGCTGCAGTGCAGCTAAGATTTAGCTAGATTGGACTTCTTTTCCAATTAATTCATTTCTAATACAGCTGTTTTTTTTCTGATCTGGTTATAGGTACGTAACAGCAAAGCCAGTGGCTACTGCTTAGACCAAGGAGCTGAAGAGGATGACAAAGCAATCCTTTATCCATGCCATGGAATGTCCTCTCAGGTAAATGGTTAAAATCCCATAATTCGTAAGAATTTTAACACAAAGAATTTTCAGAAGAAACAAAAAAGGTAATTCGGTGCATTTAAGTTGATTTTGGGAGTATATTCCTGAGTTGCAAGGGAAAATATCTGGCTTTACTCCAGACTTCCTGGGTGTCCTTTTCAAGGTTGTTCATCATGTGAATCGGTAAATTGAAGATGCCAGTTAGGAAAACAAAAGAATAATAATTTGTTTTCATAACAGAGAGATCCACCAAAGACTAATGAATTTAGATAGTTCGTGTGAGTGAGAAATTCTTCCTGTTATGACTTGAATTATTCTAGGAATAGCACCTCTTTAAAGTGGCTGTTCAGTGGTCCGATAGGCTCCTATGCAGAAATTATTTAGGAAGCTGCTGCTGTGATTCCTCAGGTAGGCAAAAAGTTGACAACATATTTAACATCAACTTCAAAGGGAATTGAGAACGTATTTTAAGTTAATACTTTTCTAAAATAGAAGATTGCATCAGTTCCTGTGTGTATTATTTTCTTCTTTCAGATGTCTGAAGATATTTTAAAATGATATTTCTTCTTTCCATGCTTATGGTGATGTTACTTGTTTTTTAAATACAAGCTGTATATTATTTAAAGCCAGGACTTGAGCTTCTCTCAAAATGTAATTCTAGTTTCTTTTGAAGTACCATCTGAATCAAAACTACATTAATGAACATTCTCATGCATAAATAAACTCTGACCTTATCACAGCCTTAACAATTATCTGATGTTCAGTCATACATATATTGATTTGGAGTCCTGGCTTGAACATCACTGTGGAGGCGTAACAAGAGCTGCAAGATAAAAATATTGCCTATTGTTTTTAATTGCAAGCTGATGAAGTGAGATAGACAGTAATTCCTGCTGACAAAATGTCCACCCTTGGCAGAATCATTATGGAACATTTGACTGACGCTTTCGTAGTAGAGGCAGAGAGAATAGCATTTGAGTAAGGTAACAAAATAGTGTTGCTTAATTAGATGTAAATGAACTTTTCAAGAAGACTCTTGTTGGAGATGTCAAGGCACTCAGAGTTCAGTCTCTTGCTCCATTCTAATTCTGACCAGAAAGTTGCAAATTTAAGTCCTTCCAGAAAGTCCCTTTGCAATATCCAACCTCCTATCTTCATGCTAGCATTGAGAAGAATAATGAAATAAATGGTTGGACAAATGGACATTGGAATAGACTTCCCAGGGAAGTGGTGGAGGGACCATCCCTGGATGTGTTCAAGGCAAGGCTGGATGTGGCTTAGTGCCATGGTCTAGATGGTGTAGTGGTGTTGGTCATAGGCTGGACTTGATGATCTTAAAGGTCTTTTCCAGCCTTGGTCGTTCTGTGATTCTGTGTGTTCTGACTGTAATTTATTTTGCAATTTAAGTCCTTAACCTACTTTTTTGCTCTGTGACTCCTGTTTCATAGAATATGCTTTGGCTTCCAGAAGAAGAAAATAGATGGGGGTGTAAGTCACTGTGAATTTATTTGAAAGTAAACGATGTGCCCAGCTTCTCCTGACTAACTCTGGTAAATTTAAGGGCATAAAGTAGCTCCTCTCCCAGCACCTGGCTCTGACCAATTTTTTTCCATTAAGGAACAGGTTATTTTCCTTTAAGTAAGATGTAAATATGTTGCCTAGGAGATGATGCCTTTTGAATTGTGACTAGACACTGGGCAGCTCTTCTCAGGTGCAAATAACAATACCAAAGTATTTACTGCCCAAAAAGTTGAAGTGGGGCAGTGAGCAGTTAAATCTCATCTGGCTGGCTTCTGCTACAGGTTTTCAGTATCCCATCTATGTGGATTTTCTGGAAAAGCCTCAAAAACTGTTTTTAGACCTTGCATTACAGTCACCAGCTAGAGCCCCTTTTGTTACTAGCAGTGTATAAACACATAGAAAGTCATTCTTCCCAAGCTGTTAAAATCCAAAGCATCCTCTCTGTGTGACAATTATAAAAGTATGGGGAAGGCAAAAATTTGAGCTACGAAATCATCCTGCAGCACCTTCCATTTCCCTTGTTTTCCCTCTAAAAAATGAATAAATAAATAAATAATCATTCTGTAAGAAACACCAAACAGAAGGTAGAGGTGATGTTTTATCTAAGTTGACTTTTTCACAGATAAGCATGGGTTGCAGCCACTCAAATGCAGCCAAGTTAATTAATGATTACACAGCTGGAAAACTTCTGTCATCTCACCACAATTTACAAAATTAATTCTGGATGAGAACCACAGCTGCACAAACCCTAATCAAGGATATTCAAGCACGTAACATAAAAGGTGTTGACAGCAAGTATTTTAATATATTAAATAAACATTTTTAAAGCCTGTCTTCTAATCAGCCTGGGTGAGCCTAGTCGCCTGTTATGTTTAGCTTTCAGTTTCTGACATTTTTCTTCTCAAGCATAGAGCATAAAGAGTTCAGATCTGGGTTAGTTGTACATGCCCACTGAATATTAAAGAACATAAACATGGAACCCATTTTCACCAGTTAGGTTATGGCTGGTGCTTGTTGTGTTCTACTGGTGTGAAAGCCTCTTGCTATCGTCTTGTTTGGTGTTCATACTCTTAAATTCTGACAAGCAAATTACCAGTGATTTTAGTATACACATCGTTCCACTGAAACCACCAGAAATCAGTCAAGGGTTTAAAGAAAGCTGAGCTAGGAACAAGATTACTGTTCATCTGTGATAAAATGTTCTTTTTGACTTCTCACCCTCCTATTTCCCTTGCATTATTGCACACCTCTGAGTGGTGTTGTTCTGCATTACCAGTGAAAAGTAAAACCACTCCACAGTGACTGCTCCATGAACAAAATGCCTTTCCCTATGTGTATTCTCAAGATCACTTTTCACCATGATAGATCATATCTTTTCAATAACATCAGCTTTTAAACTTCTTTATTCAAAGGGACAAGCTCTTTTATCACAGAATCATAGACTGGTTTGAGTTGGAAGGGACCTTAAAGATCATCTAGTTCCAACCACCCTGCATGGGCAGGGACACCTCCCACTAGACCAGGTTGTTCCAAGCCCCATCCAACCTGCCCTTGAACACTTCCAGGGATGGGGCAGCCACAGCTTCTCTGGGCAACCTGTGCCAGTGTCTAACTACCCTCACAGTGAAGAATTTCTTCCTAATGTCTAACCTGAATCACCCCTCTTCCACTTTAAAGCCATAACACCTTGTCCTATCTCTACATGCCATTATAAAAAGTCCCTTCCCAGCTTTCCTGTAGCCCCTTCAGGTCCTGGAAGGCTTCTATAAGGTGCTCCTGGAGCCTTCTCTTCTCCAGGCTGAACAAACCCAGCACAGATGCTCTGAAATGCATTTAGCCTGAGTTTGGGTCAATTTAGGTAAATGAATTTGACTTGAGCTAGGTCAGGGTAAGCAAACAGCTAGGAATACCCAGACAAGGTTTTGCATCAGTCTAAGTTGATTTCAAAACTCACTTTGCAGAAAAATAGTGTCCTTTCTATGTGTTCATTCAATCTGAAGTCTGAGTCTAATCCCTTTCAGGAAAAAAGGATTGCAAATACTGCTGAGAGGAACAGCCCAGGGCTAAAGAACTTTCAGGAAAAAAGGAATATACTGGGGGTCTTGAACTACCTTTTGCCTCAGCATGTGGCCTGTCTTGCACAATCTCTTGTAAAGTCCATTAGCTCTATAGCACTACATAATTCCCTTTTGCTGTAAAACAAATTTTTAAAGGATGGTGGGAGTGGGGATGGATACAACCCCCCAAAAGTGGAGTGTGTTGTTCTGGATGCTTCTTAAAACAATTATAGGACGTGCAAGTTTTGAACCATCTGAGAGCATTTATATAGCACCAGTGGAAATGTTCACAGTCTGAGTCCTTCTTGAGTACTGTGATGTGGAGCTGATTATATGGTATGTGAAAGGAGAAGTTAATAAAATGGCATCCTGCAACAGAAAGGCTCTGGTGAACAGCCTCCTTCTCCACCCTCCTCTCTTCCCTTTCACACCGAGAGAAAGAGGAGGCACTGCACTGTGAAATGGAGAACTCCCTTGGCATTTTGATTGAGCAGAAAGAAGGGAGATCTCAACGTTGAGATTCCTGGAGCTTGCAGCTATGCAAACAGATGGAATAAGAGGAGATGAAAGGCTTTACTTAAACTGTCGCTTGAGGGCAGATATTTAACATTTTGCTTGGTAGAGCTACAGCTTTCCAGAGTTGCAGGCTGGGTAGCAGGCCTGATTGCCTAGAGCAGGGTGGATGAAGAGAGAGTTTCTCAACTTGCAGGAAGCAGTATGGGAGATTCTGTAATGAACCTGGAAGTTTGGTAACTTGTGTTTGTCTTGTGGTGATAAGTATTCTGGAGACTTAAGGTTCACTTAATATTTCATTTTGTTTGGAGAAGTAAGAGTGAGAGAGAGGGGTTAAACATAGTGAGGAAAGCTACCAGACCCATCCATGTAACCCTTTCCTACAATTACCAGTTGTTATTTTGTGCTTTTTTTTTTTCAATTGACTGGAAATTAACAGGAATGGATTTTCTGAAGTCAAATCCTTCAGTTAAAAGCAGGTATTTACTTGTCGCATTGATGCTCCTGCAGAGTCACCTTCCATAGGCAGCACCACTCACTATTTTTGAATCAGATATGGTGGCTTTGATAAACAACCTTTGTCATCTTTCCTATTCTGCTGAGATTTCTGAATGTCAAAGGGAAAACTATCTTACGTTATCACAGGTACAGCAGATATTATCAGGATTAGATCTTGGAGTATTTAATAGAGCTTCAGAGTAGTTTATGTGGATCCTTCAGCACTTCTCAGATAAGAGAAAACTGAGTGAAGGTCCACCCTGATGTGATGTATGAAGCTGTGTTTCTGTTCTGCAGCTTGCAATGGGAGTATGTGGATACCTAAGGCTCTCAGCCCATCAAGATTTGCTTAGGCTTTTTTTTTTTTTTTAATGAATGGGATTCAATATTCCTTAATAAAGGGGGCTTTGTCACTCGATGGTGGCTGGCACTGGGAATGGATTTGGTGTGTTGTACCATGCCCACAGTTCTAATGCAAATTCAGAGGTTACTTCTTTTTCAGTACAGTACTGGAACTTAAGATCAAATTTAAATACAGCAGGTGTAATTTTCTCTATTTCATTGACTCTGTGCTTTCTAGTCTACATATATTAATGTTAATTTTATTTTCACAGTTTATGTTGTCCCTAGGAAGTTGTGATATGAAGTCTTTGGAGGCAGATGTTGTTAATCATATCGTGGTTTCTTGAACCTTGATTTCTGGTCTGCTTTTGCAGGAGCAGGCACCAAAGCTTTACCATGTAATATGGTCTGAACTGAGAGAATTTTGGGTGTTTTTTTAGAATTTAATTTTATTTTAGGATAAGCCTAAGTTTTCATGACTGTTGGAACTCTTGGCAAAAAGTAGAGATTCAGGAAAATGAAGCCCATGATAGTCCATTTGTCTCATCATTGTATAAAAAGCAGTTTGCTGCACTGAACCACCCCTGGCTGTTGAGCTGCCTCACAGCTGCCACTCTCAGTACTGGAGACAGAAGTGGAAGATTCACCAACTTCATGACAAACTAAGGCTGAAGCAGAAATGATACTTCCTGCTTTGACAGGCTTCTGTATACCAGCATCTTTCCCAAGTACCTGGGAGTATCCATTAGATATGGGAAGGGTAAAATGCACAGACAGGTTTTACTTTAAAAAAAAAAAATAATTGTGGGTGGTTTTCCCCCCCACCACCACTTTATAAGGGATAAAAGGAAGTTAATTTGCCTGAACTGGCAATCCACTTGTATTTTTAATCACTTTGCTTCCTTGAGCTTCTTGTATGTATGTCCCCCATATCCTTCTAGTGAAAGGCAAAAAAGAAGTGTCTCAATTTAGTGTGTACAGACAGTGCCTCGAGAACGACAAGGAGCATCCTCCTGGGGTTACCCCTCTGCTTTCTCTGACGGAGGCACTGCTCTAACTACACTTCAGGTGGTGGCTCTGAACAGAATTGGCAGGTGGGAAAATGAACACATACTTTGGCAAAGGGGACCTGGTCTGGGAGTGAGTAGACCATGCTCTGTGTATGTACCACCAGCACGATATGATTATTCACAGCATGATTCTTCTGAGGTTAATAAGGCTGGCGGGAGAAAGCTATACTCTAATTTGAGGTTCTCTGATTGACTCTCAATGATATCTCATGCACTGGTCAGTAGTATCCAATACATGGCAGGCACTTCTGACCTTCCTTCCCTTTCTTATTAAGTAATTTCAGCCATATAATAACCGTATGGCCAGACAGGCAGCAAGTTTCCTGGGTGATAATTGCATTTCTTTGGTGGCTCAGATCTTCACCCTGCAGACTCACAGCATGAAAGCCATGCAGCTGACTCTGTTTTGCAGTCTTCTGGCACCGGGGGGCTGCACTTGACTATTCTAGGGTAAGAAGGGCAAAATATTATGCTGGTGTAATGACTCTGGATTTAAACACAAGAAGTGAGAAGCAGATACATCTGATTTGATGTATTGGCCTGCTGCCAAATTAACATCGTGCATTTTCGCTTTAATGTGCTTTGGTATCTCCCTCAACAGGCTTGCTCTCAACTATCTAGAAAGTAGCAGTAATTAAGAGGATTACTTACTAATTTTTGCAACTTATAAATGAGGACTCCATTGCTACTGTAGTTATCTCAGTGCAGTGTGACAGCGAGCTGACACAGCCCCTTCTCCCTCCAAATGAGCATCTTAAAAACACCCTTAACTACCCTCAAGCCTTCATTAGAATACAAATTGAAACAAATACCAGTCGAGAAAAATCAGATCTGTAAGAGGCAGAATAAAGTGTTTGAAATCAACCTGCCTTCTGTGTTCTTCAGGCCTGCTGTCAGTTCTTCTGTGACTTCTCCGGTTGCAAGAAACTTTCCAAGGTCCCCAGTATGTCCCTAGGCAAAGGTGTTTTTTTTTTGTCCCCCCTAGTGCCTCAAAATGTGGGTTTATGGCTCCGTGCTGGCTGTGTCCCTTCCCACACAGGCTGCAGGAGGTTGTGGTGTCCCAGGAAGCTCATAGCTCTAGAAGGAGGAGCAGTGTCTGACCCAAAACGTAGCAGCGTGAGAAGGCAAAGGGGCGGCCAGCCTCTGCTCACGGGAAAAAGCTGCTGTGAACAGAGCAAAGCAGTTCTCTTCCATCACACCTTTGTGTGGTGACAGTTTGTCCTGATCCACAAAAGCCATCTACAGATACTCTTTGTCTTTAAATTTTTTCCCTTGGTCCAATATAATGTAATAAAATATATTCTGGCATGCTGAGATTAGAAGAGACCAATTCTTTTTTTTTACCGCTCTTCCTACATATGGATTTTTTTTTTCTTGAGGGCCATTTTGCTGTGAATGATTTGAGGCAAGTGAAATCATCACTTAATTAGAAAAAAGGTTAAAAAAATTACACTCCTGTAAAAAGGAACATGAGCGATTGTGCCCGAGTTGTTTTTTTTCTTAATTAAAAAAACCTTCTAAAATAATAAATGGCCCTCACCTGAAGCCTCTAATTGCAGGCAGTAGCATTTACCGCATCACTAAATGGCAGAACAGCTAAAAAAACCCCACAAAACTGAAATATCAGAGTGTGATTCTTTCTCATGTAGGCCTGAAGCATATGTTAGCAAACTTGCTGTTATTTCCCTAATGATTTCTTGTTTTTTTTCCCTTCTCATATTTTTGGATACCGGTTGCATGGTTGGATTTTCTCAGTAACATTCATTTACAAAAACTAATTAGACTTGTTGCTATCAATAGCCTCTAACACAGCTCTTTGGAACAAACTGCATGGCAAATTGACATCGTGTCCTTGTTAAACCAGCTCCTGCTGAGGGGGTATGATTTACATATTGATTACTTCACTTTCTCGATTGCCCTTTGGCAGTGAAATAGTGGGTAGGGACTGGTGGGGAGCAGGGGTGTGGAGGGAGGGGGAATGTTGTGTCCTACAAGACACCCTGTGTTGGTAGAACAAGTTTCCCAAGCTTTGCCCCCGAGCAGCGTGTGCCAGATCGGGAAGGTCCTAACGCGCAGCAGGACAAAGGACTCCTTATCAGTGGTTGGGGCAGAAGCTGGCAGGGAAGGCAGCTGCAGGTTGGCTTGGTGTCCCACTGCTGGGGTCCCTGGGGCTGTGGTTACAGAATTCCCTTTGCTTCCTTCCCCAGCTCGTCCGCTACAGCTCGGAAGGCGTCCTGCAGCTGGGGCCGCTGGGCTCCACCGCCTTCCTGCCCGACTCCAAATGCCTCGTTGACGATGGGAAGGGCAGGACACCGACTCTGAAGAAGTGTGAAGATGTCCTGAGGCCAGCACAGAGGTTCTGGGATTTCACACAGGTATGGAAGAGTTCAAGGAGCCTTGCAGGGATACATTGGAAGGAAATACTGCTCTAGAGGATATTTCATGAAAAACAAGGAGGTCTTGAGAGGACTGTTCTAGGAATCTCCCCTTATGCCTTCTAGAAATAGTCAGACATGTTTTCCACAGGTCATGTGCTACCCAGGAATTTTCTTATTACTCAGAAGTTTGGAGTATGCTTTCTAGGAACTTTTAGTTATTCTTGGAATATTCTTGGTTTCTGTAGTGATTGTCAAGAATATACTTGTAATTTTTTTTTATTTATTTATTTTGTCTAGGAATTTT
This sequence comes from Hemiprocne comata, assembly GCA_020745705.1. Classification (NCBI taxonomy): domain Eukaryota; kingdom Metazoa; phylum Chordata; class Aves; order Apodiformes; family Apodidae; genus Hemiprocne; species Hemiprocne comata. Next base: position 6,484,907 of record CM036602.1, on the reverse strand, counting down.
TGTTTCTAGAATTTTTCTAGGATTTTTGTAGCATCTTTCTAGGAATTTTTTGATCGAGAGCTTTCAAATAATTGTTAGGACTTTCAAAGATGTTCTTACAGTTTCTGGGATTTCCTCTATCTTGGGGTCTGTAGGAATTCTCTAGTGCTTTGTAGAGACTTTCTAGCGATTTCTGGAGAATTTTCTAGTACTTACTAAATCTAGGATTATGAAGGAATTGTTTTGGCACTTTGTATGGGCTATCTAGCTTCTCTTAGGAACTTCTAGCCCTTTTTAGAGACTTTTATCACTTGATATATACAGAACTTTACAGGCATTTTGTAGTGTGTTCTAGGGATTTACAGATCTAGCACGATTTTTCTAGTCTTTTCACCTTTTCTATTCCCTCTTCTAACACTTATTTTTCATTTTTATTTTTTTCTTAGAATGGTCCAATCATCAGCAGAGACACTGGCCGTTGTCTAGAAGTGGAAATGTCAAAGGATGCAAATTTTGGGCTCAGATTAGTTGTACAAAGGTGCTCGGGGCAAAAATGGATGATTAGAAACTGGATAAAGCACGGCCGACATTGACTGCTGGGGCTGAGAAGCTGCCTCTGCTGCCCTTGTCCATTGCTCAGCGTGCCATATCTTGCAAGGCATTTGTCTTAAAGCAAATTAGTTTGAACACAATTTGGCTCTCAAGAGTCCTCCAGAGTTGGGCATTCAAGGAAAACAAGGAGAAAAAGAAAAGCAGACACAAACATGCCCTTTTTGACTCTCCCTTGCTCCAGCAGATGACCTGGGAAGCCTAACAGGAGTTTTCTGTTGATTTGGAAACCTTGTGAAGATCAGAACACAACAGAAAAGGGGGTTCCTTAAGCTCTCCTAGAGGAATGAACAGACAGATGCTTCTATGATGAGTTCAAAGGAGAGATCCCAATACTGCCTCATAAAGAGAGCTCTCTGATGGGTGGCTTTTTAGCTTTAAGTTATTGACTGGTGCACAACTCCTATGGTGAATAATTATGTGCCTTTTTTATTGTACTTCGTATGAAAGGGGACTAGAAAATCTTACCTTTTCAGCATGTCTGGTTCATTGTACTAAACAAGATCATCTGTAAATAACACAGGAAATATAATATATGATAAATTTCAAGGTTGATTGTTTAGGAGTCTCTGTTTCTAGAAAGAGACTGTTCTGCACATGTTTACAGGTGGTTCTCAACCTTCAAGCTGCTAAAATGCAGCATTTTAGAGACCTCTTCTAGTTAGACACAGGTAAATGTTGAATAGTTAAAAATAGCCACGTGCTCCATTATATTGCCACATTTTACATTTCTTGGCTGTAAAGGCATCAGAATATAGCACTTGCATATTTAACTCTTTCAAGGCAGTAAATGTCCCAGCAGACTAATTTTCTAGAGGCCTCAGTTGGCCCACAAGCCCTGAGTCCATAAGGGCAAGGTTCCCATCCTGCAGTGCTGTGCATGCAGGTGCACTGCTGTCTTGGCTCAGAAACTGCCTGGAAGCTGCATACTCATTACTTCTGAAAATAAGTTGACTGACTTAGGTGCCATCTGTGGAATCCACCATCTTCCATTTTGTTACCCACCCTGTGAAAATGTCAAAACATGAGCAAATAAGCTTTGTGAGCACCATCTAGACAAAATTTCCTGAATAAACCAACAAAGTCTTTTCAGCATTTGAAAAACAAACAAAAACCTAGTGATAAGAAGGCAAATTAAAGCAAGGACCAGGCAGCATATATAAATAGTTACTCTGAAATGTATTTTTACTGTGGTTGACTCATTGGCAGCATCTTTGGGGAGCTGAATTTGATCTTGTATCCAGGGGTCCCTGCAGTGTCTGTGCTCAGGTTGCCAGAGCCATGACCAGGCCTTATCAAGGCTGTCAAAATAGATGGTTGCTGTCAATGTCAGCAGGCTTTGGATGTGGGTCCACAGACAGCTTTCACTTCAGTCATACTGAAGGAGAGACAGAGATAGTATCTGTTCACTGCTTAATATTTTATATTCACTTTTTTAAAAGAGTTTTGTTTTGTTTTACTGAGCCAGAAAAATAGGTAACTGTGGACACTGTGGTACCATGAAACTTGGTGATTTGTTCCTTGAAGAGCTTTTGCCGTTCCTATATCAAGGCATGCTGAACAAAATAGAATAGAAGCAAACAAGGGCATGATATGTAATAAAATATTTACTTTTAACATGCAAAATTCATCAGTTCTTGTCAACTTCTGGCTAGTATCTACAGAGAACTTCACTATATTTTGCCCCAATTTTATTTTTGAAACAGAGTGTGCACAATGCAATACAGAGTCAATGGTCCTGCAGTTTATTTGTGGCTAATTGCTAATCTTTATTTCTGTCATGTGGATCAGGTTATGCATGAATATATACAAAAGAGTAACTCTGGGTGAGATTCCAAGTATAAAAATGCTTAAAAATCTGTGTTTATGGTTAGTTGAACACAACCTCTTTAACTGTGTAATAAGACTGCAGAGAGAGGTAACATTTTTAATAAACCAAGTAATACAGTAAAAAATCATGGACAAGCTCCATATTCAAGCTTTTCTGCAGGTCTTCAACAGACAGGAAGCTTCAGGCTAAATACAGATTGGGAAGAGCTGCCCAGCATTTCACCTCCTTATGTTAACCTATTAGACAATTTAAAAGGTTAGTTACCATCTATGGAGAAGGTGTTGAATGCTTTGCACAGAAGTTCTATTGGTCAGTGACTTTCATCTTCTCTCCAGACACCATTTCTCCCTTTTAAATTGGATGAAAGCTGTATTTTTTTGTGTGTGTTTACTCTGATGGAGCTTTACTCCTTGAAATATTTGGCCAAGGGAGTTGAGAAGACTAATGATGGGAAAGACAGTTTTACCAGGTGAGCTTTTTGGAGAGTAACACCACAGGTCATTGACACCATTTGTAGTCTTTCCAATGAGTGTTATAACCATTTCATATGCAGATGGCTGGAAGCTAAAAGTAATGATACATCAGTGTGACTAGGAAATGCCTAATGGCATATGAAGTTACTGTACTGAACAGAAGCAGACATGCCATGATGTTCTGGGGTTTCTCCTTGTCTTGAATTGCCAATCTGCACTTGATCCTTGGTTAGCAGTGAGGCAGCAAGCCTTTCAAACACCAGGTTTTAAATGGACTCTCCCAAAAGGAGTGTTGTATTTGTGGTTTAGGAGCTTTGAAGCTGCGAAGAAGAGAGAGATCTGCATTTACTGGCAAACACTACAAACAAGCATGACAGCCCTTCACTATGACACCAGCTTGTCTTGGAATTTTGCTACTGCACATTTTCAGTGCCCAGAGCAAAGCATTTGCATGTAGCCAGACTGTCCAGCTGAGAGTGCTCAGTCCTGGCAAGCTTTGAGTGCAGAGGCCACAGGCTGCAGAAGGCTTGCAAGAACCAGGCTTTCAGTATCAGAGGCAAAGCAGACTTATGTGATAGATAAATGCCTCTGAGATTGCAGAATAACATAAAAGACTTTAAATAACCCTTAAAGGTGGAGTTGGTATTTTCTGTAACTGACATTTTTTAAAGATTTACTGAAATCATTTCTTATATTTGAAAAACACATCTGTTATGTTATTTTTCTTTTAGTCTTTATCTGTATGAACCACTGCTTTGGCTGTGGTATTAACATGGTGACTCTGCATGTGAGAGTCTTAAATATTATCTCATAAAAGAGATAATAATTTAAAAAGCCTTGAATATTACATGTTTTAACCAAAGTCTCTGGGTCTCTTGTCAGTGTTTCACTCATTAGTATAATCTAAAGTCCTGCTTAATGTTGTTTCAAATTTTCAGTCTTGTTTCCCACAATGCAGCTGTCCAGGAAATATGAAAAGTATTTAATACAGTGTAATTTGCCTTGTAGAGAAAATTAAGATAAAAATCTTCAGTTGTTATTTTGTTTGATTCAGGAGATTATGGGGTTAAATACTAGGTCCTAGGACAGAAGAATACAAGGTGCAAAAAAAACCATCTAGTCTAGCACAATGCTATCAAAGGCAAACCAGAAAAAAAAACAAAACAAACAACTTTTGTAAGCATCTTAAGACACCTAAAAATTAGTTTGAGTCCCGTGGGGAAATGAAAGCCCTTTCTCCTTTGAAAGCTATAAACTGTTTTCCAAGCAGAATTTATTCTTGACTTGATTCATTGGCTTGCTGGCCCCTGAGGCATGGGAACCTCCAGTGGGAAGCAACGAAGAGAAAGATGAGCTAAAAAAAGGTGCTGATGAAGGACCCAGTGGCTTCTGCTGCAATTACATGAAGATTACAGCGTGCTCATCCATGAGGTATGAGAACTCTTCAGGGCTGTTCCACATCCAAAGAGCTAAACTCTGGTTCCACAGAAGTGATCTAAGACAAAAATACTGAAACAAACAACAGGTCTCCCTGAAAGTGTTGAAATATCTCTCTCATTTCAATGGATAGTCTGGGCCTTGGGGTGTCTTCACAGTCCTTTGTTTATTTTTCTTTTCATCAGCCTTTTTAGAAACTGTGGCCTGGTAGATGAAAACCTTGCTTGCCGTGTGACAGGGGGTGTAATCTGTCTGACACAGGACAGCTGTGATTTTAAGTACTTAAGCCAGAGCTAATAAGATTTAATGAAATAGCACCAGTCCTAATCTGTGCTTTAGATCAATTACACAGCATGTAATTCCTTCAGTATCCAGTATCATTTGAAATGGTTCATTAACAGCCATACTAAAAGCACATTATGGCCTGGTTTGGGACCCAATGAGTTGGGCTGAAAGAAAAACTTTAATACAAGTTGGAGTTCAGAGGGAGCCTGGCACATTATCACTCAGGTCATAAATACCTTTGTTTTTTTTCATTAAAGACTTTCGGGAGAAGAAAAACTGTCAGAATTCACTTAATGGAAAATGTTTCTAGCAATGATGTTCCATTTTTGATTGCTGCTAGTTTGACTGCCTGCTTCTCACTGCTAATCAAAGTCAATCATGAGGTGATATTACAAATTAGAACAACGAGCTAACAAGCTGGATAGAAACCAAGGAATGATCAGGTCTTCACGTGTCTCTAGATCTGGATGCCACCACAGTAAACGTAACATTATGTTTTCTCTCAAAAGAATCCCAAACTTAACACATTTTTGTATTGCTTCATCAGGAATACCCATTCAAGAGGCCGCTGTAGAATGTACGTTTGAACTTGTTTTGCAGATACAACCTGAGTTTTGGGCGTGTGTGACGTTGGACTTTAGGTGAGATCTCCAATTACCAGATGCATGGAAAATGGATTACTTTGCATCATAGTCTACTGAAGTATGTGCATCATGCATTTATAGCTTCCTGTGTGGTAAGAAGGATATTCTTGAAATACTAATGCACTGAGTGCATTCTGCTAGAGATGGAGTCTGCTTTCCCAGTGAACTAAGTGAGTAAATACTGACATTATATAGTCAATAATTCTCAGTCAATTTGGCACAAAGTGCATCAATATCTACATCTTCTAAAAAATATAATGAATTAGTTTCAGGTTCTCTCCTAACAATATCCCTATTTTACTCTAACTGTTGAAAATACCATGTCTCTACAAAGATCATGGCCCCAGCCACCAATGGCATTAGATAAGGAGATACACAGTGACCTCTTTAGGACATGGTAATGGATTCTAGAATGGTTTCACAAGATACATTGACTTAAATTACAAAAGCACTAGTGATATGGAACTAAAGGTACTGAGATCATGGGTTGCCCCAACTAAAAACAATGTTTTCTTTCCCCAAGAATACTTCTAAATAACCCAGTGAAGCAATATATGGCAACCTGATTTTGAAGAACAGGATTTCTGAATCAAGAGCATTCTTCAAAGACTTATAGAAGCACTAATTACTTTCCATAGGGTTACAGTTTTCTATTGGCCATCAGCAAGTACTGTGCAGCTTTCAAACTCTTTGTAATAAGTTTAAAGAAATAATGCAGCAACTAAAATGCAAATTGTGACTGCAAATAACTTTTCATTATGTGGCACATCATCAAATCAATTTGTATTTACACTTGAAAAGCTAATAAATTGCTATGCATTTTACTGCTGACATCAGCTGCATTTTTTATCATCGTTCATTTGGACACCTTGTGTTAAAATTCAAAGTTGTCACACAACGGAAAACTAGAAAAGCCAAGTATACTTGCAGTTTAAAATATAAATTGTATATAATCTGTTCTGAAAGGCAGTCAGCCCATTTTGAGATGAGCACAGCACGCTTTGCAGCAGATTCCAAGCTGTTCTGAAGAGGACGAGCTCTGTGAGTGTCCAAGGAGGCACATCACCACGTACTCACTGGAGGCTTGGTCCCTGAACCTCTGCAACTAGGCTGACAACAGTGCAGGCTGTGTCTGCACTGGGCCTGCCAGGCCTGAGGGGAGGCTGCTCCTGCCACCCCAGTGCACAGACATCCTTGTGTAAAGCTTGCAGGTACTAACCACACAGCAATACCAGCTCTGTTCTTGTATGGTCCTGCAGGACTAGTAAGGGCTCCACAAGCATTCAAACATAAAACAAATCCCCATTAAAAAAATCTGACCTTGCAGTCACCATTCCTGGCATCATTGAACCATGGAGAAAAATACGTTCTCAAACCACAGCCAGGAAGCTGATGATGAGTGTTCCCTTTCTAGGAATTTTGCATTGAAGCCATGTTTTAGCAATTCAAATGTGTAAGAGCACAACTGATCTATCAAATGATCTACGTGTTACTGTTCTGAAGAACACAATCAAAGCAGAACAACTTACACTTCCCCAATTGCCTAGTTAATAGAAAGGACTGAAGAATATCCCACACTCTGTGGCCTGACCCATTTCAACAGAGAGGCCAGATTTGCACATGATATCAAATGTCATTGCTCTGCTGCAGCCAAGGAGTTTGTGGGGACTGTGGTGATGTATACACCTGGTCTGTTGCAAATGATGATACTGCTATTGGTTTGATTTTTCTTCAGCTTCCAAAATCACTTTTCTCTGCCCAAAGGCAGTAGAAAGGGGATATGAAGTGCTTCTCAACTCTCTTCTATACTGTCATACATCTACCAGAAGTCTACACAGCTCGGCACTTCATCGATAACACTCAATAACTGATGTTTAGGAGAATGAAATAGTAGGGAAAACACAGAATGATCCTTTCATCACATATCTTCCCCTAATTTCAAAAGGTAAGGATTTCCCAAGCTAGAGGGAAACACACCAACCCAACCATGGGATTTAATAACTACAGTAGGCCTGTATGTATCTAATCCACTTATACCCCTGGATGTCACAACATCGTGTTGTAATAAATAGCAGGATTGCTGTGAGTCAGTATCTCTGCTTTTCATTCCATAGGATGCCCTGTAGGTCTCTTATGGTGAAAACCTGTGAATAACTGCTGCCAACTCTGTTTTAACACCCTTCTTAGTTTGACCTCTGTCATCCTCTTTTAAAATGTATTTCAGAACTGGTTGAGCGTCATGCTTGTCTTGTATCACTAGCAAACCACTTTGTACAAGTGGAAGCAGATGCTCTGTGTCACACATTGGCATGGGTGCTAGCAAGGTGAGAAGTGATCAGGTTCTTGAACTGCTCAGCAGTGTAAAACAGACATTGCTGGGTTTAACATTGATTTTGGATCTCAGCCACACTGCTTCTCCTGTTAGCGTGTATGCACAAAGGCTGCCATTTGTGATCGAAGGGCACAGAGCATCTGAGGAAGAATTTGCCATCTTCTTTCATTCTGCTAGAAAATGCCCTGTCCTCCTGCTAGGAGGAGGCTGTCGGGCCCACCCATGGGTTCCAGCTGTGTGACCTGGCTGGGACATGTTCCTGTGCTCCTGACTCTCTTGCACACCTCTGCTTCTCCTAAGTGAACTGGGTGAGACCTGAGGGAACAAGCTTTCTCTTTGCTGATTTCTAGGAGGACAGTGACTGCACAAGTCAAAAAGCAGCTGTTAAGAGATTCCCCATTTATCCAGAGGAAGTAGAGTTGGCTGTAGTCTTCAGGGGGGCAACAATAGAATCAGCCTCAGAAGGAACAGCCTGACACAGCCTTGCCAAATTTAGCACCATCTTCAGGTTCAGTCTTTTTTATGGTAAGGCATTACTTTGTAAATCCACAGTGAGGACTCTATGTAGAAACACTCCTCTGTTGCTAGCCAAGGCATTCTGTGGACTTAATTTCCTATTATAATCAAGCCAGCATTTCTTGGAAGGAGAAATGTCACCTTTAAAGGTACCATATGCTTGCTAAAATGAATGTTCTGTGAATAATATTCAACCAAATTAGGTTAATGTAAATATTTTGTCACCAGTTCTGGATCTGACAACATTTGTACTACAGAAGTTATCCTAAGTCTCAGATTTTTCACTGTGAAGAATGTATATCATGAATGTAGCCACCCCTCTTCTTTTTTTGATCAATAAACCTTAATGAATCAACTGTGAATCATGTGTATGTGCCTGTAACCAAGCTCTAAGCAGGAGGGATAATAATTCTTCAGCCTATACATTAGTGGTCATTGGTTTTTGGTTTTTTTTGTATTGCCCATCTGTGGTTACTGTAACACAGCTGAGCACTTGCATTAGTTAGACTTGCCTTTGCATCCTAACTGGTTATCTGGAATTTTAAACAAGAAAATAAGGTACTGAGGTATTTTCCTGTCTGTAATGTTGAGGTAAAAGCAAGCAAGCAAACAAAAACTCTTTATGCTAGAATGTATGCAATGTTCCTAACTTGTGAACAAATCCAGGAACTTATTTCAGTGCCTGAAACCACTAAGACTAAGCACCAGCACTCAAAACTCAACCCTCTTCATGCAAGTTTAGCCCAACATTTTTCTGGACTGTATTTTTTTTAACATAAACTCACCTTTATTGCTTAACCATATTCTCTGACTTCTTTTTACGCTGTTCCCACCTTATTTTATCAACTTATTTCCCTAGTGTTGTTGTGTTTTGGTTTTGTTTGGTGTTTTTTTTTTTCAGATGTGTTTTTTTTTGTTCAGATGTGTTTCCTGCATTGGAAAAAGGAGCCTTTCTAATTAACAAAAATAACTCTGCCATTTACAGGACTTAGGGGTGACGGTGCGACCACCAAAATGCTGTGATGCTCATGAGAGTGGGCGCACAATTTTTAAGAGTCAATGATTTGTTTTAGAAAAGCCAAGCAGGACGTCCTAATGGCCCTTATCTTACTCCCAATGGAGCAAGATACCACCCCCCTTGGGTGGGCCCAGCTGGCACAAAAAGTTCTGGAAGAAAAGCTTGTGTTTTAGTGTTGTGACTTGGAGTTATGGGAATGGGATGATGAGGGAAGGGCAAGGCACATTGGGATTTCCTCAAACTGGAAAACATGAGAGGCTGAGCTGCACTGTCCAACCTGGAAAGCCTGAACCAACACACAGCAGTGCACTAAGTGATCAGGCCCTGGGTTCTTTACATCAATGACTGAGCTGTAATAAAAAGAGTTCAATTGGGGTTCAGGAAGAGATTTTTCTGCTTTTGCAGTTCATTACAGTGAAATCTGTCTAATCTCTTGACAGAGCTCCAAAACACACGCAGGTTGGTGTCATGGTGTGTTAGCAGTGCAACATTTGCCAAAAGCTATTGAAATTCCCAATGTACTTCAAGTGTTGGCATTCCGTGCAGAACATGGTGCCACCTATCAGCAAGAAGGAGGAAATTAAACCGTGAAAGTATTTGTTTAAATTGAAGAAACTGCTATTGTCATTGCAAGGCTGATGGTTGTGTATTAAAAAGCAATTAGCAAGATGTTCAGCCTGTTCAGGATGATTCTGGGTAAATGAGGTGCTGACCTGGCTGGTCACTCTCACACTGAGAGACAAGGTCTAAGCTAGACAAACACTGGAGGTTCTTGTCTTGCTGACCAAAGGGCAGAGAACTATGAGAAGAAAATCTGTATCAAGGGTACAAAATGCAAGTCAAGCAGATCAGCTGAGGTCCAGCTCACTAAAGCTAATCAGTTAAATATTTTTCTAAATCTGAACTTGAAGAACTCTGGATCCAGTTTTTCTCTTTTTACACAGCAAAGGTCATTTAGTCAAGCCTGAGAGCAAAGTGTAGGCTCATGAAGTGACATAGGTATTTTGAAAATATTTTTCCTCATTCTTTGGAAAGGTACATTTTGAATTATTCTGTTGGAGCTTCTGTTTAAAATATCCATGATACATCCTGAGATGTCCAAGTCATGTGTTCCCCTCACACCTTGCTTCAGGCTATCATAATACTGAGGCCCAGGTTATTGCATTGTGCCACCTCCTTTTTCTGAACAGAAATGAAGTTCAAATCGTCGGTGGGCTCCTGAGGGCCAGTGAGAGATTTATGTTGTGTTCAATCCCATCAGAAAAAAGTCAGAACACTTTTCATCTCTTAAGAGCCTGCTTTATGTTTTAATCCTGGAGCTAAACCTCCTTTCTTAAGTCTAAAACAGTTACAGAGACCTTTTTTGTGATCTGTCAGGCTAGAGTGACATAAGGCTGTTACTCTTCATACCAGGGCTTCACTAGGTTTCGTAGAAAGGGACTCTATCTATTAAACATATTTAAAACCTTACAATTATCAGGTTTTTGAAGCCCTTTCTTAACTTCTTTGCCTGAACATAAGGCAAAGCAACGGACTTTTAGGTGTTGTGGTTGTTTTTTTTTTTCTTTTCCTTTTGAAATGCATTGATAAATGTGGCCAAAAATTTAGTCTGAGGTAAACATGCACAGCTTCATCATGTCTGAGAAAACTGTATCTAAGCTGAATTTTCCATGGGCTTTCTGCAGTAAGGTAGGTACTACTAACAGATGTTCTGAAAAACCCTCCTCCTCCTCTTGGTAATGTGATGATGAAATCTGAATCCAACACAAGGTTCTGACTTACTCTGTGTGTATGTATCAGTGAGCTTTCATGTCACAACAGTGTATAGGAGCCAAAGAGTAGAAAAACATCAGCACCATCAACATAGTGGAAAAGGAGAAGTAAAGAGTGAGCAGATTTTGCACTATTTTAAATATATTTTTATAGTTGACACCTCCAGCACCCCCCTCCCTCCCTCCCTCCCTGCCTCCCTCCCTCCCTTTCCCAAGGTGAGAATCTTGCTGCTAGAACTAAGAAGTTCTGTTCTAGTGATGTTCTGTTGTACCTTATCATAAAACCCAAAAGTTTTTCCAAAAGCTTCCTTACATGAAGGTGATAGAAGCTCCAATTTTTAACATGTAGCCCAGGCTTACAGAAGGGCAAAGAGGACTCACTTTGGCTTGGATGGGATTTATGGTCTGCAAGCAGCTTGTGCATAGAAAAAGGCATCATGCTGTTCCCTGTAGGGTGTACAATCTGAAACAATTTTATCAGAACTGTTTGATAGAAATCTTAATAAGCTGGAGTTAAACAACCGGGTGTTTTTATCTTGGAGGCAAAAAATTTAAAATTCACCATATGCACGGTAACTTGCAGTTAGTAATTAAATTCTCACAACATCCTTTCACAGTGCCAGGCAGAGCATATTGGCTCAAGTTGGCCTGGTTGTTGAGTGTGAACCAAAATGATTTCTAACAGCAATCAAATAGATTTTGAAACGTGCTCATAAAAAATGCTAGCTCAGAGGCTCAAAGCAATAATGATTCATGTATTAGCAAATGAACCTGTCCTCTGCAAGCTTGCTCCTGAAATGTAATAAGGGATCACTCTAAGGAAAGAAAGAAGTGTATTTATGAAGACGCTGAGAGGTAATATGTTGTGATGGGTGTTTGGGGTGACATCTATTCAACATCAGTGGAATAACTATGGATTGAGGTGTTGGGCTGGACTCTGGAAGCCAGGCTCTGTCACGGATACCTTTATCAAATCTCAGAATCACACAATGTTAGGAGCTGGAAGGGATCTCTGAAGATCATTGAGTTCAACCCCCTGCCAGAGCAGGACCAAAAACTAGGGCAGATCACTCAGAAAGGCATCCAGACAGGTCTTGAAAGTCTCCAGAGAAGGAGACTCCACAACCTCTCTGGGAAGCCATTTCCAGTGCTCTGTCACCCTCACAGTAAAGAAGTTCTTCCTCATGTTGAAGTAGAACTTCCTGTGCTCGAGTTTGAATCCATTGCCCCTTGTCCTATCACAGGGCACAAGTGAAAAGGTTGTCCCTGCCTTCTTGACACCCAGCCCTCCTGTATTTATAGACATTAATTAGATCCCCCCTCAGTCTTCTCCTCTCTAGACAGAAAAGCCCCAGGTCTCTCAGCCTTTCCTCCTAAGGCAGGTGTTCCAGTCCCTTAATCATCCTTGTAGCCTCTGTTGGACTCTCTCAAGTAGATCCCTGTCCCTCTTGAACTGGGGAGCCCAGAACGGGACACAGTACTCCCAAGTAAGGTCTCACTAGGGCCAAGTAGAGGGCAAGGAGAACATCCCTTGATCTGCTGGACACACTCCTCCTAATGCACCCCAAGATACCATTGGCCTTCTTAGCCACGAGGGCACATTGTTGTCCCATGGATAACTTGTTGTCTACCAGGACTCCAAGGTCCTTCTCTATGGAGCTGCTCTCTAGCAGATCACCTCCTAACCTGTATTGGTGCATTTTGTTGTTCCTACCCAGGTGCAGGACTCTGCATTTGCTCTTGTTGAACCTCATTAGATCCCTCTTTGCCCAATCTTGCTGAATGGCTGCACAGCCTTCAGGTGAATCAGCCAATCCTCTCAGCTTCATGTCACCAGCAAACTTGCTGAGAAGACACTCTGTCCCATCATCAAAGTCATTGATAAAGATGTTGAACAGGATTGGACCCAGCACTGATCCCTGAGGGACTCCACTAATTACAGGTCTCCAGCTGGACTCTGCACCATTGATAACCACTCTTTGGGCTCTGTTGTGTAGCCGGTTCTTAATCCATCTCACTGTCCGTTCTTTTATCCCACATATCCTGAGCTTGCTCACAAGGATGTTATAGGAGACTGTGTCAAAAGCCTTGTTAAGATCAAGGTAGACTACAGCCACTGGTCTCCCTGCATCTATCCATTTAGTTACAACATCACAGAAGGCTATCAGATTAGTCAAGCACGATTTCCCCTTGGTAAACCCATGCTGACTACTCCTGATAACTTTCTACTCTTCCATGTGCTTTGAGATGATCTCCAGAATGAGCCACTCCATCATTGAAGTCACCCGTAAGTACTAAGAAGTGTGATCTAAAGGCTACTTCCAGTTGACTGTAGAAGGCCTCATCAACATCATCTTCTTGAGTTGGTGGTCTATAGTAGTTTTTTTTACTCATCCTGGCACTCAGGGAGGCCCCTTTGGTACAGGAGCTCTGACACTTGGTGAGCCACAGAAATGTGGCATCTTGGATGGTCCCTGGGCCAGCCAGGCTCAGCCATAGTTTATTCCTGTGCTCTCAGGCAGAGCGCAAATACTAAGAAAATGGGAACCAAAGTAGTGTGGAGAATCAATGAGGACTTTGGTATTTTATAGGAGCAGAAAAATCTTCTAAAGTAAATATCTGTATAGAATCCCCACTTGGTGAATCAGAGATTATGGTCCATTTTATCCCACTGGTTTTACTTTCTTGCCAGAGGCCACTCAGCTAACTGGCATTTAGTGAACTGGGGGATGACGGGGACGGCAGTATGGCTTGCAGACTTCAGAGAGCTGTGACCTTTCCAAACACAACGTATAAAATCTGCCCACCTCGTTTACAGAAAGTTACTGTATCTGGGTGCTGCAGGCAAGAACTAGCACCACCACCACTGCTGCCATCTGCAAAAAAACCTTCCTAAACTCAGCTACTGCCACCTGCCTGCCCTGGGACTGTGGGCCAGGCTGAAAATCAGGTGTGAACCTCAAGGTAAGGCAGGGCCATAGTTTGAATCCCGCTCTGGGGAGCACACGAGCTCTGAAACCAGGCCTCCAGCAAATGGCTGCTGAGGGCATTCTCCTCAAGATGGAGGGGCTGTGTGGGCATCAGGTGCTGTGCAGCCCCCTCCACCCCTGCCCTGTCCCGTCCCCACAGCAGGTATATTGGCTGGCTGGGGCAGAGCAGCTGCCTGGCCCCCGTGTCCCTGTGAGGGATGGCTGGCACGGCACACCATGGCAGCAGCTCTCCCTGCTCCTTTGCCGCCTGAGGTGAAGAGACGACTGGGGCGAGACGGCGGGAAAGCTGCTGGGAGGAAGGGGCGGGGCCAGCGGGCGGCCTCAGACTTCGGGGAAGGCGGGAACGGGTGTTTTGTCCTGAGGGTGTGGGGGGCGAGTTCCGCATGCGCAGCGCGGAGAGGCCGCGTTCCCGAGGCTGTGGTGAAGGGGGCGGCTGTGTGTGAAGCCCGTGTCGCGCTGCTGGCGCAGCCGGGTCTGAGGCGAGCCGGGCTGTGGGGAACCGGGGCTGCGCCCAGGAAGAAGCTGGGGAGAGCCTGCGCCGCCCTTCCCTCCCCAGGAAGCAGACATGGCACAGCAAGAGCCGCACAATGCGTTTACTCAGTCCGGGACGCTTTCTTGCGAGGCGCCAGGCTCTGTGGTGTAGGAGGCAGAAAATCTGGGCGACGGGCTGGGAGCCTCCTCGGTGTTATCTGTGGTGTGTGGGCTGGAGCAGCCCGAATGCCCTTCATACGCTGAATTCATACTTTTAGCACGCAGATAGATTTATTTTCTTTCTGTGTCTCTGTTCACAATTCTATTTTACACGTTGTCTAATATCCCTTTCTTTCCCCTGTAGTCACACCCATGTTCTTACAGGTGTTTTTTGGATGCAAAGCAACGTTTAGTCAAAGCTTCAGGAAAAAAAAAAAAAGCCAACATTCACAATGGTTTCAAACTGTGAAACAGTAACCTGATATTGGCAGAGCCTGGAATTTTCTCACATGAGATGCTGCTGCGAGGTCTGAAGCAAGAGATTTAATCAGGACTGGGGGCAGCTATCAGAGCAGGCTGTCATGCCTAGAAAACCTCAAATTATGTGCTAATTATCCACCTACACTGCCAGGGAATAAATAACTAATGACTTCAGCTTACTGTGCTAAAGACGACTGTAGTTGTAACAAGTCTGCAGGCCGAAGTTTTTTTCCAGGAGGTGCTGGAAGTGCAATAATGAGCAGTGGTTTTGTTCTGAGGTGGTGACTGGGTGGGCTTTGAGTCCTGTGGCCTCTGGAGAAGCAGAGTCAAAGCTTGAGGCAGTCGCCTCAGAAGGGGCAACTCTTGGTCCTTGCCTGCCTACCAGAAGTGCTGTATAATGTATAATGTGGCCAGATATCTGCTCTTTTCGACACCACTTTCTTGCTGTGTAGCATCTAATCACAGGAGAGAAGGAAACGGGCTTTGTCCTCACCTTGTCCTTGCAAACGAAGGAAAATGCTGACAAGATGATCTGTCTTGAGTCAAGGTGTTAGAAGTATTGTTCAGAGCTGTAAATTTCTGGAGCTGTGATCAAACTAGATTATGTTAATCCATGTGAGTGGGGGGAAAAAAAAAAAAAAAAGCCAGAAAATGTTTTAAAATTACTTAGCTCTCAGACAATCTTAGAGCAAGAGACTGTAAAAAAAAAAAAAACAAAACAAAACAAACAAACAAACAAAAAAAAAACAACCCAGACGTTTTGTCTCCAAAGGGCTTTCTTTTCAGAGAAAAGGGTTTCACCCTGTATTCAAGTATGCTCAGTTTTAACTACCTATGACACTAGCATCTCTCATACCCGTAGTTAGAGCTTGCAAAAGTACCAAGAAGAGATAAGAGACTCTGCCTTTGTTGAAGCTAGCAGACCATCATTGGTATGGCTATTGCAACTTATAGTTGTAATTCCATTTTCCTTTAAAACACCATTTTCAATGCAGAGAGGGTAAAAATTGATTTTAAAAGTTTTTTTAAAAGTTTAAAAAATACCATTTTGAATTGCAGTTCTCCTCCATCATGTGCTCTAGGTGACCCTGCTCTGGCAGGGGGGGTTGGACTAGATGATCTTTCGAGGTCCCTTCCAACCCCTAGGATTCTATGATTCTATGATTCTGTGATTGGTGGCTAGAAAACAGTGAACTCTTCCAAGAAGTGGCTGCTACAGTTGCACAGTGAAGAGGAAGGAGCACAGCCTGGATTCTTGGCCTAGTTATTCCTGCTGCATTAATGTACTGTGCTACCCTCCTGTGTTCCCTTGTCTGACCCTGAAGCTCATTAGCTATCACCTTCCACCGGTCAAAGACAAAAGGTTCAATCCCAGAATGGATGTGTGGGCTCACATGAAATTAATCCTGACCCTTGGCAGTCTGAGCAGTAAGCTGTGTCCTTGGGGGCCTGTTTGAAGGGAACAGCAGTGTGATCCCCCTTGTTCCTGAGAACCAGAACAGTTCTTGGTACTAGTTCAGCAATCTCTCTTGAGTTTATGATGATGGCAGTTTCACAATCAACTCTTAATTGCATACTCAGCCTCAGCTTAGGAGCTCTTTATTTTTTAATAATAACTTCCTGTTTATAAATACACTTGAGGTGCCATATTGCTGCAGAAGATTGATTTGCTTGTGTTAATAATCACTTTCTTCCTCTGAGACTGAAAACTAAACCTAAGTCAGGATTAGTATGTCTGCTAATTAAATTTTAATTTAAATTAAATAATTAAATTATTTAGATGTCTCAGGTGAAGTGAGTTTAGTCTCTCATTGTCTCTTTAGCTTCAAATGGACACTTGTTTGTAAATAATTTGAGAAAGGTGGGATATAGGTAGCTATGTTATATCTTTGAGTGGATGCTGGGATTTTTTGTTTGTGTTTATAAGAATTTATCCAAGTGTCTAGTATGTCATTAAAAATACATTTGGATGGAAGTTTTTTAAAATTTAAAAACTTACAAGCTTTTAACTTAAAAAAGAGGATGTTGAAGCTAAACATATGAAGCTCAAGGAAAAATGCAATACTTGGCTTGGGAGGAAAAAAAAAAAAAGCCAAAACATCACCAACTGAAATCTTTCAGAACTGGGGGGAAAAAAGTCAGACTGGAATGTCCAACAAAAATTAAACACACCTATAAAATGTCTTTGTATCCTTGAATGTGATTTTTCTTTTCTTTTCTTTTCTTTTCTTTTCTTTTCTTTTCTTTTCTTTTCTTTTCTTTTCTTTTCTTTTCTTTGGTAGGAGAAAGCAGCAGCATTTTTTTAGTTATTTGTCGGTTATGTTGGGGAATTTTTTTTCTTCAACACAATGACCTCAGCAATACTTGAAAATTAGCTTCTAGTTGTGTGTGTGTATATATATATATATATATGCTTTATATTTGGATAGGAAACTTCAGTGGTTGAACAGCTTGAAGTTACCACCTACATCTTTGGAGAACTATTTTATGCAAGCCGTGCAGCACCTGTCTGACCTCTTCAGCACACACTGTGCTGCCCTGTGCCCTTGAGTGAGTCTTGGTGACATTAAAACTCAGCTGGACAGTCTGTGTTGGTAACATTAGTGCTACTGGTGCCCTTCAGCGGTGGTGGCCTTTGGCTTCTCTCAGAGAAGGTCACTTTACATCAGTCAGAATCTTATTGATGATGACACACATTCAAAGATAGCAAATTTAAGCAAAAGGTGGGGAAAAAAAAAAAAAGGCAATTATTTCAGCTGGGATGTGCATCTTCTATCTGGTGTTGAGGACAAGAATGCTAAGGACAAGGGGAGTGCCACTGTGTTTCTGTGTGCCAGAGTGCTGTTGGCAAAGCAGCTGATGGGCAGGGAATGCAAAGAAGAGAAGACATAGCCTTAATTTTGCATACATAGAAGATAAGCAAAGAATGACTCAGAGACAAGAAGTATATTCTTTTTTGCTCTTTAACTGAGCAAAGAGCAGGAGACAGATAAACCTTCAGAAGTTAAACTTGTTGGCCTAAACCTCAGTCCCATCCTGTTGTGACTGCTGGGCTTAAATGAATAGACTGCATTTAGTTGCTTGCCTGAAGAATGAGGGGCAGATTCCCTAGTTTGTCCAGCAGTCAAATAATTCCACAGGGGCAAAATGCGTTATGTGGAGTGCCTCCATCATGCTATGCAACTGTTCTTCATCTGTGAAGCCTGGGGTTTTGTGGATTAACCCATTACTGAATCATTGTTATCTTTTCCTACAAAAAAAAAAAATTGAGAAGCCTGTGCTCTGCTTTTGCTTAGGGGTAAACAATATCTGTGGGAGCAAACTTGCTCCTGTGCAAAGGAATTAGTGCAAAAGTTCAGATCTCCAAAGCAGGGCAGATGGGTCTTAATGCTTCAGGTGTTTTGGAGACCTAGATGTGTCCTGTGAAGTAATGAGAAAAATGGCTCATGTGGGAAAACATTATTGATTGTTTCCTCTGCCCTTCAGTGATAAACATTGCATGACTATCTGCTCCTCTGAATTCAAGGAATAACTCACTATCCATTTTGGTTTTCTCCATTGTGTGCCAGTATGACAAACTCTTTCCTAGTCTTCATAAAAAGCAAAATCCACAGAGGTTTCTTCTGAATGCTGCATGACAAATAAGAGAGTAATGTCTTCCACAGGAAATCTCTTGGGGTTGGTTGTTGTATAGACACTGTTATGAATTCCTTTTTAATTGATAGTGGAGAACATTTCAAAGCCTTCACTGTAGGGCAGAATTTTATACCTTCAACATGTTCTCCCCATTAGGATCCCCAGGTCAGCTCCTGAAAAATGCAAGCTATGAACACCTGGAAAGGTTTATTTTGCCTTCCTGCACCTTTGCAAGCTTAAGTGCAAAATCCTCACCTGCAGGCATGCTCTCTTAGAGCTTTTCAGAAATATTGACAGAACAAAAGCAAAACTCATGCTTCCAAACGCCAGTTCTAAGCTGCAAGTATTTTTTTTCCCTTTAGAAAGATCTAAAGCATCTTGATGATCCTAATGAGCAAAATCAATACAATTAAACTTAGGGTTTGGGTTTTTTCCTTCCCCAGAATATAGGCCAGCTGCTTAACCTTGAACTGAATATTTCTTTCTTCCACCACCCCCCTCTATAATTTCAGAAATCGGTAGGAACAATCCACATTTTATACTTAGACAATAAACCATAACATTTCTCAATTAATTTCCATGTTATTTCCAGCTGGCAATAAATAGGGCCCTGACAGGTTTTGGCTGAAACCCACCATCTCAGGATTTCACTGCTTACTGTGTCGTATTCGAGCTGTGCTTGTAAATGCTCACTATGAGCTGCTTTGGGCAAGGGGCTGTGTGACCCCTGTGTGGCCCAGCTCTGATATCCAGCCCTGACCCCCATCTGTTTTCCTTTTATTCTTCCATCTCCTGAGTTGCACTGCGTGTTATTAGGCCATTCTGTGTAGGTTCTTAATACCATCCACATTGATTTCTAGGAAATGAATGTCAGACATGGTCTGTATGTCACTGATCTGTCTCTTCTCCATGTGCTGGTTAGCTCAGGTGAACAACAGGCTCTTGCAACACAGCTGGAGAGTAGCAGCACACCATTCCTGTGGCCTGCTCTTTCCCTAGGAGAGACAACAGTGATCCATGTGAATCATCAAACCCTACGCTTAACTTAAAGAGAGCTTAAATAGCTGCTGGTTGATGGAAGGCTCTTGAGGAGTCGTGGGGAGGTGGCACTGTTTATCCTCGCAGATGGCAGGTGGTTACTCACCTGGAGCCCACTGTGGTCTCTTTGCACTGATCCAGATGAGGAGAGCTGATTTATTTCTTGCAAAGCAGCCCAAGGAGAAAGGACCCTGAAATGTATTTGATGCATCAGCCTGTGCAGCTCGTTATAGCAGAATTTTAAGAAAACAGAAATATTCAGTGTCCTTTTCCCCACTGTTACAAATTGGCTGCTTTGGAGGTGTGGATTTACTGCTGCTGTGGCTGCAGTCCCTTCATCATGAGATGCAGAATTGATAGAAGCTCAGCATGCATTGTGCTGGTACAGCTGAGCTGGTTTATGCTGACTACACGTGATGTTGTAATTTCATGTCCACTCATCAGCTCGTGGTTATGCTGTTAGACTGGGGCTCCAGTTACCAGATCCAGGCTGAGCTCCTGTAGAAAAATACTCCGTAAGCTTTGTCCTGCTACGTGTATGTCAACAAAAAGGTGGAGAAAATGCCTATACGTTGAAAAGCACTTTCAAGACTTTGGAATAAAAAAATGTACAAGCTAAAAAGAATACACATAAAATGCTGTGTTGTGCACTTCTGGAGGGAAACTTAAGCTATATATTCATTATACATATGTTCGTTCATTTGGTAATTAGAATACAAATATCCAGAGATAATGGCAAGGGAAAATATTTCAGCAGTGTTAAATCCCAATGTGTTATTCGAAAAAGACAAGGACTCAGCATTACCTGATGAATTTCTAACAGCAAAATACCATTTTGGGAAATGTGAGTTGAAAGAGAGGAGTGTAACATTAATCTTGGGTTAGTTATATCTTTTTATCATGTCAGGAGTTTGTAAGGAAGAAAATACTGTGCTTCCCTATTATGCCGTGGAAAAATATGTAATTTAGAAACTTAAAAGTAAATTTGATTTCACTTAACATTTTTTTTGTTCCTGAAACTGTTCTGCAAAGTATAGCATTACTGAACAGAGCCTCTGGTGTGGTTTTTGCAGCTCTGATCTGTTCATGGTTTTGTTTTGGAATTGTTGTACAGCAAAAAGTAGCATGGGTGCTATTAAAGAACTCCTTCCTCACCTTAGTTATGTTTGGTACTTTTATTTTTCTTTCAAAATCTGAGGTTCGTTATGCTATTCTTTTTTAATTATTAGCTTCATAATTATTAAACTAAGGTGTGACTGAAAGAATTCAAGGACTTTTGTTTTGCTGTTTCTTTTTTGGATGCTTCAAACATTTCATGCCATTTTCTTTGCAGTCCTTGTGGCATCCAGTGAATAACGGAATAAATCTGCCTCATAAAATACTCGAGAGATTCTCATCTTGCCAAAAGGCACAATTGACAACAGGGGAGTAGAGCACAATTCACTTGAGGAGAAAAATTGGATTATTTAATTTAAATTAATGCTCCTAATGCCTATCATACAGACACCAAAATTCAGCATTATCATTTAATGTATAAGATGCATGTGATACAGAGGAGCTGATTGTTAAGCAAGAATTTGTCTGTAGCTTCAAAGTCTTCAGCATTTTTCTGGCATACTACTTCTGCAGTAATACACCTGAGTTTGAGAAGAGATTCTTGAAGTTGTTGCTTTTAATGTCTTTGACATCAGTTTAAAAAGAATAAAGGAAATGCAGAGAATAGTACCCCCTGAAATGTTCTTCTGTTTCCTCAAAATGAAAGGTTCTTGAGTAAACGGGCATTAAGTGGCATGAATAAACACCCACCTTAAGCCAGCAAAAACATCCCAGCTGAATAGCCTCTGCTCTCAGTAGCACTTTGGGGAAAAAGTAAATAAATAAATAAAAAACACTAATGAATTGAGTTATGGTTCATATATACCTATCAACAGTTTGTTGAAGGGCAGAGCTGAGATGATGGAAGGAGGACTTAGAATTTTTCCACTCTAAAGAATTCTGTTAATGAAATGATATATCATCATATTTAAACAAAATATGTGGAAGTGATTATATTCAGACAGTCTATCACTTTGTCAGTCATTCCCAAGATGGTTATTCCAGGACACATTTTTTTACCTAAAAGGAGAGAAGGAATGTGAAGAACCAGAAGCAGAGAAGAACATGGGGAAGAAAGTGAGGATTCATGAACGCCAAAGATTGGACCTTGCCCTCACCTTTGGCAATAACTGGGTAGGCTCCAAACTGCCTCTTCAGTGGTTGGTTGATGTTATTTACTGCTTCCATCAATAAAGCATTTTCAGTCACTGGTTGGTTTGTTTCAATTGTTTTGAGCAAGTGTTGAGGAAAGACAAAGACCAGGACACATGTATGAATGTTTCTGTGAAGAGTCGAGCTGCACACCTGTTGCAATGAAGAGCCATTCCCGGCTGTTGCATTTGCAGGTCTAAATAGCAAGAAGCATTTATAGTTAATAATTGTACTTTATTGTAAAACTAGCAGTTACAAGGACAGACTGTTTCTCCAGAGCTGCCAATGCTGTTCTATCTAATGAGAATGTATTGCCATGGCAACCAATGGAATTAGTGAGGGTTTCTTTAAGTAATTAAACTTCCTGAGTCAATTTGCCCTTACTCGTCAGATTGGAAATAGAATGTTATTATTTTCTGCTGAAGCAATGAGGTAGCTAGAAGGGCAGGACTGCATCTACCTGAGGAGTTATCTGCAAACATTTTTGTTAATAAGTTATTCTTTGTAATGTGTGGCAGGTGTGGGAAGGCTCAATGATAGCTCATGAATACTTGCATTCCACCTGGATTGGTAGGGTATAAAGACTTTGCTTTGTGACAAGGTGAATATTCAAAAGACCAGGATGCTCAGATGCTATTGAGATCTGTATGTGTGAGCATGATATGAAAACCAGTATCTTTGCCAGAACTGTTATTAGTGGAATTAGACAGACATCCCTGATTCAATCTCTGCCTTGGTGCTGTCAGCTTTATTTACCAGCCCTTGAATGCTGTACAACATGAAGTCTGTTTCCAAGACACATAATGGCCCAAGAACGTAATGGAGGGAAGGGACCAAGCCTGGTCGACTCTTGTGAAACACAGGGATGTAAAAGTACCCAATTCCCTTTTCTGTAGCATGATGCACAGAAATTGCTGTTGTATTCTCTGCTCAGAGCCAGCTTTGGGGATAACCCAGAACATACACAGAGGATGGGAGAGAGAGGCCCATTTCATGCCTGCTTTGATTTTGCTTGAGTTTCCTGAAGTCACTGAACACTTTCCCCCATCCTTGTCACACCACATCTTAAAAAATAAAGCTGCCAGCCATCAGGTCCTCAGAAGTTTATTTTAGCTACACTCTGCTTGTGCGCTCTAGCTCAAAAGAAAATGAGGTTCCTTCAGAAAAAGGAGGAAAAAGCCTCTTAAGTGTTTTCATTTTTAACTGTGAAAAGCCTCTGCTTGAGCATCAGAGACAGAAGGAACAACCCAAGAAGCTGCAGAAAGTTTAAAGCATTCCGTTGTTATTGGTCCTGCTCTTTGCTGTTCATTTTAATTAATATGAAAGAAGGTAGAAAGAGATCTTTGTAGAGTGTTTGATATCTTGTTTTCTTTAGTACCACAGAAAATCCATGCAAATAACTTGTTTTATGTTGGGTGGCTGAAACTGGAAACAGGGTTTTTTTCAGATCTGTCTGAATGTCAGTTTTTCATACCAAAATGAAGTTGAGGGCAAGCGGTCTTGGTTTAGAATTAATTTTGTTATTGTTGTGATTTCTTAATACAACTCTGAACTTACTTATTAAAAGTTACAAATTCTGCTTATTTTTCCTTAAAGTGCCAATTTTTCCTGCTACCTAATGAATAATTTTAACCTGTCCAATTTTTGTAATATTTTTGTTTTCAGTGAATTTAAGTTAGGAAAAGAAATTCTATTTGGGGGGGGAATTGAGGGAGGAAGGGAGGAGTCAATCTCTTTTCAGTTGTGCCCTGTGATAGGATGTGGGGCAATGGGTGCAAGGTAGAGCACAAGAAGTTCTACCTCAACATGAGGAAGAACTTCTTTAAGGGTTACAGAGCACTGGAACAGGCTCTCTGGAGAGACTGTGGAGTCTCCATCTCTGGAGACTTTCAAGACCTGTCTGGATGCCTTTCTGAGTGATCTGCCCTAGTTATTAAAATGGAGAAGGATATGAGAAGTAATAATGGTAGGACTCTCAGATATAAAGACATGCAAATAAGAAGTGAAATATAGTGTAATTTGACAGCAATGAGAAAAATACTGAGAAATCTATCACATCTGTGCTTGTGGTGCTAGGAAGGCAGGGAGAGCTGTTAGGAAGGCACAGAGTGTGAACTCCAAGTACTTTTATGCAGAGGCTACAGTAATGAATTCCAATCTTGCCTGAGAGCAATTTTTAAGATAAGTAGAAAGGAGAGTTTGGAGTATTGATTTTTTTTATTTTTTTTAAAGACAATAAATTGGAGTGAGTTGTTAAAAATTAGTCCTACCTGGAACAGTTCACATTAAATCAGTGCACAGGTAAAGAGGGGCAGGGTCAAGGGGGGGTGTAGCAGGATTGAATTTTGGGTCTTGGAATCTCTACTCAGCAGGGTAACTCCTTCCATTCAGTTCCCTTTCCCCTGCCTCCTTCCTTGTAGTAACCCCTGTGGATAGAGCTCCAATTAATAAAACACACCTTTATCTATGCATTATCATAATACAAAGGCTCAAGGGGCACACAATCCCTTCATGCCTGAGCAAATTTAAAACTCATGATTCTCCTGGGATTCTTGCTGGGAAATAGAGAAAGGGAATAAAGGGCATTCTAACATTTCTGCTGAATGATGGCTACTCTTTGCAAAGTGCTGTGAAGCTTGTTAGCTTGTGAACATTTATGGGGACCTTATAGCTATTAGATCCTGTGATATGACTATAATTAAAAATGCTGGTCCTTTTTACATGGAAGATCTGTGCTGCGTGTTAAATCATTTTCTTGGAAGAGCCTGGGAGAAATTGGAAATATGATGGGTACAATAAGAGCAAATGACTAGAAAGATTTAAATTGCCAATATCTTTTCATGGAAAATGCTGTGGATGCCAGGTTTGAACGCACATACACGCTGTCCCATGTTTTATCCTTGGGACACAATTGCATGCTAATGATTACTTTTATTAATAATTCTGCTTTTTTATTGCTTGGTCTGCTGTGTGCTTAGAAGTTTTGGGCCCATCATAGCTTGTGCTGTACAAGGCATTTATAGAAAGGCAGCTGCCCCAAAACCCTGTTAAAATCCATAAGGAATGTAATGACAGAGTCAGTTAAAGAGATGGGATGAAAGAAAAGTCGATAGCCCAGTAATGCAATTATGGCAGAGTTATAATTAGTGATCAAAGCACTCCAGCTTCCTAGCCATTGCCAAGCAGTATTCAGTGTGCCAAAAAGGGCAACCCTAAGCCAAGATTTGAACAAGAACTTAGTGGTGTTGGAGGGTTTTTAGAGTGCACCTACCATACTTGCACATTCAATGCAAGTTGTTGTCCATCAACCAGATTTAATAATGCTTTGCAGAACTGTGATTTTCATTAGCAAGCACCTGAGAGTGCTAAAAGGGACATATGACAGGATGAGCACACTAAATAAAGAGATTTTTACAATTCAGTCTTCTGAATGTAGCATACAGTAGCTTCCCACTTATGTTTCTCCTAGCGCAAGCACAGGCAAATAATGTCTGGGGCCTGGGAGCAGCCCAAGGGAGCAGGAGTTGTTTACTCATGATGCAGAGTGTCTAGCTACAAGGAAAACCTCTTGTGCCAGAAGAGGCACCTGTAATCATGTATCACTGACCACCTATCTAACTCAGGTTCACAACAGATAGCATGAACTAGTTAGCTGAAGACTTTTCACTTTGATCTAAAGCCTTGCACACAAAGAAGGCATCAGTTCCTCATTTGTAATCACATGTTGAGTGAGCAGCCAGCTGCAGATTTATGGTCCAATTTTGTTTTGTTCTATATTTCGTTCTGGTTTTTATGAATTTATTTATAAAAGTCCCAAGTGAGAGTGTGGGGCTATTTCTTCTTGGTTTTACAACATGATTTCATGAAGGATTGTTGTCTCAATATTTTTGAAAAAAGAGTTTGTACGAGATCTCCCTTCCCAATCCCAAAACATTCCTTTTTGGCAAGGGACATTCCTTAGTGTCTTTGTGTACATGTTTACTTTTAGTAATACCAGATAAATTCCCGTAGGGACAAATTTAATTAAACTGAAAATCTTGCTAAATCATGTAGTTAGCAGCTAGTAGATAAATAACATGAACTCAGAGCTATTTGTTACTTGTTCTCAGTCTTTAATCACCCAATAGTAATTCCATAATTGAATTAAGGTACTTAACCATTCTAATGCAAATTGACTGGCTTATAGTTCTTCAATGAGTAAATTATTGCAAATCAGGTACCCGTGATATCAACATTTTTCACTTGCAGTTAATTTATCTTCATAATAATTGAGCTAGTTTTTATTTATTTCAGAACTGGATGTCTTTTTATTTGTGAAGGGTGAAAATTAAAAACCTGGGTGGCTTCATAAAATGGAACTATCTACTTTGTTTTCTTAATTAAAAAAAAAATAATTCAGACAAGAAGAGACAGACTCCAGGAAGGGTACAGATCTTAGCAGCAGGCCAGCTTCCTCTGCAGTTTTAATAAAGTACAAACAAGTGAACTAGACAACAAGAAAATTGCTAAAAATCTGAGACAGAAAACTAGAGTCCTTATCAAAGCAATACAATCTGTTAGGAACTCCTTTTTAATGGTTAAAAGGGACTTGCCTACAAAGAGGAATTGTCCTCAATAAGACAGCATTTTAATCAGAAAAACTACTTAATGATTTATCAGACTATTTTAGCAAACCTGTGTGCTGCTTCAAAAGTACGTTTATTTCACTTCTAAAATATTAACCGGGAATAATTTACTAGAGAAACTGTATGTAGAAAAAGCAGTGAGGCAGGAGTTAACTTCAAACAGGAGGTCAGCTTCATTGCTAGGTGGAACAAGGTAATTGGGCAAACTACAAGCACCAGGGTTTTGATCTGAAACAGGTGAAAACAGAGTTTCTCACAATTGATGCTAATTATCTGCAATTAGCATTTGGTGTACAGGTGCCCTTAGCCATATAAAATGAGGTGGTGCAGGATTAGTGCTTTTGCTGCTGTATGGCTCTTAGGACTGCTGAGGGCTTAGAGAAGACTTCTAAAATCAAGAGAAAGGTAATTTATTTCTGTTCAGTTCTTGTTGTACTTAATGGCTCTCTTGACTTTATCTCACAGAAGCAAAATAATGCAATTTCAAGTACTTCTTAAAATAGAAAAATTAAAGGTTACTGGTTGCTTTTGAAGGGAGCTTTGTCAGCTACTCAGAGGGGTTATGGTTCTAATTTAGGGAAAGCTGTGCTGATAAACTAGTCCATAAGGGCTATAACCATTTTATGTTCCATTATAATTGTTTTGCCTACTCTTTTCTTTTGCTTTTCGTTGGTTTGCTTTTGCAGTTCATGTTGTTAGGCCTGAATTCTGCACCAAATATTAATCTGGTGTGTTTGGTTGTGGGATATCTATCTATAGATACACAAGGGGGGGAAAAAAAGCTTGTTTGTTCTCTGAAAATTGCTAAGACATGATAAAACAAGTCTAATTTGATAGAAGGTTAGGCATTATTTTAGGGGATGGTAGCAAAATACAGATGCTTGTACTGCTTTTGTAATTTCTGATGTGAGTTCAAAGCCTCAAGTTGAAGTTAAGATACCCAGCTGGAGGGGTGCATAGTATTTGTGCACTGTGTTATGCCTTTCAACTTATGTCTTGTTATGGGGCACTCCCTGATGCATGAGAATTTGTGATTGTTGACATGTGGAGGCTTTCAAAAAAAAGTAAGAAGCTTTTGTAGATCCCAGTATCTGTTATCTGTGTATGCTCTTGTTTTCACTGTCTCACAGGCTTCAGCCTGAAGGTTGGTGTAAATAGGAGGAGACAGATCTGAATTTCTAAAGGAATTAAGGAGAAATTGGTTTCACTATTTCTAAAATAATAGTTTAATTTCCTTGTTAGAAGGAGAGAACAGCTTAACATCTTCCTTCCTGTGTACTCTTTTGTGGTGTAACTTCCTGCTAAATGGCTTGGACAAAGCAATAGAAGGCTCTAGATGATGAGCTTTTTAGACTGTCAGCTGGCTGGTGGAGAGGAAATACTGGTGGGAGCTCACATGATGTTTTTTTGCTCACTTATTAGGATGACTTAGAATCTTCTTACCTTGCTCCTACTCTTTCTTGGATGCCTGGATTCACAGTATACTCTTCCCTTACAAAAATCCATGTCATATGATTGCTCAATTATACGTGCCTGTACTGAGTCTACAGTGGCTAATCCAATAGAAGCTTGGAATGGGATTGTGAAGGCTTCTGCAGTTATTAGTTGCATTTGTAATAACCTTACTTTTTAACTTTCAGAGATAAAAAAAATGTTCGTTTCTGGCATTTTTTTTGACAGTGACAAATAAATACCAGGCACTATGGGAGCTCAGAGCAGAGAGTGGCTTACTTGAAAGAGTTTTTACCCGAGGTTATAAATTAAGGTTACCACCAAAGGCAGCTAATTGGGTTGCAGGGCATGTTTCCTGTTTAAGAAACATCAGATGTGCAAATCCTGCCATTGATATGCTTGGCATGTACTAACAATTAAAGATTTCACCTGAAAATATCAGACAATTGTATGCATTATGAAAGAGCAAAAGGAAATAATTTCTTTGCAGTTATACTGGGGAGAAAATGATGGCTGGTGCCTGATTAGGGTGACAAATGCACAGGAGCTGTAAAACTCGGTTTCTACTTTGTCTGGGTATTCTAAATGAAGGGTTTAATTTGAAAACCTTGTTACAAATCTGGCTGGGCTCTAACTCTCACTAACCTCTGGCTCCTTGACTTTCTGCTAATGAGGTGCTATTTATCAAGCTCTACTATGAACTGTACTTTCTTTAAAATGGTTCTGCTGGCAATATCATTATTTGATTTTAAGACTGTCATCCTTGCAGTCTCTGATCATTAGAATTATCTTCTTGTCAGTTGCTCTCACCTTACAGTTAAAATACAATTTCTGTCTTGACAGTGGATGTGTTGGTTTAGCCCAGAATGGCTTAACTAACAATTCCTTGAGTGTAAGCTTTTTTTATTGTGTGTAAGAGTGAAACACATCTCAAGTATATTCCTATGATCTGTCTAAGCTTGGAATTTTCTAAAGGTGCTAGTGCTGTGATTTTACTTAGAAGTAGCAGCAACTTGTAGAGTGGGATGATGGGAACTGGGTGTTAAGCATCTTCCAGAAACATGGGATATTACTTGTTAATTATTTTCTTCTATTTCAGCACATGTGTAATGTAGTGAAGGTCAGTGTGGTGTAGCTAGTGAGCACAGCAGAAAGGTATCTTTTTAACCATTAAAGGACTGACTAGTCCTTTCCTTGCCACCTATAGTGGGACAGACAGTACAAGTAGTTGTAAGCTGTGCTAATGAGTGAGATTTTAAGATGTTTTGGAACTATAATGTAGGCTTAGACTTGCTTCAGGAGGCTGCCTCAGTAGAGTTATTACATCCCTGTTATTTAGCCCCATTCTACCTCCAGTGTGGGGCAAGCAGAAAGGTGAAGAGTCAGTGAAGCCCAGACAGCTGCTATGGAAGGGGATGAATTAGAGCCTGACCTACCCTCAGGTTCCTGAGAGCTTAGCCAGGTGCCACTGGCTTGGTGTGTCACAGCTGCTGTTTTCCTGCACAGGAGTGGGAAAATAATCTGTGGTTCTTCCTGGGATTGCACAGGATTGACCTGTTAGACTATGGAGTGTCTTGGTTTCACATGGCTTTCCTGCTTTATGATGATATGGTAGAGATCAGGGAAAGGAATGGTATTTCATAGTAATGAAAGAAAAGCAGCTACAGAAAGGAAGAAATTGCTCAAGTCTCTTGTCACATAAGGTCATTGACTGTGGGTTCTGTCTGTGCAGTTGAGCTAGACTGATGAACCACCATCCTTTTTATCCTTGTCAATGTGAAAATTCAACCTCTTATGGAATGGAGGGACATGATGTCTTTAAGTACCACAGCCTGTTCATAGTGACTTGAGCACCAATGTCTCTGAAGTACTGTTTTGTCGTTTATATGGTCTGAACTGGGGTCAGATTTTTAAAAGCCCAACTAACACAATTGAAACCCTGACCTCATGCTGATCAAGCCAGAGTGAGTTAGGAAGCTGCTCTCCCTCACTCTTTGTTACCATCTTTCAGCTGAAGATTAGAGTTAATGGGTGAGCTGTTTGGCTGTTACTCTTCATGCTCAGCTGGGTTAGTTTTGGTCTCTGAAGCTAACCAGTGGCCTTTCATTGCACTGGTATCTCCAACTCTGCAAATTGGAGTTGTTGGTGCTGGCCATGAAAAGGCACAGTAGTGACACTGCTGGCATCTTGTCAGACACTGCTCTGCAGAGTGAAAGACAAGCTGCTGGAGTTCAGTGCAGTTTGGAAGGGAGGTGGGTAAGCAAACTCAGGTCTGAGTTGCCTGCCCTTTCTGCATTGTGTCTGTGGGCAAAAGTCTGTATTCAAGGGTAGGTTTGAAACTCTTACACTGAGAAATGCATACTTGTTGCGAGTCCTGGTATCCCTTTGCTAATTACCTCCACACTTTACTTTCCTCAGTAATAATAGGCATGATGCTAATGGTGATATCATGTACTGTTTGTGACTGTTGCTTAGTGTAATTGAGAATAATGATAACATAATAATGATAATGGTCTCATACTGCTGCTCTGTCTCTAGGCAGTGGAAGTAGGATGGTAGTTTCTTGTCAGCTACTGAAAAAAAGGTTGCTAGGGATCTGTAAGGGGAATGGTAAAGAGTCTAGGAAAACAGTTGTAAAAACCTCCTGCAAAGTCTGATACAATATGTTTAGGATCTGTCAAATATGTTTTTGGGTAAAGACAGTTGTATTTAACCATGCATTAGAATGATCTGTGAAAACAGATGTTCTCCCTCAAGGACAATGATGAAGCATTAATTATAGGTAGAGATGAGCTGAAACAAGAATGGAAGCCTGCTGCTGCTGGAGCTTTTTTTGGTAGAGCTGATTTATTGTAGCTAATGGTGGAATACAAGTTCTAATGAAGATGAACCTTGTAACCAGGCAGGTAAATATAATGTTCTATGGCCCAACATGATACATTCAATTCACATCATGCTGGAAATTAACCTTGATGTAAGCTGCAGTTGTAATGAGCAGTTTGCCCTATGATTTCAATGGAAGGACCTGATGGTGATAACTGCCTTACGAATGCCAAGGACACTTACCCCTATTTAGAGCAAATTACTTCCTGGATCACATCAGTTACAGCCTGATGGAGGTGCAGTGTGCCTGAAAGGAAATGAATAAATTCAAGTAGGTGATTATATGTTGCTGCCTGTGGTAACTAAAGCAGAAGAATTACCTTAACTAAGGCAGAATATGTCAATTTATGGTTGGGTTTTCTCAGTAATAAGAAGGCAGTCAATAGAGCCAGAGAATACTCCTGTAAATGTAAGTGCAAGGAGTGTGATGTATATATTAAAAAAAAAATCAAATACTGAAAGGTGGCACTCAAGGCAGAGTAACTACAACTTTCTGGTAATGAAGACAAGGTATGAAAATGTAGAAAATAAGAATTGGTCTTTAAAACCTTTTCATCTCTAATTAGTGTACAGTTTCAAAATCTGTTGCCGATGTAGTTCAGGTTTAAAGCAATTGCTAATTTGCTTAATTGTGTGCTTGAGCTGCTCTTATCTCTCTAGAAAGCACAAGTGAAAGTCTTGAGGTTTTTTTCTTCACTGTTGTACCTGGCACGAGGCTGTGATATTCAGGGGGGAAGTGGGCATTAATTTTAGAGCTCAGAAGCAGGATGGCTCATTAATGCAGTACTCTGCCAGTGCTGAGGCATCCTGCAGAGCAGGTACCAGGCCTCGGTGCAACGCTGGTAATGCAGACATACCACTTCCCTGCTATGGAAAACATGTTTTGTCATGTAGTTGTACCTACACAAAACGCTGACTTTTTTCACTGTCTGACATGGTTTAAAACGCATGTTAGTGAAGAAATTCAGAAGACCCTTGTGAAGGAAACAAAGTGCATCAGTTGAGTCCTGGGAAGTTTGTGTACGCTGAAAATAGCGGGGGAGCTTTGCATGACGGAGGATGATCAAGCAGACTCAAAACAGCAAAGGGTTCATCTATTTCCTGTTCTTCAACTAATGGAAATGAAATGGAACAGAAAACAGTAATTAGAAATGAAGTTATATCTTAGAGGAAGGAGGGAAAAATAAAATTGTTCTGAAAGCAGAACATGTAGGAAGACAATAGCAGTACTTTTTTTTCTGTTATCAGTATAGTTAAGGCAATGAGAAAAAAGCATAAATAAGAATAGTAGCTGGTTGAGAGTCTTTACAGAATTCCATTCTACTATCTCATATTTGCTCTGTCATCTAAGTTTTTTAATATTAAAAACAAGCCAGAGTACAGATACAGAAGTGTCAAAATAATTTTACTTTTTAATCTTTGAGAAGCACTTCTGTCCCTCACCAGTTTTGTTCATGAAAACTGGGTTTCTGCACACCCTATGTATCTAATAAATATCCATTCATATTTACCAACTGATTTAATTAAGAAATAAAATAATATAGAGCAGTTCTTTCATGGAATCTACTTGCTTTTATAGGTATAGGAATCAAAGTGTTTTCAAGAATTTGTCTGTTATAAAGTCATCTTTCCCAGGGAAAATTGAGGTCCTCTAGGGACAGGTGTTTGTGAAGTTTGCATCAGTAGGTGAGCTGCTGGGCTAAACAGTGTAACTAACAGCAAAGTGTTAAAGGCTGAAGAAATACAGGCATTGATCATGCAACTATTGGCAAAGTTGATTGCAAGGGGACAAAGGTCATGGATTGATCAGATTATAGTGAAGAATCTGGGAAAGTAATAATCTGTTCTTAAACAGAATAGGTAATTCTGGTGTCAGGGGAAGAGAATTAAATGCTGTTTAAAATATTGCCACTTCCTGTGTTTTGGGATTCAAGACAGTTTAGTATATCATAATTCTCCCACTGGCATTGGAGGATGTTTATGCAGCAAACTTTTGAGATCATACCTGTAACAACTCAGAGTACTTAAAATTCTTCCAGCACAATTGCTCTGCCTCCTCAGTCTGTGTGGTTCAGGCTGCAAGACAAGATGCACATGAATTGCATCACCTGGCACAACTAAGACCTGAAGTGCCTTGCTATAAAGACCCTTCCAAGCCATTAGGAATAAAAATGACCTCAATATAGAGGGACTGCAGGCTTTTCTTTTAGTGGCAGTTATTTAGTTGAATGTCAGACCGATCTATTTTCTCTGAGAGAATTCCTTGGATTTATATTCAAACAATTTTCTCCTGAAAAAAACAAAAATTGCTATTCTCCAAATCAGCAGCTCTGTCAGAAGACAGGTGGACTGGTTCTTGCCTGCCAATAGTACAAACCTAGTGATTGATTTCCAAGTGGTTGAAAACAGATTAATTTTATTTCAACTCCCACTGGGTTTGTCACAGGTTTTTCTGAGATGAGCTCAACTCACTGCTGTAGTAGCTGCCTGGTCCCTGCTTCTAGCCCATGTGTGCTCCTTTTCCATCAGAACTTGGTCTTTGTATGATTTTAGGAGGAAGAGGACAAATAGAACCACTGCTACCCCTCCTCTAGCATAGCTGGGTGAGACCCATGCTGAACTTGCTTGCTGAAGACAAGAGCTGGGGGGAAAAAAAAGAGTAATTTTAAATATTTTTAACTTGTAGCAACTCAGCTTACACATGCACATAAACAGGTCTCTGGGCTACATTTGTGCCTGTGTGTTCCTCTTTTTTGAGCTGCTCCTGTGCAGTTGTGTACTGATTGCACCAGGTCACAGACCTACTTGAGATGGGCTGGAATCCCTTTTTGCCAGGGACTTTTAAAAGATGCCAAGATCCCAGGGGGAATTTTAGAGTTCTACAACAGTTTAAGACAAGAAGACTGAGGTAGGTACGAAAAGAATAATTGAAGACGACAGTTGTCAGATAGAATAGTTTGCATTCCTGCACATCTGCATTGATGCACTGTGGGGTATTCCTCAGGTAACAGCTGACACTGGCAATGGATTGGTCATTCCTAGAGAGAAACAATACTCCTTGGTTGATTAGCTGTCAGGAGAATGCTGTTCTTTTCCAAAAGCTTTTGATGAGTATTTACACTTCACAAAATAGGATAATAGAATTAGGCTTGGCTATCATCTTTAGCTATTCCTGTGGAGAAAGTTAAGGATAACCTACCTCTAAAACAGCCTCAGCCCGGGGGACTAGCATTTATTTCATCCTTTAATTCATTTTCTGGATAAATATAAACCTTCATTTAAGTTGTACACATGTTTTTGCTGATGAAACTGATTTTTTTTTTCCAGTTGACACTCCTGTGCATCTTACCTGTTGGCTGTCAGCCAACTGTAAAGGTTAATTTAGTGGTCACAGCAAGTTATTCCTGATTTAGGACTGCCGGTTCTGTTTCGTGAGATGTGCAATTTGGATGGAAGCAAGATAGCAAGGCTTCAGATGAGAGCTGCCAAAAGCTGGAACATCATCTTTTTTAAGTAAACAAGGATAGTTCTTCCTATAATGTCTTGTTTCAGGGAGCAGTATTCCCTCGGGGGTGAGGAGCTGTCCCACCACTGTTCAAGAGATTTACTCCCACCTCTGCCTTTTCGCTTGCAAATGGAGGCAGATGGTGCAATGGTGTCTCTGGACCATATGTTCTTTGTTTGCTCAGCTGGTTTTTCCTTTGTTCCTGTAATTCTGCACTGGTATCTCCACCTGCTCATTTGTG
This sequence comes from Hemiprocne comata, assembly GCA_020745705.1. NCBI lineage: Eukaryota > Metazoa > Chordata > Aves > Apodiformes > Apodidae > Hemiprocne > Hemiprocne comata. The sequence continues at coordinate 6,450,443 of CM036602.1, read as the reverse complement.
AGAGATGAATTGTCTCTTTGCTGAATTTTGTCTGTTGCTTTTACTTTCTTTCTCCTGGTGACACTTAAATGTTGCTTTCTTGGAATTGCCAAGCAGTGACTTTTTGAGCATTTCAGTCAAAAAGGCATGACCAAAGCAGCATAAGGTGTTAAGGACGTGTAGTCCTTTCAGATTCTGGAATAGTTCATCTTTTCACTTATGCTGGTTTAATTTCAGTGACTTTGCTGGAAGTGTTAACAGTTTCACTTGGGAATGTTTCGAGTCTAACTGCTGATAGATTGAAAAGAATTGATTGTAATTGTTTTGGGTGGCATTTTGTTTAGCTGCTGTAAGTGGAGTGTGCCTAACTTGGGTGTCATTATGCAAAAACATATGTTCCATAAATATTTGTATTAAAGCTTTATTCCCCAGCTGGAAGACAGAATTACCATTCTAAGATAACTGACAGGCATAAGGCTAAATCAACATTACCCTGTCAGGATACAGAGATAAATCTAGTCAAAATAGGCTGTTACTACTAAAACGCTCCCCTCTGTTCTATAACAAAGTAATGCATATTCCTAATAGTACTGAATGAGCTCTTAAGTAATTTCTTTTAAAATTCCAATTAGAGTACATTGTTGCTAATAAAATGCCCTGTTGCATCCTGTAGCTGACAAGCAATAGCGACATAATTTGTCAGTATGATGGAAGCAAGCCCCTAAGCCAGGGCAGAATGTTTCTGGTGGCCTGTAAGATTCCCTGGTGCCCCTTTTTTCTTCTTTTTTTGTTATGTGATGATAAACTCCTGCAGTCCTCCCACAAGCAGATCATTTGTAAGAATCCCATTGATTTAAACAGAAGAGTAATTGAGAATTAGCTAAGGAAGTTATGTAAAAACTGAGTCAGTTTGTGGTGTCCAGTGGTTTCTCTCTAGCACTGGTGGTACCAGCTGCTTTGGTACCTGCAGCCCCCTTGGAGCAGTGCTGTGACTGCAGAAATTAAACTCATTTCTGAGCTCTGTTAGGGATTGGCTGCTGGTCTGTAACAGGATTAAAGATCTTTACCAGTTCCCTTAGTTGCTTTAATCACTGCTAGATCTGGACTTGGCCGTTCTTCTCACTGGCATATCCTTGTTACTGAATGTGTCCTGATGCTAGTGGCATTTGATTAAGTACTTGTCTCTGTCTTGCAAACATCTCCCTTTTGGCTTTGTTCTGAGTCTTCATGCAGGCATAAAAAGGACATGTTAGCAAACCTTTCCAAATGCAGTCAGAGCTGGCTGCTACAAATGTGCTTTCTGTCTCTGCCAAGCTGTAGGCAACCAGAGAGATGAACCAGCAAAGAGAGATTGATTCAAACAGGCAACTGACTGGCCATGAATCTCCTTTTCCCTTCAGTTTACTTAGGTGTATGACAGATGTTTACCTACAAAGATCTATGAGTAGTTTTATTTAGAAAGATTTGATCTGGCATTTGAACTGTGTTCAGAATTAGGAACATTTCAGAGGATAAGTTGATGAATAGGCCTATTTGTTGAGTCAGGTAGGCTGAAAAGTACTTCTAAGGTGTCAAAGATTCATCTAGAAGGAACTACAAATGTAAGAGAAATACCTATCTGAGCTAGAGAACAATGTTGGCACAAAACTAAATCGTGTTTCAACTGGCTCTGGATAAATTTAGATTGGAATTTGAAGACTTAGTATTATATCATGGTTTACACTTTATGTTTGTTTAGCATGTTTTTTAACAAAACAGAATTTTAGGGCAAGATGGCTGAAATCAATCTTAGTCAACACAGGACAGCTCATGTGACACACCAAAGAACAGGCTGCTGTTTTTTCTAGGAGGTTCTCAGAAGTTTGCAGGACTGTCTCAAAACTCAGTGGAAGGTGCTGCTAAAACAAAAATTTTAAAGAAAATCAGTTAAAAATACTGATGACATCAAGACTGGTATCTCCTAGTATATCCTATGTTTTAATCAAATGGTGTTTGTGTTGAGAGAAACATTGCTGCTTCTGTAGTTCTGGGATCTTGAATGAAATCTTACTAATGTGTATTCTATTTGACAAAAAACATATATCTTTATATAAATCAAAACCTGGTATTTGCTGAACTTCCTTCCCACTCCAAAAAAACACTATTTTATAGATTTCAACCATCTCAAAGTTTCTCAGTTTTGTATTTTCATAATGTCAAACCTAATGTAAAGTCACATCTTTCTGAATTTTTAGTGTATGCTAAAGTGGGCTTATAATTACAAAACTCTAACTGGGGACTTTTATGGTGAAACAAACCCTTTCTCTGAAAAACATGACAGTATTCCACACTTTCTATTTGGGGATATGGAGAGGGAAAACATCAAGAAGCTGCCAGCCAGTTCTCCCTCTTGTCACAGGAATGAAAATCTATGGAGAAAATTAACCTGTTTTATCAACCCTTATGTACAGTGTGCAAAGTTAGGAAAAGTATTTTCCAAAGGAAAATTCTTCACTGAGATTTATATTTCTAACCTTCATCCATCATGCCAAAAGACAAGGAACAAATCAAGTCTGAGGTACAAATACCAAAATAACGTCAAGAGGATGTTCTTGTGAAACAATTGGAGGGAGGCTTTAATATTTTTCATATAGATTATGTTGTGTGTTGATTAATATCACTTCACTCACAGATGTGCAGTGATTCCATCAGATGCTTTATTACCTATGGAGGGAGTTGCAGATAGAGTTCACCTGTCGTCTTTTCAAAATTTATTTAAAGAAGGAAAACAACAACACTTCCCCGATGAGCTGCAAATGTTGAAGTCTGTTCCATGTTCCCTGTCATCATAGGGAGTAGTCAGTCCCTTACCAATCATTAGTGTTCTTTAAGTACAATGACATTGTCTCATGTTTTCTTGAGCAACTTCATTTACCAAGGTACCAGATGCTGAATGGGCTGGGGGAATGAGTACCACTCTTGCTGGAAAAGGTATTTCCTGCAGACCAGAAGCTGGGCCAGGAGGCAAGTTTAGATGCAGGTGGGGAGGGGAGTGAAAACAGAGCAGGGAATTTTGCAGTGGGAGAGGGAATGGAAATGGAGAAGCAACAGGAAGGAGCTCTACAATTTGATTTAGATCTTCTGGATCACATTGCTGTACTGGTTAATAAAATAACACAAGTTGTGCACAATTATAAATCCAGAAGACAGACACTCAGTGGAAGAATGGAGTTCATCAGAGCTATCTGAGTTCACTTAGTGAAGAACTGATTAAGCTCACTTTGAAGTGGGTTGAGACTATCCCAGGATGATGATAGTTTTCTGTAGAACAAGAAGGTCTGAAACAATTCTTAGTGTTTTGCAAAAAAGTCAAGGATCAAACTACTTGTAACCTGTTGCACTTCTGTTGTAGAGAGTAGCCCAGATTCAATTTCTAGGAAGTTTAGCTCCTTGGGCAGCCCAACATTGTTTTCTGTTGTGCTTTCCTACACCTGTACACACAGGTCTTCCCTAGTGGAAAGTCAGGCTGGATCCTGTTAGACCTTCCAAGCAACTGTGGGGCTGACTGAGAAGTTGCTATGGACTTCAGGATTTATGACTGACTGAGAAGGATAAAAAACAGTCTTTAAAAGTAATATTGCTAGCCCTAAGTGTCCATGTATGGCTGCCATGCTAAACTTGTATGTTTATTACTTTCACTGTTTTCATCATTTCTGGAACAAGGGACTTTTGTGAGAGTAATTGTCATGAAGGTGAATATGGCAGCTTCCTCTATAGGCTCTTTTCAGGAGATTGGGTTCCTGTAAGAATGGGGAGTCAATCAATACTTGATGTACGATCAACACCTCTGGTTGATGGCTTCCACTAGGACAAAGTGACCAGCTAGTTAGTGAATGATCCCATTTCAGAAAGGAGTAACCACAGATGATTATGCTAAAGTGAGGGAGAAAAAATGCATGGTTCCCTGCCACCTGTGAGTGGATAAGCCAGAGAACTTGATATTTCAGAAGTAATACAAACACAAATCTTTCTCAGCTGAACCTTTCTCCATGCTCCTATAGCTGGTTTGTCTTACCAGAGAGATAGCTATTCCTTGTAAGTAGAGAAAACAAAAGTGTCTTGTTCACAAATAATTTTCTTGCTGTGGAGCCTCTAATGACCTCAAGTGGTCAAGGGCTTGATTTATATTCTGTAAGACTGCCTCTGCAAAGCTAACTTCAGAATTAAAATAATTATCATAAATGAAGAACTACAGAGCAAAGGCAAAATATCAGGTGAGAAGGGAAAAAGGGCAGTATGAAAAAATTGTGTGTAAATAAATGGCTTGTCATAGATATAAATAAGAAGAAATTAATCTTTTCTCACCAGCAAGCCAACGAGTCACTGAAGCTACAGATATTCATGTTCTTTGTTCTCACCCAAGGATTTATGTGAAAGTGAGTATACATATGTATGCAGCTGAATTTATAGACTGCCTTCCTGTGGAAATTGGAGGATTAAATGATAGTTGCTCCAGCTGAAGTAGTGTTTGGCCAGGAACTGGTCATGCTTCCAGTCTGTTTGCTTTAGTTGGGGTTTTATGTTTTTCTTCCTCCTCCACTCTCCATCTGTGAACTCACTTGCATCTGCCCTTTAGTTTAAATTGTAACCTCTTGAGAAAATACAGGTTGGCCAGGTTGCTTTCTCTGAAAAAAGTCAGTTTTCCACACTTTCTTCTTGGGAGTGTGGAGATGGAAAACATCAAGAAACCACCAGCCAGTTCTCCCTACTGTCACAGGAATGAAATCTGATGGAGAAGATGAACCTGGTTGCTTGCTACAAGACACGATGTTTCCAGATCAAGTTGGTCTTTTGGGACTGTGGCACCTCATCTACACAGTGTAGATCCAAGTGGATCCACTTCCCATCAATTTCTGATGCAGCTGTGACTATGGCAGGGAGACAGGCTGCTTGGAGTCATGCCCTTAGGAACAGTTCAAGGCATGCACAGAAGTGCATTGCTGTCATCTAGTGATGAATGATGACAGGTTTGCTATTGCAAATTAATTGTCTCACAAGCATAGCTCATGCAGCTGTTACCTGGTTTGCCAGCCAAGTCTGGTATGAAAAGAGCAATACTGAGCTCTCTAACAGATGCTTGGGTCTGGATTGTGAACAGTCCTGCAAGAAAGAAGCCCACCAACATTTTGTCTCCTGTTATCTTTCTGGTTGGAGTCTACAGGAGTGCCTGGGGGAAAGGAGGGAAGAGACATCATTACCAGGATTCACAGCCTCACTGTAGCACAAGCCACCCAGCACTTGCACTCCCTGAGCAGGGCTGTGGAAGGCTGTCAAAGACATCAGGGGCTTTTGTACAGCCTGTGGTAAAGGCAGCAGCTGTACTTCAATACCTGCCTACCACCCAAGGGAATGCAGACTAGGAGCATTTTCCTTGCCTGTTTGAACCACAGCTGGTTTGTACCAGGAGCAGTGGCATAGCACGTTAACAAGAATCAGTGGGAATTATCTGTGGATGTGGCAATTGCCAGCTTCTGCCTCCGTCTGGTCGGTTCCTCCTGCTAGCATCCTGACCTGTAACAGGATTCCAGAGAAAATTCCTTCACATGCTAGAGGGAGGAATAATCTGTGCTGCCTCTTCCTGCCTTAAAGCTTTTGTCCTAATGCCTAGTCACAGGAAAACTGGCTTAAGACCAGAAAGTGGAGATTTAGTGGCCCTTTGAAGCTTTAGGGTCATCTGCACTACTACATAACTGTCTGATGTCCACTCCCTCTTCAACTTTGATGGTTTCAGCCTTAACAAGCATCCAGTGGCCAATGAATTTCTCAGCCTAATTATATGCTGTCAAAGTGCGTGCATGTAGGTTTTAAAAATTTTTGATCTGCCATCTCACAGCTGATTAATTTTGGCTACCACCACTAGCTCTAGTATTGATGCATGCTGCCTGAAGGCTCAAATACAGAGTAGTCTTTTTGTTCTCTCCTGCATATCCAATTTTTGGAAATATGGTTATGATGATAGTATCTGTGGGCTCTCAGGCAAAAGACAACCTGTCTTGAATCCTGACTGCAGGAAAACACAGCACCTTCAGGTTCATGGCAGTCAACAGTGTAGACATCAACAGTGTTAACACACCACATCCAGGAGGACTAGAAAAGCATTTCCTTGATTACAATTCTGATGTCTGGTATGATGGGGGATTATCCTTTTGTTTATTATTCCTTGTTTATTAACACTATATCCTAAGGTGCTAGGAAAATAACTATATCAGTTCTTCTGTCTTTCCTTCTAGTGTTATGATTATCGTTTTCACAGGGACTCTCTGAGGCTTGCCTTGTGTGGAAGGTGACCCTCACAAAGAAATTGGAATAAAAACCTAATGAGATTCTAATGCTGAGCAAGGTCCTAGTTGGTCACCAGCTCCTTTTCCTTTTGAGTTGTTACTTGATATAATAAAGGAGAGGTTTGCATTTTTCATGGCCTCTCCATTCTCTGTGATCGTGTGTAATTTTCATGTTCTCTGACAAAATGGTGCCTTTCTAGTCCATTAGTAGATACTGAGAACATGCTCTGCATGATTAGCTCTATCTACTTAATCCATGAACCAAATCCTAAAAACAAGCCCTTATAACCAGTGCTGAACATCACTGGGATTTAAAGACTGGGGTGTCTTCTGCTTTTGATCCATGACTTGAATGAATGCTTGGGAGTCTAGATTGTGATAACTTTTTTCTTAAGAATACATTTTTCTTTTTGCAATTCAGTTATTTATGTCAAGTTTTACAGTCTAGATACTGGTTCTACAAAAGAGCTTTCTGTGCCTTCTGCTGTGTTGTCCATTGTTCATTTAAAGATACCTTGCAGTTTCCAGGTTTCTTATTTTCATCTTTTTTTTAATGTCATAGCTGACAGTACCTCCTAACTGAGTAACTTCAACTGCACACTAGCTCCTGGGGCTTGAGATCTATAGACTGGGAGTGGAGACTGAAGGAGGGAATTGATTGTAGAACAGCTATATAAAAATAAATCTTAAAAAGTTACAAACATAAATCTGTCAGAGGAGGAAATAATAATCATCTTCCATCTTGTGTGGAATCTCATGTTCTTTATTGAAACGAACAAAATATGCTTTGCTTCAAGGTCTTATGCTTGATAACTTATCCTCTGTATTCTGTTATCCCTTTTATCTTGTTTAAGCTTTCTTTTTATTCCCTGTTTTCTGAAGTGTACATCAAGTTCTCCTGTTTGTTTAACAGGAAGACCCCAGTGTGTCCCCTTGATCAATTTTAAGATTTCCTCTGCTGCATTTTAATGGAAGCAAGTACCTATCTGCTGAAAATATCTTCCCTGTGATAAAATGATTTGAGGCAGTGTAAAAGGAAGGGATAGAATGTCCTTGTCTGATCCACTTCCTTTTTTTATCTTTAATTATTGAGCTTGAGCAAGAAAAGGTTGACATTACTTAAAATAACTGTTGCAATGACAGCCTTCTGGGGTATGTGATGGAGCCAAATATCCACAGTGCAACAAATTCTGAAAAACCAGGACACTAGTGGTGAAACATCTTTATGCCTTAAAGAACTGTTACAGCAAATCACCAAAGACTACTTCAGTCCTGCAGAAAACTCTGCTGTTCTGAAACTTTTTCTATCACAGATGAAGATATCAAGATGGAAACTTGTGCTGATTTTGAACACTCAGCAACTGACTCGTTGACAATGTGGGGTTTGTCAGGGCTCTCTATGAAAGCAGAAGTTTTCTGTGCTTCAGAGCTACCCTATTGTTTGTTTGACAAGACCCAAAGGTTTGCTAGATGATTTTTTCCCTGTTTGAAAAGTTGCATCCAAATCATTCATTCCTTTAAAAATACTACAGGCTGGGGGGGGAAACTTACTTTTATTTGTGGTCAACTCAATATTTGAACGTATCAATCGGACCAGTCTGTAGAAAAGTGATAGTGGTTTTTATTCCAGGATTCCTCTCAGTGAGACACAATACATAAATATTAGACAAAGCTTATGGTTCATGTTCACAGAGTCTCAGCTCTGTAGGAAGAGCAGCATGCTTCCATATGGTGTTGGTTTAGACATATCTAATAGGGACTGAAGTCACTAGCTATTTATCTGGAGATACGTGCTCTCCACTTGTACTTTCAGGTGTAGCTGCTTGAGTGTTCATCAAATTATAATCATGTGACATTGGAGTCCCTATTATTACAGTACCATGGGATTTAATATTTGATAATTTCTGAGTTTGAACTTTTATAGATAATCAAATGAAATATTATCTTTGCAACTGCTCGTACTCTGGCATTTTTTTTAAATATAAGCTATGTCAATTGAACATTTTTTTCATTAAAAACCAAATGTTTAGGTCTCAGTGACTGTAAGTGGGCTTAAAGATTACAAAAGTTCAAATAAAAAATACATAATTAAAAAAATCCTATTCTGGAAACTTCAAAATTGGCATTCAAGGCTGATGTATCTGTACCTAGCTTCAGTGAGGTGAGGACAAAAGCTCCGAGAAGTTTTGAAAATTGGACCATCCAAGTAAATGATAGGATCACAGGACAGAAAATTTAATCCTTTGAGGTCTAGAGGGGAGAGAACTTTTCAACTGAGACTTGAAAAGAAAGGTTTTAAAAAAATGAAACGTGCAGCAGAAGATAAGTCTTGCCCTGAAAATTTCCTACTAAATGAAGGATGATGGTGTGGAAAATGGTGAAGGAGTGACACAGCAGGGCACTTGGTGCAGGAGCCCCTCTAAAGCCTTTGGAAGTGAAGCAATTTCAAGCTTTGGCTCTTGCTAGAACAGAAAGCCAGTATGTGTGATGTGATGGCTGTGTTGTGTAAGGGTAAGATGATAAGGCTTAAATCTTTGAGGAAACTTTCTCTGGAGCACTCGTTGTGGGTGAAGTTATCTCAGCCAGCTGCTTTAATATCTGCTATAAACTGCACTTCCTGCTAATCAGCCTTTTCTGTCCAGGGGCTGAATGTGTTTACAGAACATGTTTCACCTTTTCAGGGTGAAAGGCAGGAAGCAGGGTGGGAGGTGTGATCCCACAGTGAAACTCTATCAACAACGGATTTGTGCTGCCCCAGCATGAGAGAACATCTTAAACCTGAAACGTTTCTGTGTTTTCAGAAGTTGCCCATATTGATCCCTTCTGCTTTGCAGCAGGTACCTATGCAGCATATTGGCTCTGTGGGAAGCCCCAGTCGATAGCTCAGTGCAATAGCCTGACAGTTTGTGCTCATCAGCTCATTAGGGTGGGGAGAGTAGATTACACTTGCTGTAATGTCACTATTGACTGGCAAACCGCTCTATGGTTTTGTTGTTGTTTTTAAACTACCTGGTAATGAAGCTGCTTGAAAGAGGGGGAGAGATTCTTGTAAAAGTAGAGGAGACTCATTCATGGCAAGACAAAAAACTTTAGCCAAGATAAAGTGCAAACAGAAGAAGGGAGGAGGTGGCAGCTCAGCACTGGATAAAATGAAGTTCCTAATTTGCATGAATGAGGCAGGTAGGACAGGAGCTGGCTGTGCAAGCCAGAATCCCTGGCAGTGATGAGTCCTCATCCTGTGCTATTGACTGAGGTGGGAAGAAGTTAATTTAAAGTCCAATGGTGGTGTGGCATTGACTAGTGGACTAGTATGTCACTTGTCCTGGAAGAGCTCCAGAATGGCAAAGGTACTTTAGGGAGCCTCACTAAGTGGGAGCCTACTTGCAGTCCCTCGTGAGTTTTACCAACTGCTGGTGACTATAAAAAAAAATTAACAAGACCACTTTTGTTTCCCAGGAGTGTCCTGCTATTATGGTCTCCCAAGAGTGAATACCAAAAATCTAATTTTTCCGAGTTTTTGGATGAATTTTGCTCAGTTCAAGTGAACTTGAAAGGCTCAGAAGATGAAGAAATCCAAATAAATTTAAAAGGGGTTGTATACACTTTTAAAATAAAAGATGAGCATAATTACCAATTAGAACAAGTTGCTAAGTGATAGATGGCTTCTTCCTCTCCAAGCATTTGAGACACTGCAGTCTGGATGGTTTTGGTTTAGCTTTAAAAGAACACACGTCATTTGGCCACTGAAGGAGTAACTGAATAAAATTCTGTGCCTGTGTTCTACTAGTAATGGGAGAAAACAATCTGTAATGAAATTATTTCCATCATGCCATTTTTCAGGGAAACTGACCATTTTTTATTGGAATTTTGTCTCTCTCCTTGTAGAATTGGAAGAGGACTAGTAGATGTGCCTTCTGTGGGTGAAATTGTCCTCATTAATTGTCAAGTATAAGTGGTTGTGCACCAGCATCACTTTCCTACAGTCTGATTCCATCAGAATTCATGACCTGAAAAGGAAAGTTACTACATCAGCTTTGACATCTCTAGTTCTGTGGCCTGAGAGTTGTTAGCAAGGGGACCAGAACTCGGTGCAAGTAAAACTGAATGTGACTTTCTGAGGCTACCAACTAATGAACTTGTTTTAAGCACTGAACTTTTGGTCTAATCCAGATTAATGATTTATAAAGTTGGAATCCCTACCTGAAGATTCTTGCTCACCTCCCTGGAACCCTTGTGACACAGCATGTGAGCAAGGGCTGCATCCAGTTAGGAACCATGGGATTTATGCACACAATTATGTACTCCATGGAATAGCAGCCTCATTCTTCTGAGCCAGCTCAAGACCTATAAACCAGGGCTGTGGTTTTCTTGATTGCTTACCAAGTTGCTGCTTTTTCAATTGCCTTTAGGGAGTGTTTTTACAATTTTGTACCTTTATGTCTTGAGGCATTAATATTTGAGACTGACTCTCCTTTATTTGATATGATCTTGCATTTTTAAATTTACTTTCTATATAAATCTTCTTGGGATGAGCAAGTACGTTATCTTCTGGGGAGTGACTGGAATGCTGGATCCAGACTGTTCTAAATCTTTTGTGAAACAAAGCACTCCAAGAAACTAAAAAAATACTAATTTATGAGAGCCATTCAGAAAAGGAAAAGTGTCAAGAGAAGCGTTCAGCCCTTGCATTGATTTTTCTGCTTGTGTTCTGAACTGGTGCCTTATACTCATTGCCTGAAAAACTGTCTCCTTTGAAACTCTCCTCCAAGGATGTGTTTTGTATTTTTTTTTTTATTATAGGCTTTTAAGATCTTTCTCTTTTTTATATTACCAGGGAAGAACCGATTTTCCCATTGTAAGAACTAAACAGCACTAAGGGCTTTTTGTAATGGCATTAACTACAATGCTTGCTCACTGGATATGGTGAAATATTGAGGATGGCCTATTGTTGCTCATCTCAAATGCCATCTTTCAAAATGAGACAGTAAGCTGTATAAATGGGCAGGTTTGTTGCTAAAACACTTGAAACTGACCCAGGAAAAAGCAGCTGTCAGTAGAAATCTCTCCATTAGTTTCAGTAAGGGCTAACAAGGCCCCTGTAATAAAGCAGCATTTCTGAAACCTGGTGCTTCAGGAGAAGGTATAACTCATTGGTGGAGAACTGGCTAACAAAAAGAGTTCATTCTGTTAAATATTTATATAACCACACCTGTAAAGCAGCATTGTTTGTATTTGGAGCCATTGCATACAGAAATTCTTGTCTATTAATGCACTGTTTTTCTCATAGTTAAAAAATGTATATTCAAAGCTCTGTATCTTCCCAAAGGGAGGATGTGCTATCACATCTTGAAGAAGAGAGATTTTTCAGTAAAATAACTCCTGTGTCAAAGTGTGAGCTGGTGCTGAAAGCAGTGACAAGGTTGCTGCATTAGAGTGATGTTGCAGGCAGCTGTGGAAACACTGGGCTTGGTGAGGTCTGTGCTGGTCAGAAAACAACCTTTCCCAGACTGGCCCAGCTCCCTGCAGTGGTAAGGGCATGGCTGACTCTGCCACAGAACTTTCTGCATCACCTGCCCCATTTCAATTCCCTGACAGGTAAAAGGCTGACAGTTTGACTTTGTATAAAGCAAGGCTGTGAGTGTGTTTTAAAATGCAGGCACATTCAGGTTAAGCACTCAGTCATGTTTTAGTTCCTAAAATGGGGTTGAGTTGACTGGCCAGGAGTGAATTTAAATGGCAGCAGGTTTGGTTTTGCAGCTGAGCTGTGTGGCTATGGCTTCTGCTGGCTGGGTTTTCTAGTTTCCTTGGGGCCTGGGGAAGAACACAGCACTGCAAGCATTTTCATGGGATAAAATGCATGGAGAGGACTCTTCCCAGAACATTGTGCTAATTGATGACAGAGAGACGGTGTCTGATAGCTGTGTATCATTTTTACTTTTCTCCTTTAACACTTTGAAATGCAAAATATCACTTCTTCAGAGCCCTTCAGGAGTGTCCTGATTGACACCACAGAATAAAAGCCAAATTCTTGGACACTGCTAATTAATTCATCTTAGCAGTGAAGCTGAAGAGGCACAATCAGTGGTTAATCAATTATAAACCCACTTTGAGTTCTTTGATCCCAAGATGATCTTGCCAAGACTTGTTTAAGGCAAATAGATCTTGAAAAGTAAAGCCAAAAGGTAATTAGAGTTATATCTTTTGGAGAATACATGAAGGGAATGATTGAGAGTGTGAGGTACCAAAAGGAGCAACTGTGGGGCTGACAGCACCATGACACTGGTTTTGTGGTTTGATCACCCTGTTGTATCGTGTTGATTTTTGAAAAACAAATCAACTCTTTCTACTTCCCTTTTTCTTTTTTTTTTTTTTTTTGTGCCCTCTTCTTTCCTCTTCCAGCAATTAAATGGAAAACAATGCCTGGAGCTTGCTGCTAAGCTGCTCTGCTTAAGAATGGGAACACTCACTGGTGAGGAAAAAAGCACATAAATACAGCATAGTCCTGTGTATGGTGGGCAGAATTCTGGTCTGTCACTTTCCCACTGATCATCTTTACTCATTTTTTCTGATTTAGTTCAGCATGACCTTTAGTTTAAATGAATATAGTGTAATCCTTTCTAGGGGAAATGTCTTGTGAGCTTCAATGCTCAGCAAATGCAGTAGTTTCTCTGGGAAAGCTTCACAATTCAGAATCATCTTTGGGAACATCAGACGCTTCCATTTTTTGTGGGTTTTTTATCTCTTCTCTGGGTACAAATGAGACAGAATGATTGTAAATGCTCGGGGTAAAATCATAGAAAATGCCGGGGAAAATTAAATTAGCCAGATAATTAGTCAGCTTGTCTGGAATGGCACTGAATGCACACAATTAACTTATTTGGAGGAATAAGTGATAGAATTGACTAATGCCACAAACTGAGCTAAACAGTTGTGAACAAAAAGCAGCAGTTGATCAGAGAAGAGTATTACCAAGAACATCAAACCTCTTTCTAACAGCCAAGAGAGCTGCTTTTCTGGATACACTCAACTAAGTATGTAGGAGCTGCAAAATCTAGAGATGGAGTGAATTAAAAATCTCATCTAAATGTTGCTGCACTGTCTCTACTCCAAGCAGCTAGTGTAGTGTTAGCTCCTGGGAACGTGCAGCTCCACTGGTGGCAATACCTGTCAGGTTTACTTCATGAGAGAGAGTTCTGCCCACCTGTTATCCTGGGATAAGGCATTTTTATAGCAAATGCAATCCTGTTCTTAAGAACCTTTTATAAATTCCCCTTCAAAGGTTATTTCTGTCACTTTCCCTTAAATACCACCAAATGAAGCGAAGGGGATTTGCCCAAGGGAGAGCAAAAAACAAAGCTATAAGCAAAGCAAACTTTTAAATGGCTGATAAACGACTATGTTAAAAAAGGAGAAGCTGGTGCTTTGAAGAGCAGAGTGCTCATGTTTAGAATGGGGATGAGGGATTGCAAAGGATTTGCCACTTCTGTATCTTTTGTTCTCTGCACACTGTAGATGGGCACAGAGGCACTGGGTTGTGTCAGACAAAGCGTTGCCTTTCCCTGAACAGCTGTTCCACAGGCAGAGCTTGAGTTCTGCATCTCTGCAGTGACTTGAGGCTTCTGAAGTGTCTGTGACAGTGAGCACCACGAGGGGGCTTGTGAACAATTTCGATCCATATTGTATTATGAAGCATTTTTTCCTGTTTCATTTGTAGCTTCTGCAGGATAGAGAGTAGTTTAAGCACAAGTTAAAATGTAGGCCTCAAAGCACGACCTGTCTTGTGTTTGGTACCAAGGGAACAAAACCCACCTGATGCTGAAGCAGTTTTTACTCAAGACCACTGGACCTTCAGCACTTCTGACTGATAAGCATGAAGAGAATTGGATAAGCAAATAGCAAGGCTGCAGTTTAACAGGCAGTTCTTGTGTCTACCACCATGAAGGCTGCTACAGAAAAACTGAGAACCACAACTATCCCAGTTCCCTTAACTCTTGAACAGCTCTAGAGCTCCACTATCCAGGGAACCATATTCCCCTGTGCTCTAAACACACTCAGATGCTGCTGGAGGATGCATGTGTGTATGTCTGCAGCACCAGGCTCATTTCACCCTTCACACCTCCCTCCATCCCCAGTGCAGATTTGTAATATTGTTCCTCAGTTGTGTGATCTTTGCCCTGCTCCTCTCTGCAGCCAAATGTGGTCAGTGCCTGGTTAGCCCAGAGACTGCTGGCTCTTTTTACTTACATAGCACAGTTTCCCTGGGTCCCAAACCTAATAGCACTAGAAATAAAACCAAAACACTAGCTCTAATTCCAAAACCAAGGTGCTTTGATACATGTGAAAAGACTGGGCCTGAAAGGCAGACTGAAGTGCTGGCATTCAACGCTTTTTTTTTTTTGCTCATGTGTGAGATGGATGCAGGTCAGCACCTTACCACTTATTACTATCACTCATGCCTGCCAAGGGCAAAAGCTTGCTTACTTCTTATTGCCCTCCTGGGAACAATTTTGAATTGAATCTTGCTGGTGCCAGTGATGCTGCTGGATAAGTGAAGGGTAAGGCTGAGGAGGAGTAGGATTTATTAATGGACAATTACAAGGACATAAAAAGTAGGGCAATCTGTTCTGATATAGTAAAATGAAGAGTTAGGTTTTAGGAATTTCAAGTGTTGCAGAGATTGTTTTATGCATTGGGAAGCAGTGGTCTAAATAAAACTCAGGCTGAGCTCACTAGAGAAGGCAGGAGCTACCTGCACTCCTGAGTTCCAGCTTCCATGTTTGTTCCTGTGGGGAGAGAAGAATGGGATTGGAAGAGGAACACGGACCAAGTGTGAAAGGGTTAGTCCAGACTGACACAGGATATAAATGGGGAAAAGTGTTGCAAGGCCTTGTGCAATACAGTGTTCAAGAGGATTCCATCCCTCAGAAAGCAAAATGTTCTCCAAGTTCTAAGCGTTCTTCTATAGAGCTGTCTTTTACAATACCATTGTTTCATTTTTTAAATCAAAGCACAAACTGCAGACAGCTTCCAAGTTATGGAGGTGAGCATGGCAGAAAGCTCCTTGTTTTACAGGACATACCAGTAACCAACCCACTGTATGAAGTATACAGCAAACAGAACTAGTAGATAGCTAGCAGGTCAAACTTACAGCTCCATCTGTTACCTCTTACTTTACACCATTGGAGTCCTCAGAGTTGTTTGAAATGAAGAGCTCCTTTGAATGCAGCTGCTCTGTGCTTTCCCCTATTCTTTGATATCAAACTGAAATTTTACAAATCATTAATTCTTAGGGACTTTGACTATCTTGAAAGCAAAAATCAGAAAGGTGTTGTGCATTATATCTCAAAATAGTGGATGTTTATATACAGAAAGCCTTTCTTGTGTGGTTTATAGGTATTTTAGAACATTGAAATGCTTCAATCTGATAGAATGAAAAGTCTATTAAATATAAATAACCCATGTGCTGGATAGTTTGTCTACTGATGAATACAGTACACAAAGGGCTTCTGCAATAGTCTATTTGCAACTGGAAAAGTTCATGGCACGAGTTTCTTCTCAGGAAAATGAGGGACTCTCAGATTTCACAGGATTTTTTGGGGTGTGTTTTTTTTTTGTTGTAGAACTATAGTTTTAGAAGGAAGTACCCACCAAAGTACTAATGATGAACACTTACATGCTCACAGACAGTGCATAAAAAGGCAGTGCTTAAAGGACAGACCTAATTTAAAGCAATTGGTATTAAGAGCTCTCTGGCAAAGGGCCAGGTTTTCTAGCCCAGGAAGTTCACTTCTGTCATTCAAAATTTAAATTGTCCATAAACGATAGCACAGGAACTGGCTCTTCCCCTGGCTGCTCACCCTGCATGGTTCACAATTATCTCCTTTCTCTCTTATGCCAGGATTGTGTGGAGCATGACTCCGACTCATCACCTTCCATTTTCTTGCCACATGCAGTTGGCAATTAACTTCCTGCCAAGTTCAAGGGCCACTGAAGAGCAGCACCTCCCTTCTATGCTTAAACAAAATATAAAAAGGAGCAGCTAATCTTGCCCTGCTCTGTTTGGCAGTTGGCAGGAGGTGTGCAGCCTCCTGCCTCTTGGGGATGGATCTTGGCAACAAAGGATGGGGAGAAAGCTCAGGATAGGAATTGTAATTGGGATTATTTTTTTTTTATCATGCTTATTATATGGTTAATGTATTTTGATGTCTGGCTGTTTTGATGTTTAACATTTTATTGTGAGTTATTTGGATAGTCCAGCCTCTCACAACTGGAAAATATTGCCATGTAGTACATGAGAAGTGAGAAGCCATTACACCAGTCATTACCTGGGTGTAACGTAAGCTGCTTGAATATTATCTTTCTGCTGTTCCCTGACTAAGTAGATGCCTTTTTAACCAGACTCATGTGCACAATCAGAATGTTCTTGACACACTCCGTCGCAGGTTTATGGATGTGATAGCTGGGACTTTGCAAAGTCTCTGAACACATGGAGGGATTTGAGCTGTATGGTATATCATCTTCTCCTTCCACCTGTTCATGCAACTGCATTCCATTTTATTTTAATTAAAACCTAGCAGGTGTTTCATTAGGGCTGATCTAAACAACAAGAATGCCAGTTTCTCAACAAAGCAAAACCAAAGTAAAGCAAGACATCTTATACTCTTATCACCTGATCCAGAAGGCAGTATTTTTGTCTGTAGCACAGACTACTTTGCTACATGTCTAGAAATTGATAGGTTGTGGAGATCTTATTCATGACAGCCAGTTAATGCCTGATAACTAAACTACCCATAACCATTAACAGAGCAGCAGTGTTCACCTCTCTGCTGAATAGCCCCAGCAAAGCTTGTAGGCATACTGTTAGCTCTGTTAAATCACTCTTCATCACAAAACCAAATTCTTCCCCACGTCACTTTTGAAGCCTGATCTGAGATAAAAATAATTCAGGAGCTGGTGCTGGGTTTGCAAGGTCTGAGGCTGGAACTGCAGGCTTTGTGCTGATGCACAGCCCTGCAGGTGAGGGTATTGGAGCACATCGGGCCATCTGCTACATGGGGCTGCCTTTTCAACCAGCAACTCCTGAGACAAAAAAGCCAAATAAAGATGGTGCTTCCAAACAGGGTCCTGGGTTGCTCTAATACCTGCCTGGCTCTTAAGTAAAAGGGCTCAATATCATTGTGTTGCAGGTTGGCAAGAAAGCAAAGGGTCACTTTTGGTATCAGTGAGCCAGACATGGACAGGTGAATAAACTAAGACCTTTGCATTCTGTTCCTGTGTGCAGGCATGCTCTCTCATTTCAGGGCAGCAAAATTACATTGCACAAGTTTTACAGACAGCAAAGGTGTTTTCCACCTGCTGTAGTCACTAAGAGCTGCTTAAAGATGATGGTAATGGGATGTGTTTTTAAATCTTCCACCAAATGCATGAAAAGGCTGCTTAGTGGCTGCCTTTTTAAAAAAATTTGGAGGTTGGCTGTATTTATTTTTAAGCACCCAGCCAAGCTGGAGGAAGCTTCAAGGAAGGCTAAGTGAGATTTCAGAGACAGGCTGGTTTTCAACTGTCCTGTACTTCCTTTAATCACACATACTGATGAAAGATGGTACCTAGCCATAATAAGGACACTTGCATATGAGACTACCCACTGGGACAGGTGAAGAGATGGAGATTACTTTATCTGAAGTGTGAAGCAAATCAATGAATTATTTGATATTCAAGTGTAACAAAAAACTCACAAAAGTAATTCAGATTCCCACTGGATCTCTGAATGCTGGAACAGGACTCTGAAACATCAACGGAAATTGAATTATAAGTTTGATGCCACATCTGCTGCTACAGTTTCTATAATTTATGAACTCATGAAAATTCAGTTCAGATACAGTATCTAGTTCTCAGTAAAGCTCTTCTCTTAACCTGGTTTTCTAGTGTGGTTACTTAAAGGTCAAGTGACTTCTTCAAGGTCAAGTAGAAAGCAAATCCTTCACTCTGGCCTCTGTCTCAGAAGACTGTTTGATGTAACAAGTATGTCAAGGGTGTTTGAGAGATCTGGTTTTTCCCTAAATAAAGAAGAGCAAAGACTAGAGCACAGTACACCTATGGACAGACCCACTACTACCCTTAATGACCACACACCAGAGTTAGTCATCTAATAAAGGATTCTGCAGTTTTATCCTTTGTGTTTGCCACATTAAAAAACCTCTATATAAATTGTTTCAGAGGGAGGCATGGGTTAATTACATGGATACAAATTTTCTTTGGTGTCTGATACATTAAAGGGATCTGGCTGTACTCATCAGTAACTAAGTAAGTCAAACTGATAGCCACACAGAGCTGGAGAAGAGTATTAATTAGGTCTTTGAAGGTAGATTCTGCTAGCTAGTTGTTATTCATTAGAGAAGGTCCCAGAGAGGGACTTAAGCATCCAGGTATTTTTAATTTTGAGTAAGTTTGGTTTCAAACCTGATTTTGGTTTTCTGGGGCTTCATGGATCTGTTTTTCTCTGTCATGATAGGAGTGGAGAAGTGAGGAATATCATCAGTTTACCATTCATGGAAGGTTTTCTCCACTTACAAGGAACGCATAGTGCTTTTTTTGCCAATGTTTGATGTTGCTCTCACTGTTCTGTTCAATGCCTAATCATCAGCTTCTGGGATTCTGTCAGTGCAGCTTCTCTTTGGCTGCTAACTGGAACGATTTCCACCAAGGTGAAACTGATATCTGCCTAATTTGACAAGAAGCATTAGAAAACTTCAGAATTAGAGACAAGTGCAGGGTTTCTAGAGGGTTGCAATGTGGGAATACCAATAAACTGTAATTTTTCCACATGGTACTGAAGAATGATGTTTGATTTTCTTAAAATGCACCAGAAGGTTAGGAGTTGGACTCTAAAATATTGGTTTGTAGGTACTGGAAATGTTATACACCAGTTGACAGTGTTTTCACTGAAAGAGATTATATGCTTATGTGGTCTTTTCTATTACAAAGAATAGGATGAAGACCTTCAGTCCTGTGCTAAACACAATAACTTGCTCTTGGTTGTAGCATGTGTTCCAGAAGGATGAGCAGGTTTGATTTGAAGGCAATGAGAGAGAGAGAATCAGTGGCTTTTTTTTCATAGTATGTTTCAAAGGTTAATCACCAATTCATGGTTGAACATTCTGAAAAATGACTGCATGTTGATTCATCTATTTCCATCTGTACCAAATCATCAGCTATTCCTGGATTTAGGTGACCTTGCAAAATATCTAAGTCACAGTCTTTATTCAATAATTGTATCAGTTTCACCTTTGCCATCTCCAAAAAAAAATGGCCAAACAAAAAAAGATATGTCATTACTACAGTATTTTTTTATATATATATATGTAAGGAGGGCTAAAAATCCTTATTTCAAGTTAGGAGGTTTTTCCTACAGTGTATTCTGACACTGATACTCTGATGTACTAAGACTGAGCTCTTCAATCATTTTGTATCATGTGCATAAGCATATCCAGGAAACTGGAGTTTAAGAGTGCCTTTATGACTCCTGCTTTTCTAAGAAAAATAGACTGGAAGGGATGGAAAGGGAAGAAGTTATGCTGTACTGAAATAATTACTTCTGTTTCTCTGGCAGAGAGAATTTCATTTAAATTAACTTCTTTTACTTAAATGAGGATGCTTTTCACTTACTTGTATGGGTAATTCTTGCTGGGATATAGGAGAGATTTGTAACCTGAAGGCACAAATTCAGGTCATTGTCAAGGATGATCTTTTTCAGTCTGTTTCTGCTCAGGGCTAAATGTAGAGGAACCTGTCAGAAATATTAAAATGAGAAAAAAAGATATTGTACTACTTAACACACTGTTCTTGTGGTAAGGGCTGAATTAAAGTGACAGGGGCTGAGCCATTTTAGTGTTCTCAGTGTTCAGGGTTGTTTGGGTCTTGTAAAAGATGTCTTGTATTTTGTTTTCTTGGATTTATTTATAATCCTGTTTTGTTTTTTTTTAAACTTCAGGCATTTTAAGAAGTCTTTCTCCTAAAGTTGGTTATATGTGTGTGTGATAGTGTGATGCTATGCAATGAAGAAAATAAAAATATGACTTCATTTAACTGTAGCCTGAGAACTTTAGCCTTAGCTTCTTTAACTGGAGACTGAATATAGCAAGATGTAGCATACTATAAAATAATGGTCTACGTGTAAGACCAGTCATTGTAATACCTGGAGGCCAATATGAAATGTAAGGTGGGGGTTTTAATGGCAGAGAAGCAAGCCCCCCCTTCCTTTACCTGGCTAGATAACAGCAGATTGAAATTCTGTTCATTAATGACTGCAGTACTTCTTAAAATGCTTTGCATACACCTAACAAAACAACATACCTACTGGAAAGTGGTGAGCTGCAGCTGCTTGGATTCAGAGCAAGGTTATTGGAGCATAGAGACTGAGCCAAGGCAGCCCTACTGAGAAGAACAAGGATTAGATTTTCATCAAAGTAAACACAGAGATAACTAAGCTGTAATTCTACTGTAGAGCTGTTCTGGGCTGATGATGTGCACATGCTGTTTTGTAGGTGTTCTAGATGATTTTTCACAAGCCAAAATGGAGCTTTTGGGGGTGTGGGAGTGTGGGTTGTCCTAGTGGTAATATTCAACTGGAAAGAGATGCTCCATGAATGGCTGGGTGTTGCCACAGTTCAGACCTTGCAGCCAAGATAAAATCAACTGGGTGAAACAGACTTCCAGGCATATCCCTGGCTTTTTGCTGTGTATTCCAGTCTTCGAGCTTTGTCTCCAATTTTCCTTCTCCCAGGTTGGGTGATCCTCTTTCTTAAATCTTAGGTTATATTTGAGTTATGCAGCTTGACTAAAAGGCGTGGAGTACTCAGTAAAAGGCAAGGGGTGCTGGTGTGAAATTATATTTCTTGAGATCCTCCTGACACAGAAAAGAACTTGGATATGTTCTGTGAAACTTGTCTACCATATGAGGCTGGTGTCCTCTATCAGTAAGAAGGATGTTTTTGATATTATTGGCATAGTTATGCTATTCAGTATATATATTCAAAAGCAGTTATGCATGGGAAAGCATCTTGTTTTCTGTCCTTGTTCTGCTATATATGAAGCAGACCTATGTTTAGGGTCTCTGTTTTCTTCCTGATAACAAAGCAGTCCAAAAGTGGCAAATGCAGCAGCCTGTCCTTCAAACTCGGGTTTAGTTGAAGTTCCTGGAAATGGCACTGTCCAGAGCAGTTTGTAGGCTGTATACCTACTGAAATGGAAAATGCTTTTGTAACACTCCAGCCAGCCAGGTTAGACATCTCACAAAGCAGGCTTTGCTCCTAAGTGTGTAGATGCTTCTGCGAGGGATAAGCAAGTTCTGATGCACAATGTCATAGGGCACAGTTTCACTGTAAGTGAGATTCTATAATTTTGAGGAAAGAACATAACTATTTGAGGTTTTAAATGGTTTTGAGGCTACAAGGCTCTGGAGATTTGCTCAAACGCCATGTGTGTGATCTTCAGAAAGTCACAAGAGCTCCTATAATCTCCTCTTACCCCTGAATTCCTCGAGTTTTGTAACATCATCTGTTACAAACCTTTCCCAGTCAAACTTGCTCAGTGCACCAGATGTTCTCACCTGGACCCACACTGCCCTTGAACCTGGACATGAGAATAGCAGAGGGAGTGCAAACCCTGTGTCCTGACACCGGAGAGAATTCAACTCTTTCAGAGGCACTTTTTTTTTTAAGTTTGTTTTCAGGTTGTGCTAGGGGAGAAAAAAGCCTGAGCAGAGCTTATGGATGTTTGGAATGCAGATGTTAATGGTGTTAAAAGCCAGCTGCCTGGGGTGTGGCTGCCCTGCTGTGCCCTCTACCAGCTGCCATCAGATGTGGTCAGGGCTGTCAAACCTCTCTTGACTGCTTGAAGAAAAACCTCTTGAACCCCAGTGCATTTGGAGGCACAAGGCAATGTGGATTACAAAGTAGCATTGGTGTGCAGAATAGGAATAGAATTTGGGCTTGAACTATTCCCTTTTCTGCTCATTACCTCTCGCTTGCCGAGAAGCAGGAGAATACCTGCAGACTGTTTCCATGACTAAGCTGGTGGGCAAGAGCTTTGTCACATGCAGAAACTAGTAGAGAGCTTCTGCAAGTCTTCCAAGACCAGATGGTGGAATTTCTTCTGTCAAAGCAGCACAAAAGACTTTGTGTAGTTTCAAGGATAAAGCATTTGGGATAGCTCAATCCGTTGGGACCAACAGAGCTGCATTGTACTGAATAAAATAATGTAAATATTCCTAGAGGCAGTAGCTTTATGCTGTGGAGCCTTATGCAAGGGTTGGGACTCTTACAGACATAGTAGTACACTATTATGTAAATTACTACTTTGTTTGAGAACTGAATGGTGTCGAAACTGCCTGGAAGTTTGTTGCTTGGAGCACAGAGATCCTAGGAGCTACACTTGACATCATTTAAATTACAAATATGCTGTATGTTATGTAAAATAAGTGTTCAGAAAGGTGTGTGCTCCTTTTGTTGCCTGCTCTCTCCCTGCAATTATTTCAAACCCAGGCCAGATCTTTTTCCATAGAATTCAGTGTTGAGTGGACAGGAGAATATGACCAAATTTTCAGAGAAGTTTTCAAATGCAGCAATTTCCTGGTTCTCTTAATGGCTGCCCAGCCTCTGCTGTGCTCT
Organism: Hemiprocne comata; assembly: GCA_020745705.1. Taxonomy (NCBI): domain Eukaryota; kingdom Metazoa; phylum Chordata; class Aves; order Apodiformes; family Apodidae; genus Hemiprocne; species Hemiprocne comata. The sequence continues at coordinate 6,427,480 of CM036602.1, read as the reverse complement.
CCATGTTAGCAAATAGGAGGTTCAAAGTCAGCACTAAAAGCAGCCTTCTGTCAAAACTCAGAGGCAAAGAGTAAGATCTTGTCCTATTCCTGTAGGTGCTTTTGCAGTCATGGTGTTGACCCATAGCTTGCTTTTCTCCTCTCCCTGTGGGAAGAGCAGCAAGGAAAGGATGTGTTGCACCTGCAAAGCCTGTGAAAGCCTCGAGTCTAGTGCATGAACAAGACTTGCTGTGAGGATGCTGGGTTTCCTCAGGAGTCCAGTTTCAGTGCTCCTGTGGAAAGAGCTGAGGTTCAGGTTCTTGGTTACTTCCCACCTGAGAAGTTATGTGACTAGCAGGTTCACAAGGGAAACTTAGCAGCCATTTTCTTGGAAATAGCTTTATTTAAACCTTGTATCTTTTGCAGTGACAGGTACTGTATGAAATATTTAGTCTTTCCATTCTCCTGCAGTTTTTCCTGCTTGCTTGACATATGGAAGCACTGGGTGTGCTTGCCAATAAAGAACTCCCCAGGAAGGAATCATTTAACAAGGGATGAGAATATGATAAATGTTTTTGAATCAAGGTCCCACAAGAAAAAGTGAGTGTGAGGCAGCTCTTATCCATCAGAGTGGGAACTGGCTGGAAGCTTTAATAGCCACTTGGCACTGGATTTCTCTGGGTTTTGATGTGAACAGACTTCCTCTAGTAGGCTCACTTTTACAGGCATCCATCTCTGCTGCAGCTCCTTCTGCTATAATTTATACAGATACAATTATTCATAAGCAGTCCTGTCCCAAATATTTTTATATTAAAATCTTTTTGTTGTTGTATCCTAAAGCACAGGATCTATTTCTGTAAAGTGCAGGTAATTCATACAGTTTCACTTATCTGTATGCTGATGCTAAGGAGCATCATCTAATAAAAAAGCTGTTATCAAAAGTCTCTTCACCCCACAAAGAGCAGATAAAGTTGGTTTGCCAGCTTCACTTCTAAACTGAAGGCTAATGAATATCATTTTACTGATGAGGGATTTCTGTATGATTCCCTGTGTGATCTGCACATACAATCTAATGAAGGAGTAGCTGAGCTTGCAGTGACAGCAAAGCCATTTTTCATACTTGGGTAAGCCAGTATCTTTTAAATCAAATTGTTACTCTCTATTAATTACTGCAACGTGTTTATCTGAAACATAACTGGAGTGATAGTGCTTATTAACAGCCAGACACCTGTAAGTATGGTGGAGAGATCATAAATGAGAATTGTGAGGAACACTAATGAGACACAGGGGGATATTCAGTGATGTGCAACAAGGACTCTGTGTCTGGGTACCTGGCTGCTGATACTAACATCTGGCAGCAGCTGTAGCACTGCATCAGCTCAGTTCATCTATGGAGACCTCATGCTAGTGACATATCGAGGAGGCTGCCACAGCACAGACTTTAAATTTGCCTTATCTGAGGATGCTCATGGTAGGACTGATGAAGACATTTTCCTACTTATAGAAAAGATTTAAGCAGACGTGCAGGAGCTGATGAGGGCTGTGTGTGCCAGTATGGGTGTAGAACTTTGCTCACAGTCAGAGATGGGTTGTAGCAGAGAGTGTTGCCTGCAGAGATGCCTGCTGTAGACTTGCTGCTTTGGCCTTAGGAGAATGATCAAGCTGCTTTTATGTAACAATAACTAAATGAAAACTTGGCTTGGGATATCACATGAACAGAAACTGCAGACTTGATTTTTTCACAAGAACAAACTTTAGGCTACTGGAAAGACATTTTCTTCCAAAGACTCAGAAGAATAAAACCCTCTGCCAGGGCTACTGGCCTCACTGTTGTTCTAGGAAAGGCTTCCCTTTTGAAGAAAGTGTTAAGTTTCAACAACAAAGAAAAAAGAAATCAGTCTCCATAGTGCTTCCCAATCTTGCACTGCATCACAATTCCCTGGTGCTTCATTACTCAAAGATCCACCCAAACTTAATCATCTAACCCACCTTCTCTACTTTCTAATCAGAAAATCAGCATGGTTGCAAGATCTTAATCTGCTCCTTATTTCCTTCCCCTGACTAATGTCCACAGAAATTGTGTGTACTGTTGAAAATTCAGCAGACTTCTCTGAACCAGGGTTTGTTCCCTTACTACAGCTATTAAATATCCTGGATGGAGGAAGAAAAAAATTATTCCATCTCCCAGCAGTTAAATGTTGCACTGCATGGCTATTCAGTCAGGTCACAGAGACCAGAATAAGTTTTCAAAAAGCAGATGGTTACAAACCTCTGTAAAATCTGCACGTGTTCAAATGTCAAAGGCAGCACCTTTTTGAAAAGTCAGGTTAATTAATATCTGTGCTTCTGTAGGAAATTAAATGCAGGAAGCATTCCCTTATACCTTGCTCCTGACTGGACAGCTGGAACTACAGTAATTGCCTTGTATCAGGAATGTCATTTTTCATTTCTAGCAGGTCTTGCTGAACCAGACAGGTTCTTAAATTACTGTTTGTCTTCTGTAGTGAAGCAAACCTTTCAGTATGGTGTTCCATACGTGGAGGCATGAATTCAGAAGGTGGCCAACATGCCCTGTGCAAAGCTCTTGCAGGCTGTGTAGCTCCATCAAAGGAATGCTGTCCAGCAATAGTGAGCTGCTGTCTGATCTCACTGGAAAGGAGAACATGAAAAACAACCCACTCTTTAACAGGCTTCAAAGACATTTGGGGTTCTTTTTTGACCATTGCTTGGGTTCATGGAAAATTTTGTGATTGGGTAAAGAGGAGAGAAATCACTAATATTCACCTTATGCTCTTGATTAAATCTCTAGGGATTTTGGTTTCATTTTTTTTCCAGAACCAGGATCATTCAGCTGTTACTGACTAGTGAGGGATATTTTTCAGAGACCCACAGTTCTCAAGAAACAAATCCAGAGATATTGGGAAAAGAATACAACAGGCCCAATTCTAAGGCCAGGATAATTCCTTGGCCACAATGGAGTTCCTTCCTTTTTCTTGAGAAATAATTCTCTAATTTCTTTGTCAGCTGAACCCAGCCCTAACCAAATGTTCCAGGTATACCCAGTTTTAGGCATACAGGATTTTCATGGGACTTGAAATAAGGTGTGGGCTGGCTTCCCTAAGGAAAAATTATTTCTTCCCCTCTTTCCCATCTAAATAAATCCAGTGCATTCCCCTGTGCATACTTTTTATTAATTCTCTTTCCTTAGTCCTCATGTTCTTTGTATCTTGTGAATAGTTTGTAGACCATATATGTTTAACTTTACCACCACTGATGTAAGCTCTGCTGTATAGTTCATACATTTTAAAGCTCCTTAATCTCAGGACAAAACATGTCCCCTCACTCCCTGCATATGTTCAATCCAGGCATGGCTGGGGTTTTGTTATTATTGAAGTCTAACATAATTCTTCTGAAAGCTTAAAAATCTGCTAATGCAGATGACTCAGGCATGACAGATTTTCATCAAATATGCTTTATTCATTTACAGATGTTTAAAGGTACAGTGTGCTGAGAGCACTGAACTGATTCAATCCAGTGCTAAGCCCTCTGACAATAATGTGAACGTATAATTCTTGTCATGAGAGCTCAGCAGAAAAGTGTTCCCATTAGTATCTGGTCCCTGACATCAGTGAAGCTTAAGAAATAGGGAACTGGCATATTTATTCACCACCTACATTTTTAAACAGCAAACATTTTTAATGCACTTGCTAAAATATTTAAGCCTGGCAAATAAGTAGATGATGGGTGACAGGGAGAATAAATACCTTGATTTATTAAAGAAAAGGGAATTTAAGAATTTGATGTGAATAACTTTCTAGTTAAACTGACTAGTGGTGATTCTCTAATTGAATTGTTCATGCTAGGCTATTGAATTTGAGAATCTTTAAACTAGTTCCAGCCCAGGATTGTAATCTGAGTCATCTGACCCTTGCAAATGTCATTCACTGATTGAGATTAATCTAGAAAGGTTTACAGAGCTGTCAGCAAGTTCACCCAAAATCAGCTTCTTGGCCAGAATGGATTAAGAGACTTTAATGTGTTAATGCTGCAACCTTCCATCTCCTTCATTTTCTGCTGGGAGTGGGAGAGAGAAGTCGGGTTTCAGGCTTGTGAACTGTCAGATTCCAAGTTATCAACAAGGAGTTCAGAACCTGTCTTTCTGATTTAAAGCTCTTCATTCATCTTTTTTTTCCTCCTTTCCTTTTTTTTTTTTTTTTTACAACAAGGTACCATCTGAAGGGCATCCCTACCCAGAAAGGGTGGGCAGGAAAGAGAGAAGTAGCAGATGTCAGGTCTTACGGACAGTTACTGCTTCTTGGCATTTATGGGCTGCATTATTTTAACAGCTGGATATATGCTCCTTTATTGGCAGTTGATTTCTTAAAGGGGCACTTGTACAGTTTTATGAACCCCAGACTTTAGATGTCTATGCGTATTTTAAATAAAAGCTGGGAATTAAACTACATCAGTCCTCCTTGGAAGTTTCCATCTCCCTACTCTAAGTTTGCATTTCAGAGCGATAGCTCCAAAGTTTTCTTGGAGGAGGATGCTGTGGCTCTTCTGAAGGCAGCATGAAAAGTTACACTGAGTTCCCTTCTGGTTTCTTATCCCATGCAGGCTAAATGAAGAGATACACTGATGCTTATCCTGCTGGCAGTAGAGCTACTAATGAGGAAGCTACTACCTTGCTTGCTTTCACCTTGCAACCCTAGTGCTCCCTGTGAGAACAGGGCAGAAGAATTCATTGTGTCTGTGGCAGGGACTGGAAACCAGAGAGAGACACATCTGAAACATTTTACAAACTTTCATATTTCTCTTTGTAGCTGGTAGATGCTAGCTTAAGATAAATAAAGGCATTGAATCCTCCTGGGAGGGAAGGGTGTATCTATTTATAGGAAACCCCAAGGAGCAGTTGGCTGGCTGACTCTAAGCAGCACTGAAACAATCAGATTTAGGCTACTCCTTACTGGTTAGCATCACATTGCAGCTGATGAGAGGCAGGTTTTAGTGAACTTGGGAATCATCCAGCAAAATTCAGGTTGGTTCTTTATGGTGCAATGTCAAGTTGTGCTTGGAGTAGGTCATAAGGCTGGTGGCAAGTTAATGATACTCCAGGACCTGATCACAGAGCTAGCTTAGATGTATGGTGGAGGAACTAGAAGATGATGGAAATTTTACTTGAATGATTTGGAAAAGAATTAGGTGGATAACTTGGTATTTTTATGACAGAAACTGTAACATCATATGCTTACATGAGCATTCATGTAAAGGTGAGGGGCCTTTTTGCTTCAGTACCCCCCTTATGGCCTAAAATATAACTGGAATGATGAGAGTCATGCATACTTGGGAGGAGAGGGTAAATTAGATAGAACATGGTATTTCTTAGGCTGTGAGCCAGCAGTTCTGTTTCTAATTGGCAAATTTACATTACTGTGTGTTCACTTTAGGTAGTTAGAAAAATCTCACCATCAGATTTAAGAACAGTCCTCTTCTGCAATGAGTCCCAGAAGTCATTGTATTCATTGCTGATCTCCCCATAAGACACATGTCCAGTAAACAAGCTAATGGTGGAGCTCAAAAAGCCAGAGTATAACACCTGAATAGTTTAACACTTATCAGCTGTCAACCCTCAATATCACTGGGTCATCTTTTCAAGTGCATGACTGCACTAACCTTGCTGTGTCAGGAAACTTTGTGTCCAAGCCTGTAATGCATAAAGATGTCCTGGAAGGAGAAAGGCAATAAAGTTCTTTGCTGAACTCCAAGTGCAGCCTGTCATTACTTATTAAAGAGCAAGGAGCTGAAAATTCAACCATTCTTGACAGTCCAACCTTTCCTAGCTGTATTTGTGTGTGTGTGGTAAACAGTCACTTGCAGAGAAAGACATTGCCAGTTTGCAATGAACTTCTGAGGGAACTGAAATAATACCTCTGTTTTTATTTAGGAAGGGCACCTATTTTTATTCATGTTTTAAAAGTGTGTCTGTTCCCCTCATGGTTGCAGGTCTCATTTCACTGTGCCTGAAAAGAGAGAGTCCCAGCAGAGGTCTTGAGAGCAAGCTGTAATTAATTGAAGCAAGCAGATGGCTCCAACTTCTTGTGCCTTCTCAATGTGACAGCATCTCATGGAGGAGTTGTGACAGCATAGGACGCTTGGAGGGGAGGGGGTGGGATGAAGTCTCTGCATCTGCAGCAGCCTCAAGTAGTCTCTTTATTCAAGAAAATGTTATCTCACCAGTCACTGAATTATCTGTCTCAAATGGCCTTGGATAAGGGAAAGCAATAAGGGAAGGAGAAAGGGGTGAACCAAGATTTATATTTATACTCAAGAAAGTATAGAATAAGATACAAAGTTTGAATCTCAAGCCATTTAACTGATCCTAATTGTCTCTGTGGGTGGTTGCTCTCCTTGTGGAAGAGGAATGACTTTTCTGAATAAATCTGTCTTCTAAAGGGATTAAGCAAATTAAATTAAAAATTTGAAAATGCTGTTAAAGGATGAGGGCAGTCACATATGGAATCAATGTCCAAAGTAGCTTCTGGCATAAGTATGACCTTACAAGAGTAAACAAGCAGTTTTGTTTCTCTTGTGTTTCACATTGTCTAATTTAGTATACACATTCCTGATGTTAGAAGTCAGATCCTTGTTTTGATTTTGATTACTCATAAATGAGCTTATGTAGGAAGTGTTTCTCAGTCTCTGAGAATTTTCCAGATCTTAAAATTGTCATTGCATTTTTTCAAACAAGCAGAATTAAGAGGGTAAGAAAGAGGAAGTTTTATTAACAGAAGTAATTAAGACTTTTAAAATATAAAACCAGCAGATTTTTCACAACTTTGAACTAAAAATAGCAATACCAAACCATTTCTTAGTACAAATTTGGTCTCTAAACTGTTATTTTTTTTTAATAAAATTAAGCCAGAAAGTTGCCAGTAAGTTTGACTGACATGCCTGAAGTGAAGTACATCAAGCAGTGATTTGCTGGCTGTGCCTTAGGTTGGCCATCTGAACCTCTTGGCTTCCTCAGTATGATACATTAATATTTACCTGTGAAACACTGAGATTTCCCCTGTGAAACACCTTTTGCAAGCATCAAGTCTTAGTCTCCTTTGAGACTAAAATGGGGTTGGAAATCACACCAAAATCCCTAGGTGAAGTGCTTTTCAAATAGCATCCTGCCTGAAGTGAATTTTTAAAATCCTGTATGTACACACAAAAAAAATACCCTGCTGGAAAATATAAAATCTTACTTTTAAGCGGCTGTATTTAATCACTGGAAGTATGACATCAACTGATGCCTTATCTGAAGGGTGTGTTTGGTATTGAAGGCAGAGCTAGCACTGTGGGTTTGAGCATAGAAATTCAAGAGTGTGTTTTCTTTAGGAGGCTCCTTAAGGATACAGAAAGTGTGGCAGATGGAGAAACTTGCCGAATCTTGGCTAAGTTCCTGAGATGTTGCAGAGTTTCTCTAAATACTGCAGGACCTCATGACAGCCAAAGGAGATAAAAGGAGACACACAGAAGGGATGCAAAGTGTTTGTAAGCCTCCAGCTTTTAAGAAGGAATTAATATTTATCTGCCTACAGTTTCCGGGTCCTTAGACCCCAGTCCTTTGAGGAGAGTCATGGTGAAGTAGGTCTACCTGCACAGCATCAGTGTCTAGAGAAGGACCCTACAGTGTTTTGTTAGGTACAGAATTATTTGCTGATGGTTCAGACTTGTCCAAGCCATTTCCCAAGTGTCCTAAGTACCATAAGTACCAATAAGTATTTGCTTCTGAGGGAAAATCAGACTCTGGCCTGGTTTTCATAACTGCAGGTAACAGGGGTGGTTCAGTTTTGCCTTTAGTTATGTTCTCTGTTTGGTTTTTTGTGGGTTTTTTTTGTACCTGTCAAATTTGTGGCATTAGGATCATAGAACATGCTGAGTTGGAAGGGACCCATCAGGATCATCAAGTCCAACTCCAACACTCAAGCTTAGTGCCAGTTTGTCACTGGAATTCTGAATCCACAATTATGAAAGACTTTAAGGTCTCTATGCACTGTAGTCAAGTTATCTTTAAAGCCTTATCTCTTACTTAATCTTATGAGTTAAAAATGTTTTATTCCTTGTCTTAAGTATTAGTTATCTGATTATTTCATTATTATCTTTAGATACTCTAGAGTTTGACATGCAAGCTTTTGGCTGCAATTTCTGATTGTGAGGACAAGTAGTTAGATGTACAGAGTCTCTGCAGAGCAGCTTCTTATTCTGGATGGTTGTGTACAGCTTTCACTCAGGGAAACTCAGCCATGGCAGGATCAGGCCTCCTACTCTGAGGATGCTGATAATTCCAGCTGAAGTCTTCCATCAAAACCTCTTCCAAGTTCAGCACAAGCATAACTGATGCAGTCAAAGCCAGTTCCCTGCTAGTACTAAACTAATACTCTTCTCTTCTGACTACAAAGAGGTGGCTCGATGAATCGTTTATATTCCTTGGTGTAAATGTTTTCCAACTTTCTTCCTTCTACGTATTTTGTCCATTTTGTTCATTCACACATGTTCTAAGGAAAAACTTGCTCATGTCCCAAAAAGTTCTATTGCTGCATTTTCTTTGTTCCATGGTTTCTCCATTTAAATTGCCTCACAGCAGTCCCTTTACACTCACATGTGTTTATCAATGTTTAACATTTTCCAATTACCATATTAATTTCTAAAATTTGCAGAAGTAGTGTTGCTGATAGAAGAACTATATTTACTGCACTGCTTGTAGCCTACCTGAAAATAGCAGTGAAAACAAGTGTGCTGTTTCCAAAAATGTATTTCTTTGAGTCAAGTGATCCAAACCAAATTGTTACACATGGGCACCTTCGTGATTTGAAGGAATCTAAACTAGTTCTCTCTTTATAGTCTGCAACCTAAAGGTCTTTCCTGAGAAGTGTTAGTATCAAATAACATGAAGAGGCATATTCTTAATTTTCAGTATGTTCTTAGCATCTCATCCATGATCTGTGCTCACAGCTATGCAACATGGTATCTCAATCCATAAGAAAACAGCCAAAACTGGAAAACCTGCAAATACTTTTCAAACCATCCTTTAATTTTAAAAAGGTCAAAAGGGTTGGAACAGTAATTAGCAGAATAAACACTGCAGTCCTCAGAGGACACCTTGTCTGCCAAACTACTGACTCAACAGCTGTTACAGCTGTGTTACAGCCCAGACCTCCTTCCTGCTTGGCAAAGCAGACTGGGCTTAGACTGGAAAATGCTGACAGACCCGAACTTTATCTGTGCTGGTGGGTTTCATGCTATAATAAAGCACACCTCAGGCAAGCACTTAAAAACAAGATTTAGTTCAGAATCTGATGCTTAACTCTGCAGCATCAATCTCCTTTCTCTATATTAATTGCACCAAAATACATTCTGTTTGCATCTGTTAATACTCCAGAGCCTGTTTGACAACTGAAGGCAGCTGAAAGCTCTTAATCCTTGATTTGTATTTTGCTGTGTTTTTTTTTTTTAGGGGGATTGGGCTTTTTCTTTTAACACATGGCAGATACTACAGCAAAGCTAGATGCCAGGAGCTGGCCTGTCCTCCACAGAAGTTTGCCCAAAACAGAAAACCAATTTGGAAGAGCAGTCTCTACTCGAGAGCTTGTTAAATAGAATTTGAGTGGATTGACAATTATTTGATGCTGGTGTCTATTAAAAAAGCACTCTCAGTGAGTACTTAGGAAACACTGGTTTTCAATAAACAAGGAAATTGGGAATATTATACCGATTATAATGAATGGGACTTCAACTCTGTCAGAATTAGTCAAATTAATCCCTGCTGTCTAATGTCTAATATTTTACAAAACAGTAAAGTCTCTGGAGCTTTCTAGATGTGATGGATTGTGCAGAGCACTGCAGCCCTGGAGCGTGTTAGTGGATGTGTGCTGAGTTACACCAGTGAGAATCTTGTCCTCTTGCAATCTAGAAAAGGGGGGAGTTGTCAGGTGGAAAAGTATGCAATGATGGTAGGGCTGAAGGTTCAAATCTGATCACAAAGCCAAGCAGCAAATGCATGTGCTGGCCCAAAGCCAGCCTTCACGTGGGCCTCCAGGTGCTTTCATCCTGTTATGTGCAAGGTCACTGGGAAACTGCAAAGTTGTTAGTGCTGTGAATGCTGACAGCACTGCTCTGCTCTGTACCTTCTGCTCTCTTCTAGGAAATACTTGTCCAAGGCCCCAGATCTTGCTAAGGTTGCAGGGCTTTGGGGCTCAGCCTGCTGCACTTCTCCACGAGCAGGCTCAGCATTTCTGTGCAGCTGTGCTGGAGACAGGACTGCATCCTCAGATCTGGCCTGGGAGCAATGCTGGAAGTCACCCCAGGGTGGGAAGCAGGGAGTTTAGGAAGTGTCAGCTGGGGAAGGAGAGAAACAAGCTGAAGGCACAGCTGGAGAGAGGGTCTGTCTGGCACAGCCACAGTTACAGCTGATTTCCATGGTTCTTCAGGCATATGCAGAAGCCCGGAATTCAATGGGCAAACCAACCATGCTTCTGGCCCTTGGGGGTTCCTGTTCCTCACCTGATGCCTAAATCATAACCTTATTTTTTAGACTGAAACACTGCAGCCTTCCAAAGAGAAGTGCTCTGTGGTGGCTGCTGTGGGAGGCAGGACATCAGCTGGATGGACCCATGGTGCAGCACAGGTCTCCCTCAGCAATGCCTCCTCTTGGGTGCAGCTGTAGCAGTCCTGTTTGAGAGCACAAGTAGAGCAGAAATCCCATCTGGACACTGCAGACCCATCCAACGGATGAGAAAATCTAGTTATGCTAAAATTTCTCTTGCTATCTGTCTTTTGACCTTTTCTGGTATCTGCTAGCTCATTTGTCTTGCAGCACTAACAGAAATAGCAGCAAGGAAGTAAAAGAAAAGCTGATAGCTCACAAAATTGGACACAGATTCAGCTGAGACCAGCAAACCTGCTTTTTCTTGCATACATGTCCCTTATCACTCTTTTACTCACTGAGGTGGGTTAAGCCTCTCAAATTGGGAAAAATATTTTTTATTGTCTGCTGAACCCAATCAAGCCACAATTCAATTAACTGCATTGAGAGAGACAGAGATGCTAGTGAGTTATTTGTGAACCTGGCAGTGTGTGTAGAATACTAATAGTCTGGGTAATGTTCTCCAAATTCTTGATCAGCAGCAGCTGGAGCATTTTTTTTTTTACTTTGAGTAGGGAAAAAGAAGAAATCTATTTCAGTGCAGCAACAGTAGTGTATTTACATTACAAACAGCAATTGCTAAGCATTGCTGGAATTCAGCTGCCAGAATAAAGGCAGTGGCATTCATTTAGTTTCATTTCCAATTATAAGAGATCCTGGTTGTTTTTTTTCTCCAAAATAAAAACCTTGCAAACCTAGCTTAATTACAAAACTACATGGGCAGCTTCTCCCCCTGTCTGGCTATGGATGCTGTCATCTGTCATCTCAAGCATTTTGAATTCCTTCAGCTTTGGGGAAAGGCTGCCTTTGGTCCCATGATTATTGTAAAACTCTTTTTTTTTTTTTTTTTTCATAGCTCTGTGTGGAAAGGGGCAGCCTGGTGCTGCAAGGGATAGGTATCCGTGGTAAATCCAGAACATCCCTCATCCCTTTGTTCACGATGGGAGCTGAATCTTTGGCAAGCAGCTCCTCTTCGAAGAGTAAACGGTGACATTTAAGTGCTTCCAAAAGCGGCATTTTGTGAATTTTCCGTACACCTACCTGGCATCTGATCCAACTGGGGGTCTTTCTACCAACTTCAGTGCAACAAAGACAGTCTCCTGCAGTCTGGTTTGTACAAGCAGGAAGCAAGATGGGGGGAGGGAGGTGTCATTTACTGCTAGTTGGGGAATTTCTGGCAGCAACGGCATTGCAGGGAAGGCTGGTGAGGACAGAGGTGGTAGGACAGCAGTGGCCTGGGACAGCAATTCATCCTGATTGGTACAATACCTGCAGCTCCCATTTCAAGACAGGTGACTCAGTAATGAACACTATTCAAGGAAATCTGATGGGAACAGATATTTTAAAGAATTGGAGCATGTTGTAACAAATCCTGCTGTCAGCACAGAGGTGATTTTACTGAAATAACAGGGTGGAGTGAATCTTCCTTTTAAAGTTCTGCTGCAAAAAGGTTACTGAGGCTTTCCCTTTCCTTCCACACTGAGAAGCAATGGCCCCAGAGTCTCCCTGAGACCCCAGACCCTTGACCTACCTGCAGAGGTTTTGGGAGGCAAAGGAAACCAAGACATTGCAATGAACACAATGTAAAAAATCTCCTGCACGGGACCCAAATATCCTCTCCTCAGTTCACAGCACAAATTAAGTATTTCAGGCTTCTCATGTTTGTTGAATGGAACAATGCACAGATGGGATCTGATTTGTTAATAAACTTCTGTATGCAGTAGCTCTGTTATTTCTCCAGGCTCTTGCTGCTATACAATGAAGTACATGATTAAAACCAACAAATGTCAGCTCAGAATCCATGTGGTTTGGGTAGGTCCTCTTAAATACAAGTTACTTTACTGGTGTTTTCAGTTGGAGTTGCCACTTGCTGTACATTTGGTGGGTACTGGTTATGTTACAAATCTCAGGAAAAATTAATTCTATTCAGACCTAGTGCAAGCAAACTTTATTGTGCATGCAGCTGTTCAAGATTAAGTAATTATTTGATGAACCTTTGGAGGCAATGAATTTCAGATGAAGCATGTACACATTTTTATTATGCATACATTTTTCTTGATCAGTTTTTTGTTTGGTCACTCGTTTTTGTGAAAGCAATGAGCAAAATCTGCATATTTCACTCTTTAGAAATGAAACTTCCATTTACATAGCCTTAATGCTTTCATCCCACACGTCCCTCAGTGAACTTTCAAAACCCACTGATCTATTATGCTCCACATAGCAACTTCAATAAACAGGTGATCTCAAAAAGGCCAAGGTTAGACCCTCAGCTGGGCTCAACAGTCATTTCTCTATTGAGCTCTTTTTGAGCTCTCCTAGGGCCATTTCACCTTCAGTTGGGCAGGGGTGGCTTGTAGGGATCATGACCCAGGTCTCATCAGGGAATGTTCTACATGCTTTTTCGTTGTTTAGAAAAGGTTACAAATCAAAAGTTTCCTCTCTTTATTTTCTTCTTTGCAGGCAGCTAGAACATCTCTCTGTTAAAACTGGTTTCTGAAAATCACCAAAATAAGGTGAGCAAAGCAATTCTGAAACAGTGAGCAAAAGGGTATGTTTTTGAGAGGAGCAAGATGTTTGCTTTTAAGCCTTTCAACTACTTGGCAGTCATATTACCTAAAGTACATGTTCGTAACTGGTCCAACTTTAGCAAAGCCAGCAGCTGCTTTAGGTTTCAGCCCAGATCCATTCTTAAGAGGACACCACGATTTTGGCTCCAAATGATATAGAATTATTTTTCCTGCCACCTTGAGCACTCACCTTACCCCCATGCTTAGACCAGAGACTTTGTCCTGAGGCAATACAGTCTGGAACTCTTCCACAAAGGCTGAAGATCTTACTCTCCAGTATTTATACCAGATCCACACACTTCCAGGACCATCCAGCAATACAGATTTGAACTCAATCAGGCACGGATTTGCAATTGCCTCTGCAGTGAATTAGCCAAAATATAAGATAAGGAGCATATGTTTATTTTCTGGTAGCTGAAGATGGTATGGGATCTCAGGAAATGTTTGAGTGCTTCAGACAGATGGTATGTGATCCAGCATAAAGCCTGCCAGGGAAAAGTTAACCTGTCAACATTTGTTTGTTTTTTTTAACAAATCTGAATCAGCAGAGCAAATTTATACTGGATCAGTGCTTTGTGTCTCACGGCTGCAGTAAGTTTGATCTAAGATGGATTTATTATATCATCGAACCATGATGGGAGTGTGCAGAGATGTGAACACAGCTGAGGGAACTGTATTTCTGCCTGGAAAACACACCTCTAAGATACCTCACCCTGAAGCTGTTTGTCTCTGGCTACGTTGCTTTTAAGCCCATGTGTGAGAGACTTTTTCCATGATTGCCTTTTCCTCAAGCTGAGCTTCCACAGCACAGTGCCATGCTGTGGCACACACAAACATCAGCACTCTTTATAAAGAGGTTATATAGCAAGAAAGAAAAGTGTATCTATGTAGACACAGGTATTTATAGAGAGATAAATACGTGTACAAAGCTGTATAAAAGAGCTTTGCTGGTTTATTTCACAATAGCCCACAGGATGCCAGCAATATCCAGCTGTTGTGTTATCCCAGCTGCCCTTCCAAAGGGATATTCTCTTTCCTGCTGTCCCTTGCAGGTGCAAGAATGGACTGAGGTATTCCAAGGTCCTTCTTGTAGACTATATTTTATATTACTTCAGTGCTGTCTCATCTGTTCAGACTGGTGCCTCTTGTTCTGTATTTTATCTAAATATATCCAAAGATACGTTATAAACTGCCTCATCTGAAGGCAAGAGCAGGACTTTTGACAGTCCATCTAAAGCCAGTGTTTGCTCTGCAGTTGCCAATAAATGAAACCAGCAGATTATTTATCAAATGGGTCTTCAGCAGTGAAAGGAGGTTTACCTGGATACACAGTGATGGGTCCAAAGCTCAGTTGTACTCATTTTTTCTTGGTCTGTCACAGCCATGAGTGACAACTATTGCATTACTTTTCCCTCTTTCATATGCAGGAACAACATATGAATGGGTGGAAATATTATTTTAGTTGCAGCCATTTTAAAATGAGAGGCAGGGGAGAGAAAAGGACATTTTTGTTGTGAACAAGGATCATAACTAAAACTGGAAAGAACAGCAGAAACCAGAATGAAAACATTTCATTTTTGCTTTTGGCATCTTGTACAAAAACCTTTTAATGAATAATTGTTCTGCATCAGAAAACAAAATATCGCGGTGAAATGTTTTTACTCCTTTTCATGGCTCTTTTAGTTGAGTTAGATAAAGTCCAGAAAGATATACAAAAGAATACCATGGTGTTCCTGTGCCAGTATTTCTCCTTCTGTGTGCTCCAAAAGCACAGGAAAACAAACAAACCAAAAATAAACAAAAAAAAAAAAAGAAAAATGTATCTGGTTTTCCTGAGTTTTCCCAGCTTGGGACCAAAGCACACGCTTCAGGTTTGTCTCAGTTGCCTGGACTGGGGTGGGTGGCTGCTGTGTAGTCCTGACACACTGAGCTTCTCCTCCCCAAGACAGCCCCTCGGGGGAGGCTGCACTGCCTGCCTCCTCTGTATGCCTCCTCTTTACAGCAATGCTGCTTTTTGGAGCTCTGGGGAGCTCAGCGACCACAGGGACAGCTGTGGGAAGGTAGGGCCATGTTTACAGGCACTTTTGCAGCAGAAGCTTCAAGAGAGACACATCAAAGCTTTTGTTTTATAAGGTTCAGACCTTGTAGTTTCTTACTAACAAAACTTTGCTTTTGTCTCTGTTGTGTGCATGCAAGAAAACTTTGGAACAATAACTTTTATGGCATCTGCCAATATTTTCATTTTAGCTTAACAGAGCATTTAAATTATTATCATGTCCTATTTTCTGAAGAGAGCAAATGCACAGAAATCTGATTATATTGAGCCTCTAACTGCATAAACACAATATTAGCCCCAGTGGACTAATTCCATTAAGACTTGAACTATCCATCTTGAAGTTGCTCATGAATACAAACTGCCAGAGCTTCTGGCATTGCTGGGTTTGCAAAACGACTTGTACGTTTTTGTGTCAGATAATAAAATCCGGCTTTATTTAGAGAGATATTAAAATAAACAGGTTTAATAATATATTTTAAAACTTTATTGTGACTCATATGTTGTTTTTCTCCGCTTGAATGCTATTCTTTATTACAGCTGTATATTACCTTCAAAATGCCTCTTGCTTTGAACCTTGCACGATGCTCAATCTGTAAATACATGATCTGTAGCCTGGGCAGGTGGAGAATTTTAATTCTTGCAGCAGAAACATGAGTTTCAGTATTTTGCCTATCCAAATTGTGCTCTGGCTTGCCAGTTTTTTCAGTTCTACCTATCTTCTAGATAACTCTTTTCTATCTAAATAACATATTACTGCTGAGATTTGGGAGTCATTAGGGAAGATCTGCCCAATTAGCATGTTAATTAGGACCTACCCAATTCAGGGATAGGGAGGGGATTGTTTTATTAGCATTCTGTGAGATGAAAGAAAGATTAATGACTGTGCCTGCACCCCTTGAGGGGTATAGAAGTAACACATCTTTTTTGAAATATCTGCATGTGAGAGGAGATATTTGAATGGCTGGGTTTACTGAGAGAGTTACCTGCTGATTAGTTATGCCTGGAGCAGGGAAAAATATAATTGAGTTTGTTTCTTAATGAGAAGAAAATGGTAGTACAAAGCAAACATAACAGGGCAAGAATGTCTGCTGTGATAAATAAGTGAAGTCCCATTGATAGATTGATATCAGGTAAAGCTTTGGTCCCTGGAATTGTTTGAGCTTAGCAGTGGGTTGGCAGGACAGATTCATGGCTGTTAGATGCACTGGGGGTGTAGGCAGGTGCTTCCAGGTCTCTGAATGGAAAAGGTTGGTTTATAACCAGCAAGAGAGGTACAGACCTCTCTCCCAGATACTCTTTCTCATGGCCACATACTGCCCTGCAGCCACGGAGTCTGACCCAGACATATGTTGAACAGGTCATGCCCAGGGCATTAAAATGCAGAGGGCCTGAAATACAGTCATCTAGGGGGGAGAAAAAAAAAATGTAGGCAGGAATCATATTAAAATGGAGAAAGAAATAATGAGGAAAAAGAGCTCTGGGCTACATTATCTGAGGCAAACACGTAATCTGCCTCATCACTTTATGTTCATCCTCCCTTCCCACAGCATTTCACATGAAACTAATGAATTCTGCTGCAAGAGAAAATACTATGTACTCATAATATGCTGGAGAAAGAAGCAAAGTGGCGTCATCATCAATCTTTTCATCAAACTGTGTAATAATTTCTGTCTTGTGCTTGTTTAAAGACCTGTCCTCTCCTGCCTGGGTCAATGAGCTGAGTGCAGGAAGCAGGAGACTCTCCAGCTGCATTCTGCTGAGTCTTCTACCACTGCTTCTTGCAACAGCCCCTACAAACTCCCACAGTTCAGTACCTCTCACACTGCTTGGTGCTGCATGCAGAGGTAAAAGGGCTGAAAGGCCTGCAGGGGTAGAAAAAAAAAAAGTTAGATCAAATAAACAGATGTGAAAGGGTCTTTTTTCAGTCCCGATCTGAAGCACTCTGCGCTGTTCTTCCAACCTTGCCATAGAAGTTCCTGGTATCAGGATCCAGCCCATCTGTAGGGACAGTGAAAGACTGAAAGCTGCAATGGGCAGGAAGTATTCAAAGGCCTGGTGAAGAGTAGGAAGAAACAGCTCTAAGTCCTTGTAATGGCCTTGAGTCCTTCTTAGATCTTGATCTTGTATAGGATATATGGTTGCCTAAACACCCATCATACTGCTTCTGGGACTGAAGCTGTAAAGGCATTCTCTGTTCTGTAGTTCTAGCTTAGACTTGTAGTTTAAGCAAAGCAATAGGTGATAGTGTGTGATAATATCAGCAAATCCATAGTGAGAATTGCTTCTCAGAAGCTTATCTGAGCTCTTTGGATCTGGACTGGTGACCAGGATAAATTTGTTGGTTTGTTGGGTTTTTTTCTAGATATGTACCACTAGTTGTTCTCAGTTATTCTTACATCAGAAAAATTTGTTGAAAAAAAAAAAAAAGCCAGGTCTTCTCTCACTGGATCCTATAAATATTAAGCTTAATAACCTCTGAGGGAAGCCAACACCATGAAGCTGGACACCAGGAATTTTGGAGGATATGTTCCACTTTGTGTGACAACTGATACCTGACAGATTTGCTCCTCTTCACCACATGTGACTGTGAAACTGATGCATTCCAAGATTCTCTGGCACACACAACTCTTGTCTGTCATTTCGTTGCAAAACTCCAGCACTGATTTATTCCAGGGCTCTCACATATTCATGTACCCAAGGGAAACAGCAGTATGTTGATTTATTTGCTGCTTCTGAGTTCCCCCTAGACAGGAGCTATTTTGATGCAGTTTGTTCTCATATAAAATCTTTGTTCCTCATCTCTTTTGTTAAATTTTTGAGCAAACAGTATCAACTTCTCAAAATTTAGAGGGTGTCAATGCAGTCTTATCCACAAATGCACAGGAAATTGTGTTCCTAACTTTGGAATTTGAGCAAATATTCCTTGTAGAGCAAAGGATATCTTCCTTCTGAGATTATCCTCAACAGCATGGAGGACATAAAAAAAAAATCCCTGTGGATAGTATTATTTTACCATAGCTTGATCTTGTTACAAATGAAGGCCATTCTTTAAACCTTTGCTCTGCTGTTTTCTCTGGTGCTCACACACACATCTCCATTTACATGTCTCACACCAAGCTTAAAATTTCTGTTATAAATTGATGCAGTTCCAGGTAGATTTGCTAGAAATAATTCCATTACATTCCTCTGTGTTTCTGTTGGCAGTGGGTGTCTCCAACATTAGGTGACCCCAAAGTACCACTTGATGCAGTAAATTCCTGATATGGGTTCCCATTGCACAGGCACAGACATCTTGCTTTCAACAGTATTCTGGATGTTTCCAATCAAGTAAAGCTTTATGCAGAGTTTCTGGTTTTGTTCTTTTGTGATGCTGTGTCATCCTTATCCATGTGAATGTTTCTGGATTTGGACTGTAAATTAGTCTCTTGCTGAATTTTAAATTGGGATATGAGCAGCTCATTCATCTCACTGAGAATGCAGAAAACCATGAGAGATGTGTCTCTGTGCTCATGTGAGTTACAGCCAGGCTGTTCAATAAAAAAGCTACATATTGCTACTGCATCCTATTGCTATATGTTTTTTAAAGTCTCCCTGAGATGGAGTTTGCTATTTGTCAAACAATAGCTTTTTGATACTGGTAAAAACTGCATACATTATCTTTCCATACAGCCAACAGTACCTGTGGGAGACCACAGCTTTGTATAAAACAATTGATTTTACTGATATGAGCAAATTAGGTTTTTGTGACACAGAGAGGAGTTTTCCTTTTAGTCTGAAATGCTCCCCATTGAGAACTCCCACCAGGTGTACTATGCTTTCTGAAGTCATTAATGTACATCAAAGAATAATTAGGCTTTGGCAAGCGTAAGGGGGTTTGATAAATCAGACTGAACAACATCCTTTTATCTCATAATACCAACTGCCTGTTGAATCAGCTTTGTGTGGCCAGGTTTTAAGAAAGTACTTTCATGATTATTTTCCTCTTGCACAAAAGCATGGCATTAAGACCATGCAGAATCCATCCTTTTGTTTCTTACCTTTCCCGGAACTAAGGATTAGGAGCAAGTGTTTATAGCAAATCCCATGTGGAAGTAACACAAAGCTGTCATGAATGTTGGTGGTTGACACATTCCTGTTCTCCAGGAGGAAGCAGGTGCTTTGTTTTTATTTTGATTTTCAGAGACTGGCAGCTAACTAGTGACAGATGCTGGATGGTAGCAGAGTCAAGGCCATAAATCTAGGAGGCATCAAATCTTTGCACATATGGGATGGAATCACCAAGACTTTAGCCATCCTTCTGCCCCCATTCCACATGGCTGGTCAGGTAACCAGAAAATTTAGGAAGCTTTTTTTTTTTCCATATGAACCAATACCTTGTGAGCAGAAAATCTAGTGAATCTTCTGAGTTGTTTGCCCCACCAGTGTGGTATTTCTTGGAATCTGTAGTTAGAGATCAGCTCCATGACCTACAATAAAAAAACAGAGGAAGTTGTAGGAGTTACCTTTCCAGCAGATGGGTAGTACCAAATCTCAAAGTACCTGGATGCAAGGGATTAATTTTCTTGATTTTTCTATGGTAAGATGTTAAAAAGTCTTGTGAAGCCCGAATTGAGCAGTGATTCAGACACAGCACTGAACCTGAACACCTACTTTTTTGTGAATGACAGAGACCATCCCTCCCCACAGATGCAGAAAATCCCTGTAATAGATTTGTTTCTTGAGGACAGTCCTGTGCAGCGAGAGACTGATTCTTCTCCTGGATGTGTCAGAGAACAGACCAGTGCTTTCTTACTCACACAAATTTGATTTATTTCTTGAAAGCTCTTTGTGCTTATTCATAGTCCATTTTTCCGAAGATGCCGACACCGGTGCCGTAGCTTTGTAAAAAGGGTATGCCCTGTTACCTCTGCTTGCAGATGGCAAATCAATTCCTGGGATATAAATGTTTCTCTCAGAAGAATGAAGAGGGGCAGAAAGTCAATGGTGTTAACTTGATCTTGTGTCTGCAGCACACTAGTAAGACTGTCTGGCATAAATATGATCAGGGCTTGGCATACAGAGACCTTCTCTGGCTTAATCACCTGGCAAAACTCTAGAAAATTACTGTCAACTCTTTATATTGATTAAAGTAGACAAAAGGAGATTAATCAAACCAGATTTTTTTTTTAATTGGATTTGCATGCTCCTGGTTAAAGAAGAGCATAGAGTCCTTTGGGGAGAAGGCAGCTGGTTGTTGTGCAGCCCTGGAGAGAAGGGAAGGACAGGTTTTGTTGTTAAAATTGAAGTTGACTCTAATGGCCACTCAGATTTTGTTTTGAACAGATCCCACAGGGAGAGGATAATACAAGTGGGGGAAATGGAGAGTTTTTGACTGATCAGCCCTCTGTATCCTGATAACAGCCAAGCACCCAGTGTGCTTCTGTCCTCTTTTTTTGCCACTGCAAAGCAGCAGCACCCACGGGCGTTTCTGTTGGGCAGGGCTGTCAGGGTGTAGGTGACCTCAAGACAGCTGAAAAGCAGAGCAAGATCTCTGCCATTTCAGGGGGTGCAGCAGCTGTGGCTGGGACTCACTGTGGGTGCTGGGTACAGTGAGCTGACCTGCCATTCTGCATTTTCACCTTTTTCCCAGAAATTGTTCCTGTCTAGTTGTAATAAGAGTGTGAAGCACCAGTAAGGTCTTTGCTGCACAGGAGCACAGGCCCAGTGGGTGTCTGGGCAGTCGCTGTAGGGGTCTAAGCTGTGCTAAGAAGAGTCCTGAGGAAATAACTGGATCAGGATGGATCCCTCACCAGGAATAAGGATTGCTGCCATGGGGAATGGGACTTGGTAGAAAACTGCTACAGAGTTTAGCTGTAGAGGTTAAGCAAGAAATACCACAGAAAGCTGCTCCATGTTACATTGTGTTTCCTTAGGAAATACATCTAGGTTTTTTCTGTTTGCTGGGGTGGGAAAAATAGAGAACTGTGAAATAAACTTTAGTGGTTTAAGATGTTAGTCCCATTTTAAGCTCCACTGAAAATGAGCTTTTCCCACTTTTTTAGATGCTATCAACTTTCTGGCAAACTCAAACACTGTTACAAGACCTGTGAGTTCAGCTATTAGCAACTAGAAATGACAAGGTCCCAAAGCCATGGGAGCTGTGAGGCAGAGCACCCCGAGCAACTGCAGGGTCAGGGCCTCAGCCTTGTTTCAATTACAGATTAACAACATTTACTCGGGCTAAAAATTTTAGAGGATTTTTAAGGTTTGCAGAACTTTCTAGTGGGTTTTGTAACTGGTTTCCATGGAAAAGGAGGGGGTTTCCTTGCAGCTGTGGAGTCTGTGAGCTCAGGGAAGGTGGGAATTTATATCTAGGTGAAGATGGACTTTGCAGTATGGTCAGATGGAAAAAAATACCAGAAATCTTTGTAAAGGGAATATTATTTAATAGGTCTCAGGGAAAAAAAAAAATCCACATTTGTCGCTTTCTCTAAAAGGAGCCTCAGAATTGTTTAGTTCCTCACTGCTTTCCATCAGCCACAGCTCCCATGCAAGGCATTTTAGCATCACAGCACCCGTCCTCCAGTGCACCACAAAGCACTGGCTTCCTTTCAGCCCTTGGGATTGTTTTGAGTTAAAATTAAACTGATAGGAATGATTCTTCCAAGTGTGAAAATGCTTTATATAGGGAACGACGCCAAGTGATGTAGCTGGATGCGCACAGCTCTGCACACTGGGTATGTTTGCAGGAATTCTGCCATCTTCTGCAAAATGGGCTTTGCTAGGAGAGATGTGTGACCAGGTTCTCAGCATGGAGCAGAGCCACGGGTGTGCAAGACAGGCACTTTTTGAAATGTCTATCCCCTCTACATGCTAGAAGCAGAATTTGCCTTCGGCAGCTAGCCAAGGAGAAAATGAAAGGCTCTCCTCCTTTTGCACTTCCTTCTGAAGGAACTGCTGCCCACAAAGCCCTGAGATGCAGGACTGGGGCAGTGTGGAGCAGCAGATGCTGTCAGAGCCCCTTCCTGACTTGCAAGGAAAGAAAATGTTACAGCGAGTAGGCAGCATTTTCCTACTAATATTATATTGTTTGTCTTCCTCACTTACATCAATATTTCACTGAAGAAAAAGCAAAGTGGTTCCTTCCACCAAGCAATGAAAGATACCTCAAGTAAAACAGGGGAAGTAATGGTTTTATTATCAAAGTATCTGTGGAACAAAGTGCTTTCCTTTTCCTGTTTATTTCTAAATTCTATTCACACTAACTGTTGCATCCATTTTTTGCATCTCTCTCTGTGTGAAAGAAACTTTGGGAGAAATTACCTCAATAATGTCTTTCTAATCTTCCTTGTTTACAGCACACTCTGTGTTCAAAGTCATTGTGATAGTCGTGGAAGATTCTGAGTATGATGCAGTTATTGAATTTTAAATGAAAACTAAATTGGCTGTGGTAGAGGGGAAAAATATTTCATAACACAGTAATTTTTCCTAAGAGTAAAGTAGCTACATTTTATTAGAAATAAGCAATTTTCACTATGTCTCCAAAATGTATAGAGCAGATAAAGGTGAGAGATTAATCTAAGGGAAAAAAAGGCTTTTACAAGTATTTAATACCAAATAGTGGTTTAAAGTTTGCATGTTTTCTACGTTTTTCTGGTGTGCTGGAGAAGCTATTTACTCATTTGACTGAAGTAAAACATGTCTTAGCTTTCTGCATTGGTCAAAAGCCTCCCGTAGTGTCAGTTAGATGGGATTTAATTGAGCCATTTGGAGGGGTTTTTTTCTGCTTGATTTGAGCATTTGGGAAACAAGAAATGTTATCTGTATGTGAAAGGTATTAAGGTGCCCACGTGGCTGCTAAACAAAACCATCTGCTGAGCAGGCAGCGATCCCCAGGCATCTCCCACCCCTCTGTCCCCACAGCCCACCCAGGGAGGAGACCCTGAGGTGTCTGCGGGTGGTTCAGGCGAAGAGGAGGTGTTGGAGAAGATGAGTATTGGGATAAAATAAGTGCACCTTCACCCCAGTGTTGCAGTCAGCTGGCAGGTATTGGTGTCCCAGACCGGCTCTGGCAGATCTCCCAGGGAATGGTGCTCAGGCAGGGCTCGGCTCGGAGGCTGTGGGGAGGGAGCTGGGAGCAGCCCCGAGCCCTGGCCAAGTGGGCTCCTCCCTGGCAAAGCCTCTAGAGAACGTGTCTCTGCACCTACTTCAGCTGCTCCAGCAGCATAATTCAGCCATTCCCTTCTAAGCAAGCAGTTCTGCTGCCCTGCTTTTATCTTCATTACATTTCCTTCATTCCTGCTGCAGCTCTCAAGCTCTAGTTAGGCTCCAAACAAGAGCAATATTCAAATGAGTATTCAGTGAATTCTGGTTGACCGGTATTAGTTCTTGTTCCACTTTGTCAAAGTGGAAGTAGACATGGATTAATTGTGGCAAAGGAAGGGGAGTATTTTATGTAGTTGCAAAGTATACAAATTAGCATGGAAAATGCATCCACACATGGTTAATGGAGTCCACGGGGTCACTGTGTCACCTGGCTGGGCTCACAACTGCAGCTGTCACCAGCCCATAACATGGACATTGTTCTTATCCTTTGCATGTGTCTGCCTCTGGGCGATGGCTCAGCTGTGGAGGAGCCAAACACTGTGCAGCTCTGTCACAGTAATGAGTGTGTAGGTTTTCTCTGATAGCTCTTATCCACCAAAATGTGGATGGGGACCATAGCTGCTGTAAGCATTTACGTTGCTGAGCACCCCTACGTTTCTGTGTCATCCTGTCACCAGTCAGGGCATGTTTGTACATGCCCCTGTTGATGGCCTCCAAGGGCTTTGGTGATGTTGGTCCTCTGTGTCCTGGCTGTAGAGCACATTGCAAATCTAAATGCCCAGGGTGCAAGGAGTAGGGTAAATGCATCAAACAGGCAGGAAGAGGTTTAATTTGAGCAGAGCCTATAGGCTTGCAATGGGATGCAATTATAGAGAAATCATGGTTTGCTTGGCCTCGGGTTGCTCTGCGTTTTGGGAAGTGAAACCTGCTCAGGCACTGAATGTAAAATGAGTGTTAGAGGCACATTCAGAAGAGCGTGGCTATGGCATTTTGTTAGATCCTCACAGATTGGTGCCATTTTCAGAAAATCTGGTCTGAGGTTGGATTTTTCACACTTTTGCCAAGATGCTAAAATAGAAATTCAGAGGAGGTTTCCAAG
Source organism: Hemiprocne comata (assembly GCA_020745705.1). Lineage (NCBI taxonomy): Eukaryota > Metazoa > Chordata > Aves > Apodiformes > Apodidae > Hemiprocne > Hemiprocne comata. The sequence goes on along the minus strand of CM036602.1, from coordinate 6,403,005 downwards.
TGAGCTCCTAGCAAACCTTCACACTAAGTTAAGCTAATTCAATTTATCAGTACTTACTGGATGCTGGGATGAGAGACCATTTAGAACGGAATATGCTAATGTAAGTCTTTTTCCAGATTAATCACAAGCAGTTATATTTTTATGATTTAGCAATGTTTTTTATGACTAACGTTTATGGAAGATTACTAGTAGGCTTTTCAATAAAAGCTTTTCATCTAAAACTAAGATTATAATAATTTTGGAGAAAATTGGGAAACCGTTGAATTCAAAAGCTGATAAATATACAGAGTTCTCCAAAACTGTATCTGGCAGGCTGATATAATGGCAGGTTAGACTTCCAGATGAATGGCTATGAGATGAATGTATAGCTTGCCAGAAATAATGCTGTTGTTCATTGGTTGAAATATGTCACAGCCTGAAAGCAAATGAAGAGGGTCCCCCCACCCCCCCAATTTCAAATTGAATCGGTTGTGAAAAGCGCTTTCTAATTAAAAAATCTCTTCATTTTAGAGCAAGTAGAAAAATGCCTCTCAGTATATTTTTTCCCCCTCCTGGTTTTTCACTTTGTAAATGTGCCAGCATGTTGTCATCAGTTGCTTAGCTTCCCGTGTAGGCTGTGTGGGCTTCACCAACTGACATGGGGCAGAGACATGGATTAAGAAAAATTAAGAGAATATTATTGCAAACACTTGGAGGAAAACTTACGGTTCACATGTGGTTTCTGAACATAACATTTCCTCCTTTCATGATCAGTGGGTACCAGTGTCCCTTGGAGGCTCTGGACCCACAATCCTAAATGATCATCAAATTATCTCAGCTAGATGGATGGCTGGGTAGCAGCAAGGCTGAAGTGACCGTGAGCTGGATGTACCCAGACACACAGGAGACTTGTTTACCTCGCAGTGAACCTAGAGATGTGATCTGTCAGCTACCTACAGAGGCAGAAAAGTCACCACACTGAAATAGTTTTACAGCAATTTGCATCAGCCTTGAAAAAAAACATTTTAGCAGACGAACTGAAAAAGGTCAAAAATCTCTAGGTTTGGGGAAAACTATTCCCTCTCTCTCCCAAACTGGAATTTTATGATCTTTATATTTTGCTATCAGATTTGCCATAAAAACACTTGAATTTTAGTACACCTGCTGTTTCCATTACCTTCACATGAAAACAAACTCTACAGAATTTTTCTATGTGTGCCTGGAAACACCTTTACTCAGTGTTGTGTAAGACTATCCTCCATTTAATGATATTTTGATTAATTGTTTCCTGCTTTTCAGCTTTGTATTGGCAGCCACCCATTCAATCTTAGTTTTATATTTTGGACAAACCTTGCTGTAAACAGTATTTCACTGTCTAAAGAAAGAATGTAAATGTTTTCCTGATTTCCAGCATCATTCAAATGCCCATCCTTGTGAGAGCAGATTGAATCTGTCACGTCATCCTCTATGGAAGTCTAATTCTTGGTAACAAAAGATATTGCAGCTGACAGATGGAGCTGCACGGTACATAATTAAATCTCTAGTGTGTGTCAACTGAAGCCTTTCAGACACAATTAGAGTCTGACCAGTTCTCCCATTTAGTGACTTTTAAAATCTATATATATCTCTCTCTTAGGTGGATACAGAAGTCTCTGTGAAAAATGAACCCTAAAATGCACTAAACAGAAGAAAATAAGATCATGTTCATCACCAGGACCTTCCCATAATAAAATTTGATACGGATCTTTAAATCCTCCCTTTACCTCCTTTTCTCTTGCATTTATTATGTCCTGAGTGTAGCTGAGCAATAAACTCTTCTCTGTAGGGATGCTCATGGAGGCAGTGGATGGAAAATACATTTTCTTTAGAAAACTAGCTTCAGGAACCCCCAGCTGTGCAGGAGATACAATTGTGTTAGGTTTGTACAAGTAGATTGTAAAACTTAAGAAAAGCTATAAAACAGCAGAAAACTTTAAGAAAAGGGAAAAGACACTTAGTGGTGTGTGATGCACCCAGAATTAAAGCTGAGCCTGACACATGACCTTGTGACCTGGGTTTCAATATCTGTCGTGCTCAGGGTTCTCCATGTTTAGGATTTTTCTTTATAGGGTCACAAAGATGAACACAGAAGAGGTTTGAGGTGATCTGGTCCATGGCTGTCCTGGGAAATGGTTAGACATCATACAGTAATCACCTCTGAATACTTGAGGTGTTCTGCTCTGTAAGAATACCTGAGCCATACCAGCTCTCAAGTTTTTCCTCTTATATCTGTATTTTTAACTTCCAAAGTTGATTCTATGATTTCTGAGGTACACTCCTTTGTTCAGTCTTCCTTGCTCACTGGAACACACAGCAGTTGCCTGATAGTCATAACCATGCACCAACAATCAGCAGCTCTCAGACTACAACTATTTTTTTTCACTTTCTCTTTGCTTTTTAGATTTTTTTTTTTTTTTTTAAAGAGAAGTTCCATGCTGCTTTTATTACTCTGGCTACTAATGAAGGATAGGCTGATTAATTCAGAAGTTTTAATTAAATCAGAGGGACCTGCTTGGCATGAAAATATATTCTGTGTCTAAGGCATCCCGGGTGACAGAGCCTTCCTTGCTGACCATTAGTTGGAACCAGATGATCTTTAAAGTCCCTTTCAACCTAAACCTAATTCTATGATTGACTTTGATGCCTGTATTTCCATTTGGTGTTGGTGAGGAGGTGGGGAGGCAGGAGACCACAGGACAGTGTGCACAGAGCAGCACTGCTCAGATGCAGGGCTCCAACCACCAAGCCAGTGTTTTAGCTTTCTGTAACTGTGTCGGCAGACATCTCAGCTGTAAACACCCATCCAGACATGGAACTGGATCATGGCCAGCTTTTGTCCATGTACTACTGGTGTCCATCCCACTGCAGCATGCAGGTGGTGAGGTAGCCACATACATGGCAGCTTCCCTGGTCATGGGGGGGGGTGTGTCTAGAAGAAGTCTAAACTAAATGGAGAAAAACAGGTGGCCAGGAAGCAAGTCAGTCAACCTTTCCCACACAACTAGCTTAAAATTGGATGGTCTGCTTCATGGTTGATGTTACAGAATGACTAATTCAGGCTGCAGAGTCCCTTTTAGCAGCTTAGGTTAGGACTGGAGTTGGATTTATCCACCTTTCTTGAGAAAGAAATCTCTAGATGGTATATACACTTCTGTAGCAGATGTGCATTCAGAAGAAGGGAAGCCAGGTCCAAGACCTTGGTTTAGCACTATGGCTTGTATCAGATAGCTTTGATTTTTAAGAAATAAACCTTTCCTTGGAAAAAAAGAAATTAATCTGTCCAATTCTGGGAACTGTACTTGGTGCTGAATTTGCCCTCTGACCTGCCTCTCATGCTGCCCACCCCAATTTGGCATAGATTTACAAAACTGATTTTATGACTCAACTTTCTCATCCCGTTTCCATGCTCTCCCCAAAGTAACCAAGTTACAAGGCTTTCCTTAGGCAAAATGCATTATCAAGAATGTCATTGCTCAATAAACCACAAGTGGGGTCAGGCAGGAAACCTTTTTCCGTGCAGTCATCTAAAGAATAGGAAAAGGTGGAGAAAGTGTTTTGATGTCCTCTGCCAGACTGCAGCCTGGCCCTTGCCCCTCAGATCTGATGTTTGAGCCATTCAAGTCCTGGCCCTGATGGGGCTGTTGTGCCAGGAAGGTCAGATTCAGATCTCACACTTTGGTGTAAGGCAGGAGAAACCCCATGGACAGGGCCCTGCCACTGCCAATCCAACTAAAAGCCATAATAGCCAGAGACATCAGGTAGAAGAGCTGGAGAGAGCAAATGCTCTTATCTCAAACACTGAATTTGTAGTAATTAACAATTGTAAATGTCCTTCCTATGATTGTGGGGAATGGAAGTTAATGGAAATACACTTGATAATTCTTGTTGGCTGAAGGGCTTACATTAGCTGATCTAGTACCTGCAAATGCACACTGAGGTAATAATGTAGTAAATGAATCAGGGAGGAATGAGGTATTTATTTATTTTTAGAAATAATAAGCCTGTTTCTCTCTCACTAGGCTCAGCTGGGATATTACTGCTGTTCATATAGCCAAGTGTTTTGTTGGAGAGATGAAGTGCTGCGTATAAACTTGTTCATTACCAGAAACCTGACAAATACTGAGCTAATATCATGTCAACAATCAGCTGGGGATAATGCATTTCCTCTCCTTCTAATAGATTTTTCCTTACGTATAATCATAAGCAATATTAAAAAATTACAGTGGGAAAAAAAAGGCCACTGGAAGATGTCTGTTCTCTGCGATATGCAGTTCTTTTGATTTGAATTATCGGGGCAGAGAGGATGAAAATAATTTGTTTGGGGACTATCTACACGCAGAATGAAACTTGGTAATCACCCAAGTGAGGAGCTGCTCCATTTGTTTGCTACCCTCCAGCCCAGTGATCATTGTTCAGTTCAGTGAAATTACTGTTTCCAGGGGTGGGGAGTGAAGGAGAGTTCATGGGAGTGCTCCCCTGCTGCAGAAGTGTTTGCAGCTACTTAGCAGGACTGGCACGCTCGAGGAGGTGTGATAGTCAGATCTACAATATTCACTGACCAATTAGTGGTTGCTTTTTTTCCTTTCTGGAACACAAACATGTTACCACCAACAGGAACCTTTTGTATACAGACAGCTTAGTCCTCAGAAAAGGCTTAGTGCCTCTTCAACACAACATAGCACTTAATGGCACGTGTATAATTATGTTTTATAAAGATTTTATAAGAAGGGTGTGAATAATATTAATGATGTGTGAGCATAGGTGGCAAGACTAGATTTACGTTTAAGGCAATTACATTTCACAAGCAGAAGTAGAGCACAGAGGTAATTAACAAGAATAATGAAAGCTCTACCTTGTCATAAATCACTGTTCAAAAAGAGTAAATAATAGAAGACAAAGGGATTATGAGTCAAGTTCAGTTGTTATTCATCAATATTAGAGTGGGAGGGTGGGCTTTATTAGTGAAATGGCATAGCACTTGTTTGGTGCTTTTTAAGTAATCTCGATGCCCTTCTACCAAGGGGAACAAACATCTGATTGCATGCAAATGACAGTGATTGCCTTCCCCACGTTTCTAATCAGTGCAGGAAATTTCATTTCGCCTTCCTTTTAATGAAGCAAAGGGAGTGATTAGCAGGCATTCAGGACTGGGGAATTTTGCAGTTGCAGATGAGGGTAACAGTCTCCATAATCTCTGAAGGAAAAAGGCACCCACTTCTCGGGCAGTTTCAGTGTTCTATGAATTGTTTAGTTCCAGTTTTTAATCCGCAATGTGTTGTGGATCAGAAAGCAAATCAGCCTCCACTGGGAAGACCCTTATCTATTAATTACTTTTTCCTCTTCTTATCCTAGGAGAAGATATTTCTCGTGCTGCGCCACAGGAAGGTGATGCTGAATTGCAGTAAGAACAGATGTTACTAGACGCTATCAAAAGTTTGAGGCAAACAGGCTCTTTGTGACCAGCTCCAGGCAGAACCCCAGCATCTTCTCCATGTGTTTTCTTTGTGTGTCTTGGGGTAGCAGCTCATCTTCAGCTGAGTTTACCCTTTCTCCTCATTCTGTTCAATCTTGAAAGAGGAGTAGCTGCATCTCATCCCTGCAACAGACTTGTGCGGAGCCAATGTTTGGCCTTTGCAATGCATGATGTTGCAGAGGAGATGTGTGGTTAGGATACACCTCTGGTCTGCTCTGCAAGGGCTGGAATTCACCACTGCCCTTGGCGTGAATCACCTCATTCAGTTATGACACCAGTGAACATTTGAGCTGATGCTAGGACTGTTTCTTTGGAAGTTGTTTTCTATCCTAGTTATTCCTCTCAGGGCTGAGCAAATATGGACTGGAAACATGGCAGACTGGAGAGAGGGCTTTTCCATCCTTATCAGCTTGGGCTGGGATTTGACTGACTTTACAGACAGGGATAAGATAGTTGCTTCTTGTAGAAGCATCTGATCTTTCATTGCCAGGAGGATATGCTGCCATTCTGATAAAGAAAAGTAACACCGAGTTATTTCTCCACCCACAGAACACAAATCTGTTCCTGCAAGCAGTTTGCCAGCTCGTGATACAGATCAATATAGGCTCTTTACTAATCCCTAGTTGAGGGCCCTTTCATCTGCACTTGGTATCTGCGTGGTCTAGTCTGAGGTGAGGGGGTGTTTGCACTGCTGAAGGTTTGCTACAGGGCATCACAAGAGATGGCTATTTCACTGCTGGGTAAAAAAATTCTAAACATATGCAAGATGTTTTGTAGAACATTAAGGCATACTTTGACTGAAAAGTAATGAGAAATATACTATTAACTATTATTCATTGCTGCATATTCCAAGCTTGTGAGCCAAGTTTAATTACATTCAATAAAGATATACGCAATAAAAATGAACAATTAGCAGCAGCTTAGGATTCTGATCTGAATCTGTGAAGAATTTCTTCATCCCTATAGCACTGTGAGAAATACAAAGACTGTATAATACCAATTCTGACATATAGAGAATGGGAAAGCTCTATGTTGCCCATATTACAAGTGGGTAAATTCAGTTTACCTGCATTTGTCCTTGGTTACACACTGCTTTCTTCTCTGCCTACAGACCTCAGCATAAATGTCTAGCCTCCCAAGTCACCTCCAGACACTGACAAAATGCTTTGTGTCACACAGAGAGCACACCTACTAAACAGAAGAGGTTGCAGTGCAAGTCTAACGACTGCTTACAGGGGATTTGCTCATCTGAACAGCGTTGCAGACTGCTCCACTCTGCAGGTCACAGGGCAAGTAATAAATAATGCTGGGGGGATGGAGAGCTGAGTTGGGGGGAAAAGTGAATGCTGCAGATTCTCTGTGCTGTATCATCATCTCTGGTGATGCTAGGATGAGAGTAACAGAGTAGAGCCATTGGGAAAAGGCTCGATATTTCCTTGCACATTCAGTCAGGGAAAAGTCTCTGTGGTTCAGAAGCTGCATTGACTGATCAGAATCATGTTGCAGCCCTTGCGGGCTGAAAGGCCTCAAGAAATTGGATTTTCCAAACCTTTCTACATCTAACTGAATCAAAAACTTAGGCTGGAAAAAATACTTTGTGATTATCAAATAAAAAATAATTAAAAACAAACAACAACCAAAAAACCCAAACAAAAAACAACAAAACAAAAAAACCCCAAAACCTACCAAACAAAAAAAGAAAAAATATTTCCATTATTACAGAAAGTTAAATCAAACTGCACATCCCATATCTCATCATGTTGTGATATTGGGCTTCCTCCACATCCTAGGCTGGCATGCAGTGGCATATTCAATAGGGAAAATACAGAAGGTTAGCTGAGCTTCTTAGTGTCTTGTCTTGAATGAAGATTTTTCTGAGCTCAGTTTTTCTTGCAAAGGGAAGGGTGCAGCTCAGCTAGCACTGCAGGTGATACCTGTCCTGCAGCTTCCACAAGCTTCCATAAACTTGATGCAAAGCCTAACTGCTTCACAGGTGTGCTGCCAGTGTGATGATAGTCACAGCTCAACAAACCACAGCAGCTTCTGTTGGTGTCCTGCCTGCTCTAGCACATCACTAGAGCTGCTTGGAAACTGCCAAGAGAAACAGTTCCTCTGGCAAAATTCTGACTCTTTGAAAGAAAAGCACATACTGAAAATGCCTCAGTTTTGAAGCAGCAGGGTGATAACTTCCAGTTCTGAGCTCCTTGGAAAGTGACACCGAAACATGATAGTTTGAATTTGTCCTATGAATTTGATAGGACAAGGGTAATGGTTTTAATTTGAAAGAGGTTAGGTTTAGGTTAGACATCAGGAAGAATTCTTCACCATGAGGGTAGTAAGGCACCAGAGTAGGTTGCCCAGGGAGGTTATTGATGCCCCCTCCCTAGAGGTGTTCGAGCCCAGGTTGGATGGGACTTTGTGCAACCTGGTCTAGTGTGAGGTTGGAACCTGATGATCTTTGAGGTCCTTTCCAACCTTAACCATTCTATGATTGTATATTTTCTTTGAAAAAAAAAATTTTCTTCGTTTTTAATGCTTGTACTGACACAGTATATGTGTGTATATATTGCACAATGTCCTGAAGGGTTGTCCAGTTTCAATGACACATTTTTTCTTGATTGAAACACTGTTTCAGTTGTCTGAAAATAAGTCTCAAGTGTTTTAACTTGTGGCAAATATATTTCTTTAAAAATCCAAAAGCAGAAGAAGCTGAAAAAGTGGAACTTTCATCTAAAACAGAAAATCTGATTTCAGTTCAGCTTTACAGACAACGCTGCCCATGTGTCTGTAGCTTCAGAAGATAGATATTGTGTGAAAAATGCTTATTTAAAACTGATGTCATTGGATTCCTCTCTCTAAAGATCTGAATCTCTGGATACAGGTGTATTGAGTACTTTGAATTTCAGACCTAATGGGTAAAGGCATAATAAGGGGTTTCCTGGAAATCCTTGGAGTTCCCCATCTGTTGGGGGTATATTCTTATTCCTCGTGTTCACCTCCCTATCTTTGTCTGTCTCCAGGCTTGGTGAGCAAAGCAAAGCTACCTTTTAAGGATGCCATTGAAAACCAGGGGAGGGGAAACAAATCCTCAGAGGCTAGTTGTGGGTGTGTGGAGGGAGGGGGGTGTTGAATGGGATTTAATGGAGCTGGACCTGGGTTATTTAAGACTAGTGCAAAGATCTTTTGTATTGACAATTCACTGTATGAGCCATAAACTCTTCACTCTGTGCACATAAAAGATGAAAGGACCAATTACTTATTGAGGCATTAAACACCCAGGGGACAAAGATGTCTGTCTGACAATAGTAAACTTATTGACTGAAACCTATTTGAATTTCAAATCGCCAAATGTCCCAATTTTTGAAAAGCTTCCTATGATAACCAAGGTCTGGAAAGTCAATTGAAACTTAATTCTTCTGGATATCTCATGGGGAAAAAGTGCATGAGTCCGGACAGATTCAATTATTTAATTTTAATGAAAAAATAGATAGCTGCTTTATAATTTTCTTGTAGGGCAGTAGATGGGAATTCAGCTCCTTTTTCTAAGATGTTATCCTAGGATAAATGACAATAGAGGTCTGCCAGACACGGGGTGCAAAGAGATTTATGTCCAAGGATTTTCTGCTGCTTCTTGTCCTTGGATCTTTCTTTTTCCTCCATATGGGACCAGATCTTTCTGACATGCCAGCCAAGTCTGGACTAGTGTTTCTTCTCATCCCACAGATGGGACAGATGGTATTTATAAAGCATTGCACAGGGGATCTGTTACAGGGTGCTGTACATCCACACATAGCAGAAGGACATGTTTACTGGCTCATCCATTAGAAGGACTCTCACAGAGCAGATCAGCCACAGGCCAGTGCTGCTGCTACCAGCTGGTAAGATATCCTGTGGCTGCCATGAGGACAAAGTGGGTCCTGAGAGCAAGTGGGGGGAAAAAAAACCCTGCCAGTCTGTGCAGTGTCCTCACTCTGGCCACCATCTTGAGGGATTTGAAATCCTCTCACCATCAGATGCTCTTGGAGTGAGCCAGGGACTTGCCATGGTCTCGATAGCCCTTAGCTGTTTGCAGTGAGGCAGCTGGGCAGAGCTCCAGTGCAGCTAACTCTCCCTGGCTTGCACTCGTCTCCCCACGTTCATTAGTAGAAAAGTTCATTGTGATTAATTTCATTACTCTAAATACCAATGGAGTTAATTATTTCTTCTGTATTGGACGGCACTGCCTGAAATGTTGACTCCACATAAACATGAAAACAATTAGAGCAGTGTAATTGTGGGTATTTATTGTTGAATGAATTTTCCTTTTGTTTTTCCAGTAATGTCACATAGAGAGCAAAGGTACACAGCAGCAGCAGGCTTGTTACCAAAACCTCAGAGGAGTTTGTCCTCCCCTTTCTATGCTCTGCACACATGGATTGAGCATCCATAATGGTACCAGTTGGCTGCATGTGTACTGCCAGGGAGAAGACACCTACTGCTCTACGGCTGTCCTTGACCTTGGCACAATAAGTTTTATTAGATACAATCAACATGAACACCACTCAGAGCTTCTGTCTGAGTAGAACTGGTATTTGTTGCTGGTTTTGTTGCAACATCTCCTTACTAAATAAGAGAGGACAAGTTGCTGCATATCAGTGACATTTCTTAGCTCCTCCTTTGTCTCCAGTGGTTTCTGTTGGGAATTCCCAGCATGCAGTAATTTTTCTGTGTTCCGTTTTCTCTCTGTCTTGGTGTACAATCATGAAAGCAAGCATTTATCACCACAGCAGCTTTAAATATCAATTGCTTAATGAATTTACTCTCAGCTGGCCGGGAGCAATACTGTGATTGCAGCATTTTATAATCATCAAGACTTGTTTCTCTAAGCTGAATTCATTTGCATGAGCAATGGGATATTAGCAAAGTTCCGGGCAACTGACACATACAAGCAAATTGTAGGAGAAGACTCTTGCTGTCTGTGCTTTCCTTGGGAAACTCGACTTTGTGAGATGTTTTAAATGGATGGGTGAAGAATTGTATCTGAGGGCAAATGTTTAAAATGCATGCAAGGAATTCAACCCCACATCAGATAGATCGTGCAGAGCCAGGCTCTGTCTCTGGCCATACTGGGCATTCCCATGTTTCTATCGACACATCTCCAGCCATGGTCTTACAGTACAGTAAATCCAGCACTAAGGTTTGTAATGCCAAGTTGGGTTGTTCAGCTTGGAGAAGAGAAGGCTCTGGGGAGACCTCTTAGTGGCCTTCCAGTACCTGAAGGGGCTACAGGAAAGCTGGGGGGGGCTTTTTACAAGGACTTGTAGTGAGAGGACAAGGGGCAATGGATTAAGACTGGAAGAGGGGAGATTTAGGTTAGACAGTAGGATAAAATTCTTTAGTGTGAGGGTGGAGAGACACTGGAACAGGTTGCCCAGGGAAGTTGTGGATGCCCCTTCCCTGGAAGTGGCAACTTTCTTTGACTTTACCTCACCTTACCTGACCCTCCTGGCCCTTCCTTTCCCTTAGACATTAGGAGGAAATTCTTCACTATGAGCAGAGTGAGACAGTGGCACAGGTTGCCCAGGGAAGCTGTGGAGGTCCCATCCCTGAAAGTGTTCAAGGTCAGGTTGAATAGGGCTCTGAGCAACATGATCTAGTGGTAGGTGTCGCTGCCAATGCAGGGGGATTGGATCTAGATGATCTTTAAAGTCCCTTTCAACCCAAACCATTCTATGATTCTTCTTGTATAAGCTCAACCCATCATTCAAGTGCGTTCCACAATTCTTGATGAGTTAATATGTATCAGCAGATCAGATGTTGCCTGTCCTCCTTTGTGCAGCCAGAATAAAGCCAATAGATGCTCTATATCATGCACAGGAGCAGACGTCATGTTTACCCTTCTCTAAACCTAGTATTTACATCTAGGTGGGCTGGTAGCCTACCAGGATGATTGGGCTAGCATTTGTTCTGACTCCCTCAGGTGACTTCTTTTTAAGATGGTGGAAAGTTTCTCTATCATGGCTGGGAATGGACTCTTGTGTCCGTGCAAGGGTTTCAGTTATTCCTTTGAAGGTGCTTAAATGTCTCTGACAATTATTTTAAGTGGAAGGCAGTGTTTGCACTTCCCAGCCTCAATGAGATTTCTCCAGCTCACTGTGGCATTTATTGCTGTATTAATTGCTCACGTACAAAAGCCTGAGCTGTTGTGCAAAATGCTAATAAGAGATCCTAATGACTGTGCACCTCCCTCTCCTTCTCCGGGCTTTGCCTTATTGATGTTCCCATTAAACTGTCCAAACAGAGAGGCTGGATGCACATACCAATACGTTTCCTTTTCATCAGAGAAAATGAGAGACCCTAAAGGAAAGTGGTGGTTGGAGGATGCCAGACAGCCAGCTCTGAAGGGTGAACAAAAGCACTCTGAATAGTCATGTCCAAACTGTCAGGGGGGAGGGATGGCAGGGGGGCCGTGCCCTCCCCCGCAGAGCTCGCAGAGAGGTGGGTGGTGGAAGGATGTTAAAAGGCAGTTTTTGCATTTTTGAGAAACTTGTCTGCAAACGGGTCTTGATCTGGTTGGGCTGCTAAGAGGCATTCATGTGGGAATGGGACATACCGTGTTTGGGGAAAAATGCGCATGGGAAAATCTAGGGGTTTTTAGATGGTTGTGTGTAGTTATAAAGGACTGCAACACACATGGAAACTGATCTAATGATACTAGAGTACATTCCTTAGGAGAGTCCTCTCATTGCCTCAGGAGTGGGGGAGATGCTAGAAAATAAGAACCACTACTAGAATTTCCAGGAAATGGAGCTATCATTATCTCCATATACCAAAGCAGAAATCGGGCACAAAGCTCTTCAGGAGTTAAAGCATCCAGGTCTCCCAAAACTTCCCTTCAGTGCTATCCTTGTCAACTGTCTTCACTGTTGACCCCAACCTGTGTCTTGCTGTTATTCCACCCTTCTCTCTTCAGTCTAGAGAGGTATAGAGGAGAGGGGCAGTGATGTTGTATCTTCTTCATCAGTGTCATAAAACGTGTAGCAGACCTAGCATTATAACATAACAGTATTTTTTTAATTCTTAATATGAGCTTGTGTTAGAGCTCTGTAGAAATAATTGATTAAGTTTCAATTTATACTCAGAATAATAACTGACATGGTAGTAAGTGTGTTCATTGATATCTAATTTGGTGTGGCTAATTTCCTCGATGCCAGCTAAATGCCTGGGAATTTCTTATCTCCTTCATGTATTATCTGAATCTTGTTGCACATTTGCTCGGTGCTGATGTGACTATGACTTAATTACACAGCAACTGAGTTCACACCCTGGTATGGCAGTACTGCTCCTCAGACAGTTTCCTCAGATAAACAATAGATAATTGCCATGTTCCTGCTTTAATTACTGTAAATTGTAAGATTATTTGAATGATCTTGGGTCCAGCCTCGGTGAGGCACAGATCCCTTCCCAAGTCATGCTGAGCTCCCACAGCGCCCACTGAAGTCAGTCTTGTCCATCAGCACAAGCTTTTTTCTGGCTGTACAGACAAAAAAAAAGGACTTTTGCATATGAAAATACCGTCCCTCAGTACGAAGGAATGATACATATATAACAAGATGTAGCATTTTGCTAATTATGCCAAGAATTGCCTATCCCCATGCCTCAGAGAAGGATGTGCAACACGTTCTTGTGCTGTGTGACCTACTTAAAGAAAGTAGGAGTCAATATCTATTAACTTCTCTCAGTTGTACCCATCAATACTTTGTCCTTAAAGCAATTGTTTGCCTCTCCCTGCTGCACAGCTGGTGATCACAGGGGAAAAGGAAGTTTTCTCACCTCCAGCTCCCAAGGCTTTTCCCCATTAATTCAGTCAAGGGAGCCCTGAATTCCAAACCACACCTGAGGCAGGACACAGGGACAGCAGCTTTCTCGGGTTCTTGCCTGGCAGACAAACAGCTCTGGGCTTTCATGTGTTTAATGTCTCCTCTCCCAGAGGGGTGGGCAGGGGGTGCTGACAGCTTTTGTGGGGTTTCAGGCTGCAGGTACCACCTGCAAGCAGCGAGAGGGATGGAAAGTGCCGCTGCGCAGAGCGATTCCTGCACCGAAGGAGGGAACGCAAATGGAATCTGGGATGTGGGGAAAAAACATGAGTGATCCTTCAAGATACTTAAATAATGTTTCATGACTCAAGTGAAATGCTCTCATTAGGTCTCTGGAGGAGAATTTGACATTTTCTGTGCCACCTGCAAGATTAAAAGAAAGCGCTGTTGGCTTCTGCATTGTCTCCCGAAAGGCACGGGGGCTGACAGAAATGTAATTAAATTACCTGCAGCATTCATCTGTTGTCATAGCAGCCCTTACAATGAATATAACAATAATTTCATCTGCAGCTTAGCTTAATGCAGCTTTGCCTAGACCAGCCAGAAGGCAATTTTCTGTCTTGTATCTGGCAGAGAGAGAGTTCAAGAGTTCCCATTTCAGTTTCACCAGCAGTGGTCTACAACAGGGTAGGAGCACAGATAATGCCTGTGCTGCATTCCTCCAACATCAGGCAGTATCCATGACCTGTGGGTGTTCTACTGTGATTCAGGAGGTCAGATTAGATTATCATATTTTCTCCTAGCCTTAAAAAATCCCAGAATAGCTGCATCGAATGATATGCAAGTAATAAAAGCACAGTGCTGTGTGTTTCCCATCTTGGTTAAGTCCACCAAGAAGATCTGGCTGCACTGTAAACACACGTCCTTCGTTTTGATGGAGCTGTGTTTGAGTTGGGATGTGTGGAGCATGGTAAGGACACAGCAGTGCTGGCATTGATGAAGGGAGCAGCAGAGTGGGTAGAATTTCTCTTTTTTTTTTTTTTTTTTTTTTTTGACTTGCCAAGTCGTATGTTTCAAACTGGGATGTTATTGGTGGACCCAGGCAGCTCCAAGCATCTTGTGACTGCCCTTTGGTAAATGTGGAATGAGGTCCCTGGCTCAGTTCAAGATCAGGTAAGTGGCACCTGTCACTGTGCTTGGCAGAGAGAGGCCAGCAGGCAGTCTTTGCAGAAAGGCTACAGGACTGAATGATCCCAAACACTTGCATAATGTCTAATGCCTAAAGGTAGAGCATCTATTAAATCCAAGAAAGGGTAAGAGGTTAATTTTCATGATTTGCCCTTCTTTGGATATGGAGGACACTGTCATTGTAAGAAATTTCAACAAAACTCACTTCACTTACTGATACTCTATTTTAATTTTTGCTACTATTTATTTACTACTTTCTTTTCTAAGTGACTGTTACTTACCACCTTTCTTAATCAAATAGCCACACAATTCAGATATGTAGAAGTAACATTTTCAAGAAAACAAAAGCAGATCAGGAAGGGAAGACTATGGAAAATGAGACATACAGCATCTGCAAGAAATCTGTGGCTCCACCTAATACACCTGGGAAATAACCCCTCATTTTTGCTTCTGTCTGTTGCCATTCCTATTCAGCAGCTTTAGGGAGCCAAGCTTCATCCTACAATGACTTGTTTTTATCTCTCATATTCAGAAATTCACAAGTTGAAGAGTGTATAAATACCATATGAAAAAAAGGCTAACTTGTGCATGGCCAAGATAAGCTAATTTGTAGGCTGAGGCTTTCCCAAGCCCAGAGGATGGAGTAGTCCTCCTTTGGGCCTGCTCTGCTCACAGCATTGGAGCTTTCTCTCTCTGGAGCAACTCCATGTGTTGCAACTCCTTCCCAAGCTAAACAGTGCTAAAGTGAGTTGTTGCAACTTGTTTATGTGTTGTCATTTCAGTTTTCTTCATATAAACCAAGTAAATAATATATCCACATGCCCAGTGCTTTTCCTGTGATGTTCTCAAATGCTTTACACAGGTGCATAAATAGTTGTTATTCCTATTTTACTGATGAGATAAGAGGCAGTAGCAGAAGAACACAGCTGAGTCTGAAGCAGGGGTAGCAAGATGTGCCTTTTCCAGCCTGGATGATACTTTTCTAGAGTTTGGTAAGTATGAGTTAAATATCAAAGACAGTTCTTGCATCAGGTTGTATGTCTGAGCACAAACACCCTTCCCTTTGGACTGACCCAGAACAGAGAAGGAACAGCTCTATTCCTTGAGCTAGAGACCAAGGAAGAAGTTTTGTTCCCTGCCTCTGCTGCTCTCTGCCCTCCCACTATAAAAGGGCTAAAGTAGCTTTCAGAAAGGCATCAGGAGGTGAAGAATGTGATGATTCTGTTATTTTCCTGGGTGCCATCTACCCCTGTTTTTCCCCTCATTTCTTCCTGGTTTGAACTCTAGGGAGCACAGAGTCACCCAGCATGGGAACTCACCCTTCTCCTGCCAAGGGATTTGCAGGAAGGATAAACATGAGCTCTCATCTGTCCCTTGTGCCCATAATGAACTACTGTTCAAATACAAAATCTGCCTTTTTTGCCTTCAGATACAAGCTAGTCATTGATCAACTCGAGTTCCCATTTGGGCCAAATATGGTACCTTTGGAGCTGTAAATGATTGTGAGTTGCAGACTTGGACCTGTGAGGTTTACAGGGGCTCACTCACAGAAAAGCCCTGCTAGGTATCTGTCTGTCAGTGCTGACCTGTGAAACTCAGGCTCTGCTACAAGATAGCAAAGCTCCTGAGTCAACAAAGGTTTTGCTCCAAGTTTCATTGCAGAGGCTGCAGGGCTGGAAATAACAGGAGTTATTGTGTGGAGTGGCTGAGCCATTATGGCCTGTGATTGTCCTGTGATTGCATGTTACATTGAAAAGGCTCAAATTCCTCCTTTGGGGCAATATTACAGCTTTAAATTGATTCAAGTCGACTTCAGTAACCTACCCCTGAGAGGCACCAGCAGCAGGTTTGTTTCACAGCTCACAGGGGCTGGTCTTGACAGCTTTGGTGGTCTCCCATTGGGGTACAACCCATGATGCCTTTGAGCATCATCTTGAGCTACATCAGGGACTGTGGGGAAAGGAAAAATCCACCTCCCACATCTCCTTCCCAGTCCCAGGACTCCTTGGCTGTTTGGTTTGTCATCTGTTCAGGAGGACAAAAGAGGCAGAGCACGTTTCAGGGTTTAACGAGAGGAGCGGCCGATGAAAACTGAGACCTGAAAAAAGGATTGAATGCCACCAGTATTTCTGGTCTGACACAAGATTGAGGTTGGTTGCAAAGGAGTAAGTTAAAGAAAGAAGCTTAAAGATCCAACAGTAAATATGCTGAAGGTCGTGGGATATAACAAGTTAATAAACTCAACAGGATAACTTAATTCAACACAAAGAATGCATCTGTGTGCACTGAATAGTAGGTAAGAATTGACATGACAAGATGGGAAGGCTTCGTTACCCTCTTCTCTTGCCGGGTTTTGCTTCAATTATGCCAAAGAATGTTACTTCATTCTTGCCCTAATAACACTGTAGAGGAAATTAAATTACTCATATATAACAAAAGTGAACTGAATTTGACATCTCTTCTAGGCAAACCTCCTGCTGTATTAGCTCCTAAGCTTGTTCTCCCCCACTTAAGGTCTCATGCATATGTATAATTATCACTCATAGTAAATATAAGCACTTTGCAAGAACACAAATTAACTGCAGAAAGTAATGGAGGTTGCCAAGGGTATTTTTTATTGTTGACTGTAACATGAGATCTACAATACGAGTACAATAATGAATGGATTGTGAGGGATGGAGAAATAATCCCCTCAAAGGATACTCTGACACCAGGAACCACAACAGCAAAACTGATGTCACGAGAACCTTGAGCTACTTTTATTTAATTTCATTTTGGAAGGAGCTTTAGTTTACCTTGAAATTTTTCTTTGTCTTTTTCTGACTCATTGATTGGTGAAAGGAACAATTAAAGGCTGTAGAGCTAAAATAGATTAATTTTCTTTTTTAAGGCTGACAGACCTTAGACTTTGGTTTTAGCTAGATTAATAATGGTGGGTTGTTTCTGATGCAATGGCTCTTTCTTAACGTTTGATTGCTTTTTCATTACATTAGCTGGGTTTTTGGAAAGTTTTTTATAGTACATTTAGCCTCCAGAAATAAACCTCACAACCTTGAAACTAAGATTGAACCCTGCAATGCACAGACTATTGCATCAATGATCTACTCTTGCAGGCTGTCATTAGGAGGAAGCTAACCCATCCCAGACAATACAGCACTTAAAACAAGGGAGCTTTATTTTAAAAACCCATTACTTTTCCCAGCCCATTCCAAATGCAGCTCTCAACCTTTGTTCTCTCAATAAAACAGACACTGATTTGACCTTCTGTTCACTTCCATCCCCCAGCCCAGCAGTACCTCCTCCATCTTCAGAGACTACTCATACTAAGGACTGAGCCAGGAGGGGTTTCTGCTGTAGCCAAGGTTTTGGGGTAGATGCATGTGTCTTCCATCACCCATAAACTGATGTCCTGGACAATGAGAGCTGGTTTTGAGATGGCCATTCCTGCAATATTTTCTCTAATTTCTGTCTCGAGCCTCAAGTTCTCCCTGTGAAGTGGGGATGGAGTTTTAGGAGCATTGCAGGGCTTTTTGTTTTAAACTTAGAAAAAGAACCAAGACAGGTTATGAGGAGAGAGGGGGGCAGGCAGGAAAGTGCCCAGGAATTACCAGGGTGTAGCTGGGAGGAGTGGGAACAGCCCTGCCTGCCTTTTCCTAAGGAGCACAGCACTGCTATCCTAGGGAGCAAGAGACAAGTCCTCTTTAGGCCATGATGGATCTCCCCCTGCAGAGGGATGTGCAGTCGGTGTCAGGCGTGTCG
Source organism: Hemiprocne comata (assembly GCA_020745705.1). Taxonomy (NCBI): domain Eukaryota; kingdom Metazoa; phylum Chordata; class Aves; order Apodiformes; family Apodidae; genus Hemiprocne; species Hemiprocne comata. The sequence continues at coordinate 6,384,771 of CM036602.1, read as the reverse complement.
TTGTTGCAAAGGAACAGCTCAGAGAAAAGCAGGGAGCATATGTGCTGCAGGCATGGGAGGGGAGGGAGGGGGCAGGGAGCTGAACTGCCATTGAAAATGGCAACATCCCCTCTGTCCGTGATTGAGCAGATGAGAGGAACGGGAGAAAAACGGAGAGAGCTGCCCCTGGGTTAGCTGTAACCTTGCTTTGCTGTGTTCAGCATCACAGGCTCCTCTGCAGAGCACAGCCTGCGGGTCAGCTCCCTCAGCGTGGAGCAATTCCATATGGAATTGGCACTGGGACCGTGGAGGGTGATCAGCAGAGTGCAGCAGAGCCTGCTAGCAGGTCACACTGCTGCACCCCTGGCATCACACGTCCCCAGGCTACCACCATCTGATGCAGCCTTCAAAGAACAGCTCCAAATGCCAAGCATTATGTTAAGACATTTACAAAATAAACGAAATATAGAAACTGATAGAGAATGAAAATTCTGCTTATTTTCCCCATCATCATTTTTGTTTCTAAAGCAAAATGAGTCTGGCATGTAGGCAATGGGAAACACAGGGTTTTAATGACTCTTACGGCATCCCAGAGGGCCACTCAAAGCAGCAAAATAGTGGTGATGTCCTTAAAGACAGCAGATGGTTTCTTCAAGGTGAATAATTTTATTGTTTGTTGTCTGTTCTCTATACTGCAAGGAATGACATTTAAGGAACTGCTCAAAGATGATTTTTCAAAGCACAAAGAAAACATTTGAGGAGCCAAATTATCTATACCGGTGACTGTGTCATCACCAGAGCTTGGAGTCTGGCTTAGAGGTAGAATTGGGACAGTTTTTTTTTTATTCTATCAACAACTTCTCTGTCTTTAAAATGACCTCCAGAATGGGCTCAAAGCCTGGAGAGGAGGGGAAAAAGAAACCAACCCCCCAATCTGTCAGTCGCTGCTGTGTCACTCACCAAGCCGCTTCCACAGCCCTGGATTAAACCTGACAACATGCAGCTCAGCTGAAGAAGTGAGTTAAAAGGCTAAAAGCACCTTAAATACCAACCATAAGGTGTCTTGCAAGGAGGTGGTGGTTTCACTGTATTTCATGGCTCAGCAGGTTTTGTGACAATACCTTTGTTAATGGAGGGGGTGGTGGCTGAGCTGACCGTGTATGCTCAGTGGCTGCTGTTGGGACACGTGTAATGGGCTGGTGAGGGTGGGATGCTCCTTCCCAGCTGCTGGAACATGGCAGGGGCCTCTGGAACTCAGCCAGGTAAGTCTTTATCTGGGTTTAGGTGGAAACAGGCCCTGAGATCCTAAGTGATTAAAAAAAAGCCAAGTGCTCAAAGAAAATCTCAGTACTGGCATTCTTTTACATGGCATATGAGAATACAGTCTGTGAGAAAGAAGCGTTGTAAAAGCAAGGTGATCACACAAAGCTTTTATTATATGGCTTTTTCATTTTTTCAGGAGGATGAAATACCATCTAAAAGCTTTCCTTTTCCAAGATATTTCGAAGTGTCCAGATCTGGCAAAAAAAATAGTGGATAGTGCAATAACATCTGGAAAGTGTCCTGAAATCTCCTGTAAGCTTGTGTTCAAAATGTCATCGGTACTGAAGTATTTAAGGCATTCATATTTGGCCAAACCTTCCACTTCATTTTCAGGGTTTATGTGGTGGGTTTTTTCTTCATTTTTCCTCTTCATATTCATATTCTCCCTTCAAATTCCATCCCAACATATATCTGTCACTTCTCCAGGGAAGTCTTAACTCCAAATAGAAATTCAAATGTGACCTTTTCCACAGGTAAAAAAACCTTACTGCTCACTAGTGTAAGCTAGAGACTGTACCTCCCTGATGTGCTGGCCAAAGCTGCTGCCAGTGGCTTTGACCATTATGTTCTGATTCTGCAGTCAGATTCGAAGCCTGTAAAGCAGGGATGTGTAGGGGAGAAAAAAAAAAAACTTTCTGAAGGTAGAAGAAAGGAAATATCTGTTACAAACTTTTTTGGTCAAACTTTGGTTGTTTTTTTATTCTTTTTTTTCAGAGTCACTTCTGAAAGGACGGTGGAAAGGTCACAGTAGAATTACAGAAGAAATGTGTCCATAGATCAGCTGTACAAGCTGCTTTCAGAGCAAGTTTTGGGACAAAAAGATAAAACGTGATCGAAGACAACAACTTCTTTTCCTTATACCTGAAAGGCCATGCAAAATTTCATCCTGGAGAAGAGTGGAGGGATAGAGCCCCTTAGAGCAGGCAAAGCACCACTCAGCTGTGGCTCCAACTCCTCACCTGCCAGGTCAGAGTGCTGCACCTCGGGAGAGTAAGTCCATTAGTTGCTACATTTGGAGGTTTTGTTTGTTGTTTTTTTGTTATGAAATCCCTCAGGGAGCCCATCAGGGTGGCAGGGGCCACCGCAAAAAGTTAAGCCTGTGTTTTTGTTTTTCCATGCTACAATACTCAACAAGATACGGCCTCTCTTGGAGCAAAAAATGTGAGGGTGAATGAATGTACGTGTTCTGAGAGAAATTTGTGAGTTGTTAAATTAAAAAGCAGCAGCAGGAAGGCAGAGAAAACATGGGCCTTGGGGTTATTGCTTTCATCTTTACCCCATGATGCGTGAGGCCTGGAGAAGGGGTGAGCAGCTGGCCAATGGGTAAAGCAGAAGCCAGCCCTATACAGCCTGCTAAGGAAAGCTGGTTGGGGAAACACACAAAATCTAAACTGGAAGTGTCTCACCCTAAGAGTTATGTGTAAATGAAATGATAGTGCAGAGACAGAACTTGGTACTCAAAGCCAAGAGACATTGTCAGGAACAGTCGACTTCCCTCAGTGCAGCCAGAGCCGGGATCGTGCTGCGGCTGCCGAAGGGTGGGCTTGGGTCAGATGGATCCAGTCCTGCCATTGCACCTCAGTGGAGGGTGTGACCAAACCTGCCAAGAGACGTTTGAATGTGTGGTTGGCTTTCTTTAATTTTCAAAATTGCAAATTTGTGGCTTTAGCAGTGAGAAAGACAGTAGCTGGAAACGCTGCTTAGAAATATTAACATGCCAAAGACAGAAAGCTCCTTTCACGTAGTAAGAAACTGTTATAACCAGGACTTCTGAGCTGATTAAGGATAAGGTGATTTTGGGTTGAGTGCCTGACTGATGTAATTGAACATGGTGGAGCAGAAGTAGCCATGGAAGAAAGTGGAATCCAGTTGGATTATTGTGGACTTGTGGTGACAGTGTTCTCGTCTTCCAGCAGTCTCCCAGTTTTGGGGTCACATATCCCATGGGAGGGAAGACAGCAGCTTCCCTTCATGGGCCTTTTTTTAAGAGATTTAGGTTTTGGTCCCTAGCAGACCTGCTAAGCCAGAGCTCTGTTCACCTGAGCACGTATAGTCTGGCAAAGCACACATTGCCTTTACCTTATTTAAACTGGTAAAGCTAGTTTTCTAATTGACTTACAACTGTTGTAATGTAAGAGTTTTAACACTGTGAATGAAGATAACGTATGATTAGATAAGCACTTTAAAAGCTCAGAGGGCTGAATGGTTGCATTTATTAATTTTGCTCACTCATTTATCTTTGTGCTTGCTTTATTATGATATAGTCCCTGAAACCTTAATAAAATTGATTCACAAAGCTCATTACTTGAAAAAAAAACAAACAAAACACCACTTTTAATTAGTTGAGTTCCTGTGACCCTGCACAGAGGGCTCTTGCCATGCCCAGGTGTGCTGCAGAAGCTCAGAGCTTCTGTGCACCCATGACCCCAGGGTCAGCCCCTCTGTGTGGAGCAGACCCACCAGACTCTGACGGAGCCTCTCAGAGAGGATCACAGGTACAACTGGGTAATTTAAACTGGTATTTTAAACCATTCAGTCTGATTAATTTATTTTTTTTATACCAGCTTCTAGTTTAAACACTTGTGTTGCAGGAGCATGGCAGGCTGCCTTTAAATGCAAGGCTACATCTTAATGTTCTTCCTATGTTTGAAGGGAAGGGTGAGGGTTTATGCTTTGTTTCATTTCGCTGGCTGAGAAGAGATCACACTGAACTGTAAAGAAGGACTCAGTTTTTAGCCTTGTGTAGACACTTTTTTAAAGAAGCAGCAAATTAAAAGTAATGACTTGGTCATTGTGTGCTTGCACTTTCAGCTGGCCATAATAAATCTTTACACAGAACTGTCGGAAGTATTAAATCACTAGGGAGAAGCTTGTCCTTGTTCTTCACTGCAGGGGCAGTAGGATGTAAATAAACAATATCTTTGATTAGGTTCAGCAGAAAAGTCAAGGATAAATATTTACATCGGTCAGAGATTCAGCAAGAATCCTTGTAGTGTTCACCTTGACTGCAAAGGCTCTGACAAATGCACATGAGACTTGATAATAGGCTTTAGGTGTTGGTGGGAAGGGGTTTCTCTGGTTCTCCACATTTATACTGCTGGAAACTTGCCTGCATAGTAACAAAAGCCTTTTTGCTTTTCCCCAGGACACTGTAGAAAAAAGCAAAAATATTAATAACCCACCCAAAGTTTGTGATCTGTAAAGTGAAAGTGGCTTTCTAAAAACACTGGCAGCCCACCATCAGTGCATTAAAGCACAAGCAGTGTAAGTGATGCCCATAATTCACAGGGTCACCTAGAGCTGTTACCCACCAGGGAAAGGCTGTTGGAGGACAGGGATGCTGTCCTTGCTGTACAGCAGCACAGCTGACTGCTGAGCACAAGGACTCAGCGTTTGCTCGCACGATACAAAGTCCCCTCATGCTAATGCCAAGTGAGGACCAGAAAATATAAAATCCGAGCTGGCTGATAGGTGGCAGATGGCAAAGAAGACCTTGCTCTGTTTTAAAATGCACTAACGTGGTCCTGGCCAAGGATGCAGAATGGTGCTGAGTGTGGTGCCCAGGAGCTGCTGCTGCTGAAGCAGAAATGCCTCCTGACTTGCCTATGACACTGCAGCTTTGCAGTGCCGTTAAAAATTGGGCCCATTTAGGCTGGTGAGCACTTTCTTGAGCACATGGTGAGCCCCATGTGCTCACTGTCCTTCTGCCAGGCCAGCCCTGCTTGTTCCTCTGTACCTTCAAACAACTGTAGAAGTCAGCAAGTGCCTTAAGCCATAGGTAGTCTGTGTTGCCATAGCCAAAGCCTCTTGCTATCAGCTCCAGCTGCTAAGTACTGGAGTACACCATGTACAGCAGTGCCATACCCTTGCAAAAAAAAATAAATCTCTTCTTAAATACCATTATTTGAGCCTGGATAGAGATTATGATGATAGCTCAGATAATAAATGATTATTATGATAAGTGGAGTCATGTTCCTCAAAGAGGAAAAAGCAACTCATGCAAAATAGGCAAGGAAAATAAGACTTGATGGGCTGAGCTGGCTTGATGAACAGTGATGATACATAGCCACCAAAACAGATTTGGGAAATGCACTTTGACTTAGTTTTAAAGTTGCTTAATATTCTCATTATATCTGTTAAAGGTTCCAAGACAGACTTTACACTGCTTTAAACATATTATTATTAATGTTCCAGCCACAGAGAAAAGGCCCGGAATATGTGTCCAGTACTTAAAATGAAATAAATGCTCAAAATGAAAGCGGGCAAAGAAAACTGAGAGCTTTTGTTTCAGAATAATGACTGTCCCAATGGGATAATTAATTTCCCCAACAGCAGCTTGTTATTTTTCAAAGATATTATACTTATGCAGATTTAACTGTAGAAATATTATATTGTAGTAATTCCTCCAGTGTGATGCAGCTCTAATTACTCACTGCTCAGAGCATGAAAAGGAAATAAAAGATGAACAGCAAGTTAATCTTTATTTTTAAAATGAAGAAGAAAGAGAAGTTCTAAAAGAGGAAAAGCAGACCAGGCTCAGAGTACAGATACATTTAATGAAGAGAAGAGCTGCAGTAATTCCAGTGTTCCCAGGGGGATGTTGCCAAAGGTGAACTACATCCTGGAAAGAGGCTTCAGGTTATTTACACCTGCTACAGAGGGATGAAAGAAGCACACCCTGAAGTACATGCTACTAAGTGCAAGAGCTAATGCACTGTGCTTCTGTCACCTGTTTCTTTGGATTTACCCTCAATCTGGCTTTATGGATTAGTTTCGACAAAACTTCTGCAAAAACTAAGGAAGCTGTGGTTTCTACAGGGCTGCTTGGCTTAAAGCTGCTGGATCTGATGTGCTCCCAGGGCAGCATCTCTCAGTCACTTCAGACAACAAACCAGGGTCTCAGGCTGCTGTTCCTGTGTCTGTCACACCTCTGCTTTGTGCCTAGGGATTATGCTGTCTCCTTTAAGTAATCCGATCATATTTCCCAGGCTACAAAAACCATTTCTGCCTCATTTTTCCTTACCTTTCCAAGGCCTCATGCAATAAAGTGCTGAGCACTGTCAATGGCTGCAAACATCAGAAGCTCCTGATCCCTCTGTAGGTTGGAGCAATAGTGCTCAGTGCAAACAAACTCTTGAGAGCTTCCATACATCTGGCAAACAGTTTGGAGGTTGCCTCTTGCCAAAACCTCAATGCATCTGTGTGTTTCCCTCACAATTTGCCCCAGGGGAATTTCAGGCACATTTGGTTGTGCTCCTACAGAAAATCCATGGAGTGGAAGGAGCAAATCCAGCAGGTTTCATCCTTGACAACTCCCATGCACCTCACTGGAAAAGCCTTGCAATGACTGCAGTTCAAATCAGCTCAGAAGCATCCATCACCTGTCCGTGCTGGCTGGTGCTGAGGCAGCAATTAAGGAGGTTATTAGAGCATTGGCCATTGAGGTGCCACAGGACACTGACAGTTCCCTGCTTTGATGGCATCTGGTCATCAGGATCCTGGAAATGAGCTGTACTTGGTGCCAGGATTTCCAGACCTGCCACGTTGCTGTCACATAATGATCATCAAATGACTGTTTGTGGAAATAGTTTTTCTCTCTCTCTCTGCCACACAACCCTTAAAAAAAAAAGTCTTGATGCCAGTGGAGGTTTTCCTTGGAACTTGCACACTTACTCCCTCCCCATCTTTTGGTCTCATCCTATACTGGGTGCAGGTATTGAGGATGTCGGACTTAATGGTAACAGACCAGCAAGCTCTTCCACCTGCTACCCTCATTTCTGACCAGCCTCTCCTGTACCCCTCCACCACCAAAAAGGAAGATGAAATTACTGCCCAGTTTATTTGCCGTATGTCTCACGGCACCCACCATCCACCCTCATAAGCCCATGTTGCTTCCATCACCTGACCTTTGAATTCAAACTTCTGGTGAGTGCAAAAGGCTCCTTTGTCAAGAACAAGCATTGCCTTTATCTGCAGGGAGCTGAAAGAAATTTTCATTAGAAATTTACACATGACTTCAAGATTCAAACTCTTAAGTTTGATTCAAAATGTTATTGTTTTCCACCGATCAGCTTCAGCTGCCACATGACAGGAAAAAGACTCTGTCAGAAACCCTAAGGCTCTCTCTCTCCTCCTCCTCCCTCCAGCAGATTGCTCATCTTTAGGAAAAATAATTCATTTTAATCAAGTTGAGTAAAAGCATTAAACTGCACATGCAGACCTAGAAGCAGTATTCCTGATATAGAGGACACCACGATTATGGTTCACGCTAGAATGTCACTCATTGTTCCCTCACACAGCACAGTATGAAGCAGGACAAGCACCTATGGGAATGCACAGAGTTGACATTCAAAGCCACCAAAGAGACCACGTGGAAGTGCAGCCCAGTGCAGAGCATCTTAGTAGTGCCTGACACCAACTGTGCCATGCTGGGCCCTGCAGCCCTCACAGCAGACCCCAAAACCATGCCCCATGTTGCCCACCCCACAGTCACCAGTTGCACAGTCCCACCCAGGCCACACGTGGTCTGTGGTCAGCACAGCAACTCCCAGGGTCAGGGTTGTGGGGCCAATGCCTTTCCTCCAGCTCTGCTCACACATCAATTCAGAAATCCAACAGAAGGCAGCCAGGAGGAGGGGTGAATCCCTGCATGTCAGTTCCTCCAGATAAGCTCACCAAGGGCACAGCCCAAGCCTGCTCCACAGCCCACGTTCAGCTGGGTGCTCTCACTGGCAGGCAAACAACTGAGTTATTGGCCAGAAATCTTTCCTAGCTCAAAACAGACCCTACCAGGGCTGTGTGCCTGCAAAAGGCAGGTTCCCTGGGGAACTGCTCCACCAAGCTTGTTTATTGAGGTGCCACAAATAGGTCAAGGGTGTGGCCCCTCTGCAGAGGCAGCTAATTAAATGTACAAATCCAATAAAAATAAATATGCCACTTTAATATGCAGGTCCTGCTGTTCCCAAAGATAATAGGATGTGAGTTGGTTGCTGTAGCTACCACAATAATGGCAAAGAAACCCAGGCAACCCCAGGGAAGAAATCACACCCCCCCACCCAGTCCCACTCCAACCCAGGCTGCAGTCAGTTCCCCCAGGCTGCTGCCTTGGCTCTGCCTTTATGGGTTGAGTGAGGACAGGCACCCTTCCCTGGCCATTGACTCACTTTTGCCTTATTTCCTTACTGTTTTGCCTTCAGTACTATTTTATTCACATTGACTTTGAAACAAATCTCATCAGCTGGGCTTCTTGATGGGGTCACTGTACACAGCAGGCAATAATGAAAAAAAAGTAAAACATTGAAAAAAAAATTAAAGCAACAACTGCACCCAAAATGAAGTTTCTTGAACCAAAGAGAGAAATTCCACCTCATGCTCACCTTTTCTAACCAGCTGCCCATGCCACATGGGCAGTGCTGCTTAATGAAATAGCAAAAGCCTCACCTAGATGGCAAAGCTGGGGACACTGCAGCTCCAAAGAAGCATCTCCTCAATGACCACAGCTATGTGAGCTGCAAACATGTCCCACTCCTGGTTTCTGAATTCCAACATAAACTATGACCCCCCACCTAATTTTTTTTTTTAGAAACAAACATGATTTCTGTAAATGACCCTTTGCTATTGTAGAGCAAAGCCCAGCCTCACCAGGCTGCAGCCTGGGTGTCATGCAGAGCTGGCAGTGCAGCCAGGAGTCCAGATGCTCTGGCATTTGTCGTGGTCACTTGGACTCTTGTGAGCCAAGAATAGCACCAGCACTCATCAGCAAACACACAGGGAAGTGAAGGCTGCTGCTGCCCTGCCAGCTAGTCGGGATGAAGCCTCAGACATGATTTAAATAAATTAATAAGCACTTTCTAAAAGGAGACAAGTACAGTGATTGCCTGTGGGCAAAGAGGATGCTACAGAGCGTTTGTGCTGACTCACGGGTGTGTGGGCACAAATCAAAGGTCTTTACTGCTTCTTTCCCCCTCCCATGCCAGCCAGACATCACGCTGTCCAGCTGTGGGGTTGGTTAGCACAGGTACAGCATCATGACCTACAAGTAATAATTAATACAAGCTGCCAATAAACAAGTCAATGCCTGAGCAGTCTGTAAAAACTCTTCTCAGGCTTTCAGCTCTGCCTGCGCCCCGGAGGAGCCATAAATCAGCAGCGTGCTGAGCCTGCTGGCTGCTGCAGGACCACACAGACACACACAGAGGTTTCTGGGACAAGTCACACCATGCATGCTGCACCCTGACCCCCCTCCTAGGGCTGCCAGCCTCTGGATGCACCCTGCAGTCCCGGACAGACAGACAGCACATGTTGCTGTGACACCCCATGCGGGTCAGGTGTGCTGCTGCTTTGCAGCTGGTGGGAGGAGGAAGTGCATTAAAAGCTCATTTACTGTTCTCAAAATAAAGTACCTGAATTCTCCAGTTGTTCACTTTGCCACCACGGTAATGTCACTAAATCCAGGGGGAGAGGGGGAAAAAAAACCAAAACATACAACGAAACCAACCAGACAAAAAAAAGGCAAAATTAAACAGGCTCCTTTCAAGTTTTTGGAAAAAACGAGAAGATACACTAAGATTCCAAGAACTCATGTTTACAGCAGGTGCATCAAACGTAAGGCATGAAATCGAGTGCATCCATAGCACAGACAAGAATTAAGCAGCAAATTGAATGCCATGATTCAATTCTCACCCAACAACAGCTGTAACAAGGCCAGGAAATGGAATTCCTTGACTCAGTTGTCATGACAATACTCTTGAAAAATTTCTGCCATAGGATAAACCCTCACTGCCTCCATGTGACTGGAGAGAGAGAGCACGATTCTGCTTGCCCTTCCCCTCAGTAATGCAGCACTTTCTTTCAGATCATTCCCAGGCCCTAACGAGCACCCTGGGCTGCTGGATGCAAAGGCAGCAACACCAGTGGTGCAGTTTGTAAACGCAGTTGCTATAATTAGTTTTTGAAACTAGCACTGCAGCAGAAACACCTCAAGCTGTATCATTATACATCTAATGGGCTAATTGCAACATGGTCACATTGAATTTCTTTTTTTTTTTTTTTTTTTAAACTCTCATTTTTCATTGCTAATATGCTTGTTAAATAGTGACAAGTACAAATGTACATAGCAGAAAAATGAAATGCAAATGCTACTGCCATGCTAAAGAAAACCAACAAGAAAAAGGCCCTACTCTATCCTTTTTTTCTGTTACCACTACTTCTGTGCTGGTCTTAGGAATTACACTTCTAGGATGAAAATGCAGCATATTATTTGGAAGGTTTTGAACTATCTTTTACTGGATTCTGGGTAATAATAAATATTACATATATATATATATAAAGAAATTGGATGTCTCTGCTGGTCAGTATCAGCTTTATTTTAGAGACATTTAAGAGCTAACTGAGCATCAAGTGGGAAAAAATACATTATTTCATCCATGAGATATCCTGCTACTTTACTTCCCCTCATTGACTTCGTAGCAAATATGTTACTAATACCTCTTCCAAAATAATGATAAACTTTACTGGTGTGTGATTTAGCTATTACTGGCATATCTATTTATTTGTGACAAGAAATAGAGGGAGGGAAAGAAAAGAAAGAAGTAAAGCAGAAACTTGAGACCGTGTCCCCTGGGTGATGGACAGAGCCTGCCCCAGAACAAACAGAAAGGAGTCACCAAGAGCAGAGTTTGGCCCAAAGTGTGTTAACAACAAGCACGTTATCTCCTTGGATTAGCATTTCAAGGGCACAATGAGGCAGAAAAACTTGCTCAGATCAGTTCTGCAAGCACAATTCCAGTTAATCTGAAGCAAAGCAGCAGCTTTAACATCCAGATCCCCAAATCATGCTCAGAGTCCTGTGCAGTAGCTGCCCTCAACCCTGCCCCCCCCTTCAATGAGCTGCTGTAAAACCACTCAGCCCGAAGGTCACCTTTTCTAGCAAACACATGGCTTTAGAAAAGAGGGGGTTACACTTGCCCCAGGTGCTGGAATGCTGGGTTGGCCACAGCACAGCCCAGGTCCAGCTGCCTGCCAGCCTGGGTGCTAAAGCCATCACTGAATCACCTTGAAGAAGAGAGAGTTACCATCTGATCTTCACCATAAGAAGTCACCTAGAAGAAACAAGACATTCCTTTTGATATCACTCCTGTGGCAATCAGATTATTACCACTAAAGTAGGTCCTCACCAATTATCATTTAATTAGGCCGAATGAGGGATAGAGGTGGTGCCTCCTCACATCCTGGCAGTCAGTGACACCATATAGTACCTACTGAGCTCCTGATGGGAAGGAACAAACAGGCCCCCTTAACGTGTTTCAGGTTCTTCTGTAGAGGTTGGTGTAACCATAATTACCAACTGCTGGAAAAGGCAGTAGCTCTCTCAGCAGATCGATGCATTTCAGCAAAATGTCATTACACACAGGCAAATGGGAGGGTTACTGAAGCAGATCCACAGAAAACTTTGGAACAAATCCTAGCAGATGAAGTGCTGTTTGCATTGAACTAGGCTGAAGCAACTTCTGGAAAAAAAAAAACACAACAAATTATATATGCAAGCAACAGGACACCACACTTTTTTATCATGAAACCCAGAGAGCTGCTTAATTCCTCCTTAAGCCAGACCCTGATGACTCTTCAGCAGTCTTTGAAGATAAGAGCAGATAGTAAGATGATCCAAAAATGTTCCATAAAGTAAGCTGAAATTCCAAAATAGAAATTAAACTAGGACTTAAAAAAATAAAAAAAAAAATTTAAAAGCAGCTAAAAAATAATATTGCCCTTTTGTCAGATGACCTGAAACAACCCAGAGGAAAAATACTATCACATGGAAGCACATTGTCAGGCACTGTGAGGATGTGCTCATGGTTTGGCAATACCCTGCATCTTTCTTTCCTTGCTATAAAGGAGCTGGCAAGAGTTATACTCTGAGAGCAAAGGCTTTGCTTCAAACCTTACCAGGATGGGGTTAATGTGGGAATGCTTTCCAAACTGTAAGGGAAGAAAAACCCACCGAGTTATAATACATAATAAATATTTCTCCAAGAAGCCTCTGGTTGGGCTAAGTACAAATTACAAGCCTTATGAGGTGATAGAGTGGAGATGCTGAAAGTGGGAGGGAAGCCCACAACCAGAAATTAAACTGTCAGCTCAACAAATCACACCTGGCAATAAAGGCAGCATCTCTGTGGCTGTGGACTGCACATGGAACACTGTCCTGGTGCTGCTCCTGAAGGTCCAAAGGCTGTGGACAGGAAGAGCAGCTGCTCAGAGAAAGCCCAAGCAGCCAGAGGTTACTGGGCACTCAGGGGAGCACGGGCAGAAGATGACAGCTCTCAGAAAAGCACAATCACATTAAATGGGTTGTTCTGTTACAGGGTGAAAGGCAGCCACAGCATGGCTCCATGCTGGGAAGAATCATTGATAGACTGAAATAGGAATAGGATGGAATATGAAGCTCTCAGCCCAAATCCCTGTCTGTGCATTAAAGCAGGAGCATGGGGAAGTGGGAGCAGGGAGAGGCCCAGCCTGGAAAGACACAAGCTGCTTTTGCAGCTCCAGCCCAGCCCAGCTGGCACTGCTGCAGGCTGCAAACCCACCCAGAGGGATCAAGAGGCTCAGATGGGATGTGAGGCCATTTCCAAGGCCACCAGCACCATGTTCAGACACAGCACGAGCTGGCCGGGGACAGCACTCTCGATATTAAAAGCAAACAATCCAGTAAATGTGCCTCTTGATGTCCTCTCATCCTTGCTGGTGATCCCAGCCCACCTCTGCCAGCTCAGGAAATTATTAGTCATCAGAGCAGTGTAATGTGACCTACGAGTCCCCAGCAGGGTGGCAGGTACCTGCAGGCCTGCAATTTGCTAGCCATCAAAGAGATGGGGATGGCACAGACCAAATTGCAGTGCGAGCAGGAACTGAAGGTTTTACAGGATAAATTATTATTGTCAGAGTTTTATGGAGAATATAACCCCTAAACTGTATTTTAGGGTAGTAGTTTAGACAGGAGCATGATAACATCATAAACCATAGGAGGAAAACACGAGGCATTTAAAATAATCAGAGGAAAAACGAGACTGAATTACTGCTGTCTCACCTTTCCTGCTTATTTGCTGTCTTAAATGATATGTGTGTGCCTGTGTGTGCATTTGTAAATCTATTTCTTTAATTCTTTTTCAGATAGATTTTACAAATGGAAGAGCTCACAGTGTTGGTGTATTAAACAGTAAAAAAAACCTCAATCTGTGTTTACAAGCACCAAATGGAGAATATAGGTAAATAACTGTGTGGCTGCAGAAGATGAAGGATGCTATCACCAGCAGCCTATCCATCTGACTGCAGCCACCAGGGCGTGCAAAGTTTCCTTTGAAAACCACCTACCCCTCATCCCCTCTGTCACAGAAGCCACCAGAGCCCTGCCAGAGCAGGCCTGTGCCCCCAGAAGTAGGTTTGATTTGGTTTGGGAGGCAGACAGCAGTAACCAGGGCTGTGAAACATTCACCTGTGTGCATGTCAGCATGGAGGCAGTCGCTTCCTCCATCGAGCTGATGTGGGTGAAACTCCCTATGTCCTCCAGTCATCATCACTGAATGTCATAAACAGGTGTCCTCCAGCCAACCTGGGAAAGGAACTGAAACGTCAGCGTTTCCTGAGCCTCGTTAACCAGACACACATATCAAGGACTTCTGAAGGGAAGCAGAAGGTCCAGCTGAATAGAGGAGGCAGTGGGAATTACCTCATCTTTCTGAGGTGGGAGGCTGGGAGGTGACAGAACAGCTAATTTTGGGAGCTGCACATGGGCACAGGTGGGCTTATGGTCCTGGTTTGAGCTGTTTCTTTCCCGTTTGTAGGAGGCTGATTGTTCTTGGGAAGGATCATGTTAAGACCCATGCATGGGGAGGCCTGTCCTCCACATGTACCAGAGAGACACTGACTAGCCCTTGCCAGGGAACATCCAGGACAACTTTTTCTGCACAGCTTTCCAGGTTCAGTTCAAAGCTCATTTGAAGTTAAGGGAAAAGCTCCCATAGGCTCTCACAGATGGGAACAAGCACCTAAAAACCTGGTGGCTGCTTTAGCCAAAACCCCTAGCTGAGGATTTTGCATCTTTTCCCTTGTTCTCAAGACATGCCTAACAACCAAGTGCAGCAGAGTTTTTATCTGTGCTACAGCTTTCCTGTGAGAGCAGCCATCCCTGCACAAACCCCTGCACAGGCAGGGCATCCCCCAGGACCAGGAGGCCCCAGGCTGCTCTGTGCTGTCTCTGGTGATCCCTGCATCAAACCATTGCTTCAGGTTCCAACAGGGAAGAACAAGAGAACGAGCTCTCCTGCTTACAGATGGACAACCCTGTCCTGTAGATGCAAACCTCCAAGCCTTTTACTTGGCTCAGATTAGAACAAATTGCAGCCCAGACCCAATCTAAGCTAAGTGCCAAAGGATAAAGGCCTGTAAGTGAAAGTTACCTCTGGCTGAGCAAGCCCAGCAAGAAGGTGCCACACTGCTGTTTAACCCCAGCATAACACAAAGCAGGCTGCACTTTGCAAAACAATCATCATGTACGTACTTCTGAAAGAATTCAGTTGTGTAGGGAAGACAGCATTACACTTACATCTTGTTTTCTTTGTTCCCTTTGATCTGCTCTAGGTGTTTCTACAAAGGTATGAGATTAAGGAGAGTCTCAACAGCAGTAAAAATTACCAGAGCACGACTGACTTCCCTCAACAGCACATGTGCCCTCTGGGCCATGTGCCCTCTGGCCAGGAAACTCAACCCCCGAAGTACAGTCCCCAGGGCACCCAACCCCCAGCAGAGTTAAGAATGGAGTTTTCCTCAGCCTCCACTCACAGCCCTGCTCCTCTGCTCTCTGCAAACATGGGTCAGGTCACACTCCCCAGCAAGCTCAGCCCAGCTTGCAGCACTTTGCCTAACACATGCAGCAGAGGCTTGCTTTCCTGATAATAAGACTAATCTATGGAAAACTATGAACATGAACTACACAGGTCTTCACTACAATTACTTTCACTAAGATACTATATGAAAAGCATCACAGAGCTGTCCAAGCATTACTGGAGAGGTTCAGAAGTTTAAAGTGGGAAAGGCCCATTCAGTGGCAGGTCCAAGAAAGAGAATTATTAGCTTAGCTCCCTGCTCTGCTTACTGGTCTATCACCAAGAGTCTGGATCTGATAAAAGACGACATGAACAAAAGTCTAAAACATATTCAAGCAAATTTCTAGGAATGGTTTTCTCTCCTTATCAAAAATATGATTAGGATCCACTACTGCTTTGAGACTCTAGTCCAACATTTTCACTGCAAATCACTAACCGAGTGGGAAGCTGATGAATGGAAGTGTCTGGCTGACACAGAGAGAGGCAAAGGGATTTCACCCTTCATTGAACTCTTGCAACTTTCCAAGGTTTCTCTGCCAAAGTCCAGCTTTATAACTTATGATGGAAGCTTTGAATTCCAAAATCCTGCTTCTCAGTGAAGGATTCAGGGACAAAGCAGAGCTGGACATCTCCCAGGGATGTGAAGAGCTGCCTCTTTCAAACTCACAGGCAAGGAAACCAGCTCACATGCTGTGGGGGGGTGGGGTGAGTTACACCTAATTAACTACAGCACAGCTGATTGCAAACTTGGTGTGAGAGCAGGCATGGGTAGGGGTAAGGACAAAGCAGATTCTCCCTGGAGAACAGCTTTCTAGGTGTTGTGACCCAGCCTGGGTGTGAGTTTCAGTGGGGCAATGCTGAGTTCTATCATTTAAGATCTGTCTTGGGTTATTTAGGAAGTGGATCTCTGTTAGAGCAACTCCCAGAATCTTCATGGCCTCACACCCCCTTCCCCAGCAAACTGTCAGCCAGTAGCATGAGTTACTTCAATGGCTACATCACCTCAGACAAAGCTTCACCATCTGCTCCATTCTCTAATTACAAATGCATAAAACATAATTCACAATCAAATCACATAAAAGGGGAAAGAAAATGAGCAATTAAAATGCACACTCTGCCAGGCAAATCAGCCTTTCCTCCCCAGCCACACTGTTCCCATTTACTGCTCCTGCCTGTTACAGGCAGGGTCAGAATTAGTCCCAAACCACTGGAGACTTCAGTCCCACTGGGTCACTGACAGCAGCTGCCCCAGCTTGATCTTCTCCTCTACCAGGGACCCTCATCATCTCCAGGCTGCTGCTGTGGCTTGCTAACCCTTGCCATCATCTTTCCTGAGGGAGCAATTTACCTTTCCAATGTACAGACGTATCTTTGTTATTTCCCACTCCCTGCTTCTCTTCTAGGGTCCTCCGGGCTCAAAAGTCAACAAAAACTTGGGTGTTTGGAGGGAACAAGAAGGGATTGGTGATGGTGTGTTTGTCAGCAAACACCCTGGGCTGAATTGATTTTTGGTGCAAGGGCACTGCACTTAGTGAAGACATCATCCACTCCAAAATGTTCAGGTAGTGAAACGTACATTAACATTCAGGCATCATTTATACTCTATAAGTAATTCAAGCCTAGAGAGACAATTTCTTGCATGTTCAAAATTCAAAGTTTCCTTCTTTAACATCAGCCACTTTGGAAGGGCTGAAATCCAGCTGTGAGGCTGGAGTGAAGCTGGGGTCGGGGGGTGGGGGGGGCTTGGAGAGGGAGCTGGAGAGAAGCATTTGGCTGTTATGCCTTATCCCCATGTACCTGACCCACAAGATGGAGGACAGTCAGCTGTCAGTCAGTTCATCCATCACTGATGCAGAAGCCCTTAGGAGCAGCCTGAGCACCCCTCCAGTCTATCCCAGAGGATAAGGATCAGCAAGCACTCTGCAGTGGTGTAGAACAGGGGAGAAAAAAACTCCACTCTATTAATGTCACTCAAGGAACTCAAAGCTCTGCATCTGACATGTCTACAGAGCCCTTTCCCGTGGCATATATTCCCACTCCTGCATGGATGGAAATAAAACCCTTAGTGATTCAGCCCTGCAATCTGATCTTCCTCCCCTCCCATTCCTGCTCAAAGCCTGAAGAAGTCTCTCTCTCCTTTTGTCAATGCTCAGGTTTCCCTGCTGGGGTCAAGGAACACAGAGCAGATGGTCCCTGCTGTCCTCTCCTGTATGGCTGCTATATGGCACAGCCACAGGAGAGGAAAGGGATTGGACTTGGCACAGTGACTGGAGATCATAAAAGACATGCAACAAGTTATACATTCAAAGGAGATCTTTTTAAGTGCCTAACTGCAGCTGAACTGTAGTTATGGTTATTATACAGAAACAGACATAAAACTATAATGAGGATCGACACACTTCATCACAGTCATTCGACAAAACACTGAGTCCATGCAGCTTAGCTATTACCTTTCCACAGCTATGAAAGATTTACCATAGTTTCAGCTTAATCTGGAACTTTATTATGTTGTTATTTTAATCTCACTTCATTTTATCACTGCTTGGAGTCCTACTATCCAAGTAAGATCATATTTAGATATAGCAATGATGAACAGTGTTCCAAACAGCTAAAACAGAAACAGAATCCAGCTTTGTTTTGCTATACACAATAGAAAACCATCAAGAGAGTCTTTATGATGCATTATAGAGTGATGAAGGGGTAGTTCCAACTGGGTGGTTGGGATGAGTGTTTAATTGGATGTTCCCCTCTCCTCATTATTTATCTGTATGAGCATCTCTCCCATCATTAGATTGAAAGCCAGAAGAGACCATGAGATTGTCTTCTCTGAGGCCATGGCTGAATTCTGGGCACTCGCCTGATTTTTTATATACTCATATATGTTTTCCTGAGGTAAATTCTTGTTCAGCAGGACAAACCCACATGAGAAGATGCCTCTCCCCTCATTTTCTCTATAACACTGAAGCAGGGTTGTGACCCTCCCTGCCAGCAAACAAAGCTGCTCCTGCAGCATTTAAGTGCTATCCCAAATCTGAATCTTTTCCTAAATTGGGACTAAAAATCTTTAGGACATGATTTAATAACATAAGGACAAAACACCACACGTGGCTAATTTGGGAAGAACAGCCTCAGCAAGTGAAGTGGTCACTGGCCTGGATCAGTGGTTGCAATGGGTGACACACAAGTGACCCGTTGGAGTCTCCCTTGTCCCAGCCTGTAAGTGCAATGCTGAGAGGAAATACCAGCAGCCTTCATTCCAGGCATGGTCACCTCCTCCCCCTGCCGAGACACCTGTGGGACAACCCTAGCAAGAGGAAGGGAGGACACAGGCCCAAGCCCCCCCTGCAGTCACCTCACACCAACACACCGCCTGGCACTGTTTTTTTTTTTTTCCCCCGTTTCCAGCATCCTCAGCCCAGCAGAGCTGGTTTGCTGGGAGATTTATTCCCCTACGTGGTTACCCGCCCTCCCCGCCGGCGCTGATGCACCAGCCCGGCTGGACACGCATTCCCAGGGGAGCTGCAGGAATCGGAGTTCTCGCTGGAATGTCGTGTTTCACGGGCTGGGCACCACCCTTCCCACACAGCGAGTGCCGGGCTGAGCCCTGCCCTGGCAGCACGGCCTCCTGGCCCAGTCTGCACCGTCCTCTAGTGGCCACCAGCCCCGATTCAGTGGCCCGGCTCTGGCCCCCCAGGCTCCACATCCACAACTCCCACCACCAGGACCCAAGGCCCCCGGCAAGAGATGCCAGTGACAGCAATACACCCCGGGAGGGAGCCGGGGGCTCCAGCCTCCCACCCTCGGGCACAGAGAACGGGGAGGATTTTTGCTGGGAAAACAATCTGCTGCTGAGCATGAAATAAAGAGAAAGATTGAAGTAAATCAGGCCATAAATCTCTCGATAAGCTGAAAGAGAATAAAAGCTCCCATCACTATTTATACTCAGCTCCTCAAAGATAACGAGTTCATTTACTAAATACCTTTGAGAAACTAAACCTTCAGGCAGCCATTGTCCACAGGATACATTTCAGCCAGGCAGGTTCCTTCTGGAGACACCTTAAGAAGGAAAAGCTCAGGAGAGGACTGTATTTCTGGGAAGAGCCACATGCTAGAGCTTCAGACATGGAGGATGCAAAAGTGGACCTATTCCAGCTACTTTTGGCTTCATCGAGTCTTGAAGCCATCCCATCGAGCGCATGAGGCTGGTGGATGGTCAGACATGCTGCAGGCACATGGCAAACAAGATGACCACATGCTGGCCTGCAGCTCCAGCCAAGCACAGAGCTAATGGGACCTGCTCTGCTGGGCTCCACAGCAGAGCCATGTGGCTCATGCTGGGTAACCAGCAGCAGCAACCATCACTGCAGACATCCCTTCTGCCTGCCCACAGGGCTGTCAGGGGGCTGGGATTTCACTTACTGCCTGCATCCCTTGCCCTGGCCTGCCTCTGTAAGTCTACCTGTATGACAGCAGCTCATTTCGCTTAGAGCTTCTCTCAAGGTTCGCACAACACCAGGAATGATTGCTCAGGTTGCAGGAGGACCTTATCTGGGCAGAGACACCTGTCTCTCCACCAGCAGATGAGACCAAAGGCGAAGAGGCCTTCTGCTTGGGAACTGCAGTTCTTCATCCTCAAGCCTGTGTTTCCAGTACCTCAGCAGTGGTATCTCCCATCTCCAACTGAGGTAACGAAAACCCAACTGTTCCCTCTCCCAGTCTGCAAGCAACTGACGGAGGCAGAAGGAATGTGATGATTCATTCACTTTGTATCTGGGAGCCAAACACTCTTTCCCCAAGAGCAGCACAAGAATGCACCTTGCACTCACCGAAGTATTTGATAGAAGTGAAATACAGCCAGCTGTGGTTGATGTCTCTCCTTACATAAGCACTCCAGCTGCAATCTGGAAAATGTACAGTGCTATTAAAGCACCAATTATCTCTAGCACAAGCAAAGCTACAATAGCAGGCCTACAGTCTGCTCATTCTGATAAGCTTTGCTCCATTTGTTTATCAACAAAATGGGGACACCAGCAGGCCTCCGAGCCTGCAGGTTTTAACTCTGTTGGGTGGAGCTGGCACTCACATCCTCTGTGTGTGCACCATCAACTGGAGCATCCTGGTTGTTGGGGTTTGTGCCTCAGGAGGAGGAAGGTTGGCACTACCCCCATGAGGAACTCGTGGCCATGGCTGGCAGCTATCCTCCAGCTGTGAAACACTCTGCCAGCTCCCTGGACCCTGCGCACATCCAACTGAGAGTGCTCCAGGCACCCCAGGGAGCCAGCCAGAGCTCTCAGGCCTGCTGCTGAGCCGGGATGTTCCCAAACAGCTCAAGCTTTGCTTCTCTCATGGACATGCAGGATAGCAGCTTAGAAAATTACAGGAAAGCAAGATGGTTCTGTCTGAAGCTGGCCATGCTCTAACCCCACTGCAGGTACCTTTTAGCGGCTCTGAAGAGAAGTTCCTTCTGGTTTTCTCTCTTTTGAGTCTACCCATGTGCTCCAGTTCTCTCTTTTTACTGCTGCAAGTGTGGCCCAGGGGCAGGGCTGAAAGTCTGCAGAAAAGCAATTCTTTTTATTAACAGACCTAAAATTTCCTTCATAAACTACACAAAGATAGACTCTTGGCATATTAATAGCAGTAGATCTCCAAGGCCAATATACTTCAGTTAGTGACTATTGATTATGATAGTGCAGGAGAAGGCTGGTGTCAGCCGAGCAGAGATCCTGTACCCCTCTTTGTCTGAGCAGGGCTGTAAATTACCTGAGAGCTCATTTGTTTTTCAAAATGAGGCAACGTAAAAACTCAGTGGTTATGGCTGCACTGCAGCTTTCACTATCCCAGAGCTGGGACTCTATCTTAATGCTAAAAGCAGCTGATCAGAGGGGTTTAAAAGCACTTGGGAGCCTGTGGACCCAGCCCTTTTGGAGCAAAGGCAGGATTTACCACCTTACTCAGTGTCCATCTGTATGCTGGGAGCAGCTCACATGCAATTCGGAGGAGCAGAGGTGGACTTCCAGGTGGTTAAGACAACAGGCAGGCCATGCCAGTTCAGCAGTTCCTAATGCCCCCTTGGGATACCTGAACATATGGTGTGACAAGCGAGTTATTTTACACACAGCAGCCTAGTTTCTTGGAGGACTTCTGCCAGTCTGCAACCAAGCAAACATACATTCCCACTGTGCTGGAAGAGGACAGGCACTGACTGCCCCAGAGCAGAGATCCCTCTACTTGGGGCAAGCCTGACCCAAGCCTTTGGCTGGCATTTTCACTTTTTCATCTATTTACAGATGTAAAGTTACACTTCCCTCTATCCCCAAATGAAAATCTTAAAAGTAAGAATTCAAGCTGATTAACACAAACACCGGGGTCACCTGGACCTTGACTTATAAGACAAAACTCTTCAAGCTCTTGATGAGAGGCTCTTTTACCTTCAGGCTGGGATGATTTTGAATGGTCTTTAAATGAATGAAAGCTCAGGGAAGTAAACCAAGGGCAGTCCACTGCAACACAGAGAGACCTTATAAGCTGTGCTCAGGTGAGGGAATGAGGCATTGATGAGTGGGGGGACTATGTTAATGTTTTCATACAACTATCTGTTACATTCACTGAAATAACACAACAACAACACAACCCAGAACAGCTCTCTTCCCCTCCCCACCTCTGATAAATATCAAATAATAGCAGGACTGACTTATGTGCTCTCTGCCTGGTACTTCAATCTGGCCTTCCAGTTAATACACACTATGATTAAAGCATCTATAATCTGCAGTCTGTGGAGACCTGTAGAGCAGTAGCAGCAGCGGGTGTGCAGCCTGATAAGGGTTGTTCACTCAGTGCAGATGAAACTTTTAATATTTATAACTGCTGATTTTTTTTTCCTGATGCCTCCTATTAAGGGGAGGGGTATGAAAGTTTAAAGATAAAAGCTTGATGAAAGAGCAGTAAAATGTTTTTCCAAGGACAGGCAGGGGCTTAGAGCTATCTCCACTTAAGCGCTTGTTTAAGAACGCTGCTTAGGCAAGTGCAGCATCAGAGATGGGGGATGAAGTCTCTGGAAGACCTGCTTGTCTAAAGAGCACCCAGGCTTTAGCTGTAAGCTCCTCTGAGCTGTCTGCAGTTTGTCTTGTCTGCACCAAGCACAGTGACTGCTAGGCACCACCACAAAATAATGAAGTCTCACCAGGTCGGCTGCACATACTTTAAGTAAAGTGGTAACAGCATTTCCAGCTTGGCATCGAGATATGCTGCGAGATCTGAAAACACCCTGTGTCAGCCTAACCCTCTGTCATACACCACAACAGCCCAACCCATCAGCAGGAGCTGCAACAGCCAGGACACAGGGCACTGGGAATGCACTTAAAATACACTGCACCTTGCTCCAAGTGAGTCACCATTAATTGCAGTGTAGTAGTTAGGATCTGCGGCTGGTGAAACAGTGATAAGACACTGGTGCCTTCACAGTCTTCCTCCTGGGACAAAAGTGAAAGCCCTCATTCCCAGTAGCATCCCTCTTAATGTGTATATTTCAGTCAGTGGTAATCTGGTCTCAAAGATACGAGGCTCTGCCAGAGGCTGCAACTTTCCACTACCCCCCAGCAACAAAACCTGCCCCACAGGTAGGGTGTCCTTGTTTGGTACCAGGAGACCCCAGGATGACAGATGCATATGGCTCACACAGCCTTTCAGATGCCTTGTTGACACTTTGCTTTCCCTCTGTCCAGATAAAGAGCATACATAACCAAACCCCCTTATTTTGAACATCACGAGACTTGATGGTTTAATATTTGCTCAAATGGTTTAATATTTGTGCATTTAAACAACAATCCTGACACTCCCAAGTGTCAATATTATGAAAGACATGAATGACAGTGCCCATCACTAGTATCTGACATACTGGGCCAACCTGAATAAAACAACAAGATGCAAAGGTATTCAAAATATATACTTAGTCATTTAATCTGAAAGATGATAAACATACACTGCTTTCAAAGGTAGTTATGTCATCCTCATAAGTATCAGAGCACTTAAAAATGTTTAATATACACATATGTACAGCATACATATGATATAGAGAGATACATTTTAGAGCTGAAATACAAGGCTTGGGTGAACCTGAACTGAGGTGGCTCAAACTGGAAGTTATCTCAGTCATTCTGCCTTCCTACCACAGACAGCAGAGGTCAAAGAGAAAAAGAAAAGCAGGCTGGCCAGGGAGGAGACAGGATGGCTTTTTCACATGAGAACAACAAAGATTAAGACTTCTTTAAAAAAAAAAAAAAACACAAACCAAAAAGCACCCCAAAATAGAGCAAACGACAAAAACAAATGCTGACAAACACCTGAACTGAATTCAAAAGTATCAGAGAAAAGAGGTAGAGCTCTAAACTCTGAGGACATGTCCATTGTTTGGAAAGCATGAAGACAACCGGAGGAAGAAAACATAACACTTAGGGTCTCCAAGACAGCTGCAGTTTTCCTTATCTGCCAGAAATTTCTTGGCCTTCAGTTTCTTGACTGTATTCTTTCTCCTCCACAAACTGATTTCAAAATATACAGGCAGAGTTAGTGTCTAACAAGAGAACATTAAGTTGTTGAAAATTATTAGGAAAAATAAAAGTCCTGAGTTTATCTGCATTCTTAACAGGAAGTTTATCTCAACTTAAAACTCTGGGGAAAAAAAAAAACAAACCAACAACTATATCAGAAGGAATTTCTGCATGACTTCTCAACTATATGAAAAACCTAAATTAACAAAGTCACCTAGTACCCATGGACTAGTTAAAACTTGATTAACGCCTGGATACACACTGGCCACAACTCCTCCAACACTTGCAGGCTGCAAGCAGAACTACATTAAGCTGCTTATCATTCTGAAGCAAAAATCAAGGATTAGACATAACTCCCACAGCACATCAGCTGGCTTCTCTGGCTACAGCAGTCACCAGGATTATGCCCATTTCCAAAGCTCATGAGAATTGTGAATTAAGCAGCCTTGCAGCATGAGATAGATGTACATGGAGAGACACCAGCAACACTTCATACAGAATTACTGAGCATCACCTATCAGTTGTTTTTGACAAACCTGAGCTTTCAGTGCCTCAAACGTGGGAGTGATGAGTATTTAGAAGTTAACCATCGCTCTGAAGACAGGAGTTTAAAAGTGTATATAAAAAGTATAATTAGAATATCATCAAGTGTTTACAGCTACGTATTGAAGTCAATTGCTACAAACGGGTTGTCAACTCTAGTATAAAAGTAACACATTGGAAAAATAAGAGCAGTGGTCAGAGACTGCACTTCCCCTCAGTCCCACTGAATGGCAGCAAGATGGTCTGTTGATGCTGTCACTAATCACAGCCAGCACCAGCAGCTTTGGAGAAAAGGGCTGGAATCCCAGCAATGAACAGGTCCAGAAAAATTTGCTCTGATGGAAAAATCCCTCCCAAGTATCAGGTGGCAGTATGAAAGCGTGAGAAAAAAAGAGCAACACAGGAAAGTCCATCATGGGTAGTGGCAAAGGTCGCTGAAGAAGGCTGCACCTTTCTCAAGCACTCCAGCTCTCACCACATGAAGATGCTTCAAAGGCAAAGTTACCCAGCACAACACGTGAGCTTTGTGCAGGTCCCGAAGGTCAGGCAGTTGTGCAGATGTGTTTATAAGAGATCGCATCAATCCAAAGTGAAGTGCTCTGCAAAAATATCATTCTTCTTCCCAAACAAACCTCTTATTTGCTCAAACTCCAGGGGCACCTCAGCAGCCTCTCTCTTTACTTCTTTATCAAAAAGCTACAAAGACAAAAATAGAAGATATTGGCAAAACTCTTCAGCTCTTCACCCTGGCTGATACCACTGCTCACTCTAAGATCCAAATAAAAGCCAGCCCTGTCACCCCATGCTCTGTTATTTAACAGACACTTTCCCATTTTCCCTGGCTCTGGGTAACCACAAGTCAGCCTAGCTCCCCCAGCAGCAAGGCTGACATGGCCACGGTGCCCAAGAACCAGACTCCTTTCCTCTGGTTCCAATCATTCCCAAAGGCACAGCAACTCTACCTCATAAGCCGAGAGCTCCAGGAGCCCGGAGATGTCATCCTCAATTTCAGACAGTGACTGGTTCAGGACAGCAGCTGCCTTGGCCACATCTGGGTGATAATGGTTTTGTAGAGACTGCAAAAACAAGACAAATAGGAGTTGGTCTAGTAAGTACAGGGTAGCACAACCATCTGGCTTCCCAACAGGTATCTGCCCCTTTGTTGGTCAGATCTTCAGTGAACATCAAATTCTGGCAGAGGAGGCAAGTTTGTACTGGGCTACTGGAGAGCTTCACGAAATCCAGACTTTGGACATCCTTCAAACAGTCAAAGGCCTCTTCCATCTGGCTCCCATCCAGCTCAAAACAGACTCCTCCACAAGCCATGCCTACAATGTACAACCCAATTCTGCCACCTCCCACAGCCCTGATGCCACATCTGAGCTCCTGCTCTCTGGGCTTCCTGCTCCTGCACAACATTCTTGTTGCTGCTTCAGCCCCTTACACAAAGCCTTTATAGTATTTAAATGGAAAGGGATAATCCTGTCATTAAGGTTTTAGAGCCATCAGGAGTAATTTAACCAATTTGAGCCTTCATACACCATCCTACAAATGACCCAGGTGAAAGGTGAACGTTACAATCTTCTCTAGCATTTTTAAACTAATTTCTACAGGATGACCTAGCTGCACCCAATTAATTTCTATCAGTGCTCAGCAAGTTCCTCTCTCTCCTCCAAAGCAAATAAAAAGCCTCATATATTTGCAGCTTTTTTGTCTGTTTCAGTTAACTGCACACTTTTCAGCTGCACAGTCAGATGTGTGCTCACAAGTCATCTACTAATGAGCATGTACAATTTCTCCAGCGCGTGGAATCTTTTACCTCTTACGCTCAGGATAGAAAAGGATGCAGAGTAAAAGTTCAGCCAGAAATTAATCTCATTTGCAAGACGTACATCAGCAGGATCTCTTAAGTGGGACTGCCCACTGTCAACGTGTGTCAAGGAAGCAGCAAAGGTGGAAGAAGCCCGGACCAGATGCAGATGTTCCTTTTTAGCTGACATACCTGAATCTCCCAGAGACAGCTCTCCAAAGCCCTGCTTTTAGATGGCTCCTCTTCCTCCATAATATATGGATCTTCTGACATACCTAAGGAAATAGAGGCACAGAGCTAACACCTCCTGCATGATGTACACAACCCCAAAAGGAACACAGAGACTCAGAGCAGAGCTGCAGCCGGAGTTGCTCCTGCCCAAAATATTTAGGGTCCAGGAACAAGCAGGACTCAGGAGACACTGTTTGCAGCACTACAGAATCATATTACTTTTAAAGAGCATAGGAAGTAGGGCACAGAGAACTGGAATAGTCTGATGCAAAGTGCATCGCAGGCACCTTTGAATGGTCACTACTGATGCTCAACACCAGTCAGTTAAATCACAGAGATGAAGTAAAAACTCAGGGGCCTGCTGAGGTCCCAGTGGGGCCACCTACATGAGAACACTATAGACTGAAACTGAAGGAGGAGGCCTCTGGTTTTTGCATTCATGTTCCTTTCATTTCCTGAGGTGAACAAGACAAGCTCAGTGCCTGTTCTAGCTCCCCCAGCACTTTAGCATTTGTAAGCAGCCTGGTTCAGTGTGCCAGGCTCAAAGCAGCCCTCTCCCAGGGAAGCACAGAGGCAGGGGAGCCAACTGTGAGGCTCAAGATCAGAGAGGAGCAATGCAAGCAGGTCTTCACAGTCAGAGACCTTTCAGGAGCAGCCTGTGCTTTCCACAAACTCATGGGACAGAGGGATCCTTCTAAACCTCAGAACTGGAGCTGGAACCCCCCTTCCTTCTTCACATGAATCCTGCTCTTCGTTGTTGTCTAAAAGCATAACACAAAACTCCCCTGCCCACTTTCCCCCTTACCCTCTGGCCCATTAGGCCTGTGTACCAGCACTTTGCAGGCAGGGTGCCTCCGGAAGAGGTTACAGATGAAGGGGATGACCATGAGCAGAGCCTCGGGAGGAGCAGTCAGGGCCAGCCGGGACAGGCGCTTTATGAACGCTGCCACCAGGTACGCCGGCAAGTGACTGTTGGGAAGGACACAGGAGAAACCAGCATGTACAAGCACTGCCAAGTGAGCCAGCAGGCTCAGCAATCCAAGCAGCCAGTCAAGCTAAAGATCAGTGGGGCTCTTCATGCTTTTTGGGCTACGAAGTAAAGACAGGCTGTAAGAAATACAGGCTGTAGTTCTGCTTTCAAGCAGAAACACAGGGCCTCGTGTGCTGTCCGGAACAAATGTGAGGGTATTTCCATTCAACACATGAATCACATTCAACACATGAATTATCTCAATTCACTCTGTGATTTCATCACTGGACGTGTTTCACAGTCATATAGATGTAGTGCTTGGGGATATGGTTTAGGGCTGAAAGGTAGAATAGGGTTAAAGGTAGGACTTGATCTTAAAGGTCTTTTCCCACCTAAACGATCCTGTGATTCTCTGACTCAATCCAGACACGTGGCCCTGCTCCAGGCACTTGCTGTAGCCAAGCACAACTCTCATATGTGGTCATTCACATGGCATTCTGTATTCTGTCACTTTATAACCTTCTGAGTGCTTGGCCAGGCAACCTTAATTATATACTTCTAATGTCATTTTGTGGGTTTAATTAATACACAGACCATGATGCTAAATTTACGTAATACTTCCAGGACTAAAGGAAGCAGTGCAGCTGTGAGATGGAACATAAAGCTGCTGTAATGTAAATGTGTAGGATAGTTGGGGTTTTTTATAGTAAAAATGCAAATTTCTAAAAGCAATCAGCTCATCTAGGAACTTTCTTCAGGACAGAAGAGCTGGGATGAATGATGACAATTTTCAGCCACTCAGCCCTAGGGCTCACTACACCTGCAAGGCTCAGCAAGGCCACCACACAGGACACCATCTGTCATGTCTTGCTGCTCCTTCCAAAGCACATTATGAATACATGGGGTTTGATATTAAGTGCCTAGTGCTGAACTGTAAAGATTTACTCTTGGTTTATTTTAAAATATATGATGGCAACCCTATGACCAGCTGCTTATAGTTTCTTCCTTAGCTACAATGAATTGACAGCATCCAGACAGACTGTCAAACAATTTATATATCCATGTCACACGTCTGCAAAAGGTAATACATTTATCAACAGCTTTATGATCTATAACAAGCCTGCAAATGTTACTTTTCCATATTTATAAAGGCAGACAGAAAAATCATCACTTTCAGCCAAAGTGGAATACAGATCAAAATATATCCATAATCATTTGCAGATCAAACTTGGATAACTAACTGTATTTTTACTTCTGAAACTAGATGGCTGGGTGGCAAATCTTCAAAAACAGCACATGAAAAATTACACAACACTACAGTAACAATCTTGGTTTCAGTCTTCTCAGTATAAATTAATCTAATCCAGTAGGCATACTGAATACATTACATCCAGACACGTCTGTTCGAGAACAGACTCTGATCAACAGAAAAGCAAGAGGAAAAGATGTGAACATACATAATAAAGATGCTACTTACGATGAAGACAAAAACAGATCGACCAAGTGGAAGAAGCGGGCTCGGTACTTCACGTGATAGATAGAGGGGTCTAGAAGACTATACAGCTTTTTATAAAAGTCAGGATATTCCCTGTTAGAAAAAGTAAAAACACAACATCCATTGCTGATTAGTGATGTACAGTGGAACTACATGGTGTCTAAATGTTTCTGTGCTTCCACTATAGACTCCCCCAGACCACCGTTGTGCTTTCTTTAGCTTTTTTAGGTTTCCCTCCACAGCCATCACTTGAAAACAAACTGTAAAGTGAATTTACAGCTCTCACAGTGCCTGGCCATTTTCAGGATGTGAAGCTATGTCCTCTGACTCCAAACAGTACAGGATCCAGTGAAAGGCACTCCAAAGACTACAGCTTCACTGTGTAATCAAATCAATAGAAATCGATTTGCAAGTGCTGAGCAACCACAGTCTGCAGAAAAGGGCATTCAGGCTCAGCTGAAAAAAAGGTCAGACTATCAAAAGAACTCAGCATCCAAACAGCTGAGCCTCTTGTCCAGAGTTTGGCTTTCTCATGGGGGAATTTAAAAGCCTGAAAGGTGTGGAGAATCCATTTCAGTTCCTTTTGCATAAAGCTGTAAGTGCAAAAACCCATGCTCCTTTAAACAAGATGCTCTTTTCACTTACAGATTATGCTGATGAATCAGAATAAACAATCCATTTAAGGCTAAAAGACTGATTGCTCCACCTGTAAGAAAGCAGGCAAGTATCAACACAGTAAGAAAATAAATATCAGCTTCAACTTGTTTCTATTATAAAACCCTCTCCACAAGGAGGCAGCACAATGGATGTAACACAATTTCATCTAAAACCATCCAGAGTCTCCTACATCACTTAGAAAGATGAAGCTGTTGTTCAGAAGAACAGGCTCTGAAGGACTGTGAGACACAAACATTTTGCTCTAAACCCCTGAAAATGCCACAATGGGGAGGCAAAGGTCTCCTCTGGAAGGACATTAATGTAGCAATCTGCACACCCTGTGTCCAGGTGCAGCCCAGGTATCAGCAATGCTGGCTGAACTCTACATTTAAAAGAGATCATTCCAGTATCCTACCTCTCCCAAAGCCTTAAATATGATCTTCCTGACATACCAGGAGCAACAACACAGATACAGGAAAAAACATCTTACTTCGAGGGACAATGAAGTGCACCCTAGTCCCTTAACTTCACCCCAGCCAAAAGTACATCTATTTCATCATCTGGGCTGTGGTGTTGAGCCCAGCAGCCCTTCCAAGTCCACACATACCATGCTGCAGAGCTTCACAAAGGACAAAAAGCCTGTTTTCACTCACCTATGCCATAGGCCACTGTCAAGAAGTCTATCATGAGAGTGGGTTCATTCATGTAAGGCAGGATGGAGTCATGCAGAATGACAAGAACTTTTTTGTAAAGGCCGGTGGGTAGCTGTGAAGGACAAAACAACTCAGTGAAACAAGCCTTGCAGGGAGGACTTGGAGAGCAACAGCAAAGAAAGCTCAAAAAGGCAACGCACAAATAAAGGACAATACAGAATGGCTTGCAGCAAGAGTTCCCTCATGGGGAACTCAGTGACAGCTGACAATTAAGTTATTTCTAAGAAGTGGGTGCTCAAAACTGAAAGTGTCATTACAGCTCAGAGGGGAAAGCTGAGGCAGTGGGAAGTCACCAGCAAAAAGGCTTGGGAAGCTTTAACTTGTGAGCTGAGGTTGTCAGCTGTGGATCTCTCCTTACAGACATACTTGTTCAAGGTGGGGAAAAAAGGCTGAGAGTTAGGAAAAGAAACAGATTGTGCATGAGGTCAAGTTTCTTGGCAGGAGAACAATCCCTGAGAAATGGTGACAGGGCTGTTCCCATCTGACCCTGAAAGCACACTGGGGCCCTACCAGGAGCTCCATGCAAGGACAGCCACAGCCTCTAACAATTAGCAACTGGAAAGCAATGCAGATCAGTGGCAGAAATAACACTCACCTTGTGCTTCAAAAAACTGAGCCACATTTTTTCAAATGCCTGCTTGTGTGCCTTAAAACAGAATGGCAAGCAGTGAGTTAAACACACTGGTGTAGCTACAGCTCTACTTTAAGTAGATAAAATCTCAGCTCACCAAATAAACACTTACCTGCAGCTTTGACACTTTCAATTCCTCCCGGTTATCTAAGAAGAAAAGGAAAAGAGATGTTGAACTTGAAATGGATGTTAAAAAACAGTTAAGATGACCCTTTTTTACTTAGTCCTTACTTTTACTTCATCCTTTTTAGCACATTAATGTTAAAAAGTTGGGCTAAGTCCTTGTCTTAACATAAGGCCATGAGGGACCCCACTGCGGATTGAGGAATGTGGATTTTGTAATACTGTTCAGACCCACTGTGATCACAGGAGTAGGCATTTTTCATTAGCAAACAATAATAAGAGTCTTTACACAATAAAAATCTTAAGCCTGATTTTCCTTTTCATACAAAGTTCATCCTGTGGAGCTTACTAACCTTGCTTCAGCATAAATTTGACCATGTCACTCTCTTTGTTCGGCATGTTAATGGGAGAAATAAGGGAAAATACATTCTGCTGGTAAAATGGCAGTGGCCTCTGACAAAAAAACAAACATATAAACACACATGAAGACAATCTTAGTATAACTGGCATACACTGCGAGCAAGAGAAACAAACAAAAAGCCTTCAAGTGAACACACTGCTCTCTCTTGCTTGCGAAGTCCCTCCCGGCCTCCCACACAAGATACACGTTTCAGAGCAGTTTATCCAGCCCCACCTCGACAGCAACAACTTGTTACCTCTTTTGTCTTCTGCATGACTTGCCCAATACTCGCAGTGACAGCCTTTATGACAAAGTACCTAATGTCATCATACTCCATATACTCTTGAAAGCGAGAGATCAGGAGTGAAGCGTCCTCGTGCAAGGGAAGTAAGCCATCAACAACCACCTAACAACAGGGTTGTAAAGGAAAGCAGGTAGTCAGTCTCTTACAGTGCTGGAGCAGATGGTGAGCTGTGATGGTCAAGGACACCCCACTGCCTTTCTAAAAGGCAGCTAGGACTGCCCCAGAGCGATGTTTGCAAGCCATTTTGACAAGCCCTCCTGACCTCCAAGATGGGCCCCTTCTGTCAAAGAAAATATCACTTAAAAACAGTGGGTGAACCGGGGGCAGTACCTGCTCTCTCATCTCCCAGTCCTTGCAAGCAAGGCCAGGGACTCCAAAAAAAACCACCCCAGAACAAGCACCTTATGAGCACTCATGAATCCAACTCAAACCTGTTAAGGCTGCTGCTTCCGCACCTGCAGGTGCCACCTTACCATGGACAGAAGCTCTAGGTCTCAGTGCTCTCTCTAGAACACAACCCTCCCTTCCCACTGAAAATCTCCTGGCTTGAAATCTTAGTCCTGGAGAAGGTAAGCATGAGAGGTTGTGTGGGCCTTTGGGCAATGGCAGGAGGAGATTTTCACTTCTGCAGCTTACCTTAAGAAGTTCACGAGGAAAAGTTAAAGTCCCCTTCCACTCTACTTTGACCAATGGATATTGTGCCTCCAACTCAACAAACTTCATGAGGGTGCACAAAGACAGTTCCTTTTAAAAAAAAACAACAGGAAAAAAACCCACCTCAACAAGAACACCAGGGGTCAGACCTAAAGGAGGCAACGTCTAAAGGAAGAAGAAACTAACAAGTTTTCCACTGACAAAGCTTTGTGCCCACAACTGGCAGGCTGGTGAGCAGAGGTGAGCCAGAACACAAGCAATATATTACAGCACCGCCTGCTCTCCCACACTGAAATATTAGAGGGATAATTGCTTCTGCATCGCAAAGGACCCCCAGGTGAACTCGTGTCTCAGCAGCAGGCTCAGGACCAACCTTGACCTGGAAGGTATCGTGGCCCATCAGCTCTGCCAGGCAGTCCACGCAGTCCTTGTAGCGGTGCCTCATCCATATCTTGTATTTGTCCTCAGCGCTGTAGTCATCTGAAGGGTGAAACACAAAGAAGTCTTGAAAGCTCAGAGCGGCAGGGACCCCCCGCAGGGCCCTGCCCCTCCCGGGACACCGCGGCGGGAGCCCCCCCCCCAGCTCACCGGCGAGAGAGGCCTCCTCGGCGGGCAGGGGGCCCACGAACAGCTCCCTCCGTTCCAGCAGCGCGCCGAAGAGCCGGCTGCAGGTCCTGGTGGCGCAGAGGGCATCCTCCTCCTCCCGGCCCTGGGCAGAGCGCGGCTTTCAGGACAGGGCGGCAGGCCCGGCGCGGCCACGCTCCCCGAGGCCCTCAGCCCCCGAGCCGCCCCCCAGGCTGCCCGACCCCGACCCCGACTCCAACCCCAACCCCAGCCCCGCACCGCCAGCAGCTCCAGGATCTCGAAGACGCGGTTGGCATTGCCGCGGCTGCCCAGCACCGCTTCCAGGCAGTCGGCGAGCTCGGCGGCCCTCGCCATGCTGCCGGCGGAAGGAGGAGGAGCCGGCGGCCGCTCCGCCCGCAGGCGGGGCCGGGGCGGGCAGCCCTGTGCGGGTCGTCGGCTGCTGCGCCAGCCCGAAACACGCATCTTTGCGAAAAAACTGCCCGAGTTCCCCCTTCTGTGCGGCGGCGACCCCCGCCCTCCCCCGTTACAGAAAGCAGGGCGAGGCGATGCTATAAAAATGTACACTTTATTACACCTTCAGGTAGGATACATCACTACTCCTTACAATCCTACTGGGTCAAGTACAAATGCTTATGTTCATAAGTTATTTACAGGTTGACTTCCTAACACACTCCTGGGAAAAAGACACATCAAAAGAAGAAAAAAAAAAAAAAAAAAGGTGAATTTATCTTCATTAACTGACCTAAACAAGAAACAATTGCCTCTTTAGACACCAAATCAGACCAGCACAACGATGCAGTGAACAGCTTTAGTACTGTTGGAAGTGTTACCCCACACACAACTTTCATGCATGTAATAAGAGCTAAACATATAAAAGTAAAACTGGGGCTAACTAAGCAATATTTTGGGATGAGCAACACTACACTGTACACAGTGTCAGTTATCCCTTACCACTGCTTTGCATTTTAAACTACTCCACTGCCAGCTTTGAGGCCAGCAATGAGGCTTAGGTGACACAAAGCAGTGGCTCAGCAGGGCCAGGGGAATACTATTGCATGCACAAACAGCTTAAAAAAACACACAACAATGCCCCCCTATTTGCAGACCAGAGGGTCCAAGAAAAAGAGAATGCAGGAGAAAAAAGGGGTATAAAATTATTAAAAAAAAAGAAATCAGGAACGCTGCCTGACCCAGTGTTTACATTCGTGATGTTAAGGGAACTGGCTGTACCTATCCTGCTTAAAACAGAGGAGCTGGCTGGGTATTCTTTCTTGTTTAAGCCATGTGGATTGCTGGGTACCAACAGGTGTGCACATACAGAGATAAGAACAAAATATATGCTTTCCTTGCCTTTAAACAGGCTCCCCTCCTAAAAGAGTAAAAAGATCACAGAATGGGAACATAATTTAAAAACCATCTCAGAAAAGGAATGTTGTAATATTGACTGAATTTTACATGTCGTGCAGTTTTATGGCCAAAGTAAAATAAATCCACTCAAGCTACCAAGAGCTTTTTGATTCCTCACTCAGTGTTGTTTGCAAACAGTCTGTTTTACATTTTATGCAAGAAAAGTAAAGAAAACCCCGCACAAGTTCTATGCAGCTTTTTTGCTTGGGTTTGTTGGGGTTTTTTTTCATAACAATAAGGCAAACTGATTTGGAGGAAGAGGCCACGCTCTATTCACATCCAAAATACCCCCCTGAAGATACATTCATCATTAGCTTTAGTAAAAGAATAGTACAAAAGTTAGATCTTACTCTTTACACAGTTGAAGAATTAGTCTTAGATTTAATTTCACTATTCTCCCTGTCCCCCAGCCCCCCACCCCCCCGAGCTGAAAGCTGAGTAGAAAGTACTGAA
Organism: Hemiprocne comata; assembly: GCA_020745705.1. Taxonomy (NCBI): domain Eukaryota; kingdom Metazoa; phylum Chordata; class Aves; order Apodiformes; family Apodidae; genus Hemiprocne; species Hemiprocne comata. Next base: position 6,350,067 of record CM036602.1, on the reverse strand, counting down.
CATTTAAACATGTTGCAAGAGCAGAATGAAACTGAGAGATTAAATTTTACCAGTTGGAGAGTTTCCTTGACAGAAGTCCCATGAGAAACAGCTATGGATCATTTGTTTAGCTGTATCCACCGAACAATTGTTTTACAAAAAAATGGGCTACACTTTAATACACATCTACTATCAACACAGTATTTACTCAGTTCATGCCTAAAATATCCATTATCTAAAAGTGAAGTATGAGAATGAGCACACAGGTTGGGTGATCCAGTAAACTGTACACAAAACTACTAACAAACATTTTAAAAGACTTACAAAAATGGAAAATGAAACTTTTTTTTTTCCTTTTTAATTACATATACTTACAGGTTTTCACATTTATTGGCTAAACTTTGCAGGGAGCACTTCAAATGTAAGTTAGATCTTCCAGAGGTTTTTACCCCAAGCCAGAACAACAGGCAGCTTTTATAGAGATGGAAAATACTTTGCTATATCAGCCCCACTTGGTTCTTGGAATGGCTTCACTGTTGGTATCAAGCACACATCCAAACTATAGCAAAGAGCTGCGTATTCCCACGGGCAGTTTATGGTGTGCCAACATAGATTCATTTCACTGACATTTCTGGCATATTACCATTTTACTCTGGTGAAGCTGTGCAGAATTTAAACGTAAGCAATGTTTGCTTTATCTGGTTTGAAGGGGCACAGGGAACACTGGCAGAACACAACTTGTACAGATTCTGAGTGCTAAACAGTTGCTAATACGCTGAAGTTATGCGAGAGTTGCCATGTTTAAATGTTCACCAGCAAAAAACCTTCTGCTAAAAAAAAGAGAAAATAGAAGTGGTTTGTCTTCATTTGAATGTTTAGAGTAGCTTCTCACTTGTCTTAGCAAACAAGAAATGCTACATTTCCCTGTTATTGTAGTTCATCATTAGTTCAACTTGGTTTAGTAGGTGCCTTTAATCTGACAGTTGGCGTCCTCATTTGTACTTTTGCTTGTTGATTCTGGGCTTCAGATGTTGCTGGTGACTGGGCTGGATTCTGTCCACCTGGAGCCTGAATTTGGGGAGATGCTGTTGTCACGACTTGCTGTTGTATCAGTTTCTGCTGGACGACCTGAGCAGTAGCAGTTGTTGCAGGAATTACCTGAACTTGCTGTTGACCTGCTGTCGTCTGAGAAAGTGTCACAGTTTGGGGTTGAGCTTGTACCTAGACGTTAGGATGACAAAGCAATTACCAAAGATTCAGTCTGGCATTACACTGAGCATTCATTACATTTCTGCTCCACAGAAGGCACCTTACTTATGCAGACGTTTGCAAGGCAGAAAAAAATTGAATCTCTCCTTGTTCAGAGAAGAAGATGAAAACCAAGCAGCTTCAGCTGCCTTTGACAGGGGCAGAAGCCAAATGAAGCTGCAAGGGCTTCTCTTGACCAATCCAAGAGGAATCCACTAAGCACTAAAAATGCAGTTGAAAGCAATGCCACATACACTTCAAGATTGCAGTTTTAAAAATACATGGCAAGGCCCAATCCTAGTGCTCCTGACATTGCTGGTGCATGGGAGGGGAGCTGCTTTTTTGTCTTTTTACCATGGACTTAACAGTCCCAGGGTTACGCCAGCATCAATGACGTTTGAAAATCTAGCTTTTTATTTTCTTTGAAAAATTACCTAGGAGCTCTTACTAGCTACAGAGAACAACTCAACCTGTGTTGACTGATGAGGTTTCTGCTCCCTGCTGTCTACCTTGCCCTTGAAGCATTCCCATCTGATGTGGTTATCAGTCAGTTTACACCACTTCATCATCATTTTAAGATAAACAGTCACAGATTTTATTCTGCACTAAAACCACACCATCAACTGTGACTGATCAAGATCTGATTGGCCCAGATATTTGTGCAACAAAGGCAGCAACTTCACCCACCCTCCCAAGTTAAATCATTCCTGCTCAGCAGAGTAAGTTATTCCTGTTGCTGGTGGTCTGAATGTCTGAACTGGAATAAAACAACTTTTAACACTCAATTTGTCCCAATTTTTGTATAACAAACTCAGATGGGGCTCGTTAGTTCAATGATTTGCTATCTTGACAATATACCACAAGACACCAATTTTTTTTAAAAATTCTTTAATCTCTAGAAAATATATTTTCAAAATATGTTTTTCAGCCTACCTACAGCAATCAGCTCCATCTACCAGTTTTAGGCTAGAGAATATACAGCAGCTGATTCAGTATTCACAGGATTCATTTTTATAGAAGGGAACTTGCTATCTCCTTGAAAAATACTGCCTATGCCACACACAAGGTGAAAAATACACATTTTCCAAATAAATGAGCTTTCAGTAGGATCATGTTTCTGGTGCCGTATTTAAGAAGCACAAACCTACCTGCTGGGAAACTGAAACCATCTGTTGAATGTTGGCAACAGCAGCCTGTTGCTGAACCACTTGTGGAAGTTTTGCAACCTGCAGTGACATGAAAGTAAGAAATAAAAAATTCCTAATAGCAGCAAAACATCATACCTAGCAAAACTGCCACCAAGTGGAAACCTTTCCAAAGGGCCGTTCGTGGGAAGTTGCAGCTTGGCATTCTCAGTGGTACTGAACTTTTGTAAAGTTTTCAGACAAGTGTATTGAAGAACTTAGCTAAGAGAGGAAAAGGGTTTTTTTCAATTTTAACTGCAACATAGTTGTTTCCTCCTAAGTAGATACAAAATTGAAGGAGGCAGAGAAAATTCTAATGGGCTACATCATCTTAAACATAGTTTTGAAAGACTAAGGCTGCCAATACCTAACCCCCTTCTTCAGCCCCTAGCCCCTAACCCCCAAGTCTAACCCCTTGGTTAGACTGACCCAGTTATGCAGAAAAAATGGTAACTAAAGTGTCACCTACTCTTGGCTGCCAGAAGTTAGGCTGGAAGGCAGCACCAAAAACCAGGAAGAACTCTGGATGAATTTTCCTTAGTAAGCACAGTATGAAATCCCTTGCTTAATAAAAAGCAGTGACACAATCTATTCATTTCCAAGAGGAAAGGCAAACTGATAGCTCACACAGTTCCTCTGATCTGCTATAAGGCCACATATAGATTATATTATCAAATCAATTTAAACAAACGTGTGCCTAGAATTAATATGACTGGGTGCTAAAATGTTACATCACCTGTCATCTTTACAATTCTTCAGTCATCGTAGAGTTTAAAGGTGTAAAACTGTGTTACCTGTACCTGAATCTGGGCCTGAACTTGTTGGGTTCCACCTGGTTTCTGGGTTTGGGAAATTGGAGTTGTTAAGAACTGTGTTTTAATGGCAGGCTGTGTAGTGTAAGTTACTTTTTGTTGCTGTGAAGTCTGCTGTTGGGTTTGGACTGTAACCTGTTGAGCATTTATCTGCACAAGAGAAAAAAAGGCATTAATGACTACAAAATGTATGTGTATTTTAAAAAATAGGTAGGTAAGCCAACAAGATTAATTAATTATTGAAACTAAATCCTCACAGACGAATAGCAAAATGAGCACTAGCTGAAAGCTTTCATGCACTTACACAAACATTCTGAATCATTTAAAGTATTTACTGAAATGGTTCTCTCTTACACACACACCATATGATAATGCACTTCCAACAAAACCCCACCTTGGTGGCTGATAGACAGCAAAGCCCATGAGAACATGTCACTTCAGAAAAAAGTGTATTTTGCATAAATTACATATGAAACAGTGAAAATCTGGGAATTTTCCACATTTGGTTACGTTAGAAGTGACTAAAGAGAATCTTAACGTTTGTTACTTAAAAAAGAAAACACAGTTTGGGGCAGGACAAATCACACCACAGCCTTACTGAAAAAATGATTAAGAACCTCACAAGGTACATGAGAAATGGTTCTCTCCAGATAGCAAGACTCACCCCTAGAAATACTGACTGACTCTCTAGGAGTGTCCTCATAACTCAGAGCTCAAGCATTACAACCACAGAAGCATTACAGAGCTCAACAGAAGAGCAAGCAACAAGTACCTTCTGCTGCACAGTGGCCTGACCCTGTGCAACCTGAGGCTGGATAGCTTTCTGCTGCTGAGCTGCCTGATGATGCTTGAGTTTCAGAAGCTGCTGGACATGCAGTGGCTGTGCAACTACCGTCTGGCCTCCTGAGAAGTAGAAAAATAATGAGAACTCTGTCCTCATTTGATTGTCTCACAGCTTGCAAACACAGATTGTGCTTTTTATAGATTTATACATCTGAATACCTTTGAGCACCAATAACCCAGTGATTTTAATGGGAATAAGACATGATTTTCACAGTGGAAGAAAAAACACTGTTATCTAAGGACATGAATAAGCTAACTTTGTGTTCTAACAATAATCTTCCTACATGAAAAATTCTGTCCACAGTACAGGAGAGAGTTATGAAACACAGGTTCTTCTATTTCCATTTTGCATTTAAAAAGAATTATGAAATTACTATGTCTTTACTTTTAGAACTATTTCTGCTTGCCTACTCTCAAGCACAGATTTTAAAGAACAAAAAACAATGACATCTGGCTAAAGAATCATGCTAAGCTCTAGACTGAATGCAGTAAGCCCAGTTGATTTACCTCACTTTAGAAACAAATTGGAATGCAACCTCTATCGCTTCAGTTTTTAAGAAATACGAGTGTCCAACTGAAGACATTATTCACATCCTACCTTTAAAAAAGTGGCATTTACATTTTTACTATGTTTTAGCAAGTCCTTTGGCATACCTGCTGCTTTCTGTGGCTGCCCAATGGCAACACTAATGCCTGCAACAGTAACAGGGAGTGTAGTGACTCCTGCAGACGAGACTACAGCAGCTGGAACAGACACCACCGGAGGCTTTGCCAGAGCAACCTGAGCTGCTTGTGGAGTTTGGGCCTGGATCTGTCCTTGTGCTTGAAGCTGGGAAGCAGGAACACGAGTCTAAGCAGTAAGGAATGAAAATTATTGTACTGGCACAAACATACTTGCTGCATATAAAAGGTCATATAAAGTGATAGTTTTAAATATTTCTACATATAATTGCTCCCTTAGTGTAAGACACTTCAGAGATGGTATCAGTGGGTAAGTGCCATTTAAAGCTATTTATGTCACAGCTGTATCTTTTGTACTGCCCAAGTAATGCAAAGGGCACTTGTGTGCTTGAATGACCAGTATCCAGTTCATTTAAACCAGTAAAGAGAGTAAGGTGTTTAAGACTGTTTTTGCAAAGTCAAAGCCAACTTACAAGACGAGCAACTTGCAGGTTTGTCACCGTTGTGCCTGTGAGAACTGCACCAGGACGAGGTGCTGTGACAGCAGTGAGTTGCTGAGTTTGCTGCTGCTGTTGCACTTGCACTTGTGCTGTTTGCTGCTGGGCTCCTTGCTGTGTCTGCTGTGCTGCCTGCTGCTGGGGGAGCTGCAGTTTCTGCTTCTGCAACTTGATCAGCTGTTCCTGCAAAAATCAAACACTTCCATTATTTCCAATCTTTCACATGACTAAGGAAAAAAATTGAGATGAATCTGGAGCTTTAAAGAAGAATCATTCTAGCTAGACTTCAGATCAAAGAGCTAGGAATGCAACTCCTTTACACAACGGATTGCCAGAGAGTAATTACCAGTGTGTTACATCCTAACCACTTCGAGTGTTACCAGTTGAAATGGCTGACACACTCCCTGCCCTCAGGAAATGTTAGCAGGATCGAGTTTAACAGGGAGCTGCATTTCACTCTAGCCCAAGAAAACAGGATAAACACACACAGGTAATGATGGTTACAGTAACAATGAGAGCAACATGTCACATAACTTCAGAAGCATTTCCTCACCTGTGACAATTTCCCCACAGTTTTTATTTGAGCTGGAGACTGGGCCTGTGCTTGAGCCTGAATCTGTGGGACCTGCACCTGAGCAGCCTGCTGCTGCTGTTGCCTCAGGAGCTGGAAGTGAGCAGGGGTAATAGTTTTTCCAGACAGTTGGACTGTTGGTGTAGCTGTGAATAAAGGAAAAAACAAAAGAAAGATTTTCAGCAGTCAATTTTAATTAATTGATTTCACCTAAAATGCCAAGCTGTTATATGCATATTTTTTCTGCTCCAGCAGTTTGTGCACTAACTACAAATAACAACAAATTAGCACAAACATTATGTAAAAGCAGAGTAAATAATAAAACACATGCTTTCTTTCTTCACAATGGTTTTTAGATGAGGCAGTCAATTCTAATATTTTACTGCTCAATTAATAATAATCATAGTATTGTTTAATTGTGCTGCCAACAAATCCAGACTTTCAATATTGAGAGGCTATGGTGGTCAAGCAACCTACAGAAATTCTGAGGCCCTTCATGTACCCCTGGAAAAAATCCCAGAACACACGATCATTACCTGGTGTAACTTGAGTCACCAAAGATCTCGTCTGAGTCTGCACGGGTGTTAAGTTTGTAGTTACTACTGCTGATGCTGTCACTGATGTCACTGCACGAACGCCCTGCGTTGACGCGATGGTCACCAGCTCTGTGGAGGCAGCAGGGGCCGCTGCAGCTCGCTGCTGGGTATGCACCACTTGAGCAGTTGCAGTGCCTCCCGAAGTCTGAAAAGGAGCAAAGTCATTGTTAGTTCCCACAATTTCCATAGCTCATAAAAAACTGTGGAGGCTTCTGGAAATTGAACTGTATGATTTTAGAAACAAACTTCAAAAATACAAAAGCATTGCTAAAGCAAAGAAGGTCCAAACCTTTCTAACAAATCTATCTGTTCAGATGTCCCATAATCAGAATAAATCTTTTTCAAACAGCTTATCACCAAACCCTCAATGACATTATATAAATTTAACTTTATTACTTTTCGATTTTTTGCTTTATTTTCCATAGTCTTAAAACATTAAAATAATAATAAAGATCATAATTAACGAAGAACAAAACAGGTAAAGGCTGGAGATGATAATGGCATCATGCATTTTTGAGGACAGCACTCATCTATTAACTTTTTCCAAAAGTAGTATCTACTGGGCACTTTTGTCACTTTGTTCTGATAACTGTTCCAGTGTGTTCTGATACTTTGGCATGGGAGAGGGGTTTGATAGAGAGCCATATGATGCACATGAAATTTGAAAGAAGCAGAGCTTTCTGATAACAAGGAAAACTAAAGAAAACAGACAGGCTGATAAAACATGCAACCAAGATCAGTCCAGGGACACAACTAGTGATGCAATCTACTCACAGTCAATGCTCCAGGTATAACAGGTGAAGCCAGACGTTTATTGATGGGCTGAAAGGTGGCAGCAGGGACTCCAGCAACAGTGTTCACTATGACATTCCCACTCACTGTAGCTGAAAGCAAGCCAGGATTAAATGTGAGATGCCAAAAATGGAAATCCAAATCTCCTATCATCTCCAATGCCTGATGATAAAGTCTCCTTACCAGTCTGTATACTTGTCCCCGTAACTGCTGTTTTGATTGTGCCCGCCTATTTAGAAGACAATTGAGGTAACAGTTCAGCAAAACAAGAAAAGAAAACTCAATATAGCTCTTACTCTACTATGCTGTTGAACACAATGGTGTATTCCAGCAGTGACAAAATCAGAAAAATGCAATAAAATGTACAGATACTTCTGCACTTTTTCATTCACTTTACAAATCAACAACAACTGATGTATAGATTAGGATTCTGCCACGCTAACGAGCAACTGGAGACCAGTCAAATGTTCAGTAACTACTGCTCATTTGACATCCTTGTCAGCAGAAGAAGGGAGCAACACACACTACCCTGGCACACCACAGACAACCACTCACATGAACATCACTGAGCAGCAAACACACAGAAATACCTATGGGTCAGAACCCATTCTCTGTCTCTTTCTGTTAAAGTTGTAGTATTCTTGCCCTTCAACAAGCAAAATAAAATCACCACTGCCTGCACACATTAGTATGCAGGGTTGCCTCTAAAAACAAAAGCCTCAGTCAGACCTGTCATTAGACACATTAAAACAGACTCTAGATTTAAGGAAGCCATGGAAACTTTGCACAGATTTCCAATAAAACAATCATGCTAGGTCCTGTAGGATGCAATATTCCACTTGCCTTGCAAAGGTTAATAAAGCTTTGATTTTTAAACTACTTTAACAGAGTAGTTCTTACAGCTACATTCTCTTTATTGTGCAAGCTCTCTGTATAAACAGTGCTCACTGACTGAGTAAATTTATTTGCTCAGGCTTTGATTAAATTAACTTAAAGTCTAAACTGAAAAAGGCAAAAAATCTTTGCAAAGGACACAGTGTTTTTCCACCTCAGAATGCCAAAACCTATTGCTATAATCATACGAACACTCTCTTAATGAATGAGCAAAAAAGATACCCAGGAAAAAAAAAAAAACAAAACAAACACAACAGAAAGAAGTAGCTTTTTTCTCACTATACTGACCTAAAATTCTCACTTTCCAGAGAAAATAAACCACTCAAATACGGTACACACAGAAGAACTGAAGTTACTACATCAGAGGCACCAAGCCCTCCCTTTCTTACCAATACTGCTGTGTTGGCCACAGTAGTTACTGCAGTCTGCACTACTGCCTGTGGCTGCTGAACTACCTGTGCCTGAGCCTGCGGCTGAGGCTGGGCTTGTGCTTGCTGTACAGCTGGTTGCTGAGCTTGCTGCTGGCCAGCTTGCTGCTGCTGGGGCTGTGGACCTGTCTGCTGCTGTGCCCTCTGCTGTTCAGCCAAAGCCTAGGAAATCAAAGTGTGAGCTTCATAGTCTTCAAAACAGCACACATAGCAAACAGGATGTATTTTTAAAAAAAACAAAACACAACGACAAACAAAACCCCTTTAATTCTAAGCGTGTATTATGTGTGTGTGTGTGCAGAGACAGCACAGAAGCCTGTCTTCACTGTGGCTCTCTAACTCCAAGTTACATGTCCTAACTGCTTTCAAACTACAATCTATATTCATGGTTTTGTGGCTTAAGAGCACAGCATGACAAGCAATTTATCATGAACGAGCAAGGAATAGTATCTCTTTGTGAATAAGAAAGGAGGCCACAGAATGCTCAAGAATGAAACAAGATTTTTACATGTTTTTAGTATCTTTTCCAAAAAGATGCTTTAAATGAGCATGAGTGTGATACACAGGCTCAATGAAAGGTCCTACTTTGGACCTTGGAAATCTAAACATGAACAATTTGCAGCTGCTCGTAACATCTACTGGACTGCCAAACTCCTGCCAGGAGGCAGCTTTTCTCAGGCTACCTCAGTGGTCTAATTTTTTAATTACTGCAGTCACATGCACAGCCTGAGATGGAGATCATACCTTTTTCTCCTTTGCAATACGTTCTGCTCGGAGGGATGCAACTTGAATTGGAGGAAGTGGCTTATCATAGTTGATTCCACTAGAAACAATTATAAGACAAAGCACACAATTGTTAAAAACAAATAACTGAAAGATAAAAAAGGAAAAAAAAGCACGTTTATGCAATTCATAACTACTTGAAGACAGCAAGTGCCCACCTTTCTGCAAGCACTGATGCATGCTTTGGATTCTTCTGGAAAGGATTCATGCCAAGTCTGAAATTGAGCAAAATCATATTACTGGAGGCAGAAAAAACTTCAAAACAATATTTAATTTCAGATATTTTAGCAGATGACACTGCAGTTTCATGAATATTTGTGAAGTTTTCATGATATTCCCACCAGTACTGAAACCTGCATGCAGACAGATATTTTAAGAAAATCACATATTAAATATTAAATTAATACATAAAACATTACTGCAGGAATATACACAGAAAAAATTGTACTACTGAACAGCACAGACATAAAAATGTTAACAATTCAGGCAATTGGAATGTGTGGCTTATAAAGTAATTAAAAAAACAACAACAACTGAGTGCTCTTCATCACACCAAGGGAGTAAAGCTAACCCAAACACATGAAATATGAAGGTGTTCCAGTAAACACAAAGCCAGGATGCTAGGAAAGAGATCAAGAACAGAGAAACAAAACAGCAGCTTCAAACAGGGTGTAAAATAATTCTCAGTTGTGAGAGCAACTCCGGACAGTTTTCAGTAGATCTTTGGTGACAGGGAGATTGAATGATCCCAGTTAAACTTACAGAGGTTTGATGGGTGGACTTCTTTTCCCTGCAATCATTTTCATCATCTCAAAATGATTAGTATAAAGTTGTGTGTGGGTGGCACCTTCATCTTGAGCATAGATTTGATTGGTACGAAGCGGGCGACTGTTTTTAGTCTAAAAAACGAAAACAAACCAACTTTCAATTTCAAACACATCCACCAGGTATTCTGTCTATGTACAAACACATGGTGCACTTGTAGATTATTTAAAAACGTTCTCCAACATATCTATCACAGACTGGTTTCTGCCTCGTGTCACTGATAACTTACTGTTACACAAAACACTATGGGAAATATATAAAGAAAAAGCAAAATAAGGAGCAGTTCTCACGGTCACACTGGCATCAGCACTTGGGGACATACAAAATAGCAAACTCTAATTTGAAAAAGAATCTTTGCTTTAGTTTAATTTTGCAAGTTTAATTCAGTACCCAAAGCAAGAGCCCATTAGTTTAGAGTTATGCGTAGCGCACACATAAGAGAATAAAACCATCACTGCACTGCTCTCCCAACAAAGCTATGGTAACATCCAACACACCATGCCATCTAACATTTGGCTTCTAAGCAGAAACTGCCAGAGAGGGACAAACCTGCTTCCTAGTCAGAGAATGGGACTAGAGTCAGAAGTTCTAGATTCTCTACCCAGTTCTGTCCCTAAATTGCTGTATGGTTTGGAAGAAGTTGTTTATAATAATGGAATTTATTTTTGTTTTTGCAGTGTACTATCATCCTCATTTACTAAAAGGTGCTTCAAGCATTAAATTCACTATATATCTGGAATCCACTTAGACCCTAGCATGAAGTACATTCTTCTAGATCTTAAGTACCATCATAACAATCAGGATGAGTTACATGGTGGTTGTTAGGTGGAAAAATACCCACTACAGTTGAAATGAAACCACAAACTTCTTGCATGATTTAAAATTTATCTACAAAATCCAAAAGCTGAAGTCTGGTGTCAATCCACTGTATCAATAAAGAAAGGAAAAATAAATTTGGAATTTTAATTGATGTTTCAGAACTCAAGTAACACTCAACATGGATCTCATATGAATTATCTGCCCACCTCCATTGCTGCTAAATATCACAGTGTCTAGATTTGATTTTGAAAGAATACCAATGCACACCTTATAAATACTTTTTGTCTTCTTTTTAGGATTAGCTTCGTACATTAGCTGTAAAATAAGAAGGAAAGTTAGATGATCTTTTGTGGAAGATTTTGTTCAGGTGCTTTTTCTTTTCAAAGAAATCACATAAAATAAGTGGAAATCCTGATGAGGATAATTTTATAATCTTTTAAAAGTTATTTATTTACACTGTTGAAACATTTAACAAAAAACAAGTGTTTATGGAGATAAGGAAAAAAAAACTCTACAAACTTAAGGTATCAAAAAGACGCATCATTCCATGTAAACTCACCTTTCCTTCTTCCCTTGGGATAATGACATTTTCGTATCTGTTTCGGCATTGTTTTGGTGAGCGATAGACTCTGCTGCATGAGTTAACAACATCACTAACAAGGTCCCAGTTGGGAGTGTGTGCTGGTGATACAACAGCAAGATTTAAAGGAAGCTCCAGCAGCTGCTTCACTGCCTACAAAAGACAAAGGCACAAAAGGCTCAGATGAGAAATCGTTCCCATCTTCCAAACCTATCCTCATCTGCATGTGTCCACACACCGTTACTCAGTGACACAGCTTAGGGCTCAGGCTACGGGTTCACCTATGTTCACAGAGAATAAATGAGCACAAAATGCAATTATGCAGACTAATGTGCAAGAGAACATTTGGAGATTGATTGGTGTAAGAGGAACAAGGAGCTGCCATTCAATACTGCTCTCTTCTCAAAGGTGGGCAGAACTTTAAGCTGCATTATCCAATGTCCATCCAGTACAACTAAACTGGAACATAACAATAAGCGGTATCTACAACAAAAAAAGACTTCATAATGCATTCTGTAGTTCAACCTTTAATTCATCCTTAGAGGAACACAAATGATAGGCAATCTGTTCTAAGCTATGGCAGCAAAATGTCAAACTAACCATTAAGAATTGGAAATAACCTTGAAGAGGTAAAGGGCAGAAAGAGCCATTTCTGAAACTTGAAGCAAATATCTAATAAATAGTAACAGCAGAAAGTGCAGGTATCATCTGACCTGCAGAAGTGCCCAGTCTTCACTGATCAACCACTCTGGATTATCCTGCCCAGCCTCAGCAGCTGGTTTGACAAGAGTTGGCAAAGGCTTTGCAAACTGTGTTTGTTGTTTCAACAAGATGTTTTTCTTTTGCTCTTTGCCCTCTCGGCGCATTTTCAACATTCCTGGAGTTGCTCGATCAAAAAGTGAACGAGGTGGGATAACAGTCTCTCCATGACGTTGCTTCTTCTTCCTACCTGCAGCTAAGATAAACAAAAACAACTTTATTGGTAAGTAGTCACTACTGTTCTCTGCTCCTTATAGCCACAAAATGCTCCTACAAGTGTAAAGAGTATTCCCCACTGCCTCTTAAGAGGGTGCTGTCAGGAACTAAACAGAACCTGGTATAAAGTAACTGTCCTAACTCACATAGCAGGATGTCTGCTTTCTAAAATTGTCCTTTTAAAAACACTTAAGACATCCAAATAGAAAGACACACTAAGAACTGGGGCTTCCAGTGATTCTACTGCTTCAAGACCACAGTGAGACAAACCTGCACATTTTATCTTTAATGGACCAGACATGTAGTAGGTATGAAAAATAGATTTTTTGAACTTTCAGGAATAAATCTCAGAACAGTTTTGAAAAAAGACTTACCAGATGGATCAGTTTTGTGTCGTTTACGTTCCTTCCTGACATACACTGGTGGCAATTTTGCTTCTGGAATAGGGGTAGTATCATACATCAGGCACATGACAGAATCAATGTAGATGTCATTGTCATCCTGAGGTGGAGTGGGAGGAGTCCAAAGCTGCACAGAACAAAATCTGTAGTTACTGCAATATAAACTCTCCACTGATTTTTGTGTTTTAAAAAAAAGCCTATTGAGGCTGCATGGTGTTACTTTTACTTACTGGCATTATTTCAGTTTGTCCATCTGGACCTTCATAGACATATTCCTACATCACAAAAAGAGAATACAATTCAAATGATCCAACTGAATCATGAAGAAAAAGATATTCTCAGAATAACCATTAAGAAATACACTATGAAGAAAAACAAGCCTAATGAGGAATTACTTTGTTGTACGCGTCCTCCCGAGTGTAGGTTAGAAGTTCCTCTTCATCCTCCCAAAGCATTTTTTGCTCTTTTTCCTTTAACTCCTTCATATGCTGGACTTCCCATGCTTTCTTTGCAGTTTTCAATTCCATCTAGATCAAAGTCAGACTCCTTATCAACTTCATGCAATAACAGACACTGGATTTAAAGTTATAATTTTGTATTTTTATGGGCAAACTCCTTGAACTTTGACATTTTAAGGCACAGAATTCTTACAATTTCTTAACAGGTACTTTCACAATCATTTAAAGAGATTTTTTAGTCTTTGTTGAGGGTTCTTGAAATAAAGCAGACTCAGAATTTCAGTTAAACAACCAAGATAACCAGAACACACATCCTTTATCCAAATAAGCAGGCTCACTGAAATTAATGAGTGTTTTCCCCTGCTATCAATGTTGCACAACAAATACTAGGTGAGCTATGCTGAAGAATGCCATTCCCAGTTCATAAAAAAGAAATTAAGAACTGACATCTGCTTAAACCAAGAGAATCCTAAAATAATAACCTCTCTGTAAGGCATTCTGATGTTTATACAGTACAGCAAGATAAAATCACAGAAGTTCCCACAATATATTCCACATCACTGGAGAAACTTCCAGTTCACATTGAAAATATAAGCCTGCTTGTATATACTGTAACAGAACATGGAAAAGAAATATTTGTTAGTTTACCTCATTCAGCCGTGGCTCATTCTCATCAATGGAAACGTGGAAGAGCTCCAAGTAATTCAAAGCATACTTTTCAATTGGAGTTAGCTGAGAGAATATATAGAGGGGGAAAAGTTAGTATTGATGATAAGAAAAGAAATGTTAACCAAAGGAGAGTGAATCAAAGCTCTCCTCAAAACTAATTTCCCTTTCTGATGGCTCAACAACTTAAGTCGGTAGATTTCCCATCCATTTAATGGCAGTATCAATTCCATAGACAATGAAGTTGCTTTAAGACCAGACTGCAAAGTGATTGAAGCATTTGAGCTAAACATTACTTTTCAACCAAATATTCATGGAGAGTCATGGTACCTGATCCACAACAGCAACTAACTCCTGCAGCTGTGAGGGCTCTTCAATGTATTTTGTCTCGCAGAGCTCTGAGATTAAAGGTTCAATGCTTGACTCAGGTCCTGTTTCTTGAACACAATCATTTGAGTCCTCATCCTCACGTTCAATACTGTTGAGAGCCTTTCAGAAAGACATATTTAAAATTAATGAAGACTTAAAAAATATGGTAAGAAACGCCCTAAGAAGTTCAGTGAAAGCCAACACAGATTTCTGGAATAGGTATCTGCTGAGGCAAGAGGAACAGTCCCCAGAAAGTAAACAACTCAACTGTGGCCTTTTGCAAGTTTTTGGTCCAAGGAATATGACAAAACAACATAAAACTACAGAAAATAAAAAAAAGATTCATAGAATTTAGCCACATAATTAAAAAAAAGATAAGGCAGCTGTTTAATACTAATGTTGCACAGCTGTGTTTTTAATGTATGTTATCATTTTAATGAATGTTAATAATTACCTCTATGAATGGTCTTGCAACTTTAGGAGAAATATTTTCTGCAGGAGATGGCTCTTGAGAAAGTACTACAAATTCTTCTGCTTTCACTCTAAATCCAGAATCCTCCATAGGAGAATGAACCTCAAATAATTCCTGAATTGTTTGCTTGGTAAAGAGAAAAAAAAAAAAAAAAGATATGTACATTCAACTTTTAGGACCATTCTGTTTTTTTATGTAACTTTGAATTAGCTCAGGTTCAAGTGGTCTTCTAAACTATGGACTAAAGAAAAATAAGACCTCTACTAATTCTGGAAAATTGTCCATTTTGACTTCTGGAACTTTATCCTGTAGGACTACAGAGTATAATAAAGTGTTAACAGTTCTTTTATAGGAAAGTCAGAAATACACACAGTCTCATCCTGCACCACCATATTGGGAGTGCCAGAAGGGATGAACTTCATCAGTGCAGTCACTCTCTTTGCATTTTGAGAGCAACAATTGAGAGCCTATCTTTCTAAATACTCACACTTTATATTTCACATTTTTTAAGTTGTTAAAATCTTCATCCTTACAAGCTCTGTGGAGTTTTGCAGCAGGGTGCAAGAAACCAAAATATATGAAGGCACGTGGAGGGTTCCTGTGCATCACTATGCAAGTAACTGAACACAAGCAGACCAACAGTGTTTGAAAGAATGTGGCCCTAAGTGCAAGCAATCATGCAATCTAATATGCCTTCCTATCAATTCTAGCCCAAACAAATTTCTACTACACTGTTATCAAACACTCCAACACAGATGCTTGAATTCATTAAACACTGCAACAGAGGTGTTTGAATGTATTTTGCATATTAACTTACCTGTGTTAAAAAGGCCATTGAATAGTCATTTCCCTGAGCAGCCACCTCTCTGATCAAGTCCTTTGTGCCATTTTTCAAAAGCTTTTCTTCTACAGAGTTACCACTGACAAGCCTAAAAAAAAAGAGAAAACAAAAATAATAGAAATATGACAAGTCATTTCCAAAACAGCTTTCAGAACCAAAAAGAGAAACAGGCCTTAGAGAGTAACACTGAACTTTTAAAATGTGGTGGTTTCCAGGGTTTTTGTCAGTTCTGGTAAAGGCCCAGAACAAAGCACACACCACCTCCTCTACTTTAAAGCTTTCTTTTAAGAATTAGCGTGGCTAAAAAAAAATAACAAAACACCTCACTTCAAAAATTCCATGTAAACTAACAGATAAAAACCATACATGTATGATTCATTAATAACATTTGGTGTTAAAAAAGACTGCATTTTCAAATTTTAACCTGGTGACTTTTTTTTATTGAAGTGAGATGAGATTTTCAGTGCTGTTTCCACTTTATTTCAGATCACACAGAGCAGCACTGAATTAACCTGACATTAAAGCATGTTAAAGAGCAGTTGTTGATCTGTAACCATCACCTGTATATGTGGATATCTTTACATCTCCCAATTCTGTCACACCATTCCTGAGCTTTGGCATCCATCACTGGGTTTAGATCATTGTCATAGAACACAACAGTGTCTGCCTCAACAAGATTGACTCCAGTGGAACGACTGTGAGAGGAAAGGATGGCACAGAAAATGCGCTTGTCTCTGTTGAAGATTTTCATCAGCTCCTACATAAATGGAATAAAAGCAAGGAGTAAACAAACCATGCAACAAAATAAAATACCAAACCAAATTCACTATACCCTGATAAAAAACAGACAAAAACAAGTGTTGAAAAACGAGTAAGAAACGAGGCAGGTTTTCTTCCCCTGCTGTAGCGTACAAAAGCCCTAGCAGCACACATTGCTGTACCTGAGGACAACTGCTAGGGCAAACTGACCTGTCGTTGTTCATGGTTGGCATATTCATCAATCCTCACAAACGTGAGGAAATGGAAATTCAGGAACAATTCCAGGATATCCAACATCAGAATCATCTGGGACAAAATCAGCACACGGCGCCCTTCAGATTTCAACTTTTGAAGCAAGACAGCAAGAGCTTCTAATTTTCCTGTATTTCAAACAAAAAAAACAATAATGGTTTTATGTAGGTATCCCATACTTGTGAGACAGAAAATTGGTGAAATATTATCACGAAATGTCCTCCTTTACCTGAGTCACACTGCACCAGCCGGAGGTCAGGGAACTGTAGCAAGTGAGGACTTGTAATCCGTTGTAATTGATGCAAGTGTGGAGCTGCCTTCTGCTTAAGACTGTGCTTGAGGAGTTTCAATCTGTGACTGTATGAAGGGGGGGGATTTGCTACATACAGGCATGGGGGAGCAGCAACTGCAGCTGGCAATACGAAGAGAGCCCTGTGAAAAGCATCAAAACATGGCAACACCACTTTAGAAAGTTACAGAGAAAATTATCACCTGCAGCAATAATTTTCAGACTGTTAACAATGTAATTTTATACTACTTCCTAACCACTCTGTTGAAGTGACTTAAGTGCTGCACACCTTCTAAGTGTTAATAGTCTCTATCTAACTTTATGGTTTTGTTTTGCCTGCTTTGATGATAGCTTCTATTAAGGTGTTTGCAATGTGTCCACTGTACTTAGTCACAGGAGCTCAAAGACAAGAACCACACCTCATACTGAACTTACTATGAGCAACTCAAAAAAAGTTTGACTTCTAATTGCATTTCATGTTTCTAGGAAACTGCAGCTATTGCTCTGCACACAATCTACTGCCAGCTTTAGCTAAACTAGCATCTGCCTACACCTCCATGTCTTCACTCTTGTTGGCTGGCTCTAAGAGGTACCTACTCAGAAGTAAATCCAAAACATAAGAGAATGTAAGCTGAAGTATGGTCAGCTGAATTTGGGCTTGAAATTAGAAACGAGAAACTGAAAACTCTTACTATAAAGATCCTAAAAGAAACAGAAGTGAGTGTTATTTTTATGTTCATACTGCACATCATTTACTGCTATATAAATCAGTCTAAATCAAACAAGCTCATGAACAGAAAAAAAGGTTTTAAAGCAGTCACACATTACCTGTTAACAACATCTTTTAGAGATTCTTGTTGCTGAACCAAAGTCAGGATCATTTCTCGCAATGGGTTACTTGGGCCTCCAGAGGCACTTGAAGAAAGGCAACAGTTCACAAAGCCAGCCCACCTCCAGCTGTTGTCTTCACTGGAAGGCAGCTGAGAGGGCTTCCTTTCACCAGCCAAAGAACAAACACTCAGCAAGTCTCTGCCATACATCGGGGCCCGTGAACAACGGCGCTCATTGCCAGAAAATATTCTGTCCAGACGCTCCTTCAGGAGACGGTTCTTTTCTTCATATGTTTCCTTTTCCGAGAAAAGTTGAAAAAAACCCACATTTGCTGCTCATCACAGTCACTTAGGAATTTGAGTTTCCTTAGAATAAAGCTTCCAGGATCAGAGTACTGTGTGTTTTATACCACCAACACAGATATAACTACTCAGACTAATCACAGAAGGTATAAATTCCAGATAAAATTTTAAGACTACAGCTAAATGCAATTTAGACTGAAGAGTCAATTCTAGCTTAGTTTAGCCTGTTCTTCATTTTTTTTTAAAGTATATTTTCATAGTTTTGGAAATAAACCAAAATTAATCGTTTGCATTTGGGACATTTCAATGAACACATTAATATTGATGAGGTGCAGATTCTTGCACACTTTAACGTATATACTTGATCTTTCCCTATGCTTTAAAAGTTGCTTGAGTATCTCTTCTAAAACTTGTTCAGATTAGAAATTTATAACAATTGGCCCAATTGCCTTTGTGTTCAAACCACAGAGAAAATCTTATTATTCCTTTATTCATGTATTACTACTTAATTATGACACATTTCAGTTTTAAGAACCTGTCTGCTATCACAGCACAAGAAAGCTGTTAGCTGCTTTTAGACACCAGAATTTATCTTAAACTACGGAATACAGATGAAAATGCATCACGTCTGTCAACCTCAAACACTGACAAAAGTTGGGGCTTTTTTACCTACTCTGTAATTGTCAAAGTTCCCAATTAATTCCAGCTTTGTAAATTACAGTTTTCAATTACTTCATGGACTTAGTATCAATCCTGAGAAGTTGTCTTTCCGTAAGAAAATAAAAATTAAGTACCTGTGATTGTCCATGTGCAGGTGCTGGCTTTAATGCTGTTCCCATGTCACCAGATGACAAATTAGTAACTGCAGTCCTACCTGGAATACAAACTGAGGATAAACCTTGTGTTTATATATTTATTCTTCTGAAGATTGGTTTCATTTATTATTTTCAACAAGTAGACGTTTCCTATCCGTAACACATCTTAATTGCAGACAATTTTTTTGTCTAAATGTCCACTGGGTATCACACGTTTGTACTTTGCTACACATCAGATACCTGACAGATAATTTCAGCAACTGTTTCCACAAAACCCCAAGGGAGATCTAGGGAATTTCACTTTTTTTTTTGCACAAAGATCTGCTGGATTTGTAGTTTATTCAAAATATCACATAAAGTGCAAAAGGTATTCACATTTATAAGGTATACTTTAAATCAGGAAAAGCTCATTCTGATTTCTCTTAAACGAATCAGCTATGATTTTTCAGAAAACACACAAATTCAGTATATCTACAAATTGATGAAACTATATGATGGGATCTCACAGTAGCATTCTTGTGAACTCCACTGCTTGCAGAGGTTCCCAGACACCTAACTAGACTATAAGAACATGACACACAGGGAAACTAATCAAAACTACAGTAAAACCCTCCCTGTAACTAGTAAGACTAGAGACACCATATGGCAGTTATTGTCTTGATAGGATATTTATGTTTCCATCTCAGCCAGAACACATTGCTCATCAGCACTGATTATTTGTACTAGAAAAGCAGCACAATCCTCCACTGGCCAGTGAGAAACTATTTAGTGGCAAGTCAATAAACCCACAAAGAGCTGCATTCAAGGTAATAAGCAACCCTCACATTAAGAATAATAGACTCCAAGGAGTATGAAAGATTTAAACTTGGCCTTTCCACATTTTTCTTACAAATAAGCTAACAAAGCCAGCAGAAATCCAGTTTTACTACACAGCTACACGTGAACCCAGCAATTATAGTTTCCAATCACCCAAAGCAATGGAATTTATTTTGCATTTTATCCCAAATTCAGAAAGTCAAAATCAGTATTTTCAATATGCTTTTACATCTTCCTCCAAAGACCAACAGGAAAAATAATAATATTTTCTTTCAGCAACTGGAAACAATACTTCAGTTATAACTGCTTTTAACAGAGCTCTTTTTTATGAGAGTAGCAAGATGTGAGAGTTTTTGTAGAAATCCTACATCAGTTTTCATTCTGAACTGTGGCTGTATTAGGAGCACCTGTAATGTAATCAGAGCTGAAGGGTGAAATATTTGAGCCACAGACCTTCCAAACTAGAACAGAAATCCTTTACCAACAACTGGGAGGCTGTTGAAGCTTCCTCTCCCTTTTATGATGAGATGCTTACTCTTCAGAAAGTCAAAATATGAATTTCAAGCACACATTAATACATCAAATGGAGCTGTAAACAGTCTGTTTTGACAGAATGGTTTATATATCCAGAGGAAATGACAGCAGATGGCCATTTCCAGGGAATGAACTCCTAGCCCTGCATTTATCACCATTTAATAATCTGCTCTTTTGTTGTAAATGCATCCTAGACAGCAATTTCTCTATTGTTTTTGGATCAACATCTTGACTGTTTTTAGTCAAGGAACTGATCACATTTGTGAGCAAGGCACCAAACACCTAAGCAGTATTTGCAGAGGGAATGGGAAAACAATCAATTGATTAGATAGAGAAGCAAAGAAAAATAGATAAATGCAAAATAAATGTGGAAAATTTGAGAGGATTGATGGACGTTCTCTGTCAGTATAAAAAAAATAATCACCCTGGTCTTTCTTTGGAAAAGTAACAAAGTATTTCAAACTCACTTCTTCCCACAAAAATCTGACCTATGACACAACTGGTAAAGGAATTCTGTATATTTAACAGTTCCAAGCTCTCCAACTTTTGTACTAAAACATTATCTAAACTCCAGTACACGTCACACAAATCAGAAGGATTTGCTTCATAGTTTATCCACTTCTGAACTCAACTTACAGAATTATGATTTATAACAGTTTGGAGTTCTAAATCTATGTGATTTTAGTAATGCAATGTTTAGATAGAGACATTTCCTCTGGTGAAAAAACTGACCTTGCTGTGTGACTGCTGTGGAAGTTGGGACACCTGCTTGATGCTGGTTTCCTAAAGCATTGAGAGCGTTCTGAACATTTCCTGCTTGGGAAACTGTCTGCATGACAACTGGACCCTGAGGTCTCAAATACTGCTGACCAGGTGCTGAAACAATCTGAAGAACACTTCCTGCAATGGAGGATTGTTAAAAAATTAGGCTAGATAAAGTGGAAAAGAATAGTGTTCTCTAGCAAAAGACAGTACTGCTACAAACTGGTCATTACTGTTTCAAACTATATTTTCCCAGACATGTTCATTAACCAAATCTGATTCAAAGTTCCATACAATCCAAGAGGAGATCCACATTGTTGGCACGTTGTTCTAAATGTAGGTATTTTATATGGTTGATTTGGAAGAAATCAAATCAACCAAAAAAGCTTCACTTAGCCTTCACTTTATTTATTTTGTTGATCACAGAGAATTAACATTTCCAGGTTCTCCTGAATTTGGCAACACATATACCATCAGCAAGGGAAATTTAAGGGCAAGATATATTGTAGAATTCTGGTCAGGGTAATAATTGGGTCAAAATTCAGAGGGACACCAATCTTTAAGTACTATACACACCATTTCAGAACAAACCAAGAATGTCCTCAGTTTTGTCAGTCTCTGCTCATCAGTTCATCTGAAATAATGCCCCACCTGACTTTAGCTGTATTACAAACATGTGAAAACAAATTAAATAATAAAATCTTGAAATAAAATACAGAAAAAGAACGTAACTGTGTATTTCATTTCATAGGTATTTATTTCTTAAAACAGAGCTAACTTTTTATCCCTGCCTCACACAGAAAACAAGCAGAGCAGGACAGTGCAAGCAGTGGGGATGGAAAAAACTCCTTAACACACAGCAATAAGGAACGTGCTGCCTGTATCAAAAAGTGACCATTCTAAATAATGGAGAACTCCCTGTTTTGAAGTAAGTACCTTGTAACTGCAAGGGTTGCCCTGCAGTGAGCTGGCGAAGTTGACTATGTGACAAAGTGAACTTGTTCCCTTGGAACTGCAGAGTTACAGGGGTCTCTGGCTGAGCAATCCTGCCTTGTGCTCCTGCTATAGAAGCCAGTTGGGCTATTTTTACTACCTCACCACCTGTTAAGGAGGGAAACAGGCATTAAAAAAGACCAAACAAAGTGGGAGGCAGGTTGTTCAATATTCACAATTCTAAGTTTTGGTTAGTAAACTGGTGCTGAAGCGCCTTCCATGCATAATTATACTTAGTGCATCAAAAGTGTCATATAAAAGTTAAGCAGGTATTGCTTTCTGTATTTGTTGGACAAACTGGAAAAAAGCTGATTGTTTAAAGGGTAAGAACATCAACATTTTAGAAGTTACCACTTTCATTAGCAAAAAAGAGCTACCTGAAAACTCATGTGACACTTTGTAACAGACGAGTATAGACATTAAAGTGATTTTCACTGCCTTTTCAAGAGCACAAACAAAGGTTTAATGAGACAAAAATTTTCACGTATGTGGCACTGTAAGTACACATTTGGAATGGCCTGAAACTTGCTGATGAAACATGATTTATAATAAGCAATCTGCACTTAGACAAACCAAAAAGCTTTAAAGTGATAAGGACCAAGCTTTTTGTGATTTAAATGCAGAAAGGTTAGAGGCATTTAAGCATTAAGGTTTATGATATTGAGAAAATATTGGCATGACAATTTAGCTTTTGTAAAGGCAGTGCATTACCCCAGAGATAAAATTAATACATCAGTGCTCAGTACTCTACAGACATGCTAATAGGCAGTGCACATACAACCTTAAAGCAAAGCCTCATCGCTTTTTCTCTGCCTAACAGCTGCGACGTTGCTCTCTGCGAGAGAGGCCTTTAGCAGATGGATTAGTGTTTAATACGAAAGGAATAATTAGGATAGAGCTAAAACATTTGGTCTGAAGGAAGTCTTGCCAGCAGAAGAAACATGCAGAAACAGGAGATTAA
Source organism: Hemiprocne comata (assembly GCA_020745705.1). Lineage (NCBI taxonomy): Eukaryota > Metazoa > Chordata > Aves > Apodiformes > Apodidae > Hemiprocne > Hemiprocne comata. Next base: position 6,327,039 of record CM036602.1, on the reverse strand, counting down.
GTTGACACCGCTAATGTATGTCCACAGCAATTCTATTGTTTCTTATCCAATTTTTGATTTTCCTTGGTCATAAGCAACGTACTGAGCAAGGCTAATCAGAAGAGTGAAAAAAAAAAAACAACAACGATTCTGTACACATTTTAGGGTGCCTAGTAACTTAACCTCGTTGTAGTACAAAGGTGGGAGAAACCTGGAAAGGGGAGGCCACTTACTAGGCAACCGTGCCTGGGCCTGAGAGGTCAGTACCAGCCTCTGAGGCAGCACACTCTGTTGGATGGTGTGCGAGGGGGCCTGCGGCGGGGCCTGGCCTAGCTGAGAGGCCGGCGCCGAGGTCTGGCCCCGCGGTTTCACAGGGTTGGCTGTGCTAGTTGCTGTGGTGAAGGTCGCTGCGGGCTGGTGTCTTGGAGCACTGGTGGAAGCCTGAGTTGTCTGAAACTGTGCTGCTGCGGCTGCAATCAATAAGGGTTGTTTGTGCAAGCTGTTAGAGGTTTTAACTCCACTCTTTTAAACAACCTGCATTAAAAAGAAACCTTCCAACAGGATATTAAAATGGCTACAGGAACAGCTTGTCCTTACAGACTGGGATTTCTATCCACACCTTTTACTCCATCCTCTTTTTACAACATTACATAATTGGAAAGCATTGTTTACAGGTTAAATAAATACACAAAAGCAGTGTAAACACCCATATTTGACAAAACATGACATGTGACCAGGGTTTAAATAACAACTGTTCCATATTTACTCCATATGCTAACAGGTTACACAAAGCTTAGTTTTGCATTATACTGGCGGATCAGTACTGTAGAAACTAGTGGGGAAATTTACTGACAATTAGTCTGTTGGTATTTTTAAGCCATTAGTATTCTAGATCATTAAGCTAGAGGGAAAAGGAGCTCTACTAACAGACTAACTTGTGTTGTCTCTGCAGAGGTTCCAGGTAACCAACCTAGTGCTAATTCTCTTACCTTGATTTGAAGACACCGTAGCTATGGGTGATCTTCCTCGTACTTGTCCCTGTTGAGTTACTGTTGCTGTGGTCACCGTACGCTGTACTTGAGTGCTTGGGAAAACTACAGTCCTGCCCTCAGGTTTCTGACCGTACTGAACAGGTTGAAACAACCTGAAAAGAATAAGAGAAGTCAAGGTCTATATGAAGATTCTAGTTTGGCCTTTACAAACAAACCCTATCATTCAAGGAAAGTACAAAGTGGTCACATCAGAATCTAATCTCTTTCTTGCAGCTGGCCGAAGCTGTCAAGGCTCATCACTTCAGCAGACTTCACATGTGAACATTCTATATAGTCATTTTTGGTAAGTCTGAGAAGGAAGAAAACTTTCATTACCATGCATCTGATTTAATGCAGTATGCATGAGAATTACAGCAGACAGCTTAAACAGTCCAGCCCTGTATCTGGAAAAAGAACAGGGCTCTTGTGTCATTTCCAGAGAGACATCAACAAGCCGACAAGTTATCAGGCAGCTCCTTTCCATCAGAAAAACACTTCCACATTACTCTGAGATAGCTACTTTACTAGCAGAGAAATACTCTTTAAAATTTACTGCTATAGAATTCCGTGTGCCTCTTGTAACACTGCAAACACAGATAACACTGTAGGCCCAGCTTAATCTTGAAAAATTATTTCCATGCTAATTTAGCAAAAAAACACTCCCTTGCCATAAAAAAGGATCGAAGAATAAAATCAATTTGCTCAAGTAAAAACGATAGGAAACTCATAAACAAACTTCAAATGGAACTGTATGCCTCAGAAATTATTACAATAGAATCCCTATTTTTGAGGCTAAAAAAGAAAGCAACTGAATAACAAAATGCAAAGTCAAGTCTGAGCTTTTTTGTGAATCACATTACCAGAGATGCAGACAGAACTCTGTAAACACAGCAACAAAACTACATTTTCCTCCTGTAATTCTAGCTTAAAGGGAGGGCAGTTGTACACACCTGCTTGGTTTGAGCTTCACCGGGTTGGGCCTAGCTGGCGGTGGAGGGGAGCTGTAGATTTCTTCAATCAGCTTTCTAGTAACCTTCTGTTTTGGCAACACTTGTGCTTCATAATGAGTCATTTTGTTTTCCATTCCAATGAGATCAAAAAGAGACAGGTCTGACTCCTAGGGATATCGTAAATAAGTTTTATGTGATGACCCAAACAGTTAGGTCCTCTCTATGTTCTATGCTGAATTCACTTTCTATATTTTACTTTTTAACTTAAAATGAATGCTGTTTTAAGTTGAAAAAGTAAACTGTTTATTGTTAGCCAAAAATGTCTAGAAATACATCTTAAGCTGATAGTCCCATTTTAGGCACCAGCATCAGTAGAAAAAAGAACTGAAATCATTAGCCAGTTATGGAAACGAAAGCAAATAATATTTAACAACATACCATATTCATATACCATAATTTCCAAATAATTAAGTAGAACTCTTAGAAGGTGTTTGTTAACTACTGAACCCAAATGCCAATCTATAAAGACACGCACATAATTTAGGAGTCCAAAAATATGAAGGACAGAAACAAAAGCAACCAAAAAGATCCTCTCATCTGCTCCATTACTCGTACTTCTCTCTAATGCAATTGTTTAATTTGATTATCTCAAAGAGAGGGATCATTCCTTTAATGATAACACAAATAGTGGTATTTCAAATGGACTGACAGAATTGTTCTAATCTAGTCATTGGGTCAGAGTGTTTACTCTTATGTGAAAAAGAGTTAAGTCTTGCTCTCCTTTAGCTACTGAATGCAGAAAGAAAATTACAGAATGCCGTAAATAAGCATTATGCTATCCAGAATGTTTTCAGTGTCAGAATATTCCTGCAAACATGAGTATGATGAAAGCAAAGTTAATTTCTTTTTAAGAAAGTAGTTAATGAAAAATTAATTATTACAAACCACTTGAAAAACTCTAACTACTATTACAAAAAAGAGACACAGCAAGTACACGCTTGGTAGGCAGAGCTACATAATAGTGAATTCAGGCAGACTTATAATGTATAAGAAAACAATACTAAGTACTGAAATTCTACAAGGTCACTAAGAGAGGAAAAAAAACAGTTTATTTTTCTACTCACCTTCCAAATATCCCTCTCTAGGGCATTCAGTACTAGAGATGCAGTTCTGTATTCCAGTGTTTCAGATACATAAGAGGTACTTGAAAGCCGGGGGTTTATCAGATCAGGGTGATTACAAATCCTTTGCAGCTGCATCAGGACATGCAGAACACTGATGAAGTGTCCACTTTTGAGGGCTTCTTGGGTTCTACCAAATAATTTATACAGAACTACATTAATTTAATGTAGCTTCTATGGAGAAGTCCCTAAATCAGCAAAGTGAAAATGTGCAAAGCAGTATGTTTTGCAAAAGCCTTAAAACAAGCCTAGATTTTACCTAAATCTGTCTAGAGCATTTTAAGTAGCCCTGTGCCAACTGGTACATTTTGAAACATGAAACTTAAGGACCAGTGCTACCTTAAAAGTCAAATATGACCTAACCAGCTCCCTGTCCTCCACCTGGCTTTGTTTCTGTCTCATCCCTGCACCTATCAATAACCACTTGATATCACAGCACAGATAAATGGGTGGATGGGAGAAGAAATACTTTGGGCTATAAGAAATGAAGAACCACTCATTAGAGACAAATCTCAAAATAGCAGCAAATCCGATCATTACAACTTGATTTTTAGGTTCCACAGGTAAAAATGCATGTTCTTCATTAAGCTCACAGCATTACCTGCCTGTAATTTTGGTTTACAATGTAATCACATTCTATTCACTAGTCATAATGGAAAATTTCAGAATAGAACTAAAACACTTCCAACTGTGGCAATCATTTATCGTTTTGCTTAAGCACCAAAAATGAGAGCCTTTTTGATTTACTGTTTCAACTCCTTACCCTGGTTGCAAAATGACATCTTCATACATAGCTTTTTGTCGATTGGAAAGACGACACTTTAGCACGTGTTCATATTTCTTTGTTAGCTGCTTCTCAACGTCCCTCTTTGATCTTCGCAAAATAAATGGCTGAATCATCTGAAATATTTCATAGTTGAGGGTATAAAAAAAAATATCTCAGTTAAAAGATGTATTTTTACAACAGCAAGCTAAACAAATTCACTCCTAACACACCTGACGTGACAAACCTCATGGGCCTTATATAACCATACCTCTATGCACACAGTTGTACAGGCATTAATTTGTTCTTTACTTTTTGCATGTCATGCTTCAAAATCTGAGCCTTGTATTATTTTTTAAAATAAAACTCCATACTATTCTGGTAGCAGAAGCCCCTACTTTCAGCATGGCCTTCTGTCTGAACTGAACAAAGTTTTAAGAAAGGCCAGAAATTTTGAGCTGAACCACATTGTTTCATTTCTTCCCTTTTTTTTATTTTCCCCAACAACTTAACAACTGTAGTAGGGGAGATGAGAAAAAATTACAACATACTCTGTGTAACCTGATGACCAGTTTATGGCAATAATCCTGGTTCTCCTCATTAGCTGCTTTTACTGGAAAATCTAGATAAGGTCTGGAAATTCCCGGAATCAGAAAATGTACCATGGTCCACAACTCCATCAATGTGTTATGCAAAGGAGTGTCTATCAGAAGCAAACGATGCTGGCTGTGAATAACAAAAGATTTTTAACCAATATAGCATTTAACTAGCATCATTACAAAAAGGACATCAATAATCAAATACACAGAAGTAAGTAGTGCTAATAAAATTAAATCTAGAATATAATATCTTTTTAATCTTGAACATAGCTCCAAACTAGCTTCCTCACTGCAGCCTATCAGAACACAGAGGGGGATCTGTTTGGGAGCTCAGAGTATCAGGAAAGAATTACAGGGCTACAACAGTGGCAACAAAAAGATCCTCACTGTTTCAACTAACAGCACCTCTGTAGGTGCATGAGGCACAGGAATTTGGCCAGACCACAGAGTTTTTTTATCAGTTTTCTGTTAAGACGAGAGCTGAGTGACGTAAGAGAGAAAAACCCACTGCCAGCAGGAAAACAATTCTCTGCTCCCTACCTGCGGAGACTGAAAAGTGCCTCCCAGTGTTTCTCAGTCATGTTCTTTATTTGTTGCATCTCATCTACTATTAAGTATTTCCATCGCATTTTCATAAATGCTGGGTGGCCTTTGAACAGCTGTTTGTAGGAAGTGATACACACATTGAAGCTGTTGGGTTCTGTCCATTCCTACAGAAGAGGAAAGAGACAATGAGACAGAAACGTTAAGGCAGAACTCTCAAATATCTTAAACCAGCTGTATCTTCACTAGGAACAGAAAGATCAATGACCCAAAGCATTCTCTGAGACAGCCTTGGTCTTTGAATTACAGTCAGTTCAGAAAGCAGGTGAAGTATTGCACGTATTGCTCAGTACCAAGATTTCTGTTGCAAAATACAGTACCTGTCTTTTTGCCCTAAGCTCCCTTTGGCTGCCAAAGTAGAGAAGTATTTTCAACCCTGGGCACCAGCGTTTCAATTCCAGCTCCCACTTCAAGATGTTACAGCTCCGTACAACAACAAGGTGAGGGCCCCAATTACCTACAGAAGGGCAACACCACAGTTAACAGTAGATAAAGGCTCCTGATAGTTCACATGGCTTTTATTTTCCCTGATTTTTAAGTACTAAATACATCATTATAAGTGAGATCAAATATCAACAGAGGTATTTTAATAACTAACCTATTCTTTACTACTTTTCAGACCTCAGGTACCTCTTGTGCACCTAATATCTATTTTTCCCTCAAGTACATCAACTGCTTGAATAAGAGAAACTATGTCCACAGCCAGCTTTGCCTTGCTTAGATTCTTAAACCATCCTCAGTACACCACCACTACTAGTAATATCTGAGTTGACATACAAGACACTTGTGTGCAATTGTTCATATTTACTCCTTGAATTTAACTATTTGTGGCCCTCTGGTCATTAAACTATTTGTAAAGCTTTTTTATAGTAATAAACTAGTCTTCAAAAGAATTTTGTCACCTAGAAGGTAACAGCAGACTGATCACACAGAATACTTGAGAAGAAGGCACCCGAATATCACACAGTCTTAGAAAGCTTTTCTGACTTAACCTTACTCTGTGCATTAACTGAAGTCTGGTATGGTTCAGCAGAACAAAAACCCTAGGCTACAGTTCACAAAGATAATGCTGGTCCAGTACCTGTGTAAAATTACTAGGCAAATTAACTTACCTTCATTACAAGCCAAGTGGGCAAAAAAGGCAATAATTTGCACTGTTTTTCCAAGCCCAGCCTCATCTGCCAGAATGCCATTGAGATTCTTCCTGTACAGCTTTGCCAGCCAATCCAGCCCAATCTTTTGGTATTCTCTGAGAGGCCCATAGAGCAGTGATGGAGTATTGTATTTTACCTGTAATGGGAATCATTTGATACTTTTTTTTCCTCCGAGTTAAATTCATGACCATGTCATAAAGCATAATCACTCTACAGCTCAATAACCAGTATATATTTATTGTCATTTGTTCCTAAAATCTGGGAAATCATGAAAAAGCCTTCCTTTATAAAAGCAAGCACACAGTAGCAGAAAACAGAGAGTCTTACTGCTGTTGTTATCCTAGAGCTGCCTTTGGGCAAGAGCATTTCTGCTGCAGCAGCAACCTCTGCTATGTCTCGCACGTGCTTCTTTGGAGGACTTGATCTGTCTATACCCTTGTACTGGTCAATGCTAAGAAGGGAGTCAATGAGGACAACTTCTTTCTGAGGACCTTCCCTGTCACAGATGTGGTCTTCCATTTCTAGGAGAGAAAAAACACATTGGCATTTAAAATAAACTTCAGTGAATGAGATGGCTAGAATTCAGACAGGGGTCTGAAAGGAGGCAGTTAACTTTTAAAAACAATTCTATGATTTTCAGGCTAGTGAAGCTAAAGTGAAAATAGTTTAAGCCCAGGATCATGTACATGTTCTGGATATTCACACTAGTTAGGCTAACATGAAAATTCACTTTTCACAACTTCTAGGGAGGTCCTCTCATACTACTTAAAACCTATCTTCAAATGTAATTCTGTCATCACTTCAGTACATAACAGATGGCAACTGTGTAATAATAGCTAGATATGTAGTGAGCTGTTTAATTTAGTACAGAAAGGCTCTTCCATGGCTCACTTGTTCCTGAGAATCTCACACATCTTGACTTTAAGACAGGTAAACACTATTCTCTTTTCATAAACTAAGAAACGAAAAATAAAATAAAGTAATTCTTCACAGACCATTATTCAAAAATAATTAATAATAACAAGAATAAATTATTTTTTCTAATGATAATTCCAAATGCTTAGCAAGAAAGCCACTGTACTTCCCGTTCGTTCTTGTATATAACATTCTTCTTCACTTAAAAACATTTTAAATGTGATTCACTCAGTATTTGTTTTCCCCTAGTATAAAATGTCTTTTAACAGAGACCTGAAGAGCCAATCAACTTACTTCATCTTATAATTCAGCAAAAATTCCAAACAAAAAGTACTTCACCTTCCTCACTGCTATCCTCTTCACTGTCAGGCTTTGGCTGGGGCCAATGAAAATTTTCTGCAAAGGCACCTTCGTACATCTTCAGTAAATCTTCCAGAGGCAACTCAGCTGGAGATCATTAAAGGATGCAAGTTTTAAAATACCAAAACTTGTAACAATCAATAACATTGTTTTTAATCTCATTACATTCTTCACAATGGTATAAAGGCAGTTCTCTAATCAGAATTTGATTGAAGAGGTAACTACTAGGTGGATGATGGCAACATTTATTTAACGACCTTGATTACAGAGAACACTTGGCTTTACACCAAGCAGTTTGCTCATCCTGCTTGCTTTTTCCTGTATTACAAACCCACCATACAAACTGACAGTAGACCACTGGCTGGGGAGGTAGGGGCATCAAATCCAGCCATGTGGCTGAAAGACAATTCCAGACTTCAAAGTTTCCAAACTGACCTGTACCTCAACCCACTAAAGAGTATCTCCATGATCCCCTGTCTGATCCACTGAGGCAGGAATGTGCATGCTGGCAGTGGCCTATCAATCAGGAAACATCCTCATTAGGAACTTGGCTGACTGGCCAAGAGTTATAATCCCTCCAACTGGCCAGCTGGCTGCAGCCACTAAGCTGCCAAACAGACCAAACAAATGGAATTGGAAACTGCATATTAATTGCCAGGCAAGCTTAGCTTACTTGGAAACTTGCCTCTAAAAATCAGCAAGGTTTTTACCATGATAAGTGAAGTGATCCCTATGGGATGCTTTGCATACACCAGGTTCAGCAGAGCAGTCATTGTTACGTTGCTAATGAAAGAGAGCTGCAAGCCAGAGCATTGTCATTAAGAGCTCCTTATCTTCAAGTATTTATACCCCCAAGATCAGGACCCTTTCAGACTTCTCAGATGGGTCACAAAACCCTTCTGAGATACTCAAGACAGTTGATAATATGTTCATGTTCAATCTGACACACTTCTGGTTTTAACTATTTCTCATGCATTCCTAGAACTCAGGTCGAGAGTCTTGGTGTGAGGTTTTAAAGAAATGCAGTGCTTCAGTAAAGAAATACTTTTTCTCAAGCCACCTTGTGCAATAACTGGATTAAGCATACAGACCACTCCATGAAGTACAGATGTTCATCATCATCCCATAAATTAACTGGTACAACTTTCCAAACAGAAAAAAATAAGTATGAATTACGTATGACTGAACATCTGAATGCATTCAACTTCTCACCTATAGCCCGAGTTACAAATACAGTGTTTTCACCTGTGTTTCAGAGCCCACCACAGAGAACCACCAAGCTACACACCTACCTTCCTTGGCTAGATTAGACAATTCAGTTTGATGGTTTATATTTCCTTCTTTAGCTTCTTGTTCTTCAATTGTTTCTTCTTCATCTTCAACTAAAATGAAAACAAATGCTTATCTTGGCATTCAAATTCCATAATAATTCAGGAAGTTTGTAATCATATGCCTCTGAAGTGTACTAGCATAGAATACTATAAGTTAACAGGATTCAAAAAGAATGAGACGTATGGAAAACAAGAAAATCTGAGAGCAGCTATACACAGAACCCAACAGATATGTGAAAAGGAGAGAAATACTTCTGCCTCAGGACAAAAGGCAGTCTTGAACTCTTACGTGTTGGTTGACACCAGAAAGAGGATATTCTGTAGCTTTAAACTGGGGATTTTCTTTGTCAGAAACATGACACAGTTGTCATCGCAAGAAAGGAGCTAAAGTAGATGGGTTATGCAGTCTGAAATCCTCAAAAGAAGTTTAAGAACACTAGTAAGGTTTGAGAAGGAATGAAGACAGAAAGAATTAAAATCCATCAACAATGATAGCAGCGCATTTTCAGGGAAAATTTTATTTTCATGTTTTTACTGAAGCTCTTTTAAGGAGAATTTACTACCTGACTATTTAAGCTGTCTCAAAATTGGATGAAGGTTAGTATTTGGTTTGTGAAAAGCACTGCATCCATGCCGTAACAGACTGAAACCCTGCGGTTTCAGGGTTTTACAACACAAATTACATACTTTGCTACAGATGCACAACGTTGAAAAGTGACTTACCTTCCTCATCAGTCAAAGATGTGCTTGCCTTTCTTTTCCTTCCAGATGATGAACACTGGCATTAAATAATTAAAACATGTAAAATCATAAAAAATGAAGATAGGGAGTTTTGTTGTTTGTTTTTTAAATGAAAGCAACAAGTGCCTTGTAATCACAACAGCAATCACTTAATATCTGTTACTACTTTCCTGGCCACACAAAAACAGATACTCTGCTCCTGTATTGAAGGTAGCATGCAATCAGCCACTGCAAGTGTGTGTGGTTCAAATTACTCAGGTCCAGCTGTGGCATAGAGCCATAGTACACTCTTTCCCTTAAAAAATACTGAGGCACAAAACTTTTACCCAGGGTGGAATCAAGGACTACATTTTCATAACTCAATAAAAAAAGGGACATGGCACAGGCCCACAATTGTTTGCTCTCAGCTGTCCAGCATGCCCTGTAGCCTGGTTTAGTCTGTGAAAATTAGCACTTGCAGGCAGTGCTGGGCCACAGATTGGCTGGTAACACATGCTAAAGCTTGTTCCTAACAGGAAATTCAGAGGCAGGCATTCTGCTTGGTGAAAGGGGAGCATTTCAGCAAGTGGGCATCAGCTGTGCCATGCCAGATGGCTTAGGGCCTCAGAACAATCCCTCGCTCATGTTCTCCCAGTGGCACAGATGTAGCCGAGGAGTCCCTGCACACATTTCAGTGCAAAAATTTAAGTTTCATTCAGTTTGATCCATCCTGTAACATACACCTACATCTCTCAGCAGATAAATCACAGCTGAAACATGCTTTCATGCCCCACGAGGTTTAACCCTGGTTACAGAAGATAAAACTCCTGCCCAAAATGAAGCTGGGCAATTAATCTGTACACTTTCTTGGTCTTGCAATCTTAGAATGACTGATTTAAAGCCACTCAGGAAGTATGAATTTTTCCCGTGAAAGACATATATCAACCACATTCCACTTGCCTGTTCAAAGTGGTGGTTCATAACCACAAAAAAATTATATTTGTGCTTATAACTATATGTTTGTCAGTAAGTACACAGAAATCTGCTCATCATCACCGTGTATTTAAGGGAAACACATTTACGAAACATTTACGAAAACTTTTTCACACATGTAGTCACATTCAAACTATTTTGATGGTATTTTTAAGAAACATAAAGACGTACCATTTCACTTTCTTTTTCCAATAAAAAGTCTTCTGCAGGTCTTGCATCCTTCCCTGGAAAATTATACACTTGATGTATGTGTTAGTCACTTACCGATTTTATGTTTCTTATGCGAACTTTTAAATGCATTCAGCAGAAAGCACAATAAATATTAACAAAATCTAGCACAAAACCATAAAACCACCCCATGGCTCATAGTTCAGATCTGTTCAGAACCTACTATTAGCACCTCCCAATTCTATCACCAACAAGATTAAACTCCACCGAGTGGCATTATGTAAAACAACAGCATCAGAATTTATACTGGATTTCTTACAAAGTGGAATACAATTACCTTTCCTTGAAATTCTCTTTAAATTCAAAGCTTTCTTCCTTTTCTCTTGAAATTCAATTTGCAATTTTATTTCAACAACCTGAAATGTAGATCAAGCCTAATAAAGCACTTGAATTCTATAAACAAATTACTGAAGATGACAAAAACAGTACAAGTTGCACAAGTATTAACAAGTCAGTATTTTTTACCTGTTCAATGTTAGACCAGAAATACTCTATTTCTCTAGCAATTGATGCAGCAATTCGCCTTAGTTTGTTTTGTTCTTCCCTTTTAGCTCGCTCCTCATTAAGTTTCTTTTCTTCATGGTAACGAGCCACAGTTCTTACCATCTAAAATACCACGAAGATGCTGAATTAGGTCACCTCAAAATTGTATTTCTTAAGATTATAGTGGTTAGCAGCAGCCAGGTGTTGACCACAGCTTTACACACATAGCACTTACCTCCAGTATTTCTAATTCTTGCCAAGCCAGTAAAACAGACATGAAACTCAAAGGAAGAAAGGAAATACAAAAACTATAACTAAGCAATCAAGTAGGAAACTCTTCATTCACTACTCTCTCTCAATACAAAAAATAGAAAAACTGAAAATTAGCAGCACACAGAAGAAAACTTCTTTTCAGACAGCACACATGGAGTCACAGAAATCACACCACAAAACGTCAGAGACCAAATGTAAAATGAGTTCAAAAAGAGTGTACATACATGAGTGAAAGATCAGTCAATGGTTGTAAAAGACTGACATGTTTGCAACCTTTAGCTCAGGAGGTCCCTAAAACATTGACTGCCAGAAGTATGAAGCACACTGCCAGGGGAAGGATCATTTCATATCTGCCCTTCCCATTTCTCCTACTCTTGAAAACCTACCACTGGCCACAAACAGAATAGGTACTTCCAATCCAGATTTAAATTATATTCAAAATACAGACTTTCATTTTACAGAATGATACACCTATTTCAATACTTTGCTTAGAAGGAAGAGAGTTCTGAGTTTCCATCATTTTGGAATACACAATAGAAAACAACATGGCAATTTAAACTAATGATCTTCAGTTGCTCTCTTTACTACAAATAGGTCATAAATGTATCAAAAGAAGATGCAACATTGCTAGAAACAATAGAAAATTCTTGCTTATTGTAAATAAACAGATTTTACATATTTAATCTCACAAAACTCCCAATTTTCATTGCATCACTGACTTAATTATTCCTACTGTGCTGCTCTGTGCCCCTATGGAAACATGTTTCCACTGCTGTCCTTAGAACTCCATCGTTTCTCCTTCATCTTTTTCTGAGATTAAGAAAGAAGAATTAGACAGGCAACCACACTCTATGGAAGTTATTTACAAAAGTCTGTATTTTCTCTTCATTGAGAGGAAATTAATGATTTATGAGGCAGGCTTGAAAGCTGTACTGTTTAAACATGACACAGCCAGCATATTGACTGTGTCCTCTAAACAAGCTATTCGATCTCCAGAGGAATAAAAATCAACAAAACCCAAAACTATTATTTGCATCCACAATCAATACATAATCTAGTTTGTTTCCAATGATGAATATCCAAAGCTGACAGCATGGCTACTCATTTAAGTTAGAAATTATGGGAATACAAGGCACCAGTTTTTATCTGTAGAAGAAGGTAATTTAAATAGATCATTTAAACAGCTTCACCAACAAGCTAAGTGATACCAAGATCAATTGTTCAAACATAAGTCAAAAAAGGTTTTTCAAGTACCTTCTTAGCAGTTGCCATCTTCCACTTTCTCTCCTGAGCAAAATCAGTTGCCATCCACTGCATTTCTTCCAGCAAATAATCCCAGTGAGATTTTGGTCTTGGAGCCTCTTGGAGTTTAGGCAGCCGCCTCAGTGACCACAAACCTTCCTTTCTCAGTTCTGCTATTCGCTGATGGACTTGATTTTCCTTAAAAAGAAGTGCATACAGTTACAATGAAGCTGCAGGATGCACCTAAAAGAGTAGCCACATAGAAAAATAATTGCTCCCACTTCATCAAAATAATTGACAGGAAAAAAAGGTTTAACAGCATGACACACGCGTCACAAAAATCAAGCCTGAACATTGCATCAATGAAAAAAATTACTGGACTGAATTAAATTTCTACATAAAGAGAATCACAGTAATTCAACCTGTATTACAAGAGGTACTCTGTTAAATAACAGGGGAAAAAAAAGGTTCACTGGGCAGCACAAAACTCAAGTTACAAGACACATGCAAACTACAATCAAATAATCCTTTTTTTTTCCCATAAATTGATATTGCAGATATATTTATCCACAGAAGATAAATATATCTTCATTATTAAAACTGCTTGGTTTTGTGAAAAAACAGGTTCTCTATGATGTTTATAGGTAACTTCTAGTTAGCTATAAAAATAAATAAGGCTGCAGTCATTTTGACTGAGTAGACAGAATCAATATAATACAAAGGGAAAGAACCCAACAGTATGAAGACCAGTAAGTTTTCTTCAGCTTCTCTGAATGCCCACAAAAGCAAAACTCAGTACATAAAGCAAACTACAAAAATATCCCAAAAAACCAAACATGCCACTCCCCCTTTAAAATAGCCCATTTTTTTAACTCAAACACATCACTCACATTAATTGTTATCTTGTGTGTTAATTGTTCATAAGTTTTGGGGAAACCCAAAAAATCTTACCAGCTTTACTTGCTCAGCAAGCTTGTCTTGAGAGTTTTCCTGTGGCAATACTGCTGTGTTCTGAGCTGGACTCTGTGTTTTAGGTGCTGCTGCTGCTACTGCTAAGCCTGGGGGCTTTGATGCAATAGGAGACAGGGACTTGTTGGTTGCTGGAGAGGTCCTGTTTGTTTGCACTGGGAATGCAGAAGGCGGTGTTGTGCCTGAGATGGTTGCAGGCACAACGGATGAGGTAGGTGGCAGTGTGTTTGCCGTAAGACGCTGAGAAGTCTGAGCAGGATCTGCAGATGGTCGTGTCAGAGTCACAGTCTGCCCAAGAAACACACTGGTTACTGATGAGTTTAGGACTCAATACTGTCTTAGTTTGCACTACAGCTGAACATAATGAAGACCTTAATAAAAAATATACACCTGCCTTTTTATAAGGAAAGGATTTAAGTGTCCAAAGGAATTAAAAAATGTCAACATTTTCCATATATTTTCAGGAAGACAATGTTCTTTAATATGGCTTGAAAAAAGCATATTTTCACCCCAATAAAACTCACATACCTGCTGCTGTATTGTAGCTTGTGGCTGTGACACTTGGTTTGGTGTCTGTCCTTGCACATGGATTGCTGGTGGCACCTGCTGTTGCAGCGGTGCTGGAAGTGGAGTGGAAGTCAAGGGCACACTTTGAGGCTGGATCTTCACCTGAATCTGAGGCTGAGCTGGGGATTCCACTATCTGTGGTTGCTGCTGTGGAAGCTGCAGTGTAGCTGGGAGAGCTGTCATGGGGACATTGGCAGGCTGCAGCCTCCCTGGCAGCTGTGGTGGAGGTGTGTGCAGACTGGCTGCGTTCTGCACAGGAGGGCCTTTAGATGGGTCATACTGTTGTTGGCTCTGCTTCTGTCCAGTCAGCTGCACGGTCTGAGGAGTGGGAGGCATTCCACCTGCAAAGCAAGAGGAAACACAAGACAGATGAAATCCAAACACCAAATGCTCTTTGCAGATAGAAAGAGGAAATCAACTGCAAATAGACTAATTTGTTACTTACTTTGCCACAAGACAGCATCACTTGGAAATACCACATCACAATCACAAAAGAAATCACCGTTACAATAAACAACAAAGTATTACATGCACAGGACTGCAACTAAAATTTGGAGCACAGCAACTATAAAAAAAAAGATGTCATTACATGGCTTATACTTTAAAAAAAAAAAAAGGACTGGTGAACTAATGGAATTTAACCTCAAATAACAGCATCAAGTGTAAATGGTATTTAGTTCTTAACTCTAACACATACTCTAAAGGTTGGCATGACTAATGAATAAAAATGTGTCATGATGTTGTAAATTAGGAAGTTTCCTTTTCATAACTCATTTGGCTCAGTTCCAGGATTCTCAGATCAACTGTTTTGCATCAGCACCTGTGACGTAATTCCATGCCCACATGCACCTTTGGAGCCCGTCACTCAGCTCCTTAAACAAACGAGGCATTGCATACCAAGTATTAATTTACATGGAGAAGTGCGTGGTGGGACTAGGATCTTGGAAGGTTGGAAGCCCAAGTTTCTAGTCCCATCACTAACATCTCCTTGTTAAATTAATGTGCAATTGGCATGTGGTGACACAGTACCTTGTGCCGTTGGCATTAGCTGTTGAAGAGGAACTCCTGAAGCCACACCCGGGTGCTGAAAAACCATCCCATGACGGCCCACTTCAATTCGTGGTCTCTTAGACGAATCTGTGATATTCAAATTCCATTTATGGCATGGTATAATGGAATGGGTTCAATTTCACAAAGCAAACTACTACACATGGTTCCAACATCAGCTCAGAAAGCTACGACTACTATACATGTGTAGCATTTATGAAGAACATGCTCCAAGGGCAGAGTCCCTCTAACTTCAAGTTGGCCATCTCCAATTTTCTTAGCCGGAACAATCAATCAACCTAACAATGTTTCCATGCCTGCCAAATCCAGTCCTATACATTGTGAGTGGAGGGCATGCTTCACACAGCACCAGTCATAACAGATAGTCCTAAGGATCTGGCAACTCCCCAGGTGAGGCAAAACTGTATTTCAAGAGTTACAGAACAGTGGGCTCCATTAACTGTTTGGGGAAAAAAAAAAAAAAAAAAAAAGAACCAGAGTGAAATTCTGTCTGTGAAACATACCTGCTGGTGCAAGTGCCTGCTGTCTCTTAAAAGCTTCAATTTCTATGGTGTTCACAGTCCCCGTTACTGGAGTCCCTGTATGCGTGGGCTATTGGAAAAAGAAAACAAATCACAGAAGTTCAATCTGCAGATAGTCTACCACCAAGATGTAATTTACAAATGGATTTGAAGAAGCCCTCACAGGACAAATCCTTCAGAACAGCTGTACAATGAAGAAAGCAAGATTCATTCACTATCTGCTGGAAAGTTTTAGATGTCCGTAATGCGTGTATCCGCTTCGTCCAGTTTAAATTTCAAAACAGTAACTAAGCTGATGAAGTTGGTTATATATAACCCAGTAAAAATGGGATGTGTACAAAAAAATTTTCCCAATATATTTTTTAATAAATGGAAAATTTCAGTAATGCATTACCCTTCATTATTTGCATAATGCTGCAATGATGTCATAATGACATATTCATATAGTATACAGCTGTAATTAAAAGTAGACATGACAAATATTAAACATTGTGACTTCACTATGCATAAACTGTATCATAAGTAACAAGACACAAGAAATGAGAGTCAATACATTTGTGAAATCTAATCCTTTTCACACTGTGTGAAATACCAGTAACACACAAATTAACTCTCATCCTGAAGGTCATCCAAGCTTACTTGAGCCTCTACCACTGTCACCCTCAGGATAGAGCTCCATGAAAGTTAGCCTTGAAATATTTCAGGAAAAGCTTCTAAGACCCAGAAAACGGAATAAAAGAATCTCAGCCATGTTACAAGTTCCAATTCCAGTTTTCTGGGGGCTAGGCTTGTACTTGTTTGCACAGCTGGCAAAATGAGCACCATGAAGAAATTGAGGACAAACACAGTATTGCCATAAGGCTAATTTGACATCAGAGCTCATCAGAAATTCTTAGACATTTTGTCTGAGGATAAATATCACACAACTATGAATTAACAAGCTTGGAAGAGCACAGTTGACATTGAGTCATATTTTTAAGTTCTCAAATTTTAGCCATGCTATATCCAATATTCTACTATGAAGCTTAATATGAGAAGAATAAGGGCTAACCCAAGAATCTCTTAAGAGATTCTATCAGAAAACACAATCAAGCAGCCTCCACGTCCTAGAAAATTAGCTAATCTAGCCCTCAGGTTCTCTAGATGTAGTTTTCTGATGGTGAGAGCGTTTGCTGTATCAACAAACAGTAAGGGTTTGCCTATGCTGTGAACATTTATTATGACAACATAGCAGTGACAGCAATCTCTCCAAAGAATATTCTATTTTACCCACAGGTCTTTTCTTCTCTGAATTTTAATAGAAATTCTACCAATGTAAATTAAGCCTAAGGAAGTAAACGTCAGGCAATATTGGAATAAACCATAGCAGCCCCTACTCTTCATCTGACAGTATTAGTAACCTCAGCCATTGTCACCTAAAATGACTGAGTTTCAAACACTTCTTATGGTGCTGAATCCATCTCATACTACTCAGGTTCTATCAATAGCTATGAATTAATAACAATCTCTTTGCTGCTGTGAGGGCATTTGTGGCTACTCTAGTGATGCAGCTATAGCCTTGAGATGCAAATTTTGGTTTTAAGCATCTCTGACTCATATCCATCCCTAATAGTCATGATTCACCATCGTATCACACTTGATATGGATTCAGTTTTCAAATGTGTGCCTTCTCATACATCAGACGCAGCATATTTCAAGCCCAACGCCCAGTCATCATACAATTATTTTCAAAATAAACCACAAAAACTTAGTTTCTACAATGCTACTAGATTAATTAACAAGTTCAGCTTATGTCCTGTTTGCATCAAATGCCGAGACATGAGTTTAAGAAAGCACGTTCTCCAAACTGCTTCAAATGCCACTTATTTCACCTGCACCCTTACTCTGGATGATTGCATACTCACAGTTTCAGGCTGCATCTCTACGTCAGGATTTTTGACTGACATTTCCTTAAGAGCATGCCTCCCAGCTGTCTGCATTATCACCATGTAATTTAGGCCATACACTTCAAATAGCAAAGACGTTGTGTCTTTATAAACCGCAGTCATAAACCACTAATATTAGACTAAAACTGTCCTAACTTCAATTAAAATAATGTAGTTCTCCAGAGGTCATGATTATGCAGCACACCCACAATAATCATTCTGAGTGCTGCACTTATGTACTCAAATTTGAATGATGCTGCTGATCGAGACACGTTATTTCTCTATGAACTCTTACAAAGACAAAGACTGATGTAAGGAGATTATACCTTCTGTTAGCAGTTTGTGCTAAAACCTATTACCACAATTACACACTTTTGTAGGCTTTTAGCATGTACTTGCTAGTTTCTCTGAAAGAGCTCTGAAATGGTGTAATACTTTCAAAAGTACTCCATCACTGGAGTAGCTAGAGATTGATTATCATCCTAATCAGTATAATAAATAACCTGATACAATATTACATATTTTAAACAGCTTCCATGAAGCCTGACTACCTAAAGGAGGCTTCCAAGACACGTCAGTATTGGCCATAACAAAGAGCTCTCAGTACAAGCCCCTTTACTATGCAACTCATTTGTAAAATACCACAGTGAACATCCCATTTTTTTATACACAGGACTATAACCCATTTTACATTTCATTTAACTCTCAGTTTTGAAAAAATCTAGATTAAGGCAGTGCAGACTCTACAGCTTCCATGGTACAGCAGAGTAATTCACCCAGTAACACCTGCTATTCAAGTGTTTATAATTGATCTAAACTTCAGTTTCTTCTTCCCAACATTTATGGTAGAGCTAATGTAAAGCAGTTAGTTATTTAAAAAAAAAAAGTGTCAGAGGTTTGTTATTGTTGTTTAAACCATTTCAGGGAAGGCAAATCCAAAACCTGCTGCAGCCATACTCAAAACCTTTAACAGATAAGGAAAAAAAGAAATTTAGAAGAAATCCACAATTACAATGCCACAGACAAAAGAATCCATATTTATCACTATGCAGAATGCACAAATGAATCAAATGCATTAGGGAAACAAAAGACAAACAAACCAAAGTGAAAACATTTAAGCTGAAAGTTAATGAAATAAGCCAGCAACCTGGAGACAAAGATTTAACTTCCTCAAGGCTTCATTAATATTGATGCATTTGAAGATTGCAAAGGTGTTTTTTTTTTATTTCGTTTAGATGATAAGGGATGGGCTCTTGGGAAAATTCTAATTCATCTAAGAAATATCAAATCTGAATGAAGAAAAAAAATCTGGGATGAAACTACATTTTAGAACCATTGAAAAGTACCTGAAATGGTTGCTGCTGGGATGAAAAAGCAGCAGAAACATTTGGAGGAAGCTGGGTTGCTATAGCGACAGGAGTACCAGTCTGCCCATCCTTTCCTGTCACAACCTTTACCTGAGAGAAATATTTTGGGAAAAAAAAAAAAGAAGGGAGAATCATTTTCTTTTTAAAAGTTTTTCTTGTTGTTTTTTTTTGTTTTTTAACTGCTCAACACACTCATTTTCTACTGATGGCACCTCAGTGAAGAGGGGATTATAACTAAATGACCATCAGTATGGCTGGGTTTGAACACAGGCCGTTTTTGAAGAGTTCTGTCTCACTTTTAATAGCAGAACAGACAATGGCCTTGACTACTTATAGTGACTCCTCGTCACTGGAAACCTTTTCTTAAATCCAGTTCACATAGAAGTGTGTTTTAAATTTAATGATTGCTGCTCCTAATGGACAACAAATTAGCATGACAGACAGTTTGAACTTAAGAGAGCTTCAACATTTATTTAAGCAATGAGCACAGCCACCATTCGCTCTCCCCTTGATTTCCCAAAGTGATCAACCTTTCCAGGCAAGGGATGAAGTGCGTTGCTTTAGCAGAAAGTGATAAAGAGGGGGAGGGGGAAATAAAAGAGAAGAAGACAAAAAAATACAAAGAAAGAACATACTCAAAGGATGTATTAATCTTTCAAAAGGAGTCATCATTCAAAAACATGTAAAGACTTCTGCTGTTGCAATTTGCAAAATTCTCCAGCAGTTAAATGGACAAGCAGCTTTCACAAACACCAGACAATCCATCAGGAGAGGCAGTGAAGTACAGTGAACTCCAAACCCCAAAGCCCGAGGCATAGAGCCTCCACTGATGGAAATCCTAGCAGTGTCACTGACTCCAATGAACCTACACAATTTACACCCGCTCAAGATCTCTCAAAATGTGCATACTGCAGTTAAAAATACCTGTTATTTCAGCTGACAAACACACAACCCAACAAGAACACCTAAACGATTCGACAAAATACAAACCAGATGAAAACAAATAAAATTGAACATCCATTGTCAGTAACTTGCAATAACAGGCTAGCTTTTATGTTAATATATATAGAAATACATTATTCCTTCAAAATTATCAATAACTATCACAAGCAGAAAGATGTTTCCTCATCAAGTAGTTCAGACCACAAGGCAATGAACAAATTAAACTTTGGCTGCCATAATTTCCCACAAATTCCAACTGAAGATATGATCACTAATGATTCACACCTAAGACAGCCATCAATTTTCACTGAAGACACTGATTTCTAGAAGGTATTTCAAAGCAATATGAGTTTCTTTCCATAACAGGTTTGGTTTGGTTCTTTACAAACTGGCAGCTATATACCCATATATATATATACTTACAAATTTTAAAAGGTATTTATGAGTGCCAAGTGTTATATTTATGAGCACCACCAGTTATATCTACCCTGTTGCTACCTCGAGCAAACTGATCTAGTGGGGGTTGGAACTGGATGATCTTTAAGGTCCTTTCCAACCCAAACCATTCTCTGATTCTATGAACCACGTGCCATGTGGTCTTGCAGGTAGGTACTGCACAAGGCAGGCACTGCTCCAGCACCCACAGGTTGAGTGCTACACAAATGGGTACAAACATGCAGGAAAAGTCACGCAGCATCTGTCCCTGGCACGCTTATTTCAAGTCCTTTGCCATTAATTAACAGTGAATTCAAGTTAGTTAGTTAGTAATTTTAAACCTTTGCATAAATAATAAAGTTAACTTGTCAATGGCCAGTCTGGAAGTGCTATTTGTTCGATCAATCAGACAGCAATACATGCACAGAGCTCTAAGACAGCCTAAGGAACCTCATTCATCACTATGGACCCATATATATATATGTTCTGATTGGCATGTTCTGAGTAATTAGATTAATTCAGGTTTTTTGTTGGCCACAGCAACAATGAACATCAGTAACACCTATGGTTACAAGTCACACAAGTCAAACAAAGCTTAACATCTTATAAGACTTTTTATTAATTCTTTTTTGGTTTGTGTAAGTCTAGTAACTGAAATTTAATCTACAATTCCTAGTCATACTCCTTCTGATAGCTCAAAACAGCTTCCACACCAATGTCATCTTTACGTGTCTGCTGGCCTACATACTGACTAGGACAGTGAATGCTCCTTTCACCTCTCTGTTCTTTGAAACATACATCTAACAGCACACTCAAACCAACCTCTTGAATCGCACTACCTAGCAGAACTGCAGTCTTTCAGACCAACTAGCTAAAGAAGAATTGCTGCACTTCATCAAGAAAAAAAATTATTTTTCAAGTACTGTCACAGTCTCTAATACTTCACAATCCAGGTGCCATGACTGCACAGAATCACACAGAATCATCAGAGCTGGAAGGGACCTCTAGAGATTATCTGGTCCAACTTCCCTGCTAAAAGCAGGATTGCCTAGAGCACATTGCACAGGACTGAATCCAGGCGGGTCATGAACGTCCCCAGAGAAGGAGACTCCACAACCCCCCTGGGCAGCCTGTTCCTGTGCCTTCTCACCCTCACCATAAAGAAGTTTTCCCTCATCTTCAGATGGAACTTCCTGTGTCTCAGTTTATGCCCATTGCCCCTTGTCCTGTTGCTGGGCACTACTGAAAAGAGCCTGACTCCATCCTCCTTACACTCACCCCTTAAGATATTTATAGACATTATTAAGGTCTCCTCTCAGCTTTCTCTCCTCCAGGCTAAAGAGTCCCAGGTCTCTCAACCTTTCCTCGTCTATTATTTTATCGCAAAACATTAACCAACAGATTTCTTACCTCATCATTGATGACCTCAGATTGTTCTTCCTCTTCTTCCTCCTCCAGATCCAAGTCATTTTGCCTCAGGTATGCTTGCAGTGGAACACAATGCTTCTTCTTAAAAGCCAAAAAGTCCATCATATTCCCTTGAAGATGTTGCAGGAAAAACAGTTCAATCAAACACTCCTTAAAAGTTTCTTTAAGAATTTCCATCTGCTTGTGGTGATGATCCAAACATTGTTTTCTCATTTGAGCAGTCTCTTGGTTGGCAGGAGGAATCTCCTCCAATTTTTTGGGTTGTTTTTTCACTGTCGTATTAACTGTAGGAGTAAGAGGAAGACTTGACAGCCCCTGTGGCACAGTGGCCCGTGAAGGACTTGTGGGTGGAGGTGGTGATGTCATTCCAAATGCAGTAGGTCCTCCAACTCCTGCTATCAATCCACTGGAAGTCCTGTCATATCCAATGGGCCTACCCAGCTGCTGTCCTTGCAGCACTTGCTGCTGCTGTTGCATAAGTTGCCCTTGGATAATATTGCTGATTTGGGGTGGCAAGCTGGTAGTCGTAATGTGTCCTGGGCTAGTCAAAGACTGCATATTTGCTCCACTGGCTACAGGACTCTGAGGACCAAGATGATGAATGGTACCACCAGACTGTGAATGAGGTTGTGAAAGCCTGCGTTCCCTTACTGTGGCAGGTGTCCCAGAAGATGGAAGCTGTACTTGAGCAGTAGCTCCTTGAGCAATCTGTGCAATTCCGGGTCCTTCTTGATACACAAAGTGTCCACCATTTGAAGGACTCAAGCTGATCTGTCTCACAAGCACACTAGCATCTACAAATCCTCTGGTAGGGCTCTGGCTGCACATACCCAAGCCAGGGCCTGGAGTGCCTGCCCGAACATTTGGTAAGGTCTGCACTGGCACAGGGTTAGGCTGTGTAGGGCTTTGAGACTGGACTTGCTGAGGCAGCGGGGACGTCACTTGAATATACGAGGGGGATCCATGCTCAAAGCGCCGCTGCTGGGGACTGAACTGGAAACTGGGCGATGTTGGGTTTGGGATTGGCAACGGGGTAAGTGTTATCTGCTGGTTTCCTGAAGCCACCGGTCCCACATTTTGCAGTGTGATGTTCACATTCTGCCCAGCTACTGGACTTCGACTCATTATAAATTGCTGTATTTGGTAACTGGGGGACTGGGGTGCAGATGGACTTGCAGAAGGTGCAAAAGAAGCTGCAGGTGACTGGGGTAAATTTGCCTGTTGCTCTTCTCCCTCACTGCCCGTGAAGGACCTGGACCTCTGCAGCTGGCGCTGGGCATTCTGAGGACCATTACCATGGTGCATTCTCACTGTTCTAGGTTTTCTACACTGCACTCTAAAGAAATACACAAAAACAGAAATTGAGAGAAGATAAAAATTTCTGCAACTGAAACTGTTTAGTTACTGCCCAAAGACTATCTTATAGTAAGAACCTGCCTTTCCTGTCTTTGCAGTTACTTAAAAATGCTTTACATCCTCAGTCAAATCATTCAAACCCCTCAGTAACACAAAAGCTCACTCAAATCCCTCATACATTACCCTAGCTAAGAAAGGACTATTGTAGTTTTACAAATTAGTCATTCCTCTTGGCTAGTTAGAATGACTTCAAATAATTTAAAACAAATAAACAAACAAACAAAAACTTCCACCTTTTCTGTTTCTATGGAGCTTCCAGAATCAAGTCTCCAATATCAAAAGTATCTACTATTTTTTGGGTTCATTACTCCCAGTGTTTTGGTGCTTTTAACAATGCAATATTCTCAAAAACACAACAGCTGCTTAAAACATTCAGTAGGTTTCTTCAACAATAACTAAAAATATAAAAATGGACACACACTGTTGTAGCTACTGAAGAAAAAACACATGATAAATTACCCTACCAAATCATCTAGATCTCTGAAAATGTACAGTACCTGATGCTTAACTCTGCCTTCTCTTTACTTCACCACACCAGCCCCTTTAAGAGATGAAACCTAATCCAGAGCTGCATTTCATTTGAAATGCTATTTATTGAGCCAAGCTATCCAGAAATTCAAAAACGTTCAGGTTTGTATTTCAATCGTTGACCAAAAAAATGTAAATTCCACTGACAGGCAGGTCCAGTGCTGGGTGTCACAGATCAGTAGCAGCAAAAGAAAAATTAAACCTGAATTCCCTTTTTTTTTTTTTTTTTTCCTTCAAACTCTCTTTCGTATTTTGAAAACAATAGTTTCGGTTTTGGTTTTTCAGGCCGAGCACACACACAAGTCTGTGTCTCTGCTCCCAACTCCTCCGCTGGTTACAAGTGGCAGGAGGCAGCCGCACAGCAACACGGCAGCCCCGGAGGCGGGCCGGTGCACGGCTGACAGCCTGCCCCGCTCCTCGCCTCTCGCTCGGGCAGAGGAACACCACCCAGCTCATCCGCTCCCCTGTCCTGGGCTGCCTGCAGCAACCTGCTCCAGCCCTGGGGATGGAGATATTCGCTCCTCTGCCCGCGGGAAGAGGCGGCTGCCCGGGGAGGTGAGGGAGCGGGGCAGGGCTGTCACACGCGTGCTGGCGACCGGAGCCCGGGGAAGGGGAATGGGGCTGCCCGAGAGCCGGGGAGAACCACGGACAACCGGCCCTGGGCAGGTTTCGTCCGTCCCGCTCTTCGGAGCTCGACTCTGCGGGACATCCCTCAGACAAGCCGGAAGGGAAAAAAATCCACTCCTTACAGGCACCTTTTCCAAAAGATTTAATAATAATGCAACACTTCGTGGTACTGCGACTATTTCATAGCACTGATACCAAATAATTAAGATTCAAATGACATCACCTATCGTCAGTAACAAGGTCTTATTATTTTAATTACCTGTACCTCGGTAACATCTACGGTCCAAGTGAAAACACTTAATTAATTACACGCTGATAAGGAAGTGTCACCAGCGCGCTGCCGCCGCCGGCCTCTGCCCGCCCGGGGAGAAGGGATGGCCTTTTGTGTGCCTACACCGAACTATGCGCGAATGCCCCGCACGGCGGGCCGGGCCGGGCCCGCGGCAAGCGCCGGACCCCACGGGCCGGCACCCCAAGTTCGCTCCGAGCTTCCCCCGCCGCGGCCCGCGCGAGCGCCTTCCCGCCGGGGGCTCCCCGGGAAGCGCCGCCGCCGCTTCTCCCCCACCGCGGGACGCGGTCGGCCCTGCCCGCCCGCAGCGCCCCCCGCCTCAGCGTCGTACGGCGGCGCGGGGAAGGCCCGTTCCTCCTCGGCCGCCCCCTCCGCCGGGACCGGTGCCGTCGGGCCTCGGGCCCAAGGCCTGCGGGACTGGCGAGGGGGGAAGGCGGCGAGGAGCGGGGCCCGGACTCTCCCCGCGGCCCCCCGAGCCCAGCGGGCCCCACTTACCGCGGGCGCCGGGGCCAGACTTTCCATTCGCTCCTCACAGGAAGCGGGGGCGGGGGGCGGCCGGAGCGGCAGCCGCTACCAGCGCCGGCAGAAGACAAACCCGCCTCCTGCCACTCGCGCCGCTCCCGGCGCCTGCGCCACCGCCCGGAGCCCACACTGCGCCTGCGCCTCTGCCAGCGCATGCGCACGGGCCCGGGGCCTGGGCTACCGGCGGCCCGGGGGGACAGTACGGGAGGGATGAGGGCTCCTGTGGCCCCGGCTGTATGTCGGGACAGGGAGCACTGCCCCAGGCGGAGACTGGGGCACAGAGCGCGCAGGAACGAGACTCGGGGACAGGACAGAAAATTGACTTTTATTGTAGGGCTGGTATGGGAATATAATAGCGTTCAAAGAGTAAGTTACTCAAAATTCAGCAAAATGCTAACAAGTTTTCTTCAAGTTTTAGTGCAAAAATCCACAACTAAAACTTGCCTACTTAGAGGACGAACAAGACGCTGCTTATCTGGAGCACGGGCAGTAAAAGCCTCATATGATGCAAAGGAAGAAATGCAGAAAGGAGGGGGGGAAAGGAACCACCTGGTATTCTTGATTACAATGAAACACTTAAAAAATCCCTGGGGCTAGTTTAGCAATAAAGAAAATACAACTGCCCACTGCTCAATAACGACATTCAATTTCCATTGACAAAGCAGACACCTGGCTACCTTCAACATCAGCTCCTGAAGGTGTCACTGAACCCAGGCCCTGTGTTCAGAGGCTCCCATACACCCACTGTCTCCCCTCAGGATCACTTCCATGTGGATTTTCTCTCTGCCAAAAAGTCACTGCGGGCTGATGATCAGGACTTGGCTCCCCGAACTTTTTGTCACTAAACCTAAAATTAAATTTTAGACGAATCTTGGTTGCTAGCTGAAAGTATAGAGATAAAACTCAGAGAAAACTGAAAATAAGTGACAGCATACAAATATGGTCTTCTATGTAAATTCAAATTAATGTAATTCAAACTAATCACAGTAAAATAATACTGTTTTCTAAAGAATAAAGGACTAAAAGACTTTCCCATAATAAAGTGAGCAACGCTCATTAATAAAAATTTAAGGATTCGTTTTCAATAGCAAAATGTCAATTGAAAATAAGAAGTAGAAGGTTACCCGATACAAGCAGAGTCACCAAAAGCATCTGCACAGTTGTTAGTGATGGTTACGAGTGATGCTGTCAAATGCTTGAAAAAACTGCTTGGGGGTTGTGGGCTCCAGCTGTTCTGGAATGGGGGGTACCATGGGCACCTGCTGCAAGACAGCTGCAGCTGGAGAGGGTGTATGTCCTGAAGCCTGAAAGTGTCATAAAACAAACCTGTATTTTTAACATTTACACGTGCTCTAAAGCAATCACAAAAGAGGGTGTGAAGTTTTAAGAAATGCTTCCAATGAAGGAGATAAATTAAAGCAAAGACATTTCTATCAGTACCAGAAAATGACAGTGGTTCCTCTCTGTAGATGGAATTCCTTTTTCAGCATGATAAAATCCACTCTGGGATGAAGCCCAAGATTCTGTATCTTTAAGGAGTAGCTTGTCTAATTATTCCTTGAATAGTATTCTTATTTCCTTGAGCAAGAAGACTATATTTTGGTAACATTTAAGTCCATTCACATCAGCTCAGACAGAACTTAATGCTCCTGTTACACAACATTCCAGTTCTCCAGACTTGCCGAGTCCTACCCACAGCCTCAGTGAAGTCAAAACAGATGCCATAAGTGAACAGGAATCTGGGCCTTCAGACTCATTTAGCCAGAAGGAACATATTTCTCTGCCTGAAACTGCAGGAGTGAACTGAATTCACACACTACGTGGCAATCACGTTTTTGTTTCTAACCTGTGCTTCCCCCTGTGGTTGACACTGGGCTTGGATTTGCTCCACTGCTTGTTCCTCTTCTTGCTTCTGACTCGGCTGGTGCTCCTGCAGTTGTGGAGCTATTTGTTCTTCAACCAGTGCCTATGACAACAGAAGTAGAGGAAAGGCAAGGGGCAGAAATCACAGCAATAGGTTTCCTTTTAATTGTTTTAATTGTGAATGTCACAAAAAAGATTTATCCTGAAATTAATTCCTAATTGTCGATACCAATCATTGTGACAGAAAATTCTGAGTTGTTATGTATCATGGTTGCCTGCTTCTGACATGGCTAAAATGCCAAAAAATGAGACAACCACAGTACAGTAAGGGAATAGATCTAGAATGGACAACTGATAGCTTTGATGCAGTGATAAAGGGGATTAGGCAATCAAAACCCATACTGAACAATTTTCAGTCTTCCAAAAACCCTGGTAATTTTTTCTTATTTCCAGCCTCTCTCATAGTTTGTACAGGAAGAAAAAAGAAACAGTCCCTTGAGAGGAGCTTTCAGATACACCTTAGAGCTACATGAACATCAGCATCTCATCACAAGTGGAACTGAAATCCAGTGATAGTCAGTCAAGAGACATGTATTGTTTACCAAGAGCTGAAAACCCCCACAGATATTAATGTTCATTTTGACTGTCCCTACACAGAAATAAAGATGGTTTACAAGATCAAAGTGGGAGAGAAAGACAGGAATGCAGTATACAGTGAGGGAAAGGACAGGACAATGTTTTCATTTTCCCTTTTGTCTGAAGGGACAAAGTGTGTCTGATCCAATCTTTAAACAGATCTTAAGAGACCAAATGACTTAAATTCAAAGGACAACCTCAACCAAAAATCCTAGTTTCACCTAGGAACAGATCCTCTCCCTTTTTTATTTTAAAACATCTATACTATTTCTTAGCATGAAAGTCACCTGTATATGTGAGTATCTCTGTCTCTTGCAATTTTATCACACCATTCTTTAGCCTTTGTGTCCATCACTGCATCTAAATCAGTGTCATAGAAGACAACAGTGTTTGCATCTACATGGCTGACACCTGTGCAAGGAGTGTGGAAAGAAAGGATAGCACAGAAGACTCGCTTGTCTTGGTTGAATTTTTTTATGGCTTCCTAAAATGGGGAGACAAGCAACGTAATATGAAATCACATTAATAAAGCTTAAATCTCTAAACCAACTTCTCTACAGATTGAGAAGATCAGAAACATTGCCTTCTTATTACTTCCCCAACCTACATTAAACTTGCAAACATTTTAAGTTGTCTGACTGCCCACATTGCACATCTACACAATTCAAAATTAATTAGCGTACCATTAAAACTACTAATTTACAGTGCAGTCAATCAGCTAAAAATCTGAAGATCTATTACAGTAGTCACATTATGTCCTACAACTAAGCACACCTGACTGGGTTATTACATTCTGTGCATCCTTCATCATTTTTCTTCTCTATTGACTAAATTGAATCCCTTCAATTGTGCTGCCTTGTGTAGCTAAAAGGCAAAGTATTCCTCTGTGTTTTATACTGCATCTGACAGAAAGCATAACACTGCCCTTTGAAATAAAAAATATGAAAATAACACCTTAACTATATTGTTAATATTTGCTCAAACTGTAGGCCCCAGAGGATACTGATAATCTTACTGGGGAGGGAAATGAGCATACTTTCAATTTATCCTCAGGCAATGCCAGGGCACTCTACAAAAACAAAAGCCCCTGGAGTAAGGCTGAGGAAATGCCAACAGAAAAACAGCAACTACACTTAAAGTACAAAGATGTAGATAGCTACAGGTAATGAAAGCAAAAGCAATTAATCAAAACACCATTATGAAATAAAACATCTGCATTTCAAGCCCAAATTACCCATAAATGTAGGACAACTAGTGGCATTACCTCTTGGAAACACCTTGGATGTAACAGTAGTATGACTGACATCTTTCATATATAATTACATACTTTGTGCTACAGCAACATACAAAATTTGCTCCAATAACTAATGAACTTATGCAAATGAATCTTACAAATGCATTAGATTTCCCTTCAGCATTTTCCCTCCCTGTATGAGCATCTATCCACTATTAGCTTGAGTAAGAAGTCCTCTTACCAGACAAGGCCAACTGTGAGCACCACTCTCATTAACTCTTATGTATGTGAGAAAATGGAAGTTCAAGAAAAGCTCCAGTAGATCAAGCATGGGAACCATCTGTGTCAAAATCAACACACGATGTCCTCTTGCTTTCAGCTTCAGAAGCAAGACAGCCAGAGCTTCCATCTTGCCTGTTTAGGAAAGAAGAACTTGCAGGCTCTGCAGGTAGCATTGAACAATCAGAGAAAGCACAGTTGTAACAGGTGGTGGGTTTTTTAATACCTGAATCCTGCTGCACCAGCTGGGGAGCTGGGAACTGTAGAAAATGAGGCCTTGCTATCTGCTGCACTGAAGGGAAGCAGGGCAGCATCTCTTTCTTTAGATTACATTTCAAGATCTTCATTTCATGGGTATATGTACAAGGAGGATTTGCTACATACAAACGTGGAGGAGCAACAGCTAGAGCTCGCAATACACACAGATCTCTGTAAAACAAACCAAAACTTTAATGTACTAATTTGTTACAGCTCAGGCTACTAACTACTCAAAAACTGTAATAAAGAAGATGTCTGCATGGAAGCATAAAGGACCTGGCTAAAGGTAGTTGAAAGTAAATCAGTAGGTAAGTTTAATGCTAATATCAAGTAAATGCAGTAACACTCAAGATCAGAACAAGACAGGAGGAAATTACCACTATCCATAAAGTTACCCAGATCAGCTGACTTACAACTCCTACTTTTTTGTAAGCATTCACACAAAAAATACAAGGTATGACAAAATAAGTTAGAATTGCTACGTAACTGCTGACAATTGCTATGGAACTAATTAAGACTTTTAATATCTTAGAATGATCTACAATTACATGTCAGGGATGCAAATAGAGTCTGCATAAAGGAATTTAGCCTGTAATAAGGAGAAAACAAGGCCACTCATTTAGCACTTGTAGCATTTTACAGTACATAAATACCTTATTTTGGATGGTGGTATAAACCCTTCAAATCTGTGCAAAGACTGCAAATTACCTAGTAACAACCTCCTTCAGTGCCATCTGTTGGTGCTTCAACATCAGGAGGAGTTCTTGCAAAGGATCCTTTAGAAGCTCTGAAGTACTGGAATGTGGAAGGCAGTTTGCAAAGCCAGCCCAGCCCCATTTGTTAATCCCAGCAGAATGATGCTGAGAGATTTTTCTTTTACTGATCCAAGAGCAAATTTCCAACAAGTCTCTGCCAAACAGGGGGGTTCTGGAACAACGACGTTCATTACCAAAATATATTTTATCCAGGTGTTCCTTTAGTTGTCTTTTTTCTTCTATGATACCCTTTAAATAAATAAAAAAAAAAATTCTGACTGTATTTGACCAGATAAAGCTTATGTGAAAAGGAAATTGATGCAAAAGAAAGCTGAAAATAAGGATAATTTAGTAGGAGTTCTATGAATGACTATGAAAGAAGTGAGCAGAAGAAAAGCTGAATATTGTAATAGTATTTGTGCTACAATGACAGATGTTTACATTTGGTATTTTAGTGAAAAATAAATCTGCTTTCCCACTATATGCCTACTGGTGAAAATATAATGTGACTTTCAAACTACCATTGCAGAGTCCACTAGTACAGACAGGTGAGACTAGTCAATTATAATATTCTACATGCTTTCAATATTAAAACTTGTACTATTTCAAACAACAGATAAGCACACATGAATCTTGTGAACTATACATGGCTTGTGATCAGGTATATACTCTATCATATAAAGAGTTAGCACAATTCCTGAGTTGGACATATAAGTGTAGATACTGATTTAGATTCAGTACTCAAGTCATCCACTGTCACATTGATAAATTCATTTTTCCAGGAAAGCAGCAAGACAAGAAAAATATTTTAATGAAGAATTTAATTTCACAGACATGTGATATTACAGTATGAGGATACTGTAGCTCTTGGGATTTTGATTTCTGAATAGTTAAAACGTTAAAAATAAAAAAATAAATAAAAGAGAAAATGGGACAGATGTGAATTGAATCATGTAGCACCTTACTGTGATGTTTCAGAGACTGTCTACCAATAAGCTGACAGAACTGACTGTAAGACAAAGTAAATGTTTTCCCTCTAAACTGTAATGTTACAGGCTTCTCTGGCTGAGCAGTTGTCTCCTGTGCTCCAGCTGTGGAAGCCACTGGGCCAAGTACTATCTTGCTGGCTGTTAAGACAAAAAAAGATACAAGGTTTAAAAGAACAATCTCCTCACTGTACACTGCAGGATCTGACTGCTTATCCCATGCCTATAATGTACCCTGTTTCCAAAGACAGGCAATTTTATGCCAGATATAACTCTTGGGTTGTACTTAACTGCAAACACACTAGGTCTTAAACTTCTCCCTTCATACTGAATACTTCCCATTCAACCCTGCAAAAACTTACACTGTACCCAGCTGAAATCAATAGTAAGAGATTTTAGAAAAGGCCTGAAAGAGTCTGCTTGAAATACTGCACTACATCCCCCATCTTCTGAAAATGGTCTGTTCCAAAGGGCTGTATCATATAAAAAACCCCACAGTTAATTATGAATTTTAGTAGTGGCTCAGCAGAGACTCATGGAATGGGACAGCAATGCTGCGTAGATCTGATCAGTCAGTTTAGACTGACATGTGAAAAGCTGTCTCATACCCAGCAGGTCAGGTCTGAAGAGTTAAGTATACCTGGAGATCAAAAAAACTGCCAGCAAAATGTCCACTGTTTTCACAATAGTATCTTTCTGTTTATAGAAGACAGAAAGATAGGTAATAAAAGAATATTGTTTTGATGTGAGCTAATTCCTGTTAGAAAACTGCTACTGGAACTTGATTTTCAAAGATGTAATGCACAAAATCACTAGGTACGACCTCATTTCTTCCCCTCAATTAAAAAAATATCTTTTAAAAAGACAATAAATCAGAAAACAATCGTTTATTACATGTACAACACACCTTTCCTACGCTGATTTTTCTCATGATGATCTGCCATAACTGTTGCAGTGTCCATTGTCTGCTGCAGCTGACACCTTGAGAAGTCTCTAGTCCTACCTTCAGGTTTCTGTCCATACTGCACTGGTGTAAATAGCCTAAAAATTAACAAATTGTCTTTCTACCCATAAAAAAAACATACATGATGAAGCTGTTAATCTATTCTTCCTAATACAAAATCATGTTAGAAAGCCAACAGATATTTTTAGTTGGTATTCTGAGCTAGCAGAGGTACCCAGCTGCAGAGCATATGGCAGGAGGGGATTGTGCTTCTCTCATCACACAGCAGGAAACACACTATACTGTCAAATGCAAAGCACACCAAATGTTCTGATGCTCCAGTCTTCTGGGAAAGATTATGTGGAGGGTTACAAGCATGACAAATCTCTCATACTTCTTAATCATTTTTTAAGTCTGAAGACAACCAAAAAAACTCCCCGAAAGATGCTAATAAGGATCAATGTTCTTAGAGGAGCAAATTCATACCATGGGTAGATGCAGTTCAAGTACAAAGAGCAAGGGATCTCATACATACTAAAAGCAATTCTTTTTTTCTCTTCCTGAAAACGCATTCACTAATGAACTCTGAAAAATATCTATTTATAAAAGATCTACTGTATTCATACCTTCATTACATGCCAGGTGTGCAACCAAATCAACAACTTGCACTGTTTTTCCAAGTCCAGCTTCATCAGCCAGAATGCCATTGAGATTCATCTGATACAGCTTTGCCAGCCACTCCAGCCCAGTCTTCTGATACTCTTCAAGAGAGCCACACAATAAAGATGAAGCATCCCCTTTTGCTGCTGTTGTGATCCCAGTGCTGCCTTTGGGTAACAACACTTCTGCAGCAGCAGCAGTGTCTGCTAAATCTGCCATGTATTTCTTTACAGTAGGTGTGAGAAGATCTGGAAGCACCACTTCCTTCAGAAGGCTCTCCTTCTTGTTCAAAGAGTCTCTTATTTCTGCACGAAAGAATAAAACTTCTGGTGCTTCCATATCTGAGGTGAATAATTCACTGACAGAATTGATGCCATTTACAGCTAAGCCAGGGTCTAAAGAACACAAGAATTCTACACTATAAGAATACTCAAAGTTTGTCAAATTGGACTACATAAACAGGTGGGACACAGGTGCACACCTGACACTGTTAGTGAATTCAGTCTCATGCAGGGCCCCCAAGGGACAGAAAACTAAACCCTGATACAAACAAGAGCTCAGCAACAAAAAGCCTTTACAGTGTGTTTATCAAAGCTTTAGAAAGCTACAGGAAGTTAGCAAGCTAGAGAAAGGAGATGTTTATGACTCAAAACTACGACCAAAATACTAGCTCCTAAACATATATTTTGGTAAGCTTATAGTATTACTACCAGGATGCAAAAGAACCAGGAAAAAAAAACAAGTAATGCAAAAAAAAAAAAAAAAAAGAGTTTTAATATTTTTCTCCTCCTCCCTTCTAACTCTACTTGCAGTTTTAAATCCACCACCTAAAATGGAAGGGGGGGAAGAGGAGAAGGAAATCACAAATGTGAATGCACTTAGCTTCAAATACAGCTATGAATTACTTAGTATGTCTTCAAAAGTAAGACAGGCATCAGACACTGCCACACTGCAGAGCACTCAAAGGAAAAAAAATAGTTGTACAAAACTGACCATGAATAGAAGCCATCCACATAACAAGTGAGAGCTACCCAAGAATAACTCACATCAAAACTTCAGTGTGCACAGTGAGCCAACTGCCCTGACTGGCACTACTGAAGAACTCTCCTCAGTGACATATAAGGCCTGGAATTATCCATGCAACCATACCATGGAGCTATCTTTACCAACAGATAATACTCACCACACGGGCTCAAAGCTCACTTGTAAGATTCTTGCTGTTATGTCCTACAGGTTTTTATTCAGTATGTCTTCAGAATTTTTTTTTCTTTCTTTTTTTTTTTTTTTTACATTTACCTGTTTGATAGTGGACCAGAAATGTTCAATTTCTCTGGCAGTAAAAGCAGCAACAGCCCTCAGCTGCTTCTCTTCTCTTTTGTTGCATGTTTCCTGATGAAGTACCATATCCTTTTGATGATGAGCTATGCTTAAAATCAGCTGAATAAAAACATAAAAGTATTTTAAGTCTTCACTCTGTTCTATTTAACAAGCATATTTATAAAGAAAGAAAAAAAAAAAACCAAAACAATCCTTTTAGGAGTACTGCCCAAACTTTACAAACACAGGGGAGAGGCAAACCCAAAACTCACACATTCTCAGGGATCATGTCCTAACCATGAAAATGCTGCCTATTCTTCCCCCCATTTCTGGCTGGAAATATCAAATTCACATTACTCTCTTGGCAGCTGTCATCTTCCATCTTCTTTCTTGAACAAAATCAGTTGCCATCCACTGCATTTCTTCCAAAAGATAATCATGGTGTGATTTGTGCTGTGGGGGCTCTTGCAGTTTGGGCAGACTTTTCAGAGACCATAAACCTTCTTTCCTCAGTGCTGCTATTCGCTGCAGAATTTCATTTTCCTTCAAGTAAACATAATTGCACTTATGTTTCCTACTGCACAAAGCAAAAACAAAACAAATGTGTGAAAAATGTTACATGAACAGCTAATAAAAATGATTTTTCAGTTCTTGGAACTATTCTATGCTGTTTGAAGTTGCGCTTTATTAAAAGATAATGAAGAACACATCTTGTGCAGATTTATGTAAAGTCTGTGAAGGACTTTGTGATGCAGCACTATTATGTAAAATCAGCAGAGAAGTTTGGGATGCAGTGGTACTCAGTCTTGAGAACTTTATTTTTACCTCCTAAAATATGTACCTCCAGATCTCATCAGAAGAGCAGGGCTGATTCAGTGAGAATTTTCACAGAATTGAAATGCTCTGCCAGATGGCAGATGAACTGAATTCTCTAAAAAGTTCATACAAAAATACATTTAGTTTATGACACTTTTATTAACACATGTAAGCATCCTGCAACTGCTGGCAGCTGCACAAGCAGCACAACTTTTCATTGTGACTTCTCCCCCGTTATTCTAAATATGCTGCATAAAAAGTTTAAATAATTGATTCTGCTTAATTGAATCTCTTTCTAGGATTTCATTACAAGAACAAATTCTACTTCTCTAGAGAACCTGCCTGGTTCCTTCTTATTCCTTTTCTTTCTTCAAGAAAAATGATATGGCATGTCTGCATCAATATACAGCTACCTACAGAGCATTCTAAATTCAAATGAGCACAAAGTTTTATTGTCAAGAAAGACTTAGACCCAGCTGTGCTACACAACAGCTATCTGAGGCAAATTGTTAGTGCTCAGTAAATTATTTTGCAGAAGAATTTGCTCCTTTCTTCCCAGGTTGGAGAAGTAAGTTCTGTCACCCACAAAGTCTCAATACAAAACACAAAGGACAACACTGCCAGGACACAGGGGTTAGCACACTGCTCCCTCCTGATGCACCTTGTAACTTACCTGCAACCTTCCACACCCATCTGAAATTTACTTTGAAGCAGGAAATTAATTTGATTCAATTAAAATCCAGCACCAGAATATTTAAACTGAGAGTTGGGTAGCCATTGCACATTACATCAATTAACAGATACTTTCTTCACAAAAGTGAAGTTTCGAAAGAAAGTAACAGTGAAGTGCCAGAAATTAATCTTGTCTAGACTTTCTTAATAAGATGGGTGTCACCACTCTGCTTCTGAGGATACTCTCTTCCCAGTACTCAGACTGACTATTTAATGGTGCAGAATAGACAACAACAATTACAATACACAAAAAACAGC
This sequence comes from Hemiprocne comata, assembly GCA_020745705.1. Lineage (NCBI taxonomy): Eukaryota > Metazoa > Chordata > Aves > Apodiformes > Apodidae > Hemiprocne > Hemiprocne comata. Next base: position 6,290,893 of record CM036602.1, on the reverse strand, counting down.
CATTCAAAGCTGCATACCATATAACATACAAATCTGATACCTGTTGCTGTACAGGAACTGGCCTTGGGACCAAAATCACCTGCTTCTCACCACAGCCTGCTGGTTGTACCTGCTGAAGAAAAGCTGGGTTCCTGCTGTGTGAAGCAGGTAAGGAACTATGCAGACTTGACAAGTTTGGTCCACTTTGCTGCTGGCTTTGCTCCTGGCTAATCTGTTGAGCCACCTGAGGTAAAGGAGGCATTCTGCCTGCAGAGAAACTTAAAAACATTTCAATTTCAGTATTTAAAATAGTGGAATATCAAAAAAGAACCAAAGTGGCAATACACACTGTTGCATAATTGGTCAAAATCAACTTGCTACCGTACCACAATACAACTGCACACCTAAAAGCTATGAAGATGCAAATTAATCAGCATGCTAGTCCAGAATGTACTTACCAGCTCTTTAACCCAACAATAGATCTTTTTTAACAACACCCTACAGAGAGGTGATAGCTAGGCAACCAATCTCCATCAGGGTATCAAATTACCAAAAAGGAAAATGTCATACAGCAGCATCAATTAAAGGGATCAGCAAATTAGGCACAGAGGGCACAAATTTCAGCCCAATGCACGGAAAGTGAGATGTGCTGCGCTCACGAAGCTTGCTAAGATTTTCTCCAGAGGGTTTTTAAACCGGGTAATAATTGGTATTAGATATAATGTTACAATAACAGAACATCTCATTAAAGCAATTATCTTTAATTATGAAGCTTAAAACTTACATTGGATCACAAATACTTTATCATAAATCATTAATTCGTACTAGATGTACTAGCGTCCTTTTAAAGTTCTCAAAAAATTTTTTTAAACTGTTAACAAAACTAATTATGAGTCTCTGTGGGAGGTACTATTTTGGAACTACAAGAAAGTCAGCCTAATAAAGTATCTTCTCATTATCAATGAAACAGTGCATTGATCTGCCACTTCCAAAGCTCTACCCACATTCACCTTTGATTTCACTTTAACATTTTCTTTACTTTGCTATGAAATGGTCTTTATGGTCACAGAATTGCTTCCTGCCTAAACTTTTATAAGGAAAGTTCAGTCACCTTAATGGTTATTGATGCTTTAACTCAATTTAACCACTTGAATTCCTTATCATTCCAGTAGCTTTATCTAGTTACTTTATTTCTAGCAGTCCAACACAGGGTTCGGGCTGCACATCCCGAGTCCTGACTGGGTACATTTGTACTCTGAAGACGACACTGGGCAGTCAGCAGGTGCTTTAGGTTTTCCCCAGCACCGGGACTCCCGGCGATGCACGGGAGAGGTGATGGGGGCTGGAACAACAGCGGAATGCCTGGCGTCACTCATGCAATTCCCACCTCTCTCTTTTCATAAAGCGCAGCCGCTTGAGGGACAGAATGATTTATCCTGTAAGTATATTACAGCTGCGTATGCCACCGAGACAAACCCAAGCAGGGTTTAAATGCCGCCTTGAAAATGTGATAGTGACTGCAGCGCCGCTCAGGCCAGGCTGTGAGGAGGCTTTAGTGTAACGATAAAGTTACATGAACGAACAAGGGCACCGCACTGTCAAACCTGCAGGACACCCCAGGAACCCGGGGCCGAGCAGCCTTACCTGCACCTTTCCTCTCAGGAACTTTCCAACCGGCTGCGAGGCAGCGCCAGCCGCCGCACACCCCCGAGGGGCTGCGGTACCCGAGGTAGGGGGGAGGCAGTTTCCTGTCTCCATTTTCCACGAAAGAGCAAAACAGAACCCGCCGCCCAGCTCAGCAGCCCCAGCACGGCATCCAGGCGCGCAGCCCGAGGCGGAGAGCATTCCCTCAGAGCGCCCGCGCGGCCCCGACCTCCGCTGCCCCCAGCTCTCACCCACCTCTGACACCGCTCGCTGTCCCGTCTCCCCGCACCGGCACACCCCCGGGCCGCTGCCCCCAGCCCACTGCGTGCCCCGCTCCGCCACCCCAACACACCCCCGACCTCCGGGCCCGGCCGAGCCCCCCCCGTCCTCGCAGCGAGGGGCATAGCGACCCCAGCGCCCCCATGCCGGCCGCGGCCCCGCCCCGCCGGGCGGTACCATTCCCCTCTCACCTGGGGGGGCACCTCCCACCCGACGGTCCCACCGCAAGCAGAAGGGTGAGCAGCGACGCGCGGCGCATGCGCGCAACCGGCAGCGCGGGGCCGGGCGGGCCTCAGGCCCCGGTCCGGCGGCTGCGAGGAGTTCGCTTCCCTCAGCGCGCTTCACCGCAGCCATTTGGCTTCTTTCTCTGTAACACAGATCAGTGTTGTGCCTTTCCAAGAGCCCGTTTGAGAACTTAAATCACTTCTGTATTCTTTCAATTCAGCTCCTGCACTGAAACGGGAGCTGAAACACGAAATTAATAATACCCATGAAATAAAATAGCACACATGCCAAGAAGTAAGAAATACTCCTTTTAATTATTGTTTTCTCCAAAGGATATAAATAGAAATTCTCATTTATTTCAACTGAGATACATGTCAGCTTGGGGGCATTTATTATGGGCAAATAAAGGTATTTTTCTTCAGACTGAAAGCTTTGGATAGAAGACTAATGCAGATGAGGTCAGTATTATGAACTAGCAAGGGATAGAAATGAAAATCTAGGTGAAGTCCCTCTACAGAACACTTCCATACACTTGTTTTGATAGCAAGGCCTTAATGATAAAATAAAACACTCTGAGGAAAACCCAGATAAAATTAACAAGGAAATATCTTTTTAAGGGACAGCTGTGCTCTGGAAAAAAAAACCCTAATTCCAGAAGAAGCCATAAAATTAGAGGCTTTGGCCAGAAATCACTGAATGAAGGAGCAGTTTACTCCTCATATTCAGTAATGACCATATTACAAAGCAAGTCTCCATGCAGACCCAGCCAGGGAAGCATAAAAAGCACTTGTACTAATACCCAAAAGGTTGGAGAGTCTTGTTCCACTCCATACAAAAGTGTTCTACAGGTAGGGGGGCAGGAAGGCTGCTGCCTTTACTTGTTTCTTCTTCCACGGCCTTCCCAGAGGTGGAAACAAGAAACACAAGTCAAACGACAGTTGGCGAAAGACAGAAAATTAAAATCCCAAATCAGACATGTGCTTCCTGTGTCATTGCACGCAGCCCTCCGTTCTGAGCAGCTTGATGGAAATCAAGAGTTCACTCACACAAAGTGAGTGTAGACTTGATTAAAGCCCAAAGGAACTCAGCACCATTCCTTCTGTACATGCTAAATGGATTCAACCCCAAATCTAGCAGACGCTTAGATAATTTCCACCAAGAACAGAAACACTAAAGCAGCAGCAATACATTTAGTGATCCAACACAGGCAACACTAGAACATCCACGGCTGCACACTTTGAATTGCAGTCCTAACAATTAATTTACATCTTCTCACACCTCAGATACAGCTCTGTGAAACGACACCTTGGGCAGTAAAGGCCCAATTACACACATAGCTGCAGATCCATGTTCTTGAGTCTGCCCAAGCACATGGGTGATACTGGGAGGATGACACCTCCCAAAAAAGGTTTCATTTTGAAATACATGGTTCAGTCCACGTTGCAAAATTAAGGCCTCTCACTGAGTAAGGAGTAATTTCTTTTAGACTTGCAAAGTTTTACAAAAGACAGGAAATTTGTTCCAATAGGAAAAGAATTCACAGCAGTTAGCATGAAGAGTTCTTAACCCATGCATGTTATTCCACTGGAAAGTCATGGATGACATGGAAAATAAAAGCTTAATGCTGTTTAGAGATCAAGCTAAGTAAAGGAGAAGAAAAATTTTTAAAATCACCAAAAGTTCATGAAGTCACAGCAATAATAATAATAAAAAAAAAAGAGTATATTAAAATTATTTGCCCCTTTTTGTAGAGATTGTACACATTTAAAAGACTATTTTCCAGGTAAACATATAATAAAAACATTATTCAAACAGCTATTATGATATCTTGCATTACAAGATTCTTTTAGAATGCTTCCTTCTTGTTAACATTATTTTCAAGTATACCAGTCAGGTGAATCAGTCAGTGGTATAAAAGCCTCTTTTACTTTTTCTACTGCGCTGTTTTCCCCATCCAGTTCCTCCTGGGCATCCAGTTCTTGTTCTGCAAGCACACAAACCCGTGCTTTACTGGATTCTTGAATTTAGAAAGGCCACTTTTTTGTAGACAAAGGGAATGGCGAGCAGTAAGAGTCTCACATGCAGCCCTTTACTGCCTCAGTCAGAATCATCATCACAACCATCACTGCCCTCAAGATCGCTGCTGCTCTGTGAAGTAAAATACAAAATGGTTTGTCAGTATTTCATTTACACCTAGAGACTGACCTAAATCAAAGACACTGTCTCTAAATTTCTCCGAAAGTACAAGAAAACGGGGCTAGATCCCAAGTTCACATCTTAGACCTATCTACAGTCACAAACATGTGCAGCAAATAAATTGTACATTGGATTACACACTCACCAGCAGAAGAAATTTCTTCTCATTTATATTTACAACTGCACAGTTACAACCTGCAGTATTTGTGGGGAAACTTGAAGTGGGGTATTAGCATGAAATGCTGATGTTTAAAATAAATGCAGGTTAGACAAGTAAACAAGTATTTTTTAATGAAAGTCCCTCAAAAGCTAATCTTGTTACATTGTCTACAGCCAGATTGGAGAATTTTGTTTGTCTGCTGCAGAGAATTTATGGCCAAACCGTATCAGAGATACGCTAGGGCTCACTAATACTTGTTTAAAAATGAAGTCAGTTGTACAGAATAGTATTAGGCAAACACTACAAATAGCAACTTACATGGAAACTGAGTCTGAGCTCTTAACTGGAAGCCACTCCTTCAGAAGTCAGTACAGCACAATAAATCTGGGGGGTTCGTGTAATTTTGTGAAGCATGTATTTTTACCAATATGATTGGCACCAAAGGATTTTATAAAGAAAGCTTAATACGACAATATACCTGTAGTTGCTATTTTTTCCCTCACCACCACTTGCTGGAAACATATAAACCCCCAAATCTCATTAATTTAACATTCACAATTTAATATCCTATTACAAAACAAACTCTGAGAGACTTAAGACAGTTGCCTTTGTAACAGCAAGCACAGCTCATTGAAGTGCAAACAGCCTGCAAAATCTCAGAGGAGTCTGTCATATCATCCCTTATTTATCCTTCTCCAGACAGCCTGTGCCAACTGTGATGCCAGAACTGTATTTGGTGGAGTTTTATCTAAAGCAAACAGACCTGCCTCCTGCTAGCAATACATCAGTGATTTTGAAGCTGTCAGCAGTAAGTCCTGTCAATGTTATCAAGACCCCTGAGCCAGGTAAGGACTCTCTGCAGTACACAGTCTCTTTGGGTCCCATTTAACCAAACTAATGTGGCATTTGTCACAAACTCCTGTCACAAACATCTTCATGAAGCACTATACTTCAGAAAAACAATTACCACAAGTACAAAAACAACCCTGAGAAATTTCTGGTATCTTGCTTGTACTATTCAACGAGGCTGGACATTTTATTTTATATGGTGAAAATGTTCCTCATACTCAAACAAAAAAAAATAGCAGAGATGGGATTAAACCTAATGTTCTTCAAAGCAGAATCATTATCTACACAAAATACATTTTAAAGACTTCATTAAGTGAAAAAATGTCATTATTTTCTTCTACCCTGCCCATCATTCATCCTTCAAGGATGTGCCAGCCCTGTAACCAAGGACATTTGAATTACACACAGAACTGTATCCTGAGGCCACCAAGTCCAACCCCCCACTCAAGCAGGGCTTGCTTCTCAAAGTTAGATCAGGTGGATCAGGGGCTTGTCCAATCAAGCACTGTTGTATTTTAAGTCACTCCAGTGGTTGGCAATTTAAAGAAATACTTTGAGAGTTTGACTCAAGCTTCCTCATGTGGCTTCCAACCTACTTCTAGCATAGCTCAAACATCTTTCCTCTCTTTCTTTGTGAGGCTATTCTACATCTCAACCAGAACAATGAATCTTTCACTTAAAGTGTAATCTTCTTTTGAGTAAAAATGTATCCTACACTTTTGTTTTATTCCAACTTACAGCTGACCACAGTTCCTGTTGTCAGAAATCAGATTCTGCAATATCAGATTTACTCAGTAGGAGCTGTTATGATGACTCATTTTGAGCTCATGGCAGATGTACTTGAAAAAGCTGGTCCTAAATTTCCCCTCCAATTCCAAACCTTATGAACAAGGCATGATACAAAATTATAATTAGTCCAATCAGAGAATACCATGAGCCAGCACATAATTAAAGGGAAGTTTTCATCCTGAAAACTAGTCTCTCAAACAGCTTCACAGTCACAAAGGCTGGTAATGTGTCCACAATTTCTGTTGCCAGTGTCTGATGCTGTAAATTGACCTGTGCTTTAAAGTCTTCCTTCCTTACTCCCTCCCTCAACTGCCCCATGCAAAACCCTGCAAAAATAATGCTTTGTATGGTTCATTCCACTATCAACAAGTGCACAAAGACAGAAAAGATAATACACATTTCATACTCCCACCTTCCATGGCCTATTCATGGAAAACAAAAACGTTACTAAGGAAAAAGCCACTTCAACTTGACTGATTCCATTTGATAAAACTACAACTTCAATCATTACCTTTGAGTTTTTGTTGTTAGCTTGAATCCCAGCAGCAGAAGAGCTGAAGTCGTGAATGGAGAGGGTGTTTAGCCAGTTCACCATGGATTTCTCTTCCCTTTCTGTGTTGATAATCGTAGGATAGATATACTGCTCCTTGAAAACAGCAATCTTCTCCTCCTCCTCTGTCCACTCCAGTGGCTCATGCAGCCCATCATTTCCAAAACGCCTGTTGTATTTTTCAAAGTGTACTCTTTCCAAGACCAGCCCGAGTCCTGGAGCTTTGGGGACATCTACCTTCTCCTCTCCCCAGCTGCGCTCTATGATAGACTCATCAGCATAACCTTTCACAACAGCTATCACCAGCCCAATCATCTTCCTTATTTGGTGCATCATGAAACTCTGACCTTTCACTTTAATCACTGCAAATTCTATGTTTTCCCTCACAAATGGTTCTCCACAGTACATCTCCATGATGTACCGCTTGGCACTGGGGTCCTTGGGTCCCTTCTGAGATGTGAAGTTATGGAAGTTGTGTGTTCCTTTATAGCATGCAAGCAGTTCATTGACTTTTTTGAGGGTCTCTTTGTCCAGTCGATAAACCTCCTCTTGCACATCGTGGTCTTTATGGGCAAAGGCAAACGTTGGCAGCATGTAAGAGTATGTTCTGGCATCGCATTTGTTCTTGGAGTTGAATCCCCCAGTGACTCTCTTCAGACCTTGTTTTAAATGTGACATTAGGTTTTTGAATCAGTAGGTTACAAGCTGATTGTGGTCTCGCTTCTACTTGCAAGCATATTTTTAAAATAAAATATAATCAAAAGATAGATTTGTTTTATAGGACCCGAATTTCAAACTAATGGTAACATATGGATTCACATTAAAACTAAACTGCTCATGAGTGAAACTGTGAAGGTAAGGGAGAGACCTTCTACATGAGAAAACTCCTCTTTGAAAACATTTTCTCTCCCCATTCCAGTATCCTTACCCAGAATTCTGATGTGAGAAGGAAGATGGCTATTGATCTTTTCTAAGATGTCATCTATTAGCCTGACTTTTAGCGACACAATCTGTCCAGCTGCAGACACACCCTATAAAAACCATAAAACATAGTTATGTACCTTGGAAACTCAGGGATAGCACTTGCAGAACTGAAATAGCTGAAGAACAAGTTTATTTCTTTTTCTCACTGGTCATTTCAGGCAGAAATCCAAGTCAAGAGTAATCCTGGAAGATCTGCTGGTGCTGTACAGCCACACAGCACCTCAGCAATCAGCAGAACATTGCACTCCCTCCCGTGACATCTCACTGTATTTGAGTGCTATTAAGTAAAGCACCAACTGAAAAGAAATTACTTATATGTAAGATCAACCATGAACTTCAGACTTAGAAATCTGCTGTAGCAGGATTAAATCCAACTGAGATGCAGCTGAACTCTCAAGCTCCACAACAACCAGGCAGCAACAACAACCAGGTGAAGCAGGTTGGGAGGCAGAAGCAGGTCAGTGTGACAGAAATGCAATCAGACAAGGTTTAGGTATGGAGCACCAGCTTTACAAACACCATCTAATCAGCATCCTGCACTTTTTAAACATTCGCTTGTGCTCAAGTTTAGTGTGGATGAAAAGAGAAGTTTCAAACAATATTGACTGCCAAGAGTATTTGCTATTGGATCCCACTCTAGGCAATGCTTTACCAGTCAATCCCAGTAGCACTGGTGGGGGAACACCATAGTTAGGAGAGCACAGGCCCCAACCCACACACCTTATCTGTTCGAGCACACCGCTGAAAAGACATTTTCTTCATATCTTCCCCATGGTTTTCTGGGATGCAGCCTGACTGAACAAGGGCAGATACTAAGTCATCTTCAATTGTCTTGAACTGTGAAGATCCCACGTTTCTCTAGAAGAGGATGTACAGTAAAAATAAGAAATAGAACAAACAACAATAACTGGATACCTGAAGATGAGAACTGTAAGGTGTGCAAGGCTGTGAAGTACACACGCTCAACACACACCACTCCCATCACAGAGCAGTAAAGCTGACAGGCACTGACACGGAGGAGCTCATACACAAGTTTTACTGCTGTTGAACAAACCTACTTTGTAGCATAAGCATGAAAGATTCCCTTCCCTGCCTGTGTGCAATCTTATCAATTATCCCGTGGAGCTTTTAAAGAACGCCCCAGGAGCACGTGTGGATCTTGCAGTACACTGAGAGGAGCAGCAGATGGGGCAAAAATCATCCTCTCGCTGCCAACAATCCGTATGTGTGCCACAAAACGGCCGCTGCACGGGCAGGGCTGGTGCTGTAGCAAAAGCAAAGCAACACCACTTTTCTTCCACGTGCAAATGTAGAATTCTCACAATGGTTCTCCTGCGTCTACGCTGTGGTAAGCCACCCCATTAGAGTGCATCAGAAAACGGGCAATTTACAAACATCTTCCAAGTACAGATAATCTTTATAACAGTGCAAGAGACAGCAACACAGATGCAAATTTGTTTCACTCAAAAACGCAGCTCAGTTCTCCAGAATCTGCGTGGTTTGCCTAACACAGTGAGACAACATGAAGTCTAACCGAAAGAAAACTTTGCACAAATGCTTTGAAATGTAAAGCTTCCACCAGAAGCTGCAGAATTGGTCAAAAGAGACAGTATTACAAGCTTTGAAAGAACTGCAGTGCCCATGCTGTCAGTCTCCTCCAGAGCCTTGTCTGCAGCACAGAAAGATCTTCTGCTGATGCTCTACACGAACAGCAGACTCACTAGAATCACCAAATATCAGAGGCACCACTGCCTGGTTTAATTCAAGTTACCAAGCCATTTGAATAGAGGCATGCACTGTTCTTGCCCCAGGTTTTCAAGCTGCTCCTGCTTCCCTGCTCAAGCACTATGATCACAATTATAAGAAAATCCAAGAAAACCCTGAGCAGGCTGCATCGTTTTGCTAGACCACATACTTGCATCCCATGGTAGCCTTTGCCCGAATATGCCATCAATAACACAATCTTCCTTTTGGGTGTCTTTTTACTCTGATCCTCCACATCCTCCTCATCTGCATCTCTCTTCAACCTTTTAATTTGGTGCCCATTTTTCTCTAGCCGTTCCACCACCTCACTGCTGCTGTTCAGTCTCTTCGTCTGGCTGGCAACTGCTGCTTTCAGATCCTCAGCCATTGTGAGAACCTACAAGGGACAGAGCAGCAGACAGGACTCAGCAAGAGACGGAGGCAAAAAGTGGCAGCTCCATCCCCCGGAGCAGCAGCAGGGGCACCAGGGCTGTTTAACAAGCGGGGGCAGGCAGGGCGCCCACCCGCCGCGCACCTCGGCGCGAACCACCTCCCCTGAGGCTGAAGGAGAAGAAACGCAGGGCCTGCACAGCCCGGCCCGCACGGCAGCCCGAGCCTGCTGCCAGACTGTCGGGGTGCGGAGGGGCCGAGCCGAGGCGGTTCCCCCCGCGGCCCACCCGGCCTTTTCCGCCTCCCCAGCGGCGGAGCGCGGCGGCCCGACGGTACGTACGCTCGGTAGCCGGCGCCAGGGCCCGCCGCACGCCGGAGCGGAAAGGCTGCAGCTCACAACCCTCAGCCCCCACCGCAGCATCGTCCCCGAGCGCCGGGCGGGAGAGGCCGCGGCCGCTGCCCCCCCCCCGGCCCCGGCCCCGGCCCCGGCCCCCTCCTCCCGCCGCCGCCGCCACTTACCCGGGCGCTGCCCGGCGACGCCACCGCGCGGACGCGGCGCAGGGAGCCACGTGCCGCCCTACGGCAGCCGCGCGGGGACACGGCGGGGCGGGGCTGGGCCAAGCGGGCACGCAGCTCCGGGCGGTGCGCCGGCCTCCGGGGGCCGCGCATGGGTGTCACTGCGGCGCTTCCCCGGTAGCGGGAGCCTGCGGGCGTCCGAAGGGCCATGGGCGGGGTAGCGCATTCGTGTAACGGCAGGGACAGAACCGTGCCCACAGGGCTGTCCACAGCGAGCCTCGTCCCTCCCGGAGCATCTGGCCAGACAGCAGATCTTTCTCTGCGTTTCAGAAGGGGATGGCCGGGTCACCCGAGGGCCGGGCCTGCCTCCGGTGCCGGCAATAACACTGCAGGGACATTGCCCCTGCTCAGTCCCACCGTCCCCACACCGTCCCTCGGGAGCCAACACATAGAAAAAGCCTTTCAAATTGTTAAGTCAAACAAGAGCAGGGGAAAAGGGAAACTAACATATACATTCCTGTGGTAAAAATTAGCCGTGTAAGTAAACCAGTCCATTTTCCCCTTGCAAACACACCTGGGGAAAGCACTACCAGCAGCATTGCAGTGACAGCTCGACAAGTGGGAAGAAATACTTGACCTGACACAGAGGTCTGTAATTAAAAGCTCATGGTTCCCTTCCCAGAAGGATGTAACACTGGTCTCTGTCCCCCCCACCCCCTTTTCCACACAGCTTCTTTTTGTGGCAGTATCAAGCACAGGAACCTCTGGTTTCACTTTTCTGTCAGGTTTTGCTCCAGACAGCTTTCTCAAACAATTGTTGTGCTCATGTCTTTTGCAACAAGTTTTATCTGCAGTGATGCACATCACGGGAAAGCTGAGCACAACAGACACCCTTATCAGGCAACAGCACGTACCTCCTGAAAAGCCAGATGCACCTGGAAATTGTTCTGTTATGCTACAAGCTTCAGTGCTTTATAGGATGGAGCCACCCAGAGGGGACACGGGTTCCCTGCCATACTGCAAGATTAGCCTAAGAGAGCTCCATTTATTCATTCAGATGGAAAATTGAAGGGTTGACATTTCCAAGCAGGTCAGATTATCAAAAGCAGGCTTGTTATATCTGCTAATAAGGGGAAGAAATGCAGCACGTCCTTTTCTGAACTGACACGAGGTATTTCAGTAGCGGGATGGGGCAAGGGGAAGATTTATCACGCGGTCCCAGCTGCGCTTTGTTTAGAGAAGTGGTAAAAGATTGCCTGTCACAGTCCAGCACTGCTGGCAAGGGAAACGGGAATACAAATTCCTCTGTCGCTCCAGCCAGGGTGTCTGAACATTTTTTTGCCTTGTTCCCTTAGGAAGTGAAGCTTACACAGTCACGCTGCCTGTTTGTCCACCACCATGGCTTCCTCCTCCCTCCCTGCCTTGATTTCTGAATTTGGCTCATTTCAGGTACATTTGAGAGGGAAGAAGGCCCAAGCTGATTTGGAAAAACAGTGGTGGGACAGGAAAAAAACTTCCCATGAGGGAAAAAGCTTCGGTATCCCAGCCTATTCCAAGAGCAGCAAAGGAACTTCAACACCCAACATCTTCAGGAACTTAGTTATCAAGGGATTTCATTCCTCTCACATACATACCCAGGATTAAATTGGAACCTGTGCAAACAATTCACAAAGTTCCCTCGTGGTTTTGTGAGGAGCAGAACATTTCATACGTGTTTAATAGGACTGACAAAATTAAAGGGCATTGAATGGCACATGTGCTTCCTCTGAAGTGAGAACACTGCCCTCGAGTTCACCCAGCTGTGAGATCAGCCACCCAAAAGCTTTCTAGGTGCATGTGGGGACTCATGGACAATGACACCTCTGTCAAGGCGGCACGGGAAGCAGACAGCTGCAGGGTTCGAGCATGGGCATGTTTTGAGGCATATTCATTGCATTTTCATAGTGAGACGGGCCTCAATCCTCACCCAAAATTGGTTTATAAGAGCGCTCACAGAGGGTCCTTCAAAGCGTCTCTGGAGCCATTCCTCCCTGCCGCGCTTCCTCTCAGGCTCTGCTCACCGGGGCCGGAGCGGACACGTTCGGTGCGGGCCAGGGCAGCCGGTGCCAGCCCCGCTCCCGGCCCGGCGCTGAGGGTGCCGGTTGGCGGCCGCCTGCAGGTGGGGCTCGGGCAGCGCCAACCGCCTTCTCCCCACGCTCTCTTCTCCTCTACCCGCTCCTGGGGATCCCCGCCCCGCCTGCCCAGCGTTTCCCGGCCCGGGGACCCCTGAGCCGCAGCCACAGCCCCTGCCCGGGGCCGCTCCTTCCACCCAGGACACTTCGCTCTGTCCGCGGCCTCCCCCTCCCCGAGCAGCCTGTTCCAGCTTTGCTGTGGCTATGTGACTCCGGCAGCTTTCTTATCTTCCTCCCCAAGGCCTGCTTTGAAAAAGGATGTATTTATTTCCAGAGCATTTCCTTTAAATTTTCAGAGAAATGTGATTCATTTTAAATCAATAAGAAAGCATCTCTGAAGAAACATTATGTTTTGAAGGACATTTTCTTCAAATTGTTTTCTATTAAAGGGCAGAAAATAGCCCTGCTCAACTGATGTTTAATGAGTTTGGAGGCTGGGGAGGGGAGAGCAGTGTCCCCAGCACTCAGCCGTAGCCACAGACTCCAGCAGACAATCGAAACCCACCACCCTTCTGGCCCCTCAAAAAGAGGTCAGGGCTGAAGGTCAGTGTGGATCCTGAAACCTGCAGCAGAAAGAGCTTCATTGCAGTGCCAGGAAAGCAAATCCAAAGCAATTTTGAGAGGACAAATTATCATAGAATCATATTTGGACAAGTACTCTTTGTTGCGTGGCACTACAAGTTCAGGAGATAGCAAACCCTGTAGTTAGAGGCTGTTTACCTCCACATTGGGAAATGAAGACATGCTGCACTACCAGGGATGAGGAGCACCATGGTCTGCTGCTCCCCAGCAGTTGTATATCAGGAGATTGGCTGGAAACAAGCACAGAGAATACAAGGGAAAAGCACAGGGAACTCCTCCAGCTGTGGAGAATATTCCTGTTTGAGCAAATCAAATGTTCTAGCTCTACCAGGTGCTCCTTGTGTAACACAGGCCAGTCCTTTCTCATGTGGAAGTGACTCCACTGCCTAAAACAAGATCTGAATTGCAAGAAGTTTAGCAACAACTCACTTATGTTTCACGATTACCTGGAGCAGGAATCCCAGACTTGTAACTCCTCACCACAGTGTATTAACGATCCCTCTGCCAACATAAGCAAATATTCACACACAGCAGATGCTGAGAAGCAGCAGAAGACACGAACCCCACGTGCTGTAGGTCTGCAGCATGTTGCCTCATTCACAACAGACTTGGGAATGACTTTTTTGGGAGCTGACTCTTGCACCAGGGCTTTGGATCTGAGCTGTACTGTGGACACAGCCAGCCATGTTTAACAGCCTAGAGGTGGCCAAGTCCAGCTCCAAGGGATCTGCAATAGTAGCATCTGGGCCTCAGTAAGGCTCAGGAAGGACAACTGTGAACATTTGGAAACTCAGTTACCCTCTGTCCACAGTAAGGGCAGAAACCTGTGTTTGACATTATTTCCTTAAGTTCATTCTTAGAAATACATGATTTAATGTGTTTTCTGAAAGCATTCCAAGTCTCCTGCCAGGTTTCAGCTCCCAGAAGAGGAGGTGGTTCTGACTCTATTGCCCCTAAAAAAGCTGTTTTTAGAACAGACATGTCCCAGGAAAGTTTGTATCCCCACACTACGTGCCATTCCTCTCCCAGGGAATGGCACCCATCATCAGCACTACATATATGGTAATAAGTTTAAACAAATCCAGCCACTAGGATTTGTCTGGAGAGCATTAGCTCCTTCCCTGCAGAGCTGTGATAGCACATTCCCTCTCTGCCACACAGCTCTTCCCCTCCTTCATCAAAAACCCTCCAGTGTTCTAGGTTCCAGGACTTCTCACCCTGCTGGGGTGAGCAGGACTTTGGGCCATGCACAGGAGTGGGCTGTGACACCCACCACAACGGTGCCACTGAAGGAGGAGAGAGACAAGTTAAACATCAAAGAGCTACAATATGCTGTGAAGGAGTTAAGTCCTCGTGAAATGGAGCTGTAAAAGAGCTGGTAACTAGAAGCAGAATACTTGATCTTTATATTGCTTTGGTTCAACACACCCCCACCCCTTTCTACTTCCTTGATGTCACTGAGCCACCTCTGATCTTTCAGAGTTGAATGAGCATGTTTTTTGCTGACGTACATACCAACAACTAAATATAAAACACGGGAATGAAGCCAAATGCCCTGGAAGAATTGCTTGGGTTTGTTTTCTCCTAGAATCAACAGTAGCATAATGTCACAGTAAACATCTAGAAAGTTGTGCAATGTTCACTGGTGCTTTTAAACTGTTCAGGCCCCATGGTTTAGTGCTTTTAGAAGGGACTGTTTATTTCTGTTGTTCAAGTCTTCCCAGCTAGCATGTTCTCCCTTTGCTCTGCTGCCTATGAAAGAGTCGCATGGATTCAGTAGAGTATTCTCTGTCCACACAGGCATGTGACACACAGTGGGCCATCTTTCATCTGGCTATAGGTTTTCCACCTGAACCTTTAAACTTCTTCACAAGCAGCTTCTAAAGAAATCCCTCTCTTAGCCCCAGCATCAGAAACTTGTATATATATTCTTTACCACAATCCCATGCTGCAGGGAAAACACACACATTTTTTTCACAGAAGGGGGCTTTACATGTTAAAAAAGCAAGCAAAAAACCCCCACAACCCCCTCACCAAAACCCTAAAACCCAAAGACTGGAGAGTGCTGAGCTGCCAGACTTTAAGCAACACCAGCATTTATATTTATTTAGCTCTGAACAGCTTTCCAAGGGCTGCCATAGGGTCTTACCCAGGCTGTACCACACAATGCACATGGCTTTGCAGGTTCCCAGAGCTGTTCCCAACCCCAGTGCAGCGTGGGGCAGCTCTGCAGGGAAAAGGAATTGAACCTCCCAGTGCCACATTCAGTGTCAACCACTGGCCAGAGCCTGGTGTGCCAGGCAAGGACCACTCTCACACAGAGAACACGTGGTGGGAAAGGCAGGGGCAGGAAACAGAAGTTATAAATAGACCTGAGCAAGAAAAAACAATTCCAGCTCATGGTAAATTAAGATTTTGAAATAGGGTCTTACAAAAAAAAACCAATACGGTCCAGTAACTGCATGGGGTGATGCCAAGTCACACAGGGGCTGGTGGGCAGGACTCTTCCCAGGGGTGTTCCAGGTCAACAACACACACAGACCAGCAAGTGGAGCTCTGGGAAATGTTTAGTGGAATTATGATATTTGGCTCCTGGAAGTTTAGAACTCTGTTGTTGAAGTTTCTGTTAAGAGTGGAAGGACTGGACTACTTAATACAGGCCCTCATGTCACAGGTGCAGAGCTTAGCTTTCCATCATACAATTCTGATTCAGAGCAGGGATTACAACTGCCTGTGTTGCACACAAAGTTAGGACCAACACTAACAGCACCCTCGTTGTACCTTCTCCCATATTCAGTGACTTGTTCATAGCTAGGTGGGCAAGAGAAAACTAAGCCATGCACCGTTAGTTCAAATAACAAATTGCAATGAGTGCAAACATGGCAGGAAAATATTTAATCTTCATTAAAAATGCCCAAATCTTATCACTATATTCACACTTCATCTTTAAGTGCTTCTTTTGTACAGCAACAAGCTTCCTGACTCTTGATTAAACAAAAAGCTAGAGTTTAAATAATGCATAACAATTAGGTCTCAAAAAAATACCACCAGAACCTACACTCAGTCAGACACTGGAATTACAAAGTACTGACAACAGCCCACTAACAAATTTCAAATCGATTTTATTTTCTTAAATTGGTGTTGTACAATTTAAAGCAAAAAAAAAAAGTCACACAAAACACAAATAAAAAAGTTGACAAAGTATCAAGCATTACCTTATAAAGAACATCATCATCATCATCATACACTCTCACAAACCTGAAGATAACGTGTTTATTAGACTGAGGTTTCTTCAAATCTATTACAGATGCTAGACACAAACGCTGCAACAGGAACAAAGCCATGACAATAGCAGGTGGACACTACACTAGCAACTTCAACAATGGTTGGGGGGTTGGTTTTGGGGGGATTTTTCTTTTTTTTTTTTTTTTCCTTTTTTTTGCATACCTTATTGTCTACAAAGCAATAAATATTTTTCACCAAAAAAAAAGTTGGTTTCACGCTACATGCAGTTAGATAAAAAAGAAAGTCACCAAAGTGATAGCAAAATAAATCACCTGTCTGATTTGCTTTTATTTTATTTATTTTTTTTTTCCCCAATTTGGGGTTTTTTGTGGTTTTTGTGTTTTTTTAATTCAAGCACAGTGGCTAAGTTTCAAGTATTGAGAGAAAACATATATATACACGTTTGTGTTTGTGTGTGTATCTAGATACATACACACACACACACATCCTTGTATGTATATACACAAACACATACATATATATATATTGGTTGTAGGTCTGTAAACCACAATTTTTTGGAGCAATATATACTTGTATACATTGAATGTGGACAATTTTGATACATTCAAGTACAGCTGGAAGGTTAGTGCTGAGCTTGCCACACACAGGGATCATTACACCTGCGGCAGAGATGTGGATCCCGGGCTGGGCTTCCCCTTGGCAGAAGGCTGTGGGTGCAGGCTTGGGGGTCCCGGGGGGGAGTCCTGGGGGGGGTCCCGGGTGTGTAGCAGGTGTCTGTATTGCAGAGTCAGTCCTGGCTTAGTGCTGTCACACTGCCACCCGGTGCACCGCTCCCTCCTGCAGCATAGCCCTTTGCAGAACCGGTAAAGAGCCTTTTGGAAGCAGTCTGGGTCTCCTTGCATTTCTGGCCACAGGCTGGGGGAGTTGGTTGGTTGTTTTTGTCATGTTTTATTTTGTTGTGTTTTTTTTTTTTTCTCCTCTTTTCTTCCCAGGCACAAGCACAAACGGCCACAGAAGCAGCAGGCTGTGAACATATGATGTAACAGCGGCCTAATGCTGAAGCATTTGTGAAAGCTACACTTAAACTTCCCTCCTCAGGGCAATCTGAAATATTTTAACATTTCTTTATTGGTATTTCTACTCTGTGATCAGAAACACCCATGTTGCCAAAGATTATGTCAGCTCCAAAGTCAATTAAGTTACTCCTGAAACCCTTGCGAAGTATCACATTGAACGTGCCAATATTGAGAGAGGAAAAAAAAAAAAAGCAATGAGGACTTAACCACCCTGTGCAAAGTATTTTTAGATCCCCAAAAACAAAGCCTGAGGTTTTGAGTTGCTTTCAAAGATACTTTTCTGCCCAGCACTAACAAAATACTGCCACGGCTCTGATAAATTAAGACACACCCGTGCACGCAGCCAGCCATCCGCTCACCCACCTGCTCACAGCATCTCAAGCCTCAACCAGCACTCGAGCCACTCACACCCACAGTTTCATTTGGCTAGAGTCTTCTTAAAAAGAAATGCTGAACATAAAACACTACATGATTTCTGTATATATATATATATATATATATAAAAAATGAAGCAGCAACTAAAACTTCTTAAAAAAACGCATTTCCAACTGTAAGTGTGTAGGGGTCTTAACGCCTGTTCTTGAGCTCTTAAAAAGCATGGAGCTTTATATTGACTGTCCTTAAAAGAACATTTAAATTAAAAAAACAAACAACCAAAACCAAAACACAACACATCTTGGTACTGCCAGACTGCAAGTCAGCTTTGCCTGGTGTGGAGGAGGAACAGCACAGACTCTGCAGTGTGTTTTGCCTCACCCTCACAAGATACAGTACAGTTAAATACATACAGTTACACACAAACCATACATATATATCAATATATATTCACCCTTAGGAATATATATTAATATACGCACACACGTAGTGCAATAAAACAACCAGGAAGCAAGGAAAGGAATAAAAAGAACAGCATTCCTAACAGTCGTGATGTTCCTGGGTTGTTGTGTGATGCAAAGTCAACTTCTCAAAGTTCCCATGGTGTGTAAAGTGCTCCTTTGATTCACAAAGCTAGTGTTTTCAGTCTGGGGGGGGAGGGCTCCAGGAAAGGGGTTATTGAGCAAGAGCTGAAAGCAGGACAGCGCCAGTGCTTCCTCCTGGTAGATATGTACTGACAGGCCAAGCCCAAGGGCCAGGAGTCCTTCATGTTGATCCTGCTGAGCTTGGGGACCAAGGGAGGAACAGATTCATTTTGGCTTCTTACAAACATAGGAGCGTTACACTTTCTGCCCTCCTCCTGTTCCCTGGGCAGTCTCTCCCTGTGCCGTTTGCCCACCAGGCAGAGAGGCAGTCTGCACAGCAGCTGACAGAGATGCAAACTTCCCTGCAGCAGCTGCATGTCCTCTGCCTTGTTTGGTGACTCTGCAGAAGGTGGGAGCTACTTCTGCCGCGCTCAGGCCAAAGGGAACCGACTCCCTCCTCTCTGCCATTCAGTAGGAGCTCCAAGGCATAAACATGGATGAGAAGGGACAAAGGAAGGGAGCCTTGGGTTGCCAGGAAGCTTGAAGATGCCTGGCTCTCAGCTGGGATAGGGGAAAGTACACAAACTGGCCTTGATTTCTGAATGACACCCTCCAACATTAACTGAAGCCAGCAGTTTCAGCACATCCATTGCCTGCAATGGACACAGCACTGGAATACCCTGTTCTTAAACAAGAGGGGTAATCAGCAGTCTTATCCTTCAAAGTGCCGGGGAGAAGCAGACTTCATCCTTCATCCCCTCTGCCAATGAGGGAAACCTTTCCACATCAACCTCGTCTTCGCCTTTGGGCCAGGAAGTATTTGTGCTTGCTGCAGTCACACATCCCTGCGAAGGAATCCGAGTCTGTGGAACAACTTCCCAAAATGTCAAAATACAAAACATGGAGCAGTTCATCCTCCAGGTCTCCTACTGCCAAAATCGTTTCCCACCACCGCAGCAGGCTGTTGGAAACAACGTGATGAGCTGGGGCGAGGTGTGTGAAGAACAGCCCAACTGGCATCAGGCGCAGAACCCCGAGAGCAGAGCTGACAGCCTGCGCTCGATGCACAGCTTACCTGGGAGAGAAAGACAACGAGAAATCAATTTATTGTCCTGGAAATATTAGAACTACCAAAATGTGCTAGAGATTGGAAAAAAAACTAAAACAAAACCCAGAACTTTAGCAAATCTGAGGAGCCCTCTGAGAATTGTTACCAGGTGCTAAGACTAGGTGAGGACCTGAACACAAACATCATGTTGGGAAGAGAGGTTGAAGGGTTGAATAATCAGAGGTCCAGCAATGAAAGCCAGGAGGCAGCAGTTCTGATAGAGTTATTAAGATGTTATAAAGAGCCACCATCTTCCAGAAACAATTCATTTACTTTCAGTTATTGGAGTAGCTACTGCCAGGAGGCAAGATGACTCAAGGTCTCCAGTGGTGTTTGTCATGGCTTACAACTGAGAGACTGAGCCCAGCCCAGCATGGTCAGTGCCAGATTCTCATTGCCTGAGCCCAAGACTCTCTCAAAAGCTAAATGTTTGGTGGAATTAATTCCTCTCACAGGAAGAATTGTTGTATTTCTTGGGTCATCATTTTACTTTTCAGAAATAAGTCATCATATACCTGAGATCTAAAATGAAATGCATACCCACTGCAGCCTACCAGGCAACAGCTCAATCAGGAAGCTGGAACATAAGGAACACAGGGAATACCAGGGTATCAACTGAGAAAATAAATCTATTAGATGCATTAGCTGTATCTCCGGACAAAAGATGTGATTTAGGATTGTCAAGAAATGCTACAATGGAAACTATTTAGTGCTCCCCATTCACTCGGCCCTCCAATACCATACACCTCCTGCCAATCTCCCTTTGTGCTCCTTCAGTGAGCCTCACATCAGCTGTGAAAGTTGGTGATAATTAGCTGACTGATTGCCTGTGAGCCAGAAATCTCTTCTCTCATTACCTATCCAAGAGCTCTGCCTACACAGAGCACCAGAGCAGCCTGGCAGCACTCTGGATGCTGGCCCAAGGCCTCTGGTAGCCAGCAGAGAGGCGAGGCAGGGTTTGCCAGCTGTGCTCTTTCCCTTCAACCGTGCTGAGGCCGGGCTGGCTTAGCTGTGGTGGAGCAGAGCCACGGCCAAGCCCTGCTGCTCTAACAAAGGATGGCCATCCCCCACCCCTCTGCCTGCTGCCTGTGGAGGGAGATGACTGAGGTGATTAAAACCCAGCCAGAAGGGCAGGGAAAGTGTGCTCAGAGTAGGAGAGGTCAGTCCTTCCCACTGCACACGTGCTAGCTGTGGAGCCTGCAATAGTGCAGAGGAACATGCCTCACCACAAAGGGAGAGCACAGGAGAGGT
This sequence comes from Hemiprocne comata, assembly GCA_020745705.1. Classification (NCBI taxonomy): domain Eukaryota; kingdom Metazoa; phylum Chordata; class Aves; order Apodiformes; family Apodidae; genus Hemiprocne; species Hemiprocne comata. Next base: position 6,270,196 of record CM036602.1, on the reverse strand, counting down.
GACAGCTTGGAGCAGCAAGCAGAGGGGTCCATCTGTCCCTGGGAGAGGAATCCAAATGACAGCAAATAGGTAGGAGGTCAGCTTTCACTGCTACAGCAAGCACTGGCTGATGACAAAAATATTTGTCTGCTGCCTTCTCAGGCAGAGCTGGGGCTGGGGAACTGGACAGAAGAGCAGTCCTGTTTCTGAAGCCCTGGCTGTGCTGATTGGCCATCCCTGCCTGACAGCCCATGCAGCTTCACGTTCCCAAGCACCCTGTGCAATCAGATGGATGGTTCTGGCTGGAAACCAAACCCAGGCCTCTGCTGTTGCCAGACCACTTCCTTCAGTAAGTTCTTTCGCACATCAAAAGCTCCAACAAAGCCCTGGCAACTGCTCTGTATGGGAAGTGCTCAAAATACATCTCACAGCAAGGACCTACATTTCTAAGTTTTCCTGCTAGGAAACCAGGAGGCCAGGCTGCTAGGAGCTGTAAGAAGCCAAGAGATCACTGCTATGTCCACAACACTTAGCCAAAGTAGCTGGGTACTAGAATTTCTGATCCATGCAGCTAGAAACACACAACATCATCTAGTGTGGAAAAAAAAAAAGTTACCAAACACTCACACTTATTGATGTTTTCTATGTCCCCCTGTTCAGTGATGATGTTCAGGAGCCCCTCCATCAGCAGCAGAGCCTTGTGGTACCTCTGTGCACAGTCCTCTCTGTGGTGGAACATCTCATCCAGGGCTGCAGATTGCACCTGCAGGCAGCAACCCCATGCAAAGAGGTTACTCCCAGACTAGACCCAGCTCTCCCAGCATGGCCCCTCAGATGCATGGACACTCCCCCTTGCCCAGCCTCCAGAGGCTGCACGCAGCATCATGAATGAAACCATCTGCTAAGGTCAGCAGCAGGAACCGTCAATGCCCGACACTCACTCTGTCCCACCCCTGCTCCCAGGCACTGTCTTGGTTAATACCATTTGCACAGCATAGCTGAAGATGAGCTTCTCTGCTGTGATGCTGTTGATCCGATCCATGAGTTTCTGTTTGTCTAAGAAGAACCTCTGGAGTCTCATGTTGAGGCAGTGGCAGGACGATACACTGGATTTATAAAGTTCATTCAGCTTCTTCACAACTAGAGTAAAGGAAAGAAATGCTTTAGGTGCTACTTCCAGTTCCCCCAGTGCCTCCAGGACCTCAGATGAGTAACTTCAAGACAACAGGGTTATGTTAAAGCCAAAAGAAAGACTGGCAGGAAGTACTGGCTGCATTAACAGTTTGGTTTTATTTCCTTTCCTCTGTCACCTTCATCAGTTATAAACCTGCACGTGGCAATGCCTACACATATGCCTAGTTCACCTGAAGACAAGACTATTTTTGTTTCCTTCAGCTGCCACAAGGCAGAGAGCAGTTTACACCAGCCAAGATGTCTCACACACCACCAGAAGCAGCAGACATGCCAGATACAAAGCTTCTGCTGCTCGATGGGTGCTGACGTGCCGTGAAGAAGTACATGACTTGCATGTGGTAGCTGCTGGAGCTAAGTGTGGATGAGCAGCACTGACTAAGAAAGGGAGTCTCAGGAGGCTGCTGTCCTAGAAAGAAACAGACACTGATGCCTGTGAAAGGCCACCTCCTTTCCTAAACCATGACAGCTCAGACAGGGATGTTACAGGACAGAGAATCAGGAATCAAATATGATTCTGAGGGATTAAATAGCAATCCAAAGCAGCAAGTGATGCCACAGGCTTGAGTGTCCCTAGTTGCATGGCATGACCTACACAAAGTACTGAGCACAAACTCTCACTAACATCTGATGAGTGCACATTTGAAAATACCCACGCTGCATCATTTGCTCCTGGGGGAGGCAAATTAACCCATACCATGAACCAGCCTCCCTCAGCTATGATACAGAAGGGCAACCTCACACCATAGCCAGGCCTTGTGACTTATTTTACCCTTCTGGGGCAGAGATAAGACTACAGAGAGCCAGAGGTGAGGCTGCCTCCAGGAAGAAAGGTTGCTCTAACTCTTCTGACAAAAAGGTCAAGGCACAAAAATATGACTCTGTCAGGGTCAAACTGTCACAGATCACCCTCGCTCAGAAGGAACTCCCTTGAGAGGGAATGGGAAACCCAAAGCTCCTAGGTGACATCAGGAGGGCAAAGTGAAAAAGTCCATGAGAAGAGTCAAGAAAAACTATTTAAAAACCAGAAATGGAGCAACACACAAATAAAGCAATAACCTTCCATAGACAACTCAGTCAGAACTCTGAGCTGTGCCCAAATTATCAGGAAAAAGGGGATGGCTGTGGGTTGGGACCCTGTCTGGCACATGCTGCCCAAAGACACTCCAGGGCAGTGTTTTGTCATGCTTCCCTGCTTTTTTCCACATATATGGGACACAAGTACCTTGAAAACACGTCCTCACTATGCTCTGAAAAACGTCAAGAGAGCACTGTTTTGTGGGGAGAGAAACACAAGACTGCCTTGCCAAGTTCCCACATGCTGAAGGACAAATTACACTAAGAATCTAGAAGTTGTGATCTGCCCTGAAAAGGAGTAATTTATTTGGGTTGTGAAAACTTTCCTGTTAGCTTGAACATGTGCAGGATGTATAGCTAAACCTGTGCATCTTGCTCCATGCTGCCTGCTACGATCTGTGTGTGCTCATTGTATTTAACTTGTATTTTTTTTACACTCCATCCCAAGGCATCATCAATACTTTCAGGAACTCTTGGGGAAGGCAGCTGATGTGTCAAGTAATCCAAATGCTCCAAAAAAGCTCCCTCAGTATTATTACGATGGTAATTTTACAGTTATTTTTTTCTAATCACTGAATCACAGCCAGCTCACACCAGAAGGCAGCCAGTCAGATGCAGATGCAAGGCCCTAACACTAACAAAGAAGCAACTCTGGCATTACCGGTATTTTACTTCCTGTGTTTTTGTTCCACTTGAAAAATCACTGCCAAGACAGGTCTCCATTTGCCAAGTAAGCACTTCCTAGGACATGCACTGTATAATTAAATTGGACTTACATCAAGTACAAATAAGCACCTGAGATAGAGCTGTACAAGGAATCAGATAAGATACATTCCCCTCTCACTAATTAGAGCTGAAGATTCTCACAGGGGCATAAGCAAGAGCTCTGAGACATAAAGTCAATGTGAAGGGACAAACACTCCCCTCAGTGCAAATCAAAAAGACCTGGCTGTGCAAGGTGACAATAAGAAATAAAGCAGTGGCCATACCAGGGGCAGTTCACGCTGACTTAACACCTCCCATACCCTTGATGATACTTTTAATCCTTCCATTCCAGGTGAGTCCTTCGTGCCATGTGCCCAGTGGCCTCTTACCTTGCTTGACAGTGGAGGAGAGGCAGAGCTTGCCAGCTTTGATCTGCTCTATGGCCATCTGCAGCCCCGAGGACAGAAGCTCTGCTACTTTTAGGTACAGCACGAGCTGCTCTGCATAGCTGCAAAGAAAGCACATTGCAATGCAGTGCCAGCGATGGGAAGTGTAACTGTCCTGAAGGACTTCTGGTACTTAACCATACATGGGGTGGGGAGTGACAGAAGCTGGGCAGCTCTCCCTGGGCCTTACCTCCACTCCCGGCTGAGGAGACTGATCTGGTCAGCCACCACGCTCTCCTGGAGCTGGTACTCAGATGTCACTGAACTGCTCATCTCGCTGGAGCTGCCTTTGAGGGCGGCGATTTCCATCACGTAGTGGACAAAGGCCAGCGTGAAGCGGAGGCTGCGCAGGATGTCAGTGTGCTCTTGCTGTTGAAGGGACACCAAGGTGGGGGTTAGGGGGAAAGCTAGCATTCCAGGGAGGGCTGCTCACCCAGAGCTGTGCCAGCAACTCATGCCAAATCACCGAAATAACACTTGGGCCTCAAACCCCCCTAACATCTCTGCTTTGGGTAGGGACAGCATAAACCCAGCCCCCAGCTCACACACCACACCAGTTCCTCCTCCACAGTAACAGACAGCCCCAGGCCAGAAGTTTCCAGACATCTCCCTGGAGAAGCTGCTGAGACTTGCTCCAAAATTACATGCCCTCTTCCCATGGAGCATCCCAGCTCTGTTGGACTCTCTCAGAAGTCAGCCAGGAAGGGAGAGAGAGCTGCACCATGGGCCTGGTTCTGGTCTCCACCACAGCAATGCTGGTACAAAACCGAAAGCGGTGTGGATTTCATGAGAGTGACAACCTCAGACACCACAGAAAATGGCAATCACAGTGTGTCCCACCCTACAGCCCAGCCCTCACCTAGCCCTTGGTCTGTATATCCTCCCAGTTCAGTGCAGTAAGCCCTGGGTGAGGTCCTCTGAAGAGACAGCAAGGACTACACCTTTTATCTACAACTCCTGTCCAGTCAGCGAGGGGAGAGAGCCTCCCACACTAAGTGCTGCTTTCATTTCAAAGTAGTTTTTCCTCTGCTATTACAGATCAAAGGGGATTATCCCATTTCTGGGAAGCTGCATTGCTCAAGTCACTGAAAGCACTTTTGGGAAGTTAGTATTTCTGGAAAAACTGAATGCTTGTGGGTCTACAAAATGAATCATTGCCTGGACCAGATGCAATTCCATTGTTCATACTCTCTCTGTAGAGAAGTGGCTAACCTGCCTGATCCTCAAACATTCAGTGGCTCAGTTCTCTGAAAGGGTAAGGATGTTTCCTACATAAATTTAGGGGAAAAAAAACCCAACTCCACGCTCAAGTTCTACAAGCTTTTGTTTTTCATTCACTGGCTCACACGCCTGGCTGCTAAGGCAGCTTTGACTATCTGAAATATCAATCTCTCCTCCCACGATCTTGCTACCTGGACAGTCCAGTAGGGTAAGGAAGTGTTATCTTCATCTTCCTTTATTTCCTTTAAGAGCAGAGGAGGAACTTGGAGATTAAATAATTGCCAAGTCATAGAAGAAGTTTGTGGCAGAGCAGGAAACTGCTGAGACCTTGCAAGTCTCAGCCTGGTATCTCTAACCACTGCATAGTTGGCTTCTATTCATTTTGCTGGCATTCATGGGCTTATTTGGCACCAGAAGTCTTTCTTCCACAGTCATCTCTGTATCACGTTTTTAAAGCAATGCAACCAAAAGAAAATCTAGCCTTTAATTTGCCTTGTCTACACCTAGAGAAACTTCTTCAAAAGATGGAAGAATCACCTCTCTCAATGTAACAGATCTGCTCAAGGTGAAGAAAGAGTTGCTTAAATAACAAGGTTTCAATGCTCTGAAACATCTGCAGAACTCAGAAAAGCTGCCAGGTTTGCATTCTGGCCAACTCCACAGAGCACCAAGAGGTCTTAAAAATATGCTGTGAAGGTTTGGTGCTGGGAAGGTTTTGCGACATGTAAACGGATTACTGTGCTCAGCAGAAACGATCACTGAACCCAAAGGACTCATTACAGATATGAGAAGCTGGATTGAGTGGTGTTGATAAGATCAAGCTGATACTTCCTTAGGACACCACTCTTCAGACCAGTGTCCAAAGTGGTGGCAGCTGCAGTGCCCCATACTTCTAGGACCTCACAGAGGTAAGGACGCTCAGTTAAACTCACTACTATGGTGATGACATCAATGCTGGAAGTCCTAGCCCTGTGGCTCTGCAGGTAATTAAGTGAATTAATGCAATTCAATGCATAATCGACAAAAAACCTGAGCTAAATAAAATCTGAAGAGCACACCCACATCCTTAAAACAATGTACACGTATCTCTGTGGGTATCTAGGGGTTTTTAGAGACACCAGCAAAATGCAGATACAAAGAGCCTTCCCCCATCCCAGACAGCCCAAGGAGGTGTCACGAACAAAGCTGAAACCGTGACTGATTTGCCTCCCACCTCAACTGCAAATGGGCAGCCTGACCTACATTTCAAATATGTGTCAGCTACAAAAGCATTTGCTCTGCTTCAGCCTGCAGAGAAGGGAAGCCTGGCAGCCTTTCAGCTCGACAATCTGGTTCAGCTGTTGTGGTACAGAACATGGTGTCCCCACACCCCCATCAGCAGCACAACTGCCAGGTTTGCTGTTTTTCAGATCCTTCCAGCAGAGGCCCTATCACTGCCTGACTCCCCAGGCACATGCAGTCACTTGATACACTGAGCTACCCATGCTCTCAAGTCAGCTAGTACTGATGTCGAGTCGTTTAAAAGGGAAAAGGTCCAAAGCACCCAGGTTTTCTTCAGAACACACCAGATAACGGATGTTCCCAACCTGCAATTTCAGCTTTGGAAATGGTGAATTTTAACCTCAGTCATAGGCTGTCCCATGGACTGAACAGCTTGGTAGCAGGCTCAAAAGCTACTCTGCTGAAGATGCCCTGGGCTTTCTGAGCACTGCACTGCCCTAGCTCTCTCACTGTTCTCTCTCTCTCTCTAAAGGCCAGTTTACAGCATGTTTGGAAAGCAACCCCCCTTGGCTGCAAACACGGAGCCATCTGACTCTGGATTTGCTTTCCTTTTATTCTGCCCGTCCTTTGCCTCAAGCAAGTCCCTGGGATATACCCACCTCCATGAGTGTCTCCTCAGGCAACTCTGGTGCCTCAAAAGTAACAGCACCTTCCAGGTTGGCGGTGATGGGATCAGCAAAAGTGTACCGGAGACTTGAGGGGCCTTCCACTGCATCCCCACCAGTTCCCACTGCCAAGTGCCTGCCGGTGAATGAGCCTCCAGAACTGAGAGAGCTGGAAGACCCCACTGGGAAGAAAAATAGGCAAAGGAATTACTGAAGAGATTCATAGTAGTCCAGGTATTCCTTGCCCAGCAGAGGGGACAATCCTGTAGGATCCAGGATCCTGGCTTTGACAGGAGCCAGCACAACAGGTACTTTGGAGGAAGATGCAAGGACTCGTGATGCAGAGTAACCACACCCCAACATAAGCTCCTCAGCAACTCAGGCAGACCAGCTTACAAGCCCAAGCAGATGTAATGCACCTTCCAGAATGTCTGTCATTTATGGAGACAATTCAGAAGCACTCTTTTTTTTTTTTTCTTTTTTGTCCAAACACTTTCTGAATCCTGCCACAATATCTCAGGCTGATTTTTATCATAGACCACCAGGGCCAACATTCCCATCACAGATTAGCATGGTTTGAACCCTGGTTCCCTAGTCTTTACACTGTCATTGAATGAGCACCTCTGATAAGTGAGGTTTTTATTATGGTTTTAGAACATCAACCACTTACATGCAAACCAGAAGCGCTTTCAATTATGTGCCCTGCACTTCTGCTTCCCCCTCTTCACAAATAGGATGCTGGGCAGAGAGTGACTTCAGCTGAGTAAAGAGGTCCTAACCTCAGGATTCAGGAGACCATATAAAAGTACAGTGTCCAGCAGACAGTTCCCTCACCATCATCTTTTGCCCTTCTCGACCACTGAATTCACCCTGAGAGCACATTACATATAAAAGATGGACACTTCAAAAGAAGTTTCTGTCTTGGGCTATTCATAATACATTCACCACTTCCAGAGGGTTTCATATCCCCTGACACACTGCTGCAGAGGAATATATTCTGTCAGGGGGATGCAAGGACTAGCTACAATACTCTGCTAATTCTACTAAGGTGATTTTCTCTGCTGTCACCAATCCTTTGGAGGGAGATGTTTCTCTTTCGCCCTGCCCTGCCTTCAAAAGTTCAGCATATAATGCACAACTGATCTGCAGAGAGACACAGTCTCCTTTCCTCCCAAAGCTCTATCCATGCTGGCAGCTATGCTTTAAAGCTAAGTAGATCATCAAAGACCAGCAGAGTATTTCCAGATCTTTCAGAGAGAGGAAAGGACCAACACTATCACATTCTGGATACTCTGCAATTCCAAGAGGCTGTTTACTGAAATTGTTAAGATGACTAATGAAAAGGCTCTGGCTTTGTATCTGTCAAGTGGTCTTACTCATGGCTTGTCCAAGCACTTGAGGTGCAGATTTTCAGCTTGCAAAACTCCCCTTCTCACCAGCAACTTTGTGCATTAAGTATAACAAAAGGAGTTATTGCACAGACTTAATAAACAAAGCTTGTCAAGCAGCAATGCTTCATCCAACGCTGTGTACGTGTTGCAGGTTCACTATTCAACAGCCTTCTCTTCCACGTGTCCCATCTGAGCTCTTGACTGTTTGGCAGACCCTTAAGGATCCAAATATCAACCCACTAAGAACTGGTGCTTGGATGTGCTTCCAGATTGCCATTATCCCCACAACAAAAACAATACAGGAAGTCTGAATCCTCCGTTCATAACGTTTCAGAAGTAGCTACAGGCTGTAGGCAGGATAGTAACCCCACTGTGCTACAGGCCTGTCACACACTTTGTAAGACTTCCTTGCCCTACAGAGCTTTCCCTCTAAATAGATGAGACAAAGAAAGGATTATGGTCCCAACTTCCCAGACAAACAAGGATGTGAGTGGTTTTAGTTAAGATGGAAATGCATGCCATACCCAGGAATGGAGCCCATGTGTCCCCCCATTCCAGTAAAGCAGCTTATTCATGGTTACATCCAAACCTTCCCTGCAGTAATGAAGAACAACAGAGTCGACGACATTCAGATGAGGAACAGCCAAGATGAGAAACTAAACAAGCCAAAAACGCACATAAAAGTGTCCAAATATTTTCTTAAACTGAACATAGACTCCAGCTCCCAGACACACTATCCCAAAACGGCCAACTACCACAGCCTCAACTGTTGGCTGATGAGGCCAGAGCACTGGTGTCTTAAATGAAGTATCTGTCAAGCAGGAGTGCATTTCCCCATCTCCTACTTAAGCTGCTCAAAGTGTAAGTAATACCACCAATAATTTGATATACAGAGCCATCCTGGTCCTTTCCTAACTGTACTTGTGCACTGAAATTGTTGGGCATGGATGGTCACACTCGCCTTTCACAGCTCATCCAAAACCCATGGGGAAAACAACCAGAACACAACACAATCTTTATGTTTCTTGACCTATCAGCAACAGTGGGTCTACGAACAGCTGCAGCATTATTCCTGAAGCAAAGAGAAATGAAGTAAAAGAATAGTTTGCCTCTCTCTTCCAGTATTGGAAAATCACTGTATGGCATTACTCCTTGTGCCAGTGCAAACAGTTACCAGCAGTAACGGGTTGGCAGGAGCCAGCATGAGGACCTCAAAGGCATTTAGACCAGCTGAGCTCTCTGGACTGTGCTCTGAGCAGCCCTCTGCCACCACCAGTGTTCAGCAGCAAGGAATTCAAGACATTGCTGGAACAGGCAGGTAGGTATCAGCCCTTTACCTGAAAACATCCTGGTCCTCGTGGTCTGTGGGGGGGTTGTTCCACTGGGAGGGGATCCGACAGTAAAAATCACTGGGGACGGGCTGGCAGAGCCCCCAGCCCGGGCACCAGAGTGCAGGGTCCCTCCGTAAGCACCTGAGGGAGCTGGGGAGACAGTTGAAAGGTGCAGACTGGCATCACAGGAAAGTTACTCAGAGCACGTGTGCCTTGCCCAGCAGATTTATGCTCCTGCAGAGTCTCTTGGGAGACAAGTGGTTACCAGCACAGGCCAGCACTCCCTTTGGAGGCATCCCCCGAGGACATGACCTAGCCAGGCTGGCATGGACTACAGGGCAGGAGCCTGGGCAGCACCACACATTGCTGCAGCTGTTCTCCCTCCTCACTTCCCAACCTTCAAGCCCAGGAAGACCCACCCTTGCAGAGCCATTCACATTGGAACCGCCTGGCAGGAAGTCCCACTTCCACATCTTATCACATTCAGAAGGGGCCAGAAGAGGAAGCCCTGCCTACAAAAATCACACCACTAGCCAGCAATTACACAGCACGTGTAGCCAACAGATCTTTGAGCGCTCCAGAAAAGAAAGCAAACAGCATTACACTCCTCACACAAGGCAGTCACTTCCTTTGCCAAAAGCCATCAGAAAAGCAGTTTCCCACTTGTAGAAGGCATGCAGGCAAACTGTTCACCCCAGACCAAATCAGGACATCCCACCAGATCTGCCTGGCCTCCACACCTACCTGCAATTTCCATTGGCTTTTCGTTGTTCAGGCTGTCATTGCTGCCAGCTTCAGATATCTGTGCCCCAAAGGCTGCCTTCAGAAGCAGGTCAGTGAGCCTGCCTGTGCTCAGGGATCTGACAAGAGGACAGACAACACAATGCAGAAAGTCACCAGGTGCAAGGCTCCAGCTCACGTTCACTCCAGTTTGTGCCAATCCTGGCCCACAACCACTTCACACTACACAGCAAATGGTCTGGAGCTGAAATAACCACTGGCTCTTTTCTCCATTCAGCAGACCACCTGAAGCATCTCCAGCTACTTGTAGAAAGCATGCGACTATCATGACTGACTGCAGTAATGCAAGTATGGAGTACAGCATTATTGTAACCAATTTTTTGTTGATGGAAGATACTGAAAATAGTATCAAAAGACTCTTTCAGATCAGTAGAGAAAGCTGCAATCTGCACAGAGGTAGGTAAGAAAAGCTTAACACTAACACCTGAGTGACTTTGTATCCTTGATGCTCATGACAGTTAGTGTTTGGCTTTCAAACAGATCTCTGGTCTGAAGACCAGTGCCCACTGTTTGATAGACAAGGAACACCCAGCACTTCCTCTCATCCACAGCAGGCACAGGCTCCACAACGTGCAGGGCACACATCTGCATAATTGCAAGGACTCTGGTCTAATAACAAAATCCCTGATCTTCACTTGGTGAAACTCCAGACACTAAACACAGCGTGAAGCTGCAGAAAATTATTCATTTTATAAAATCTAGGCCATGGCATGTCCCTGTAGAGGAAGACTTAAAAAATCTGTATCATATGTGCTTGCAACCCAAGGGAGCTAGCAGTTAGCAGATGCTACATTACAACATAAACGTTATCTGAGGCTTCACTATTGCCTCATCCATCCTGTATTAGGGAACAAAGCACCACTGTATAAAGCAGACTATAGCTCACCTGCCCTTGATCTCTTCCACAGGCCTCAGTCCCAAGCCAGTTTGCTGGCAGTGGAAATGACCCATCTCCTTCAGATCTGGCAAGGTCTTGTTCCGTGTTGGAGTCATCATGACCCCCTGATGGGCCAACAGTGTGAGGAGATTCTGGGAACTTGGGGTTTTGGGAAACTCAAATGGGGACACAGCCTAGGAAGAACAGAAAAAACAGAGATCTGTCTTTAAAATGAAGGAGGAAGGTTTCAACTCACCCCCCACTACCCATTTAATTCAAATTAAACTGTATACTTAACCTGCCTGAAATAAGGAGGTAGAAATCCCACCCCATGCAGTTACTTGCCTCCAATCCCAGAAAGACTAAAATGAAGGGACAACAAACTTCGCTGAAAGTTTGTAGCAGCCTAACACAAGCAGAGAAAATGCTGTCACCATGCCAGCTTCACATGGGACACCAAGGCTGTCACCTGCTTAACTGCCTGCAGTCACTGCTGGGCATTCCTACAGGACACGGTTGCTGGGTGCAAACCAGCCCAGGCACTGCAGCTCACTGAAGTGCTCTGCCTCCCTGGGGCAGCTCCTTTTCTCTGCCTGTTTAAAACCCTGGACTCTGCTCAGGCGGTGAACGGTGCTGCCAAGTGAGATCTGTCCACTAAGAACTGGGACACTACCCCATTTCACACAGATCCCTAAAAAAGCCTTTGAGGAAAAGGAAACAAGTGGTGATTAATCCAGGCCAGGAAACAAGCGGTGATAAAACCAGGTCAGAATTATCTGATCATGCAGCAGCTCACCCCCAAATAACCCGACCAATCAAGCTGTGAGAAACCCAAAAGCAGACTCACTGACATACCTTTGTAGGGGAGCCCATTATAGTTGGCAACGGGCTCCTCTGCATGAACTCCGAGAGCTTCGGAGAGGATCTGAGCTGCCTGCAGTGCTGCAAGCCATGAACCTGCAGAGGCTGGCTGACTGGGGTATGACCAAAGTGAGCAACGAGAGGATCTGAGTGCTGCTTGGTTATCTTCTGCCTGCAGGAATGCAAATCTGACAGGTTGGGAGCACTGTGGAGCCGGGAGCCCATCCCTCGAGGAGAGTGTTCAGGCACTGAGGAGCCTGGAGGGCACAGAGTGACAAATCACATCATTTTCTGGTTCTGACACAAAAAGCCACCCTGATCCCAAGGTCATTTGCTAAAACATCTACTGATCAAAACAGTGGATGGCTAAGGATGGAAGATAGCATTGCAGTCCTTACAGAGAAAGAGATGCTGACTGTCAGAGCTCAGCAGCAAGGAAGTTACACATCAAGCAGGGCACTTGGCAGAAAGGGACTTGGGGTTTTGAGAAGCCTCTCCCTCACTCAATCCTTTGAACTCAAAGTCCTAAATTTGAGTTTCTGTGATACTGCCAGCACTGGGAGAGGCTGGCTGACAGGATGTGGAGGGATCAACTCAGTTCCTGCCAGCACACAGAAATCCTGGCTGGTCAAGCATCAAGAGAAGCTGCAGAAGGAACATACTCAGCCTTGAACGCCCTGAGACTATGGTTCAGGCCTTATCACAGAATCACAGAATGTTAGGGCTGGAAGGCACCTCTAAAGATAATCAAGTCCAACCCCCCTGCCAGAGCAGGACTGAGACAAAAAAACAAAAAACACCACCACACACACCACAGAAACAAAGGCAGATCACAAACTAGGGCAGATCACAAAGAAAGGCATCCAGATGGGTCTTGAAAGTCTCCAAAGAAGGAGACTCCACAACCTCTCTAGGGAGCCTGTTCCAGTGCTCTGTAACCCTCACAGTAAAGAAGTTCTTCCTCACGTTGAGATGAAACTTCCTGTTCTCGAGTTTGAATCCATTGCCCCTTGTCCTATCACAGGGCACAAGTGAAAAGAGGTTGTCTCTGCCTTCTTGACACCCAGCCCTCCTGTATTTATAGACATTAATTAGATCCCCCCTCAGTCTTCTCTTCTCTAGACTAAACAGCCCCAGGTCTCTCAGTCTTTCCTCATAAGGCAGGCCTTCCATATCCATAGGAATAACAAAGAAAGGTAAGGACCAACTCACCAGCCACAGGAATCCGGCTTCTCATTTCTGCTCCAAGAGAAGAGGGGATAACAGTCTGGCTGGGCTGCTCTGGGATTGTTCCAACTTTGAGAAAACACAATAAAAAAGGTTTATGCAGCATTAAGGCTCCATAGGCGAGAACAACACTAGTTACTAGTTCTCTCTCCCACCTTCTCAGCCCTAGATGTGCAGTGAAGAGATCAACAACTCCTGTAAAAGCAGGAAAAGTGGCTCTGTCTGGTATTAGTTTAGCCAGCTTTAGTCTGACTTTGCAGTGATATTAATTCAGAGGAACAGAGCATTCATATTCTGCATTTACCACCAGCACAGAACAAAAAATACAGGATTGGAGACACTAGGGATATAGAATAGCTAATTACATCAGAGACTGTTCCTATATAGAAAACAGCAATTGCATTTGTTGCACACTGGGGTTTTTCTTAGCCTTTTTCCACTTGAATTGCTTCTTAGCATCTGGACGAGGCTACCAGATATTCAGATCACTAATTTTCAGTCTGAACAGTGAAGCTGCAGCCCTTCTAAAGCTGGTCAGACTTTTGCTCTTACAACAACTGGCTCACCCCAGCCCAAGCCAGTAAAAAGATACTTTGTCCTTAGAGAAGTCCTCTTCAGAGGGCAGCAAAATGTTTGATGCAGACACTAAAACAAAGCTTGCCCTTCCTGGGGCCAACAGGTGTTTTCCACTCCATTTTACTAAGGCCAAAAAACTTGTCAAATCTATTGACAAGGGCCATGGGAGAACAAAACAATCTGTATTTTCTACTACCTGCCAGCTACAGCTGGTCATAACTACCCTCTTTATAGGCAAGGGGCAGGTAATTTTACTAGGGCAGCAACAGGCCAGTTGACATCTTACCTTGTGGTGATGGCATAAACGGCTTGGCACCACCAAAGGAGGGCTTTCTAGAGCTGGGCACAGATCCATGCTCTCCAGGATAAGGAGGGGAAGCACCAGTTTTAGGAAAACCAAGAGGACTTGCACTGTTAGACCTCCGGACCGTACCAGACCTTATAGGAAACAACAGCAGCACATGTTACTCCAGATGCCAGTAAAAAGGAGTAAAGAGAACAGTATCACCACACACACACACTGCTGCATGACTGTTTAACCTGGATCAAAATCCCACTGTTCTAGGACTACATCAATACAGATAAGGATGATAATCCTTGTTCTCAAGAGTGTCAATCCAAACAAAATTGTGCAAAATAAATGAAAAGAATGAACGACACTAGCTTAGCTGTAAGAAGGCAAGTCTGTTATTTATCAGAAGTCACCTTTGGATGCTTAGGTATATATGTAAATCATCAACAAGATAGGAGTTTCATATCTTGCCACATCCAAGGTGTTAATTTTAGGCAGTGTCTTCAGAATACCCTGAGAGGGCTTTATTCAACTGTCCCTCCTGTGATGAGCCACTTGCTCTTTTGCTAGAGCAGCTGTGTAGTTAGAGAGCTCTGTGAGTGCACCCTGTGTGAAAGGGAGCTGGGCTGTGCCAAAGGCTCTGTGACAGAGCCTGGACTCAAATCAGAGCTACAGAGCAAAACAGCACAGTGTGTGGCTGTCAGATCTGAAACAGATCAGTACTACCAAGAGGATTTCTTTTTGGGCTGGACAGTCAGAATTGCCTGAGCTCCAAACTCCTTTAAGTCCTTGTGAAGCTTCACTTAGGGATCTATAAGTAATTTGTGCAGCCCACACATGCAGGAACTTCCGAGTACTAAACCCAGCTGCTAAAATGAAACAAAAGAGGAAACTCGACTAGCAGGAAAATTACTACAACCACACCATCACTCTGGAGATAGATAGGGTTATTGTATATGAATTATCAATATTTTAATTTTTCACCACTCGCTGAGAACACACAGCCTAAACTCTATTTACTGAAATGCCATTCTGACTCCTCAGACTCCTTCACCAAGATTCCCATTACATTCCTCTATATGAGAAAACAGTCTTTCCATCAAATCCTTCATGCTATACTCTCCATTTGGAAACACCTTTTCCCTTGTTAATAGAGTATTAGTCTCAGCCAGTACCATAGGTGGTTTTCTGGACAAGAATCAATGAATATGCTGGAAAACCCCCTCTGTGCTCAAGCTACTAAAAGATGCAATCACCAAGGCAATCTGCCTCCTCCCCCAGTGACACTGCACTAAGCTGTCCATATGTATCTGAACAGATGGAATCACAGGTTTCACTGGTGCAAGCAGGGGCTACACTACCCAGGAATGGCCAAGTCATCCCAATGAAGTGCCAGTACACCTACTCAACAACACTATTGTCACATTTCAAAAAAATAAGGAAATAAATAAGTCTATTCCAGTGGTTGATATACAAGAATCTGATCTGCCACCTCCCCCCCCCCCTTTTTCAGTATGTTACTACATTTCTCAGCAAAATGAATCCATACTGTATTTACATGCTTGGAAAAGAGGAAATCCTTTAAAATTTTAATGTAAAAATCACCTCTCTCCAGGTTGCTCCAGGTTCAGAAGCCTAATGCTTAAGTGCCTGGCCCTGAAGCAAAAAGGACATGGACCCCTGGCAAGGTGAAAAGATAGGTAGATGTTCAGAAAGTATTGCTCTCCCATGTTTTTAACTCCCCAGAATAAGCGCCATCCAGAAGGCTGAATACTATCTATCAGGAACTTGCAGAAAAAAACACCAGCTGACTGCTGCTGCTGAAAGATGAGGAATGTCAAATGCCACCCTACGAGACATGGGATAAGCGAGCAAGCAGACGAGCTGGACAGGTGAGGTGGCCAAAAGTACACACACATAATTACCACCACAGCAGCAACACATCTATCCATACCCAAGCTAGGTTGCACAGGCACACACCAGCCAGTCAGATGACACTGGTCGATTTTTCATTAAAAAAAAGTGCATGTCAAGGTTTGTAATCAAATGATTTGGCAAACATGATGAGGCATTTGGCTGCAAAGGCCTATTTGATACACCTGATGGAAAAGTGGAACAACATATTAAATGCCTGATGAAGTTTTCTCCTTCCATTCCTGAAGGGTGTCTACTGAATTTGCTGATTAGAGGAAGTGATGCTGAGAGATAAATATGCCTTCCTGGGGCAGAAAAAAACATGACGCCAGAGATTTTGAGAAGGTGCTAA
This sequence comes from Hemiprocne comata, assembly GCA_020745705.1. NCBI lineage: Eukaryota > Metazoa > Chordata > Aves > Apodiformes > Apodidae > Hemiprocne > Hemiprocne comata. The sequence goes on along the minus strand of CM036602.1, from coordinate 6,254,069 downwards.
AAGCAGAGTGTGAATCATCTGATTGCATCCATTCCTTGAGTTCCTCTGCAGGGACGATGCTAATCTCATCATTACACAGGGGTGACTAAAAGCAGCCAAACGTGACAGCTTGATCCTCATCTGGTAGCTGCAGGCTCTGAACCTGAACTCAGCAGCCTGTCACCAGGTCTGAGGTAGGCACAGCGTGCTCAGGTGCATCCTCTGCACCTTCTTCAGAGCTCTCACTTTATACATCATATGGATAACCAGGAGTCATCTGTGAGTTTCAACACTAACAAGGTCCACAAGTTTTGCTCTAAAAAATACAAGGCATGTAGGAAACAGGAAGGAGCTTACCACAAAACCTGCCACACACTCAAATAAGAGGACATACAATACTATTGAAGTAACACTGGCACAAAACAATCTCTCTGCTGGCCCCTGATCAACACCACTGTACCATGTCTCTACTTCTGGATCCACTTTTGAGTAAGCCATAACCTGAGTTAGGCTGGCTGAAGTCTGAACTTAGGCTGACAGAGGTATTATCCTACTTCTGAAATCTAAACGTCAACCAATCCAGATACCAAAGCAACTCATCCAAATGACACCTCATAGACACTTCTGTTTGAATGCCCCTGCTGTACAAACTCTTAAGATCCCCTTTGAGTCTCCCTCCAAACAGTCTATGATCTGGGCTGCCACTGTCAGCCCAGATTTCAAACCTGTAAGAACCAGAAATCATACACGAGAACAGAGAGAAGCCCAGTGTGTTTTGGATGTACAAGACATTACCATGGAACTCAGGTCAGCTGTACAGCTGAAGGCTGGCATCTGGGTCTTCTGATGGCCTTCAGAAAACATGCTCTGCCTCACATGCATAAATTGCTCATCAGTCCTGGCTGCATAACCACATTAATATGCAATTTGTGTCAGACACGTCATTTATGGTGTGACTAGCTACAGGAACCAATTAAGGTAAAGACAGGTAAATTTTGCAGTCCCATCTATTTTAGTTGTTTATGTCAGCTTTTTCCTTTTATAAAGGCATGTGCCAGATGGATTGTTCTCTCTGCTTGGACACGCAGCCCATAGCTGGCATGGGAAAAGCTGTCAGACTCGAAGGGGCTCAGCTGGCACTGAAAGTTGATGGGAGCAGCCTCGCATACATACACACGCCAAAATGGACAGTACAGGGTAACAAACAAATCTTAACATCAGTACAAAAATAGCCCAAAATTTTGTTACCACGTATCACACGCTACATTGGCTCCCTACAGCAAGGGGGAGAGCCCGTCGCACAGGGAAGCTTTTAGAGGTACAAACCATAAAGCCATTTGCTTTACAACCCCCAAGGTGTTATGTGAGAGCCCCTGCACTGACGTTGCCCCCAGCACTTACCGTGGAGAGGTGTATGGATTGGGAGACTGCAGGTTCTGCTCAATCCGCCGGTAGTTATGGATTTGTGTTGGGACCGGGATGGGCACAGAGTGTCCGCACTTGCTGCTCGAAAACTGACCTGGCCGGCTGTTGAGAGACACAAAGGAAGGTTCTGGTGAGGGCTGGGCCTTCAGCCAGGTAACTGGAGGTTTTATCTTTGTAAAGCAACCACACACAGGGAGCATCACCCCCCTGGAGGCTCGCAGGTTGTGGGTTTATACTGGCAGGCAGTTCAAAGTCATATCAAAGGGAAGTGGCACCACACATCTCCTGCAGACAGGCACCTTTCTTCCAGCACAATTCCCACCCACGGACTTAAGTTAAAATGTACACCCAAGCACACCACTCCCTCCAAGAAAACTGGAACCCTGTTATTTCAGGCCACAACTGGCCTAGTTTCCAGCAGCTCAGACCCACAGCCAAAGAGCACATCATTGAACAGGGCTAAATATTCATGGCTCACAAAGGACAGCAGCAAAGATTTTGCTGCCAAGAGCTACTTGCGACTCATGCAGAGGCACTGCTGGACCAATAGCATCTCCATGAAAGTCTCAGCACACCACAAGGAGAGTATAAACTTGTGGTGCCTATCAGAGTATTTGCAAGTTAACTAAAGGGTGGAGAAAGCAACTCGGGAGAGAATAAATTTGGGTGACAGGAGCTGGTATCTATATACCCATCAAGGTCAGCTAGAACATCCCACACACCAAATGAGGCAGGGCCATTCTGCAGACTGCAGACTTCTTCCTAGTTCCATTCAAACAGGTTTATCAGCTCATGCCTGATACCTGTTCCCCTCAGGTGACACTTTCCCCTGTTACCCTTAGCCTGTACACCATGCTACACAGAAACCATGCACACACCACATTTAACTAAGTAGCTGTCTCAAGTCTTTTCCCAAAGGCTCCAGAGTTCCCGGATTAATTACCATGGCAAGGCTATTTGCAACTGCCAACACCAATTGCAGGGATGTTGCACAATTACTGAAAGATATTATTGGTAATGAAGGCTTCTGCAGTCTTCCTTGTCAATCACAGACACACGCCTGGGTCTGCCCCTGAGAAGCAGGAAGCACCACTTCTCGGGTCTAGCACTCAGAGGGGAAGTGTTTTACATAAGATGAGATGCTTAATTCAGCAAGAATGTACATGCAGGCACAGGGTAAGAGAGAAAAGGTTGTGTCCTATTTGGCAAAGCATCCCATTATCAGAATTTCTTCTTTGGGGAAGGTCAGCAGTCCTCTGTGGTTTACAGTGACAGTGTTGAACAAGGCTGATCTGCAGATCTCCACACTGTGCACACAAAGATGCTCTCAGTCACAAGAGAGCCAAATAACTGAAAGAGATATTTCATCAAGGCTGAAAGATCAAAATGTGATTCCAATTTCTTTGCTTCTCTCTCAACATCTCTACTAATTTTTCAAGTCCTATATATTCCTCCTTATTTCTTCCACCAAGAGAACAGACTTTTAATCTCATGCCTGTCTCTAAAACGCAGCATGGAAACCTTGATTCTTCACTGTCATACCATTAAAGAAAGGCATTCAAGGCTTCTGATTGCTCAGTGAAAGAGTGAGGCTTTGGTGCCTCTGTCTTCCATCAGTGTAAGACATGGAGTCAGACAACAAAGCCAACAGAGCTTTAATCAAGGAATCTGATGGTCCAGCTTTATACATATCCTCATTTTCAACATAAATTTCAAACACTCACTCTTCCATCTGGCGAAAATCCTTTGGTGGAAAAGAAGTTCTCAGGTGAAATGATGCCCCCTCTCTCCAAGAGTTAGAACAAGTCCTTATAGGAGACAAGTTTCTCCACAAGGTGCAAGTTGCAAAAGCAAGTATCCAAACGAGGTGACATACACTAAACATGCTAATTGGCTTCAACCCTTAAAAACTACAATTCACCATAAATTTGCAAAGATCAAGAGATAAAGCTGGGACAGGAAGTTTAATTACTTGGCAATACTTAAAAGCTCTTTGAAAATGGTATTAAATCCATTGCTGTGGGATACATTCAAGGAAGTACTCTTCATTAACACATCAAGCATTTTCAACGAGAAAGTGTTTTAAAAAAAAAAAAGCTCAACGGTCAGCGTATTTTAATTCTGCCTAGTCCTTATACTCTTACTTAATTAAGAACAAGGAGAGCTGCTCAAGAGCATCCTGTGATGTCCTGAGGAAAGCCCACTGCTGGCCACTCTAGAATAGCCTTTGCTTTCTGTCCTAGTTGGACTGTATCCAGCACTGCTTGCTAGCCTAGAGTCACACATGAAAGGGAGAACTGCTGCTTCCGAGTGAGCAAACAGAGAGAAAACCAGGAGCTCTCTGCTCCAGTGAAGTCAAGTGCTGAACTAATGGGCCTCATGACAGCTCCAGTGAAGGGCACCAAACCCCATGTTAATAGTAAGGGCATACCCAGGTGGCACCAGTTCAAAGCACTTTGGGGGACAGATCAAAGAGCATGCTTTACACTCTGGATTCAGAGTGACTGCTCCCATCTTTCCTTACGTATATCTTATTCCCCATCCTGGACAGGAAAGGAAGTAATTTCTCAGTGCTTCCTCAAAGCAGATAGAAAACTGGGAAGTAGCACTAGAGGGTTTGGCATCTGCTCTACATAAGATGGTGGGAATGAGTAGGAAAGACAGTGAGAGCAGAAACATGTTTAGATCATAGCCACTGGCATTGACCTTGTGATCCAGTAGAGTATAACAAGGCCCGTTTGGTGAAGACAGTGGTGAACAGTAGGCAGCATTTGTAGTCATCTTCCCTGAATTTCCACGCACTGCTGCCCAGAAACAAGGCCAAATCCTTTACTACTGATCTCCAGAATGCAACAAATTCAGTTAAGGAATAAGCTGTTAAAAAGCTTAGCAGGTGATGGCATAAGAAGCCTCATGCAGTTGAACTCCACATTGTGGCACGTGCTTGCCAATTAATCTGATCACGTCAGCAAGGCTCTGAGCCTTGCATCCTCCTCCTTTAAATGTGTATGCTTTGAGGCTATGTTTGTCATCTCCTGGGCTCTGTTTATGCAATGAGTGTGTTCTACACATAGCCTGGGACTACACTGCCTTCTTAAGAAAGATTTCAGGGTCATCCATCTCCAGCTGTGAAATCCCCTTCGATCCTCCTCCCTCCCAACAGGTGTCATGTTGACAGAATAGAAGATGAAAGCTGTCCTGCTTCCCCAGTAGACAAGAATGAGACAGGAAGCAACACCACCAGCTCCCTCTAAGCTTCAAGCTCCAGCATCAATGGAATTGCCTTCCATAAACAACATCTTCTGAACATAAATGGGTCTGGAGGCACTGGTGGTGCTGGGCAGCTGGTGCTGTTTTGTGTGGGCAGCTGTCACCTATGGCATTTCTAAAGGCTAAAGCTGAGTTCATAGCAACTGCTTTAGTTGGAACTGAACCTAGCACCACACCTGTTTACACTTGTTGCTCCTACTCCTCCATCACTAAACAAGGTCCATGTAGCAGCATTGCTGTATACAGACAGTGCAAGGAGATGTTCAGAGCTTTAAGCAAACTACAAACAACTAAGTAGGCCCAGATCTGCCCTTCAACAGCAAGGGGAGAAGAGGAACTCCTTCACATTTGCCCTCCTATCCTTCACCCAGTAATTCCAGCCCACAGAAGTTGCAGCCTTGGCTGAAGTGTTGTGCTCTGATTTATGGCATGAATTTAGAAACAAGGGTCTTTAGCTGGAATACTCACTGCCTCTGCAGGCTGAGCACACAATGAATGAGTAGCACGTACAAGCCAGGGGTGTACATTTACCTTCTTGCTTGAGAATAATTCCTGGCCCCCAGGTAACAGACTTAATTCCAGCTCTACTGCGTTATCTCCTAGCCCCTCCTGAGGGCCAGACGAGGGAGACAGGCTCTGCAGCTGGGACTGATCAGTGTCTGAGCCTGGGGACTCTCTCCTGGGTGTTTCTTACTACCCTTTAATTAAAGTGGAGATGTGGATCTTGCCCATTGCACCAACATCTGTCAAATCCCCTCCTGGAAGTCAATAGATGCTTAATCAATCAATGTTGCATAGTCACCACTGAACAGTCTCTCACCTGGATGGGCTAGGAGAACCGCTATATGGGGGTGAAGGAGATGGTGTCCTTCCCTGGCTTTCCAAGCCTGCTGAAGTCACCAGAGAACTCCTGAAGAATGATTGAAACAACCCAGCTGTTAGAGCCTGGGACCCAATCCTGCTCTCCTGCTCCCCCCCCTACAAAGCACAGCAACTGAGCTGTGTCTGCCCAGCACCCTCTGCTGAGTCTAGTCACAGGAGCCCTGGGGACTGTCATGCTGCCCCACAAACACACTCTGGTATTCAGGTGCCACATGCTGATGGTCAAACTGAAAATGGTCAGAACTGGGCAGGTGACAGTCATCCCTGAAACAAAAGTTGACTCAGCAACATCTTCCCTCCCATCCACCAGAACCCACAAGTCCCTAATGCACAGCACACTCCAGTAGCTGAACAATTTCAGTTGCCTTGGTGCTCTTACCCACTGTACATCAGACTGTCTTGGATTGGCTTCACTCCTGCAGCCTCTGCAGTTAAATCACCTGAGGAGCAAGAGGTATGAAAACACATTAATTCAAGATAATTTTCTTTAAAATCTTTATATATGCAGAAACCCCGAGATTTTGGGTAGAATTTCCTGCTTCTCCAAGACCTACTGAGTTGTTTCTGAAGTCAGCATTTTGCCAAATACACGTGGGCTGAAGCTGCTGATCCTTATACCCTGAAAATTTAGGCTGAAAGGGAGCCCTTCTGGAAGGGGAGCAAAACCTGGCAGAATCATTTGGGGCAACAGGTATATGCCCACTTGGTGCAAGCAATTAGCTGCTTTGTAAAGAGATAGTGGTACATGTTGCACACAGGGCTCTGAAACACCCGTGTCCTAAGTGGCAAAAATTCGGGGCAGCCAAATGAGCTGGCAGCTGTGTACACAACACAGGGGAGTTTGTGCCTCTGCAAAAACATCTGAACACTGGAAATAGGACTAGCAACAGGGCAAGTGCAGACTGGTCCCACTGCTGTTCCCAAGAAAAATAGAAACTACACAGAGCTCCTCCTTATCGTAGGGATTGCACAGCAGAGACCTTTCACAGATTCCAGTTCTAAACCTCCAAACTCCTGTTGTAACACAGGTAGTGCAACTGTGGAAAGAGGAATCTCAGCATTTATCACCGAGCTCCAACTCAGCAAAGTATCAGACACATGGTCAAGGTTGAGCAACATCCTTCTGCTGATTAAGTGAGTAGTCATGCATGGACATACTTAGGCACGTAGCTGAACGGGGCCCTAGACTCTATGTTCATATATATACTCAAGCAATTCCTATAAAAATATAAACACATAGAGGTGCAAAAATTGAATTTAAGATGTTTCAAGAAAAAACATTTTTTCTCAAGGATTTTTTTTCAAGTATAAAATCCACCTTGCTAGCTGAAATCCTGTCTTGGACTGTGATGCTGAGAGAAACTGAAGACAGGATGACATGGGAAGGGCTCCTGTGAGAGGGAGACATTTCTGTGAGCCTACTTATCTTCTTTTCAAGTTAGCTTTGGAGGTTCAATCTCTTATTGAGGTCCCCAAGTAATCTTTAGTCTCAAATCCTATCTTTGAAGGTAATTACAGTATATCCTATGAAATTAGCCAGTGAGACAGATGTCTCTTCCAGCTTGAGAATAAAAGCATTCCCGTTTTTCAGTCAAAACAGACAGGGTTAATCACTCCTACTTTCTAGTAAGTATCCTTAATATCCACATCCCCCTCTGCTCAGAACACCTGCAATGTCAAAAAGCAGCTTACTTGAGAACTGTGCTGGGACCATAACGAAGTCATCTGTGTCACAGGAGGAATTCTTACTGCTGCTTCCAGCAGAGTCCTTAGATCCATGCAGAAAGCCAGGTGAATCCTGGGTAGGAGATGCCAGCGCCTTCTCCTGCAGCTGCTGCTGCATCTCTCCCAGGGACTGCTGATTCAAGAAGAAAACAAGTACTGGCTTCAGCACAGCTACTTCACCATTCTGGTCGATCCTTTAAACTGAGCTGTACAAGGCTACAAACAACATTTTGCTGATAAAACAGGGCTGACAGTTTGCCAGAAGCAGCTGTTTAATTTACTAAAAAGGAACAGCCTTTTATGTCCATGTCAGAACAGCACATCTTTTGTTACACAAAACATACTACCAGCATGTCTGATGTTCTCCAGATAAGAATCCACTTGAAGTATTGCATCCTTCTGCTAAGGCTTGCTGGATCAATCATTCATTTTCTACCAAAGCAACTTAGTATAGCCATGAAACAGAGCAGAGCCTTCAGAGGTGCTTTTGGTTGCTCTCTCAGGCTTTTTTGTTTTATTTGTTTTTAAACACTACACATCAGGTCTCTACTCATACTTCTACAGTAAGCAGCACTCGGGAACACGTAACATAAGTGCCCATGCACTTTTGGGACAATCTTGTTTTGCTGTAGTGCTGATAAGGAGTTAGAGAAAGGTCTGAAGGAGTCTAAGCTTTCAATAGATGAACATCTCACAGCCATCTGAGGCAGGACAGACCCTAAGAAGTCCCATTTTTTCTCTCCCTTCATCCAAATGACAGCCCCAGAATCCTCATGTTTTACAAGCAGATGGAGGAGGCTGGATGGCTTAAGAAAGCTTTAAGGCAGCTGAACTGCTGATTGAGCAAATGACAGTCTTTATCCTAATGCATTTTTAGGCTGAAAAATACTTGAATCAGCTTTCACTTGGGGCCTATTTAGACCTTGTTCACCCCTCAAAAACTCTCCTGCTGTACCAGTGGGGACTCTTTCACTGTATATGCAGTACATACTAGCAGAAGGAATTTTCCAGCTGTCATAAACTGTCTCTCTTCCACCCAAGCTGCTAGCTGGGTTGCCATGCAGACATGGCATTTTCCAGATGCCAAGCCAGCACACTTCCATCAGCAAAGCTTCCAAATGCAGAGCAGGATCAGTGCAGCACACTTCTAACACAAGACCTGCCTGAGTCTAGCAGTAAGCCTGTACCACCCCTGAACTTCCCAACCAGGAAAGCTCAGGGGAGAGAGCTTGCTTTTCACACCATCTTCCTATTCCTGGAGTTTTACGTTTAGGAGAGCCGCAGCCAATAACCCCCCGCCTCGGGCTGCAGAGGGGAAGAAGCCTTTTATGCAACACAATTATGCAACATCCAGAGGAGAGAAGCCCTCTCCTCTCTGCTCAGCCTACATCAAGAGCATCTACAGCAACTTCAGATAGTGCCTCTCAGTCTTTTCCACACCAGGTTGTCACTGCAGAATCAAGCTCTTCCACAAACACAGAAAGAAGGATTCAGCCATGTCACTCCTCGAAGGAGGTTGAAAAGCCTTGGCCCATGGAAACTCACAGAACAAAGCAAAAAAGCAGCAATTCCAGGGAGAAGAAAATGCAGTCCTTCTCTCTTCCCCTATCCATCACAACACCAGCATTCCTGAGTTGAAAGTCAAAAGGCAGCTTTAACCAAGAGCCTCCTAAAACAAGCTTTCAGTTCAGCGAGCTGGAGGAATGTCACTTCACCGGTCAGTTAATATTCTGCCCTCCAGAAAAGTTTTCATCATTTCAGGTACCCAGGGAGAAAAACTGTCAGTTCAGATCATCTCTCACAAGACCACTGGACTGTGGCAGGTTTGTTTTGAGCAAACAGCTTTGCTGAAGGTCCCTCTGTGGTGCCTGGGAGTGCTGGTCAGAAAGGAGGAGAGTCACCTTATGAAGGAGGGTGGATACACTGTCAAGCTACAGAGTCTCTTCTTGAAAACTGAGAACTTGCAGCCAAGTAAACAGTGCCATACCCTGGATTAGTGACTGTTCCAAGGAGCTTCCCATCTCTGCCACGACAAGCTAGTGTCATTAATACCAACTTTGTTCATAAAGGCTTTTCATATAATAAGCAAAGGTAAATTGAAGTAGTTCTTGTGGGAAGAGATCCTTCAGCATCCAAACTCTAAACAGACTGGAGAAGACAGTGAACCAAATCCAGGCAGAACTAAAGCATTCAGTGACTTGCACCAGAAGACAGCAAAAGCAGGGAGACCATTCACACAAACAGTGCATCCTCTGAGCTGTACTTACAGGAGGTGATGCCAGGTGGGAAGTAGAAGAGCTGCTGGAGGAACTACCGGAGCCTGAACTGGGATAAGAAGGCATTGGCACGGAAGCAGCTAAAAACAGCCAAAGACAAAATGAAAAGAAGTTGTCAAACTAAGATCAATAAATATTAAAAGGTCTTTTTCATCTTTTCCCATGAAGTTTATCTCATTTACCATCACATATCTCATGTATCAGATGCAGCCAATTAAAGGAGAAGAAAAGAAAAAGTAGCATTCTATTCAGTTACATGACTCCCATCCATCCACTCCTCTGTGCACTATTGCAGTTATAACTCTTGGGGTAGAAGGTCTCAGAACATCTGACCAAAATCAGATGTCCACTTGACAGCTGACCTGCACAGGTAGCAAGATAGTCCCTGTCCTAAAGAGCCTCGAAAGCATCTTTGCAAATGAAGGGAAAGATAAACAGAAAAGTGGACTCATGACAGTGGCAAAGGTTAGAAGCTAGACCATACCCCTACATTTTTTTCTTCATCAGACCTTGTGGCTTAGCACACACACACACCAGATGCTGGAAGGTCTGTGCTAAGTCAGACACATGCCTACTCAAGCCCTGCGTGCTCACTGCCCTAAGAGTCACTTGGGCATCCCAGGCCATGCACTGTAACACCTCCCCCCACAAAGGAAAGAGTTTATTGCTTCCTATAACTCAACATGTTCTCCCTCTGTCACTTCTGCAAGGTAAAAAGGCTTTGATTATTTAATCTCTCTGTACAGAAGCTGTTCCACAGCACTGGTTGCTCTTCCATCCCTTGCTGTCGTGCTTTATTGTTCAATATCAGAACTGCCCATTTTATTCACTTAATTGTTGAACTGGCTTTCAGAAGCCTCAGAGAGGCATAAAGCTCACACTGAAAGGACTACTAGAATTGACCTGCAGCCAAAAAAGATAATTAAAGTGTTTCAGGGGAAAAAAAAAAACAAAACAATGACTTACACAAGTGAGGTTCAGTAAATAACTTAAGAGAGCTCAGCTCAGCTGAGGAGGGAGACGAATCAAAGGTAACACCCGCTTTTCAACAGACTTTGAAGTATTTAGTGGTTCAAATTCCCCAGTCCACCTGCACAAGACTGAACAGTGTAGAAGAGTCCAAACATCCCCACTTCAAGGCAGCTTGAAGTCAGATTTTACTCTGCAACCATTCTGGTATTTGAATGATTTAAGATAGAGATCAAAGGCAATGCTTAGGTGAGGAGAGGAGCACTTTGCTTTGCTTCTTTTCCATTGTGCTTACAAAGAATTAGCACCTTGTCTCAGACTTCCACCTTTACAGGACCTGTGCTAGTGACTCCACACTTCATGCAAGGAGAGTTAATAACACCTAGGAGAAGATTGCTTCTGTTTGAAGTAAAACTACCTCTGTCATTAATCACATTAAATACCACTAAGTAACTTACTCTATTCAACTGGCTAGAAAAATAAAAGTGTCTCTCTGCAATAAACTGTTGAAAGAATGTTCTAATTACAAAAGAATGGGAAAATTCTCCTTTTAATAAAATGCTTTAAGAAGCCTCTCCATGTAGGCTATCAAAGAAGGTTCAAGGAGGACTGGACCAGTGGCTCCCAGCTCAAGGAGAACAATCACTTAGATGCTTTATTCCTCAGTCTGACAGAACTATAACAAGATCCAACAATAGGAAAATGAAGCCAAAGAAGTGTAGACTTAAAATACACATTTTAACATAAGTCATCAACCACTGTAACAGCTTAACCAGGGTCACAAGCGATCTCCTTCACCCTTTGTTAACATTAACAAAAATCAAAGTGTTTTTCTAAAGAGGTTAAGTTATACTGCAAATAGAGATTGATTCAACAGAGTCCCAGGGCCCATGCAATAGGAAGCCAGAGCAGGATGACACACTCATGTGCAGATTCCTTCCCTTCCTCTGTTGGGCCACACTGCCTGTCCCCACTCTGCCAGCTTGTTGAGGGTTAGATCCATCATGAAATAAGCCTCTCAAAGCTTTGGAAAGATTACTTTTTAGCCTCTGCATCTATTCTACACTTGTTTTTGTGTCTGGGACGGACCGTGCTGTTAAAAAGCACTGTCCTGGCTCTGGAAAAGGAACAGGAATGGCAGTGCCCTTACAATTGTTACCCTGGGAGGTCCAGGGGCTTGGCACAGAGTTACACAGCCTGCACCCCATGTGCTCCTCCAGAACAGCTGGGGACCACTCCCCACGCTCAGGGAACACACAGAGGTCTGAGAACTTGCCAGTAAAATGGAGAGCTCTGTCCTGCCTATACTGCACTGCTGTTGATCTCCACCATCTTCCTCCCACAGAGCCTGCAGAGCAATCCCTACTACCTTTCCTATGTAGTAGAGAAAGTCTTCCCATTTTCATCCTTCCAGCTGTTACAGAACAAATCACCCCTGTACAGACAGACCTTCCTACTATGGCAAGGTGCTTTTAAGAAGAGGTAAGTGATTTCTAACTGTATCCACATGTGCCTGCTGCAAGACTTGCATCACTGTTCATTTTTTCTGGCATTAGTAATTTTGTTAGTCATTTCAGTTCTCTCTCAAGGTCCTCTCCACTGTATTTTGGTTCTGTGTTTATTATTGATTTAAACCTGGCTAGAATTGAGATTTTTCTATTTTTGTCTGTTTGCTTTGGACAGCTTCCCTTAATCCCTTAATCTAGAAAGGAAGACAAGCAGGCAGACTTTGCCTCTACCATTTGAAACTCTAGCTGAAGCACACCTTGAGATTCTGCCTCTCCTAATGACATTTGTATTTGAAACACTCAACTCCCCAAATTAACTGCTATAATGTCCAACTCAAAAGGTCCTGACAGTAAAAATGGACTTTCATGCATGCAGAACCACAGGGTTTGGCTCCAACAAACCCTCTCTGACCATCATACCCCTGTTGCTGCATTTTACAGCACCAGCCACATAGCACAGCTTGAAAGCAAGACACTCACTTCCATCTCCTCCACACACCCAGGCACTCCCAGTTTAAAATTAAAAAGGGTGCAAACACCTGGCTCATCATGTTTTCAGCTCAAGTCTGAATGCAGGGAATGTTAACATGAGTTGTAGGCCCCCACCCAAATCCAAAAATTGCTGGATTGTAATTGTAATGCAAATAACTTTGTTTTCACAATTGTCCTCTCCAACTTGTTCTAGAAACAAAACAGCCACCCTGTGTGTTGTGTAACCAACACCAACTGGTTTCAAAATGGGAGAGGTGGGAGCCATAAGGGCAAGCCTCTGCTCCAGCTGGGTGGATCTTGGTACTGGATCCTACATCTGCAAAAATCACTTCTGACAAATCATCCTACCAGGGCTCGGTTGTCTTAAAAATATCCAGGCCACAAACTTTATATAAAGCTTTATTTGGAATCCAGGTTTTACACACACTGGAGAAGTTGATTTTTGTGATCCTCTGGATTCAATGAAAACCAGTTATCAAAAAGTTATCTGATTGCAGTCTCTGACAAAGCAATAGTTTGAGTGTGAAAACTGAAAGGACATGCCCAAAGAATAAGCTGCTTTTTAGAGTTAAAAAGCTTGCACCATGACAATCTTTTCTATACAGAAGTCATGGTGACTTTTTGCTGGTTTTGACTTGAATACTTTATGTACAATAAGATGAAAAAGATGGTAAAAGTTAAACCTGACAGATACTCCCATACACTTCTGAACCATAATTGCTCACACTTCATGCTCTCAACTCAGAGTAAAGGAGGTACCAGCTTACTATTCATTAAAGGCAGGAGCAAAAAACCTCCAAAATAGTCTGCACAGCTGCCAATTACAAAGTGTTTACTGAGAGACGACTTGCACAAGCATCTAATTATGCCTTCTTATGCATTATTACTGTAACACACTGCCCCACACCATATGCTGATCAGACCTGGCTACAGACAGGACAACATTCTGACTAGACACAGTATTTTTAAAGACTTTTATTAATGAAGGTTTTACACATGTAATACACATGCTTAGTCACAGGTACAAACCCCACAATATAAAAGATAAACAAACAAAAAGGAAAGTTAACAAAGCCTAAAGCTGTGGACCCACTCTTCAGGCTAATGCCTGCCCCAAGCAGAGCCTTGTGGTACACCCTGGATGTCAGCAGACTTTGGTCCTTGCTTCACTACAGGAGTGAAGGGAGAGCAGGGACATGAGAACCACCATCCCTCAGAACTGCAGCCAAGAGGGCGAGCTTGTCAGAAGTGTAATTTTAAGGATTTTTGGTAGAAATGTTGATTTTGATGAAGTGTCTTGAAAAACATGCAGATATTTAAACAAGGGTGACCTCTGCCCCCTTCCTGACAACTTCAAAATTATCCACTCACAGAAGTACCCACATTTGAGGCTTCTCCAATTTTCTGGAATTCCAAAACTACATTATACTAAAAATGTTGGTATAATTCCATGAGATGGTGCACTAACACATCCACCAACTTTATTTTTAGTCATTGTGTTCTGACCAGCTTTGGGCCAGCCTTGATGATGTTCAGAAGCCCAGGTGATGTGCTCAGATCTGCACATCAGTGGCAGCTGTCTTCTGCCCCCACCACCTGAGGGCAGATCTGCCTACAGAGGCCAACACACTCTGCTCAGACTGCAAAGCTCTCTCATATGGCAAGGAAGTAGCAGTTGCTAAAATTGGATGGATGCAGTGACCTGCACTGCAGTGCAGGTGCATCTGAACTGGAAGGTTCCTCAGGCAAAGGCTGCACAGTGGGTCCCTGAGTGGTGCACACAACAGCTGCTAGCTACTCCATAACACAGATGCTACTACAGATCATCCAACAAACTCTCCTAAGGGAAACTTGACAATGAATGACCTAGTCTTGATTCCAACAAAGTCAGTGGTATCCCAATTATCAGCTCTTGGGGAGAACCACTGTTCCTTCCCACGGTTCTCCACTGCAGGCTTTAAGACCCTCTAAATCCAGTTTGAGGGTATCATAATGATTCAGATGCAGCCATCTCTCTTCTCCTCTTTGATACTTCCTACAGTCATGATGCTGAGCTACATGTTGAAATGAAGTAGCACAATAAACTTTTGGACTTGTCTTTGTTCTGTACACAAAGTCAGAGTAACTAGCCCCTGAGCAACTACCACCTTGCAGTCACCTACTTCAGCTAAAACTGTGCAAATATTAAGCATGTTACTGTGGTAAGCAGCATCCCATTCTTCTTGAGATCACGGTAACCCCAGACCTCTGCTGACATACTGGCTCTTCTCTTATCTATTCAAGAAATCAAAAGGACCACAATTCCCACATGCAGCCTCTCTCATCCAGGCTCTTCATTGCACTTCCCGGAAGCCTTCATCCATTACTGCCATCAGGCAGCAGCACAGAACTCCACAGCAGACTGTAAGAATCATCTTCTCTGGTAGAAAACTCCTACCAGTGCACAACAACAAGTCTTCCAGCAATGAGAAGCTACCTCTCCCCTCTCTTTTCAAAACCAGTAGTGGTCTCTCCTGTCTGGAGAGGACTCCAGGCTATGGACATATGCCTGGAGGTGATGACCAGCAGGGGAGCAGAGAGGTCTGGAGTTCAGATAGTCTTCATCTGCCAGTAAAGGCATTCTTTTTGTTGGGCCTCGACCCCATACCATTAACTTTGGTGTGGCTGGAGGCAAAGGCTGAGCTTCAGTTCCATGTTTATAACGGTGCCTCTGGTTTTTGCACAGCAAATGTGCAGACGTTGGAAACTGAGGCCAAGTCAGAAGAACCCCCTCCTGTTTGTAGGGGGTTTTCTGTTCCTCTGGCCAGTGAAGCAATGGAACTGCTGCAGGCAGGAGATGAGCTGGTGGGCATGCAAGAACATGCTGAGGGAGTTCTCTTCTGCCCACAGGGGGATCAGACTTGGAAGGGCTTTTCCCACATGGCAGTGGTATAGCAGGTGCTGAGAGCTGAGTGGGCTTACGAGCAGTCCTACACAGGAAGAGTCCTTTCCTGCCTACAGAGCAGTCTTGTTTTAAAGGACTCTCCCCACATCTTGCTGGTGAAGATGGAGACAAGGGCCTCGCTGGTTTGCAAGCTCGCCTAAACCAGAAGCGTCTTTTCCTGCGCGCAGGATGGTCGCCTAAGTGCACAGTTAAAATCTGTATCAGGAATCAGCTGAGAAGTCCTGCTCTGGAAGCAGGAAAGTAGAAGACTCTCAGAAGTGATGTGGACATCAGACAAAGGGGGTATCCACCCACAACATATGTCCAAGATGGGCTCCATGTTCAGAAAGCATTGGACATGCTTCCTCAGAAGCTTCCACCCCAAGTCAGCACCCCAAGTCAGGCACTGATGAAAATCTTGGCTCTATCCTTTACTCAGGAGATTAGAGGCCCAGGAGGATCCTTCCAGAAGAAGACAACCATACACAATTCCACTCAACTAAGTCTCTTGGCCAGAAGACTATTTTATCCCATACACTTGAAGCAGTTCTGGGCTGTTTTCCACTGAAAACAAATCTCTGAATCATAGCACACGTGGTTGGAAATCTTCAAAAGTTTTGAATCAAGATAGGAATGAAATAATTTTCAATGGAAATCTGTCTTTGTTTGGGGCAGTTCTCACAGAGCACCTAAATATAACCTCTGTACAACAAGATTTATCAAGAACTTAGAAGTAAATGCTGAAAAAATATCTGGTAACCAGAGCCTGCCATCTGGCACAGCCAACCTAAGGTACCACCTGGGAAGCAGGAACGAGAGTGCCAGTTTCCACCATTCACTATCCTGAATTGTCCGACACATGTGGACAAAAAGCAAGATCATGCTGCATAATCCTGTTTAACTACAAGCATCCCCACTGGCCAAGCACTTCAATCAAAGCAGCTGAACACATTTCAAAGATACACTTACTTCTACCTTAGCTTTGTAAATAGCCCTCTGAAGATAAGTCAGCAAAATTAAATACATTTTGATGGCAAAATACGGACATGACACAGTGACAAACACGGAATCTCTGCCTAAATAACTAATAAAATGGAAAACCATTTTCTTTCCTTTTGAACTAGCAGAAAAGGAGCCCATGTCATGGTTCAAACAGAGTTGTAATAAAAAATGCAGCACTTACATTTTTTCATAGAGGCACTTGCATCCAAGAATGGGTGATGGAAAAATTCATCTGAAAAAAATCAAGAACAATGATTCAGTGAAAGGAAATGACTGTAAGAAGTTTACAAAACAGTTAAAGCACAACAAGCTACAGCATTTTACAGTGATTTTTCCATGCAATCTAGTCAGCCATGGAAGCTGTCTGGTTGAGGTTTCATAAAGTAGTGCAGACTGGGGACTGAATGCAAGACCTACTCACAAAAAAAGGATGGGAAGTTATTTGGATCCAGAGATCACTAGGAAAGCATAAAACAACAAAAAAAAGTGGCTCCTCTGCTACCAGACACCCCTGCCAAACAGAGGGGAGCAGGGTGGGGAAGGGAAATCAGCTGGGGCAATTATATGAATGAAGAAAGGGAGGAAAAGAAATCTTTGCCAAAAGCATGGCCAAAGGACACAAGGGTTTGTACTTTAGGACTCGCCATTAGTATTAATGGATTTTTCTTCCCCACAGGGAATTAAAGAACTTAGAAAGGTTTTGCTTCAAGCTACAATCCTGGGCTGCCAGGAAAATATACTAAATTACTTGGTAATGCTCCTCTGTCTTGCAACAGCTCTTACACTTGTAGGAATAGGCATCAGTCACTGAGGGCCAAATGCTGTGACTGTGTCGTGACCTGGCATGGCCACATTTGTGCACGTGCATCGAAAGCTCTTGTCAGCAAGGAGAGGGAAATCCTAAGGCACAAAGTACCACTAAACAACAAAGTCCCTGGCTGGTCAGGGTTGCAAGTCACCCCCATCGTAAGGATCCAAGGGAACTGTATTTATCACACATCCACAGGAGAGTAATGATGGACAAAAGGACTTCCACTAAACAGTCTTCCACCACACACAGACCCAAACCCATCCTGCACTGAAAGAAATGCGTTTTCTAAAAGGCCTCCACACAACTACAGCCAGAACTCCCCTCCTTTCACACCAGACACAACTGATGCTTTCTTCACTCATTACAGAAGGAGTTTGACAGATCTAGGCCAAGAAAAGCTTCTGTCCTGCCTTGCTGGAAACCCCCTACTTCCTAGCCTATCCTCACAAGTAGCCACCCCTCCTGACTCCTTGTCTCTGATCCACTGCAGCTCTATGCCAGAGTCCTCTCCTTATCACAATCAGCAACTCAGCCTTTCAGGAGAGTTAGTCATGGATCCACACTAATAATTTGGCTAACTGCAGGCAGTTCAACTTGTTTTCCCAGCATGGATTTCCTGTTGCAACACCCAAAGTTTACAAACTTCTGCTTTCTGTAAACAGCTCCTCTTTGGCCAGTGAGCCTTCCAGAAAGTAGTAACTGCATTTTTGTGTTTATCTGCTTTTTAAATTTAAACAATCTCTCCCTGGCCCCTCCCTGCCACTGCCATGCCAGGATCCTGCAGCCAGAATGCACTGGTCTGGAGCTCAGCACAATAGAAGTGATGGAAATCTCATGGTCTGGAAAGCTGGAACCTTACAGATAAGATCTGCTGTGTATAGACAACATCCATAATTTGGAGGTTTCCTGAGTTGGTATTAAGAAAAAGAATGGTCCATTCAGCAGGTATAGGTCAGAGCATTTCCAAGCCCTTAGGAACACAGAGGAGCTGAAGACCTAGCACCAGCAGACAGCAGGGAAAGGAAAACAGTTGTGTCACAAGTCAGGAGGCAGCTCAGATGTTTCAGCAGATTTATAAGGAGTCAGAAGACAGGAGGCAGGGGTGGATGAGACCAAGAATGCAACTGGATGCTGAAGATGTATATTGGTCTAAATAAATCATGGCTCTGGTGCTTGCTTTCCTTTCAACCAACAGGAGTGAGAAAAGGTCGTATTTCAATATGACATGGGATACCAAAAAAACCATTGAGATCTGCCTTCTATAAAGCACATGGAACATTGCAAATACAGGCTTCTGTACAGAATAGATTCATGACCCCTCCCTGAAAAGCAATCAGATCTTCCAAGGACACACCAATTTGCAGAGAAAAGGATCACACGTGTGATTAAGGGCAGGCAACAATCTCCGTGCTGCAAGATGTGCTGTAGCTGTTGTCCAGAGTGAAATCAAAGTATATTATCTCAAATTTCCAAGTGTTAAACACTGACTCTTGCAGTCTACTCCCAAGAGGTACAAAACAGCTTAAGGAGGGCTAAAAAGGTTTACCAGACTCAGTATCTGACACCAGGGAAACAGGAACCTCAAAGATATTTTCTTTTGAAATGCACAGCAGCAAGATAGAAGAGGCAGAGATCCACAGCCTAGATAGAAGACTTGCAGGGGATAATACTGAGAGGTGCTTATATCCAAGTCAGTCTGTCAGCAGCTTCAACAACTCCCTTTTGAAAAGGCTATTTCCCCCACCCCCACTTGTGCACCCTAGTAACCAGTCCTTTACATTGTGAACTGGATAATTATGATTAGCCTCAGTTAATTCACACATTTGCTTCACCCAGGTGACACTGTCTCCAGAAAGGCTTTCCTGATAGCTGTAGTACAAAAGACTAACAGAGGCTGCAAAACAATTTCTCCTCATTAACTAGTATATACCACCCAGCAGGAAACAATCCACCTGAGCAGACGAGCAACACGAACAGATAACAAATCCCCCAAAACCAGAAGTGTCAAACCCTTTTATCCCAAGTCCAACTAAAAAGCAGTATCGTGAGAACACATCAAACACACTTGATTCCTAGGAAAAAAAGGTGATGCCTTGAACACCTTGAACAGTATTGCCCAGAACAAAACCTTATTCAAACACAGAGGCACTTGGAGGGGGAAAAACTTACCCATCAACAGCCCCATGAGAGGAAAGGAGAGGTGGACAGAAGAATAAAAGACCACAGAGTGGTCTTAAAGCAAAGAAGTTTGAGAGACTATAAAAACAGAAGCCAGGAGAGGGAATGCAAGTAAGAGACATCTGCTGAAGGTGTGCCAAATCTCTGGGTTTACAAAACTGTACTGGAAGCAGCATTAACCTTCCCAGCACATATACCAAAATCTCCAAGATTATGCAATGTTCCAGGCACGGGTGAAATCCAGGTGTCTGGATGCTTTTCTTAGCATCAGCCAAAAGTAGAGAGGTTTATGCAATGCCGTGGCACAAAAGAAGACACAGATAGACAGCAGAACTGAAAATGGAAGGAGGTCTTACCGAAGTCCATGCGGTCCTTATGGTTACGCTGCAAAAGGCCCAGCAGCAGCTGCCTCAGGTGGCTTGATGTCTCCCTGGGGATGCTAGGATTGAAAACAAAAAGTAAGAGAAACTTGCAGTCTATTTAAACTGCTTTTACATCTTCAGGAAGGCAACCTGCAAATGCAAACTCATTTTGTGCCTGCTGGGCTAGGAACATAAGAGCAGCTCATTGGAGAGAGGCTCAACAGGAACATCTCCATTTGCATCTGTTTGGCTTTTACTCCCCATTGTAATTGTTAAGGCTACAGCTAATCTAGCTTTAGTGGCCTCTCTCAGGAGCACCTGCAGATCCTTCCCTTCCACAGTGCTGCCAATGTCATCCCTCTGTTTCTCAGCTAAGTCCATTTAACATGCAATATTTTGCACACGATAAATAAAATAACTTCTACTTCCTCTAAAAGGAATAAGAAGGTAATAAAAACAAAGCAGTAACCAAGGGGAAGCTTCCAACTAAGACACTGGTGGTGAAGTGTATCACCCATTACTACCATTTTATTAAGGCATTTCTTTTTCAATGCAGCTTGTGTAAGGCTAGCAAGCAACCTTTGTCTATTTGCTTGCTATACAGCATTTATTAATCAGAGGCCATTAAGAGGTGAGCAACTGCCACCCAGGCAAGCTAACCTGAGTGCAGCTCGGCTATTACCCTGCTTTCCAGTATCGCTAGAAGAAAATACTCTTTCAACAACCATTGCAGCACAAAAGAGATGGTAAATCACTGTGCTCTCCCTCACCCCACAGGCAGATGGGGAAGAGGCCAGAGCAGCTCCTCACAACTCCAGTAGATTGGAAGCAGCATGGAATAAATGAACGGATTAATGCAAGGAAAGGAGAGTTCAGTTCTTGCATAAGTGGATTCAGCTCTGCTGACTCTCCTCCTTAACCAGCAGCACACTCGGGGCCTGCTCACAACCAGAGCACAGCTCTCCAAATTAAGCGTAGGTGGCTCCAATTCCCTTCAGCATTGCCTCTGTTTATCATGGCTGTGCCCAGCATGGCCCCCACAGTCTGCCAGGCTTTCCCCTCTCCCCAGGCTGGGGTCAGCTGAGGTAACAGTGTATGTGCTCAGCGCAGTCATTCCAGCCGCGCGGAGCCCGAGCCTGCTCAGCACTGCAGCACGTGGCAGCTCGGGCAGGGCTGGCATCACCCACCACCCTGAAGCTGGGAGAAACAAGCCTTCTGCACCACTTCCACCAACTCTTCCCCTGCCACAGACAGGGTTAGGAAAAAATAGTAATGAAATAAGCTGGACAAAAACAGTAGAGGAAAAAGAGGTGCTAGCGAGCACCATCAGATCCTTGTTCAGTGAAACTAGAGATGTGAGGCAAGGTGTGTATTTATAGGTTTCAGCACTACCCTATTATTTTTCTGTGAAGCCCTAGGCCTCCCTGGCACAGGAATTTGAACCCAGTGATTCCTAGAACAGAGAATGATGGTAAGCATCCCTCATCCTTGTTTGTCCTGGAAGAGCTGCTCTTCCATCCCTGACACCAGAATGGTTGTGTGCTTTTCCAGGCTGACAAAGGAAGTGGCCACCAGGACTATAGAAGGGATGCAGTTAAACTGAGATTCAGTTTGAGCCAAGGAAAAACACCCTCTCATCAAAAAAGGTGTGCCTTAGAAGCACACTGTGTAACAGAATAACCCAAGACACTACAGCTAGCAGTCTCCTGAAAAATACATTAGTGCTGGAGGCCTGCAGTCCACCAGCATTATCATCATGATTTATTTATCCATGACACATAAACCTTTCATCCAAAATTAGTCCATTTCCCAGCAATTACTCTAGCTTTTGCATGGTTTTAAGTCAAGAAAAAGGCAGGTCAAGCAGCAGACCTCAGATGTCACAACACAGACTCAAGACAGTGCAGATTAACAGCCTGTGTATGTTCTCTCTCACATCTAAAACGTCAGGCTTTGCTACCCTACAGTATTGTTTTCCAAGGCCATCTTCCTAAACATAAGCAACAAAACTGCCTCTTTCCTTCCATGATCTAGAATATACTTTGCCATGCAAATCAACAAAAAGAGCCTCAGCTATTTAGATCAGTGCTACTAAAACTGTGAGAGCTTTGGGCTTGCTCCTACTGACATGGGCTCCCCAGCTCAGAACATTTCACCTGTCAGCAGCAGCACCACCCTGGCAGGCAGAGACCACTGGTGAACATCTAATGAGCTTTTCTTCCCCACCCCATTCCCAAGCCAAAACACAGCCCTTTCCCTGGGGATACAGAGAGGTGGGTGCCAGACTGCCTAGCCCCAAGGAGAATGAAACCAAATCCTGGCACTCCTGCAGTCAGAGAGGGAGGTCTCTGGACTGGTTTCGTGTTTCATTCTGTGTTGGCAGGGCTGGCAGAGGCAGTTTATTCATGTTTACTCAGGAAATAGCACAGATTGCAGCTCACGTTAAAGAGACAAACTGACTTTGGAAAGCAGGGAATGGGCATTTACACAAAGGCCACTTTGGACCAGACTTCTGTGGTGAAATAACAATGGACTTGGGTGATAAAACAATGGGCTGGGATCTAGATTTTGGAGGAATGTGGTAGTTAAAGTGTACATAAGTGAAAATGGTAAATCCAGAGTGTGTAAAGGACTTGCAAGAAAGGAAAAGGACTAATCCCTACATGAACAGACATGCTTTTCTCTTACAGCTGAGCTTCATTCTTTCCCTCACCTGCCTCCCACTGCATGCACCACCAGCCAAAGCAGCAGCAGGACAGAGTGAAGCTTAATTAATTGAGGTATTAATTTCTCTCTTAGTAAGAGGGACTACCTCAAAGGTGAGCAGCCATGTTTCAGGCTGTGCTGGGGAAACAGAAGCTCTACTTTGGGCTCACACAGACGATTTGGCTCCAGCTATGTGGCAGTGTTTTTGCTTTGAATTAGTTTAAGTGTTTTACTCCATCATGCCCTCTGGTTCAGTCCAGAAGAGCATCCAGATGCTCCAGTAGAAGCTTGTCCCTTCTCCCCACATCAAAAAAGGAAGTACTTAAAGGGAAATAGAATGCACAGCACAAGTCACTGATAAGAGCTCTAGCTTCTTGACAGTTCCTTCTGCTATCTCTTGGAGCTGTCTAAACTGATAGGGAAAAAAAAAATCCCACATATAATAACTTCCTGTGTATGTGGCTGCGTGAGCAGCTCTGCCAAATGGAAACTAACTTTCTGGTGAGAAAACGTCTTCCCATGTTTTGATGTATAAACTCAGAACTTCAGTTTTGTTTCTATACTAGGCTAAGGTTTTAAGAGCAGGCATGACGTTCTGCTTTAAGAGCTCAGAGATAAAAAGGCAAGACCACAGCAACAAAACACCAAAATACACTGGCAAATCACAGCGCTGAGTGGCAGAGAGATGCTTTGCTAGGTAACATACACCCCAGTGGGACCAAAGCAGTTATCTTGCCCTTGGAAACTGCAGTAGTGTCCATTTCCATCAAGGTTAGATTTCCTCCTATTAGCAGGATGGACACAAGCAGTTGCTGTCCTGACACGTGAGAAATGGGAATGTGATCTGCAGTCAGGTATGGAAGGTTACAGGAGAGACTGCTGCTTGGCTGCTCCTATGATCCAAGAACTGCTACGATGTCTTCCCAAGGCTCCCAGCCTCAGGGAAGCCATATGTGGGACCAGACCACTAGCTGGCTCTTGAAATCACTAATAACCCTGAATTTTTGCAATGTAGGAAAGAAGCAGTATCTCTGGAAAGAGAGAATGCCAACGCTGGCAATCCACTGCTGACTTTCTCTGGGCCACATCACTGTTGGTACAAGGAACTGAGGAAGGCAGGTGGCCAAATATTTTACGGTCACCTTCTTGAATGACAAGCCAGGAGCATGCAAGGACAGGTGTAAAGACAGTAAACAAGTGTATACAAACAGCAACACTGGAAAAAAATGCTTACTTCGGCATCAGCATCTTGTTTTTCTCATAGAAGAGACGAAGATCCTGTGGGCTGCTGGCCTGTAGAGGAGAAAGAAAACCAGTGCATGAAGCAATTGACAATGAGGGAAAGGAATTGGCATTTCTGTATCACAGTCACTCTGAAGAGCAGAGAGGCACCTTCCAATTGCTGAGCCAGCACAGACAATAAGAACCTGCAGTTTGCTTTAGAGTGATAAATCCAGAACTGTGCCAGAGTGAAAATACAGTATTTCAGCCTGTTTATTGTCTTTTTGTCCCTGACCTGGTTCTGTCCTGCTCTCCCCTTTCAAGGGCTGAGCTTCACTGCAGTGGGCTCTGATGCTGAGGTCTGAGCTGGCCTAATAGCCTCACCCAGGAGGCTAAATAATTGCAGACGTGAGGAGTTCCAAATGATGAATGGCAGCTCCTGCTGAGAATATGGGTTAGTGCTGCAGGGCATTTAGAAAAGGGGAAGAGAGCCTGTTGATGGGCAAGGGATCTATGAAGAGACCAGGAACATGAGGGAAAAGCAACTGAATAAGGATTTTCTACTTTAATTCCAGGAAGCCAGAAGGTCTCAAGCCATAGCTCCAATTTATGTAATAATATACACAACATTTGGGAACACTGACGACAAAAGGTTTATGGCTGAGGTTAAAAATAAAATCTCCAGTATAGAAGCACAGACACATAAAAATCTCCCAACGTCATTTCTCCATTACTTTTTATGCAATGAATAATACAGGCCAGTAAATTAACCCTATTGTCTCAAGCTTTTCTGCTTAGGCAAAGTCTCTTTAATAAAGGCAGAGCAGGCTGGCTGGCATGACACAGACATGAAGGCACATATAAACAGGGAAGGAAGATCAGAGGGATTCATCTGCAATCAATTATTGCTGCAGCAGAGTGTGTAGGAAAGTGTGAATGAGGAGGCAACAAGCAGCTTCTGCCTATGTTCAGGGCAGGCTCAAAAAACCCTCAAGCCTTTCACCTACTTCCATTTCTAAATTAGAAGCATTTAAGGTCAATTAAGATGCTTAAACTGGCAAATCAGACAAGCCAATCTGCAGACGGCCATCAAAATACCACCAACACAGCATGGCTGGAAACGCAGCCACATAAGAGGCTGCTGCAACATCACCTACTCCCTCCAGCTGAAGGTGTAAATAAAGGATACCTGAGAGAGCTCAGTACAAAACCTCATGAGAGACCAAAGGGAGAGTCTCAAAGGCTGCTAATATCAATAAACTTGTGTAGTACTAATATGACAGTATTTCTTCCATAGTCTTAGCAACCCAAGCTCCACAGCTCTGCTATCAATTTGTACCAGTAAGAGCGGCTGGATTCCTAAAAGAAGGAAATAAATTTCCTGGCTCTCCTTTCTGCAACAACCTCTCCTTTGCTGTTCAGCAAGGACCAAAACAGGAGGTGCAAAAATACTTTTATTCATAAACCATTAAAATGAATGTTATTCAGCAAAGCACCCTGTTACATAGATGCCAAACTGCATCAACATTTCCAATCACTCGATTTGGTTCAGTGAAACTCCATTTTACACCCTTCCCCTTGCAGACCTTGTTCTGTAATTAAATTCTTCATATTTGGCAAACTTTAATGAAGCAAGGGTACACGCTGCACCACATGGCTTGGCCACAATGCTCTGCATGATGGAAAACATGCCTGACAGACATAACATATGAGGAGGAACTGAACTCTATGCAGGGAAGCAAAGTGCTTGTTCACATCAGAGAGATACAAGCCTTGGCTGTTTGCTCTGTTCATTTCCTGTCGCAACATCTCAATTGTTTCACAGATACAATGAAGCTCTGATCTATTTCAAATGCTGTTTTGTCAGTATTATTCCTGGCAATAAAGACAGAGTATATTAAAAGCTCCACACATGCAAAGCCCAGTTCATTAGAGAGGGTTTCTAAGCACTAGCTTGGATAGAAACAAAATCCTCAATAACGTTCCCCTCCTCTTTATACAAATTAAAGAGATATCCCTGTAGGGATGTTGTTTCTGCTGTCTTGCTACAATTCCCACTTGTTCTGCAAGGACCATATCCAGGGTGTCAGGCTCCCCACTCAGGCCAGCTTCCTCACTAGGGCTGTCCCCAGTACCAGTCTGGTCTCTGATACAGGCAGCTCCCTGCTGGGGAACAGAATCATTTTAGTGAGTGCCCAACACTCACTGGATCACCATTAATTTGGTAAAATCAACTACATCCTCATGTAACTCCATTACTAATCAACTGAATCACACAGTTCTACTCCTAGCAGCAGGTTGTCAGGCTAGCAGTAATGTGCCCATGGCTCTCCTGCTGTTAGCATCCATTTCACAAAGCACTGATACCTTCACCCACTCTGCTCACCTCTTCTTCCAATAAACAGTGCTTCTCTGAGAATAACAGAAAAAAATGCAGAAGTATTTGTAAGACATTAAAAATCCCATTTCAATTCCTTCTTCTGAGAAACTATGGCCTTACTTTGACATCTGCCTTCCAGGCAGACTCACCCTACCCAAGAGAAACACCAGAAAGTACCTTTTAGGCACCTAACAGCTAGACCACTCAGGAGAAACAGAGCCAGCTGCTACCTGTAGGACAGCATCCATCTGTCAGAAACAGAGATGCAGAACAGACAGCTCAGTTTTCCCCACAAACAGGAGACAGGCCAGCAGACAAATTCATGCCCTTGTTCCCCCTCTCACATTACTATGGAGCAGCTGCATTAGTGTTCCTGGTTCTGTTCTTGTCTGTCCTTTCTATATACAAGGACAATTGGACAAGTTCAATCTTGTCACTCTGTTACTCTGGCCTGAGCAGCCGTGGAAATATGTTGAGCCAACACAAGCATTCAGCAGAAGCCTGCCAAATCCCACTCAGTGCTGGCTGCAAGTGAACTGCACGCAAAGAGCAGGCAGGGAGGTGTTTCCAAAAGCACTCAGCACTGGATTTGTTGTGCTTGGGCAATGGCTGGATGAAAAAGCCCAGAGCTCAGCCTGAAGAGCTCCAAAGACATTCACACCCTCAGTGAGCAGCACGGTCTAGTCAACACTTCATAGCAGGTGTATGGTATCTGCTCTTTAATTTGAATCCTTTCCTTTGGGATTCTCAGGAATCTGGGAGTTGCTGAGAGGGGATTCAGATACATTAGAAAGAAAAAAGTAGTAAGCAATGAAGCTTCTAGCTTGACATTTTTAAGGAGAAGTTCAAAGATTTGCTGCAAATAACTCCTGCTTGTGCAGTCTTACAGTTGGTATTTTAAGATCCCCACAGCTAAGTAAGTGGCTGGCATTCAGGTGATCCTGAAAGCACAATCAGGAAAAAAAACAACAATCAAACAAAAACCACAACCCTTTTTCCCTACTCCCAGCAGATAGGGATGAGGTCCACAAACACTGGGCCAAAGGCCAGTGGTTCATGGTCTACAGCAACAAGTCAACCACTGTACCCGTTTCCAGCAGAGTAACCTACCACTGCCAGGAATACCCATCCCCACTGACAGCCTCCAGAGGAACAGCTTTGGGAATGTAAGAGCAGCCTCCCTAAAAAATAAACCAGGAGTTCAACTCTGGTTATGAAACCCTCCCTTCCCTAGTCTTCCACAAGGCCCATTTCACAGCATAGCAGCAGTTCTAGGTGATGCATAATCCTAGGACTTAGGCAGGCAGAATTAATCCAGAAATAAAGCAGTGAACTTGATATACCAGGCTTAGAAATTAATTTTTCATCTATCATCTAGCTGGGATGAGAACACAGGCAGGCAAGTTAACTCTTTCAGAGCTGCCAGAACAGGCAGCAAAACTTGCATTTTCCCTCTTGCCACTTCCCTGCTCCCTGGCTCACTCTCCCACAGACAGTGCACCACGTCCATGAAGCAGCTAGGAGAAGATTCACACAAAGGCTCTGATAGCAACCAGGTCCTTGGCAGGATCTGATGTCCAACTGGACCTGTGCCGCTGCTGGAGACAGCTCTGACAGAAAGTCCATCTGCTTGGTGGTGCATCTGCTCACCAAGAGCTGCCCAGTTTTTAAAGGGGTCACACAAGAAACCAATCCTCCCCCCACCCCCTCAAAAAAAAAAAACCTCACCAAAAAAACCCACCAAACAATGGATGTCATTTAACCCTAATCACATTTAAAACATAACCTGACATGGAATAAATGATTTTTGGAAGATATTTTAGACCTTGTGTAAATCTGTTTCCAGTTTGGCTTCTGGCTGTCACTTGTCTACATGACCTCCTGGTGGGCACTGGGGCCCAATCTTTGCAGCTCAGGTAGGGACAAGAGAAAACTGTTACACTCTTGAGGCTTTTCTGAGTACCAGTCAGCAAGACCAGTTTCTCAGCAAGAGAAATGAAGAGATGCAAGTGCAGACCACTTATTAGGCAAGGCAAATTAACAATTGCACATTAATACACTGCTCAGCAAATCTGTTTATACAGATTATGAATCCCATTAATCTCATCCCTATGGCAGTCTCACTGTTTTGTTTATGGGCATGTTTAATACAAAAAGCTCCTTAAGACAGCTTCACCAGCCACCCTACCAACCGTTCAGATCTGAGCATCAGCAGCTTCTTTCTTGTCTGCGTGCAGGGAGGCAGGGAAGGGACAGAAATGGCTCTGGGAATTTGCCTTGGGTGACCCAGCCATAGTTAATTTTAACCTTGAGAAAGCTAAAAATCACATTCACACACATATGCACATCTCTGTTTTGATTTACAGGCACTTTCTTGATTGACAGCTGCCTCAGCCTTTCCACACATTTGATCTTTTCTCCCTCTAACCCAGCCCCTTGAAGCCCTACTTTATTTTTAGACAGCTCAGTCCCCCCCCACTGCAGTTAACACTGGAGTCCTTCTGGTTGCATCCTCATGAAGGTGCCTAATTGGCTCATGCAGCAAACAGCTAGACTGCTCAAATGCTGCATGTTTCACTCCACCATGCTCCAGGCTCCCATGGGAATCTCAGCTAGACAGAGGTGAGGGGCTGCTCTCATTACTCAGGGAGGGAAGGTACAGAGAGGATTTAGCCTGAAGAAGTTAACATCACAAATCCAGTTCCTGGCTGCCCTGTACAACCGGGTCTGCTGGTGGCACTGAGTGGAATCAGTCCCTCCCAAAAGCACTCATTCCTACTCACGGCCTCCCCATCACCTCTGCCCACTACACCTCTCTGCTCCTAAAAGCCCTACTAACAACAGCTTCTCCCCTGCTCAGTGACCACCAGCAGCAAATTCTTGTAACACAGTCATGCCAACAAAGAAATAAAGCCAGTTAACCTTTAACTAGCTTTCCAGCATCTGCCCTAGACAGGTTTCTTTCACCTGAAACTCGCAGCTAGGAGAAGGCAATTTGTGACACACATGGTCAAAACAAATAGATGGTGCTCAGAGAACCATCTGGGCTGAGCTCTTCTCAATCCCTGATCAAACAAATCCACAGCTGCTACTGGGGTAACAAATGGGGCCTGGCATGTTTTAATTTTTCCTCCTTGCCTTTTGCTCTTTTGCGTTTGTATACGGGAAAGACAGAAGTTAACCAGTCAGGCAAGCATGAAGCAAGGATCAGGACCTGCTGGGCAGGGACAGATATGTCCCTTCCTAGCCCACCACAAGGCAGTGTGCTGCCAGGCCTCAACCCGAGGGATACAGGCCTGCAGGAATGCTCTCATCTGTGTGAGCCTGAGAACACACATAGAGGCAGAGATCGGATGGTGTTCTGGCCACCTGTCCTTCCAAAACCGTGGCTGGAGAGCTGAATGAAACTGACTAGTATTCAACTTTATGCCCATAAAAAGTCTTCTCTGTAAGAACAAATGTTTTCAGAAGAACATTTCTGTGACATGCTTCAATGACCAATAATAAAAGCCACTTAATTCTTTTCAATGAAATCAGATCCCCCAAGGTTGTGTTCTAGCTACTAGGCCAAGAACACCTACGATAAAGTCACCACGTTAAATGATACCTAAATCATTTGAGTGAGTAGAGTATCAAGGTGCCTTTAGAGACTAAAGGGCACCAAGTTACAAGACAGAACAAGTGCAAGGCTCTCCTATCCCTGCAGACTCGAAGCTTACTTTCTCCACCCCCACGTTTTCTTCTTAACACAAAAATATTTATTATCTTTTATTCTAACAGTCATTTGCTTCTTCTCAAAGACACCAACACTGACAATAAGTAGACACAGCCAGTCAACAGGAGCCATTCAGGAGTTTCAGTGGACTTTGTAGGGGTGTTTACAAAAAAATAAACATGCAAAGGAAATGAAGTCTTGCTCTAAATACAGAGCAAGCTGGTGGACAGAATACAAAGCACTGGAATGGAAGATTCTTAGAGCAGCAGGGAAAACATTACCCTGAAGGAGAAAAGCATTCTTGCCTTTAGACAAAACCAAAACATACCCCTAGTTTACCTTTGTATTTGCCCACTCTTTCCTGCAACAGATTTAGAATTCACTTTATCCTTCCTGGTGATGTAACTGTATAAACATTCAGGGTCTTGTGCGTAATTCTGAAAAGCTGTGTATGGAACTCAAGCTCAGAAAGTCCCATAGTTCATTAAATCTGCCTTGTTCTGTGAACATACTTCCCTGTCTTTCCCCCAACTCACCCTTTTTTATGTTTGGGTTGTCTGGTTTTGGTTTGTTGGTTTAGTTTTTTTTGTTTGTTTTTTTGGTAGGGAGTCTGGAAAAACATGTCAGGACATGGGAAAAGAGGGCCACAGTTCACATTTGCCCTAACTGATCTCAGAAGCTGAAAAGTTGGCATCAGCTAACACAGCACTATGCAAATTTGAGGTTTGGTGTTTTTCCATGGATTAAACACAAGCTCTACAGAGCTCACACATTAGAGAAGCAAAGAAGTATCAGCAACTCAGGCATCTGTCTGCTATGATGTAGAACAGCAAGGAAAAGAACCACTGATAAGTACAATACTTCAAAATAGTGGTTGCAAGAGGAGAGTCTGCAGGCCTCATTCAGCATGGAAGCAGCTGCGTGTGGCACCACTGATGACTGGGAGCAAGAAAAATGCAGAGTCTAGAAGAACTCCAGCTATATATAAGCATAAAAATGTGAAGTAATTTTGAAGCAACTTGCAAAAGGCTGCGATGAATTCTCCATCATTTGAAAATTTAAAATCAGATAAAACCTTTTGTAAAAAGCTATGCTCCATCTCATCCACAAGTTATGGCATAAATTATAGGGTGGAGTTTTACTGGACTGTGTTATATTTGGAGGGGTTTGGACTTCATGAACATAAACATTTCAGGGTGGAAGGGACTGCTCTGAGATGAGAGATTAGATCCTTTTGCTAAGTTCCTACTTAGCTGCTTTAAAAACAGTCAATTTAGCTACAATACACCAGTTATCACCAAATCACACTGAACATAAATATGCAAATACAATCTTCCTTATTGTCCTTCCATATCCAACAGGATTGTAATGATGAATTATACACTGAGAACAGTTGTAAATAGAAACCAATTTTTTTAAATGCAGGCCTAGGAAAAAAAAATAAATATCATTGCTTTAACTCATTTGTGATAATTTCATGCAGAGATGACTCTTCCTAAGGATTTATAAACAGGAAATACATTTCACTGAGATAGAGCCCAGAGAAGGAGAATCATAAGCGTCCAGTATTTCAACATGTAAAGCACCACATTGTCAAGGTGTTGGACAGCCAGACCTTCATGAGGCTGGATCTAAGGGAGTTAGTACTATAGATGACAGAAGCCTTTGAGTAAGCAGATTAAAAGGAGAAAAAAGCAAAAAGCAAGAGAGACTGAGAAACATGATCTAAACAACTCACCTGAAAAGGAGCCTTTCCTGTCAGACACTGATAAATGATGGTTCCTATACTCCAGAGGTCAGCTTTGGCATCATAGTGTTGAGACATAATGACTTCTGGTGCCTTTTTGGGGAGAAAACAAATCTGTTTTATAAAAGATGTAGCTTTTTTTTTTTTGGCAGCTGCAAGAAGAAACAGAAGTCAGTATGATGCTTTAAAAACCCCTGAGCTAGATTTCTCAATAATCATGAGAACTTTGCTCCCAAGAAGACACTAACACTACCTGGAAAAGGCAAATTCTCTGTCTAAGCAGGGGAAGCAGATACTTGCTCTCAGTCAGACAAAAAATAGCAGAGGCTGTCTCGCTATTTTGGGCAAGCTCACTACTTTCCCTTCTCAGCATACCACTTTCTGCTGAACCCACCTGTGCTCAGAAGTAGCCTCACTGAAACTGCACAGACAGATCTTCTAAACCAAGGCAAGTAGCAGGTAAATGATCAAGAAAAGCAAAGGCTCACACTGCACAGGTAAGCTTCAGCCTCCATCCTGATCTGCATCACGTATGCACTTTGCTCATTTAGCCTAAGATGGCAGCATATTAATTATGCTCCAGAGCCTGCTGCTAAGGTCACAGTTTGGGTTCAAAGGCAGACTGTGCATTCAGTCCAATGGCTTGAGCCCTCCTGCACCTCAGACTCTAGTTTCTAATCTCACACCATGCCCCTGGTTGCTCCCTCCCAGGCTTCTTCCAGAATCTGGAGATGATGCAAGTCCACAAAGCCCCACAGCTCAGGTGGCAGCTAGCCTTAGGAGCAGCAGCAGAGGGACAGAAGGACAGGCCTGCTAACCTCACGTGTTCATAACAACACATTTCATCACAGTGCTGCCAGCATGGAACAGGATCAATTTTCTAGCTCTCTTAGAAGGCCACACGTAACAGAAAAACAAACGGCAGTAACCAAGTTGTGGACAGGAGCTTGGTCTATCCCTAAGGGAAGCAGGCATGAACACAAACAAAGCCAAGGAAGCAGGACAAAAACTGCACAAGGAGGTTTCAAGTCTCGCATGATATGAATCATAACAAGGTTCAGACAAAAGCTCATTCTGGTGAAGGTAAAATGCCTTTTTTTGTTGTCTAATAGTAAAATGAAAAGAACAGCAACGGGCTACAAACTAAAGCAGGGAATCAGCACCTGCCTTGCCAGCAGATGTTCCCTGACCTACTGCACAGGATCCACAATAGCAGCAGGGACAGACTTCACACACCTCCTAAATCCCAGCTGAACCCTCCTTTCCCATCTTCCTTCAAATCCATCAGTAACAGAGAACATGAAACACTGAGATTCTTTGTAATGCCCAGAGTTGTACAAAATAAAAAATAAGAGGTCATTTCATTTACTTTCACAGGAGACTCCCCAAGAAAAAATATCACTAAAAATAGACAATTCAGGAAACTCTCACCGGAGAAAAAATTACATCACCTTCACATAAAGCGTAGTTCAAATAAACATCAGACTTCAAAAAAGGGAGAGACAGGAAATCTGTTTTGCTTGAGTTAGTACTGTGGAACAGACTACCACACACACTACCCCTGTGCAGTGCAGCACAGTCCAGCCTAACTCTGCTCAAAGAGTACAGACAAAAAAACCAAAACCAAACAACTTGATTAGACCATGTTCAAAAATCAGGTGCATACCACCCCCAAGGCACTTGTAAAAAATTCAATCTAAATTGAGCTCAAAGTAAAAGATTATGTGAGTCAGACACCCACATCCCCAGAAACTATTACATGGCTGGCTTTGACATTTTTTTTTTCTGGCCTGGTTTTGTCATTTGTAATTTCACTGACTTGATGCTACACTGAGATCTTGACTGCTACCACAAGCGAAAACAAGAGATTACCTCCTCGCATCCTGGTCCCAAAGTGGAAAGTACAAAGGGAGTGAAAGAGATCAGTTGAACTTTTTTTAAACACATCTGTTTCACAAGCTAAGAAGTCATCCTGGAAGAAGCTGGTTTGGTGAAAGAATTAGTGGGGGAAGGAGGATTAGGGAGTGCAAATGCACAAAACAAATTGCAAAAAGAAGCAGGTGACCTCCACGTACACCCATGTGCTGAGTTGTACAGCAAAGCGCACTTAGGAGGAAGCTAGCCAGAATGGCAAAATCTCTACCTGCATAGGTGCACAGGTCTGAAGGGATTTTGCAAGACCAAAGAGCTAAAAACAGTTGGAGATTTTACAAAACTGCTGCTAAAGACAGACTTAATTCCTGGTGCTGCAGCCTTAGCAAAATCAACTGCAATGCCTTCAGTGGAGAGGCCCCAGTCCCCTATGGAAGATGAACTTTCTGGAAGCAGACAGTAATCAATACTCAGTTCTGTTCAGTCCTATTTATCAATAATCAGCTCACCTGAAAGTTAGAGGACAACACAGGTACCTGCTGTCCAACATTACCAGCAGCTAGAACTTTATGAAGTCTCCCTGTGAAATAGCTGATTTCCAACAAGGAAATAAAATTTCACTTTAGGGGAAAGACTAGCAAAAAAAACAAAGCCTTGCTTCTCTGGGGCAAAGCAAGAACAATACAGAAAAACCTGTAGCAAAACACACTTACCATGTACATTGGTGAACCACACAACGTTGCTGCCATCATGTTATTCTGCAGGTATCGGGCAAACCCAAAGTCAGCTACAAAGAGAAATGGAGAGGTAGGTCAGGATTGTCTGACCCAGTTCTAGAGAGCCTGCACCTTCCCCTGTTGATTCCCCCTACTTTCCTTTCACTTCCTATGAATCTTGTCAGCAAGTGAAGCACCCCATCTTAACAAGAATTACCTCTGCAGGTTACTCAGCATCTGATCATATGATTACTTAGAGGCTGTCTCAAGGTTACCAGATTTCAAACTAGAAGACTGACACAGCTGTTTACACTGTCATCTGTCACTAATGACCTAGTATGGCTAGCCATTCCCAGGACCAGGTACTTGTCAGGGAAGCAGGACAGAGGAGTTGTAGGGTACCTCACACCCAAGAGCAGTCATGCCTACAGCCCTCCTGTCTGCATCATGCCTCCCAGTCACTTCCACCTTCCAGCTAACCCTGCACTTCAAAAAAAAAAACCCACAACAAACAAAACAAACAACACTCCAGCCAAATGGGCAGCAACACTTCAGACTTCCACTGAACCTCATTTCTCAGCTGAATGAAAGCATTAACACTTTCTCCACAGCATGGGGTTCAGGTGAGGAACAGCTTAATCTAATTTGTGTCATCTTCAGCTCACGAACACAATCAAAGTCCATGTGTTGAGGGAGGTATCATCCAGTACTCATTTCTGAGGGACCACAGGGAATACGTGTACTCTGTAACTGGATTACTGG
Organism: Hemiprocne comata; assembly: GCA_020745705.1. NCBI lineage: Eukaryota > Metazoa > Chordata > Aves > Apodiformes > Apodidae > Hemiprocne > Hemiprocne comata. The sequence continues at coordinate 6,219,148 of CM036602.1, read as the reverse complement.
AGCATTTATCCCAGCTGCTGGTCTATCTGTGCCACTTGTCTAATGTGCAAAAAGTTAATTTCTTCCAGAGGCAGCTGAGAAGCCTGCCTCTAATTCAGCCTGTGGGAACACCTGTGTTCAGGTGCACCTGGCTACCGCTGTGCTCTGAGGCCAGGCGAGTGGCTAGTTCCAGGCCTTAAGACACCAACATTTCCCTCAATTCTATTAAAAGCTGAAAACCAAAGTTACAACAGCTGCTCACTTCTCAGTAAGCCTGGCGATTACAAGGCAATTAGGGCAGGCTGGTATTTGTTTTTACCAAGGGAGGCCCCGTTCAGCTTGAAAGTGGAGCAAGGCCTGCTCGATTTTTTTTGCATTAGTCTGCATCCTGGCAGAGCAGAAAGCTCTTGCTCCCATTGCTTGGGGCCAACTAATGGGTATGTCTAGCAGAGAAACTAAGCAAGGAAAATGAAAAACATTAGGCCATCTTAAAAATATGCAGCAATTCTTTCCTCCCCCTAAGCAGTTCCCCAAAGAAAGACTGGGGCTTGCCACTTACCTGTCACCAAACTCTCCTGAGAGCGCTTAGGGTGACGTTTGTAACAGGGTCTTACCTATCTTTATGCGAATGTTGTTGGGATTTGATTTCCTGCCTCCTGCGTAGGAAAGGAGGATATTCTGTGGTTTCAGGTCCCGATGGATGATGCCTTTGCTGTGCAGCATTTTCATGGCACCTGCGATCTGCTGGAGAAAGAGCCTGATGGTGTCTTCGCTAAGTGTCCGCATGGCTAGGGAGGAGGAAAAAAAAATAACCACAGGTGAAAAAGTTACAATGCCAGTTCTTTGAAGAGCCCAGAGGGCAGATTCTCCACAGCAATTAGCCATAATTTGGCATTTTTACCTCCACATATGGTGTTTTTTATCCACGCACTATTTCTGAATAATTCCTACAGGCAACAAGAGAGAGCATTTGCATTCCCAGCTTGTTCTGTGGTCAGGGCTGATTTCAGCCCTGAGTTTCTTACAGTGAACTCAGGCCAGTGGCAAAATTTGGATTATTCACAGGGTCCAAATAAATACATTCAATAAATTCAGAGCTATATCACAAAGACTGTGTCTAAATCTGGAACTAAGAGATGCACTAGACCAAATCATAATTCTAATCTCAAACCCAGCGTTAGGATGAACCACAGTACAATACCTAACAACATAACCCTATGAAGCACTCCCTGAAAACCATAATCAACAGCCTCCATAGGTAGGAAAAAGCAGCAAGACTGTTTCAGAATGCTTTTATACACAATTAAAAAAAAAATCCACATATATGGAGGCTCTGAACTCCACTCTCCTGAGATTCAGGCTTCCCAAGAACAGTGATGTGAAAATATACATTGAAGGGATTAAGATAATGTTCACCTGGCTCTTCTAATCAGAATTATGAGGCATTAGTTCTCATTATTTTAAGAACTGTATGTATGAAATTCTCACCTGAGCTGAGAGCAGCCTGCTTAACAAACCCCAGGATCAATAGTACTACTAGCTTGCCTTGTGTCAGTCACTGAGCAAGTCATGTTCAGAGCAAGCACCATTCCACTTGAATAAAATAATTTATTTTGTAAAAGGTCCCTGTAAATTACTTGGGACTTTATTACTGTTTTTCCAGCTGTTCTTTAGTAAGACATTAAAACAAGCTGGCAAGAGCTTCAAAATGCTACTTTACCTAGTTAGCTAAAAGGGAGGAATCCTTATGAAAACACAGAGGCGGCTGCACACAGCTTTAACAAAACACAGGAAATTAAAAATCTAACTTTTAAAATGCATGCATGGGAAACAGCAAGGGACACAGATAAGTAAATGGCACTTAAAAGAGAAAATAAACTTCCACTGCTTCCAAACTTCACTGTCCTAGAATGAGGCACAAACAGAGCTATAATATCACCATGGCTATCAGCTGGTTCTGGACTCATACACTTGAGATCAGTGCACATGTATATAGAGTTTCTCTCCCCTCGCTGGGCCTTTTTGCTTATGAGCTGGCATTCAGCTGGAATTCAAGAGACTCCTCTACAAGAAGGGGAGATTCTGTGAAGGAATTTTAAAGGCTCAGATGCAAGTCTTCCAAACACACTTGCATCTTCTGGGAAAAAAAAAAAGCATTGCCTTGTCTTTAACATGGCCTTCCCCAACCTCCCGGTGAAATGCACCAGTGTACTCAGTCCTGCACTATTTTCTGTCTGTTGAAGATCCAGCATCTTAGCCTTGTTCTAACCTGGAGTCCCAACAGCATGTCACATCTTTAGTGTTACCCACCTGTTGATGTAATTTGGTGGCTATAAGGCTAACACAGCACTAGCCACCATCCCTCAGCAAACCACCTAAGCCTCCCTAACATGGACTCTTAACTCTTTATACTGAGAACAACAACATTGCTACCAAGACCAGAATAATCCATTCACCCAAAGCAAATAGGGCCTCTAAGATACTAATTTCTGCAGAATTTAACCTTTTCCACTTTACAGAAGTCTGTACAAAGCTCTCAGCCCTGCCAAGGTACTATTCTCCTGACACACACAGGATCTAAGCTGGTGTCTTGAGCCTGCAAATAGATTCCCCCAGTGCAACTGCTGTGGCATAGCAGAACTAAGCAAAATTAGACAGAGCTCTGCTGGATCCTCTGGCAGCATTAAATCTCATAAATCCAGGTAGTGCAGCAAGGTAGGACTGTGAAATTGAGACACTTCCCTCAGCAACACAGAAGGGACAGTGGGCTACTTGGGCAGGGCATACCCTTCTACCTCCCTTCAATAACAATCAGGCTGTAACACAGCAAACTGAGAGTCCTTGTCTTTCCCACTCAGCACATCAGTCTACAGTGTCACAGCAGCAGTCTCCAACTGAAGGACAGAGACAAACACAACTGATATTTCAGCAACTTCAGGATATTGGTCTGCAAAAGATCTACTAGACCAGCTACCATCGGGAGAGGAAGGGAGACAATACCCAAGACTCATTCAGTTTAGGTGCCACCAAAATAAAGTGTGAAGAATGAAACAAACTCTCTGCTACGTCCCAAATAAGGAACTTGTACTTCTGTCCTTGTCAGAAGATAACATCTCTCATCTTCACCAGAGAACTGCTGGCAAAACACTAAGCTTGCACTGAAGTCTTTGCATCCCCACCGAGGCCTGTGGTCAGCAACACATTCTTGCAGAGAATGCAGTTTCATAAGCCTTGCTTTGCCATTACTGAGAAGTAATAACATCCCTGTGTTTATTTTCATGGGCTCCACTTCAGTGACAAGGCCCTCAACTTACTGGCTTGGGAACAGCAGCTACACAGGTCAGTAGATCAGAGCAAATATTTACTGTGGGTCAGTGAGGGGCCCGTATGTCTCGTAGCTCGTGAGGCATAGGAGAAGGATGAAACCACCAAAAAAGTGCCGTGGTCAGACTGTGCTGAGACGTTCAACTGCCAGGTTCACTGCCGAAAACTGCCCTTGTCTGCTGATCCAAGGGTAGATGCACTGGAGTACGCCCACTGATATTATGTGACACCACCATTTTGGAAAAGTTATTTAGGAAAAAGATCTTCTCCTCTTACCCACAGGTGCCACAAGTATCTCTTTAGAATGGGTCCAATCCAAATCATGCTGAAGTCTGAGAAACCAAACTGATTCATTTGGGGCTATTTGTTTGTAACTCCCCACACTCTAGCCATGCAGAGCATGGCCAGTGAGACTCCTAGGAAGTCTTCTGTACAGTCAGAAGAGTTATTCCAGACAGCTCTAGTCTTATCATAGATATTCTTAATTACCTAGCTGTAGAGGGTGAAAAGTTACACTACAGTGCCTCACACCTCTTGTTTGCAAAGGGGTCCCCACACCACTTGGGATTAATTACAAGATGACAGTTCCTTTTGCACATGTTGCAGTTAAGCCAAGAAATGTCCTGCTCTGGACATGAAGTTTTCTTCACAGAGATGAGCTCTCCAAGAAGCAGCTTTAAGGAAGGTCATGAATATGGACTTATGAACTGTCCTAACGGCCTGTGCCAATGCCAATTCACAGAATTTAAGAAGACATTTTAGATCTGCCTGCTCTGACTTCCCAAGTGTCCAAGCCAGAGAATTCCAGTTATTTCCATACAGATGATGGTCACTTTTGCAACACTTCCCAGAGCTCTACCATGTGAACCAGCATTCTGCTGCTCTCACCTCAAAGCATACCCTATGATGGGCTTTAAAAGACAGCAACATCCACAGGGATCTATCAGAAGGGAAACCACATCGTGCCATTAAAGGACACCACCACAGAAATTCTGCTCAGCAGAATACACACAACCTTGAGTTGTACCAAAGAGATGGGGCTGACCCACAGCATAATCCAACAGAAGCACATATTGCACTGAAACGTGCACACACACACGTCTTCCAGTTATGAAGACAAGGAGAATTAGAGAGCCTTTGGATTCAATTACCATATTGCCTAATGCTCGTAATTAGAGGGCAGAATAGACTGGGAAGCTTACAAGCATCTTGTTCAATGAGAAACAGGGGATTTGCATGCACAGCTTGCATAAGTGTTAGAGGAGCTACCAGCAAAAACATCTGAGGAGTCAGTGGGAAAGTAGACATTGCAATTAAATGCCATCACGCAATTATTAAAATAACTGAAGCAGCACAATAACTGCTCAATAGAGATGAGCCTCCTGCATACTACTGAGATACCCTGGAAGAAACATGAACTTTCCAAGATGAGCTTTCAGGAATAAAAAAATCAGAAGCACCCCAAGCACCTGCAGAAGCTGGGAGAGGAGATACCCAAAGCAGCATGTGGTGGAATAGAAAAAGCCACATGATGCAAAAGCTGACACTCGTATCTAGGCTCTGGGATCTGGAAGACTCAGATCTCTGCTGCAGTGGTTGGGGTAACTAATTTTCTTGTTGCAGCCCCTTACTGACTGCTCCCTCTGGAGATCTGTGCCTGCTGGGTTTTCTTTACTGGCAACTGGCATACAGATGTTAAACCTTAAAAAAAAGGTAAGCGCCAATTTTCCAGTCACAACAACTATTCTCTACAGTTGTCAAGCTAAAATATTTTATTGGTAGAAACAGCTAGAGGTAGCTTTTTCAAATTAACTCAGGCAAAGAAGGATCAAACCCCAGGCAACGCTGAAACAAACCAAACTGGGGTAAAATAGAATTTTATTTGGAAAGCACAACTCATTGTCACTTTCTCAAGTAAGCCAACAATTTCCTGAGTAGCCTCATTTGAAAAAAATAGCCTAATTGCATAGTATGCTTCACTTTTTTTTGGTGGGGGGTGACCAAAGGGAGATTATGTCAAGGGACACACAGAAGCAGCAGTATGAACAGGAAGGTTTTCTACAAACTCATGTTTCTATAAATCATTTGGTCAGAAGCTGTGTTCTTATTTACATTTGCAGCTTTGCCAACAAGAGTGCACAGCCCAGTGCTTTAACATCGAGGTTAATTTAATGTGCATGACAGCTAGAAATTTTAGCTTTCAAAGTCCATGCATTGGTAAAACTGAAGTTTGACTACTTTTTAAAAGCATTTCATTATTAAAATTTGCACTTGTATTCAAGAAGAAAAAGAAGGAATCAAATATAAAACCATTTTCACTTGGTATTCATAACAGCATTCCATCACCACCAAAGATGCTCCTTTCAAAGCACAGCAATACCCAATGGATGCAAGAAACCATCACTTATCTAAGACCAAGCACACTAACCCTGAATTTTAAACAACGAATGCCTGTCACTTCTATCTCACCCACATTTAAACAAAACACACAAAAGGCAGAATATTCCTTAATTTTCAGAACGGATTTAGTACTTGAAGAAAAATAAAAGAGCACAAACATAATTCATTACCCTGTATGAATAGAGTGCAACATACTAACATCAAGCCTGAAATAATCATTCTAGGGATACCAACACTAGCCATAGGGCAGATGCAAATTTAGCTTTTAATCCTTCAATTTTTTACCATTTCCAGGCATCATGTACCTCAAATAAGGAGCCTGAAGCATTATCCAGCTGACTACCTTTTAATTTGAACAATGTGAACAAACTTTAACCATGACACAGAGCCAGACAAGAAATGAGATTAAAGTTGTCTCCTCACATTTAGTAATCTTCTAGTTACCATGCAAAACAAGAAAGCTACTTTAAAAAATATAAATAAATACAGGCAGGCCAACAGAAAATAAGGGCTGTGTCTGACTGCAGATAAGCAACTTGTTCAATACATTAACCCCAATGCTTAAGTACTTGGGTGCAAAGTGATTTTCTCATTGGTCAGGATCCTGTAACTGTGCAGTGGCCTGTACTGAAAAATAGCTTGAGAGATTGAAACCTGAGCCCCAGCAACACTGCTGAGTAACATGCAAAGCATCTTTCATTCGATTTGATGGGAAAGACACACACTTCTCTCTCACCAAAAGGTTCTTCAAGGCACCACAGTCACAGATACCTGTGCTGTGTTATTCAAAAGGCTCTGAAGTTTGTAGTTTTCACCACCCTCACAACACTGCTGGCTATACACTGCAGTCACCCTCAATACACTGTGAAGAAATAAATGTGTTCTGGCCTAGATGTGGAGGCACCCTTAGGGGGGAAACGTAAAGAAAGTGAAATATACTCTTGGGATCTTATTCTAATCCAAGCCTACAGAACTGCCAGGCTTGAGTATAAATAGCTTTTTTTCCAGTGACCAAGAAAAAGACAAACCACATCCCTAGCAGTGTTAAAGTATGTTTAATCTATAAGGCCATTGTAACTAAAACACGTTAACGACAGTCACCGCTGACCTACATAGCAAAGACTCCAAGACCAGCTTTTACTGTAATGGATTCTCAGTTTTCCAATTATCAGCAAGGATGAACCTTGTAGAAGAGGAGCAGTGATACTCTGTTTATTTTGCAGGAACTACAAAAAAAGAAAACCATCTGCCTACTTAGATCTTCCACAAACCCCAGCCATTTTAATGAGCTAAAACAGTCAGTGTTTTCTTCTGAATACAGAGGATATTCTCCATACTGCTCTACTTACTGTGAAGATAGTCTGCCAGGTCACCACCATTACAGTACTGCAAACAGAACAGAAAGCTCAGTTAATGCAAGGCAAATCAAAGATTAAAAACAAACAGTAAACTTCAGAGATGGCAAGCTTATCGTGGTGTTCAAACATAAATAACCACACTTATGTCAAAATATGTATTCGGAAGTTGGCAGGAAACAACCAGCATTCCAGAAGGTTCCCTTTCTCTCCCATTTCCCCTACATGTTACATTGCATTATGAGCCATCAGCACTAACTAGCTTTTCTGCATGTGCACATCTGTGCACACCAGAGGGACAGATAAAACCAGAAAAAAACAGACGGGTAACCACTGCAGAGACCACCAGAAAGCTCCTTGAGAAAAGCCTGGGAGCAGCCACAGATAAAACTGGAATTCCCCACATATCACTAAGGAAAGTCAGCAAGACCTCTGAGTAAAGACTGCAGAGGAAAGGAAACGTTCCAAAGCTTTGCAGCTAAGCTGTGTGGAGAAAATTTACTTTCCATGTAGCTTTGAAGCAGATAATACCTAGTAACACCCATCTGACCCCTGAGGTAAGAGTCTGACTGATTAAACCTGTGCCAGCATGACCTTCTGACGGCAGCAATATGAAAAACCCCCCTGGCTGCTATCTTCACCCACACTGCTCTGGTTCTCAAAGGCATGCAGCTGCAGATTAGATTAGGAAAAGCATCACAGGTGGGACTGTAAGCAGAAAGCTCTACTTGTGTAATAAACTGGTCAGTTTAAGCCAGGTTTAAAAACAATAAACAACAAAAAGACACACTCACCTCCATAACCAAATAGACAGAGTTTGCCAGTTCCTGTGAAAAGACAAAATGGAAAAACAAAAGATTTATGCATTGAAATATTTCACATCCATTACATCTGCTGTATTACTTTTTAAACAGGTAAGCTTTACATGATTCAGACTGAAGAGAGGGGGGGAAATTTTCATTATAAATCAACTCCTGGAGGATTGCTTGCTTTGAAAGTGCCAGGTATTTAAGCATTTTATTCTTTTCTCTGTGTGTACCTATTTAACCAAGCAAATTTCCTGTATTGTGGCTTGGGTCTTCATGTTCCTTTCTAGCTTTTAGGTTCAACAGCAGCATGCAGCACAGATGGTGGCACACTACTATCTTAGAGCCTTCATCATTTCCACATATAATTTAGCCCTTTATAGCAGCTATGTCCACATGAACAGTGCTTCTCTGAAGGGAGAGATAAGAGCAACATGACTTTGGGACCTGCAATTCAATTCCATGGCTAAAATGCACCTAACAGATCCACCCTCGATTTGAGGACAAAAAGGAACCATCTCAGGTCAAAACCACATCATCGACCAATGAACTTCTACACATGTACTAACAGAGTGCTATTATGGGGTGGCTAAAGCTTTTAGACTACTATGAGGGTCAGTGCCAGCAAAGTCCAGGCCAAATGCTCATCTTGAATTTGCTACCAGGTGCTGCACTGTGCTGCTGCTTCCAATCTTGAGAGTTTACCTCCAGCCTTTAGCTGATCTTTTCCACTGGCTCCCTGGCCTTAGGGAGCATGTACCAGCCAGTATATACACTGTAGGAGCACAGGACACTGCAGAGAAGTGCCCCACAAACACAGAGCAGCACGGAGCCCCAGCAGGAACTGGTGGCTGTACCAGACACACGCTGCCTGCCACCCCTTCAGCAGAGCCAACAACCACTAGCAGAGAACATGGAAAACAGACATGTTTCAGCCTTGGGTAGGCCCAGAAGGGTGAATGACTCTAAACTCTCTTGTTGAAACAGAGGTCAGACAGAAGCAGACCTAGTACATACAAGTCTGTATGCCACACGTCGCTCCAAAACTCAAGACCCAGTCCCGGACAAGCACAGGCTGCAATTACCTGGGTGAGTGGAGAAGCTCTGAAAGCAACAGCAGAGCAAGACACTTCACTCTATTTCCACAGCTCCAGGGCAGCATGCCTCTGCTTTCAGGCTGTTTCGACACCTGCCTATCCAGTTTCTCTTTGGAGCTTTACTACAATTCCAAAAAGTCCCAACATCCACCCTACCAGCCTTTTAGTTTCCAAGCAGTCTCCACTGTCTGCTTTGAGCCCTTTTAATCTTTGTCTGCCCACAGGACTGTACCTCCCATCAAGCCTGTACAAAATTCACTGCCTTTCTCAACACCTCAAGTGCTCAGCACCTCTCGCCATTTCTCTTGCAGTCCCTCTTTTAACTTCAGAACTTGAAATCTGAGTTTCCAGATGTTTTCTGGAAGACTGGTTTGAAGAAAGGGGGGGAGAGGGAAGGTAGCTGATGGAGAAACTCAAGCCACAGCTTGAGTGCATGCAGGAAGGGCAACCTTGCCTGGTGGGACACGAGGCACTGGGCAGCCCAGCAGCCTCCGCTCACATGGCTGTCCTGGTTTGAGCATTAACCAGACCCTGGGGCTGGCCCAAGTTCTTACAGCTGTTCTCACCACCAAGCTCAGCTGAGCTTTTTGGAAGTCCCCTTGATTGTCCAAAAAGCAATTTTCTACGATACTTCAAGAAGGTATTTGTTGCATTTCCCTGCTTTGAACAGGTCTTGTTTCCCCATCTCTGCATTTAAAAGCAGCACACACTACTTCATCCACTTTTCACACACACTTCAGATGAAGTGGGAAACCAGTCTGTGTTTAAAAGCAGTAGCCCAGGGAAGCAGTGCAAGAAGAAAACCCCAGGCATCATCACAAGCTTTGCAAAGGACAAAGTGAAAATTTTCAGAAGTGTTCAAAGGCCACCAGCTCCTGCCATCCTTAGCAGGAACAGTGGAAAGTCAAGGTTTGTAAAAGACACGCAGGCCTCTACTCCAGAAGATACTTGTAGTAAGATATTAGCCAATAGCTAATTTACACTGTACAGTTCAGTTGTTTTTCCACTGTATGTTATTTAAAGACTCTGCAAACAAACATCATCAAGCAAGTAATTGATTTTTGGCAGCCAGTGTGTACAGTGACTAGGGTTAAATAAGGCAAGGGAGAGATGCTCTGCTCAACTTCCCCAGCAACAAAGTGACCTCGGCGGTCTTATCCCACCAACACAGGGTGAAGAGATAAGAGAGCAATGCCTGCAAGGCTTCTAGGAGAGAAGTAGGTGGCTCCCTCAACTACCCACTGGCAACAGCACCCTCTGCACACTCAAGCCTTGCTAGGAAGCACTCTCCACCCCACTGCACGCACACCCACCCACCACAGCAGAGGAACATTCAGCAAGTGTATTTGCAGATCACAGATGCCTGTAGCAGGGATGACAACTTCCACATTTGCAACTTCAGCATTTCAAGACTCACTTACCAGAAAGAGATCTGTAGGAATTCTGTCACCAGAATTAAACGTTTATTTCAGGAAGGGCCCCAGAAACAAGCTGCTCTTTGGAAAAATCCTTCAAGCCAGTAGCTTACTTTGGTTATAGCAGATACAACTGTCTAAAGAGACTTCTGGTTTCTCAAACAGTCTGATGGACTTTTCTCAAGCTGATTCAGCAACAGAAACTATTTATTTTCCATTTTTATCCTTCCAGACTATGATTTTTTCATTAACAAAACAAGGAAAAAAATGCTGCAAGCCAAATTTTGCAGGCTACCAGTCTCTCTGAAAAGAAACAAAATGCCCAAGCCACTCATTTCCACATCAGTAACAAGGATAACATTACAGTTTGTTGCATTTATGCAGGGACTGATGTTCAAGAAGCCTTACAGATAATTTACTCTGGACCTCTTACTCACATGTGTCAGTCCGTGCAGCCAAGGCTAATCCTGTCACTAAACAAGCTTGATGAAGGGAACAATATAGAGACAACTCCCTAACTTTTCCTCTCATCACAAAGTGCAGCAGTACCCTGCTCGTGCTTCACAACAGCACCAAAAGGCCTCTGCCAAAGACATTAAGCTGATAATTAATCAGTCTGGATCATTGCCTGACTCATAGTTCTTGCAGAGGCCCCAGCAATGAAGTTAGAATTTAATTGAGTGTAAAAATAGGCAACAGCCTCTCCTGTCTACAAATAACACACAACTGCTAACAGAAGACAAAGAAATGAAACTTCATTTGGCAGTACAGCATCAATCACCCCAGAGCTGTGTTAAGATTCCCCAGTGGGACACTAGGCAGGATGGTGTCATGGACACCAAAACCCAGAAGTCCTGTTTCCCTTTAAATTTTCTCTTCACCCATATGGGAAGGTGGCATGATTCTCTTCTTGGAAAGTCTGTGTTTAGGTGTGTCCAAAGGGAAATGTCTGGGTGTACCCACACTTAGTCATCCTCCCACCACAGCTTAAAAAGCTTGCGAGAGGAAACTTCCTAAGACAAATCCTCCTCTGCAATCTACTCCAGTGCTTCGCCTGCCACCAAGCTTAGGAAGATGCTTAAGAATAGAAAACAGTTGAAGCTTAACTACCCAACACTGCAGAACTCTCTCAGCAATGCAGTGTTCTCACCAATGTCTGGGACCAGTGTTGTAACAGACACCAGGGTAAAACCAGCAAGGAATGGCTTCCACCTCACACAAACCCTTCCTTGCTAGGGGGATGCAGGAGGAATACTGAGGAGATGGATGTAGTTCCGCTGTTCCACCCGTGCTGAGCACCACGTGGCTGACAAGGCTCCTACTACTTACAGAAGAGTAAAAATCTCTTGGTATTATTTCACTCTGGTTCACAGCTTGACTTTAGCAGGCCAACCTCTAAAGAGGAAAACCATCCTGCTATGCAAGGATTACCTCCTGACGCAACTATTTGAACGGAAGCAAGACAATAGTAACATTAATCTGAATTGTGGGAGCACCTAGCAATACTGACCCTCTGGGAAACAGATCTAAAGCAAATAGCTACAAAATATTCACAGGCCTTTTGACCTCATACAAAGAAAACAAGTATTTTGGAGCCTGTTGTGTTTCTCTGTTCTCTGGCCCTGGACACTCTCTTCACTCCTTCTGAACTTTACCAATAAGGAATGCAGGAACATTTCAAACAGGTTTCCAATTCAGGAGACAACAATTAACTCAGATGAAGGAAGAAAAGGAGGAAAGAAGAGTATCCATTCACTGCAGTGTAATCTCCTCTCCACACTGACACACAATACCACAAAATGTTTCTCAAAACCAAGCACAGCTTCACAGCCAGACAAAAGCACAGCTTAGGACAGATTTTTGGGATTCAAGTAATGCAGCCAGTGAGGTCCTGCACCAAGAGAGTTAGCATGTTATAAAAAGCCAGCAGCCACTTTCCTCTTGCGTGTGGGCTACACTGGAAGTTAGGAATCTTGGGCTGCAGTAGCAGTCACACAAGCACAATCCAGGAGATAGTATGCAAGCAACCAACACCATCATCCAACAGTCTACTCTGTATCTTTGCCTGTTTCTACACAACCAGGTCCAGCAAGAAAACTTACTTCTATTGACTGGAAAGCTTTACTAACAGTCAGTAGTTCTTTGACTTCCCAAAGGAATGAGGGCTCCTAATTTCTTCATGTAGATCCCAGGGAGTAAGCATAAGAAGCAAGACTCAAGAGAGGCTCACAGGCTTCTGTACTGGCTCTTGACTGCATTCTGCTTCCTACAGACCTGTCAGGTTGCTCCAGGATGTGGAGCACCAGAGGAGGCACAGAGCAAGCAGAAGGGAGGCCCTGCAGCATAGAGGTGGTTTGTGGCCAACCTTGCCATGGGTAGATTTCTGTAGGACCAGAAGAACAATGATGCCAAGGGCCCATGTTACCCTCTTCCAAGCAATACAGTATTCTCTGCTTACAAAACAGATTAGTTGTTTCAGGACAGGTCGTACTTAGGGGCAGCTCAAAAACAGCAGGAAAGCTATCCTCTGGTTCTACACAGGCTTCAGGAAGGGAGGGGAAAGCACTTCCCATCCCCCTGGCAACAGTCCTAAAGTCTGCATGATATAAAAAAAAAAAAAGAAGACAACATCATGCCTGTGGAACTACTGTTTGCCAGGCAGCTAATACCACCACAGACAAATGGCTGGACAGCTGGTAACATTGCTCTATGTTCAAGTGACCTGAAGAAACTTCACCATCTCTTCCACTGGACACCAGCTTTCTGCAGCTTCCCTCAAACCAGCCCCAACTCTTTGCTCCTCTCCACCTCTACCCCCAGGCAGTGGCTGGCTGCAGTAGCTGCCACAGCCCCACTGACTGGACATTCCACTGTTGGCTTCACTCAAGTTCACTGCAGGCCTCAATCAAAGCCCTTGAGATCCAACATGCTTGCTGGATGACTGATGGCTGCCATGCTTGCAGAGAGCTAGAACAGGAAAACATGACTCTCCTTCAGAGGCAGGCTGGGCCTCTGCAGAGCAGCACACTACAGCAAGTCAAAGCTGTAGTCAAAGTCAGAGCTGCATCTGAGCCTAACCACAGAAACCAAAATATAGGATTAGTGTCATAATAAGAGCATAGAGACAAAGTGGCAGGTTCCACAAGTCAATGAGCTTCAAGGCAAGACCAAAAATACACATCAGAGGAAACTGAAGGCTCTTGCTGCTGGGACACTGAGAAGCAACCACTTCTTGCAGCAGCCATGCTCATCTGGGGGTAATGTGCCACCACCTACCCAAAACTGTGCCCCATCTGACCAGGTCCTAGGGAGGCTTTACTGCCTGAGCATGCAGTGCAGCTCACATCTGTATGCAGCAGCTGCAGCAGCCCAGCAAGGATTAGAGCCTGCAGCAGAAAAAAGCAGCAGAATCTTGAAAACTTCAGGCTTTCTGACATGGAGTGGAAAGAAGTGGTTACCCCTTTGCCAATAGGCAGATTAAGACCTAGAAGCTTCTTTAAACAAAAGTTATTTTTTGCAAATGCAAATTGCAAATAACAATACATTATGTTAATGCTATCAAGAGAGGAAACTTCAGAATTCTAAGAACAATGATAAATATACTGAAGATCCAATTTGCTTTTCAATATTTATTCTTCATCTCCTTTCTGTATCACAGTCATATTATACAATGAACATTGAAGGTTGAATTCCTCATTACCTTAAGCTCAGTCACATGTACTGGGCTGAAATCCTTGCATACCATAAGGTTGCACTTTATGAGCCTGCCCAAAGAGCAGGACTAGGGGGGGGGCAGTGCTGTGGGTCCAGGCAGACAATAAGGCAGGCTGCAAAAGTGAACATTTCCATTTTAATCACAGACCCACTGGGACATATTCACTTACTGAGGTATGTTCAAACACAAAGCCACTCAATCTGGAAGTTTGATTTTTCGAACCAATTAATGTAGTTCTATTAATAGAGCTGGGAACATCTTGGGTTTTTTAATGGCATATCCCAAACACAATCTGATATCCTGCAGGAGACTTTTTAATGCAACTCTGGAAATTAGAGGCCCAATCCCCACATGGTTTTCTATGGCAGCTGCATGACTGACTTGGCCTTTGCAAGTCTTCTCTTTTACATCCACTTACTTCATACTTCATCTACCAAATTTAGGAAAACACACATACATTATCATAGCAAAAAGGTGTTATAACAGTTTAAAGAAAAATTCACAGGTTTTCAACTAAAACCTGTCCTAAATTAAGAGGTTAAAAAAATCCACTTAACGGAAGCCAGAGTAACATGGCCTTGAATCTGCAGTATTTAAGAAACAAACATAACTATGTTTTCACATATTTAACAGGTTGGCTATAATTGCCAAGAGACCAAAAAAGACATCAGTCCAACACAACTGAAAAATCCTGCAAAGGGCAACTTGCCCAGCTGCCCAGTTGTGTCCCCAGGGCCACTGAGCAGCACACAAGCATGCAGCCTGGGTGCTCCAAACCCCCCCAGCAGCCCAGTGGGGCTGTGTCTCAGCCCTGCCTGACACCATCTCACCCCTGGCTGTGATCCATGGGCTTTCCCATCGTGCCAGCAGCTCTTGTGCTCCAGACCACCAGCACGTCCCAAGCCGGCTGGGAGGCCAACCCTTCCTGGAGATGTAAGGTGCTTTGCTGAACAGGATCTCTAATGACTTAAAATTCTGCATCTATCATTCCCCCACTGGAACCACACTGTCTGATTGATCTCTAGTATGTCAGCTCAGCTGACCTAATTCCTCCTGTTACTGTGATGCCAGGAGACAAGCCAGGTGCTCCTGCAGCCAGACAGAACATTATTGCCCCAAGCAACCAGTGATGCAGAATTTGATACATTTCTATCAGCCCCCCCCTTGCAGTAACCTTGCTTAATAAATGCAGCTTTGAGATCCTCACGATGCATTTAAGAGCGTCTCTTTATGTTTAAAGTGGCATTTAAGGCCTGCAGGTCACCAAGCAGGAGACATTACAGAGTTCAAGCACCTCTTTGCTATACACTAAGCACAAAAGAGGCTCTAAAGCTATCTGTTGGCAGGGCTCTTCCTTGGATTCTGCTGCGGACATTTATTATTAAATTTCTCAGAAAGGAACCATAACATCTGAAGAAGATTAAGGTGGCTTCTCTTAAGCAAAGTATGTTTAGGTCTGTAGCTTAGAAACATTGCCTTGGAAAAAACCACATCACCCATATTCACTTTCCATCAACTCTGCCATTTACTATTGCTACATGAACAGGAGTAACAGAAGAAAAAAACAAACACCAAACAAAACACCCAACTGACAGAAAGCAACAAGCAAGTTACTTTGAAAACAAAGCAAACACAAACACCTTCTCTCCTTGACTTTGCTGATCAAAGACCACCATGCCTGTACACAACTTCTCCTTTCTCGTGGGATCGCACTGCCTGCCATGCAATGAAGGCACTCTGCCTCCTGGAAGAGACATACCTGTTCACTTCAGAGCACAAGACCTGCTCTGGGAGGCTTCCTAACACAAACCAGAACCCTCCAGCTCAGACTCCTACCACCAACACTAACCTTATGTCTACTGTTTGCTAGTTTGTCTGTATCACCAGGTGGGAAGGCAGTGGGTGCAGGAAAGAGGACACACAGTTTTCTACATATACTTGAGCATTAAGAGGATCCTTTGCAACACACAGTTTCATTGCAATTTCTCAGTTTAGAGTCAAGTCCAGTTTGGTCACAAAATTGAATCTTTTAGTTGGGCTTTGGTTTGAACCTACAAATATTTGTAGAAATTCAAACAGTCGTTCTCTGTCTGAATTAAATCCCATCCAGCCACTGATTAGGAGGCAGCTCTTCCCATACATCTCCCAAATCTCCACCTCCTGGCTGTGCTCCCTCCGACCAAATTCAATCATCACAAGGATCTAAGAAGCAGTGGAAATTTTCATAATGGAAACAAGGAAGGAGATTCAAGAGCAGCAGCACGAATAGCACCTCAGCCGTTACCAGAGCTTTGCTGTCAAACTCTGAACACAACAGCCTACCAGTTTCTGATTACTCCTGGGAAACATTCCTTGATCTGTCATTACAGTCTGAGTAATGCTACCTTCCACAGAAGCTATTAACTTCTACGTCGCCAGCTCTTCCATGACATCTTAATCATGTGAGAGGAACACAAGTATGTGCTTTACACATGGGATGAGTAAAACAGTGATCATAATTTCAGAAATGCAACAAGACCACTCCCTCTAAAAAAAGCCCATGACTCCTCTGAGCTCTGCATTTAGTGGTCAACATTTGCTAGACGTTTCTGTGACCTGCACAGTGTGATACTCAGCTAGTGAACCCAACATTAAACAGAAGTATAAGACTTTAAAATTCTCTGCTCTCCATAAACATACCCATTTTGGTTCACTGAAGTCTCAAGCCTCATCCTACAAAACTATTGCCAGAGGGTGGTTGGATTTTCCATCCTTTTCTAGCTCTAAATTAAGCCAGACCCAATCCTCAGTAACAGTGATTCCCTTCAACAGATGCAAGGATGCTGATGGAGCAGGATAGCAGACAACCCATTCTTGTCTGCAGCAGAAACAGAAAGAGGATTGCTTGGGAGTTCAGAGAAGCCTGCACTTTACACCCACTCACCAGGCAACTTGCCAGCTTCGCTCGGGGACGGAATTAAAACAGGATTTAACCAGGCAGGCAGCCTGACCTCAGGAGTGTGATCTGCCAGACACAGAGTGCCTTCTTAGTCACTGCAAGTGTCACAGTGGAGCCCTGTCTCCCAAGACAGGGCACCCCAACAGTGCCCGAGGAACAGAAGATCCTCCATTAGGTGATATGAGAGGTGGTGAGACAAGGAGGTGACACTGCAGCAACACTGATTCATCCAACGCCACACTCATCCGTGAAGTGCTGCAGCAGGAGTGGGTGGTGCTGGAGGGCACACCAAAGGACACTGCTGTACTCCAGAAGTCCTGAGGGACAGCAGGAGGCACGTACACAAGATATGGACTAGCAGCTAAAGGCTCCATGTTGGAAAAGGATGATGGTGCAGACAGCACAACAGAACATCACAGCCCAACAGCCACGATCCTATTGATCACAAGGACTTTTTGTACAGCAGCAATAGAACGAGCCTGTTATTACTTGGCTCTCAAGAACAGCCCAGGGTGAGTGATCATTAAGCTGATGAGTGTTTATTCTGCCACCCATGCCTTAATCCATGTGCACAAAAAAAAAACTGCACTGCAAGGACTCCGTGTTCTTTGTCTCCTCTTCAGGAGCTCCAGGTGACACAGTCACCCCAGCAGACATATTTTTGGTGAGTCTGTACTGCACAGGTGAATTATGCATTACTCTCAGCTCATCTCGAGCTGATGACTACAATAAGCCAACTCGACATAAAATTATGGAAAGCAGACCCTCAGGTGACTGAGGCTGAACCAGAAACTCAGCAGCACAGTGCCCTGCATGGTGCTAACTACCAAGTTCCTACGATCAGTTCATTCCATCTATGTGAAAATTTAAAACAGCCAACAAACAAAACAATACCCACACAAGCACAGACATAGCTAGGCTGCTTTAACAAGCTGATAGCACAGCACACAACTAGGGAAAACATGCCAGTAAAGTAATCCTTCTTCCCATTTCATGCAGGAAAAGGCTTTCTAATGTTCAAAGCATGACTTATGCTCAAGATTTTCTGCAGGCCTTGGGCAGCTGGGTTTGGGTTGCTTTGCTCTGCAGCACTCAAAATACCTGCCACAGCACCAAATACAGCCACACATGAGATCTTCAACTGACATGTGTTCAACCAATCTTCCTCGGGCAACCAGCACAGCACAGGGAAGAAAACATACCCAGGACCTCCCACTGCCCCAGAGATCTCAGTTACATGTAGGCACCTACTTCTTAATAGTGCTGGAAAAAGCTGTAAAGCACACAGTGTACCCAGGATCTTACAAGTTCAAGAGTGACCTTCCTCCCACTGAATCCCCTTAGCTAATTGGTCTCTGATCACAGATTCAGATCCAACATCCTGAGTCACAAAAGAAACCAAAGCTAGTCCCATACTCTAAACCACATACTGCTAAGCTTTCAGTGTCACCATGCCTGAAGAGTTGAGCGGATCCTCAAGAGTTCTGAAAATCCATTTTCTGAGAAACCTCATTTCCAGACCAAGTCCTCATATGGCAGAAACCATACTTTGTATCCTTGTTGTCACTAATTTCCACCTTAAGGAACAACAGCTCATTTGGCTGTCTTCAAAATTAGTACAAAGACTTCTGATCTCCAAATGTCCCTCTAGACTACTATAGTCCTCTCAACTGCTGCAATCTGGAGACCCAAACTCCAGCCCCACTGGAAGCCAGCTGAGGAGTCAGGGAATGTTCAGCAGCAACTAACTGCATATAGAGGAATCTGTTTTTTACTTTATGCCAACCATCCCCTGTGCCTAGGAAAGATCCACACCACAACTCCATACAGACACTTAATAATCCCTACTTTTGGAAATTCAATACAGTATGATTTATCCTCTTTTTGAGCAGAGGTTCTCACAGTAGGTTCCTAGACTATTCACTGTACCTCTCATTAATACATGAGCACACAATAATGGGAATACGTGTATTTCATTTTGTGAGCCATTCTCATGTACTGATGCTGCTCTTTAGACTCCAGTGAGAAAATCTATGAAAGTCCAGACACTGCACTTTTATGCATTAAACATTGATCATCAACATTTATTCCTTGGAAGCATCTTACTTTGTCATTATTTATGAACAAATATCACAGAAATCTATGAAATGAGAAGGAACACAGCAATTTTCCTGGATTTGAAGGATAAAATACGCGTGCCAGGTTGAGAGCTGCTGCCAGCATTAAATGTCAGCACTGCAAGTGTCTGTCTGGGGCAAATCTGGCATTACATCAAAACTCTTAAGTCGTATGAGGCCTGGTTAGCATTAGCTTTTAACCAGGAAAATGCAAACGAAAGCATCATTGGGTGTAATCACTTGCTTACAGCCACTGTGGTTTTGGCAACCATTTCCTTGTGTGTAAGGAGCATGCGAGTAAAAGTTAAAGTCACTGTTGACAGGAGGTGCAGAAGAAGGAAAGACAAAATGCAACAACAGATGAAGTTGCAGGCCAACATTAAGATTCACAGGAAGTTTTTTTTCCTTTTTGCTCTATGTTGCTTTAATCCAAGAATAAACTTCTTCAGTTTTAGAAAGCCTAAAAGTAAGGGTTCAATTAACTGCAACTACGTCATTTTTGAGAGTAAATATATATGCAGCTATGAATGAAGCAACTAATCTCGTGTCAGAGGAGCAAGCTGAGTAAGTAGGTTTTTTTTCACAAAGTAAGGGAAGGTGGGCAGCAGCCAGCTTTCCACAGAACTGCACTTTTACCTTTTCAGGTAATTTACTCTCATACAACTCCTAAGGAGAGACAGAGCAAGGCCAACAACTCAGACACACTACACACACAACCTGTGGCTGGTAGACTGCATCAAACTGTGTCTGTTCACCGATTACTTTACACTAGAGGTAACTCCACACCCTGGGAGCACTACATAACATCCCAAAACATCTCATTTTGTCCAAGAAATCAAATTGCTCAGGTCATACAATCAGTTTCTGACAAAACTGGTAACTAAAGGTATACCTGAGCATGCCTGGAACCCAGGACCATTCTCAAGTCCTTGTTTCATGGTATCTTACACGGCTTCTTGCAAATACCAGTCTATGCTGCTACACATAGAATTTAACTGAAGCTTATGTGCTATTCACATATAGAGAAAAAAAACCATTGCTGCAGTTATAACAGTGATGAAATCACTCCGTTTGCAGGAAATGTCTTAGAGCTGCTTCCTACCAGGCTCTCATTTGAAGCAGGGTGAGGAACAGAACGTGAACAAAGGCTTTGAAAGATTTGCAATAAGCAAATCCTGCAACATAAGGCTTCATACAAATGCAGACTCCACAGGAAGAGCAGAAGCAGCCGCTCACTCCCTCAACTGAAGTTATTAAGTAAACTTAGAAGCTACAGAGAATGAAAAAAACCACAAGATCTAATGCCCCAAGTGGCGCGTGCCCAGAGGAAACTCCCCCAGCTCCCTGCAGCACATCAGGCCAAAGGCAGTCATAGCTTTGCAAGACCAGCTCTAAACGGTGGTTCAGGAGCAGCACAAGCTGCCCTCTGACCCAAAGGACATTTCCAAGCAGCAATCCCGCTCCCAGCCGGCTCGCCTCCCTCCCAGAGCAGCCTGAAATCCCCCACGTCCCCCTCTCTCCAAGACAACGCCAGGCATTAAACAATCCCCCAGGACCTGGTGCTCTGCGGCACCTCACCATAACCCCCGTCTCCTTTGGAGAGGAGCAGGGAGGTGACACAGTGGCGGGGTGACGCGGGCAGACTACAGCACCCAGCAGGCATTGCAAACAGGCTGCTCCGGCGGCCGCGACTGTGTTCGGGGTGACGCGCAGGCCAGCGGAGCCAATCCACGGGAGAAGGAGGAATGTCAACAAACACGGCAGTCGCCGGACACGTGATATCAGGGACAGGGCAGACAGCTCCAGATAAGCCACCCCAGGGGTCCAGGCAAGCCAGCGGTCACGCAGCCAAACACCGGACCCGAGGGCAGCACACGCTGTACCCACGCCAGTCCCTCCATCCAGGAACAAGGTTCCATTTTAGGCTTTTACATCCTGAGGCTTCTTTGTAAAGATGTCAAAGATGAAAAAGAAAACTCACCCCGTCACCCAGCAGACTATTCTAACTAAAAACTTAAGGGGGAAAAAAAAAAAGTAATTGGGTAACTTGAGTTTCAGAGTGGTTTGGTGTTAGCCCCTCAGATTCGATCTTCAGAGCTGACTTTGAAGGAAAAAGCAACTGTGGGAAACCACAATAATCTAAAAATGTCTGCTGCAATTTTTAACACTTAGTGATTGCCACAGGGACAACAAAAAATGCAAAGGAAAATCCTCTGGAACTGAAGACAATCATATGCTACAAAGTCATGCTCACACTATTTTTACGCTGCCTAGGAAAAAATAAATTTTCTTAGGGAGCGTATCCAGAGTAGAGAAAGAAAATAAAAGGTAGGCATACCAAGAATAATGACTGTAATTTTATTTCTAACATTTTGAGAACTTAGGAGCTTCCAATACAGGCATATTCAGCACACGCTGCATTTCACTGCACAACATCCTAGGAGCAGAGCTCCCACCTCAACTCCCAACTGCATACAAGTCCTGTGCTCCAGACAACAAGCAACACATGATCTGCACAGCCATGTTTGTTTATCTTTCCCTAACTTATCAGAATACTTTTCTTCTCCCAGAATACGTATCTGAATACAAAAACATCTGTTAAAAACTGAAACTCCACAAACTCAATTCAACCTCTCCCAAATCCAGAATCCTTTGCCATAAATGAATGTATTTACCTGGAAGTCATACAAGGCAACGATGTTTTCATGTTTCAATTCCTAGAAAAAGTAAAACAAAGACAATAAGCTAGGAGGAACAAAGAGCATATAGAACAAAGACTGAAGAAACAAAGTGACTGAACCTTTACCTTAAGTATTTTTATTTCCTTGCCCAGCAGAGTTTGAGATTTTGCAAGGTTTTTCTTGTTAATGCATTTCACAGCTACTTCCAGCTCAGGTTTCTGAAAGAGTACATATGTAATTCAATGATAAATGTAAATTTCACCATTCATTTACATTAGGATAAGCAGCCTCTTAACAGATTACAGCTATTTCTTAAATAAGTGTCTTACAGTACCGGAAAAGGCCTCTTTATATCCTAATGCCTACCCCTCACTTGTTCAGACTTGCCCTTTCCTCAATTGTGCTTGTCAGCCCAATGAGAAAACCCCAAGGTTTGGATTTTTGTTCCTGCCTTATACAATGATTATCCTCTTATTTAATCACTAGAAATAAACGCACTGTAGGAGCCACGGCTTATCCCAAGCCCTAATCATGGAAAATCCACTGCTGGATTCATTTCCTTTTATTTACCAGTGAGCGATTTCCCCTCCTCCTGGAAAAATTAAGCGGAGAAGGACAAAACTTCACAGACACACAAAGAAACCCAAAGGAAGAGCCCTCTACGCACTTCACAGACAGTGTAGGGGATTTTTTTTTTTTTTGCTTGTTTTCAAGGCAGAGCCCGTCTTGGAGAGCAGGAGGTCTCCAGGACACCTCGGCCTCCAGCCCCACTCTGCCCAGCCGCAAGGTGAAGCCACCTGCCCGGCTCCTGCTGGGACACAAGCCTGCCTCCCAAAGAAGCTCCATAATAATAGTAAGAATAATAATAAATATGTCTACCAGCACCGGAGCTGCCTCGGAGACCGGGGCTGATGCTCAGGCTAAGAATAGCCACCGCAGCTCAGCGGAGACAGGACAACCGGGACGCTGTGCCAGGCTCGGCCCAAAGCCATAAATAAATAAATAAGCAAGGAAAATAAAAAATGAAAAGATTATTCACCTCTTTGTGCCTGCCTTTGAAGACGACGGCGAAGGCTCCGTGCCCGATCAGGTCCTTCCTACTGAACTCAAACTTTCCCACCGCCTCCATGGCGCTGCGCCGGGGGGTCCCCGGGGCCGGCGGTGAGACTGCGGCCGGGACGGCTTCAGAGCTGCAAAGGGACGAGGAGGAGGATGGCGGTGATGAAGGAGCTCCCTTTAAAGAAAATTAAACCTCTCCCAATCCAAACACAACGGGGCATACACACACCACCCCTCTACCCCTCCGCAGAGCGGTCAGCGCTGGCGGGGTAGCCTCTCTCCAATCACCCCCGGCAGCTCAGCGCCAGGCTCCGCTCCCCCACCTCGCCGTCGTCCATGGGCTGCCTTTTCCTGCACAACGGCCGGGAGCTGGTCATTGTTAGAGGCCGGGGAGAAGTTGGCTCCTCAGCAGCGGGCCTTCTCCATCTCTTCCTCAGGACAGACCGGCGCGGCTCCTCCGGCAGCCGCTTCAGGCGGGGCTCTCCATGCCAAGCGCCGGCCCTCCCCGCCTCGCAGGCGCGGCTTCGCGGACAGTCCACCTTAAGAGCGATCCACCTTAACGCCCCGTCCACCTTACGGGAGCGGTCCACCTTAAGCCCGAGTCCACCTTAAGGGCCGCCTGCGCCCCCCGACTAGTTCGCACAGAGCGGGGCCGGGGTCCCCCCGTGGGTCCCGCCGCACTCCCGGGTTTCACTGCCTGGCAGAGCCCTACCGCCGCCTCCGCCCAGACAAAGCTCTGCGGAGCTCAGCGCGGCCGAGAGGAGAGTGCCGGCCCTGGCGGCGCAAGCGCGGTGCGCGGCAGTGGGGGAAGGCAGGCGCGGCGGCAGCGGCGGCCACCTGAGGCGGAGCCCCTGATCCGCCGAACTTAAAGGCGCCGGCGGCGGTCGGGCCTGAGTCAGCGGTGCGATCCCTCGTGCCTTTTCCAGTCTCAGGCTGCTGCTCCTGTGGCTGGGGGGTTCCTGCCGACCCCCAGCCTGCGATAAATGTTTCCAGCAACTAAATAAATGGGTCCGTTTGGGGTGAATTTTCAAAAATTTGCCACAGGGCCGGGCGCAGGTGGTACCTGAGGGGATAGGGGGCACAGGTGGGCCCGGGTCTTAAGACCCACAGCACCCCTTCTCCTCCCGCAGGATGGTCCGTTTCCTCATGGATCTGTGCTGGGGGCCCAGGGCCCCCGTTTCCCTGATGCGAGCAAGCCGGGCCTCCAGCAGGCACTGAGGAGTGTGCGAGGGTGCCTCCATCCAGTGCTCCTCTGAGAAACCTTTCCAGCCACCCTACTCCAGAGCTTAATGTGAAATAGTTGAGCTAAGGAATCTTTCCCAGCCTGAGCCTGGTACTCGGGTTTGGCCATCCTCTGTCTCCCATTATGCAGTAACTCACCAGTTTTGCCCTATTGTCATTCCCTCAGTTGCAGGAACCTCTCATACGTTTGACCCATCTCCTGCTCCAGGCTGCTCAAATCTGCTCCTGCCAGCTGTGGTGGTATCTAGACCACTTGCACACCCTCTCCAGTTTGTCTGCATCCTTATCAAACTGTCAAAAGCAGAACAGCATATTCCAGCTGCAGAGAAAACAACCTGCCTTGCAGGCAGCACTCCTGCTCACACATTTGCTTTTTACACAATTGTGTGGTATCGACCTGTATATTGACCTGTATCAGCCCTGCAACATCAAACACACACTGCCCTCATGATGCTGGCAGCTCTACAGATACGTGGTGCAAAGGGTGCTCAAGATTGTGATGCTGAGTGTCTGCAGCTAGCACTGTTTTCACCAAAAATTAGGAACAAGCAGCACCTCACAGCAGCAGGCCTTGTTTTGTACACAAAAGCAGCATCTGACTGATTTCGAGGTCTGGCCTGTGCTGCCTTTGGTTGCTTGATAACTTGCATCAGGTACTATCCGACACTTAAAATTCTGGTGGAAAAATGGCAGCATATACCAAACTGATATCAAAGCAGTAATACCTGACTGGTGGTAATTTGCATCTCAAATTCCAGCAGTTATTTAGTGCTTAGTAGGATCTATAAAAGTGGTAAGGGAATTAAATGGAAATTTCAATGGGAATTTGATAGCAGTGTTCGTAGAAGTAGCCTTTAAACCAAAACAAGACTAGAGAACCTGTGTGATTTCAGCACAAATCAATTAAAAAACACAAACTTAAAAAAAAGAAATACAATTTACTTAGCTAGTTGTTTTCATTCTTACTTCTAGGTCTCTGCCATCCACAAGGTCTACAATTTCAGGCTTTTGTCAATGGTCACAAGATGTTAATTCCAATTTTAACACAGAAACCAGTAAAAATGGAAAACATCATCAACCGTGCAAAAAAGTCAAGCTACTTGGCAAATGACAGAGACAGGAATTTATGTTACCAGTTAAAAGCTGCTGCCTCTAATGCAGAACATCATAGTTGCAAAAGTTGAGGAAGGAAGTGAAGAAAATTTTCTGAAATACCTTAGATGATTTCTAGGCAGGCAAAAATCTTGTATCCCCCTTCACTGGAAAATAGCCAAGGCACCGTGGTTAGCAAGTGCACTCTTGCAAGAACTGCGGTGAAAATCTCTAGTGACCACAGGTGTTTCTGCCTTTATTTTCCTAGCACAGCACAGACACACAGCCCCGGTGCTAAGAGGAAGTTGATATGAATGCTGTTGAGTTAGAGGCCATAATATCACCGTGATGAATGCTCTTTGTTCTGTACCCGTGTGCTTATTTGTTCCTTCATGTGCTGATGGTTGTCAAAAAAAAACAACAAACCCACAACGTTTAGCTTGAACTGGTGTTGATTGAATGTGGGTTCTAAGGTAGTTTTCTGCATGCAGCTACATACAGAGCAGGGTGGTAAAGTCAGCCTCCTCTCTGTTGGCATTTTATTTTTATTCTAAGCACACTGGGTTTGTTTTTAAGCAGACTCACTGGGTAGCTTTCTAATGAATAATGGGAACCTTAAAGTAGCATAAGAATCGTGGAGGTACTTGGAGGTCTCTACCAGGATCAGGACCAAGTTGTACTGGATGCCACGCACACGGGTCACGACACTTTCTTTGAACAGACAGTTTAACATTTGTAGCAGTTAAATGTCTCTCAAATATGTCTTCCAACAATAGGCGAGTGAAAAGATTTCAGACTTCTACAGTGATTTAAAAACTTACTCAAGGACAACTAATAAATGTAATGCCACTTGGCAGCAAAACCAGTTTTGAGATATTTGGAGTGCGCTCTGCAGACACGTGGTATTAGCAAAACATTTGTTCATTTTGGAACAAAGGCAGCTGAAAAGCATTTTAATTAAAAGTAGGATTCCTCAATTTTTTTTTTTTTTCTGGGTTTTGCTGATTAAGTACTTAAGCTCTATCAATTCCTCCCTGATGTACAGAATTCAATGAGAGTATGTTTAGGCCAACATCCAACACATGCAAATTCTATTCTCTTCCCACAGTTTCCCATTTGCTAATGATGAAAGAACTACCACCAGCACGTACTCAGCTGCTTCCTCAGATGGAGGCATTAATCCTTGAGGGGACAGAGTAGGTAGTTCAATTTAATAATGCAAAACATGAGTGGGGGGAAGATCTACTGCGGTGATTTGCGATGGGTGGAGAAAAATATAAGCATACACCCAACTGTGGGAAACCTATGAATATTTTCCTGGAATAATTAACTTAATGCAACTTTATTCTTTTTTCTAATTCATGTGAAGGAAAGCAACAGAAAACTGATATCCTGTTGACTCACATGATACCCTTTTCTAATACCATGTTTTAATCAGTAGTCATAAATATGGCTGTTTCTACCTGGTGGAATCCAGGAGTGTCACATCCTGACCTCTGGGCTGCAGAGGTATGGTACAGCTGTCTCTGACACCACCTCTGTGCTGTGGAATTGGTTAAAGCTACAAAAGTCTGAGGGAATTATGCAAGAACAAGCAAACTCAGAATAAAGATTTAGAATAAAGACAGAACAAAGATTGCCATCTAGGACTACATTGTTCTCATGATTGTACAGCCCACGGAATAAATTATGTATGTACCTATCCAGTAGCTCAAGGTGTGACTGAAGCTCATGTAGGTACACCTACACTAGTTTTAAACAAACTAACTCTTTTACCAGTAACCTGGAGCAACATAGACTTTGCTTTGGACTGCAAAGCCTAACTTGGAACCTGGGTGGATGTTCTGGAGGGCTGGTGCATACTCAGCTGCTTGCTGCTATGTGTACATTGCTGTAGATACCAGAGCTTCTGCAAACACTTATATCAGAGTTCAGTCCCATCCTGATCCACCCAAAGAGCAAGATGTATCCATTTGACAATGCCTTCTAGGACAAGTGACATTTTACATTTGTTCCTACATAGCAAAGGCCTGCATTCACATAGCCCAAAGAACCTGTGCCAGATGTGTGACATTCTTGTTGCTGTTCCAGACAGCTTCGGCTCACAAGCATTCTCTGTGTGTCAGACAGCTCCTTCCCAAGATCCTAATGTTTTTGCTTTTCTACTCCAGTGACACTATCCCAGTGTTCCCCACATTGTCCCATGAGGGACCAGAAGCCTCACAGTAGCCACCCACAGAGATGAACCACTTATCTGGAAAGCTTGGGGAAATTCTTGGCCAGATACAAGCGCAAAGAACAAGTTCTTTCCATTGCTGTGTATCTCTATTTTGAAATCAAAGTTCTTTCCAACACAAAGGGAATCTCCAAGGCACTCCTGTGTAATAATTTTGTTACAGTGGTTGCCTCACAGAGGCACTGAGTGCCAGGAAAGCAAGTAAGTGTTGGAGGAAGGGAAATGCCAAACTATGAGGCTTGGGCACATGAGCAAGACATGACTGAACAAGTTACTGCACATGGACTGAGCCTTTTAATTGGCCACACATCTCCTCTTTGTGTGAAATGGAAGCTTAGGCCTGAAGATGAGCTTTAACATGAGCTGTAGCACAATCATAGGTAGTGCTGTTGCTGGGTGATTTATTGTCTTCACAGAAACAGATGCTTGAAACTTATTCTGGGTACTTCATAGCCAACAAAGATGGACAGAGTAGCACAAGAGGAAAGATCAAGTATGGCTTAGTATCAGAGTACCATCTGGACGAAAAGCAGATGTTGTATTCATAGAATTTCAAAATCTGATTCAAATTCAGACATATTAAGACAGTTACCTATCTGCTTTCCACAAACCTCCTAATAGCTCAGCATAATCACCAGTTTCTGGGCAGAGCCAACACTAACCTGAATGCTGGAATTTTTGCCAGATTGATCCAGAAGGAGTGAAGGAACTGAATACGCAGTGCTTGGCTGAGAATCAGTTTGGTGGAAGAAATATGTGGAATGTCCACAAATGTCTGTAAATGGTAGAAGTAAATATTAGCCTAGCATTAATGGAATAGGTGGCAAGCTGCAGGCTGAATTTAATGGCAAATTAAAATGACATCTTTTGATCAACCCATTTCAGATGTCTGTTAGTAGGTTAAGTTCTGGCACAGTTACAGCAAGGGTAAGAGATGCAGACTGCAGTAGAATTACACCAGAGTCACACTGCGATGGGTGAGTTTTGAACACAGCCATCTTATGTTGCAGTCCTGGAGAGGCTGAATGAGTAGATGGATTTGGAGCACTGAAAACACCTGTAAATTTACAGTTATGTTAAGAGTATTTGTTCATACCTCACTGGGGTTCTGCAAAACCAGTACTCTAACTCTGGTAAAATGTTTTTATCTTAAAAAGGGAGTGATCCTCCACTCATGGCATCAGCTCTTCATCAGTGACTCAAGACACTCAGTTAAGGAACAGAGTTTACAATCTGCTCCCTACCTTCCACAGCCAACTGCTTCCTCTGTTGCGTGCACAGCTGTATCAAAGACATTTAGGTGACATCTGAATGTGAGATAACACAGCTGGAAATACTGGATGTTTGAACTATCAAAGCATTGAGGTTATTCAAATACCAGTTGCTGGAGCAGTACTGCACCTAGCCTCATGCACAGAAGAAGAATCACTTTCCATTCACTTCCATAGCCCTGTCATATTATGTTCTGGATTTATTTGCGCTTTGGGCCCGTTTATTGATTAATACTGTTGAGAGATTTAACTAGCCACTCAATTATCCTGGCAGGCAAGGTCTGAGATGTTTTATTACCCCCCCCCTCCCCACACATATACACCAGCTCACTGAACAGACTATGAATTATTGAAGGCAGAATTTTAATGTACTCAGCAAGGTGCTCTGGCAAGGGGCTTCCTAGGTTCCCCTTGCATTTTAATATCAGATGCATTTCAGCTACTGGCAGAGGGCTCTGGGCACTAAGGGCTGTACTCAGTGTTCAAATCTGTTAGTGCTCACATCAAGGACCATTACCTAACCTGCCTGTCAAGCAGCTGATTATATTGAAATGAGGTTTGCCAATAAATAAGAGTCTGCAAATCCTCCACCCAGAGCAGTCTGTTTTCAGACTAATTGGAAGCTATTTCTTGCCAGAACACCGTATGTTCATAAATCAGCAGGTGTCATCATGCAGTTCCTTACAGATGTCATCTCTGTCCTGGATGAGAACAGACCCATGCTTATCACCCTCAGCCTTCCTCCATATCCACACACACACTGTTTGGTCTGTGCCATCCACGGGCCTCTCATGTCAGTCCTGGTGAAGCCAAGGTTTGGTGGGAGGGGACACAGCCCTTGCTTTAGCCTGCAGCTTTAGCTGGGACTGCCTCCAATGCCCACTCAAGCCAACAGGATCCTCTGCAGCAGCTCCAACATGCCTCAGCACTAGACCTTGCTTCAGTGACCTCTGTGTTAAAAATAACTGCTCACCTAATGGCAGGAGGAAGAGAAGGAGGAGGAGTGTCATGCCCCTTATCTTTCACATCTACAGAGTCATGTTTAGGAGGCCAGAAGGTGGTTGCTCAGCCTTCAGCCTGGGCTTCTCTCCAGATAGGGCAGGCCCAATATGGGGTGGGGACATAACTCATACAGGGGAAACCCACAGGTTTAAGGACCATCTCCTTTTCCAGGAAAGAATGGAAAATCATGGTCAGAAAGAACCTCTCAGCCCAGGAAAATCTTTCGATAGCAGTCCAGGTGGACAGTGAAGTCACAGGTATCACCTCAGGTGTCTTTGACCATCTCAAAATCAGCCTTAAGAAAAAATCAGCTGTGAAAGCTAAAGTATTAGAAGCCAACAGTGATTTCCCAGGGCAGCCTGATTCTGTCTTGTTATGAACCAGAGGCCTCAATGTTTTTCCTGCTCCAAAACCTGCTCATCTGAAAGCCAGTTTAACACCCTTTCCCTGCTGGGTTATGGCAAAGAGCTGCAGAAGTGTGCAGGCTTATAGGAACAGTCACTTATCCCTCTCTGTCACCTGGGGATTCCAAGACCTGTAATATCTTAAAAATAGGATTTTTAGGCATTTTCTTTGCAGCTGGGCTCTTTCTGAGGTTGGGTGCATCAGCACAGCTGCCCTAGGGGAAGGGAGGCATGGCTGGGAGCACCCTGTGCCTGGGGCCAGCTCACCTGGCATGGCTGACTGCTTCCAGCAACCTTTCAGCTTTGCCTTGGGATGGGACTGTTAATGAAAATTTCCTCTTATGACTAACTGGCTTGGAGGTGTCTGTGTTTTCAAGTAGACCAGTAGCTTATACAATTTCAAGTAGGCATTGCTCCAGCCAAGGCCTTACTCATCTCACATAAAGGCAAGGCAGAAATGATAGTTTCCATTATTTACAGACATATGTAAATAACAGCTGTAACAGTGAGGAATGTCCACTGGAGATAGGACAAGACATAATGAGCTTCAGCAGCAATGAAGGAGCTCTCCTCCTCAGGCAGCCTTGGCAGCAGAGCACTGTCACTGCTGGAGCCTTTCTGGGACAGGTTAGGCAAACATCTGGCAGGAAGAACATAGACAAGGTCAAACTGTGGCCTTGGACAAACAAGGTACATCATACCAAGCTCTCTCCCCCTTCTGTGATTTGCCTTCATTGTACTGGTTTTGGGCAAAGGCTGAGAGATTCTCTCCCTAAAAGCCCAAGATGAGCAGTTCCTCCTAACTCAGGCCTTGGAAGTTATCATCCTCCTCCCACTCCTACAGATGCAAGAAAAGAGCACTTGGGGGGGGGGGAACCAAAACTCAAGCTCATGCTGTTATCAGCCAGCTTTTTCAACTGACAAGGACAGGCTGCCTCACTAAAATGTAAAGTGGGGCACAGATGCACCCTGCAGTGAGTCTGGACACTGCAGTTTGTGGCAGCGAGCAGCTGGGATCTCTACCCGCATTGCAACACTCCAAAGCAATGATCCCTTGTCCTTGCACTTTTCTAGGAAACCAGAGGGACATTTCTCCAGCACTAAAGCAACAAGTGACAGGGAAGAAAAGTTTCCAGTGGAGCATCAGAGAAGTTTCTTTAGTTTTTAGTGCAAAGTCATTTTATATAAAAAAATAAAATCACTGATCTGCTAATATTTCAGACCTGTCAATGTCTGTACCCCAGCATTTATTGCCCCACAGCAAAGAGGAAGACCCAGGTACAAGGAAATAATGAAATAAGAGTTACTTATACCTTGGTTTTCTTCTCTTTCCCTCTTTTTTTCCCACATCTGAGCTCTCTGCTCCATGAATTCATGTAGCTATTGCCCAGAAATGCAGTTTACCTGAAGAACTTGACTGGAATTGAAGATACCTAACTGCTGACTTCCTGCCTGACAAATCAGAGGTGCATTTCTGAGAGGTATTTAGGTAATTAACTGCCCTGGATTGCTCTTTATTCCTTTCCCTCATCGGTGTAAATCGCAAGGTCTTTGAAGATGTGATTTCTCATAATTATTTCTGTACTACTTTGATTTTGGTGGCAACTGTAATGAAGTGATGGTTACATCCAATTCAAGATCAGAAATGTACACATCTTGGCATTTGCCCTTTGTCAAATGCAACAAGGAACAACCTCAAATAAAAGATCTCCAACACCTGAATGAAAGCAAGAGGAAAAAGGCTGACCCTCATTTAGGGATTCTGTCCATAGCTAATGCCCTCCCCAGGGCTAGGTACAAGCTGTGAGAGCTGTTCTGCTGATATGCCAGGTTAACCCTAGTATTTCCCAGGAGAGGATCTTGGTTTTATTGACACTATAAAAGTGTTGCAGGATGCATTTGGGATGTATATCCAGGCATTGGGAAGACACCTGACTTGGCAGTACCAGACAGCAAGATCATCCAGAGCTATGAGGTCTGTGAAGCTTTCCCATGACTCATGAAACTGTAGTAAAATATTCCATGACTCATGGATTAACCTAACAAAACCCAGAGGGAAGACAAGCTATTGGGTTGTTGGTTGACAAGAGCCTTTTAAAATTAACATGGCATAATAAGCAGGATACCAACATCCTCTTTCTGACTCTTGAGAAATGTGTAAGGAAGAGTTTTATCCACTCACTTATTACCAAGAGACCTCAGCTGAGGTTATGTAATTAGGATGGGACACTTTTTGCAGCTTCAAGGCTTGAATAGCAACATTAATATAATCCAGGTACAGAGAACGTGTCCACGTGCGACACGCTATTAACACTAGCTGATATTTAAATGCAGTTCCCTTTCATTCTACTGCAAATAAACAGAATTTATCAGCCAAATACATAGAAACCAGAATGTAGCCTTAAATGAACCACATAATACAATACAGTAAACAAGGTTAACTGCCTCCCCTTCTGCCAAAATGTTATATACTTGCTTGACCCTGTAACACAAATAGCCTAACCTCATGGACAGGGCATGGAAAGGGAGTCTGAACACACAGTTCAGGAGACCTGGGTGCATTCATGCTCCCTGCTTTGCAATTCATTTCCTGGGAAGCTCTGGGCATCTCTTCAACTACAAAGAGACAGTCATGCTGGCAAATTAAAATAGGCAAACTTTTCCAATCCCTCTATGCCTCTTTTCTCTCCATAAAATAGGGTGAGTGGAACTGCAGAATAGAGAGGATTAAATACCTCAAGTATTGTGGGGGCTGGTGATCAATTGCAGAAACAGAGGCCATAGAAAGGCCTGGGATGCTGCTAGTTGAACAGGTATAAATTCCAGAGGAGCACAAAGGGGGTGGCAGTGGGAAGTTTAACCACTGTGGGACTTGAATGGGATAGAAAGTGCACCATTATTTTTAATTTAGCATTTAGTCTCTGCCTGACCCTTAACATACCTGGGATCCTAATGGATTGTTTGAGTTCTCTTGTATAGTCAAAATAGTACAGACTGAAGTCTAGGGATCAATACAATACAGTTTACACTCGAAACATCAGTCAGTTTGGTTTAAATAATTTATATTGTATCATAGCAACAATACTGATTACAAGTTAAGAGGTTTTCTCCTTCAGAAGCAATATATGATGAATAAAGAAGAAAAATAGGCAAAAGAACAGAGTTTAAATGTCATCTAGGGGAAAGAGAGGAACACTGGAACTATATAAGAGAATTTGTTTGCTTTTTGATGACATTATCCTGTAGTTTATAAGAGAAGGATTTGCTTGGTATAACTTCCTTCAGAACTCAGGGTTTATACTGAGAATCAGATTTTTCTGTCAACAGTCTTAATCTTTTCACTAACATAGCATCTTTCATGAAAAACTCCTTTGTGACTCATGAAAAAGCCCTTCGTAGTCCTCAGGTCATGTGCTTTAACTGTACTCAACCATTCTCAATTTAACATCACACTCCTATAGCAGCCTAGAGCCTCAGCCAGATGAAACAATAGCAATTACATTGACTTGTGCCAGCAGAGGACCAGGCTACTGCCAGCAGACATGCTTAGGAAGAGAATCAGCTTGAAAGACATGTGTAACCACTGTGGCATCAGTGTAATGTGTCACAGGACACCAAATTAAGGCCACGATGAAGAATCTCTGATACCAGTATGGGTACAGATGGGCTGTCCCTGTGACTCTGACACAGAAAAAGCTATTGTACACCAGTAAGAAGAACAGCCCTAGCAAGGGGCACACTCATTTTCTCTCATGCATGCATATTCACTCTGATCATTGCATGTGTGAGAGAGCTGGGAGGATTGTGTCTTTGTAGATGGGAGGTTTAGTTTTTCTTATAGTGAGCTTCAGAGGAAGGGTCCCTCATATCCAAGTAGGACACCCTAACAGCATTTACAGAAATATAAAAAAAAATATATACACCATAAACAAAACACAAAGATAATCAGGCCCTGCAAGTCAGTGCTGTCACTGAGGATGAGAGCTGCCACCCACAGATGCACCCATGTTAAACCAACCTGCCTAATTTGATCAGAGAAATTTTGTGTGGTTGGATTCAGTTAGAAAGACCATGCACAAATAGGCCCTGGGGCAAATTATACCATTTTAACAACATAAGTAATAATCTTATCTGAATCATAGAGCATCTGCTGTTACACAATGAGTCAAGTGTTCTCCTTGTAATGGTTTAGCCAGTTCCCTCATGATACAGAGGGGGCACAGCCCTCTGCATCACACAGGAAACGTCCTGCCTGCCCTGCTCATCAGCAGGTTTACATGTCAAGGCATCATCATGCATGGCAGCAGCAGTGAGCCTGTTTAGCATTCCTGCTGGTTGGTCCTGAAGAGCATGCCACATTCTGGATGTAGGCTGGTCATTCATGGCTTTGCTTCAGCAAAGCTCTTGCCAGCTCTTCAGTGTTTAAGAGCAGTCTGGGCAATTCAAAACAAAACAGCAGGCTGTTCCAATACAAATGCCTCCTCACTGGAGTGATAGAGGTTGCAAGTGGGAATGAGGAACCACTGGACTGCTAGACTGCAAGGCTGCCAGAAGACCTGCCTGATACCTCTGACAGGGGAGAAGAGGTGAAAAATTTCAGGACAACATAGATAACGAAGATGTTCTAGATTCACAGTATGCTATGATTAAAGCCAGCATTAAATCTATTCTGTAACTACACAAAATAAAAAAATACACAATTTATTCATTGCTGACATACGTAACAGCTGCTTTTTCCTTCTCCTGTTTTCCAAGAAACAAAGGTCTCTTCACTGTTTACCTGCTAACTTCACTGAAGTGTAATGTCTCTTATCATGCAGCTCATTGTAACAGGTTTGTTGTGTACATGTGTTTTCCAGGAAGTTTCCAACTGTACTCCTTCTGCTGACTGCAAGAACTCTTACCAATCAACTTTTAAAATAGACAGTGATGCATAGATAGCCACTACAAAGGGCTTGTTTTAAACCTGTATTTAATTTATCTCGAAAGAGGAAAAATGTTGAGCAAAGTTATCTCCTTGTACCCTTCTGTCTTTGATGTTTACACCCTGCCAGAGCTACAGACCCAAGGGCAATATCAGATATAGCCCTCTGCTACCCACTTCTCAGTAGTGTCAGTCAGCAAATGCTAGGGTCAGGCTAGGCTAATAAATTGTATTTAAGCATTTCTGGTGTGGAAAATATAGTGTCTACCTACCTTCTATTCTCTGCCCGGAATATTTACATTTTAATACATTTATTACAGCCGCAGTAAGTGTGACTGTCAAGCATCAGGCTGAGGCTAGAAGCAAAACAGGACAGAGCACTTAGAGAAGCAGGCTACTGGGAGATTCCTCAGCTCCTACATGATCTCAGAAGTGACCTAAGTAAGGAGGGAGCTTAAAGAGACTGTTAAAGTGCATCCTTTTTGGAAATACAGACAGCAGCTGAAGCAGACTCTAACGGTGCTTCTTGTGTCTGTTTTTT
The DNA here is from genome assembly GCA_020745705.1 of Hemiprocne comata. Classification (NCBI taxonomy): domain Eukaryota; kingdom Metazoa; phylum Chordata; class Aves; order Apodiformes; family Apodidae; genus Hemiprocne; species Hemiprocne comata. Next base: position 6,183,550 of record CM036602.1, on the reverse strand, counting down.
TTTTGTCCTATTCATTATATGCAAAAGCCAGAAAAAGCTTTATCTCTGACATTAGTTTTTTTTTCTGAAGCTCTTGAGGTTTTTTTTACAGCTTTTCAGTCACCTGAAGTAGAGATGATTTAACTTCATGTTACAGTATTAGGGGAGTACTGCCTACTGTGTAAAATGAAATACTAGTGATACCTCCCAAAGCACAGCACAAAGAGAAGGTGAGGATAGACAGTTTTTAAACCTGAAGGGTCAGTCCTTTAGGTTTCAGGGCTACTGAATTCCTGATAAGAAATTTCTGTGCCAGAAAACTCGGGGTGGGGCTAATGGAAAATACCAAATTAACTTAAGAAGGCAATAAGAATTTGTCAAGCATAGGTAGTTATCCAGTCCAGACTGATGCTAGGAGAGGCTGGCAGCAGTGTGACTTTCTGGGCATCATGGAGGATGCAAAGTAATACAAAGAGACAAACCAAGGGAGGTTGGGGAAAAAAAAAAAAAAGAAAAAGTAAAATTCACAAAGAAGAGCACAGGGAGATCTCCAGGCCTGGGCTACTGAAACACACCATCTGGTTAGAGACCAAGTCTTGCCACAGATTACACAATTTTTTTCAAAAATCGGAAAAAATTGCTTACATAGCCTACCAAAACACCTTGGAGACTTCGCCAGGTGATTTTACAGCCAAAGTGCCATCAGCACATCATGCCTGTCCCTCTGAACAGAGCCAGGTGGAACATGAGTTCTGCCCCAGGGCAGAAACATCCTCTATCCTTTCCAGTGCTGTGGAGCCTGCTCCACAGCCAACACCAGAGTTCACAGAGCCAAGCAGATCCCACAAAACACAGCAGCATGAGCTTCCTTGGGATTACACCAAATCAGTTCATTTTCTGTGCTAGTTCATACCTGGGGCTGTTTCGCCATCCTGTTCCCAGGTCTACCAAGTGATGAAGCTTCCTAGATACCAAGAAGTAGAGATCTCAAGTTAATTAATTAATTAGCAAAAATCTTGGGCTCCTTGATCAGCTCAGTCAAAGGGAAATAAGAGCTCTAGTCTCAGAGAACCCTCAGGCCTCCACATGGCTTTGAGCTTGAGACTTTCCAAAGAAATGCAGCTCTGAAATATTTGTATGCAGACTGACAGTTTGCATCCCAGGCACTAGGACTGAAATCAGTATCAGAGCTCCAGAGTTCACAGGGAAATTCTCTTCTGTGGGAAACTGCACACAGACCAGGCACTTCCCATGTGTCACAGGGGAAGTCTGATATTTCTTCAATATTTAATAAAAAAAAATTAAAAGGCTGTATTTCAATCCCCCTCAGACATTTTTCCTCCTAAGTTAAAACCCAACTGTTTAATTGTAAGTGGTGGGGTTCATCTTGGTGGGGTTCTGAAGCTGGAGCCAGGGCAGTGGAAATCCTGCACCCAGCACCAGAAGACTCTGCTGAAGCCTGTCATTTATCGCCTGAGTGGAAAGAGTAACAACCCAACAAAAATATTTGAACTCCTCTTTGTTCCTGTCAGGGCCCTCGCAGCTCACACACACGAGCAGATTGCGTTTGTTTTTGCTAGGATGGGAGAAGCAATAGAGACAGAGCCAGGTCTGAGCTGAATCCAGCACACAGGCAAGGCAGATGCTGTTCCCAGGGCTGTGCCCACGTGCACAGGGGCTGGAGCACCAGCACGGGCAGTTTTATCAAAGCAGGGTGAGTTGGTTCCTGGAGCCTTATCAGGGTGTAGATCAAGGGTGGTTGTTGATCATGACGAGCAGCACAGGGCAGAAGTTCCAGTGGATAAATACTGCACCTGTGAGGGTATGAGAACTGAACCGGCCACCAGAAGACTCCACATCTGAGTAAATAGCCAGGTGGTCCAACCCTGGACCTTCCTTAAAACTGCTCCAGCCTGGTCACTTCCCATTTGACCAGAGCAAAGCATTAACCAGACAAGCAGCACCATTCAAAAAGCCCAGTGACCCCAGCTGCATGACCACACAAATGTTCCCCCATTCATTTTTACATCTGCCACAAGTCCAAATACACGGCATCGCTGTTGTAGGGCTAGTTTGTCTTTACAAGGAGTTTTACAAGTTTACAGTGTGGTCACCTTGTGTTTGGTGCTGGGAACTCATGCCAGATGTCCCTGATCCTCAGAAAGCAGAGGAGCAACAGATCAGCCTCTACCACCTGCAAACCAAAAGGCCAGGAGCAGACTTTGTTTCACTGATAGCACTGGTGCAATTTAAACTGCCTGTGGAAAAACAAACAACCTCTCTGTTGATAGGCCTGATTCCTTGGCTCACAGCCCAAGGAGGGAGCTCAAGAGCAGTGAGCAAAGGTTTCAGAAGAAAGCCCTTGAGACAAACATCCACCACAGACATCAGTGGCCAGTAACCTGTACTTGTACAGGGGACAAGGACCAAGCTGAGGAGCACCAGTGAAGGCACCATCTACCCAACTGGCTGCTGCTCCACTCTCCCTCCTGGTGCTGGATTTTACCAGCAATCACAAGGGGCTGCTAAGCTGGAAAAGAGAATATGAGTCCTTAGTGGCATAACTTGCAATCAATATAAAAGGCAAAGCCAGCATTACCTTCTAATATTTTTCCTACTGCTCACCCTGCCCTAATTCAGCATGGTTTGCTAACTGCTGCATTTGGGCTTTTGTTCTGACATTAAAAAAAACACACCTACTCTGCATTCCTGGCTTCAAGAGGAAAGAAGTGAAGGTGAAGGTGCCAGAGTAATGTTGTCTTTGCTGCTCTGCCCATAAATACAGGCTCAGCCAGACACAGCATCTGCATGGACTGGTCTTCTACTGTGGCTCTGCTTCTTCTGCAGCACTGGGAGCAGCAACCCAAAATACCAGCCTTCAGAAGTGTGGTGGTATGATGGATATTCTCTGATAGGCATTTGAATTATTCCTTGGTGTTTGACAGAGCTCTTCACATCCATCTATGCCAGCAAGCTTCAAAAGCTGGGTTCAGGTGAGGTGAGAGCCCTGACAGAAGGCAGAGAACAATACTGCACTTTCCTTCTGCTATCTGCAACACAATTACACTCCCAGAAACTCCTCTGGGCACACCTGCACAGTCCAGACCAGTCCAAACAAAGCTGGAGATAGTGTGTACATAAACAGGTGCCTTACAAGGCTGGGCAGACACTCACACGGCTCTGACTTTGGAGTCTGTTGGCAAGTTTTTGTTTGCTCACTCTTAGTGACACAGATAAACAGGTAGGAAGCAGAGTTGAATTAACACTTTGTGTTCACAAGGCTCAGGATAACACTAGAGCAATTCCTGATGCTTTGGGAACACAGCAGAGAGAGGCACTTCTGAGGAGCTGGTAAAGCAGCACCTTCAGATATCTGTCAAACCCATTTCTCTTGGCAGCCTCCTATTGGGACCCAAGGAGACAGGACTTGCTAAGGGAGCAATGTCACCTGGCAAGCACTCACCGAGTCAGCCTGTATCAGTCCTCAGATACTCATGGAAGGAGGGACATTATTCTTGAACAGCTTTGCCCTGGAACTGTAGCTAACACAGGTACAGTCACCTCATCCTGCCCACACCGAAGGGACTGGTGCAACAGGGCAAAGCACAAAGCCCTGCACTCATCATAACATGGAAAGCAGAGAAGCTTGTGCTGACTCCCAGCAGGATGGACAACAGGAAATAACCAGATCACCTTTGGCAGCATAGAGGAGAACATTTCACTTTGCTGATGAGAAATGGCCAATGCCAGTGGAAGACCAGCAGAACAGAAGCACTGGGGCCACCCCCCTTTGCAGCAACAAACAGAACGAGGCCAGTTTCAGCGCAGATCCCAACGGGGCAGTTGATGGATGAGCCATTCTTCAGAGCTGCTGTGACAGAGCATGCAGAGCCAAGTTCTTCCATTACGTCACTGCTACCTTGCTTGACCCAAGGGTTAAGAATAACAACCAGGCTCCACTGCCTTATGCTGCCAGTGTGAAACTATTTAGAGGCAGACTTCCAAGGGCAGTCATGAGCTTGCTCCCCTGGCAGGCTTGCAGGTGGAAGAGCTTTGAGAGGTAGGGCCCATCAGTACCCCCAAAGGTGATGGAGGCCAGTAGGGACATGGCTTCATTCCTGTGAATGCAAAAAGTGCCAAGTGTTTGGCACATGCTTCGTAGAACAGGATTAGCATGGGCCTTGCAAAGCTCTACTCGCCTGAGCATAGCTTTTGCTTAGGGGGTTTCTGATGTCATTTGTTTATCTTGGTTGTACATAATCATGAAAGCCTTCCAGAGCCAATAGAGATGAAGGAAATGCATTCCTGATGAGCTGCTCCCTCCCAAGTCAGCCCCTTCGCTTTCAGGGGAAGACCCAGCAACCTACACAAGGCATTGTGTTTCTTATGAGAGTAGAATAGAAACCATGTCCTTTTTCTGGACAAGACCTACTGCAGACTGCACTCACATGACAAAGACACCTCAAGGTGCTCCTCTCACATCCCCTATCACAGAAGGGAGGGCATGACAGAGATTGGACATGGGATTGCTGTGCAACCTCTTGCTGAGTACTAGGAAAGCTCTCTCCTCCCTGGGAAGTCAAACGTCTGCACCCCCCCAATGTACAGGGCTGGGAAAAGCAGGAATGAGATTCATGACCCTGGGCTGAGATCATGTCATCCTCTAATAGGTGGTAGTCATCCACTGTACAGAGGTACAAGGTGCTTGCTAACCACATGTACCTGCAGAGCTCCAGGATCTTCTTTCCTAGGAGACGATCAAATCGAGCCTGACCTGCATGTTTTTGCAATGGGGAGAGAGAACTTCACAGCAGTACATGAGGAAAAAGGGAGGATGAACACAGTGGTGGAAAAAGGAAGGGTTAAAGCAGGTGATTGCTGCAAAACACTGAGCCCTTTGCTTCTGCATGCTCAGAAAATTAGAGCAGTCAAGAGCCTGGATTTGAGCATTAATGATGACACTTCAGATAAGTTCAACCACAATGGGGCAAGGGGTTACCACCACTTGTGTGGAAACCCATACCCATGAGCTTTGCTCAAAGGCTTCATCCAACCAGCCCTCATTGGCCACAGTTGCTGCATTACCTGGCAACTTCAGAAACAAGCAAACCCATCCCATGGTGCTGCCTCCTCACTGACACATAGGAGCTGATGCCTGCAATGTGTAGCTGTCATCCAAGTAGACATCAGGTAACACAGCAAGTCCCCAGGGGCAGAGGAGTTGCAGGATGTAAGATGGCTGTGGTGCTTTAGGAGAGCTGACGATGGACAACTGCTACATGAAGGCCACCCAACATGGTAATTTTCTTTTCCCTGGACAAAAGCAGCTTCAGATCCAGAATAACCATCAAGTTTTCAGGTTGGGAGGAGAAAGGAGACATTGTTACTGAGTTGCCCTGTAACCGCTAAACTGCTTGATCTCCTCCACAGGAGGAACATTCCAGGGACCATCCTGGCTTGGCTGTTTCTTCAGTATAGCTGAAGTGGGAAACAAAATAGGGCATTTCCATCATTTGAAATTTAGTGGAGGGGCTTTGCATACAAACAGGCTTCTGCAATCATCACACCAAAACCCTCTTCTTGTTCTGACAGAGTAGAACAAACCAAATGTCTGATCCAGACTGAGAGACCCTCTTGCTCCCAAGGTTTCCAGCTGCGCAACACATTGGCTCACTTCTGCTGGACAGATGTGGGGTGGGAAGGCTCCTCCCTGCAATGTGCATTTCCTTGCAGGAAGCCCAAAGATGAGTTGCCACAACCCAAGCAGCACAACCCGTAAGTCTTGACGCAGTTCCTTGCAAAGCTTGTGAAGTCTTGTCCTCTCCGCAGCAAAGTGGCCCTGTTCTTAATGCAGCTTTTCTCCTGCCAAGCTGTGCTTGCTGAAAGCTGCTCAGAGCAGACTAATCATTGCCCCAGTGAAAGACAGACCTTGGTCTCATTTTATTTAACTGCTTTGGGTGTGCAGTGAAACTCACAGTATTAAAGAAAAAAAAAAAAAAAAAAAAAAGAGGAAACCCAAATCCCTCTATACCATGGAGAAATAAGCCCACCAGAACTGGCAACCTACTGCTGAGTTAGGGTTTCACTGCTGACAGGATCATGAATCCCAGAGGGTGGGGTTTATTTTTTTTAAACCAGGGACCAGAAATTTATATGGCGGACAGGGAGCTGCTCTGGCAGCTCTTGTAGCAATTTAATTAGTGCCACGAGGTCAGTAGTCACTTGTACTGCAGAACATTCAGAGTCAGCCCCTCTGCTTCCCCAGTTACAGCCCTAGCACATGCCTACAGAAATCCTCCACATACCATCCCACTTTAATACTCTCTCCTATTCTTAGCCCGAGCTGGTCTTCTTATAGAGTGTTACTCAGCTACGTACTCCCTATTTTTGGCTGTCCTGTAGCCCTCCCCTGGCCTGTTCCTGCCCCACAAGGCCAGCCAACTCCCCCTGTACAGAAATTTCAGAGAAAAACAAGTAAGTAATCCAACAGCACCAAGCTTACCAGGAACTGTCAGGACATGGAGATCCAGGACAAGCCCACTTCCCCTGGACAAAATATCCCTTGGGCTTGCTTTGCTCCTTACAGTGGCATCAGGCTTAGCCCCAGTTTGTATACCATGTTCACGTAGCAGAGGAGGTGGAAAACAGGAAGACATCAGGGCTGGAGACAGCTCTGGTATTTGTTCTCTCCCAAACTGCCATCTAGAGAAGCAAACGAAAAGCTCTAGGAGCTGCAGCAAGGCAGAAAAGTTTTGAAGACCATACTCACCTGCTGATATAGAGCATCATCCAGAGCAGCTCCACCTGAGCTGTGGGGCTGATGCCCACCACCTGCTCTGCTGTGCAAGGGCTTTTTCTGATTTAACTTGGGTGTTGAAATGTCATTGGGAGAAAAGTCCTATTTTAGAAAATCTTTCTGAAGTAAGGGTTGAGAGTCTTCCCCTCCGCTACAGGGAGGATATGGGAGGCAGGAACTTTTTGTAGCACACACACCTGTCTTATGATTTGAATCAGCAAGTAAAGATGAGTCTCTTCTCAATAACTTTATTGTGTTTCTCAAGCTGTTAAATCCTTGCCTTGTCTCAGGTGACTTTTTTTTATTTTTTAAATCCAAGCGTTACCATGGCTTCATCATTCAAAAACTGTTCCTGGCCACCTTACTCTTTGTTTTGTTCATCTTCTCCTTCTCTTTATGGTAGCAAAACCAGAAAAGGCCTCAAGGGCTGGCTGAGCCTGGGGATGGGAGTGAGAGCCAGGAAAAACCTTGACTGGAGCCCTGGAGCCAGCCCCAGCAAGCCTGGCTGCTGTACACTTGGCTGTTCAGCTTTAAATAAATACTTGGTGGGTTCAGGTGGCCAGTGACTCCCCCTTTAAATTCCCGTCCCTCCTATTATATAGGAGAAGGAAGTATTTCAGCTCTGAAAAGCCCTCACAAAATCCCCTGAGAATTTAATAGTTGAAAAATAACCAGACTGGGCAATATGCAATAGGAATAAGATACTCAGGTTATTTTTTTTTTTTTCTTTGGAGGGTAGAGGTGGCTTTTCCAGCTGAGACTGAGGATGTTGTTGTGGAGGAGAGCCAAGCCTGGGGGCTCTGGTTAGGATCGGAGGGATCGAGGCACAGAGGCGGTGCAGAGCATCAGCACCGCTTTGGAGGGCACGGACCGCATCTGTGTGTCTTGTTTTCAAGCCGCTTAGGAAGCTCGATCGTGCAGAGCTCTCAGGGCCGGGAGCGGGGCCGGAGGCTGCCTCTGCTGTCCCCCTGCGGCCGCGCCGGGGAGGCCGGGCCCAGCCCGAGGCCTCCGACCGCAGCGGTGCCCGGGAGGGGGGTTTGTACCCCCGGGAGAGGGGTCTGTTCCCCGGGAGGGGGGTCAGCCCCTCTCAGAGACAGTGCCCATGCTCCCCAGACCCGCAGAACCCGCGGTGAGCCCGGCTTCAGAGGAAAACGCAAGCTGTCAGTTCCCAGGTTGGTGCTGGGACTCGCACCTATTGCCTCTGCCCCAGGAGCATCCGCAAGTGCTGTTGGAACTGCCGGGAGTTCCCGCACACCGTGCCCAGAGGGGAGGCTGCAGAGGCACCCTGTGGGAGCCGCAGGGTCCCCACAGCCTTCACAGCCCACCCCGGGTGCCGCGGAGCCCCCCACCTTGCTGGGCAGAGGGTGCTGCTGCTTTGGGTCTGTAACGCACAAAACCCTTTCTCCGATGGCTCCACAGTGCGTCACCCAGGAGGAGCGGCTGTATCCCCATGGGGGGGGGGGGGGGGCGATGCAGCCCCCTGAGCACCACTCGCGGTAATGGTGTCTTTGTGCCACTGACATCTGCTCCCGATGTCCCAGCCCACCCGGCTGAACCGGCGAACCCGACGGGAAATGCTCTGACTCTCGCTTCCATCCTCCCTCCAGAGCTGATGGCAACGGCAGGGCAGCTTTGCCAGCGGCCAAGGGAACGGCTAAGCCCGCCGCACAGCAGGAGGGGACCGCGGCTCTTCCCAGTCCTCCCCGAGGGCTGCCTGGCAGCAACGGAGCCCCCATTCCTGCTCAATTTCTGATCACCTAAATGCATCATTTGAAGTAGAGGAGAGCATACTGAAAGCCCTTCCACAGGCTTTATTTATAAATCACAGTCCCCCCCATGTTAAATAAACATAATTTAACTTGTGGTCCTGTTAGCGTGGATCCCAGCACCATTGTGACCACATCAGCATGGCTGCAGGGCCACCAGTCCTTGTCACCACAACAGGCTCCTTGGTTGGGCTGGAGAAGCCGTGGAAGCAGTGCTAGTCATGTCCCTGCCTCCTCTTATCCTTCAAGTGGAGCTTCCACATATTTATTTCATAGACAAAAAAAAAAAAAAAGAAAAAAAAAAAAGAGAGCAGGTGTCTTCTTCAAGATGCTGTGCTCCTACCTGGCTTCATCTCCAAGAGGGATCTGTAACATGCTGATATACGTGCAGTATCACCCCAGCAAGGACTAAAAGCCACTTCTTGACTCAAGAGGGGAAAGGAAGAAAAATTATGCGAAGATAAGGAAAATCCCATCTCCCATGATGGCAACACACAACGTCCTGCTCCTGCAGCCCCTGCTTGGCCTGGCAGGCAGAGATGGGATGCAGAGCTGCTAGGAGCAGATCAAGACTGGAAAGTGGGAACACGAGAGGCTGCTTTACTCAGCAGAAGGAGCTGCTATATGGCAGGTTTTTTTGGATGTTTTGCTTTTTTGAAGGATGTTTAATGGAGGTGTCCATTGACACGTGCCTCACAAATTTGCACTGTTGCACATCGTCCTGAAAACAGCTGCACCCTGTGAATGATTGAGACTATTTAAAAATGCAAACAGCAGAGAGGGAAACTCAAGGTGACCCCTTTACCTATTAGGAGGGAACTGTGCACTTCTTGCCCCTTTCCTGCTGTGCCACAGAGGGCTTTGTATTACTCCTGGCCCCATGGCAAATGCTCTGGCTGGCTGTGGGGCTAGGGGACCCAGCCTTGGGTCTCACACTGACACAGTGACACTGCCTGCAGCATCCTGCCTGCTGCCAGCTTCCCCCAGGAGCTGGCCCTGGCAGAGGCAGCAAGAGGTATTTCTGTAGGAGCTTTACAGAAGCAGGGCAGAGAAGAACAGTGTGTCCCAGTGGCTGCTGCCCATTTATCTCCTTTAACATCCCTTGACAATACCAGACTGGAGGACCCTGGCCTTCTTGATATCTCTATTTCAGTTTCCATCACAGATTCTCACTCACCACGTTCAGAGACTCTCAGATGCCCAAATTATACCACAGAAAATGGATTAGCAGTGAGAAAAAAAGACAACTCAGGAACATCCTAATGCAGCACTTGACCTTGCTTCTGTCACTGCAAACTCCTGGCAGAGACATTAAGAAGAGTTCTGAGGCTGAACGTGCAGCATCCCTCTCCCCAGCCCAGCCTCCGCGGTGCAGCCAGATACGAGAGTCACAAATCAATGTGATACATCTTGGTCCCTCCCAAAACATAAAACAACCTGAAACAGGAACTCCAAGAGTGGGAGTTCATGTGAATGGATTAGGCTGGGGTGGTGGGTGTGATTTCTTCTCATCTGGCTGCACTCAGCAAGTCAGCACCTCACTGCAGGTGGCAGGCTTGGTCTGGCAGAGGACTGGGAGATCCCGGTGTGGGCAGCCAGGGTTTATTAGAGCAACTGTTAAATTTGAATGACTTGGATACAAAGATAAGCTGCACTGCCTTCTGAAAGAAAGACAAAGGTGTTTCTGACCCATAGAAACTGATACAGGTTACTGAGACATCAGTGACCACAGCAGGTTTGGCAGTAAAATGATCACCTTGCAGTTAATCTTAGTGGAGTCAAAGTTTCTTTCTATCCAGTACATCCAATAGGATATTACGTGTCTCAGCATCTAACTACTGCCTCTCGCCTGCAGCCTTGCTGCCTTTCCTCTGGGATGTTGCCATCTGTCTCATCAGCATGTCTTCTGTTCCCATTCGATTGTGGCAGCTCTCCCCTCCCTCGTTTGCCATGTTTACACATCCAAAGCAACACATCCCTATGGAACATTTCTAAATTCATTGTTAGGCTGCTTTCATTTTTAAATGGATGGGGGAATAAGAAGGTGCGGAACTCAAAATCTGTATTAGACCTTTAAACTAAAATTAAGAAGAAAACCAAAGACCACTGTTCACTTCTCATGGAGAATTCAAACCCTTCACTGGCATGTTCCTAGGAATGTTTTTCTGCTTGCAACAGTTGTGGTCACGGGATCATATTCATCTCCACTCCCTAGAGCACCGTGGCGTTGTGTTGTTGGTGGGATGAGATGTCATAGGGCTGCACACATCAGTGCTGCTGTCCACAGGCCCGTCAGCAGGAGCCTGGCTGACAGTCTGAGCTTGGGGCAGGCCCGGAGGGCTGGGGCAGCCGAGGTGCAGGAGCAGACCTCGTAGCCGTTTTCTGAGCGGCTCTCATCGTGCTGCCCCGGTTTGGAGCGTGCCCCAGTCCTGCTGCTCCCGGCTGCCTCTGGAGAGTCAGACTGCATTTCACTGCACACCAGCCAGTCCCTAGCGATGGACTGGGGGAAACCAGGCTGTGCCTCCAGCTCATTGTCCAGCACTTTCCAGTACTCCTTGCCCCTGAAGAAGTAACTTGCACCTGTGAAGAGACCAAAACCCAAAGGCAAGATGAGTGGTGATGGTCCCAGTGAAAAGGGTAGAGGAGCACTCCCACCCCAGCTGAGCCCCAAGGAGAGGAGACACACGCAATAGATACCACTACCGGGTGCCAACACCCTGTCAGTACAGGAGCACAGGGGCTGCTGGTGGGATGCTCTAAAAGATGTTGCTACACCTAGCCAGGATCTCACAGCAGGCAGGAGCCACCAGACAGTTGGGAGGTGGACGGTGAGATGTCACCTCTTCTATGGTGGGTCCAAGAGCAGCTTCAGCTCCTGGTACTAATGGTGTACAGGGTAAAAGCCCTAGTAAATCCATGGCTGAACACACCATACACATCTCTCAGTGGCCTTTAGTGGAAGGTCTTGTAACAGGGTATGGTGAGGCTGAAGAAGACCTCACCTCCCATTAATGACCTGGCTGCTGCTATCCCCGGGCTCCAATAAATAACCTGAGCCTGGCAGGGCCCTAGAAACCTGCTCTTGGATGCATTTTTTCTACTCTGAACTGGGAGATTATGAATTCTTTAAGCAGGTCCCACACTCATGGAGGACTCCTACCTGCTTCAGAAATTCAGTTTGAAAAGCTGCTGGAAACATTCCTCCCTTCGGCCTGATTTATTGGCTGCTATTACACCCCTAGGTGAGCAATAAATAAAAACTGGAAGTGTCACTTTGCTGTGAGTAAATAGCTGGTTTTAAACATCTCCCATGACAAAATTTTTGTGGTCTTTTCAGGAAGTAGAAGCCGCTGAGAAATCTCATCCCCAGAAAATAAGTTGTAACTCTGGGAAAACATATCTTTTAAAAATCCTGTCCACAGCCTAATATATCTGGGTAAAAATCCAATGGCAACAAATTCAGTGAAGAGCAAACCAGCATGTATTAGGGTAAAAAACCACTGCAAAACAACAGCAACTGTGTTCTTTCAATAAAGTCACATTATTAGGCCCTCAGGATATTTTTGTTGCCTGCTTGAAATTACAGTGTCTTTTAGTGAGCAGTGTGGGGAGCTCTGGCTGGCAGCCCACCTCCCTCTTCAGCTTTCAGATGCTTGTCATCCCACCCAGGGGTGAGCACTTTCTGTCAGCAGGGATGGAACAAGGGGCTATAGCTCAAATACAAACGAAGCATTGAGTCTTTTTCTTGTGTTTTTTGAAGCAGCGTAGACTCACCATCTGACCACCTCATGGCATCATCTAAAGGGCTTGGTATTCCTTTCCACAGGATGGTCTCTGAAGGGTATCCAGGATCCATCCTCCGCTCATGGTCATCGTAGCACCAGTAGAGATTGTCCTTAAAGAAATAAGTCTTGTCATTGTGGGCCCAGGAGAAAGCAGCGTCGATTCCTCCTGGCGGCAGACCGAAGTCCGAGATGGGCCGTGGGTATCCTTCCTCTACATTATTGTCTTTGAAGACCCAGTATCTGTCTCCTGTGGAAAGGAAAGAAGCACAGAGCAAAATCACATTTGTTTCACAGATGAAACCAGTGTTCCCCTGCAGATGAGCTGATGTTTTGTTATCTGTTGCTGTGGCAATCCTCAGGACAAAGCTTGGCATTGAAGGATGGGGAGGGGAAGGCAGCAGCCTGGTGGGGAACCCCATCTTTGAATAGTTGTATTTTTTAGTGTCAGGCTCTCCATGGAGCATCCCTGCATTGCTCCTAATGGCTGCAGGCATGACAGTCCCAGGACACCAACACACCAACAGTGTTAATACAGTCGTTACTTTATGCATTTGGTGGTGGCATTTGTTTTTCTGCCCCTTTGATTTCTGCCTGATACCTAGCTGCAAGAAGCAGGAAGTTACATGCAGCTTTTGTGGGCAAATTGAACACTCCCTGCCTGCTACTCAGCTCCTGAGAAGCAAAGTGTGGTCCCAGTTTGGAAGAGAAATCAGCACAGTATTTAGAGCCAGGAAGGCTGAAGGACCTGTGGGTTTTAAGGAATATGAGGATGCACAGGGGCTGGATAAAGCCCATGTGAGCAGCTTACTGTTCTTCAGGTGTTCTACACAGCCACACTCCCAGCCTTACCCTGGGCAGGGCAGAACTGTCAATATGGAGTTTTTCTGGTAAAAATGAAGCACAACATGAATGGCCCATGGTCTGTGGCAGAACAATGAACTCAGATCTCTAAATTCCTACATAACCACCATATTCCTCTAACCACTGGGATGGTGCTTCTGTTTTGCAGTGTCTCTTTGGGAGCCTGCAGTGTCCTTTTGGGTATCACACAACCTATTTTAAAAATCAGGCCTTTCATCCTTAGTTTTCTAGAAAATCTGCCGAGGCACTTAAATACATGCCAACATATCAGCAGCAGGACCTTAGTGGTCAGGGTAATTTGTGTGCTTTGGTTTCTGCCCAGGGATCAGTGGAACTGTACTGGAGAGAGAGAACGAGACAGTCTTTTATAGCTGGAAGGAAAACCTTGAGTTTCATCTTAGGCAGGACAAACACACACCTCATGTGAGGCCACAGAGCACTCTGGCTTGAAGGGACAAGACCCCAGCTGTGGCACAGCTGGAATTTTGCCCTTACAAGCCAAATTTAGCGGGCAGGGAGAGAAGGGAAGGGAGGGAGCAAGTGCGGCTGCAGTCTGCAGACCTGACGGGGTGGATCTGGTGCTGGTTGTAAGACCTGCTGTGCTCCAGCTGGCCCCATTCCCTCTGGATTACAGAAAGGCAGAGTGGGGTGGGCTGCTGGATGCAGCTTGTGGCTTGCTCTTCCTTGGGGAGACTCAGGGCTTGGCAGGACTCTGCAGCGCTCAGCCTGGAAGGGCTTTGGCTGCGCTCAGAAACGCTTCTCTGAGCACAGGGGTTTGCACAGGATGTAACCCATTCCTCCAGCCTCACTGGAGGAATCAAAAACAAATTATTGCTTTCAGGAGTACTTGGTTCAGCACTTCTGAGACTAGTAATTGCACCACACTCAGAGCAGATTGGTCAGGAGACAAAAAACGATTTCAAACTGGGGAGCACAGAGGGCTGGGGTGTATTTATCTCTTCATCAAGCACACCACCTTTCCGAAACAAGAGCCAGTGCCTGCCAGGGGCACACAGGTAACATCTAGCCAGTATGGATGGACAGTTGGGGGGGGACTTGGACATTTGTTTAGGAACCACCAAGTCTTTCTACCAGCTCTTCTGAAAGAAACTTGAGATTATTATTATTTTTTTAAAAAAGAGAGGATTATAAGACTTATTTTGGCTGCTTTTGGCCTGCCCTCCCTATGAGCTGTTTTTTTCTGGCCTTGTGTGTGGGACAACTTGGACCTGCCCTGGGAGATGCTTAATGGCTGACAGTGGTATCTTCTGCCTGCAGAAGAGGTCAAAATGCTGCCAAGGTACCTTGACACCAGGCTGTACACTGGGGAGATGCTGCCTCCAGCACCGTGTTCCCTCTCACCTTTGAAGAAGACGATCTTGTGGTCGCTGGTTCTCTCATAGACTGCATCCAGGCTGTCCAGGTTGAGAGGCAAACCCCGCCAGAAACGGTGGATCTGAGCCGGCTGGAGGGAGACCAAGTGCTTATTGCGAGTCAGTCTCCAGAAGTACTTGCCTGAGGAACAGACTGGACATTACTGAACCACACTGCAACCCACCTTTGCTGGGGGAGGTGAGCACCAGGCACAGGGCAGCAGCAGGAAGCAAAGCGTGTGAGATGGGAGCTATGGATTAGAGGCATCCTGCTTCCCAGGAGCAGCTGCTAGTTGCTTTCTATTTCTGGCAGCCATTAGAAGAAATCCCCTCTTTGGGATCAAAATAATCCTCCCAACATTGCACTGTAGTTGTTCTACTCCTGGCCGTGGTGTGAAGCTGCACAGCTGAGTCAGAGCAGGGCTGCCCAGCTGCTTGCATAGTTAGAAATGTGTATGATGTTATAATGAAACACAGAAATATCAGAGTTGTTGTTTTTTTTAATGAATTAAAGAAGAAAATAGAGGAGGAGGAAACTATATTAATAAAACCAGAAGGGGTGGGAGAGGAGGCACAATTAAAGAGTTTGGTGCCATTTCAAGGCCTAGCATAAGCAAAGGACCTTGATCCTGTGGTTGCTCCCAGAGTCTGTGTGTGTGTAAGCAAACACACTTCCAGCACCTGCAGCAATGCTGCCCCAGCTAGAAAAAAGCATGGCTTGGGGTATTGCTGGAATATTTTGGGTAATGGAAACACGTTTGTCCTTTGTGGGAAGGATACCAAAGTTTCACCTGCTGAAGGAGTCTTATGTGGGATTTCCCAAGGAGTCTTAATGATTTCAGGGGCAACTCAAAACCCGACTCTCTGCACTGTCTCTGAGAATCTCAGCCTGAGTTTTTGCAGCACACTCTGTGCTGTGTTTTCCCCAGAGAGCTCCACACCGTGAGATGTGAGCCAAAGCAAGATGTCTAAGAGCCAGCTCTCAACTTTGTCTCGTATTTGTTATTGCCTGTTAGAAATGATTGCATGTTATTTACATCTGTTCTTGCATGGATTCCCAAGGGGGAAATAAGCATCAGAAACCAAAGATGTGTCTCCAGATTTGTATTCACGACACTCAGCCCTTTCTCCAGAGCAGGCAGATTGTGACACCATCTTTTAAAACGTTATGGAAATTGGATCTTCGCCTAATAATGCAGGAGGCGAAACTCTCACACTTAAACATCTGCAGAGAGGGGTTTTTATTCTAATTATAAGGATTTATATCATATTCGTGTTGTTCTGCTCCAGTTTGCATATTGACTGTATCTGGCTGAAACCCACAAATGAAATATACATTCAAATGTGGGAGGAATTGCCATAATTAGAGATTCTTTTTAAGAACACTAAAAAAAAATAGGTTTCGAGTTTGGTGGCCATTGTACATCGATGGAAACACACGTAATTAAATAAAGATGATCTCTGCATCTCTAATTAGCAATGTACTAGACAAAGCCAGATTTTTAGTTTTTTAACAAGTGATACAGCTCAGCATAATTCCTTCTTTAGTAGAGGAGTATCTGAACTTTGGAGTGCTCTGGGCTCATCTGAGACCAGGAGGGAAGCCCCAGTGCTTTTGATGTTTCCACCCTTTGCCACCAACGGGCTCAGTGGGTGTGCAACTGCAGCAAGCAAGCTTTCAATCTACCCTCAAAGTCAGGCATAGCCTGAGCTGTTGGTTAGTTTGGTTGTTTTTGTGATAAGCTGTCAGGAAAAAAGCAAAGAATTATAGCAATTAAGTAGCAAGGAATTATTAATGCGACAGCCCCAGTCTGCCCCTGCTCATGTTTTGTCATGGCCAAGCCTGCTGGCCAAAGTGCTGTGGTTGCTTGGATGATCATCAGCCAAAGCCAGACCCATGGGGGAATTGCAGAAATATAAGAAAATTAAAAAAATATAAATCTTTACTCCTTGTTTGTTTAAAAAGCTTGATTTAAAACCACCCACTGAGCTGGCAAACTGAGCAGGATGAAAGCCAAGTGTAAAGTCCTGCTGGCCCGAACGTTTCATTTCATATGGTTGATGAGTTGAGGCAATTGCTTTCTTTAATGCCAGGTGATTTGGACCCCAGCTGTGTACCAGGCTCTCCATGCTTGGGCTGCCTCTGGTAAGATTGCTGCATGCACCGTGGAGACACACAGGCCAGAGCTGTTTTAAAACTTCAGGGGTCTGTAGCAAGGCACGTAAATCAGCACAAGCAGTTTTGGAAGTGCAGAGAACCCACTGCTGCCTTCGATACGACAAGCCTGGTGGCCCTGAGGAGTTCCAGTCCTGGTGTCTTTGCAGTGGGAGAGGCTGCTCGCTGGCTAGGGACACAGCCTGACCAGCTCAGAACAAAATGTCCCTCCATGGAGGGAGCTCATCCCTGGAGGTCACTAAAATCCTGCCCAAGAGGCAACATCCTTGTTCCCTGGTGCCCAAAATAATTCCATGGCAGCAATGGGGGCTCCGAGGGAGGTGTCAGGCTCCGGAGGCAGCTGTGCAGCTGGCACCCACTGCCCCTGTGCTCTACCCATTGGTATTTTAGCCCAAAATAAATATATCCAAAAATAGACACCGAGATGGATTTCTCTTTAGGCTTTCCCCCCTCCTCTGAAAGACAGACAGCCACTTATCCCGGACACCAGATCTTGTCTCTTATTTTCCATTCTTCACTGTGACTTTTTGGAGCTGAACAAATACGACAGGGGAACAGCCTCTGTATTGTGCTGCCCTGAGGGCACAGACAACATCATATTCTCTGGAGCCCTTTTGCCATTCTTGCTTGTGACCTGAGACTCATTCTGCAATAACCAGATGGGTTAGACGTGCCTGACGCTGCTCCTGATCCCTGGATGAAATGCTTCTGTTCCCCTACTGGATGGCTTTGGGGTGGCTAAATGGTGGTCAAGGATGAGAAAAAGTGCCTAGTGGGCATTTTTCCATCTTGGAAAGAGAAAAGAAAGCCCATGGAGTCCAGCCTAGAGGGACTCTGTACAGCTGAGAAGGCACCAGTGGGATCCTCACTGACAGCCAGCCACCCTGGGGACACACTGCCAGCAAGTGTCTAACACAGAACCAGATGGCTCTGCAATCGTGTGCATGTTGTCTTCAAGGGATGCACAACAAGCAGTGTTAGGGAAGGTGAAGTGTGGGAGAAAAGGAAAACTGGAGGCATCCAGGAAAAAAACAGTGGCAAGCTCTCGTTGCTCTGTCATCCTTGGTTCGACCCAGATTCTGATTTTGATAGTGCAAATATCAGATTTCAATCAAATATCAGCCACCTGGACATGCACCTGCCTGGTGCTATGACTCAGGTCCCTTGTGGGCACCACACTGGCCATGCACGGGGGTGATGTGGGCAGGTGGGTTTGTCTCCACTGGAGGTCTCTTCTTCTTAACCACACACCAAACCCCTCCAACCTGCCCTCAGCTGTGCAGGCACCTCTTCTGCCACACCAAGAGAGGTGGGATCCTTCTGCACTGAAGCAACACATACAAAGACCACCAGCTGTGGGCACTTACCTTTGAAGAAGAAAGCCTCTCCCCTGATCTGGGCCACTGCATCAAAGTGGGTGTTGCATCTGTTGGGCACATCCCGACTGAGCCTGCAGAGAGATGCCCAGGTGAGCAGCCAGGGGTTGTGTCCTCAGTGTCCCCTGTCCCATGGACCACATCTCCCCTGCCCCTAGAGCCCCCACCAGAAGGCCACAGGCTGCATCCATCTCTTGTTCCTCACACTCAAGCCCAGACACATGCATGGGGATTTCCAAGGCAACCTTGGGCAGCCCTCAGCCTGAAGACAGCTTTGTGGCAGAGATGCCCCCTGAGCCACTGTAGACCACGGCTGCAAGTCAAGCAAGGACATGCTCTACATCTACCAGCTGGTGTAACTGGTGAGGACAGAGCTAGCTTCCTGCTTCCTGGTGGCACAGTGCAGCTTGGCTGGCTGCTCCTGGGCAGCAGAACAAGTGATGAATAAAAGCCAAGCAGCATCTCACTCTAGCAGCTGGGGATGTTCCTGCTGCAAGGCTGAGCTCTGAAATGACAGTGAGAGGTGACAGAGCTGCAAAGTGGAAAGCAGACAAGGCCAAATACAGGGAGATGATGCCACATGTGAGACAATGCCATGTGATACGTGGTGAAAACCATCTGGCAAGTCACAGCTGAGATACTGAGCTGCTTTTAACGAGGTGGGTGGGAAAGGCACAGAGTATGAAGGACTGAAAGTGCTACAAAATCCATGTGAGAAATGATTATTGATGGAGGACAGGGAGAGGATGCTAGGAACATGCACAGAAAAGCTGCTGTGGGTCACAGGGAAGCATAAATCTAATTTGCTGACAGAAGAGTCGTGCTGGGCTGCCAGCACCCATTCACAGCCCTCTTTGGGCACAAGAGGACAGATGTGGAGGTGAACCTTGTCCACCCTCCCAGTCCCACACAGGGAAGGAAGAAGGAGTTGGCATGAGGAAGTGATCACAGTCTCCTACAGCAGCAGGGAGAAATACTCTCATGTTTCCAGGTCAAAACTCAGCCATACAGAGCCTTGTGGGCAAACTCTGTTAGAAGCTACATGGGAAGAAAGATAACTAATGGCATTCAGCATGTGCAAGGAAAAGGGTCCCTCAGGACACTCAAAGCCTTTCTGCAGCCCCTGGCAGCTGAGACACCTCCACCGAGAGCAGGTTCTCAGCACCTCTGTAGTGTGGGCATCACACCAAGCAGGGCAAAGTGGGGTGAAGAAGGTGCTTAAGTGGGACAATTAACTGCAGCACAGGAATATTTTTTCAAGATAAGGTTCCTCTTGGTGCCACTACTGCAGGACTAAGCCGGTTGTTCAGGCTTCAATGCTGTTTTCCCCTCTTTGCAGATGGGGCATTGAGGCACAGAGAAAAAAAGTTAGTTCCCCAAGGTCACACCCCCGATGGGGGCAGACCTGGAGTTGAAGGTGACCTGCTCCATGTCTGCTGCTCTTACTTGGGGTGCTCCTGGTATCTGGCTAAAATCTGGGTGACCATGAACTCCTGCCATTTTGTTCAGTGTCCCTTCCTCTTTAAATTCTTGCTGCCCTGGTAGTAAAACAGTTTGGTTAAGTCCAACTTTTGTTAATGAGCTAGAGCCAGAACTTCCCTTAATGAGGGCACACTGGTTGCTCAGTGTAAGCAATCCCTTGCCAACTCAAACCTGTGCTGGAGTCAAACCCTCAATCCCCTTGTTCCAATATTCACCCCCACAGGTACATTAGGGAGTTGCTCACCGTGGAAAGATTAGGTAAGTTATGCTTGCACAATTCAGGATACGGCAGAGGAAGTCTGATTAGAATTTCAGCAAGGATGAGTTCACCTAAGGGTGATGGGGACAAATTTCCATTAACATAAGTAAAATTTTGAGTCTTAGGGAAATGCAAAGCACTCCAAGGTGATACAGGATTTCTGGACGTGCCTTGAATGACAAAAAAATTAGCTAAGGGATAAATAGCGACTATCACTTGTCCCTGCTCTTAACCACTTCAGGTGTGAGTTGGCTGGCCAGTCTCCACACATACTGCTCAAAAAAAGCAGATGATGATCAGGAGGGGTGGGGAAGAAAGGGCAGTCTGTGTACGTGTGTGTTTTCCAGAAGACAAGACATCCAGAGGGAAATACTGAAGCCAGAGAGAACAGGCAAGCAAAATAATTATGCTTAAGTGGAGCTTCACTCCTACGTGTCCCTTGCAGGAACATCAGTGACAGCTGAGAAGAAATGAACTTGACTTACGGGACAGTGGAGCGGTTCTCTGGCAGCTCTGGCAGGACAGGATGATCATCAGTTTTGCTTACTTCAGGCTTGGCTGTGGGGGACACAGATTCCCTGACACCTGTGTGTAAAGACAAAGAAGCAGTAGAAGAGTACACCATCCTCCTCACCAGCTCCACTCACCCCAGAAAACAGCTATTCCTTCATGCCCCATGGCAGAAACAGGCTGTGGCCAAGTGAGGGACACAAACTTACCGTAGAGTTGCCAGATTCGGACTTTGTCCTCGTAAGGTAGGTCATACTTCAGAGGATCTCCCACTGGACCTTGGTAGTAGGGTCTCATGATGGACTCTATGGCGGAGATGTGGGTCAAACCAATGGCATGGCCAAACTCATGGACAGCTACAGCAAATAGGTCCATCCCATGAGCATCTGGAAATAAAGACAAAATTGAAGTAGGAGTCACTACTTGCTGATTGTATTTTAGGGTTTTGGATGGGCCTGTAAGAGAAGGTATATGTTGGATAAGCTGGAAAGAAAAGCTTTGGAATAGGTGAAGTTTGAGACTGAAATTTTTCTCCAGTTGGAAAAAGGAGACTGAAGTGTATCATATGAAAATGGAAAGCAAGGCAGATAGCAGCCTACGGTGTGAGTCCTCAGCCCCATAGCAGCCTGGGGATCACCCTTGCTTATTCCCAGACCACTGATGGCACCTGAGAAAGAGCTGGACAAACATGTAAGACAACAACCTTGGCACAACCATCTGCCACACGAGCTAACCAGCACTGCTGGAGCTGGGCCAGAGCAGTCATCTCCTGTACCTCACATCTGGCCCACAGCAGCAGCAGGCACAGTCTTTGTGATGTCTGGAATGCCAAACTGCTGCCGTGAGCCAGCAGCTCACCAGGCCCCACGAGAATGAGCAAAGCCACGTGCCAAAGAACTGGTGAGTACCTGGCAGCACCTGCTGGCCCATGGTGCTCAGCTGGGCTTTCCCTGCTGCCCTGGCCAAACCCACCTGAACACCTTCAACATCCATACAAACATGGAGCTGTTCACCTGCTCATCTAACTGCTGTCCTGGCAGGGCATGGCAGAAGGGGCAAGGTGACCATGTCCAGCTTTTTTCCAGAGGACCTGCCTGTCTTCTCCGCCTTCCACACCTTGTGCTGGTGGGGCTCCTGCTCTGGGACACTTTGATCCTCACACACCACACTGGGCATCAGGGAAACTTTATTGAACATTGATACCTCCTCTGATGATGTTTTTCCTCAATCTGGCCTCTCTCTACTCTATTCTCTTTCCCCAAATGTCCCTATTTGCAACCCAATCTCTAGTGCCTCAGATTGAACCCACGCACAGATCCATCCCATGGTCTCCAAAGCCTCCAATGCCCAGGTCAGACCTCAGCAGGAGTTAATGTCCACTTTCAAACCTATGCCACTGCCAAAGTAAAGAAGGAGCTTTCCCCAGGAGCCATATGGGACAGATCCTGCTTAGTCCCTTCCCACCACCCAGCTCCAGACAGGCTGGGCCATGCACCCATGCAATCACTGCCCTTGCTGCACAGCAATGCCCTGTGGAGCAATACCAGAGGGTGACAAGGATTTAAAGTATGGCTGATTTTTTTGCTGAATTCTACTTTTTCCTGCGTGACTATTATTTACAGTGTCTGTAGACAGCTGGGATTTTTATACCCTGTGCTGGTTTTCCCCAGCACTAGGAGAGAACAAGACATATGCTTTCTGACATTTTAATGTCAAACTGATAACCTTGGGGATATTTTTATATCACCTACCAGGTTGTTATCTTTTAATCACTAGAGAGAACAAAATAAATAAAATATGAAGCTTGGATAGCTCCAAGACCTTCAAAATAGAGGGCAGCTTTCTCACCATCAGGCTCAGACCCTTGTTCCGCAGTGATGCTTGGAGGATTCACCCCTGCAGGGCCACCAGCCCTGAGCCTGCTCCTCCATGTGACATTTTCACACAAGTGTTCCAGCCACCAGCTACAAAAGGAGCATCACTCCTTACTTCATCACATAACACGTCTGCTATGGCAAGCTAGCAGACCTCAGCACTTGTCTCTGCTCTGTGTGTCTGCAGAGCAGAGCTGTTGCTTTTTTTTTCTTCCCCAGAGACATCAGTTGGGGTTGCACAGCAGCATAAACCAAGGAGGAGGTCGAATCATGAAGAATCAGCTTGTCCAGACCTTCATCCTTAACCCCCAACCTCCACCAGCACATCTGGTGAGCGCTCCTGCCCACCAGTACCCAGCAGGGATGGACAGAGGTCAGCCAGTGGGAAGGGAGAAGCGTGGGGAGAAAGGGGGTATTAGCTGGTTACAGAGAAGATGATTAGGTCTAAACGAAATCATTAAGCTGAGGCAGCAGGGAGGCTGGCGGAGGAGGTGGCGTGACAAGTAAATTAGCAGCTGGGGACTGCAGAGGAGAGGCTCTGTCAAAACGTGCCTGACACAAGGTTGGGGACCTGATCCCCACAGATGGCTCAAGCAGCTGAGGCACACTCGCTTCTGAAAGTCCCTCTGCTTATGAAAACATTTAGCCAGACGAAATAAAAGAAAAAACCTGCAACTTGTAACCATCCTGGTGTCAGATAATGGACACAAGATGGCATGAAAAATCTAGTGTTGACAGGGGTCTTTTTCCCAGCAGACCAGAGAGCCCTTTCCAGCCAGGTCAGCTAATAAACATGATTTAAAAATAGGAGACTAGGGCATGTGGCAATGAAGCCACCCAAAAGATGGCCAAGTCAGAGAACACAGTCCCCACCTGAGAGCTCCAACAGCCGCACACCCAACCTGTGACCTTCCAGGTCCCAGAAGAAACGGGGACTGGGGGTGGGTGAAGGGAATCTCTGCAACTGGATACGATGGAGAGAAACAAGCAGATATAATTGAGGCTTCCAGGAATACAGAAGGTCCTCAACAGCTGGCTCTGTTGTTTCTCTAGCAAGGCTGAATGGGGAACTAGAAGAAAGCCTTGGGACCCACATTTGGCTGCAGGTCTCCTACCCTGACATACCTGATGATCGGAAGGTCCAATACTCATCATCGTCAAAATGGGTGTCTCCTGCTGTGTGATGGTCTCCAGGGAAGAAAGCATGTGCCACTGTCCCACCAGGTCCATCAAAGGGATAGCCATCGTTGTGATCTGCCTTGGAGAAGTCTATCTGGATGTCAGCATTGTTACCTGCCACTTCATGGAAATTCAGCGGGGTAATGTCACTCCAGACCTTCAGGGCATAGTACATCAGGGCTCGGACTGTGTCGTGGCCCAGGTGGGACTCCTTTGGGAAGGTGCGAACTCTGAAATAAAGAGGGCAGAAAAGACAATTAGGCAGTAGCATGAAAGATCTGCTTCTAGGACCATGAGGAAAGGCTCCTCAGGTGCCTGGTGTGTCACAGAGGCTCAGTGAGGCCTCCAGAGTTCTTAGCACACCTCCAAAGTGCCCCAAGACACTTTAAGTCTCTGAATCTATTCTCTTCCAGAGCTACAAGGATTTCAGAGACTGAATTTGGGTCTGCTGGAAATACTGAGCCAGTCTTGCTCACCAGCATGTGAAACACCCCATGGGAGTGAAACACAACCAGGACTTGAGTTCTGGTGCCTCTGACTCCAGCTGTACCAGGTGGCAGTCAGCCTCAGAGCCACACTTCATGCATGAACTGCTGTTAATGCCCAGAACCACTACCCTTGCCCAGCCTTGGAAATGCCAAGGCCATCAGTCCCTTTCCAGAGCTTGCCCATTTCTTTTTGCAAGCTCCCCTTCAGGTCTACCAACAACTGTCTTCTCACCACTGATTTCTTCCAAGTGCAAAGTAAATATGCAAAAATTATTGACTTCTGAAGCCTTTGCACCACATGCAGGCCACCATCAGTTTCCCTGCAACAAACAGCAGGTCATTGCTCATCCTTATTACACGCACACAGAAATCCAGTATGGATTTGCTGCCTCCATTTGTTTCCCAGCATGTCTGCTGGAGGTATAAAGTATTCTCAGAAACCAGTACACTGCCAGCAATCCCAGGCTGCAATCCATAAAAAGGAGGAAGAAGAAAGGATGCTTTTTCTGTAAATCACATTCAAAATTCCTGCAGCCTATTGCCTGCAGGAGATGGGCTATCTGATGGAGCACTGTAGTTGAGAAGTTCTTGCTTTGCTTCTTGGTAGAAAAAGCACGATGAGCAGGGGCTGACAACACCACTGCACACTTCACAGGGCTGTTGGGGTTCCTCTGTGTTGGTGCAGCAGCCCTTTGTCCCCAATCTAGGGACAATTCCTTGCCCTGGAAGAGAAGCCGTGTGCCAGTGTTTGCCCTGCAAACCTCCCTTTTGTTCTGAGCAGGAATGAAAAAAAGTCAATGTTTCCTGTATAACCAAACCCTGAAAAAGAATTCCTATTGTTGATTTAATAGAGGAGGTGAAAAGATAAAGATGCAACAAGGTATCTTGGCTTCTAAAACAGTATGTTTAGATAATCTTTCATTGACAATTTTGACAAAAGTAAACACACTCCAGGAAAACGTAGTGTTGACTGAGTAACTATTGACAAAAACCTATTCTGCTGGATAATTTCTGGCCAGCTCTACCCTGGGCATGATAGATACTTTATTTCTTGTGTGCCAGCACACCAAAGTGTTTATGAAATATTCATGACTTGACAGATTTTTAAAGGCTGAAGCAACAATTATGATCATCTCACTTGCCCTCCTGCATAATACAGCTGGGAGAACATTGCTCAGTATTACACCACTCCCCAGCACCAATGTGAAGTAATTACCTGACTAAACCTTAGAGGTAATTAAAGGTGTCAGAAAGGGATGTCACGTTGCTCAAGCTCTTCCTATAAGTAGTGATTTGGGTACTGAGAGACACCATGGATCAGCAAAATGGAGTAGGAACAACTTGCTGGCTGAGGTTGGATCCTCCTGCTTTCACAAATATTTGCATATATCCCATGCCCTCAGAGACATGCAGCCCAGGGTGGGTCCTGAGCAAAATTAGTGGGGGTTAAATCCAGGACTGAACAAAATCTCACTGACAGTTTCTCTGAAGAGCTTGGGAACCCCATCCTAGAGACGGTGGGCATGAGGTGGGTGAATGAGGCAAAACACACCACAGCCAGATGAGCAAAAATCACTCATATCTATGCCTTTGCTATCCCTAAACTCTCTGGGCAAAGACAGACCTTATCTACTAAACTGAGTTAGCATAGTTTTCTGATGGTAGCATCAGAAAATCATTAAGACTTCAAACAAAACATGCCTGCAAAGAAGACAGAATGGAGGTACAAACAGTATGAGCACAGGATTAGAAAAGACAATTTTCAGGCAATTTTTCATTTATAGAAGAGACTGTGGCTGCATGCAAACCTCTACAGTACAAAAAAAAGGCCACTTGGTTTCCAGGTATTCTTTAACCAGATGTCTTCATCTTCCACAACAGTCCTCTGGACTTAGGTAAACCCTTTGCTCCTTTAATCTCTACTAAACAAGTTATTACACATATAAGACACACCATGTTTAGTCCAGGAATTACACCCCATCTCCAAGATCATGGTGCCTAAGGCACAGACTCTGATTTGGGGACATTATCTGTTCTTCTCTCCTCAAGCCTGGCTCAACTATGTGAGCTGCTTTCCTTTCCCTTCCCTTGCTTTCCAGCTGTAGAATGAGAATAATAAATCTGATCTCCATTGTAAAAGGAAGGTGGATGCAAAGCCCCATCTAAAGAGACAAACATCATTGATATTCATCCAAACCCCTGACTACAGAAACATTAGATTAAGGCAGAAACAGTATCTATACTTATTTTGTTTCTTATAAAAGGTCCTGCACCACTGAGCTTACCCAGATTTTATTAACATGCTGCAGGTGTAAGTGAAAAATTCCCCATCCTTTATTCATTACTACTGTTATTTTTCAAGAGAAACCCATCAGGATTTTTCAATTCAGCATCTGCCTTGATTGGTAGAGCTCTGCTAATTGTTTTCAATGAGATTAGGAGAAGACTATTTTGCTGATGGGATGTTTGTTGGCATTCCATTACTCAGTTCCACTGAAAAGGAGGCACGTTTCTAATGTCATACCCATACAGACAGGACTAAATAAGCTTCCTCCTACCTTGGTTATTATTTGTAGTAAATGGTGTTTAGGTACCCAGTATAGACCAGGGCTCCTTCTTCTTGCGTGTCAATCCCTCCTGAGACTCCCTTTCCAGAGCTGCAATCTCAAGCAAAACCCTGATGTGAGCAACTGGAGAGAAAGATCTCTCCTCCAGCTGGTCCCTGCCAAGCCACCAGGAAGGTGAGAGGACTGGGCTGCTCAGTACCCCTCTGGCCAGCCCACCAGCCCTGCCTCAAGCTGTGGGGTCAATCACATCCCTCTGCAAAGCCATGTGCTGGGACATCCAGAGGAGCATCTGTCCCTGGCAGCAAATGGGGGTGAGCGAGGCAACATGCCTCAGTAAATCCACATCTCAGCTCAGCCAGTGCCACACCACCACTGCAGTGGCCTCGGGATGCTTGTGGTGATGATGGGCAGCAAGTGATAGACATCACTGCTCCCCTGCCACCTGCATTGGCTCCAGCTCCAGCACCTCATGTCCTGAGCATCGCAGTTTCAGTGACTGCACCTTTGATGAAGTGGCACCAGGGACTCATCCTTACTAAAGATGGATGAAAGTCACCTCAGTTTGGCACTAGGCTGAGGTTTCAGTAGAAAAAAAAAAACCTGGGAAATTTAGGAAGCTGAGCTTTGGCGGCCCCCCCTGCCCCAGGGAGCTCAAGGATGCAGAGAAGGGGCACGGCCCGGATGATGCATCGCCCGTGACTGCAAGGGGACAGCGAGCGCCTGGGAAGGGACAGAGGTGCGGACTGTGAGCTCCCCTTCTGCAGGGTACAGCCAGAAGCAATAAAGCAAAATTAGCAAAAGAAAAACCAGTCTGCAAACGCGCGGGGGAACTCACTGCGGCAGCGCCCGGCGCCGGCAGAGGGCATCCGCTCCTCACTGCTGCATCCCAAACCTATCCCACCAACACCTCGGCAGCTTCCCGACTGCCTTGGTAGTATGTGAGACGCAGAAAAAACATCATCATCATCATCACAATTTTAAAAATGCCATTAAAAGAAGATTTGTATGCTGTAATATCCTAGAAATGTCCCACGGACATGAGGCGCAGCAGACCATGTGTGTCTGATGCTGTACCGGGATGCTCCCAGGCTGTACTGGGATGCTCCCAGGCTGCACCACGGGCTGTGCAGGATGCAGCCTGTACTGTTTTGCTCCCTGAGCCCTCCAGTCTCACAGGCTGGCTGTACTTAAGGTAAAAAGAAACCTAAGCAACCTGCATGCCTATAAAATTTTGTTTACCAAACACTGCCTTCTCTATCAGTGCAGGTGCCTGTCCTGACATCACCCTTCATACAGCTTTGCTTATCTGTTTATTCCAGCCTTGCAGTTGTCCAGGCTTTTCTTCAATTTTCAAATGCATGGCATACTAGAATTTGGATTTTTTTTTTTCTTTTTTTTTAAATCTTCAATCAATGTGTAAAAGGTAAACATAAGCTTTATGTCTCTATTGGCAGATTTTCATGGCAGTTTCAAAAAAGCTATTTTAATCTCAGGTATCAGATGTAAATACTATGTTAGAGTTTCTCTAAATCTATAGCCTTCTGTTGGCTTATACAACCTCCAGTTATAAAATACAGCCCTTTCTTGAACAAAAGCCAAGATCTTAGAAAGGATCAAACAATGAAAAGCAGAAATTAATTTGCCAGGAGATGGATTTTTTTTTTTTTTAATGTCATACATATAAAATTGTCTCAAACCTAAACCCTTTTTAATGACAATCATTGCTGCAGCATCACAGTTTCCACAGGGGCAGGAAGTGGGGGGCATCCCGGTGCTGCATCCACCAGAACAGGGTGAAATTTTTCATCTCTGGAATAGGAAGTTTGCTCCTCTTACCCATTAAGATGGGGGAGAAAGGCTGAGCTTTTACAACATAGGTCACTTCACTAGGAGAAGCTATGAGCCAAAATTGTTTCTTACTAAAGCTGAATTATGTTTATCTATTCTGAAAATAAAGTCTCAGATGGATGTGCTGGAACATAGACCAAATCCCTGGTAAGCCCACAGTTTCAACTCACGTCAACAGCAACAGCCAAGTCGAGATTTGTCACTGCAGTAGGAGGTTGTCTCACTCCAGAGACTATGACAGGATGAAAGAAAAGCTTATTAATAATAAAGAGATATCCCAGAGCATCCACGCACTTTTTCAGGATATGAGCCTCTCATGGTGCTCACCTTTCTTTCACTGCAGCACATGGTCTTTGAGGGAGGAAAAATGAGTCCCAAAAAGTCTTGGTGGGACAGGGATCTGCTTGCTTGCCAACTCTGACCTCTAGGGTGATTTCATGGTCTCTGGAAGTCAGACCTGAGCCTCTGCGTGCCACAGGCTCAGTGATCTACATGTGTCACTCCCTCACATCAAGGGAAAAAACACCCCCTTGAGGAAAAAAGTGACTCTATTACCCAGAAGGTGCTCCCAAACCTTAGGCTTAGGTGGGGCAAGAGAAGCAGCCCCATGTGTGCTGAGCCAAGCCTTTGGCAGCTGCTTGAGAAAGTGCAAAGTCTCAACAACCTCAAGATAGATGCTGCTGTGACCATTGCAATGCAGCAAAAAGCTCCTAGCTAATCCACTGTCCAAATCCACACCATAGCCAGTAGATGAGCAGGTCCATAAAATGAAGGCTGGGATGAGCAGGAGAAGAGTTTAAATAAATAGTCTGTGGGGATCTGGGAGTGTAGAGGGACACACTTTAACACGTCACCCTGAAACTCACCACAAAGCCATATTTAGCCCAGGTCTGCCTGGTATCAGCCCTTCACTGCAACATTTCTGTAAGGGAAAATGAATTCCTACCTCCAAGACAAGTTCCTTTTGCTCCACTTGGTGACAGCCTGCGTGTGCCGCTTCCTCCTGGCTGGCGTGGTGGTGAGGTCAGGCAGAGAGCAGCGAGGGGTCTTCATCAGCTCCAGCGTGGCTTCGTCTGGGGTTAGCAAAAATGCATAGAAATCAGGGGGATGGTGGGTTAGGAAATCCCAGTGGGGACTGGAGGAAGGGAAGGGCTGAGGATGCAGCAACAGAGTGACAGGCAGCCCCTGGGAGCTGTTGGAGCATGATCCCAGCCCCAGCATCCCCCTCAAGGCACTCAGCCCCTTCCATGGCACAGCTGCACCCACCAAGGGCAGCAATTCCTGCTGAAAGCCCATTTCTGCAACACACCCACCAGTGGGGGCTGCTGGGAGGTCAGGGGAGACAAGACCCCCCCCAGCCAGGGTGTTGGGCACCAGCCCAGCTGTTAGCATCAGTGGATGGTTTTATGGATAGCAGGGGAAAATGGAACAGGTTACCTTATGTGTGACAATTTACAGATCTCAAAAACTTGTGTGGAAAACCACCTCTAGCCAGTTTCGATTATATTTTAAACCATACATTTTAAATGATTTTGTTCTTTTCTCTCTTGCTGAATTTCCCATTATTTCCCTAGCAGAACAAAGAACATGTATGTCAATAAACTGTAAACTGTATCTCTGTTCAGAGAGGAACTTATCTGGAAAATGGTCCTTTTTATTTATTTTTAAAACTGAATGAAAGCTTATAGCTCCTATTCTCATCTGCTGAAAGGCAGACAAGTTGTCCGTTCACCCATTTTCCATGCTGGCTTTACCTCTTTACTTAAACACTTGTTTTCAAATGCCAACCCTTGTCCATGACCTGCCCAGGACAGGCCCCCAAGCCTGTTCCAAACATGAAAATACAATTGCATTCACACAGCCATCCTCACCCCTGGGACTCCTTCAGCTGGTGATTAAGGTGGAAAAGAAATAATTATACTTGCTCAATTAAGAGTGGAGAGGGAAAGTCCCAGTGATGGGATGTGGCCAGTGGCTGCTTGGGTGGTAGCTGCTTCAAGGGACCAGCAAAGGGCTGCCGGGGGCAGTGGGATGGACAGAGACCAGCCTGCTAATTAGCAACTCCTCATTAATTCTGTCCCGAACAGCGGAAGCAAGCTGGCCACGCAGCGGGAGGTCATAGTCATGGGTCAAGGAGGGGAGGAGAGCAGACAGGCACCCTTCCAAGGGCTGGGATAATGCTGGCTTTCTCCTGCCCTCAATGAGGACATTGAGAGGAACAACCCTGGCCACGCTGAGGACATGTGTGTCCCTTCAGCCTAGCCTTGAGTTGCTCCCTCCCAGACAGATGAGGCTGTCACACCAGGAAGAAGCCACTGACCACCCTTTCCTGTGGGAGGGTGATGGGCTCTTAGCTTCCCCAGGGTGGCCAGGGGGTGCCTAGAGCTGTTGCAGCTCAGTGAGAGCCAGGGGGACCCCCCCAGCCCAGGCACCTCACAGCTCTGTGTCATGGGAAGGAGTGAGCAGTGCTAGGGTGATGTGACACCATCCTCCTGCACCCCCAGCTGTGAAAAAAACAGAATATCTACATATACAAATGAGGAGGCTTAATCAGAATTTTTGTTCAGCTCAAAGTGATGCTGTAATTAAGGCTTTGCACAAGTCAATCTATCAGCCTTAGTTTCTCTGGTTTTGTTTTGTTGTGGGTTTTTTTTTGTTTGTTTGTTTTTCTTTGAACACACCAAGAGCTATTTTAAGCACAAGCGGAACCCCAAGGGTGTGTGGGTCTGGTAAAATAATTGCTTGCCTCAGGTTCTTGAAAGCAGAATGCAACAAAGCACCTGAGCCATGTAATTATTCTTACAGCTTCAAACTGGGCTGTATGCTACACCCACGTGAGCTTTTCCTGGAGATGATGCTACTCCACAACTCAGCGCCAAGTCCCCTCTCCTTCCTGGACCTGCAGGGTGCTGTCCCTGCATCCCTCTGCACTGGAGTGAGGAGGGATCAGGAGCCACTGACCCAGGATGCCCGTTGTTTCGAGCCCCCCCAAACCGCTGCATGGCTGTGATGGCCTTGGTGAGCTCCTCCTGCGTCTGCAGTTGTCCGGTGACAGGATCTGGAGGAGGTAGGTATCCAAATTTCGTCAACCAGTCCTGTGAAACAAGGAGAAGATGAGGGGGATGAGAAAAGGAAAGGAAGGAAATACGTATCACAGAATCACCAGGGCTGGAAAAGACCTTTAAGATCATCAAGTCCAGCCTATGACCAACACCACCACACCATCTAGACCATGGCACTAAGTGCCACATCCAGCCTTTCCTTGAACACATCCAGGGATGGTGCCTCCACCACTTCCCTGGGAAGTCTATTCCAATGTCTAATCACCCTCTCCGTGAGGAAGTGCTTCCTAATATCCAACCTAAACCTCCCTTGGAGCAACTTCAGGCTGTGCCCTCTTGTCCTGTCACTAGTTGCCTGGGAGAAGAGCCCAGCCCCCACCTGACTACAACCTCCCTTCAGGCAGTTGAAGAGAGTGATGAGGTCCCCCCTGAGTCTCCTCTTCTCCAGAGGAAAACATGCTGCAGGGAAACATGCTCCTAAGGTCCCATCTGTTCTGCTTAGAAATCTTTTTGCCATTTACATGTATATACCCAACTTGACCTTCATTACTCCAGGATTTTGACTGGAAACAAACCCAACCATGAAGTCTCCAACCCCACTCCACACCATGCAGTCATTCGAGACCGGGGTGGATGAACTCAGCACTGACAAAAGCCTAAGCGCTTTGTAGAAAAACACCATGGAGACAGAACATGCCCAGCTGCTTCCCTGGTGGCCACCATGGGACCTCAGCTTCGTCTCTTCCCCCCAGTTCCCAGGCAACACAGGTGCCATGACTGCGAAGTCTTGGCTTCCAGGAACTGAAATGCTGTCCCAGCAAGACCTGGTGGTTTCCCACTGGTGCCATCACCCCCCAGCCATGGCAGGGGGACAGGGAACAGAGGAAAACCTTTTGACAGACTTCCCCTCAAATTTGGCCAACACCAAAGTGTCATTCCTCATGACTGATGGCTCTTGTCATTTAGAAAACAAAAAAAAAGACAAATGGATTTTTTAAAAAACACTAAGAAAATCCCACTGATAATGGTAACAGGTTTCTTAACTTCAGAAGATATCTTAATTTCAGAGGATATATTGGCAGAGTTATGTTCATCCCAGCAGCACCAGAAATGCCAGGACAGGCTTAATGGTGAAGCCCAACCCCCAGTCACCTGCAGCTCCTGACAGGACCGACTGATTTATATAAAGAGGACAAATAAATGGCTTTTCTCTTCGTGGCCTCCTCTCTACAACATTTCCACATGTCCTGGTTTAGCCATGTCTCTGTCAGTTGCCTTACAGCCTGTAGAGCCAGACCTGGGTGGGGGACCTGTGAAACACCCACATTTCCCTCTTTGCCAAAGCCTGAGCAAGCACAGCCAGAACCAGCCATCCCCCCACCATGGGGGCCTCATTCAAACCAAGACTGCTATTGGGTGGGAATTTGTCTTTCAAAGGACAACACATCTTTATGAGCATCTTCCTCTTTCCGGTCTAGAACTGATGAAAAAGACATCTCCATAAACCTCTTTCTTACAACAGCTTTTTAAATGTCTGGTGAATTATCTTTCTAAATCCTTTCTTACCTTCCCTCTTGCTCTCAGCAGAAAGATCAACAAAGAATAATAATCCCACATGCAAAGAATGCCATAAACACCTACCCTCTATTTTCTTTATCTGTACCTAAGGAACACTGATCTATTGAGCCTCTTGGAGACTGGTATTGATCTAGACTCCCAGCACAATCAATACACCACAGATATATCGTAGTCAGAGCAGTGCCAGAGGTTGGTACCTGCTTATTGCCACCATCTGAACATCTCACAGCTCAGTGTCACCTGCAGTGGTCCCTCCAAATGCCACAGCATCCTCAGCCCCTCTCTGGCAAGCCCAATTAAACAATTTCCCACTTATAGGGCTTTACAACACATCTGCCCCCACTTGGTGTGGCTCTCCATTGGGGAATGTGGTCTCCCATGCTGGGTTTCTCACCTCAGTTCACTTCCCTCCTCACCCTCCTGCACAGTTGCCTTATTTTAGCAGGGGGGTGTGTTATCTCAGCTACAGAAAGCAGCTTGTTTGGCCATTTCTTGTTGCTTAATGCCACCACCTTGCTAGGAGCACATTAGCATTGTCACAGGTTTCCCTTGCCATCAGGCTGAAGGCCAGGCCAAGCACTCTCTCCTCTGTGCTCCAATTTGTCTCTTTGCATAGCAAAAGCATTTTTGACAGAAATTTGAGATACAATTTGCCTTTGATTGGTCATGAGGAATGAGCTGTGACATGGAGCTCAGCAGCGGGCCCATCAGTTGCTGAGGATGGTGGGGTTTAATTTGCTTTCTTCCCCAGCCATGGAGACAGTGTCATTTAATCTCTAATGACATCAGAGCTGATGCTGCACCAGAGATGTACATAACTCAGCTTTGCTCAGGTCCTTCTGGAGACAGAGGTGGCAACAAAAGGCTGGGGAAAGCAAAGGCACAGTGAAGTCCAGCAAAGGTCCTGCTTCTCTGGCCAGGTTGAGATCTTCTCCCTTTCTTAACTCAAAGGCACAGAGAGAGTACAAACACAACTGGACACCCCAAGCAAGTGGGGGGGTCCCTAAAGAAAAGACTGAAGAAATGGGCAGATATCACAAGCCCTTCATCTGACCTTCCAAGCACTGACTTTCCTGCATGTGATTCTTCATGTAGAGCATCATGTTTCTCATACTTTACTCAGGTTCTTAATAATTTTACAGTCCTCTTGATATTGATCTCATTTGTCTCTTTTCCACTGTACAGGTTCAGGCCTGTTTCCTCTCTCCTCATAAGCAAAGCTGATCCATAATATTGAACTTTCACATTCCACCTTTGCAGTGGCAGAAAATTTCATTAGGGAAAATGTATCTGAGTTTGAAGATGAGAAAGATCAGCAGGAATTGTCTGGCTAATTATCTGTGTGCCCTGTGAAATTTTTTCAGATATTTTCTTGTCCTTAATTAGAATAAAAGCTAAACTCATAAACTTCCATAAACGAAAAACATGAAAACACTTTCCACTGAGATAACTTCAACATGTTCCCTTCCTATTTCCACATTTTAAAATAAAACCCCTTTTTTCTTTCAACTCTCATTAGTTTAAAATGTTTAAAGAAATAGTGATTTGAGCTGAATACTAAAAGTCTTTGAACATATTTCTTGCCTGAGTTGGCACGATAAAAACTTTTCCTTAAAAACGTGCTGTGCTAAATTAATTTACTTAATCCCATAGAAGATTCAGCTTCAGCAACTCCCTCTTTTAAAAGGAAAAAGATTGCTTCATAAAAAAAAAAAAATCAGGTTGAGCCAACACCATCTTCCAGCTCCAAGATGAGCCATGAGCTTATCCCATGGCCTGGGGTACGTACTTTGGTCTAGGGATCATGGGATCCCACGTTCAGTTTTTGTGGGAATCATCTCATTGTGTCTCTGGCCCCCAATTCCTGATCTATAAAATAGTTGCAATAGATTACTCTGGTCTCCCATCTATTGGTCCTGTCTGCTCAGACTGGGAACTCCATCCTCAACCATGGGGGACTGCTGGGATGGACCCAGCCAGCACGTTTCATTGCCATCACCACAAGTGGACCTGCATGATGGACTTCTCCAGTGTGGGAGCTGGGAAAGACACGGCTGAGGGAAGCTGGAGGGACCAAGCCCAGGCCACGATGAATCTTCTGATCCAGCTCTACCACCAAGCAATACAGAATTAAAGGCTTCCCACTGCAGTCAGGGTCAGAAAAAAAAGACAAGAAGAACTGCATGCCTGGCAAAACCATCCAAAGTCACCCACCCATCTGCACCTCCCCTCCACTGCCCTGACAAACACAGCTGCCAGCAAGAGCCCTCACACTGCTCAGCACTGAGCAGAAGCACATACATTCCTCTTAAAAAACACAGCTGGGATGTTTATTGACTAATCACCATCCCTGCATGGGGCTGGAGATCCTACCCTGCCCCACACAGGATGGTGGGACTCACACTGTGCCCAGGCAGGGGGGAAAAGCCATTGCAACATGTTCACCTCTCAGGACCAAGCCAGCAGGAACGGCAGCTCCTCAGGTGCTGCTCATGCCCCATTCCCTGTGCTCTCATGTGACCAGCCATCCACAGACAACAGAACTCAAGATACAAAGAAAAATTGCAAACATTTTTCACTGCTGTGGTGTCACAGCAGCATCGTTCCCCTGCAAAGCTTCTTCACGTGGTCACAGACATTGCTCATCAGGCCGGCTAAAAATAAGCTCTACTCTTTTTTCTCATCTGGGTTCCTGTACTGCTGTGGCACAGAGTAATGAGGAAAAGCCTGCTTCTTGCCTTAAAAAGTGGTAAGCAGAATCTAAAACAGTAGATTTTTTTTTGCACTATTTTTTTTTTTTCTTTTGGAGAAGGCACAAACTCAGGAAAAATGCTAATGAAGTCCTTTTCTCCCCTGCAAACAAAGCCTGCTTCGGTTGTGGACTTTAACTCCTTAACCCATTTGAATAAAGGACCAGAGAGCAATGCTGCTGTGGCAGCAGCCAGGGACTGTGGCTCTCTAGGGGCAAGTGATGACCCAGAGCAAAAGACTGGCTCCAGCAGCATTGAAGCCTCTGGTATCATTTATGCAGAACCAATTTTCAGATTAAAATGGCAATTTCATTTCTTTTATCTATCCACTTCCTTTGTATCAATATCCTTTTGTCCTAGAACCTACCTACCTGCTTCATTTTAAAATAGATGTAGATATTGTCCCTCTTTTATGGAAGATTTATGATCTCTGTAGGTTTGCTTTTACAAATATTAATATTATATAAGCTGATAGGCTTATTCAACTGCCACAGGCAAAAAAAAAAAAAGACTCACTCAGCAAGTTTTCTTCCTGATTATTTCTTTTTAAGGGTCATAGGTTGGTGCTTACAGGAAGACATACTTGTTCAGGATAACAAGGAGAGGATAAACAGGATAAACAGTAAAACAGAAATCAGGATAAGCAGAAAAACTACCTAAGCCAGTTCTGTACTTCTGCCTGCTCTTGTATTATTATAGTGACCACATTTATAAAGCTTATCCCCCAAAAAATTGTGTTTTTTTTTTTTTCCCCTTTCTTCTTTCTTGATAGAGGGAAAAGAGCAGCCTTAATCCTGCAGTTTGTATCACTCCCTTTGCTCAAGGCTGTCATTTTACCCAACCCAGCACAAAGCAAAGAACCACCCAGCTCCTCTGCAGCCTCCCAGACCAGCTCCATCCTCTTCTCATCAATGCTGGAGCAGGAAACTGGGTTTAAACTCACACCCCTGAGGACCAGGGTGCAAGCAGCACCCACGGGGCTCTGCTGAAGGGCTGTAAATTGTGTCACCCATGTGCCCCTCTGCCCGATCCATGGCTCCAGACACCTCTTTGCAGCAAGGAGGTGACTTGTAACACACCTCCAGGGACTCTTTGGATGTGCAATGTGCACCAAGAGGATGCTGGTATATCCCAATTACCAAATTTTCAGGGCAGTCCAAGGCTTGAGTGGAAGCATGTTTTTTCACTCTAAAGATCCCCTTCATTAATATTCCTTTAAAAGCTTTACCAAACTGCACCTTCTCTCATTAATCAAGCTACAAGTTCCTTTTATTAATTTTAAAAGGCTTCTGTCACCACTGAGGGGCTAAACCCTTACCCTGACCCGAATGTGGCCTTTGCCTTTCTGCCAAGGGCAGCTTCAGTGAAGTCCCTCCCCGCTGTCCCCAATGGCCTCAACTGCTGCAGGAGCACAAACCCCCCAGTGCTCATCTCCACCACTTGCCTCCTGCCATCCACGCCACACAAACACAGAGAAACAGGCTTTGTTTTTATAGGGCCACCCAAGGGTGAGAGGAATTTGAAAGCTCCCTTTCCTGCTGGGAGTCCCTTTATACCCTGGCTGCAGTCACGCTTTGCACACGTAGGGGAAGAAAAATCCAAACACGCTATTCAACAAAATTAACGACCCAGATTACTAAAATAAAGCTACAACTAAAACATCCAAAACTGATTTCCAAATTACACTTCACTTTATCTCTGCAGCTACCATTAAATAGGGTGGAAGCTTTTAAAATTAAAATAAATTTAAAAAAAACCCCATCACAGCCACCACAAACTAGCTTAAAAGGAAATTGCTTTTGGCTGTTTGAGTTTTTCTTCCAAGTTTTCGAAGGTTCACAGTATTCACATTTTTACAGTCATTTTCCTGAGATCAAAGGACCCCAGGAACAACACCCATTAATTAGAGCAACACATATGGTGCTGCAATACTCCAAGGAGCACACTCCTGCCATGTCCCAGCCTTCAGGCCACACAAAGCCAATGATTTTCTTCCAAAGGTTGCCACGTACCTCTCTAATGAGCTACTGTGCGCAAGTGATCAGCTGATTAATTCATTAAGAAAAAAAACCTGCAGCCTGGATTAGAACCAGGATTTTGGTTGCGGCCACTGCTGAACGGTGGGAACAGCTTCATCAGCATAAGCCAGAGGAGTCACTTGAATCCAAACAGCTCTTTAATTCTAGCTAACACCGTGCACAGAATCCAGGGTAGAAGTTAATGCAGCTGCTAATGATTTCCTCTGCCTCCCTCTTGCTTCAACTGTTCGATTAGGTTAACAATAGCAGCGTTGTGAAAGGCCACATCCGACAAGTTGTGAAGACAGCAGGTCCCTTAGCAAGGGACAGATCTCACCACTCAATGACATTGGGTCCAGGACATCCAGGCTGTCAACAATCCAGCAGAGAGAGCACCTCTGCTCCAGCACAGCTCACTTCCCAGCCATACTGGATGCCAACTTGGCTGCCTGTGGGTCTTGTTAGACGTTATCAGGTCCTGCCTGTATCTACAAACACTGGTCTGCAGGGCTCTCTGCTCGTGTCACCACTCTCCTGGGCTCCGGGGGTGACATCCTTCACAGGCAAGGGGGGCACAGAAGAAAGCTGTTGTCATTTGGAAGTAAACTTCATTCACTCTGCAGTAGATGTTCCACATGGTGTAAGAATCTCCTTGCTTGGATGGATACCAAGAGCCTTTCCAGAAACAGAGTTAATGAAGAGATTGTAGAATCAGGAGTTTCTTTGGGGACCTCAAAAACAGCCTTTTCAACCTCTTTGAACTGAAGATCAAAGAACCAATTCCCTCCCATAGCAGGAAGGCAGCACAGTGCAATGCAGCACAATGTTTACTACAGCTGGTTTAGGGTTGTTTTCAGAGCAAGAAAAAGTGACCAAACATGTAAACAATGTATAGTTTATTCTGTAGTTTCAACATAAATGTTTATTTTTCTTGGTGGATATTCAATACACCAGGGCTTTAGGGAGGCCATCAATCACTGGAGGTTTTCCA
This sequence comes from Hemiprocne comata, assembly GCA_020745705.1. Classification (NCBI taxonomy): domain Eukaryota; kingdom Metazoa; phylum Chordata; class Aves; order Apodiformes; family Apodidae; genus Hemiprocne; species Hemiprocne comata. Next base: position 6,144,832 of record CM036602.1, on the reverse strand, counting down.
GCACATCCATTTCCACTAGAAGGTAATGAACGATGCCAAATAATTGTGTATAACTGAAACTCCACATGACTATCACACAGGAGTTTCAAAGTGAGTAGCTTTCTGTTTTTAAATCAGCCCTCGTTTTGCATAATGCTGCCTGTCACAGTGAAGCATCCTTTGTCATCAGTGAGTTATTTAGGAAGGAAAAGAAGAAAGTCCTGCATGTAATAGTCTGTTGCACTGTGATGGGTAGTTAGGTAAATTACTGAATTACCATCCTTTTATCTTGCTACAAAAAGAGCTCTAAACCACACAACTCATTACTTAACGGGGTTTGTGAGAATAACCCTGCTCCTTTCCTACAGGTGTAGGCTGTTAGTGGCAGGTGCAGGGGGCTCTCATGGGGCAGCATGATGTCTCAGTGGTGGATGCCACTGGCCAGATCCTGTGCTGAACAGCAAACCTGGGACTTTGCCTCTCCCTGAATACCCCCTGAACTGATCACTACATAGGAAAGTGCCAGTGCTTGCTTTAAAAATAAAAACACAATGAATTCTAGTCCTCTGGTGGGCCCAGAGGCCAGTAACACCAGTGGGGGATCTAAACAACTCCAATAGCCTATTCCATCGAGAACTCAGTAAGTAATTACCATTGCAACATATGGCACAGAAGTACCAGCACCAAAGTTTGGATGTGCTTTAAAATCCACTTTAGAGCATCTGTGCTGCTGGTACCTGGGCTGTGTCCAGCCTCATCTGCATCATGGAGCGTGGTGGCTGTTGGGTTCATTCATGGGCTCTGGCTCCATTTACACAGGATGAACCAGAGAATGGCCTCGACCGATGAGTCCAGGTAGGACAGGCAGTGGCTAAGCAGGGTAGAGGAAAAAGCCCAACTTCAACATGAGATGGAGCAACTGGAATCTAGGTGACCTGCTACCAAACACTCTTGAAGTGGCTGCAAATGATAATCTGCAGTGTTCACAGCCCACACAAAACCCCAGGACAGGCATTTTTCCTGGATGCTGGCTCCCCTCTGTGCTGCAGCCCAGTGGGCACCCAGAGCCAGGGAGCATGTCCCCTGACACCCCCTTCCCCACCAGCATCATCTTCTGGTGTGCTCTGAGCACCCCACTGGTACAAACAGATCACACCTCAGATCTGGTGTGACAGGGTTAAATTTAATGTCATCAGATATAATTCTCATAGCATTTGTAAGCCCAGGAGAAATCTCCTCTCCACGTACCCGGCTGCCGTCCACACGTAGCCAGGGAAGAGGTTTCCCTGGTCAACACAGTGCAATAAATCATGGTGAGCAGTTGTCTCATCCCTGAAATCACATCCTCTCTGTATGAAGAAAAGCAGAGCCAAGACTATGTGAATTCAGACTTCTGGGCACAGGACAGGGGAATGTCCGTGTCTTCCTGCATTTTTGCACAAGGCTCACTGGAGGCCAAAGCTGCCGAGGGGCTGCTGTGAGCAGAGCCAGCTGGACAGTGCTCCTCAGGAAACATCTGCTGGAGATGGACAGAGGGAACAGAGCGTGCCTTGACCCTCCTCTCACCACACTTCTCCAGCTTGTCTCTTGCATCCAAGCAAGAGGTTGGGCAGGGAGAGCAGCTGCCATGTGCCTTTCCCAAGAGGACTCCCAGATCAGGAGGCTCCCCAAGCCCTCTCCACCAGGGCAGCCAGACTCCTGCCCTACAGCAGTGGGGAGGCCCTACAAGAGACATCTCTTGGGGCTTGGTTCACCTCAGCACATAGATGTTAGGACGTTTTAATAAAAATCTCCAAGCCTCCCAAGTATCTGACATGGGGCTTGTTGACATCACCCAAACAGACTGTGAAGAGAACTTCCAAATACTCTTGTCTTCCAGCTGGATTGGAACCAAGATGAGCAAGAAAATGATGAATTATTTTAAAATAAGTACAAATTGCTCTTTACCAAAGTGAGAATACACAGCAAGGCTCTCCTAAGGGGTGACTTTAGAGGTCCTGGTTTTGCTTAATGTGCCTGCCTGCCTCATTGGCCCCCAACAGCACGTTTGCTCACAGAGAGCAGGGGAAGTCAATGGCACACTGAGAACACAATAGTGTTCATCTATATTCTCTCCTGGTCTCACCAACATGAGCTCCTACTCTTTTGGCTTCAGTCACTAAACAAACCATGTCTGGTAGCTAACTGAACAGACTCATCCTATATACCAAAGCAAATATCTCACCATCTCCATTTATTGGACCTTTTACTAGAACAGTGTCTTCTCCAGGATGGACTCCAGATCTGACTTTCTCTCTGCAGCATGATCAGGAAGAGCAGAGTTTGACTTGGCCCATCCAGGTCCTCACTCACAGCTCTCAGCCTCCATCTCAGGCTTCAGTGTTGAACCTCCAGCATAGTTTAACTGTTTCCCCATTTACAGCAGCCAACATGTTATCTTGATAAATCAGCTCAGCTGCACATCTCTTCTCCACTCATTAGCTCAGACATCAGTGACTTCCTTCCTCTCCCTTGCAGCAGCTGGTAGCCTTGGTTTTCAAGATAACCTCAGGACACACACTGCCTGTTTAAATATGCTCACAGCATGGCTCAATATCCCTTTCAAGAGCTTGCAGAAAGTCTCTAGTCCTCTGCAAACTGGGAATTCAAATGCTGGTATCACCGTGCTCTGTGTTTGGACTGGTCCACAGGCTGCTAACAACAGCCACAGTCCCTGTACTTACTGCAGCAGCTTTTAGATCAGGTCTTACCTGCATCTTCCCATTTAGTTTTTAGCAATGAAAATATTGTGGTGCTAAGAAATCCATACATAAGAAGCTGTACTGGGGTGTGAAATAGAGCACCCATTTGGGAGATAATTAAGACCCACTTATGTCTCCTGTCCCTGGATCTATGTGACTACAGGAACAACACATTTGCTACCTGGTTGGCTTTGCTGCATCCCCCAATCTCTTTAAAACAGCAGTATTACAATGAGTTCTTCTTGTCGACAGGCTCTTTCTATTAGCTGTACAAGCATCTTGAACAATTATTGATGCTGTAGGCAACTGGCAAACAGCTAAAAAAAAAAAAAAGGATCCTTCTGTTCACAAGTGAGGCTATTAAATCAAAGGAAGCAATAATAGCACAATTCTCAGGTGACCAGCCCTCGGGTGCAAACACTGGGAACTCTGCAGAAATGCTTCAAGAGACCCCACAGGCTGATGAGCTGGAAGAAATTACCCACTGAACAGCAGCAGACAAAAAACAACAACAAACAAAACCAGCCCTGCATCACCACAGAGAGTTGGACAATTTGCAAAACATGACAAAAATTCTTTAATTATTAAACCAAACTAACTGAAAGGAATAATTTAACCTGCTCTAACTAGTCCAGGGCATTTTCATGTGGCTACCAGGATGACACTGTTTTCAATGAGAACTGGTTTTAATCATGACCTGGGACCAAAGCAGTTTTGCAGAAAACAACCAGAACAAAGCAGAAACCAAACCAAACAACAGACTTTGCTCCTCCCCAGAGGGATTCAAATGATACAGTACCTGGCTTTGGCAAAAAAACTGAACCATGCAATGCAGAACTTGCTCTAACCAGCACTCCCCTGCCCCAAATGCCAATTTGAATAATAAAAAATCTGCACATCTATACACACTTATGTCTTCAGGCGTTCCAAATGGTATGAAATTATGCAGCACCACTTGTGTATGTACCAGAAACATGGCTGGGAAAACAGCAAGAACCAGCTCCTGCACAAGAGCCCCAAGGCCCCAAGCATCCCTCCAGCCATTCACAGCTGGCACCCCCTCCCAAAACCACCCTGCTGCTCCCCAGGGAGCACTGGGTCCTCCAGCCACTGCTTGCACCTGCAGCTCTGCCACATGGAAGGACAGGCTGAGAGCAGAGTTTCTCTAATGTTTTATCCAACATAAATGTGAGTACAGGCTATGGTTTGTGTATGTACTCCCAGGTTTTTCTTGCCCTTGCTCATCCCCTTCCCAGCTGCATCCAGGCTTTGCCCTGAGTCAGTCATGCCCAGCTTCGTCCCAGTCATGCCCAAACTGATGCAATATTGGAAAGGTAGGGATTTTTTTCCTCCTTGCTGGGAGAAATGTTGCTGTTTGTGACACAGCTCTGTCCTGCTGCTGGCAGGGAGAATTGCCTTTCCTGCCCTGCAGCTCCATGGGGCAGACCCTCTGTGCTCCCTCCCCAGCCCACATGCTGCTGGGGCTGAACAAGACACCAGGAGCTGGTGGTCAGCACACAACTGCTATTGCTCATGTGGCACAAGACAGGGGAAAACTCACACATCCAAGAAACATGTTCTTTTTACTCCATGGCTGCTATCAGGAGCATTTATGTAGCACGGGAACCTCACACAGGTCCTGCTTGGGGAGGCTGAGGCAGGGGCAGAAAAGGGAGGTGAGCACAGGGTCACTGTCAGCAGCAGATAACCCTGCCTTGCAGACAGGGGCATGAGGGGCTCTTGCCTGCTGTGTCCACACTACCCATCCCTGGGACATGGGCAGCCTGTGGGTGAAAGGATGAGAAGACTATTGTCTAGATCCTATCCAGGTAGTTCACAGGAAAACAAGCTCCAAACCCTGCCTCCCACCTACAGTAATGGGAACTAGGAGTCTCCCCAGCACTCATCAAGGAGTGGCTTTGGAAACAGCCTCAGAAGGTCCCATCAGCTTTGGAGTATTTCACAAGGGGTGGCCAGTTGGATCCAAACCAAGTCTGGAAGTGCCCCTGGCTGAAATATTACCAACAATTTACCCATATGGAAAAATCTTCCATTTTGGCCAAATCTTCCACTTCTCACTGTGCTTAGGGCAGCTCAGGACCATGCACCAGAAGGAGAAAGAAGACATGTGCCAGCTGTGGGCTTCACGGCAACCCAGCAGGCTGCAGTGAGGGTGCTTCATTAAGCACCAGCATTTTCAGTGCTCAGGATCACCCCCAGGCTCCCACAGGTGGGGTTGAAACCAGGGGACTTCAGGGAGGCACCAGGGAAAGGGGCTCCTCATTCTGCACACTGTACCCCAAAACCAAAGCATGGCAGGGGAGAGTCAGGCTTGGCTGAGCATCACATGCTAACAACAATGTCCCTAATTAGGGGTCCTCATTCCTGGCTCTGACCAGGAGCAGGAGGAACCCTCAGAGGAGCCTGCTGTGACTGATGGCACCAGCCACGGCAGCACAGCTGTCATTTGGTCAGAAGTGATGTTTTATGCACAGCCTGCAGACAATAAATAATATTTAGGTGGCTTTTAATGTTCCCTTGAAGAACACAGGTACAAAGTATTGTTGTTGTGACTCATGTCTCTTTGAAGGGACAGGGGACTTGGTGTGCCAAAGGACGGACTGTCCTGACATACTTCCCCACAGCTTCAAATAACCCCTTTAGGAGGCCGGTCCCCCAGGGACACCAGCATCCCTGGGGCACCTGCTGGGCATCCCAACCCCAAGTTTCTGCTGGGTGGCCCAGTGCCTCATCCCCATGGCCGCAGGCTCTCCCCACTGCTGCTGTCTTCTCCTCACCAAATGCAAACCTCAGAATCCTGCATTATTTTTCATGTGGGTTTGGAGGGGCAGGGGTGCCCCTGAGCAGGGACGAGCCTTTTCCCAAAGGCACACACAGCACCTCGGGTCCAGCCCTAATCTTAATTACAACAGTGTCTCTTCACTCGCTGCTGTTCTGATCCCACCAATGTGGGATGTGCAAATTAAAGCCAGTGTCTGAGATTTGACACATCAAAAGCCACTCCTGGCTTATGATGAAGGAGCCAGCTCTCCCCACCACCCTCCAGCCAGCATCTCTGCACATCCCTTCCCAGCACGGCTGGCAACAGGCACATTTATGCACGAAGATCATCTCTCCCCCACTGGGTGGCAAATGATGGAATAAAAAGATTATAAAACTTACATATTTGAAAAAGCTCTAATGGGAAAATATCCCCAATTTTCTGTGGCCTCTCTATGGTGTTGATACAGCCTGACACAGCTGGAGGTATCCTTCACCTTTCTTTGCATAAATAGCCAGACTTTTTATACCTATTAGTTCAATTTGCAGTGCAGGCAGATTTTGCAATTAAAGGGTTTCTACTTCCCAGCCACATACCCCATGCTGAGACCCAGGTAAAAGGATCCCATCCAACCACCCCAGCTACTGCTGGTCTCCTTAACGCTGAGCCACTTTCCTTGGGGCTTGGTTTGCATCTCACACCATAACCCTTACAGCATAAACAATAAAAAAAATGATGTTTTTATCTTGTTGAATCTTTGCTAAAAGCTATGTTTCCCCTCTGTGAGGGGTGTGGGTGTTGGTGGTGGCAATCAGCAGGATGAGGTGATGGCAGAAGGAACCGTTGGTTCCCATTGCAGGCACCTGCTGCCCTGTGCTTGCAAGATTTATGCAGAAATTCATCCCTTGGCCCCTTCCCGAGACCTGTTCCAGAAGGAACAACACAGAATAACTTCTGATACCAATCAGACTCATTAAATTGAGAGGTCTTGCATTCCTACAGAAGCAGAATATGAAATGCAGAGAACTTCCTGGAATGTACCATGCTGCACAGCAGAGCAGAAAATCCATCTGGTAAATTGGATACACTTAATCACACCAGGTTTGTTTTGCCTTTTTCTTTTTTTAAAGGCTCATATATTTTGACGCCTTCAGCTTCATGACACAAGCTCTGTCAATGCATTTGATTGAAAATGTCAAAGTGACCATCTGTATCACATCACGAGCAGAGTTGCTCTCCTTGCAACACCAGGACAGCTCTCCATCAGGAGCAGAGACATGCCCTGGCATGCTGAGCAGGCTGCTGTTCTCTTTGGCCATATAGATCAAGTACCATTTGTTAACTATATGGAAGCCAACCATCCAGGCTGGCTGTGTCTCACCCTAAATACCACAAGAACAATCTCATGTCCTGCTGAACCTTGTGCAGAAAGGTAATCAACATCATCCTGCAACTGCAGAGTATTTGCTGACAAATCCACTGCCAGAGCTCCCAAAGCTGGGCAATACTCCAGAAGGAGCCGAATGCCTTCCCATGGAGAGCAGGAGCCATGCATGGCCACAGCTGCAGCACCTGGTGCTCAAGGACTCAGAGCTATGGTGCTACAAGGAGCAACGTTACAGTGAGGAGCCAAAAAACCCACCAGAAAGGCCAAAGACAACAAGATATGTATGTCCTTGGAGGGACTAAGGCAAAGCACGAGGTTCTGCTGACTGTGCTGCTTAGGGTTTTGCCTTAACCACACAGTGAGCTTGTTCAGAAATGCAGGTGATGAGTTTCTTTTTCATAGAGAGCAGAGTGAATCCTTGTTCTTCCTTATCAACATGTCAATTCTTCCTGATTTGCATGGGAAAGGAAGAATGTGGCTGTGCTCGAACTGCAGCTAGCACAGGAGAGCTATAAAAATATCAGTAAATAAATGTTATTCCCTCTTTAACACAGGGAACGAGACAATTTGACCTTTCCAGACAACCTGCAGCTTTCTACAGCTCCAGCTCTTCCTTTTGGAAGAAGTTTTGGGTTTCATCTAGCCCACAGAATACAAAGGTAGTACAGAGAGCTTTCAAACAGCTTTAAGCAAGTTTGATGCTGAGACCTGTCCAGCCACAATAATAAACTAGCTTTGTGTTGTTCAGTTTTGTTTTTTTCCTTCCTTTTTTGCTACATGCCACAGCCACGAGTGTATACATTATCCCTTACTTTCTTCCACAGCCCCCTCCTCAAAGGGATGTGAATTTCAAAGCACAATTAGGCTAATTTCAGCACCCAAGTTAACAGTGTTAATATTTTTCTTAGTGAAACCACCAAAGAAATAAAAATGTGAACCCCTAAGTTAACTTAAGCTTTCACATTGATTGCCCATCACATATTTATCTCATTGCTTAGTCTAGCAGCACCAAAGTTACCATTCTTCTAGCAATGGTACAAATAAAGATCCTCACTGCCTTTCAGTGGGTGACAGCACCTCTGGCTCTGAGGCTGCTGTCCTGCAGGGATGCACAGAGGCCACACAGAGACAGAGCCCATCCTTCCCCCAGAGAGCTGTCTCCACGTCAGCAAGTGAAATGCCAAATGGGAAAGAGGGAGGAGAGAGTGTGGGCTGGAGGCCACACCACAGGGAGCACAACATGTCCCCTGTGTCCCAGGCAGATGCCCCAGCCACTAAACATCAATGCCTGTCAGCAATTATTCACAACAGCACTTTACATTATGCATTATTGTCTAGACTTTCCTCCTGGTTAAAGCCTCAGGTTAAAAATAAAGCAATGTTTTTGTTGAAAATCTCATTTTTGTTAGCTTTTGAGGAGTACCTGCAACTGATGGAGCTTTGCTGGGGAGGCAGCAGGGCAGCCATCAGGCTGTTATGGTTAAAAAAACCCTTAGCCTTTGTTTTGCTTCCTCTTCTGTATTTAATGCCACCATGTATAAGGCCCCTGGGAAAAGCAATGGGTTTGTCTGTGAATGTCCTGTGAATTCTCTGCAAAAAGCATGTGTCTATGGACAGGGGTGTAGCTGAGTGCCTGCGTTTAATGAGGCTGTGTCAGAGCTGGTGGTGCAGGAAGAGCGAGGGGTTTGCTAGATCCTTTCCTTTCTCTACTTTATTTCCTTAAATAAATGCTCTTTGCCATTTCCCCCTCTCCTTTCTGCTTTGCAAACAAGCCATTAGTGTGGCTTGGTGACCATGGCCTGGTGTGGTGGGTGGCTGCAAACAGAGAAAGGGCCATGAAGGGCTCCGCAAGGACCCCCAAATAAATGTGTTTGTGATCCCAAAGAAATGAAACTCCAGGGTGGGAAAAACAACTGGATTTTGCCGAAGGCCGTGCTGCCCAATTCCCCACAGCCAAGGTGACATCACAGCCAGCACAGGGGAACAAATGCCTGCCCAGCCCAAAGAGGGGGAACAAAGCCAGAGGAACCCTTTGCCACACGTCTTAGAGATGCTCCAGCACGACACGATGCCCCAGCCCACAGCACAGCTGCTGCTCCCTCCCAGCACATCTCTTATTTCCTCACGAGCTCCATCCTCCTCCAGTGAGTAGGAATGCTGGGCTGCAGGGCTGGGACCAGGCCTGGGGGAGCAGCCAGTGTGCCCCAGGCAGCCCTTGAGCTGAGAATCTCTCAGAGCCATTCCTGGCCTGACAGGGAAACACTCAGCCCACCAGCTACCACTGCCCTAAGGGAATGTGAGGGGAGGTCCACACGACCATGCCACAGATAGCAAATGCATTGATCATCAGCAGCCGTGTTGCAATTAGTGCAGAGCAGCAGCAGGGCACTTAGAAGTGGTAGGCACTGGGCAGGATGAGTATTACTCATTGTTGCAAAGAAATTCACGTGGTGCATGGCTCCCCTTCTCCTGCAGGTACAATTAAAAAGGGCATCTGCTGTATCTTCAGTTTCCCCTTCATCTCCTGAATTGGCCCCACCACAGGTGGTACGAGGCTCCTCAGCCCTCCTCAGACCAGGTACAGCAGGAGTAAAACAAACTCAAGAGAAGACACAACCGATCTACTGTGAAGATACATGGCAGCCAAGACCAGACACGAGAGCCCCTTCCTCTGCTGCTGCTCCTAGACAACCCAGAGAGGGGCTGCTTCACTCAGCCCTTACTGGTCTCAGTCATCCCGACACTCAATTTTGATCTGTCACTTTTCTTGCTTGAGTACAAAGATCTCACTTAGCTCTGGGTGATCTATCCATCAGGCTGAGCTTTCAAAGCAATAAAGGAAGATGCCCAAAGTCATCTTGTAGACAAGGGAAGAAATCTTGCAGGCAGGACTCTCTGCAAGTCAGGGCAGCATTGTTATGTATATATTCTGTGAATTAATGCCTTTTAGCTAAGCTAGCAAGACTTGAATCTTTTCCAGCCCGTAGGCTCACAGTTTTACTAAGTAGCAAGTATTGACTTTTAAAAAGGCCAGGATAATTTTATGACCATCAGGAATATTTCAAGCTATACAAAGCCAGATAATGGCATGGGAGGGGGGCTGGGGGAGCAAGAAAGAAATTAAATCAGCTCATATATATCAGAACTTAATTACTGACTGACACCAGCCAGGAAGGAATTTTTCCTTTCAAAAGCAGCATTTCATACACTATTAGAGACAGGACTGGCAGGAGCTGAGAGCACATTTGCCCTTGACAAGATGGGCTCAGAGAAGGAGCCTTGAGAGCTGTGATCTCCCACCAGCACACCAGGACCCTGCCCTGACCCAGCACCCCTCGTCTGACCCAGCGGTGCACAAGCCCAACCACATGCTAGATGGAAAGAGACACTTCTCTTTCCAAACCACCCAAATAAAGAGGGAAAGTCACCAGCACAGAGGTCACAGCAGAGTGAAAACATGATGTGAAAATACACAGGAGACAGTTTCCCTGTGGCCAACTTGGAAAAAAGAAAAAATTGCTAATTAATAAAGTGGAGAGGTTAAAGAATCAAACAGGAGCCAAAATGTACCTGATGAAATGAACTCATGGAATGGGTGAGGTGGAGCTGGCAGTGGCAGCTGGGCCTTGCACTGGGTGCTCCTCCCCACCCGTCCCTGCAGAGGAGCAGCTGAAAACCAAGTCCTTGTCATGGGGAGGATGGCAACAGTTAAAAGTCTGCATTTTTCCCTCAATTCCACGACTATAAACCACCTTTCACTGGAGGGCCAGCACTGGGTGCAATCCAGCATTTCCATTGCTGCAGTCTCATCTCATTTTGCTCCCAGTTTGTTGGCTGGCAGGTTTTGGGAGAACCAGGGCAGGAGAAAGAAAGACGAAATTTCAGCTCCTCTGAAACCAGGGCAAGAGTCCCATGGCTCAAAAGGAGGCAGGATGTCTCCCCCCCAGCTGATCACCCAGACAGGAAGGTCTGAGAAGTCTCTTTCCTCCTCTGTTACTCATTGCCCCAGTGAGACCCAGGCTCAACCACAGCCAGAGTTGGTACCAGGTGGGAGTATAATAAACATGCCAGTGAAAGGCATCCTCTGATGGATGGAGAGGGAGGAACAGAAGAAAATACATTCAGATTGCTCTGACACAATTTAATCTTACTAAAAGCTATGACCACAAAGGCAGTGGCAGGCAGACACCCTTAGTAACCCCAGCCCACCAGGGCCAATTTTAATGGCCTTTTTGTCCATCCTGTGTTTAAGTGAGTATATCATATGCCATTGTGCTGTACTACAAAGAGCAATAAAGCAGCTTCCCAGCTCTCAGGACATGAGCAATGGGTAAGACAGCTTGTGGACCAGCTTGGTGGGGTGTTAGTGTGGGCAGATTCCAAGTTTCCCCCCCAAAACCTGTTATATGAAAAAGCAGGATGCAATATGGGTTAGGAAATGCAAGGGGAAGGCAAGGGGAAGGCAAGAAGAAAGCACTACATACCCTGATAAAGAACATCACACACTGCTTGGGAAGAGGAGGCAAATGTCAACCAACAGCAGAAAAAAAAAAAAAAGATCCTGATGAAGATCACCAACACGCAGCAAACCAAAACCATTAAGCAGAAAGCAAGCAAGCTCTTTGGGCTAGAAAACTTCAGCCTAACAACTATAAGCAGAGTAAATTCAAGATGTACTTGATCTGGACAACGTGAAAATCATCTGAGTGATGTTCCCACCTCCCTGTGCTGCTGTGGCTCTGATGGCTCCCGCATACAACTCCGGCAGCTGGCCATCCCACCACCAGGGACATCAGAGGCAAAGTCAAAATCCCCTGCTGCTTGGGCAGACAAAGCCGGGGGAATAACAGGCAGTGGGTAAATGGGGATCAGCTGGGGACCGGATCTACCCCCAGAGCTCAGATGTGTAACTGCATTTTAATGTGACATAAGGGTGGACTTTACAGCCAGGCTTCTTTTGAAACAGACCTTGTAAGGAAAGGTTAAAGAAGCTTAAATGATTTTCTCTGAACTCAGAGGCTCCAACGTGAAATCTTTCATGTTGCTTAAGGTACTGGATACTGGAAGCACAGCCCCACACGGGGTCTGGCTGCTGCGGGGGCTTCAGGCTTCAAGGGAAACAAAGTTTGCAGGTTCTCTTTCTCTTCATTTGTGCACTTACCACAGGGCAGGCTCCAGCTGGGACTAGCTATAGAAGTGGTGAAAACTGCCTTTTATTATTTAAAGAGCTGTCTGAGCATGTCATTATTCAAGCTTATTTTGTGGCTTTTTTGACCAGGAGTCTCCAGGACACCCATGGGAAAATCACAGCAGCATCTGCATACTCTGCTCTTCCCTGTCCCCCTGGTTAGAGGGGCAGAGCAGGGACCTGGCCAGAGGCTGCCCAGGTCTCTGTACCCAGGCAAGGCACCTGCAGTCCCTCATCCAGCACCTGATCTCTGCACCATGCCAAGAAATAGATTAGTTAATAGACAAGGAGGAAATATTTACTGCTTCTCATAAGGGGACATATGAAACTCCCTCACCACACCTTTAGAAGGCTGCAAGCACCTTGAAACCTGGAATCAGGAATATGCTAATGAAGGGATACAATTAAGAAGATTAAGCAGTTTTAAGATGTTGCCTTTCTGCCTTGTCATATGACATCCCACTCTCCAAGCCCTGAAATTAGGGGAGAAGGGGGAAGGCAAGACCACTGTCCCCAGGGGCCAGCCAGGGTCCTGCTTCAGGTGGCTCTGTAGCATCTTCAGCAAGAGCAGGAGGCAAACCTGGCCTAGGAAAGGCTTCAGGGGCTGATCACTCCACCTAATAAGCTAGCTGAAATGCTGAAGCAGCTACATAAAGAACATATAGTTATGCATCATTTTAATAATGCATATAATGGCTCTATCTTCTCGTTACCTTATTTCATTATTGAAAACTTTTATTTCACATATACATCTTAATTCTCAAATCCAGCCCCCAACAAAACTACTTATAAATAATTTAATACACAACAAGGCACCAATTCCTCCAAAAGCAGCAATCCTGGAATGAGGTTACTGGAAACTCTCTCATCATCTGACGCTTTAATGTTGTACCAGAGTACCCAGCAGGTAGCAATATACAGCTTCTCCAAGTTCCATTTAGAAGCTGTAGCTGAGGAGCTTGTGTGAGAAGAGCATCTCTTTGTGATCATCAGTACACAAGAGAGGTCTTTAGCATACACCAGGGCAGGAGGCCCTGCCAGCGAGTTTGCAACACTAGTGTGAGATCTGGACTAGAAGAGAGATAAGAGACCTTCAACTGCACAGTCCTCTCTGCCCTAGAGACCCATAGCCAGCTACACAGATTGGGCTGGGCAAGAACATCCCCCTACAAATATCTTTTGGCACTACAACACCACATTTAGGATGGAGAAGAGTTACTACAGCATGCCAAACCACATGGAGCAATGAAGAAGGTCTCCAGCGCTGACAGCAGCTGCTGAGCACCAGCATCCCCACAAAATAACACCAAGAGAGCCAAAGCAAAACTCTCACTTCCCAGCTGTACCAGTAGGAAACACCACCAGTTATCCCAACTCACATCAGCACTTGCTTAACAAAGAGATTCTTCTAATTATGTTTGTCAGCTTTCCTAATTACACAAGAAATACAGCACAACACCTTAATTTTTCATACACCTCCCTGCCTTTTTCCTTCCAACAAAATGAAATTAAAGATGAATCCACCCACACAATCTCTACCCCTCAGAGGTTTTACCTCAGCCAGGCTTTTGCCTTACATGTCTCCATTGAATTTACTCCCCCAGTCAAACTATTGAAAACATATAAGGATAAAGGAATAGATACCTGGAGATAGAAGTGTGCTTTCTCTCTCCTTTGATCCTGCTACAGTGAGCTTTTGTGTCTAAAACCCAATGAGGTCAATGGGAAATAAGCAGGTGCTCAAGATTGAGGCATGTGAATAAATTCATCACTATTGAAGAGAGTACACATGTGCATATTTCACTGCTGAATCAGTGCTTTTAAGCTATCCAATTGGCTCAGCCTGATTGCCATCACCCTTTTGCTTCCCCACGACTGAGGCAAGACCTCCTCAAACTGATTATTTTTGCATTACTCAGCAGAAGGGGGGAAATGCAGGGAGCTCCCGAGCCCTGCGTCCACCAGCCCTTCCTGTGGAGCACATGTGCTACACTTTCAGCTCAAGAATGTGGGAGATGTAAGAGTAGTTAGTTGCTCAGGAGACAACTCTTGCACTGCAAAGGGGAGGTGACTGCCCCTGGGTGCTGTGGGATTATACTCCATGGAAGGCAGCGTGGCCACTTCTGCTTGATGTTAAAATGGGAAATGAAGACATATTCAAAGGTCACATCAGATTTTGCCACTAGTGCTAATCAAACCACAGCAGGCTTTCAACTGAGAGTGATTTTGGGTGCTGACAACAGCCAAAATTGGTACAAGGACACAGTGGCAAAACATTTGCAGCTGATGAAGTCAAAGGAAGTGAAGGCAGCTCTTCATGATCACCTGGATGGTGTTATTCCTCCAGATCCCTCCCACAAACAAAACCAGCACATTTGCTAGTATCAGTAAGGGGATGCTCTGGATGGCCCCCAGCTGCTTCCAGGAGCAAATAGCAAATAAAGCCCCTTTGTAAAGGGGCTTTATCTCTGCTTACAGCAAACTTTGAAGGTTCAGAAGGCAGCAAGGGAATTTTGTGTTGTCAAAATCAAAGCAGCAGTAATTAACCAGGAGTTTCCTCTGTCCCAGGGAGGCGGGCAAGTGGAGGCGGTCATCAAAGCAGTACTCATGAGCAGGGACACAAGATTATGTCCTACAAGAGTGGGTGTCCATGCTCCTGGGGGAGGGACTGCATACACAGGAAGGGAAAACCCATCCCATTCCATGGCATGTTGCACCAACCCCACTGCTGTTGCCAGATCTGGCAGCAGGGTCCCCACTGCACCCACGTACGAGTGCAGCCTGAGGACCCTCACCCTGTTCTTCCAAGTTCATCCTCACCCTGCTACTCAAAACTTATCCTTTCTGTGTTCAAAACTAAGAAAATCTTCCAGAAAGAAGAAAAGGAAAAAAATAAGCAGCTTCTAAAGCACTTCCCAGTCTGATGTGCAAAAGCCAATTACCCAAACCAAAGGTGAATCAATGGAGAAGGCTCCTGAGTGCCAGGAGAGGCAGGGGCTGGCCTTTCCCAGGGCTGTGCACAGCCCAGATCAATCCTGCTTTGCAGCTGACATCTGCTCTCCATATTTCTATTTGTTCCAGTGATGGGTTGCCAAGGTGTCAAAGTCAAATCATTTTAATTTCTCACCAAGTGAAAGATACTCAAGGTTCAAAATTACACCTTGACCCAGCTGGGTCATTTTGCAGCAATTATCACCAATTTCCGTGGTGGAAGATTATAAGAGCTCAGAGGAGAACTAAAAAAATGGCTTGTCCTTTCTTCACCTTGCATACAAATGAAAAACAAATGTGATCTTCTTGCTCTTGACATAACCATGCTTTAAAGAACTCCACAAACATCTATTTCCTCATTTGAGCTCACACAGAAGACATATTATCTCTTTTAAATACGCCTTCTCCTTGGCAGTGTGCAGCTTATCTCCTATCTTTAACATTTTAAGAAGCCGCCAAGTGGTTATTTGCAAAACTGACATCAGGAGATGGATATAATCTATTTTAAAACTCAGCAAAATTGGCCCATTTCATGAGGTTTTAACATACAGCTGAATTAATCAAGTCACACAGATTATGAAATATGAGATGCAGCCCCCCCAGCTCTCCACCCGCATGGGAACCATTTGGAAAAAGCCCAACCATGTCATGGCACAGTGAGGAGAGAAAAAAATAATAAAGGGAATGGTTTCCAACACCCACTGGGTTCCCAAGTGTGATGCTCTCCTTAGCAGAGAGTCTCTGTCTCGTGAGACTTCCATCTCAGCTCACCTCTCCAGCACCACCATGCTCCACTCCCTTGGTAAAGCCCAGGGAAATTAGGAGTCATGCCTTTGGGCTCTGCACCTTCTGCAGTGGGTCTTTCTCCCCTCTTCCTGGATGCTTGGACTCCCTCCTACCTTTCCCTGCTGCTCCCTGTACACGTACCCCCTCCCCAGGAAAGGAGGCCCTGTGCTGGCTGGAAGCAACTTCACCCTTTCAGGGAGAAAAAAAACCCAGGAAAAAGCATTTCCTCCAACATTAAAATTCCAGAATTCTCTCTCTTACGTGATCTCATTTCTGAGCTCTTGCTATTCAGTCACTTGGAGACATTAGTTTATTGCCTTGTATTTCTTTTGCTTTGAGTGGTTGAAGTTAGTGTTATCTGAGAACAAGGCGGAAAACATTCCCAGCAAAGCTGCCTGGAGCTTGCCATGGTTTCCATCTGTTGCTAAAGACGTGTCCAATGTGGAGCATGAAGCCCTGCACAGGGAACAGCAGACATGGCACTGCACACCAAAGGCTCCTTCCGTGTGGGTCCTGGCTTGGCCCAGGGGACATCAGCAGAGCAAAACCACGTCGTGCTGGTGTCAGTGAGGGAGCTGCTCGCTGGATCTGGATTTTTTTGCCTGTGTACATTTCTTCAGCCATCACCCTCCATCAGGCTCCATGTACAGGCAGAGGCACGCTGGTGATGGTCACTGGGAGTGCTTGGAAAGCCAGTTCTCCTTCCACGTGCAGTGGCCCTGCCTGCTTTACTCCAAGGTCAGGTATTGCTCAGGAAAAGGGCCCCAGGCCAGGCAGCCGAGCAAGACCCCAGCGGTGCCAGCTCCCACCCGGGCAGTTCAGCTCCTTCCAGGAACAGCACCAGATTCCAGCCCTAGCTCATCTCCCAGGCACAGGGTGACTTTGATTTCCCAATGCCAACCTGCCCACACTGCTGGCTCCCTGCCTGTCCTCCTGCCCTAGCATCAGCAGTGAGTGAAACCTTCCCAATAAGTGCCCTGCCCTGCAGGACCCAGCCCAGCCAGCCCAGTGCAGGCACAGTGTGGTGGGCAGCAACAGCTCCTTGAAGCCAGGCAGGAAAACCCACCTGGCTTCTAGCACCCCTTTTGAAGTAACACCTAGCGCTCATTTTTCTATAAAATCAGAGGATTTCTAAGCCTTCTACTAAAGGTTGAAGCCTATCACAACAGGTGGGTAGCCAAAGACCTGAGCAAATAAAGAATTTTCTTAAAATCCATGAAAGGCTGACACACACCCCATCAAACCCTATGACCCATCCTTTTGGACAGCTCTAGGGAGCCTTGTGCTGAACTGTATCAAGCATCAGCATCCTCCCAGGAAAGCTGCTTGTCTCCCACATGCAGCAGAGCACGAACAAGCCACCAGTCAGCAGCCTAAGGTTTGAAGGAAGGAAAGCAGATTGAGTTTGTGCAGTGGTTGAATTTTGCCTACCAGTAAACCCACCCAGCTGCTGAGACTGGGCAGCATGGAGCTGCCGGCTGCCTCACCGGGCCAGCCCATGGCTCTTGGTTTTCAGACTGTGAAGGTGTGCTCTGCAGAAACAAAAGCTGAGAAGCAGTCTGGTGAAAGCCATGCTTCTCCCTTTGTGAGCACGGAGGTGGGATGGGGATAGAAGAGACCTAACACCAGGGCATGCTGTGAAAGCCTCCACCACCCCCTCAGCAGAGATGCTCATCTGCGATGCTGCCTGCAGCAGAGGGATGAAGAATTGCCATGAAGTGAAGATGTGATTTCTTTCATTGGGTCCTACACCTCCTTTTGCAGTTAAGACATCACAGGCACTCATCAGTTAAGTCAGAAAACCAACTTTTGAAGGTTCCTGGAGGAACCTTACCTGTAAAAGAAGCTTTAGGAGGAGAGTAGAAAGGGCTCCAAATGCAGGAGTGAGCAAAGCCACAGTGGTGCCTCCATGGCAGGGTACTGCTGTCAGCCACCTTGATGGAGTGCTGCTGGTCCACAGCTGCCCTCCTTCCAAACAACATTTTCTTTGGAATGGGCCTTGCCTGATCATAACATGCCTTCCTTTGAGTGCTGAGGAAACTCAGCCTGCTTTTCTTGCTCTTGAATCCACAGCAGGGCAGGGCATGTTCCTGCAAAGCTCCTTGTGTCCCCCCCAAACCCAGCCAGGCTCACAGCACTCTCCTCACCTGCCAAAACATTCTCACTGCTTCCAACCATGACTGGTTTTCTCATGCTGGATTCTGATGACTTGGGGTGTCTGGGGTGCCCAGCCCTTCACTGGCACACACGGGCAGTGGTGCCCAGGGATTCCTCGGGCACTTGATGCCTGCCACTGACATGGGTTGCTGGCATCACAAGTGCAGCACTCCAAAATAAAGAGTTAACATTAAGAGTTAAATCAAGAGCTCAGAACACAAGGAAATGGCACTAGCACAGTGCTGGAAATAGGAAAAGGCTGTAAGAGATGTGAGTGACGGGACCAAGCTCCCAAGCTGTTTCCATAGCACACAGGATCAGCAGGAGACCCTGAGCAAGTGGGAAGGGTCCTCCAGCCATCATGCCATCAGACCATGGCAGTTTTTGGTCCTCCCTGTCCTGCCCAGAGCTGTTCCGGGGGGCAGGGATGATGGCAGGGATGATGGCAGGGATGATGGCAGGGATGATGGCAGGGAAGCCCTACAAGAGCCTCTCAGCTGCAGTATGTCCATGGTGGCCACCATGTGCTCTCCTTCCCCCCTCCCCAGTGCAGGGCTGGCAGGGCACCAGGGAAATTAAGCAGGCAATTTTTAAAGCCAAGAGAAAAGCAGCCATCTGGGCCCTAACAGACAGGTCGTGTAATGAACAAAGAGAATTTTCTAGAGAAGAGGGAGAAATGCAACAGTCTGAATAAAAGCAGTAACCCCTCTGCTCCAGCCAGAGACTGCTGTAAGGGAGAAGCTTTCAGGAGTGCTGAATACTGGCGTAATGCCGCGTCCTGTCTAATTAAAGGATGAAGCAGGAGATGGGCTGAAGTGGTGGGAAGCAGAAAGGAACCCAGATCAAGAGCAGGGTGGGCTGGGGGTGAAATTCAAGGTTTCTTGTGCCATGAATAGCCAGGGCAGCCACCCATAACGGTGGGAGCAGAGCCACCCTGGCAGCCCCCTCTCCCTAAGCACCTACTTCTGCACCTTTGGGGATGGGATTTACATTGCAAAGTCCCCTAGGCGACCTTACGTGCCCTCATCTGAACTCTCAGCATATTCCTCTGCAGAAAGTAAGATTATTACTCATGTGATGGACAGAAAATCCAGGTGACTTTCCTAGGTAACAGCTGCAAAGTTCAGGGTACAAACCTGGTACCCTTGCCTTGCCCATCCACTGCTGGATACAGACACCTCCTCTGCTTTAAGCTCTTTCTTCTAGGAAAACCATCAGCACTCACAATTCAATTTTTGAGTATTTTCTCACCATCGTTTCATGCTCTGCCACATTTCATAACCTTTCTTAGCACGCTCACAGGCAGCACTCCCCCTACTCCTGGGGCTGGCAAGCAGGTCTCTCTTGAAGCTCTTCCAGGTTATTGAACTACTATGTTAATGCAGCTTGTTTCCCATCAGTTGAGGGCAGAGTGCCGGGGACATCATTTATTTTCCATGTTTATTTATGTTAAGAGAGTTCTTAAAAGATTTGTTTGCAGCTGCTTCAGTCGTTACTCTTGCTGAGGTTACCTCCTGCCTCACTGTGTGCCAGCAAGTCAGGTTCAGGGAGACTGGAGTCCACCAGCTTCCTTCAGCTGTTTTTATTCTGTGGAAACGAGTAATTTCCTTTATACTTCTTAATGAGGAGCAGAATCACCCCTTTTTCTAGCTAATATTCCCTTTTGCCCCTTGAAGGTAAGACAAGCTGGGAACCAGCAGCAATCCCTCAGTCATAGAATGGTTTGGAAGGGACATTAAAGATCATCTAGTTCCAACCCCCCTGCATGGGCAGGGACACCTCCCACTAGACCAGGTTGAATGCCCTTATTTCTGTGTGTTTGCCAAAAAAGGGCTGGTTCTAGTCATCTCCTTTTTGGATGGTATGAGCACATCCTGTCTGGACTTTGATGCAAACTGTGTTGTTCTTGCAGTGTTTGGGTACCCCCAGGAATGATGTCCTCCTCCAGGATGATGTCGATGGAGACCTCTAAACCCTTGAAAAACTGAGGTATTGGGATTATCTCAACTGAGCAATTCCCTCTGCCTCTCTCCTTCCTATGCAGGAAACAACTGGGTGTATATTTCACTGCACCTGTCACTGCCATTATTATTATTTCTCCACAGCTATAGGTGGTCATTGTTTTGGTTTTTTGCTATAAACAATAAAAGTCTAATTTGCAAATGGAGGTGACTCCTCTGCACCAGCCCCTGCTCAGTGCTCTGCTCCAGCTCTGGTTCAACACCCACAGACAATGGCCAGAGCCCATCCCCAGGTGGTCTGAGACAGCACATTCCCCCCCTCCCTCCAGCTGCTACCCAGCAACTTCCAGCTCTTTGGAGCATCCCAAGGTGATGTGCTGGGAGCTAGCTGCCAATTAGTTTTCTCTTTAGGGTTCAAGGCTACCCCAGCAGAGGAGACGTGCCATATTGATTTCCTCTGTTGTCCTCACAACTGTCTGGGAAAAGAAGCATTTGTTATTTTTTGACAGATCCCTGCGGAGGCTGCTTAGGCATCCTACCTGCTTGCACCGTGGAGCTGGCAATTTTGCCAGAAACTCTGCTTTAAAGGGTTTTGTAATGTTAATTAAATGTCTGCAGTTGTATCTCTTGGCTCTGAATAAGATCTGAGCCTCTCTGAGCACATGTGAAAGGGCTCGACTCCTGTCCCTGTTCAAACCTGGCTCTGAACAAGTCTGGCCCCCAAGACTGAACTCCCTGGGTGCAGCATCAGAAATACAACATTATCTCTCACCAAAAGGAAATGAATTCAGGACTGTCAGGTTTCAGACACAATATGGCTCTAGATAACCTAGAGGCTGAGAGACGATCCCAGAGCTACAAGAAAAAAAAAAGATGTCCTTGCTCAGAGAACCAGTTCCTCCAAACAGACAAACAAAAAAGAGTATTTGTGATCACCCAGACAGGCACAATGCAGGAGGGACAGCGAGTCTCCCCAAGGACCCCGGATGAATTTTACACAAAGCTCCCAAAACTCTGGCTGCCTTTTGCTTCTGATGATGCACAGTCCCTGCCTTGGTCTGGCACCAATGACCTCTGCCAACACGGCTGGGCTTTTGTAGACACTGCTTTCCAGGAAAGCATGGAAGGAGGAGCAGCTGCCAAGCGCCTGGGAAACACAGGAGGAGACAGATTGGTTTTAATAGTTAAAGTGGTTTAGAAATTTAAAATGGAAGCTGTGTTTTCAGGAAGAGGCTATTAATAAATGAGACAGGAGGGAAATGTGGAGAAGATAAGGAGAACTTTAACTCAGGGAAGCTGTGGGACAGGGGCTTCTCGAGTGGCAGGGCTAGATCCATGGCTTGAATTGCTCCCAGGGCAGAGGTGGGAGATGGGCACATGGCTCACCATAGTCCTGCAGGGCTTGGAAACCAGAACACATGATGGAAAACAGACCGATGGTGCTGGGCTGGCGTTTCCTAGGCAGCATAGTGTGATTTTTGCCAGCTATCACAGAGGGCCCTGGAAGTGCAGCAGTTGGCAAGGTCAGGAGGTGCTTGGCACCAGCAGGTTTGCTCCAGGGCAGCTCTTAACCATTGCCCTTTGTGGCTGGAGCTGCCCGAGTGCGACCGAGGGGTGATGCTGGGCTGCCAAGTGCCAGCACGTTGGCACTGCAGTCCTGTGGGCACACTTGCAGGAGGTGGCCAAAGGGGTGTAACCCCCCTCCTGAGGAGGGTGGCAGGGCCACCACAGATGGGCAACTGTGGGTCTGTGAAGTGTGTGAATACAAGAAGAAAGACAAAATTTGTGCAGCTGTTGGTAAAGGTATTTGATACGAGGTCAAAGGCAACTACTGCAGAATAAAGAGCAAGGAGGCGCAGAAGGCACTTCACAAATTTTATCTTCCTAAAGCATTGCCATGCAGGAGCTCAGTGACCAAGGGACTGCCCCAAGGGACAGGATTGGAATGCTGGGAGCCCCTGCCTCCCAGGCTAGGCTCATACCATTTCCTTTACATTCTATTCATAACAGAGGCACGCAGGCGGCAATCTGGAGGGCTGGGCAGGGTGCAGACCCGGGGGCGGGAGAGCCCAGCAGCACACCCTGCTCCCAGGGGTGGGTTTCCAACCTCTGCACCCAGTCCCTCACCAACGTATTTTCTCAGCTATTTCCCCAGTTTCCACGAGAGGGCATCGGCACGACACCGCCGGGGTGTCCCCGAGCAGCGCGGCCGGAGCCGGGACACGCCGGGGGGACCCCGCCGGGGACAGCATCACGCCCTGGGGTTTTGCCTGAAAAGAAAAGGCATTGATGTCCATCTCGCAGGAGAGCGCTCTCCAAAGGCTGGGAGCAGGGAGATCTCCAGACAGTTGTTTTGGTTGGAAAAGACCTTTAAAATCATCAAGCCCGACCGTTAACCCAGCACTGCCAAGTCCACCACTAAACCATGTCCCTAAGCACCTCATCTACACATCTTTTACATAGCTTCAGGGGTGGTAACTCTGGAGCCCTGGCTCACCGAGACATTTGCAGAAAGAAGCCCCTAGACTGGATACCCTTCACCAAGGGAAGCCTTTGACTGTTAAAGACCTGGTGCTAAGAGCTCAGTTTACCTTTCAGAGAGCAATGCAGTTGCTCAGTCAACAACTACATCTCGTGCTTCAGAGCCTGGCAGAGTAGCCACTTGATGGTCCCAATTTTAGGTAACGAAAGAGAATTTTACTATCTTGGGGAAGCTTTTTAACCCAGGTGAGCTTGTAGAAGACTGCTCAAATCACTGTTGCCCTGTTCACTGCTCGTAAGGGACACTGGAGCATGACAGCTGATTTCCTCTGGATTATCTTGATCTTGCTGGACACTGAGTGAGCATGTACCAAAGCACGAGGTGTATTAGACATGCCAAAACAGCAACAGACTGTCCACCAGGGCTGTCATTCTGTCATGAAATACGACATGCATCCAGCCTGGGAGGAAGAACTGGATTGCTGTACACTTCAGTGCTGGCTGAGGCCATGCAAGATATTATTTCTGATTTTGGGGGTCTCATTGATCAGACCTGGAGGATACATTTCTGCAGCATAAACAAAATCTGGCAAGAGTCCCAAACCACCTACCTCTCTTTAGCTGTGCCTTCATATAAAACATGTTGCCATTTCACAAGTGTGTCTATGAGGGATTTTCTTTTCATGAACCCAATTTCCTCTCGCTTTTGAACAAAAATGCATCTCTGACATGAAGGATGCAAAGGTAGACACAGCATGGCTCGGTACAGAGCAATGGGGAATTTGCTGAGCAACAACAGACTGAAGAACAAACAAGAAAAATAGCCAATTTCATGCAGATAATTTATCAAAGGAGCAAAGATGCTTCTCAAGCAGCATCGCTGACTGCCCTTCTGTTGGCACACATGCTGGAGGGACACTATGAGCACAAAGAAGGAACAAGAACAACAAAGTAAACACAAGTTACAAGATGGGAACAAGCCTACAGGCTGGTGGGAGTCCCCATGCTCCCCACTCAAAGGTGCAGCCTCGGCCAAGCAGTAGCCAGGACATAACTGATGTTCAGTGGATGTCATATCTCTGGAAGAGACCCCACATGGTTGGCTCAAGAGAAACAGGAGAGATTGCTTTGTTTCTCTCCTGCTCAGTGATAAATGAGAGCTGACACCCTTTCCCAAAGGCCGAATTCATCAACTCCAGGGCTTACAGGTAATTAGATCTGGAACTGTGGTGGAATTGCCTATAGCTGTTATGGTATCTTTTCAGTCCTTGGGCTTTCTTTGGGATCCTATAGCCAAACTTCCCAGGAGCTACAGTAGGACAAAGGAGTGTTTGCTTTTGTTACACCCCTCAGCCAAGCAGACCTCCATGTTTTTTGGTACTTATAGGCCTTTGAGAAGGCACTGTGCCCAGAGTGGCTGCAGAGGAGCCCAGCAGAGCCACCCAGTAGCTCAGGGCACCAGGTGTCACATCTTCCCATTCAGATCCCCTCCAGGTTTCAGACGCTTACTTAGTCCCGACACTGCTCTCAGATGTGCTTCCTCAACCTCAAAAAAGCCTTGGACAGAGAGATCCCCAAAGTCTGGCAACAGCCTGTGAAGTTTCCTTTTGATCTCTTGGTAATTTTCCATCTCCAGCAAGGGGCATTTGATGGGAAGTGGAAAAATCCAGAGCCAGGGGGCTTGGCATGGAGGTCCTGGGGAAGCTGTATGGGGCTAAATGCCTCCACCATGGCGCAGGAAAGGCAACCTCCACAAATCAAGACAGACTTGTGCAGTCCAGACCTCTTATCTCCTACTCATATCATGGATGAGGGAACATTTTGCCCTGGATCCTTAAAGACAAGGTGTAGCAGGCTGTGTAGGACATGCTCAAATTGCAAATCAAACCCAGGATGTAACGGCAGTGCCTGGACGGGTGATCTTCAGCAGCTGGGAGAACCACAGGAGATGCTAGGTGGGGTTTGTTAAATGACAAGATGATACAATCCAAAAAATGTCCATCACCTTCAAGCAAGGACCCTGTGACACGGGTAAAATTGCTTTTGTTCACCCAAAAGATCAATACTGTCACAATGAAATAATATGTCAGCTGGTGTAAAGAACGGCACCTGACCACTGACAGTCAACAGGCAGAAACTCCATCCTGATAAAATAATATTAATAAAATCCTGAATATACTGCCACTTTCCAAATCACTGTATTCAGACCATTCTCACCAGGAGCTGTTCATCATCTCCAGATTTCTTGGAAGAATTATTTTCTGTGTACATGCCTTATTCTGATGTTGGAAATTCCTCAGATTTAATCAAGTTCTTTTCTATTAAATCATCATGGCTAATCAAACAGCCAGAGTCCCACCTGAAGACCATGCTCCTCAGTGAATGCTGGCATTTACTCCATGTCAGTCATGGCAGGACTTTCCTTGGAACAAACCTGTTGTCAAAGGCAATTTTCTTGTTACTCTCATCTAGAACTCTCCAGTCCTTCAGCAGCTCCTTTCCCTCGCCCCCGCACATCTGCTTTGTTTTGTGCTGGATTTAACTTTGCATATATGGTTTGGTGTGGATTTTTTTAATATAACATCAAATCTCTTAATTCTCTGACCCAGAAATCAGAGACAATCCTCATAAAAATCTGGGACAAAGAAGACACGCAGCTGCACGCGGACAGCAGCAAGAGCTTCCAAAACTCCCAAATCCACCCATTTAAAGTGATTTTGACTAAAGAAAGCATTTTGAGAACTGTTGCTGTCTGATCTCGGGTTATTTTGAAAGCAAATCCTTGGCTTCCAAGTGCAGCTCTGCTCTGAACAAGACACTTTAAAGAGAAATGGTGCAGTGGGCCCAGGTTTACCACCAGCCCGTGATTTGCACCTGAGATGTGCGGACTTTTCCGTCCCATGTTGTCACCTCCATGAGGCCACCTGGGACTCAGGATCCAGGCAGAGTACACACTTGGTCCCATAGCATTCAGAACTAAAGGTTCCCTCAGCCACAGCGTGACCTTTCCCAGCGCAGCTCCTGCAGCACTTCTGCCAAGGAGGAAATAAGGAGGAATTAGTGCGTGGCCCCAGCAATGAGTCAGAACCAGCCACCGCTGGCACTGATGAACCTGTGGGGACAAAGCAGGGTGTCAGAGACATCTAAGCCCCCTGGTTTCATGACAACATCACCCATGTCAACCCCAGTGACACACTCGTATCCTTGGCCGGGCTGACAGACAAGGACGTGCTGGTGAGTCACACCCAGTCACCAAACCAGGGGAGCCCCGGCTGATGCCAGGTGGGGAACGGGAACACGTTGCATTTCCAAACATTTCTTTTTAAGTTTAATTTAATGAGGGAGAACGATGAAACATGGCAGGCTGGGGGGTGAAAGCCCTGCCGGCCAGGAGCTGCCTCTACCCACGATGTTTTGCTGCAGTGCCCAAGGATGAGGAGTGAGGCCAAGTTGGGAGCTCACCAGCACCAGCCATGGGGAAGTCCTCAGTGACAGCAGGGTTTCACCCACCTGCTCTGAACCCTTCCTGAGGGCAGAGCCTCATTAAAGCAGGCAATTTAGCTTAACTACCCTGGGTAATTCACACTGCTGGGCCCACAGTAGCAGCCAAGCACAGGAGGAAATTGCATTACTGGATCTGGAGGTCTGGGGTGCACAAATCTGAAAGGGAAGTAGCAGTTCAAACCAGCCAAGGCTTAAATACCAGATTAAATGCTTTCACAGCAGCCTGTCTATTTGAAAGCTTCCAGCCAGCCTTTTGTCAAGCCAATTTAGTTTGCATTGTACTTGGGCTTCAAGAGGTACCTTAAAATGTAAGCAGCAGCTCTGTATTTTTTTTTTTTTTTCACATGGCAGCGTAACATTCTTGGAGGGAATTCTGGATGGCCACTGCTCCATATGGGAAGGGAATGAAGTGCTTCAAAAGCAGAGGGGCCAAGCAAAGCTCCTCTCTCCAATGCCATTGGCCTGAATGCATTATTGTTTAAGGAATCTATGGAGTATTTTGTCCTGAAAGACTTGCTATTTTAGAAGGCTGAATGAAGGACCAACTGGGATTATAAATTCTTAATTTCCTCATTAGCAGAAACAGAAGGTTACAAGTCTGGTAGTTTCTCCTGGTAGAGGGAACAGCCTACTTCCATACAAGGATTTTACTCGAAGACAGTTAATTATCCCAAGCCTACCTACCAGGAGGTAGGCTATGTCTCAGGGACACACTGCCAGGCCCTAGCTGCTTAAATGCAGCAATTCAGGAGAGTTCCTGGCTGATCCCAGGGCAGGCAGGAGCACAACTGGACCAGCATATGTATGGCCACACCTGGCAGTGACAGCAGCAGGATGCTCCCACCCTCCTGCAGGCAGGACAAGAACCAGGACAGCAAGAAGGAGCCTGTTCCCCAGGCGTGGTCAGGCTTCTGCTTTGAAATTCAGCACCTGGGAGACACGGGGCACAGATCTGTAGGAAACTGCTGCTCCTCCTGCCCCCCAGCTGCCTAATGTGGGGACACAGAAGAACCTCTGTTTGTTCCCCAGGCCCACCCCACAGTGTGGCAGGGCTCTGTGCCTCCCCAGCTCTCCCCACAAGCACATCCTTGTCATTCAAATGAGAAGCTGCCACAAAGGGGAGGGGGACGCGGTCCGTGGTCTCCACTGATGAATGCAAATGCCTCCATCCCGTGGGAGCAACTTCTCTGGGAACAACACAGACAGGCTTTGTGAGAGGGAGGCCGAGAGAAGCATCGCTCATACGCAAGCCCCCAGGAATGCCCAGCAAGCCCCAGCTGGAGAAAGGCCGGGGGGGGGCACACACAGACCTTCCCTGTCACCCCGGACCATGTAGTCAAGAAAAAGCAGCTCAGCCTCGGGTTTTTTGCACCCACACACTTACAACCAAACTAAAACTTTCCCAGCACTCTTCTGTCCCTTGGCCACTGACACCAGAGCCCATGTCAGAGGGATGATTGTGGAGATGCCACCACCCCACTGCCAACTCCTGTCCCGCAACCCCAGTGCCAGGGCCAAACATCTCCCTTAGGGCAAAGCATCTCCCTCCTGGCCAAGCTTGCTCCACTTTGGGCATCAGCCCCTCCTCAAGCCACAGCTTTTGCCCACTGTCCCACTGCACGGCTTGCCATACCCACAACAGGCAGGAGCTGCCTGTTCAACAGCCAGCTCCTTTACTAACCAGCAGGTCTCCAGGTCAACACCTTCACTGCACAGACTCCACTGTGCCAGCTCTTCTGAAAAATGAAACTTGAAGGTGGACCTCCCTTCAGACCTGGTTCAGAGCCCCGTGAAGTGAGAGCTCTTATTACTCAGCTGCTACTAACGTATATAAAGTTTTTGCTGCTCACACCCCTGAGACACTCCAGCCCCAACAGCCATAAAAAGATGTGATTAGTGAACACTGGGCACCAGGGTGAGGAGGGGTTGGGGGTTTACTGAAAAGGCAGCAGTGCAAAATGCAAAGTAGTAAAACTCAAAAGCAATGTACTAAAATTCAAGAGAAACACTCAAGTCAAGCTCTGTTTCATCTGCTATTTTATGCTCTCCTTGTTAGAGCAGCTAATGGAGAACAATAAAAACATTAATAATCAAGCTAGATTTATAAACTGGGCAGGATATTCCACTAGTAATGAAATCTGGAGAATCATTCAATATTATATTACTTTGGGCAGCACTCTAACAAGAGCTGCTGTTGAATTATAGCCCTCTTTCGTTTTGCTGAACTTTAATTTGGCCCAGCATTGCTGTTTCATTTAAAACAAACCTATGGCAGGATTGGAGCTGAGGATGCAGCTCGAAGGCACAGTCCTGCTCCGTGCTAAAAGCCTTTTGGCTGCAAGGGGAGGGTATTCGAGATGCAAAAGCTCTGTTGACATTGTGCTCTATTTGCTGCAGAGAATCACTGGATATAATTTTCAAAGGTTAGTGGAGCTTTCTATCACCATGGTTTCATGCTTCCTAGTTTTCAAATATTTGGTTGAAATGCATCACAGATCTTTAATTTCTTAGTTGCTTCATAAAGTGGGTATCACATAATTCTTCTTAAAGCTCTCGCTTTCCGCACAGTGGTATTTTCCTGACAAAACCCTCTGAACATACCTGGCATTTTCTGCTCCTTGCTGCTCATTAGAGGGCATAAGCACAAACCTGCTTTACAATCAACCCCTTCATAATCCCACCAGCGCCGTCTTGAGCCAGAGAAATGCATTTGCCCCGGCAGGCATGCTCACCAGAGGTGAGAGATCACCCAGACATCCATCTGACATCATCTACTCTGTACTCCCCAGCATAAATACAGCTTGGTCTTAGCATAGGGCTCTGTAATCCCCTTCTCCTGCAGTTCACTTCTGCACTGTTATCACCATCCCCGGCACCTTTTGCTTTGCCAGACTGCCACAGCTCTTCAGAACTGTTTTGAGCTACAGCTTAAATCCAGTCCAGGACAAAAAAAAAAAAAAAGGCCTTTTACCTTCTGATAGCTGTCAGTGATAATTAATAAGCCCCCTCAAGTATTAACATTTAGCCTGTAAAAGCTGAGTGCAGCACATCGGTAGCAAGGGCAAAAGCAGGTCAAAGATGAAGTTTGAGTCAAATTGATTGGGGCAGAATACACCAATTCATGTGCTGTTTGCATGAAATATTAATTCTAGCTTTAACATTCGGTTATAGACGAAAGCAAATGCACCGTAATAACACAGATGTGCCTTATTTTCCCCACATTTTCTATTCTGGTAGGAACGGATGGGGAACAATACACTGTGTCCTTCCTGGCAGGTATCTGAGCAGGAGCCTGTGAGCCAGAGCAGGCACTCGGTGGCTGAGCCTTGGGGGCAGCAGCAGCAGCACCATCCTGGCACACTGCTCCCTGAGAGCCCCCCATTAGATAACCCTGCTGTGCTGCAAATCCTCCCTCCCTCCTTCACAGCCACGCACAGGCGGCCGTTTGAAATTTGCTGAATATCAGGGAATTTCTTCAAACTGGCAGGTCCAGTCCCAGGTCTGCTTGCCCACATTCAGACACAGCCAAGCATTCCAACATCCAGGTTTGATGTAGTCGTGGGGCTTCTCTTCTCTGAGCTACAGCTGGTATCAGCTACAAGAAACTTTTCCTCCTCCAGGAGGAAAGCCTCCATCTCTCGTCTCAGAGGAGACAAGAGTGGAGCTGTACAGACCTGCTGGCACTATGACCTGGTGGAGACACAACCTAAGCCCTTGCTGCCCGCTAAAGCCTATCACCTCCCTGCCAACCGAGCCAGCACCTGTGTATGGAGAAGCAGGATCACAAGGATGCCCACACTGTGCAGCCCACCACAGTGGGGTCAACCCTCTGCCTGCCACCAGCACAGAGCAACCCCTAACATAACCCCAAACATGTCCCAATCCTCCGCGATTGTTCTTAATACAAACGTGCCATTTTAGCCTGCTTGCTGGCAGGAGTTTGTGTGGCTCCATCGCAGGCAAAGAGCCCTTGAGAGAGGGCAGCGCTTTCTCAGAGCCTCAGAAACCACCATCCGTGTGTGAACGCTGGTGGGGCCACCACCCTGCGGATGCTGGGCTGGGGGAAAGTTGGGGCATAGCACGGGAGAGCAGGGGGAGAGGGCACCAGGGAGCAGCGGGTACCACTGGGTGCAAGACGGGGTATCCAATGATTGCAAGGGGACGCACCGCACAAGGGGTGCCGGGGATAGGGGACAACGGCTTCCAAAGGGCTCCGCGCAGTGACCATGAAACACGGGGTGCAGCGAGGCGTAAGTGGACCCTTCCGTGGGCGCGGGGAGGCACCCGGTGCAACGAGAGAGAGTGCTGACGGGGGACACCCGCTGCCGAGGGGGGCACCGAGCCGCGGGGCGCTCCGGGAGCGTTTCC
The DNA here is from genome assembly GCA_020745705.1 of Hemiprocne comata. Taxonomy (NCBI): domain Eukaryota; kingdom Metazoa; phylum Chordata; class Aves; order Apodiformes; family Apodidae; genus Hemiprocne; species Hemiprocne comata. The sequence continues at coordinate 6,114,507 of CM036602.1, read as the reverse complement.
AGCCGCCGGATCTGGTGCAGCGCCACGGGGGCTGGCGATACCCGGAGAAGAGGAAGAGGGGGCCCAGAGAGTCGGGGGCCGGAGAGGAGCGGGGGGTCGCAGATAACTCACAACTCCCCGGGTGATGTCGTCCGCCGCGGGGGTCGGCGCCGCGGGTGCTTCTTGCCACAGCAGCCACAGGGCGACCACGAGGAGCATCTCCCGGCGGCGGCGGGCGCGGTGCCGGACGGCGGGGCTCAGCATCCCCCCGAGCCCCGCGCCCCCCGCCGCCCGCCCCGGCAGGGCCCGGCCCCGCGCTGGGCTCCGCCGGGCCGCCGGGCTCCGCGCCGCATCCGCGCTCCCGCCCCGGGCTGCGGGCGCTGCCGGGGAGAGAGACGAGGGGGTCCGCTCCGCGCTGCTCCGCCGCGGGGGCTCCGCTCCGCACCGCGCTGCAGGAGAGGACTCCTCTCCGCCGAGGGGTCTCCTCTCCGCGCCGCTCCGCCGACCGTGGGAGGCTACGAGGTTACATCGCCCCGCTCCCGCACCTCGCGGAGCAAGAAAGTTGCTGCGGGCGCTGGCGCGGAGCAGAGCGCGGCTCGGCTGATGCTGCAGCTTGTGCTGCCCAGGGCCTCCGCGTGTCTGCCGGTCCTGCCGCGTACCCCTCCGCGCCCGGCCGGCGGAGAGCCTCCGCTCCAGGAGAGGAATAGGAGGAGGAGGAAGGGATGCTAATGAGGGAGGCGGTGTCAGGGCTTCAGCGGGGGGGAGAGGGGCCCGGCGCTGCGCAGCCGCTCACGGGGGGGGGCTAAGGCCCTGGGGGGGCCGATGTGTCCCCTCTCCGCTTTGGATCTGCGTCTGGCTTAAATGCCTCAGGTTTCCGACACGCTTGTTTCTAAACATCAACATTAAAGTAACAGCTCCATCCTCCGAGTTTTTTAAGGTGCTGTGGAGAAGACTGGGTGGTTGGTGTGTTTCCGACTGATACCCAGTCTCAGACAAATGTCTGGCTTGTCCCCATAAACAGCACAGTGGGATCCTATGGCCTCTGCAGTGTGCCCTCCCGTGAGAGCTGTGAATCTGCCACATGCTCTGACAGACCAGATGGCAGGGGACACCCTGACATCTCCAGCTCCTGCCAGTCCAGGATGAAAAAGTACATCATACTTAGCATTTGCATTCCCCCCTTCCTATTAGCACATTAATATACTCAACAGCTTTGGAAATTATCCTTAAAGTTATTTTAAAACTGAAACTGTAAAAATTGTAAATGTGTTAAAAAAAATAAATAAGAAATGGAAAGTGAAGGATATGCAGAGATTAAAAATTCCTTCTAGATGCTGCTGAGACAAAATTGTAATGGACATTTATATGACACCTTCTGCAAAAATAGATTAATTCAGCAATGAACCGTAGCTGCCTCTGGAGATATTTAATATCAAACAGGACTAGAGCAAAGTGGTGGAGGTGGATAGAAGAAATCTTTGTCCAGAAGAAACTGTTTAAAGAGAATTGACAGGGAGATCTCACTTCCCACAGGCAAGTTGGCACTACCCCGTGTCCCTGTGAGATGGGCTGAAATTACTGCTCTAACACCAGAGAAACTGGATGGAAAAACTCTGGATTATAGGGCTCAGAGCCTCACCAACTAGTGCTACCTGTTGTAGCTCAAGAGCTGTTATCTTGAGAGCTTTGCTGCTCACTAAAGTAAAGTTCAGCTTCTTAAAAAGACAAGCAAAGCCCAGCCTCTGGTTCCACAGGTGCAGGGAGGGGGTTTTCCAAGGCCATGAGCTCCCTGTGCCCATGTGTTGAGTGATGGGGCTGGCAGCTCCTGCTCACCATTTAATTTCACTTTGGAAACATGCCCACAGCCACCTTGCTACAAAGCTGCCATCTCCCTGGGAATGGTTCCCCCTCTCTGGACATCCCTCTCCCCTTAGCAGGACTCATTCCTCCTCTGTGCATCTCCTGCTGCCCCTGCCTCACCCCGTCCATCCTGCAGCTGCTGCTGCTCTCAAAGGAGATCTCTTTCTCACTTCCCATAACTGTCCCACCAGCCCTGATGAGCATTATTAATTGCATTATTCCAGAATGCACTGCTCTGAGCAGAAAGTAGCAGCCACCCATCACCCCTTGACCTTTCCCGGATTTTCCAGCAGAGAAGCACTATCCCAGGCAGTCAGGCTGGCCTGACATTGCTTAGCAACATCACATGTAGTAATTTCCTGCTAAGCAGCTCCAGAATCTCTTCTTATTAGGGGTCATTTCTCTTGGCAGTTGACATGACTGTGGGCAGCCCAAAACAATCCTGGGGAGGAGGGTAGAGGCAGCACAACCGTTTGGGACTGGGAGGAGCACACAGAGGTGACCCAAAATCCCAGAGTTTAGGACAAGGCTGCAACCCTCAGGGTGAGCAGCTCCTGTGGTGACAGCCTTGATAGGGTGAAAACTGCCAGTGCACAGTCACTGACCCCAGTAAATGAGGTGAAATGGGGTTGGGGTTATCACTGACAGATAGTCCAGCACCTGGAAATGCCTTCCAGGGGGTTGGGGCTCTCTTATGAATGCTCAGAACAAAAGAGCTTCTATCCCTCTATGTGGCACAGTTTAATACACTAGCCTAGTCCCTGTGCTGGACAGCCTGCAGCTCCAGGGCTTGGTTCTACACCCTACCCACAGTGTCACCTCTCCTGTCCTGGTCACATCATCCTGGAGCAGCAAGGTTACCTCAGCTGTCTTCCTTGTGTTTCTGGAAGATGTTGCACACTCCACCCCAAACTTTAACCTCATTTTGCTGATAAGGGTGAAGAAGGATAAAGATTGGTTGTGAGCAGCCTGTGAGCTGTTGGAACAAAGAGCCCACTTCAGCTGGAAGAGTTTTGCTCTTAACTTCAAGGGGTCAAGATTTTAGGGCACATGCTACCATTTTATCTTCACCTCCTAGGTCACCCTTTCACAGTAGCACATCAGGAAAAAAATCTTCAGAGTTTCCATTAGACTGGGTGAGTAGATTAAACAGATTGACAGCAGGGCAAATGGAAGATACTGCTGCATGCCAAATGTACTTTAATCCTTTTAAATTGTTTCCTGTGGCATTAAATGTAAGAGTGTACCCATTTTTACGAAGTGTAGAATATACTAAAACTTGACTATTGCAAGATAGTACTTTTCCCACAGCCCTTTCCCAAGTACATGTGTTACACAGAGGCATAAGGTATAACAACAGAGTTTTGATGTTAGGAGAACACTTCACTGCAGCAGACTCGACCCAAGCTGCCAGATCCATCCTCCAACTGAGGAGCACTGTGCAAAAGCCCAGCTTCCCACCAGCTCTCCTTCACACAGCCTCCTGCCTCCAGCATATCAGGAACGAGCTCACACTGATTGGGGTAGATCAGCTTTTGGTGGAGCAGATGGTTAGATGGCTCCAAGCAATGTCAAAAATAAATAAACAAATATATAAATTAGTGTCTTGTATCATCTGTTCCTGGTAACAACCTTTGCTGGGGAGGACTGTAACATTAGGGTAGCTGCAGATACTACAAAGAGGGTCAGGACTCACAAACAGCACTGCCCACATCAAGATTTTTAATCTCTTTAGCAGCAGTTGCTCCATGGCAGATGGGAACAAGTCCCCAGGAGACAGGCTTTTACACTGAGCTCTGTTAGAGAGAGCTGGATGGAATCCCTGTTTTCTTGGATGCAGGGCTGCTCACCCACACTGGGGGATTTTGAATTCCTGGGCAGTCAGGGTAGTTTTGTAATGCCCAAGTGCTGCCTTGGCCCCCTGCACGTGCAGCAAAAGGAGAGGTGAACATGGGGAAAAGGAGAGCATTCACTACTCTCTCCTACCGACACATGGCCCTGAGCAATCAGCTTCGGGGGGGACATTTCAGCTGGTGGAAGTTAGGTGGGATGGCAAGCATCCTTGGTCCTGCTCAGTGAAGCACCTCAGCTCATGGCTCAGGATCCCCACTCCCATCCCAACTGCTTTGCTGTGGGCTCGGCTCCAGGATATGATCCACACACCTTCCTCTGGGTGGGACTGGAGCAGAGCCACATGCAGGGTGGGAGTTGAACAGTTTTGCAGGTCTGGCTGCAACTTCCAAAGTAAACAGACAACCAACCCCACAAAAACATCTGAGCATTTTTAGGTGGCTAAATCCCACGGACTTTCTAGCCTCTGACTTCTGCAGTTGCCAATACCTGCTCTGTTTCACCATCTGCCCAGCTATTAGTTCTTAGCATCTGTGTTGTGACAGCACCTCAGAGGCAGTCTTGCAGCTCAAGAACCTGCAATGGGAATAATTATAAATGCTGGATGAGTAGATGCTTTGTCCGTACCCTAGAGCTATTCAGAGTAATTCCCAACATATTTATAAACATTTTTAGCAACCGCTTATAAAAGACAAGATGGCAGATTTCTCTGCATTAATCAAAAGCTGTCAGAAATTATAATACTAAAAAAGTCTACAACTGTGCCATATACAAACAGCAGGGAGAGATTCCTTAATAGTTTAATTTTATTACATGAGACTTCCTCCTGTAACAAAACACTGCTTGATCATCAAGGCCCAAAGAAATGTCAGAGAAGATCTAAACCCTCAGACTGTTGTAGAACATATACTCAGCTTCAAGCATGTGAATAACCATGCTGGCACCACTCTATCCAAATCAATGTAATACAAGGAAATTTCTTCCTGGGAAGGTGAACTCTGTGCACAATGTAAGGAAGCAGATCGTAGGGATGCTGTCAGCTCCTTACAGCTGCAGTGAGCAGGGTAAGGAATATGAAGAACCTAGTTAGAACAAACTGAACTGCAAATATTTTCTCTTTTTTTCCTTTTCAATCAATAAAAACCCACCTTGATAGCCCAGGTTTAACTCCACACTCATGTGTAAGGACAATACAGGGTAGCTGAGAGTTTTCATGCCATTCAGTACCCAGGAGAGTTCCTGAATTGAATTTATTTAAGGAAGGAACAGCGTGATGATTTTAATTCTGTTAAGTGTAGCTTCCACAATGCATTCTTTATGCTTCATTTGTTGCAAATGAATGACTCAGTTAAAACAGCATTTCAATATATTTTAGCTAAAATATTTGCTTTGCACAACAAGAAAATACAGATAACTTCAATCAGCTGTAAGTCAAACGAGCTACCAGGCAGACGCAGCAGATAGCTGTTTATTGTCATATCTGCAGTCCTTTTTAGGACAAAACTTCTATGCCAAACAAGAAATGCTAGTAAAGTTGATTTGCTCGTTTCCATTTCCCTGATCTGCCTGGAATCCTCAGCATTTGGAAAAAACCTGCAAACAAGTGCACTGTATTTGTTTTCTTCCCCATGCATTCCAACCAAAATGCACGTACTTAAAATATATTCACCTTTGTGCACCAGGATGGTGAGTATGAATCTAAGATGTCATTATCTTCAAACTCAATATGCTACGTGCAAGAAGAATATTTTTTCTCTGGGTGTCTTTAGTATAATTAGCATGTGTGACAACATTCCAACGATTTAATTTCCCCATTACACAGCTATACTGAAAATATCCTTTACATTAAATATGCATCAATTCTTACCAGTAGCTACTCCACAGCTTCTTCTGCCCTCTTATTTCTCTGCAGATGCTCGTGTTTTGGCAAGTTGAGAAATGATAATTTTCTGCCCTATCAACCAGGGAGACAGAAATTGCAGTGCTGCAGCAGAGCAGGGGCCAGAGCTGACACCGTGTCCCCTCTCCAGGAGCAGCCACTCTGATGGCACCCATGGCATTCCCAGGGGGCAGCCACATAGCACGGGCTTCTTGCTGAGCCCAAGTGGTGAATCAGTTTATGCTGTGAAGTGTGAGAATGAGGACATTTGTGATGTTATCCTGCTGTTCTCCTGGAAGCTTTGGTAGCTGTGGGAAAATCAGTTACTGGAATCCAATTTGCCTTCTTGTAATTAATATCACCCAGAAGCTCCTTATTTAGGAGCTTCTATTTAGGACATTTAGGACTGATGGGTGATCAGTGATAACAAGATATAGTACATTCTTTTTCCAAGACCAGTAGTAGACATATAGTTGCACATATGTTAAGTCCTACTCATGAGAAATTTGAAACTGTATCTTTTCCATGAGTAAAAATGAAGCAGAACGGGGCATTTACAGATGGCTTGGGAGTATACAGCTTTTTTTTCTTCTTTGTTCTTTAACTGAAAAACAACCTACTGACATTTTTTCAATAGCTTTTATGAAAGGAGGGAAGTCAAAGTTAGGAGGAGAGGGGAAAGTGGTATTTTCCTGCAGGCCAGGGCTCTGCAGTGGAGGGATGCTGCAGGGACGCCTGCAGGGCTTTTGGCCACAAGAGTCTTGTTCTCTGTATAATCACACACTGGCACAAAGGTTCTCCAGCATCTCATGGACATCCATCTACCAGCTCCAGCTCAACAGGCCAAGACAGCACTAACCATCTCCTCTCAGAACTCATCCCTCTTGAGCCCCCTAACAACATTGCTTAGACCTCTCTAACTCACTTTAAGGTCTGTCTTGCAGATTTCTCCCACATAACACCTGGAAAACACAGCCTTCCTTGGCTTCCCACACAGCTGCACCTCTCCCCAACTCCCTTCTCCTCTGAAGTAAAGCCCTTTCATCTCCCCCTGCCAATCATGCTCCTACAGCTACCTCTACCATGCTGTTCCAGAGGTCGTTTTCCAAGCCTATTGCTTTGACCATCTCACTGCACTCTACTCTGAGCAGCTTTTTGCTGCATTCTGTATATCACATCAAACATAAACTGCTTGCCTTTATTTCAAAGGCTTTCACAGACAGCCCTGCTTTGTCCTTTATTACGCATTTAGCACCAAGAAATCGGTTTCCTCCTCCAGCTGCCCATGAAACCAGCCCTCTCTTCCTTTGCTAGGCTCTCAAACAGTCACTCTCACACTTTCTTCCATGCTGCCTCTTCTGCATGTGGTGTGGTTTTTTTTCCTTATAAGCAGCCCAAGTCAGCTGTGCTATCCTCCCTTTTCCCAATACAACTGTGCTCCAAGAAGTTGAGCAATATTATTTTGATGTTTCCTTCATCTCCCTTGCTTGCAGCCTTGCCTTGTTTTATATCTTCTGGGTAAGAAAGCTCTTTTTTCCAAGCCTGAGGGGCAACTAATATGAGGTTATCCTTATTTGCTGCTGGACTCCCTTGGTACTAGAGTAGCATCAGTGATGACTACAACATCTAGTGACTCAGCTCACAGCCACATTGCCACCAAGCAGACACAAGCTCACACTATGTCACACAACACTGGCCACTTCTGCCTCCCCTCTGCATCAAATGCTTCTCACAGAACAGTTTTTAAGGCATTAAACCCCAAGAATTATAAAACAGTATAAAAGAGACGTGTGTTCTCCAGGCTTAGCTTTGCTGCAAGCTTCCCTAACATGGCAAACCTCAATCAAGGTCTTGTAGTAACGAGCCAGGCAGAAGGATGGGTCAGACTGCCACATCAAAGCAATCTAAAGTGTAATTTTCTCTTCACTAGCAGCATTTGCATCCTTGTTTCCATTGCTTTTTAGTGACATCAACATCCTTTCATGCACTGCCTTGTATAAGCAATGAAGAGAAGCAATTAATTGAGAAGTAGAACAGTCACTTTACTAAAAAAAAAAGCCCAACAAAAAGCAAAAAAAATATTAAAAACTACAAACTAGCATTTGATGGAGTTTTCCAGGGGAAAAAAGTACTAATTTAAATACTATTTAAATACAACTTGTGTCTTTTGGCTTAGGAAAATCAAACTTTTGACCTGCTTTTTTAATGCTGTAATAAGTGTTTGCACTTTCTGTCAGCCAGGAAGACAGCAAATGATGTGACATCCATAAAAAGCCAGCAACCCATTCTATGCACATGTACCCTGTACCCTACAGAGGCAGGCAGGCACTTCAGTAAGGGTAGAACATCTCCATTAAATCCAGCCATACATCTTCCTTCATACCCATCTTTTCGGGGAAAATGTTACCAGAAGAGGCAGGAAAGAAACCATTCGTGAGGATGGGACAAGGAGAAAGATTAAAACAGGATATGCAAGACAGACATTATGGAAAGCTGCAGGAACAGTGAAGCATTTAACCCCACTGCCTGGGAAGGCTGTGGGATCCCCACCCTCAGGCCAAGAGACTCTCAGGATCAGAGGGGACATGGCTGGCCACCTTGGTGCAGAAGGATAGAGGACAGTGTCCTCATGGTCTTCCTAATCTTGTTCTATATTTTATTTAATCTGCTCCTCATCTGACCTGGATCTTCTTGCTTTTAAGAACTTTGTGAGTTTATAAAACTGAGGAAAATCAACCAGCAGCTTAAAGCCATTATTGCATTCATACAGATGCAGTTCCAGCTGCTTACCCTTTATAATGGGATTTAGGAGCCTGAATATTCAAATTCAACTTTTACTTCATTAAGAAGAGGACCTTTAAGATGTGTTTGAGCCACATGTTTGGATTCAGAGCTGAAGACTTAGCAAATTGCATGTCCAGAAGTTTTCCCTGGCCTGGTTGGTTACAAAGCCCAGCTGGCAACCGTAAAACCTGTTCTGAAATGTCAGCAAAACCCAAGGATATTTTGGAGCCAGCATTGCAAATGCAGGGTTTTTCTTGCTATAAACAATTCATCTCAGAAATACATTGCCCACAGAGCTAACGTGGCCCTTAGCAGAGCTAAGCACAACCTGAGGACAGCTGCCAGGGCTGCTCAGCTTCCCTGGAAGTGCCCTGATGGGAAAACCCTGCATCTCTCAAGAAAGCTGTTCCAGTACATCAGATCTGGACAAATCAATACTTGCAAAGTTTCTTTCTCCACAACCCCTCCTAGACCCTCTCAGCAAAAAAACTACAACCAAAGGTAAGTTTAACCCACTTCATCAGCCCTCCCTGCTTGAAACCTGCAGAGGGAGCATCAGTTAGAGAAATCAAATGCTGTTCTTGGTGGCAAAACTTTTTTTTTTTTGCATATTTGGGCTATTCCCGACTATGGAAAAGTTTTCACAAAGGTCAAATTAAGTGGTTTCTTTTGGAAGAGGAAGACTTCAGTACTGGAAACACAAGGCATTAACCCAGGAGGAACATCCTTTTCTTCTCTACTCACCCCAGGATTGATGAAGGGTGAAGAACAAAAGTCCCGTTCAGACTGGGAGGATTATGCCTCTGTATGTCAGAGACACGTGAAATAAACAATAGCATAATTTTTGGAGCAACTTTGGGAACTTCATTATTTCCCAGGATTCAACTTTAGTGACTCCCTTCTCCTCCCTGGATCCTAGGTAGCTAGTTATGTCATGTTGCATCAGAAGCTGAAGCAGCTACAGACAGAACAGCATCAGACCTGAAAAAAAGAAGAAAGCCCTGAATAGTTTTCCTTTACCAAGAGCAAACACATGCAGTAGCACAGTGCTTTGGAAATAAACTGCTCATGAACCTTCTAGCTTGAAGCTACCAGTAAATCTTCCTGTTTGCAAAGATGCCCAGGTATATATAGCAGAAAAAAATCTCACTGCTCTATTAAAGGTCTTACTGAAAAGTCTCCCTTCTTTACAGAAATCTCTTATTTACTCCTTGTGTCCTCAGAATAACAGATTACCACAGCTCCTGGCAATCACAGCACAGCTCAGCCCTATGTCCACACTGCAAACTAAAGTGCATTACATAGATTGCAAGCTGTTACATAAAACAAACTTTTATTGTGGTGGTTATAGCAGCAAGATGTCCAAAGGGATGTTTTATATACAGCCTCTCCTTGTGCTTAATCAAAGTACAATCAAATGCCTTTTTTTTTTAAGCCTCACTATAGAAATGTTTTATTGTTTTTGAGTCATCCAATATCTTACCACTAATTCCCTATGATATTAAAGCTTGAACAAGATGAACAGGGTCTAGCTCTTGCAAATCCTCAGTCAATTGAGTTTGGGGTTTCTAAAGCCTCAGTGCTGAGGGATTCAGACCTGAAGTCATTGCGTATGAACAGTCAGAAAACATCAGTGGAAGCTGCCAGTGGATTGGAGGCTAGACACTGTCCAGCTCCACTCATTGTTGTCCCTGTTTTGTCCCAAGAACAGGGAGCTGCATTGCTTGGGAACAGGACAGAGAAGGTGGGAAAGCAGGTAATGCTTTGGCCTGGAGATGTTGTGTGGGGCTGGGCACAACCAGCAGCCCCTGTCACCCAGTTCTGACAGCAGCATCATGTTTCTCATAGGCTTCCTGAAGGAGATGTAGGTCAGAGTACAAGATGTTCAGTTAATGTCATAATGTGCCTGTGGAAAGAAATAAGGATGCTACAACAAAGGCCTGGGGTCCCAGATCCACTGGCCTCCAAGAAATACCCTGTTCCTGATAAACAGCAGTGGCTGATGATTCTCTGCTCAGCTGCACCCTGTGCCTGTGAGCAGTCAGAAGTGTGGATGGACACGGGCATGGGGGCTCTGTGATGGGTGAGCTGCATGAGAGCACCTAAAACACCCACCTCCTGCCTCAGAGCCACACACACAGTCCCAAACACACTCCTCATCCCACCAGAGCCATCCCCCAGCAGCTCTCCCTGTGCACAAGTCACTTCCCAGGGGACAGAAGCCCTGCCCAGTATGAGCTGGCTGTCTGCTGACAGTAAAGCCATGCTAATTGCTGTCTGGTACAATTAGGCTTATCCCCACTTGTAGTTTAATTTGTGTGGGAATGCTGGTTCAGCACAGGAGTTTGTGTGCTTGTGGCTCCTTCAATTAACAGCACTTTGGAGTCACTCAGATAGTGGCTGTGACAGGGCTTTGTCTTATCCCTCCTGGAAGGATGCTCAGAGGGAAGCAGGCACTGGTGGGACTGGGAGGGACATATCCAGCCTTCCCATGGGAAGACCTGCTCAGGGTAATGAGGCAGGGCAGGATGTTTGGGATGAGCCAGGTCACCAGACAGGAGCCCTCTTGTCTCTTGCACCAAGGAGAGGTAGAGTTAAGGGACAGGTAGAGATGGGTGCAACAGAAACAGGAGAAAAGTAGAAGGAAAAAGAAAAAAAGCCAAATGAGCTGCTGGATGATGTGACATTCTGGCAATCAGGCCCCTTCCCATGAGGATTGCTGGCCCATGGGACTCAGGTGTTTCCAAAAGAGCACAGGCTTCACCAAGCCCATCAGCCAGAAATCTAGATGATGCTGTGCTTAACTCAGGGAAAGGAGGAGGGAACACATCTAAGCAGTAGAAACCAGAATAAGATTAATGCAAATCAGTATTTTCCAGCACTTGTAGCATTGTACTTTATGTATTTCTTGTGGGATCAGGAACACCTTGGGTGCTGTGGGAGGATAAGATTTCTTGACTAAATGAGCAGATCTCCTGACAGCTACCTTTCACATGCTTTGCACACAGATACTAGGTGTGGGAAACCTATTGTATCCCTCTGACAAGTTTTTCCTATGAAAAAGTTACATTTCCTTAGCCTTCAAAAAAACCCAAAACACAAACAACCCAAACAAACCCAACACAACCTTATTTGGAAAATAAGAGACCTGCAGAGGTTTGATTTGAAATTCATCACATCATCACATCTCCTGCTCCAGACATGTGCCTAAGGACAAATACTTCTGAACATATAAAACTATTTTCAAACTTAGCCATGTCCTGCCTGTCTTTGCTCTGATATTTGCCTCAAGACCAGAGCATCACAGGGGCTGCTGCAAAGACTTTGAAGGTAGAAAAAATCCCTTTGGTGCCAAGAGAGGCAAGCAGTCCCTTAGAGGGAACAAGGCACAGCATTGTGTCAACAGGGAATTTGTCAGATTAAGTGTTTTACTTGTAGAAACCAGCAAAGCCCACAAAAACCAACCCACCACCCACAATAACCAGAGAATTTAAGAGACATTTTTGTACTCCTCCCCTCCTTTAAATAATCTTGCCAAAACCCCCCACTTTTCCTTCATTCTGATGCTTAAAGGACAGCCATGAAGATTTAACAGTCGAAGTAGAACCATTTATTTCAAAAGCTTGTAGTAAAAGATATATAATTTTAGCAGCAAGTGCTTGTGGGCAGTCAAAAGAGAGCTGCTGAATGTGCCATCAGCAGAGAGATTGAGGAGAGGTTAAAGAGGAGAGCTGGGAGAAGGCATTCACCTTCCCCAATGGGCCATAAACCCAAATGACTGACTGCAGCCAACTAAAAAGCAAGAACATTTCCATTGTGCATCCCAATAACAAGCAGGAGGTTTGCTGGAGCCCTGAGGATGCTTTAGAGGGCACATAACACAAAGGGCTGTTTGATACAGGGAGCAATGGAGTCATCACACACCACAGCCAAAGCAATTCTCCCTGACCCAGGAGCTGAAAGGGAGGCAGTGCTGTGTTGGGAAATTGAGGTCTCTTAACACCAAAACCCCACAGTCTTTCCATCTCCATCCCATTGATAGCAATTTCCCCCTTGTTCTCAAATCACTCGTAGCAAGTGTGGGGTGTCTGGATGCACCAATTTGCAGCTACCAGTGCCCACCTGAGTCCATGAGCTCCCAGGGACATGTCTGGGTCTTGGTAGACCTTTTCCCAGCTGAACAGTGGGTGAAACATTTGGAAAGAGCCTACACTGAGTAACCATGAGCAGAGGCATCCTTGCACCCTAACATCAGTGTGGTACCATTAGCCAACACATACCAAAGGGGAGACCAGAAGGTGGGATAGAAGGGGAGGGACATCATCTCCTAACAATGGAAAAGTAGGGCTGGGTTATAGCCAGGCACTCACTGGCCCTTTGAGGGGTGGCTTTGTGCCTTTCCAACTGCCACAGGGTTAAAGTTCATCAGACGTTGCCTCTGAGACCACCCCACTACTCCAGTGCCTTGGGGACAGGGAAAGGCTCCCTGAACACCTGCCACCTGCTCAGAGGCAGCCTGGTTATTTGGTGTTAGTCCTAACAACAGATCCCCAGTGAGAGCAAGAAATTGTCTCTTCTCAAATCATTACACTAAGGGGAAAGAGGGACACTCAGGACCCAGCTGGGTGGGCCCCTTTGACAGCATAAGGCAGAAAATGATGCCATGAGTGCCCACCACCCTGCTGGAGAGGGGCTGCTGCTTTTCCCAGCTACTTCCAATCAGGAAGATGCATTGCGTGGACCAAAGCACAAGGTGGCGACAGCAGCTCTGGGGCTTCAGGTAACAGACATGTGCCCCAAAAAAGAAATAATTTAGGGGTCAAGCAGATACCCTCATGTTTGACATGTTTCACACACCAGTTCTCCCCACACTTAGGCTGTTGCAAGCCTGGCAGTGCTTAAACTCAGTAAGTGATGCTACAAGTCAGCCACAAACACTGTATGAGAATCAGGAGCCAAACCTGAGCTCCTTGCTCACAGATTTACAACCACTCAGCCAGAAAGCCACTTTGGGATGTACCAAGGCACTGTTGCCCATCAGGCTCCTCATCTCCACCATGGCCGGAGATGCCCAGCTAGAGGCACAGGAGCATCCCCCATCCCTGAGGCTCAGCCCTGCCAAGGTCCTGCTTTGCATTGACAGCTGCAGGGCTCCTTCCACTGCTACTGGCATTGATTTTATTTCTGTTCTCACCCCCCCACCAGGTTTCTCCTTTTCCTCACAGCCCCCATCACCTTTACAGATGCAATCAAGGGGGCAGACAAATTTTGCCATTTTATAAGAACTAGAAATTCTTTCAAAAGCAGCAGAGAGAAATCTCTTTTCATTGATACCAATAACAAAGAGGAGGCAAACAGACCCAGTTCTTTGTAGAAGATTTATGTACATAAATTGCACACGAACACGGCAGAAGCCTCGCTCAGCCTGCGTTTGGCTCCACACAGGGAATAACAGCCCAAGAGCCTTCCCGTTCTGCTCCACAGCTCCCAGCCTGGCTCTCCGGGAGCCCGCAGCGCTCAGCCCAGCCCCAGGCTTCCCCTCGGCGCCTTTCCCACCAGCCTGTGAGAGCTTTGCCACCCTAAGGCAGTCAAAGAAACGGCAATTACTCCAGGCTGCAAAATGGGACACGGCACTCACTGCTCCGGAGCGGTTTAAGGGATGGAAGGAGTCACAGATCTCAGGGTGACCCCACAGCACCGCGACCCCAGGCAGCCGGCAGCACAGTGAACCAGCAGAAAAGCTGCTCTGGTAGGATTTTTCTAGTTTACCAGAACTGAAGAAGGAAGTAGTGAGACCCGTGGGTTTCTACAACTTCTCTGCACCCAGCTCCGAGGCTCCCTTTCTCTTGGGCAGAGCCATGGCCTCATCACCCCAGCCCAGGGCACTTTTATGCCGTGGTCACAATGAAAATCCACATTGTTTGAAGCACCAGAAGAAGAGGCTCTACTACTCTTGGATTAGCTCAAGGGAGGGAGCAGCTATCAGGTCTCCCACCACTACAGCAGGCAGTGACCAAACCCCAGAAAGAACCAAGTGGCAACAAATACAAGATGCATATCACTGAAACCCAGAGGGGAGTTTACAGAAAAAAAATACCTGAGGTGCTAAGAAACCAGTTATTAAAGGTTTTCTCTTATCTGAAAGAGTTAGATGCTTGATGAACTTCTTTTGCAAAGAAGATACATATCTATTTTAAAATAATCATGCTTTTCTTTAAAGGAAGACTCCACAATTATAGAAAAAAACCCCTCACCCTCAAAAAGCAGAGCCACTCCACTTTCTGGCCCCTTACTAACTGCACTCCAGTTCACTTTTCCCCTTTCCTATCTCACTCTCACTCCTACCTTCACACCTAATACACCTATAAAAATTATACAATAGACATGTTTAGTTTTACCTGCACCATTTCCCCTCAGACACACTCTCTCACATCTCTAAGCCATGCTTATTCCATGTGTCCCCTCTTCTACTGTGCAGGATCCAGTCGGTCATAATAGAAGTGGTGCAAGAACATCAACCACCCAGCCTGCTGTGAGCCATTGACTGCAAAACCCTGGGGGCTTTTGCCTCTTCCCCTGGGCAGCACCTGAGCCCCATCACTCTCCCTGGTTGCCTTCCAGCCCCAGCTCCTCCATATAAGCAATCAGACACACCAAACCTCACAAATCTGTGTCCTCTGAGGAAAGAAACCCCTCTGAAGCAGGGAAAGGCTGGAGAGGTGAAAAGCTGGGGCATCCAGCCTTTGATGCAGTCCCATTCATCAGGTGCAGAGGCAGCTGTGAAAAAAAAAATCAGATATCCCAAAAGCAAGGACCATTTTGTCCACCACATCATGCCTGGCACTCCTGGAAGATGGGAAGTGTTCCCAGGGACAGCTCAGCCCTGGTTTTGCAGCATGTGCAGGGTTGGGCTGGCTCCTTCCCTGGGAAACAGCCCCCTGTGAGAGTCCTGGGCTGGGGTGAACCTGCTGGGTCAGATCCTCTCACTGACAGGTTTGATTAAGTCTTGTGTTTCAAGCTGAAGTGTGTAAAATGAGCTGAAGAAAATGAATCATGGGAGTAAATTATAAGGTGAGAAATCTGCTCAGTAAAACCAACTGCCTCGGGGCCTCCTGCACACGAAAGGACTTAAAATGATGCTGTGGTGGTGGAGAAACAGTGGAGTTCCAGGAGTAATCCCAGAGAAACTTTGTTTAAACTTAGAGTACTTGAAAAAGTAATGGGAAAATTGGTACAGGAAGCTTTGTGCCCCAGGCCTGCTACCACCCATGTGTGTCCCAGTCACCTCCTGGGCTCCTGCTGCTCCCATGGAGGTTACATGTGTGCAAATGTGTGCACAGCCTATGCCAGGACCTGGTTGCTGTGATGGCCTCTAGAACTGCTCAGTTGATACTCACAGTCACAGTGCCTCTCCCCTGCACTGCACAGCATGGTGGGCACCCATCACAGGGTGATGTATAGGTGGAAGGTACCCCTGGGTATTGCCTGTGATGGGTGTATGCCAGGTTTGGTGCAGTTCTCCTAGAAAAGACACCAGTGCCTATTATTCCCACCACTATCCTCAGCATCCCCAGGCTGGTGGCAGGGCAGAGGGAAGCTGCTGGTCAGGTGGCCGTGGGAAGGGGCTGTCCCAGCTCTCCTGCCTGCTGAGGGTGGGCTCTGCATGCCATTCCCACATGTGTGGCCAGTGATGCTGATGCAAAGTTCAGGGTTTCCCACAGGACTCATGCTGCGAGTGCTCAGCCTGGGGCTCGTGACCAGACATAACTCAACAATTTGAGCAAGAGGTGTCCAGGGCTCTTGGAAATGTCAGCCCTGTACAGCTCTGACTTGCTGGGGCAACATTTCCCTGTCTGGAGAGCAGGCAGGGAGTTAAATGTCAGTACTTGTGAGTCTCGTGTGGCAAGCATCCAGAGCTTGGGTTGTATGGATTCCCAGCCTGCTTCCCTTCACCCCACCTGCCTGTCCCAAGAGCCAGACACTGTAGCCAGGCCTGGTGGGACACGTTGCACGAGTTTCAGTCCTAAGTGGGAGCTTTGCCCTGGGGGTCACTGCCCCTGGTCCAGCCAGTTCATTATTTCTTCTGAGTAATTTGCCTTCCTGAGCCATAAATTGTAAGCATGGGGAGGGGAAGAGGAAAGAGAAATGACTGCAAGTGCATGGCAAAGTGAGCAGCAAGGAAGCCTGGGCCATCCCCTGCAGACCACAGGGGTTAAGAAGGAAGATTACCTGCCTAGCAGGAGACATAAACTTTATCCTGGGTATGTTTCTCCCCCATCAGGTGTTTCACAGGCTGTAAAAAAACCTGTTTGGTGTTGAAAAATTGAACAAGAGAGATAAGCATACCAAGCTTTAAAACAGGCTCAGCTTTAGGGAGCCCCCCACAAAGCCAGAAGCCTTCACCAAAGCAAAGAGATGAAGGGGTCTGCCCTCCTGGCTTCCCACCCACGAAGCAGGACTGATAGATTCTCACTGAGGGAGGTTTGATGGAGCCGCTCAACATGAGCTGAATGAAGGTCAGCAGCCTCCCAGATTAACTCCACAGCTGGGTTCCTCAAATAACACTGCTGTACCACTGGCTTGTGCTTTCTGGGCAGCTCCTGTAGCTTCTCCTAGGAGAGAAGGTAGCTGATTCTGCTCTGTAAATGACAGGGTTAATGGACAGTTGAAGGTGGAAGACCAGACGAGTGATATGATGCAGGTGGTCTAAACCATGGTCAAAGCGAACAACAGCAATCAGCCCAAGCTGGAGACATCTCCTTCAGACACCAAACACTATGGTTTCCCTGCCTGGCCATGACATACACAGGCATCACCTGTTTTCTGGCTTCCAGGAAAGATGGGAGAGACCTCTACCTCCCTACACAGGATGGCTGCCTTCTTTGACACAGGATTTCTCTCTCTGTTCCTACTTGTATTCTCATCCAGAAATTCATATTTCTTTCCAGAACTGCCTTTCTCCACTGAGACCTCCCACATAGCCTTATTACTCTTCTCCAGCCCTCCTGCCTGCTAAGACCTCACCAACCTTTAGCCAGATATTGTGCATCTCTTGAGGACCCTAAAGGTGTTTCTTCTCTATAGGTCTCATTTATATTGCAAGGAGGCTGAATTTTTAATTCGGTGACTTACTGCTAAGTCTAATCTTCCTCCAAGATCCCATCCAAGTCAGGGCTCTAGTCTCACAGCAGCACCCAGCTAACTAGCCTGTGACTCCCACTGAGGTGGATGGGACTGTCCACATTGCACTTAGTACAAGTGAGACTATTTGCTCATCCGTTTATTATTTTCAGTTTACAATCCATTTAAAGTACTTAATTTTTTGGTGTTTTCTTCTCAGTGCTGAAACAGGGCATCACTAAGATCAGAACTCAGTTTGGCTATACCATGAGGAAAGACTCCCTCAAACTGAGGTATCAGGCCAGGGTTCAGTGGCAGAGCTGGAAACTGAGTTCTCCTGAGCTTTAAAGCCCAACTAGCCCTCAGTCTCTCCATTGCTCTTCATCTTGGTCACCATCACCCTGTTCTTTGAGAGCTGCTGGGGCCAGACATGCACCTGCTGGGACTAGAAACACATAGCAAAGTATTTTAGGAGGGGAGTTAACACTCCCAAAATGAACTCATCCTTTCAGTTCATGTGTTAGCAGCACGGGTTGTCACAGCTTTATTTTTAAATGGCCTTTCCCTTCATCACTGCAAAAAATTCTTCCCATTGACCTGAATAGCACCAGCAAAGTCAAGTGGAATGTATGTATTCTTTCCTACTCACTGAACATACTCATTGTTAATCTGAGCATGTTAAAACCAAGAGGAACAAGACGTGGAAGGTGGTTAACACTAACGTGATGGGAGCAAAGGGGATGGGGTGAAGACCAACCTTGTTGAAGGCAAAATCGATTGTTTAAAATGGAAGTGACTATTCATCTTGGACTTGCTGTACCTACCTCTGTCTCAGGGGATGTGGCTGTGGCACAAAGACTCTTTCTTCATTGAGAAGAGACAAAGAACCTTGTGGAGTTTACAGCAGCATGAGAAACATGGATACATGCTCCCATGTAAAAAACTGTGGGAGATCCAGAATAAGAAGCCAGCCAAAGCAGGTTGCACAGGGCTTGCAGATCATGCTGCTGTCAGGTGAGAAAACATTTTGTAGCCACTTTGAAAACTGTGAGCCAAGACAACAGATACTCAGACACTTTTTTTTCAACACCCTTTTATTTTGTCAGACCTTTGCATAAGTTCAAGGTTGAGGAACAAAATGCACTTTTAATAAGCAATAAACAGCAGTTAGCTACTCGAATAACTCACATAAAAAGCATTTGAGGGTTAATATGTAGCAGGACTGTCTCACGTGAAGATGAAGGGAGGACCAGCCCTGCATTCAGAAGATCTCAGCCTGGTGCCAATGTCGATGGCTCTTGGCAAAACAAACTCACCTGAAGCCCACTCTCTGAAGTAGGCTGGAAATGATCCTACAAGGTTCAGTGGCTCTGCCTATGTAGGAGAGGGGAAAGACAAGCCTAGAGGAAGAGTTTTAGCATGCAGAAAGCAGAGATTGGAATGTTTGACTAGCTGAGAGAGGACAAGCATACCCTTCTTCCCATCCTGAAAGTTTTATAGGAGTAAAATGTGCCTGTATAATCCACCAACTGCCTGACAGCACTTAAATCACACTGAGGGCATTTGTGGTAGCTACTGGAGGGGAGAGGGAGGAGTAGGAAGCTACAGAGCAGAAAGGATTGACCCCTTCCACAGAACCCAGAAAGCAGGCAAGTCTCCTCAAAATCAGTCCCCACCAGCCTTCTCCTCTGTCTATGTGAGAAATTCAAAAGCAGAAGCAAAGCTTATGCATTGGAATGATTTTTAACACAGCAAATTCCAGTTTTAACAGTGAATTTCATCTTCAGGGAAAAAAGGAAGAAAGTGCCAAAACACACTGATCCATCAGGAACTGTCAAAATTGTCTTTGCTGGTAAAAAAAGGGTGTCTTATTCACACAGTGCTAGAGGTTTAGGGCAGCACAGAAAATCTTGCAAAGTTCTTTAGATGGTATTTAACTATATCACAAAATGTGGGTCTAATTAATCCCTGAAACTGGTGACATTGCACTTGGGGTGAGTCTGCCCATTAAGCCTGAGGAGGTGGGAAGGAAAAGAAGAAATACATACATATGCTTCAATTTGATTTTAATGCAGCCAAAGACCTACCAAACACAGTTGCTTGTTAGAGATCAGTCTTTATTTAAAAGCTAATTAGAACAGTACTGAAAAACTCAGGGGCTGAAGATGGTAAAGGTGAACTTCAATGAAGGTTTAATCACTAGAACTACCATGAAGTTCTTTGGTTCTCTACTCTCTCATGCCCTCAGCAGCACGGAGGTGCTCTGGGAACCACAACAGGGGCATCAGGAAGAAATAGTTGAACACCACAAGCAACAGCCAAGTCCAGAAGTCCATAGCAGACAAGGTTTTGCTACAAAGCCATCAACCATGCAGAACAGAATCAGGCTCTGCTTCACGCATGGGATGATCATTACTCTGCTGCCAATGTTTTTTTTAAGTTGGAAAGCCAAAGCGGCCTCATTTCTGGAAGTGATGAGCTGAGCTTCATTTTGCCTATAATGGCAGTTCAGTGCATTAGTACCTACACCTCCTCTTCAAAGATGTGTGTTAGCAGCCTACAGCAAATTCCCATTAAGGAAAAAAAAAAGAAAATGTTCTAACAAATTGAGACAGGGCTATTTTAAAGAAAACGGATGCATTTTCATTAATAAGAAAAATATTTGCTTTTTCCTAGGCACATCACTGGAGCAGCCACAGTGGCTTTGTGACACCTGCAATAAGCAACACCTTCTAACTGGAAACAACAGGAGCAATGCCCAGAGCATAAAAAAAAATAATTTCTCTTCAAGGTATTGGTAATCACAGCAATAAAATCAGAGTCACAATGTGTAAGACCCATCCCATCAATCAAAAAAACAGTATCAGTTACCTGCACACAAGTCAAATTAAGGTAACTCATCGTTTGATGGTGAGTAAGTCTGACCTTGGGCCACACATTGCTTAGCTCCTACTTCCAGAGACAGTTCCTTTCCCTTGGGGCACCGGTCCTCTGGAGGAATGATAGGTGTTTTAATGCTTTTTCCAGCTGTCACTCCAAAATGGAGCTCTCTCATGTTTCTTTCAGTGTCCATTTCTTCAAGGATTTCAGCTCATCAAACACAAGATCTGCAGAGAGCAGCAGCCAGCCAGGCACCCGCACCTCTGCGGTCCTCTGCCTGCAGATGCTGCCCAGCCCCACAGCTCCAGCCACCACACAGACAGAGCTGCAGCAACCAGCCAAGCCGTGGAGATGCCTCCAATGTCCCAGCCCCTGCCTACTTGTGTGCTCTGCCAGCTAAGCTGGCTTTGACAGTCACTACCTCTAATCAGGTATCCTTAAAGATTTTAATAACTTGATTATATGGCAAGAAAACCAATAACCCAGACCCCGGTGTAAGCTGTTTTTGTCACAATCTTCAAACTCCTGCTTGGAGCAGATGCCTTATTAGCTATTTAATTCTCAGCTTCATGGCAAGGCTCTACAATGAGAGGAAATATAAAATCAACAAGGCAGCTGCAAACTATCTTCATGTTCTCTCTCAAATTTAATAGAGATTCATGAGGCTTTACACTAATGTGCATAGAGAAAAGGATTACAGGGCTCTTGCACCTTGCTTGTGTAGAAGGGAGGTAAATACCAGTAATCAGCATGCAGATGATAAAGGCCTGTCAGAAGTTATACCAAAACCTGATTGTGCTAATGTCAAACAAGGCACTTCAGCTAATGTGGTGCGTCCAATTCAGGCCAAGCTGTTTCAGAAACACAAGCCCAGAGGTAAAGGAGCAGACCCATGAGAGAGGACACATCAATGCTCTGTGTGATCAGACAAGTGGGACTGTTTGCCTTTCAGAGAGCACATGCAGCATGAGCTGCAACAGAGCTGCCCAGTCTAGTGCATGGCAGAGGGAAGATAAGGTGGGTGTTGGTATTTCTCCTTCCCCACCAGGCCGAAGAGCACAGGAAGCCAGCAGTTTTTTTAAAAAAATGGAAGATTGTACTACAAGGTTCTGTTTAACCAAACAATAATTAGTGAGTGGAGTGGGGGGAGAGGGTGATGGTGCCCAGCAACACCCCAGGCAGCACTGCTCAGATCTGCAGCCCCAGGGTGGGCAAAGGCGGGTGAGATCTACTCTCCCCAAGGCTGGTCAGGAGCCAGGTCAGTTTGCTCCCTGCCATGGGGCCCTCAGCCACCGGGCAGTCATGTCCCCATGCTGGCAGGCAGTGCCAGTCTTGCAGTGGTGCCAAGGCCCAGCTCTCTCTCTCCCCATGCACATTGACACAGGGTTCAGGGCAGCACCTCGAGGGGCAGAACCAGACCCATATTTCTTCCCCTGCACTGGTGCCTGGCTGACAGCCCTGGTCATGCTCACTCAAAAACCACTGACACAATTGACTTCACTGTTTCAGCACTATGGACTCACTTGTACAGTCACCAGTTCCCTTAACTCCTCATCTCTTGGGTGTTTCACACAAGACAAAAAGCAGCTGAGCATTAACCCTGTGGCTGCTGGACTGTGGTGCCCAGTTCCCCACGGCCCCCTGACACCCTCATGTGTCCTTCTGCTCTTTTCCCTCTCACTGCAAACACATTTTTTCATGGGGCACCAGGATCCCACCCAGGACCTGCCAGCAGCATCCCTGCTGTGGAGGCGAGCTGGGTGGGTTGGTTGTGAACTACAGCTCCAAGTCAGTGAGTCGTCAGCCCAGTCAGGGAAGCACACAGCAGCAGATGAGAAAAAGTCCTTCCTGACAGAAAACATGCTCTATACACTTTCCAGCACATAAGGAAAGTGGATAACCTTTTAATCTTAAAATGCAGTGCATTCACATGAAAATTAACCTGCCCTAAGAAAGACTTTCCACCTTGCATCCGTTCCTGCTCTCTCAGTAACTCATGAAACTTGCTGCTATATATTCTCTTTACCAGGCAGGGAACTTTGGCTGCCACTCAGGAATGCAACTGGGATATAGCAGTGCCATCCAGTCCCAAGCCAACCTGCATATGATTGTATTTATCAGTACAAAAACAGCCCTGAAAGGGCTTGACTGAGACCGGACCATACAGTAGCGGGCACAGAACACAGCTACTAAGAGAGAATCCTGACTCTAGAAATCTTAATCAGGCAGAAGGAAGGAGACAGGACTTACTTTTACTCTGGTTTATTGTCATGGAAGCTGTTTGCCAAAGGATGCCATGAACTGCACAAACCTGGGGCTGGGCCAAGAAAGGAGCCTGAGGAATAATGCTGATTTACTGCCCTATTTGCAGTCCTGGAGCCATGGCATGAGCGGCTCGGGGCCACCAGCCTCGCTGCAGGTGGTGACACTTGTTAAATGTGGGGACATTTGTTACACGAGTGCACATCCAGAGCTGTTGTAAATAAAGCAGGGCATTACACAGTAGTTAAAACAGTGCTGTTTTGCTGATCATGTTGAAGATGCCAACCTGTTTATGCGCTGCACATCTCTTACTGAAAATAATGGATCAGGTTGCACCTTAGTGGCTTACTTTCATCGAGTCAGCCTCCATGCCCTTAAATGAATGATAATAGCTGCCATGCCATTGTAATTCCTGTGCATTAAAGCATGTTGAAACCTGTTACCTCCTGTTTGTTCTCAGCATGGATCGTTGCTTCTTCCACTGCTGCGAGAGCCAGACCAAAAGAAAAACCAGTGGTCTCCCAGCAGAGGTGTTTAATAAATTCACCACACATCTGTGAGGAGATGCAGATACAAACAGACATGGGAGGCTCTGGAAGGCACCAGGGCTTCCCAGTGCTGGCGTGGGACAGATCCCCAACACCTAGACATGGCCAACATTAATTAGCAAAAGGAAAGTGTGAAACAGTGGGTGTCTTCAGTCCCAGCGGGCAGCCAGGTCTGAGGGCACAACAAAAGCTTCTCTTTGCTTACTGCTCCAATTTGCTTGACTAGACAAAGGAGGGCTGCTTTGTCTTTTTGGACCTCTGAGGTACTGTCAGCCTTAAGCCAAGGAGATATAATGCAAGAATTATTTTGAGCAATTCAGAGTTGTTTTTTGTTGCCCCTTTTTTTTTTTTTTAAATTTTCCAGAAGCAATCCATTTTTATTCTGCACATGGACACATTCAACATCGCAGGCAGTGAGTGCACTTAGGCAAAGCAAAGGCAAGAATTCATGTAAAGCAAAAAAAAACCACCCAAACCACCCAAAAAACAACAGTGTTTTTGTCCAGTCTTCCAATTAACTTTGCTGGCAATTTGTAACAAGGAATTCACAAAAATCCTGAGGCACTTTTTACAGGCAAGATAGAAAGTGGTTTATTTATTTTTTTTTTTCCACCTTGCGGGAAATTTCCTTTTCATTCTCTGAAGGAAAAGAAAACACGTCAATAAATAAAGAATGAGTCTCAGAAAACTTTCTTTGACTCAAAGGCAACTGGAAATTATCCAGCCTAATTCACTTCAAGCACTCCCCACTCAGCCGGGTGAGTGCGTCATTCCCAGAGGCAAACACCGCGTTTCTAAAGGACAGTCCATTAGGCACCAGCAAAGCCCCTCTCTGCCTGTGACATATTGGGTTAGATTGCACATCAACTCAGTGTCCTCAGCCCCTCTCTGCATCAAATCCCTTCCCTCAGCTCGGTTTGCTGGCACAAACAGCAGAGTCCTCTGCAAGCACCACTGCTCCTTGCTGAGGTCTCTCCTACACAGACCTGAAATCTGATAACGCAAAAAGAAACCCCAGCTGTTCAGACTGCAAAATATCTGTGGAAAATGAGCCCAGAGCTTTGCTCCCTTTCTGCCCTCTCTCAGAGTCTGTCTCTGAGCCCTGACACACGTGTCGTGATGGATGCTGGCAGGGAGCAACAGCTCTGAGCCCAGCAGGGACCACGGCCGTGCTGCTACCTGCCTTCCATCCTCCAAGTGTTTCAGAGCTCCACAAAAGCGTGTTGGCAATTCCAGCGAATCCCTCGAGTTCTGGCGGAGGTTTTGTTACTGAGAAAAAGAGTCAGATGTCATTTCCTTTGCAAGAAAAGTACTTGTCATAAGCTGCTCTGGTTGCCTCCAGCAGCCAGGGATGTATCAGGGATGTCAGGACAAGCATCGAGAGGGGCACTCGTTTTGTCTTTCCACGTGCTCAGCCTCTGAGAAGCTGGGAGTTGTTTGGAGAAGGCTTAAAGCAGTGCAAATCAGTACCAGGACAAGAGTGGCATTTCTCGGGGGGAAAAAAATAAATAAATTGGTTCTCAGCTCTTGGATTCAGACAGAAATCAGGGTTTCAGCACACTTTGAGGACAGGACTGTCCTAAACTGGAGGTTTAGGGCCCCCAGCTCTGCTCAGGGTAGGTTTCTTGCCCATCAGATGAACACCTTTACCACCAAGACAGTCATCAGCCTTTGCTGAACAAATGCACATAAATGATATGGAGCAGCTGGAGGCCCAGAGCTGGCTGTGGCAGGCAGAGCTCAGCATGCTGAACCAGCACAGAGCCCAGCCCCAGTGCAGCCAGGGTGCAATGTGCAGGGCTGCACCTAGGACAGGAGGGCACAGAGGCTGCAAGAAAGATTTTGGTCTTGCTCTACAGGGAAAAAAAAAAACAACAACATTTGGAAAACTCTGAATTTTCTACAAAAAAAACGCTTTTCAGCCACCCTGTTTTCTGCTCTCCCTCGCCAAGAGAAGGCAAACCTGCAGCCAGTCATGCCAGTTCTCCTGCTCAAAAGCTGGTGGCCTTGGACCATTCCTCCAAATATCTCCACTCAAGCAGTTTCCCACTTTTCCATCAACAGCTACTTCATTGTCTTTGCTCTTCCCACATCCCTTGTTTTTCTCTCTCATATGCTAACACTTCTTTTATTATTCCCTGCACCTCTCAAGGCAACGATTGCCATCCACATTCCCTTCTACCAATGCTTGCAGTTTGGACATATCTTCAGATGCCTGTTTGAAGGCTGCCTTAAAACCTTAATCACAGCTGTTCCTCCCAGTCTGAGACAACTGGGTGTTAGAGAGACTGCTTCTCTTGTTTTTAGCAGAAGCTAAAACTCTTTTACAGGTGTTTCAGCACAGAGGGGGAGGGGAACAGAAAGAAGTAAATTATATGATCAAAAAGTTTCCCTATTCCATCTCCACTTCCCTTCCCTCCTGTGCAGATACTGCCAGAGGTTGCAGTGAGATGACAATGTCCCAGCAGCATAAAGGTCATGTCTTACATGTCTCAGAGGTCCTTGTCTTCAGCAAGCAGCCAGATCCCCACCATTTCCAGAGGATATCAGCAAAGGCAGACTGAAAAATGCTTCAGTCTAGCTAATATTCAATGACTGTAACAATCATTCAGCAACCTTGCATAAATTGGGTGCATTTAGCAAATTATCTGGCATTTTGAAGTGGAAGCATGACACATTGCTCAACAGCCAGCAACAAGATGGACTCTGCATCCCACCTGGCTGGTAATGCTTCTTGATCCAAAGGATTTAAATAACAGATTTGATCAATGTACCTTTGTGCATGCAAAAAAACCCCACAAAAACAACCAAAAAATGAAGCAAACAAAAACCAAACCAAACCCAAACAGAAAGAAGAACAAAAGGGGCTGGTGGGTGCTTAGCTGCTGGCCAGGGTCAACCCACCACAGTCCTTTGAGCTGAGGCCATGGGGCTGGAGTTCCTACTTGCCTAAGTTCCTATCTGCAAACAGGGACTGTGGTACTTAGGAAATCTATTGAGGTGCAACCTCAGAACTGACTTCAGATTTCCTGAATCTTCTCCCAGTTCTATAGCAACAGGATCATCACCAACAGCACATGGGTTTAACCAGCTGCTGAAGAACAGTTGAAATGCCAATGGAGGCAAAAGAATGGCACCCACTGGCTGCAAATTGAACTCTGTAGGGCTGGCTTCTGAAATAAGGCACATACAGTCATTTTTTACCTATATTGACAGTAAGAGTTGCATGAATGCCACTAAACCTGTCATTAGCAGTGTAAATTAGTATGATTTTTAATAATAACCATCACAACAAGCTAATCTATGTTTAGCAGAGGAAATAACATAATTATTTAAAGGAACATCTTTTTTTTTTTTTTTTTTCCATGCTGCACACAAAATAAAGTGGGTACATGAAAAGGACAGAGGGAAAATAAATCAAATAAATCTTCCTGTGCAAAGAAGGCTCCTTCTGCAGCAGTGGAGGGCACATGGAGGATGGATCACAGCTTTGTGTGGCAGTGTGGACAAGGTATCCCGTTGGCTTTCCCTGTAAGGCAAGGATCACCCAGATGTCTGCAGTGATTTGAGGTAAGGATTTCCCTTCACTTTGACCACACTCCAAAGTGCTTCCTCAGGGAGTGCCCAGTGTTGTGGGCAAGTGAGGATGGGGCAGAGGAGGGTGGAAGGGTGACACGGAGCCAGCACACACAGCCATGCACTGAGAGTTCCATCTTTGCAGTCCCCATCATGCACCCAGACGTGTGGTCCCAAGGGAAGCCCGGGTTTGCTGAAGATTTCAGGTGTGGGCTCCCATCCTGGCAAGCTGCTCTGACTTCATTAGTTTATATAAATTCACCAGCAGCTATAGAAATATTTTTACAGGGGAGCCAAAGGAGTGGGTGGGTTTCTCCATTAAGGCACCCATCTGTTATTTCTCCTGGAAAAAAAATTGTGTGTGTCTGCTTTAATTCTACCAAGACACGTTCAAAGAGAATGTGAGGGTCAACACATGGGCTGTTAATATTACACACATGCAGAGATGAAGGAGGCAGCAGATTGTCACTCACAGGAAAGCTGACAGGAATGTGGCAGTACAATGGGGTCCTGTGCACATTCAGACTGCAACGCTGCTCTGAACACTGGCACCCAGTGATAGCTTTTTGTCAAGGAGGAGAGGGAAAAACAAAGCTGTGCTTTGGACCTGATAAATGGATCTCCCCAGAGTACCCCAGGACGATCTGCAAGGGAAAAAAGAAGCACAGAATCCTGTACTTAGATGAATTATGTATCAGGGAGCTTTTGTAGGACTGGGGCTTTGTCATGAAACAGTAATTTTCAGAAGAATAAGACGACTTAGGCAGTATACTTTTAAGCTTGTAACAATGGTATAATGTGTTATGGAGACAGTCATAAATGCCTGTTTGTACCTATCCACACTTGCATCTATGTGAGTTTATACAGGTTTCTCCCTGACATGTGCTTTTCTCTCCTTGGACTTCTCAGTTTTCCCTATTCCTGCCCATTCCCACTGAGCACGTCCCCCATCTTCCTGCCCATGTCCCCTGGGCTGCCCAGCTGCCCTGTGACAAATTCTTCCCTCCTCTCAATCTCTTTCCCAGTCTGCTCTGACACCCCAGGCCATCTTGGCAAGTGGAAGATTTTCTCTTCAGGAAGGCAGTAAGACTGGTCCCTTCCTAGTGCTACTTGATCAACAAAAAACAAATGCAGCAGCCAAGAACAGAGCTGAGTCACTCAAAATCATTGCTCAACAAGCTTTTCAAGCACAACAACATCTCCTTCCACTGCTGCTTAGGGCCAGTAGCCCCAGTATCAGCTTTCTGGATGCTAACAGGCTTCTCACAACTCAAGAGTCAGCAAAACCAGTCCATCCAGACCATCATTACTTGTGCTGACTTACCTGATGGACTTGCAGCTTGCAGGACAAGCAGAGAGTTTGTGTTGGTGTTATTAATAATGGCTAAACATGGCACCAGATTCCAATGAGCTCCACCACCAGCACTAACCAGCTTCCTACCAAAGAGATGGAGATGGAGATCCCACCACGTAATCCGCATCCTGCTATTTTCACTCTGCCACTCCAGAGAAAGCCCTGGAAAAAAGCTGTTGTTTTACATGGTAATACTCCATGAGTAGCTCAGAGTGAAAAGAAAACCGTATGTTTAAAACCCAGCATGCTGATTATCAAATTCATTGCTGGTTTAAGAGAACACAGATTGAACAGAATTAATGAATTGTGCCAGCTGCAAAACTTCTGGCAGATGGAGAAGAAAAAAAGCAGCCCTGGATGCTGGGAACGATCCTCACCTCTTTTGAGGGAGATATTTCTACAATGAATATATATAAGTGATGAAAAAAAAACACCCTCGTGCAAGGATGATCTTGCTTTTTCTTCAATCTTTCTTTGAAATAATTATTTCAAACACAACAGCTCTTCAGACGATCAATAGCCAGGATTATAAAAATATCCCAGCACAGACTGATTGCTGCTGAAGAAAGAATTATTACTAAGGTTCAGCTTCTCTTTTTTTGTATTAAACAAACACTATTTACAGCCCAGAAAACTCCATGTTTCAAGATCTGAGATGTCCTTTTTTAGCTATGCATTCATCTTTTTGGTTCACATCAACCACCATCATCTGTTAAGTCAATAGCTGCCTTCCCTACCTACCTCCGAGATGTCCTGAGTGAACACATCAGTCAACAAAGTCTTCAGTGCAGTTGCTGCAGAAAAGAAGACAAAACACATACATCAGAAGGAACAAGGCAAGAAGAGCTTCTTCATACATCATCACTGAGCTTG
The DNA here is from genome assembly GCA_020745705.1 of Hemiprocne comata. NCBI lineage: Eukaryota > Metazoa > Chordata > Aves > Apodiformes > Apodidae > Hemiprocne > Hemiprocne comata. Next base: position 6,085,541 of record CM036602.1, on the reverse strand, counting down.
TTTTCTTAAACAAAAGTACCTTATTGTGCCTTATCTACATGAAGATGCAAAACCAAAGAAAATTGCTAGGCTGGATTTATCTGCATTTACTGTTAAGATTCTGGTAGTCAAGAATTTATTTAAAAATTAACTCCAAAGCTAATCTTAATGCTATGATGCAGCTCAAAATTGAGTAAGTTCTAAGCTCTAGAAAAGGGGGAAAATGTGGTTTAAAAAGTGAAAGACTTCTCACACAGCATCTCTGGCACTGGCAGATCTCTGTCCATCTCTGCACGGCGAGAAGTGCATTCCTTATGGAGTGCACATGCAGAGGACAGCCAGCAGAGCAGAGCAGGGGGGCAGACACCTGGATACAGGATTAGTGCCTGCATCCCAGTGAGGTGTCCTGAAGGTTTTAGCCTCATTGCACAGCACAACAAATACACGGGGCTCAGAGCTGAGAGCAGCAGTCTTCAGCCATACGTTACAACTGCAACATCACACTTCTTTTTTCTCTCTCTTGGGCCCAGTTTAAGCTTCTTTTTTGGTCACCTCTGAGCTATGCTCAAAGGTCTTAGAAACAACAGACTGCCCTTGAGCTCAGGGTTATGCACCACTGAACAAAAGCTAAGAAATAAAATTACCTTGATTTTTCTGACATGGAACTATCTATACGGGGTCACGCAAGGAGATGGTTGGAGAGGTGAGATCTGAACATGCTCCCATTGAGTGCCAGCCCAGTGCTCTGACCACACCACGGTTCTGTCTTCATTCTAGAGAGTCCAGACTTTTTGCTTCATTTTTTCCTCTTTCAGATGCCCTGCTTGGCATGTTAATATGCTGTCACAGGGGATAAGGCTTCAGCCTCCCAGGCTGCAAATGTGCAGTCTGAGAAGATGGTGACAGGTGATAGGCATGCTTATGAATAGTTGTTAATTATCAAAGCCTTTTGATAATATTTACCCAAATAAATTAACAGGTAGAAAGCTCAGTGCAATTAGCAGAAGACCCCAAGGCCTGACGATGTGAACTTGGCCAGACTTTAATTAGTCAAATAGCAACATTTTTGTACAAATCCTGACAATTAAAGCCAGCAGCTAATAACATTCCCAATGCTAGGCTAAAGTGTGCACAGACAAAAAATGTAATGAATATAAACTAAAACTGAAGCTATGATGCAGACTTTTAAAGGTACTTCCTGCAGATCTCTTTGACCAGCAGTATTTGGGGACAGCAGAGCTGTGTGCTGCTGGGGCTCATCCTCCAGAAAGTCCAGTTAAAATAAAAGTTAGATTTGTTGATTCATTGTTTCAACACAGCACTGTTTACAGCATTTTTCCTTGTTATTTCATGACATCAACAGTTGGCAGAATTAAAACCATTCAGTTTGATTTGTTGTTCATGGGGCTGACTTCCTCACCATTTACAGGCTGCTGATTTTTTTTTTTTAAAAGAACATTTTTACATCACAATGACAGTGTTTGGTTTTCTTCATAAAAACAGGTTTCCAGATAGATGTGGTTACAGACACACATTCAAACCAGGCTTGAGTATTTTAAGATTTAACCCTTCCCTCTCCCTCCCCTCTTAAAAGAATTAAAGTCTCCTGAATCTTTTAGTTGTCAGCACTGCTTTGTCAAAATGGTCTTGAAGTTATTTGACCCATCAGTCATGTTAGAGCTCAGTGCCACTGTGAACCAGCAGATGTGCTCAAGTAGCACAGGCAGCAGGAGGCAAGATCTCACATAATGCATCTTGCTAGTGGCTCAGCACCACACCATGTCCTCTCCTCCCCAGCCCCACAGCCCCATCCCAAACTGGCACTTCTTAACCATTATTTTCATGCTGCTTTGGCCATTAAATATGGAATACTTCCCTCTTTTCCTGACATTGTCTAAAGCCATGCATAATAAACAGACATAGGTAACTCAGATTACCTACACACCAGCAAATAGCCACTTATCTACATACTGCAGCATGACTTGACACAATTAGTGATCATCTGGAATGCTTTTCAGAGAGTTCAGCTATGTGCTGAATGCTGAAATAACCCTCTGAGAAGGTGGAGAAAGGCAAGTGTGATTGACATTACATTTTTATTTATTGGCAGATCATTCACAGCCCTGGCCTCTGTGGTATGAACAACAGGATTTGGAAGGCTTTTTACAAGCAGCCCATTCTGCAAAGATCATGCATTTTCAGGGAGGTTTTGTGAAACACCCCCCCCCCTTGCTAATTTCTGTCTAGGTAATAGAAATGATATTGAAAGTTTTTTGTAACAGTGAACAAGATTTCAGTTGAACTCAAACTATGTGATATGGATAGAAAAAGCAACTATATAAGAACAAGTAATGGGAAGCTGTTTCTTATGGTAACAGTTCATTTATAGAAGACTGTTGAGAAGCTGCTTTTGTACTCCTGACATTGCCTGAATGAAATCAGTGACTCTTCAGTGACTTGAAAGAAATTGCAGATAGATCCTTCTTTGCTGGAGCTTTTATTAAGGTGGAAAACTCATTACTAGTAAAGGGCTAAAAGCTGTAAAACTTTGGTCTTGAAAGTTCCAGTGTTCAGATGATGAGAGACCTTGAAAAAAATGGGGTTTGAATGGGCTGTCAAGTTCGGAGTTAGAACTGAGCTTTGAGGCACATTATTAGAAACACAAAAGTTCAGCACGGCTACTTATTACTTTCCTCAGAGAACGAAGTGACTTTTGACATGAGATAGGGACTTTCAAGAGGCCCAGGATGAAGCTAGACCAGTCATAAGTGGGTCACTAGCCAAGCAGAAAGCATGTAGCCCAAGGAAAAAAAAAAAAAAAAGCATCTGGAGACTGGCTGCTTTCATCCAGCAGAGATCCACCCACAAACACAGAGACTGTATGGAGATACTTGGCCAGCAGCCTTTCAATGGGCCAGGAAAGTATTTCCCTGAGATGGTCAAATTGATTGATGGCTGCTCAAACTTGCAATTATTTTCAGACTTCAAAACTGGTTTTCAGATCTCCAGCAAGGTGAGATGGGAAGTGACAACCCTGAAGCATGAAAAATTGCAGTCAGGTGCATTACCTTCAGACCCCTGGCAACGGGGGTACAGCTCTGCAGGTGGGCTCTCACCCATGCACCTACCACTGGTTTTAGAAGTACAGGGTACATAAATAAAGACTTGGTTTGACATTTCAATTCATTGTGAATCACCTGTCATTGTTTAGATGTTGTCTCAGCCAATTTGTTAATTTCTTACCACTCAGTTTTTCACAACTCTCCTCTTGAAGCGGCCAACACACAAAATCATAGTAGTGTTCCCCTTCTTCACTTCTCCCAAATGAGAAAGAACATCAGTAAGTCTGAGCCAGACACAGTGAAATACAAAACTACGTCTTCTAGTGTTGGATACTGACCTTGCTTTTATAATATTAAAAAAAAAAAAGAAAAAGAAAAACAAAACAAAAATAATCTTGAACCATAGTTGAAACTGGCCACCACCCTACTTGGTTCCATTGTACCCATGGTCTGACTGCCTGACTGATGCCAGCTGATACCTAAGCTATATTTGCCTGAATCTGAACAAGTCTCCCCATGCAATCTGTGACACTCATTTGAATCTATTCTTGGCATTTTAAAAATCTGTACACTATTTTTATTGATACTTAGAATATATTCTATTCTCTCTTCCCATGCAGACAGGCCACAGATGGAGCGAGGTTTCCCACAACACAACCATTATTTAAGGATAAATAGTAGTATTTACTGTATAGGCATATTCTTTAAGCATAAGGGCAAAGCATATTCTTTCTTTACAGAATACTTGATGTCCTGTGTTTGCTTGTGGTTTGAATAAGATCACCACTTTTGTTCTCTTCTGCATTGTAACAAGAAAATACTGAGAAGTTAGCCATGCAACACCTCATTTTCAGTGATACTTCAGAGTCCCTCCAGGGGTGCAAACTTAAGCACACTCTATGCAGCAAGACAGTAAGTCTAAACTGAGTAGCTAGGGAATCTAAGCACTCCCCTGCCTCACCTCAGCCACTCCATAGAGCAGAGTTCTCTCACCCATACATATGAGAGAGCTGTTTCTATTTCTGTCTCTCTGTGAGATGTCACCTGCTTGTCCATAGCAAAGACTAAACGCCTTATTGCTTCAAATACAGACACAGACAATGAAACCAAACCCCTACTTTATAAAATGGCATTCAACCCATTTGCCCTTTACAAAAAAGGACCTACCTAATTTAGATGTTACAGAAAGCATGCTCCTAACTTTCCTAAATCATAACTTCTACACTGGGCTTGGAGGATTGTCAAAAAGAGGAAGCAAGTTCAATGCTTTTGAAGGCCAGTAGCTCAATCCTTTCTGTAAAGCAAGCAGTCTGATTGCACACTGCCTGTTATCCCCAGCTCCATGTAAAGCAGTCATTATCCTGGGAAGGAAACACAGAATTGCTTCTGCCTGTAAAAAATTGAGCCTTCATTCACTGGCAAAGTTGCATGGCCTTAATATCCAGCAAATTGTCACTGTCACAGTACAAGAACAACAGTTTTTCAGCACCACATATTGTACCCATGCTCCAAAAACTCAGTCATCAAAATCATTAGGTTGTCAGAACTGACTGACTGTCTCTTTGCCAGTTAAGAAACACTGGACAAATGCCATCAGATCTGCCAGCACAGCTCACTCATTTTTACAGTATTCTTTTAAACTCAACATACAGCATCACTCTTTGTCCACTTTGTCTCTTTATCTATGATGCCTTAAAACAGAAATAGCTTTAGGAAAGGATGAAAGATGTGTTTAATTTTTGCCAAGTGCAATACCATAAAGTCATTAGCCAATATTGGTTCCAATGGGAGATTACAAACAGCAGGAATTTAATGTGCTCCTTCTGCAGGGCTAACAGATACATGTCTTATTATGTTTTTCTGCACAATGACAGCTTGAGGCTGTCAATTTATACAATTTCCTGATTAAAAAAATCAGACAAGCTTACACCCATTCCAGAAGCACAAACAGAAGATGCAACTGAAGACAAATCATTAGGTGATGTACACAGGTTTAAAGCACAGGAAGTTCTTAACAAGGGGATGTGAGCATTCAGGGAGTGTTTTAATTGGATCATGAAGCTGTCAGTGTTCAGCTGTGAGCTTCACAGATTACATAGCATATTAGCATATTTTTAAATGTATCTTTTACAAAGAGGAAGGAGTTCAATAAAAGCTACATTGGTATACTGGCATTTTTCAGTCTTTGAGACAATTTCTATTGCCTACTGCATTAAGACAGAGGGTATTGACCCTTGGACTTAATATACCTCTGTAAAGCTATTCCAGAGACACAGGGCACAGCTCCACCTGGCATATGCAGAGTGGAGGCAAACCTGATCATTTCCACCCTGATTAAGATGGGCAGTCTTGGAGTGTTGGCAAACACAAACCACAGAGTAGCTGAGCTTGGCAGAGACCTCTGGAGATTGTTGCATCCAAGTCCTCTGCTCAAAGAAAGATAAGCTGGAGCAGGTGCCCAGGTCTGTGTGCAGGTTTTGACTGTCTCTAGGGATGAAGACTCCTCAACTTCTCTGGACAATGACAACAGCCAGTGAGTTAGACTTGAGCAACAAGAGCCAGAGAGCAGTGAGTGCTGACTGCTCCTTGAGGGATGGGAGCTGTGAGCTCAGTGTGGTAAGACAGGCGGCAGGAGAGGGACCCCACCAGCCTGAGCACAACTACAGAGTATCCAAGTGAGCAGGACAGGCCCAGGAATGGAGCTGGGATCAGCTCAGAGTCCAGATTGTCAGACAGGTGTGTGGTGACAAGGTAGCTCTGAGGTCAAGCTGGGAAGTCAGCCTGGGGGTCAGGGTCCTAGTCAACCTAGCATGTGATGGGCCTGGAGATGGACAAACCTGCAGCCAGCTTAGCAGAGAGCAAAGGCATGAGCTGAGAGGGAACCTCTGCTCAGAGGCTGTGGGTGAAGATCCCATGCGAGGCTGGTCAGGACCATTAAGGTCTATTACTGCATTCAGAGCCCTGACAGGGAGCACATACATGAGCTGGAAATATCTTCCCACTGATAAACTGCAGCACAACTCACAGGGACAGTGTGAACCCAGAGATAAGGGACCCACACGAACAATGATTGTCTATTCTCTCTTTGCAATGGCAATTCTGAGAAAACTACTGACTTACAAAAAAGGCTTTCACAATTCATGATTGAACTGAGTAAACTGGTAGCTTCTTATTATGCAAATACATGAAATGTTTTGTTCTGGGAATATAAAACAATAGATTGGGGCATCTGAAGAACCTTTATTCCTCTGTTGTTATTGTATCATCACACTTATATCCCATAAGAATCCAAGTAAGAGGTTTCTGTCTAGAAATAGACCTCTGGAGTAGTTGCCTTTTCACTCTGTGTCAAGCATCCTTTGGAAGAAGGTTTTCTAGGTGAGGTCAAGGCCATATATCTTTCTAACTTTTCTCATAGCAGAGAGCTTACTGCAAATGGACAGTAATAATGCCATTGTAACAGGCTTCACCCATCCCAACATTTTTTTTTAAGGCAACATCTTATGATTTTGATAAAATCTTTATATTGTTGCCCTGGCATAAGCCAGGGCACTGAAAAACATGTGGACAGTGTACTTTTGATTGTCTCAATAGCTTCAGGCTGAAATATCTTCTCATACTTACTTGACTCAAGGTGGAAAAATACTGATCTTTTCATCAGTCCTTTCCATTTTTCCTTAGAAAATGAATTTGCTTATTAGAGCTCCAGAAAGGAGGAGCAGAGATTACAGATCACTTTTGTTTCCTTGCCTGTGATGCCAAACCCTCTGACCTGTGTCTTCATCAGAGTCAAGGTTAGTTTTTTCCAAGCTTTGTCATTTCTGAAGGAAAAAAGCTATTATATCAACTGGAAGCAATAATTTAACAGTCCTAATATCACCACGGCTACCTAATAAATGAAGTTGCAGGTGATCATCTTTGGGTTGCACTTTAACAAGAAAATCCAAATCCTCCTACTTTTTAATAGAGGAAATATGAGCACATACAGGACTTTCCCCTGGAAGAATACATCCTTAGAATGCATTTTACAAGAAAAAGGATAAGGAAAAGTATGGATCCCCAAATTATGTCAGTTTCACTGAGGTAACATAATTTCTGCCACTCTGTGTTGTTTGGGGAAGTCAGCATCTGCCCTTCTCCAGTCTTGCATCCTGGAATTTCTCCTACTCTACCAGGTGCCTGTATTTATACACTGTCAAATATCATCAAGAAGTCATCACACTTTCCACTTAGAGATCAACAGTTTAAAACTCAGACTAAAGAGAAAAATGAGTTTGTCAGCATGCATCTACCTGTGCAGCCATTTTGTCCTTGTCAGAAAAAACAAGTCATAGCACATCTCCCGAGGAGAGTTATGGCAGTGATCCAAAAATGGCAGGTTATCAGCATCACTTTTTAAAGTGGTCTGGCAGAGCTTTTTATAAGGTTTGTCATGTGATACGCTAAGGATTAATTGTTGCCAAGAGATTACAATTTTCATTCAAATTAAAGTTATTAAATTAATACCATGGAAGTTGCAAGTTCACTGGAACATAAACGTGGATTTGTTATAAACAGTCAGGACTTGCTTTAAGATTATACAAAATCCAGTAGGATATTTCCATAACTACATTCACCTCCTGTGTAATTGAGAGTGGGGAAAAGTAAGGTACAAATCAAAGACATGCTTTGCATCAAGAATTATCAAGAATCCTTCAATGGTTCAAACAGAGTAACAAAAGCAATACCACACCAGCTGACCACCAGAAAGACTGAAACCTAATTAGCTTGAAGGCAGGCATTAGTTTCCAACCAACTGCTCCAATAAAGCCTTTCTGTTTATATGGAATACTTAACTACACTTTTGGTGCTGCAAGAATCTCTCTGACAGCAAAGCAAAATACTCAGATCATGTTAATATTTAAACCACAAGAGAAAAAAAACTCAGACACTGAGCTTTCAAATTTTAAAAGCTGCATTTAGGAGCATTTCAAACAAATTTTCATGAAGTTATAGCCAAGTTAATTTATGAGATGAAAATAAGGATGTTAGATGAACTGCATTGCTGTATTTCATGCTTTCAGTTCATGAGGCAAAAGAAGAATAGTAAAGATGCTGTAGCCTTTTACTAACCTCAGTCAACAGGTCTTTAACTTCTTCACTCCCTGTAGTTAGTTGCTCTATAGGGATGGGAGAAGAGAAATAGATGGTAAACACAATTTAATTAAGTAGAAATTTAACTAAATAAGATTTCCCTATAAAATTTCTTCACAGGAGATGACAGACATTGCCTTAAATCCAAGAAAACATGAATTCTAAATGTTATCATTTGCTGCCGTATTGAAAAATGGAGAGTATTGTTTCGATTGTCCCTAGTGCACAAAGTTTACAAGTGAGAAAGTGTATGTTCCAAAAGAACTGGTGTCAAACAAAATGTTATGATACAAAATGTTACAAGTGACAACAGATGTGAAATAATGATCAATGCTGAGAGACCACATATACATCTCCATGGCTGTCAGCTTCTCATCAGAGCCAAATAGTTCAATGCCCAGCCACTAACTGAGTTCGACAGAAGCTGCCCTACAAGTGGCAGCAGGGCTTTTCACCTGTAGAAAAACAAAAAGTATACACTGAGATGGCCAAATGATTTCAACTTTTTTATTATTAACAGGTTACCCACCAGCTGACTGAAGAACCAAGTAGGAAGCTGTTGAGAACATCTAATTCATTCAAATTAGAGCATCTTTAATACAAGTTATCAATCTACCTCTTGATCTATGAAGATTATACCTTTGTAGATTGAGCAGTGATGATGAATTATGAATCTGTACTGAGAAATATGCTCTGAAGGAAACTGGTAACAGGGGCTTGGAGGATAGATGCACACAAGCACCTAAGAATTCACTGTTTCACTTCCATTTGACAAGGAAAGGTGGAGATTTTAGGGCTACACACTACCTTTGCTGTCACAATGTCTTTGTCCTTTTAGCTGTGTTTCATAAAGGTATCCACCACTGAGAAATTATGTCTATAACATCTACAAATACCAAAATCTGCAAATGATTTAGTGTTTCAAAACTTAAAAGTTTTAAGCACTTTTTTGATATCTCAGCTAAACCTGAGTCTCTACAGAGAAAAAACTGACACGTCTTGAGCAGCTCCTACCTGTCAGTGGTGGATTTTTTTTTTGAGGCTACTCTGCATGAATTACAGAGAGAATAAAGTTTTGTTGTCTAAACTGGTAATTTCAAAAATGTCTTTTTTATCTTCAAAACTATGATCTGAAACTCCTAAGACAACAAGGAAAGACTGGCTAGCACATTACAGACAAAAAGGCCCTTCCAAAGTGCTTTGGAAAGCTAGTGTTAATATTCCAAATTATTCTGGTTTGTTACAGGCACAAAGAGGAAATTCAAAGTACCTACAGTTAAAGAGTTGCTTAAATTACTGTATTTGATCAAATTTAAAGCAACCTCATGTTATATTGTTTCAACAAAACTGAGAAATTTGAAAAATTAAAACTTGTTGGTGACAACTCAGTTACCACAGTGTCTTCCTCATCACAACTCAACACCCATGTTATTCCAACTGAAGCCCTCCCAGTTTCTTAACTCCCTGTCACAGCAATCCCATGGACTTCCCATCAGGAAGAAGATTGTGGCAATACAGCCAGGTGACATGGGGCCTCTTTAGGCCCCTTGGTGTGTGGCCACATTGCAAAGAACTGAGTACAAACAGTTTTGGTGGCTGGGAGGTGGGGTGAGACACAGTCCTGTTCCCCTTTTCTGCAAACCCCAGAGCTGCTCCTGTGGTCCCAGACTCTCAGGCAGGGTCCTGTAACTGGGTCCACAGAGAGGTCTCTTCCAGTGGTTGCACTGAAAATCCATACCTGGAAAATAAAGGTTTCCAGTTTGATGTTCTTAAGACATTTTCCTGATATTGGTTACACATTCTCCACCAGAAACTGTATCAATTGTACCTCCAGCTCCATGCTGTATTTACAAGCAGCTACAGCACAGCTAGTGCCTGTGAAGACAGACCAAAAAAGCAGAATCAATTTCTAAATGTGGATATACGTGAAGGAATTATTCTGGTAAACCAGTTCAAGCCCCTTTAATATGGTGAAAACGTCTGTTCTGGTTGAAAACATAAAAAATTACACAACACTACTACTGTTTAAATTCTGGAGAATAAAACCACCCGTGAGAGAGTGCTAAATGCAAACAATCTAAGTAAACAACGAAAAGTGTACAAAAATGCAGTTTAATCTATATTTTCCTGAAGCTAAATGCTCCATCTCACTTCATACCACAAATGGGAATAGGAAAGAAATTTAAAAAAAAAAAAAAAGAAAAAAACCAAACTTGCTCACAGGGAGGGAAAATACTTTAAGAATCAACAACCTTCCCAAAGAGAATAAATCTGCAAAGCACCAGCAAAGCAAGCTGCCCAGTCACTTTTATCAAAGAGTTGGGCTTTTTTCCTATTAAATGACAAACAACTGGCATCCAAGCTGCCAATTATTTAACCATGGTGAGACTTTTAACTCCATTTAGGAGGGAAAAAATAAACTTGCTGTAAATGTAACACTGTGCAAAAGCCTACAACAGCTGCCTACAAAATTTACTTTATGTCCCTTTTTATCACTGTCTCTGCTAGTCTGTTTCATCAACACCTATAGGGAAAATGCTCTCTCACACTGGCTGAAAGTAATTTTTGTCCTAATTAAAACATTACAAGTAACTTTGAAATAATTAGGGAAATGGTAGATAACATGATTCTACATTACCATTTATATGGCTGTTTCATCACAATGTATGTGCAAAATGAAATTTCTCTGCATCAGACAGCATTTTACATATAAACCCTGTTAATTATTACTGGCCAAAAATTGAAAAGAAACCTGATCGATGATTGTTTCCAATGGTTTAAATTTTGATCTCTCATTCCAAGTGAGCAGCAGCAAGTGGCATGCCAATGACTATTTTGGCCATCACGTTACTCAAAGCTTGAATTATATCAACACTTTTCTCCTCCCCTTGCTTTGAACAAGAAGATTTTGCATTTGAGTTATTAATCTGTGTAGTTCTATGTAGTTAAGTTACCAACTAGTCTGTAAGTAAACATCTATTTTACCACATTAATTTCTCTAATCTATCTCCAACCTCCACCTCATTAGGAAATGAGTCACTATAACCACAGATTATCTGGTTACAGATCAGATTTTGGGGTCATTAAAAGCCTTGGTTCCACTCTTCATGGAATCAGGTAACTAACTGCCCATTAGGGCACCTTTGAATACACCATCTACACCAAAACCTGACAGTTAAAGCAGGCTCAGGGAAAAATTCACACACGCCTTTTTGTACTTAAGGTTTTTTTCAATTAAAAAGTTAAGTAGTCTCAGTGTACAAAAATAATGCATAAGAAACAAATGTGCAATTACACTGAGGCCACAAGCTTTCTGGTTAGTGCTAACTGGTGTATGTCAGTACAACATAAGTTAGCAAGCATCTTTCTCAGCTGTATGAAAGATGTTAAATCAGAATAATGCCAGATTTCTGTAAAGTATCCCTGTTGAATGATGACAAAAATACAGCATGTTTGCTGTAGCTGACTAGAGAGAACAAGGCACCTTAAGACAAAGGGGCTACTGACCATTAGTTATTGACTTCAAAGGGTCAACTCCTCAAATGGAGGCTCAGGGATCTTTCTAAAGGTTCGACAGAAAAATGTCCAAAAACTGTCCACTAACATCCAAGCAAACAAGCATTTTTTGGTGATCATTCTATGCATGAAAGAAGGAAAAAAAGTATTTCTCAGCTTAAGATGGTCAGGCAGGCTAGACAGTTGTTAATTTAAAAAGCAGAGAGTACTAAAGAAAATGAATTTGTAACAAAAGTCAACCACAAACAATTAAGGACTCCACAAAAACTCTAGCTAATGAAAGATGTTTCCTTCTTTATTATCGTTTAATACTTCTTTCACAGAAACATGGTATTTACAAATATACACATATAGACTGCTGATCATAAAATGTTACTGAAGAATTAGTCAAAAAATCAATTTACAAAACCCAAAAACTTTCCAAAGATATTCTGGCTGAAAAAGTTTAATGAAATTTTAAGGAGACGCTTCTGTGCAGAAAGATCCTCGACTTCTGGTAATATTAGACGAGCTGTGAACCGAGTGGGCAACACTCAGCTGTACATTTGAGATGAGGCAGTTCTTTTAATATTGTTCTTTTTCACACAATTTCTTGATGGTCAGTTCAACAGGACTCAGGAGGCACTAGTTTGTAGGTTTTTGGAAGCTGCAAGCATTGCTCTCACTTTGGCCATAAGATCCTGTAGAAAAATCAAAGGAAAATGATCAGACATGTCTGGGCTTTGACCAGAGCTAAAGCACGTGACTGCAAAACCCTGATGAATGGGTTAGTTTATGCTCCAGTCCCACAGAACACTTCGATTCTGGTCATCAGATACTAACAGTCCCTAGGGCTAGGGAGTGAAATAATTTGGAAAAAGTGCCTATGACAGAAACTGCTGTCTGTTTTAACTACACTGCTACAAGGCGCACTGCACAAATATTTACAGCAGTTTCTATAAAACGAACCACGGAAACTGAGTAGATGGAAATAAACTATGATGGGATCTTCACAAAAACAGTAACGAACAAACAGCTACTAACTACTGAAGGCCAAAAAGAAAAAAAAGAAAAAAGAAAGTGAGCTGATAAGAGGAGAGTGCTAACAACTATTCTATAACATAAAGCTTTTTTTGTTTGCTTTGTAAACCTAAACAAAAAATCTCCATAGTAGTGGCATCTTCACATGTGACAGAGCAACTGAAAAACTGTTGTGAAACCAAACAGCAACTCTCAGTCTTGTCTGAGTATCCAGTGGGAACAGCATTATAAAAGGAAATTAAATTCCATGTAAACAACACTGAATAATAGGGTTGCAAAAAAAGACTGCAAAATAAAAAGTGTGTATCAGTAATGAATTCAAGTTACTGAAAACATTTAATTCATTTATGTTGCGTTTGTGCCTAAGATCCTTAGTTCTTTTAAAGCCTTTTTCATCTGAAGCTCTCAAAACACTTCATAGGGGAAATCAGCATTATTATTCTACTTTACAGATGGAAGGATTTGAGTGAGACAAGATACTGAAGTGATCAGAGTCAGTCAGCACATTGGCAGCAAATTAACCTTACTAATAATTAGTTAAATTACATTTCTTTGGGCCATTAAAGATAAAAAGATGCTAAACTAATCTATGTTGGGAAATATCTTGCAGATTCACAAAGTTTCATTCCTCTTATTTACTTTATGCAAATAGTAGCTAAGAACTGTATTTTATTACAGTAATCTTTCCTCCTCTTACAGCTGCATTTAGACCTAGCAGATTATTAATATAAAACTAGCAAATGCTATGCCATAAACAATATTTAACCCAAGAAACGCCTTAACCAATCACCATTGTTTGAATGGCATATGTTTGTAAAGTTTTTGTATACTGCAGCCTATGAATTCAGCTTGGTCTTCAGAGGCTTGATTAAACTTGAAAGAACTGTAGGTAGAGACACAACAAAACTGTTTTTCTTGTAAGCAAACAGATCAAGAATGACAATGAACGTGTCTCTACATCATATGCAAAACTCAGAATTGTACAAGGTAGCAAGAGGAGAAAACAATATGATGGACACATTTATTAGGCAACACACTGAATTTGTTTAGTTGTACCTGAGTGATTTTACTCTGCACTGAAGACACAATTGCTGAAGAGATTTGGCCATCTTTTTCCTGAGAAACTCCCCTAAAAAAGTAAAATTAGAATTAGACATTTATAGTAGAGGTTTTAAACATGCATTTCACTCAGTATCATGATTTCGGGCTTTATTGCAGAAGGCTCTCATATGTCAGACAATGGTTTTCTCATTCAACTAGAAGCCATGAGTCACAATCAGAAGAGTCACTTGTACAACTGATACAGGGAAAGCTGAACAGCCTAGGAATTTTTAACAGGACTGCTCTATACACTGCAGAAATCATTCAATTATGAATCTTGCACACACATTACAATTCAAATCACTCTATTAAAATTTTAATTCCAAGAGTTCTCTCATTTTGTGAGTTTCCAACTTCTAAGTTAGACTTAGGTTACACGATTTTCTGCATCAGTTTCACTTTAAGAGTATGTGAAGTAGGCAACAGAGAACCAATGTCTCCATTAGACTCATGCACACTGCTGTTCTCCCAGTGTCTTCTCCTTTTACTGTGCACACACGACACGACTCACCATATAAGTTAAGTCAAAAACCACACTCACAGTCAAAAGACATCAGCATATTATTAAATTATTAAAATATTATAAGAGCATATTACCTGGAGCGTTCCTGGCTGGATTCCCTGCTCTCCACAGGAGAGACACTAGTTGAATGTACAGAATTTTTGTGTGTGGATGGTCTGCCTGGTGACATGGATGGTGAAGGAGACCTAGCTTTGGACTTGGTACGTGATCTAGACCGCCTCTTCTTCTTCTTTTCATGAGGACTTCTGCGAGAAGAAAATATTTTATTACAGGATATTTAAAGCACTATTACACTAGCTCAGTTGAAGTTTCTTTTCACGCTGCTAAAAGCTGATGTACCCTTCTTCCACAGGATACTTCTCATGCATTCAGCAAGCATTAGTCTTACCCTAATGCTGCACTTCTATGGTTGTGCAAAATACCTTCCCAGAAGCTCTAATGTATTACATTAGGCAGCTCTTAGTACCTGAGGTTCTCACTTGGAATGCTGCTTCCTGGGTACACAGGAATTACTAGCTAGTTTCTGGTAGTTTGAAGGATGAAAACAGTAAGTCTTTCATTGGAGATTTGCAGAATAACTTTGCCAGAGGGAAGTTCCTTACCAAACAACATGAGACACTTAGAATATAATGAGAAATGTAAGAATTTATATCCCTTACAATCTTCCTAGCTCATAAATGAACAAACCATGGAATCATAGCTGTACAAATGATCTGAAAGGCAAATCCATGGTTGGTTTGTTTGCTTTTTAAAATAAATTACCCCTTTTCTTGTGACTCAATCTACAATGAAATGAATTGCAGGCTCAAAATTACAAGCAAGCTCTCCCGTGCCACTCAAACAAACCCAGACCCAGCAATATGTTTAAAGAGCAAACTGTTTATAATTTGGAAATAAGTTACACAAACATTTGTCCTTGTGACAGTGGGAACAAAGGATTTATGTGGACCTGATGTGTTAATTATTGACAGAAGGGGAAAACAGAGGTAGCCTCCTCATATGCAGTATTAAACTTAAAGAGAATTAGTTTAGTAATACACCAGAGATGGAACTATCAAAATCTTTATAGAAGGTTATGAATTTATTTCTGTATGATTTACATACCAGTGCTGATATTACTGTCATTAGACTTACTAGAGTAATGCCTTAATTAGAGTTAGGCAATACCTCATTTCTCTCTAGCATGCACTGCCAGAAGTTTATTCAGAAGAATGCTGTTGAAGCTTCTAGAACACATTAAAACACTGTAAAACTTTGAGTCATCTTTAAGTTTCACATTATTGGTTCCTTTATTTTGGTTTTCTTAGGAATTTCCTACTTTAAAGCAGCTATGCTATAACATGCTAAATTCCCTATAAATACTTTACACTTCTGATGCTTAGAATTTATCATACAAATACCTGATTTTTATATATAATTTAATATTCAAGACTTAAGATTGCAAAACCTTCTTACACTTTTATTTTTCATTAAGTGGCAGAATAAAAACCCCAGAGCTCTACTGGCCTCTAACATTCTCATGACTATACAAAAAACATCAGCTATAAAGTCATTCCTTGACTAGCTAATTATGTACTGTAATTGCTCTGTTTCTTAAAACATCAACATGCAATCAAGCTGTGGAACACATTTCATACTTAACTCTTGGAAATCTCAGCAAACATTCATCATGCAAGAATATATTACAGTATGCTTTTCTGGTGTTTTTATCTCAGATTATGATGAACAAACATCATAACAGCTCAATTAATTTGTCTATCAATTTTCTATTTTTAGAAAATTGTGCAGACCTGAGCAGAGGTCATACAGCTTGCACAAGCAGAGCCTGAGAAAATGACCCAACAAGAGGAAATAAGGAAGTTGAAATAAAATCTGAATTCTCACAGCTTGGAGACAGTAGTGTATTAACCTTCACTGATTTGGTTGTACATTTAGTCTTCAAACATATGCAAGAATGGGGGAAGAAGAATGAGTGCTGCTACTATTATTTTGTTCTCCACAGAAGTATTTGTCTGTTAAAATAAAGTTTCAGAAAATACAAACCTAAGTTCTACCTAAGGTAGAACAGATCAGGCAATGTTTAAAGCCTCTCAGGATGCCAGGACATAACCTTCTCCAGGACCAGGTATACTTACTTGGACCGTGGGCGCTTCCTGCTGTTTCCAGGACTGTTACTAATGCGGTAAGCTGTTGGAACACTTCTTTCATCTCTCCGCCTCTCAGGTGTGTGAGCCCTTCTCCTAGGTGACCTTGATCGTGACCTGAGCAGGAAAAAAACACCCAAAAGTTTGCGTTTAGTTACTTATTTCATTGCTTGTATTTCAGCGGAATTGTGCTGTCACCAAATGCAAAACTAACACCTTTCAAATGCCTATTTTATACCCACATGGGTATTTAGTCTCCAAGACTTGTCAGTTGCCTACAAATTTCTTACCCATCTAAGACATTTATGATGTAGTTATCCATTGCTTTTCACTCCCAATAGGGGGGGAAAAACCTCAATCATTTTTTGATACTGTTTTAATGTGAATTTCTGCATTAGTAGGCGGGACAGTTTTACTTTAGCCCAGTCACCTTGTGTGGCAACAGAGTTCATTAAGATTGGTCTGCAGAACTCCAATTTGGCTTGAAGCCTGGGATTGTCAGGCCTCACCTTGTCTCCTCAAATTAGTGGTATGCTTTTAGAACTGCTGCATCACAGAGAAAAATACAAGTTTTTGTTTTCAGCACATCTCCAACACTGACAAGTCCAGGAAATTTTGTCCCTGATGTGGCAGAACAATCCTAGAACAGCCAGTATTTTCACCTGTGCTAGTGACCAACAAGCCGTGATCAGTGGTGTTTGCAACTAACACTTTGACTTGAGATATTTTTTTTTCCTAGAAGAGTGAGAGAGAGATAGACGTCAAGAGTGAAAAAAGAAATGCCCAGTTAAGATCAGAGATCAATTTAAGAGCTTAACTCTTTTTCTCTATGATTTGAAATTAAGGGGACGTGTAAGTAAAACCTGAGTATTTCTTAATACGAAAACAAATTGAATGAGGAAAGTCCTGAGAGATGGAGGGGAGGAGGGAAGATGAAGAAGGGGGGGGCAATTCAGGGATCCAGCTTGGGAAAAAATATAGAAACTCCAAAACCCAAATTCACCCACAACTTCTGATAGTAGCAGTTAGTTTTGTTTTCACTAAAGTATATAGCTCTAGTAATTTTATTTCTATTTGTTTATTTATTTTAAAGGCTTAGTATAGGTATGTCATTCCATAAATACCAAACATTCAGATTCTTGAAAATACCTAATTTGCAGTGACTAAAAGACAAGCCATTTCTGAAATCACTGATTTTCTGCAGACTCTCACCATATATATATATAAAATGTATTTACACACACACACTCCTGAGCCACTTCTCTTACACCTCCAACAAAAGAGATCAACTGAAAATGAAAACAGGTAATCACAATGGCAGTTAAGCGCTGCAAATTAACTGCTTTGTCACTTAGAAATCTGATCTTTACCAGGCCATTCAGAAGGATTAAAAAAGGAAAAAAAAAAAACAGATTATAAAGTTTGGGGTCAGTCAGACACCTTGACATTTTACCAGGATTTCCCTCAAAAGAGCTCCAGCAGTGAAATCTTTTCGTTGTCGAAGTTGCCTGATAATTTTCCCGCTCTGTTGCTGCTGCCATTGATGAGCTGCTCAGACTCGGCTCCATGCTCAGTGTCCCTGTGGATGCTGTGAGTCTGTGATATGGAGGCACACACTTCACATTCAGAATAAAATGTGCTAGTTTTGGTATTAACTAGAATCCTGAAAGGGCTCAGTCCCTTAACCAAAAGCTGAACTTTAGTGAAACATGTCTATATGGACCAGCCTAAAAAAAGTCCAAACAATCAGAAAGAAAAAGGCGTTAACTTCATTTTTATGAACTCGTATTTGTGGTTCTACAACATTCATCCAATCAGCAAATGTAAGAACTTTGGCCATTAGCTTCAAACAATTAAGAACAGCTCAACAGTTTTATGGCAATACATAGATTATTACTTTCATTAGACTGTTATTTCAAAAGGCACTCTATTCCCTTAAAGTCAATATCACTTGTGCTTAGTAGCATCCCAAAAGTTCAAAGGGTTACAAAGCTTGGCATCTCTCATTACAAGATAGGAATTAAAACTATGTGAACACAGATGCTGCCTCAGCAATAAGAAAATCAGCTCAGAAGGAGAAAAAAAAAACAACAACCTTAACCAACCTTTTTTACAAAGAACAGTCTCTCAAATTCCTAACGTTGAGGCAAAAAGTTTCACAGGAACACATACAGGTGTACTCTATCCATACTTACTGACAAGTAACCTGTTAATAAAGTATGCCACTACTAATTACTGTTTATAACTCATTAACTGGATAAATTATGTGGCTTCATTCTACCACATTATTACACAGTACAAATAAAAATCATCAATATCAAAGAGAAGTTTAGACTTTCCATCCCTAGCTCAAAACGACCACTGAATTTCACCTAACCAAATCACTACATAACTTGGCACGTAACGAGTGCCTCGCTTCCCTTCCTCTCCCATACACACACAGACCAGACTCACACATACAAATACATCGTTAACTTAGATCATGTACTGCAAAGATCTCCTGGTAGAACAGATAAAGCAGAGATACAGATAAAATGTTGTCATTATTTACACATACTGCCAACCAGCTGTGAAACCTAACTGCTCAGCTGGAACAGCACTCTGAGAACACCAGCGACCAAACAACCTGTGCTTCCTTAAAAAGCCCCACTGCCAGCTGCATTTCACATCAAACTTTCAATGCTGCTTGGGAATCCATTAGAAAAAAAGACAATGATGAAATATTTACTACAGCTGACAGAAAGGCACCAAAGGCTGTATGCTTTTCAAGACAGTTTTAATGAATGTGCCCCATCTTTGACATTAAGTACTTATTTGTAAGAACTAATTACCTCTTTGGGACCAACACCTCCAAAGCAATCCATGCTTACAGCACTTTTGGGCATGGTTTACTGATTCCATCACTTTTGCTTAACTTTAATCTGTCATGTTGGTCCAGAATTAAAACTGTGTAATATCAGGAGTTTTATGAGACTAATTTTGGTACAGAAATTTTGTTCCAGAAAAAAACCATGGACTTATTTAGAGAATTGTTACTTGCACACAACACGCCACAATTAAACCAATATATCTGAGTTCCTTACCTAGCTACAATTTTTTTTAAACTTGTTTCTGTAAAACAGGTTTGGCTGTGCTACCCAGAAAAATGAATATCCAAAACATGCTTTGAATCAACTTCATGTTATTGGAACAGAATTTTTCAACTTTAATACTGCTGGAAGTTGCATTAGAAAATATAAAAAATGCAACAGTAGTAAAATTGCATCTTACCTCCAAAGACTATTTTTAAATGAAGCAGAGCCTCTGGAGCTCTAACAACCCAAAAATAAATTATAAACAAGTGCTATAGTATTATATACAGAGAAGTACATTGTAAAGTTCATCTGTAGGATTTCTAAGCCCAACACACACTTTGGAAAAAAAATTAAAATATACCAACCAAAAAGAAAAAAAAAAAGTATCCTGAACATCACTTGAATAAAGAGCAAAGAAAACTACTGCAAATGTCTGTGTTTAACTTCACTTCCCACATCTCATTCCATATTAACTTGTCACAATAAGTTATATGGTAAACGTGGTTTTTAAACTTACTTTTTGAAACATCTTATACCATAAATAGTAACTACTCAAAGTGGTTTTTAACAGAAGCTCAACTCATGTCCATAAGGGAAACTCTCAAAATCTAAGGCTTTAAGACTGTTCCCCAAACACAGGGCATGTGTTGAGTGCTCACTATTACAATTTAAAGATTACAATTCATTGCCAAGCTCCTCTTTTGTCTGTCACAGTTAATTTAAATATAATAGCTTAATTAAATTCAAATCCAAAATACTTATATTCACTGTGCAGATACTTCAAACCTAATAGGCTACGCTCTAAGAAAGTTATGAAAGTTTATTAAGAAAAAGATCTTGTTTGTTATTCTAAATTATTTGATTAACAGGAACTGGAGCAGTAATTACTACAGAAAGGGAAAATTCCAGCTTTTTTCAGTCCACTCTTGAGGTAAAATAAAGCATCATTAATCACTTTGTATTGATATTTGTAGATTAGAATATACATTTTGAACAGAATAATGCAACAAAATCTAAAACATAAAACTTTAGACTGAGATATTAAAATAAAGCACAGTTACTCAAAATAGGGATGTTTCAGTGTAATTTAGCACTAATGTCCACACAATGAAGACTAAGTGTCATCCATTTAATACAAGATGAACACATTAACCTCTACAAATAGTTTACACTTTATCCCAGGAGGATATGAATCTTTACATAACTATTCATTCAGCAGTAAGCTGTAACATACATTGTCCTGGGCATCTAGAAAAAAAATACTGTTCTACCTGAAGCACTGGGAAAACTGAAGAGCAGAGATGTGAAAGGTGCAATGTTTTGAATGAGACAAGACAACACATGGAAATAAATAATTTTCCCTGAATCAACACTAAATACATACATAAATTGGAAAAGGAAGGAAAACCAGTTGTATCTTCTAGCTACACAGCAACATTTACCTTTTTTTGGCAATTACTGAGGCAGGGCATTATTTTTGCCTGAACATTTGAGAGACAGAACACATTGGTATCTGACTGGGTTATGAATCAGCCTCCCACTCTCGATTACTCTACAAATTTTAAGAGTCCAGTGCAGAGCCACAAAGATGATGAAGGGAGTGGAACATCTCCCTTATGAGGAAAGGCTGAGGGAGCTGGGCCTCTTTAGCTTGGAGGAGACTGAGGGGCAACCTCATCAAAGTTTACAAATATGTTAAGGGGGAGTGTCAGGATGATGGAGCTGGGCTTTTTTCAGTGATGTCCAGTGATAGGACAAGGGATAATGGGTGCAAACTGGAACATAGGAGGTTCCATGTAAATATCAGAAAAAACTTTACTGTGAGAGTGACAGAGCACTGGAACAGGCTGCCCAGAGAGGTTGAGGAGTCTCCTTCACTGGAGACATTCAAAACCCTCCTGGACAAGTTCCTGTGTAATGTACTCTAGGTGACCCTGCCAGGCAGGGGGGTTGGACTAGATCCTTCAGGGTCCCTTCCAACTCCTAGGATTCTGTGGTTCTGTGATTCATACAGCCTGCAAAAAACTCAAAGGGAACAGGCATCCACTCAGCACCGATGAGGTCTTAAGTTCCCAGAAAGAATGGGGTGCAGCTGTTCTGAAACAATTTTAAAATTCAGCTAGCCACCAGCAAACTTACTGGACTTCTCGGGTTGTAGAATTCAACAGCTTATCTAGGAAACAACCAACCAGACTCAGCAGGTGTTGTGCTGATTCATGATGTTAAGGCTTTTATGTGTCTGTTATTTAATTTGTGCCAGGAAGCACACTCAAAATGACACACAAAGATTAGCTCCGGTAGATTAAATATTCTTGGTGATTTTTGTGCAATTTCTTCACCAGCTGAACTATGGCCACCAAAAAAAACCCCAAAACACACCAAACCAACAATATAGTGAGACTATCCACTATGTAGACTTCACTAGACTGTTGTTTGTTTTTCCACCAGCAGATCCAAATTTAGACCAGTTGGTGGAAGTATTCAAGCTTCTATAAAGGACCAGATCTCTTACTTCCCTGAAGTCACTGAAGATGTATCTCAGTACAAATCAAATTGAACCTGCAACTTGTCATTATCTAGTTACTGCCCCATGCAAACCCATGTAACATGCAGGATGATCTTTCTGCTATTGAGTAACACAACCAAGTACTGGTAGGGATCTTCTCAGATGATTCTTCGTCCTTTTCAAGGTATCACAGAAGATTGTTTAAATTTTTTAAGCACTACTATGAACTTTCGCCTTGTTTTTACCATATATCAGAAAAATCATGGATAAATATATGCAACATAGCTTGGATGAAGAGACATGGGAGGTTAAAGTGAAGATTCAGCTTGAGGGGAAGTTGAAAAGATAAGTGATTCACCCAAGAAGGTTTCCCCAAGATACCCTTAACTCTGAGAAGACTTGCATTCACTTCTTAAAAAAATACAGCTTTATTCACCATCATTCCCTTAACATGCTGGTAAGCACAGAAAGGGAATGGCACACAGAATTTTGGAGTGTGCCTTGCAATACAGAGCATAATGACCACCTATTATCAAAGGCAGTCAGCAGCATGTCAGACTGACTCTTTCAGCTCAAGTTAGGTTCATTTAATTCCTTGCACCTCTGAATTGCTGAAGACACTGTACTTAACCTTATAAATGTAGTATAAAATAAGAAGTTGTAATGTGCTAACACTTACTCATATTAGTGCAGTTAGACACTTTGTTAAACAAAAAAATGCACAAGGAAAACATAAGAAGTTTTGTCACACTGCCATGAAGGGCTAGAAGCAGTTTTTCAGGAAGAAGCATGTGTCATAGGCATGGCCAGAAAGAGAAAGGAATGCACAATTTTGCATGCATCACATACAGATAGAGCTGTGGTAATATTTATATGCACAAGTTGTTTGAACTGCAAGTTACTTGAACATTGTTCTATACCATGATCTAGAGAAGTCAACCTCAACAATAGGCCCTTCCTACTGATCAAAATACCTCCTACATGGCAGGGCATTCAGAGATGTCAAATCTTACAGACAGTAAACTTTAAAGGTGCCTAGACACAAATGTCTTAGATGCAAGACAATGTATATCATCTTATAGCTGGATAATTAATAAAGTGAATTTAATCTCATCAATGATTAAATACAGAGTTAACTGCACTGGGTTACATTCTCCTATGGTCTCCATTCCTCATTTTGCTCTCTTTTCACCTTGCTTGGATTCCTGTCATCTCTCTCCTGCCATTCAACCATCATATTTTTTTTCACATGCTACCCAACTGCTTTGTCTTCCTTCTGAGTTTTGCTGTTCAAACACCTGGCTTTCTACCTCTATTTCTCGTTTTAATTTTGTCTGGTTATTTTACTCCAGCAACAGCCACAGACTTATTAGTAAGTTCTCTTCCTGCTATAACCACATTCCTACATATTATCATCAGGTATTTCACAGAACAGAGTGGAAAAAACATTTACTGGTACAAATTTTGCACTATGTAATTAGAAATTATCGATTCATTATTTCACTAAGACTATTTTCAAAGACCTCCCACATTTGATGACATTTATTTACTGTCTTCAAGGTGACTACACTCTAATGGGTATGAAGATGCTTACACAAGGAAAGAAGTGCAAAAATATTTTAAGTGTTAGCCCACACAGAACTCTAAAGAATATGTTTGGTTTCCAAACCCACCTTGAATGCCTGACAGTTCTATAAGCAGTGGGAAGTGAGTGCTTTGCTTTTGAATGGGATCTAGATCTGGACTTAGATGATGAATGATACTTGAACGGTGACCGAGATCTTGACCGAGATCTTTTCTTGTGTTTTTTTCTTTTCTTTTCTTTTTCTTCATCCCTAGGAGGCTCTTTGCTTTTGCTTGAAGGCCTTTCAGCTTGTTTAACTTCTAAGGTGGGTAAAGTTCTGACTGCAGTCACAGGACATGGTATACTGTTGACACTCTGAAATCAAAGGTAAACAAAGAACAGTGTTCAGTTTTCAAAGCTGCATGCAAATTATTAATTTGAGAGTCCTAGAAGTGTAGAAAAAACATATAACCATCTCTAATCCTTCATACTAAACAGGGCTACATCTATTGTGCATGCCACATACATGCACATTCTAGCAAAGAAACTTAAGATATCCTGATTTGGTAGTTTTGATAATATACAACAGTTTTTTTGCAGAAATGCTGGCTATCGAGTACAGCAGCAAGAAACACAAGAACTACCAATCACCTGACATTTTTCGACTCACAAAAGTGTGTGAGAAACACAAATTAAGAAAGTACTTGTTAAATCAATTACAAACTAACTTCCCATGAGTGCTTTAAAACCTCACAGTGCTGCATTATTATTACAGTATTATGTAAAGTGTGCGTAAGTAAGGCTAACGTGTTCAAAAACTTGCATCTAGTAGTATTTAACAGAGGCTGATACAGTTTCCCAAAGATACATATGCAAGTTGGGATATGCATGCTAAGACTGTCAGATAAACTAGGACACAGTTCTGAAGTTTTCATCTTTATTTTAGAAGAAATGTGTTCTAAAAAAATGGGTACTATCAGACATCTTTTTATCTATTTATCCCTTTTATTTAAAAAAGGATAAACCTGAAAATACTATCAGGAACCACTGACATTCAAAGCTAAGTTTTAGTGTCACTTTCATCCCTGCACTGTGCTGTTTAGATTACAACCTCAAGGAAAACAGCAAAAAGAAATAATGCCGATACAAATTATTTCTGTACTTTGCAAAATAAATGTTTTACATGTAAAGGGTTGGGAAGATCGTAACAATTAATAATCTCAAAGATAGAACAGGTCCATGGCACAAGGTTCATGCTCAGTGAGTAATTCTTACTGCAGTCAGTTAAGCAAAACAGACCATACTCCAAGAAGTTTTCAAATTATCAGCTTGTACCTGAGAGAATTCTGCTCAATACCTTGTTTAGAACAATTCAAGTCAAGCACGCTAGATATGCTCCTCATTTCAAAGCCTGTCATTCCCCCAGCTGCCATTTCAAGGCAACTGGAGAAATCAGTTTCCCTCTGTCATAATTTCTGCTCCACCTGGTCTGACACTTTCACCATTTGATACAAGGATGCCTATCGTGATTGGAATTAAAAGTAATACATTAAAACCTGAAATAACCAAATTAGAAAAAGGTGACCTTTTCCTTTCTTTTTCCTACTTTTCCTTGCCCTACTGTGAATATGTCAAGACAGTAACTGACCACAACTGAATAATCATAAATCCAGTCATGAGTGACTGGTTTGCAATTTCACTAACTTCACAATCCACATGTAACTGCAGACACCTAATTTCCAAACTTCAGTTTCCTAAGAGATCACTGCAGCCAAATTTTGTTCCTTGACAATCTTATTAATCTCTTTATACAGTATCTTAGTCTTTGCTTTGAACATTACTGAATATGCAATAGAACAGTTTGCCTTGAAGTAGACACCTCTAATAGCTTGAAACAAAATAGCTGTAGGCAAAGTAGCGTTAAGAGGAAAACAAGAGAGGGAAGAAAAAAGCCCAGTTTTCAGAACCCAAGTTCATTTGGCCACGTAAAACACAAGCATTGCCAAAAAGGGAGATAATAAATGAATGACATTTACTTTCAGCAATCTGACTGAAGAACCCCACAATGCTAAGCACCCCTATGTATCCACCATAGCACTGGATGCTGAAACTGTGGGCTCTCCTTGACTTTCAGGATGCTTGCACTAAAAAGTGACAAGAATGTCCAGGTATCTCTGAGAAAAGCAAAGCTGCAGGTTAGCAATGAATCATGTTTGGAACGCCCTACAGAAGTAACTTCAGCTGCCCTCAGGTGAGTATGTAGGTTCTGGAGTGCAAGACAACAGGTAACACACAGGGAGAAGTCACCCTCTCATCCAAAACTACACAAGGCACCACTGCAACCAGAAGCTCAAGTGACAGTTGTCAGGTCACAATGGCATGATCATCTGTGAACAAATGTGCTGATTTCCCCAGTGGCAACTGGTCGCCTTCAAGAAAAAAAAAAAAATCACCAGCAAAATGACCTGATTCACCATCAGAGCAGAACTCAGAGCTCAGTGAAAGAACAGCATGTTGCCAGGCCAAAAGAAAATTTCTAGGTGTATAAAAAATGCTGCTGAATAAAAATATGTGGAAAAAAAATAATCTGGCAAATAGAAGAAGCTGTCACTGGTTTTTGTTTTTACTACTGAAAGCTGATTCAGGCAAACGAAGGCAACGGGAACTACAATTGGAGGCATGAATGCAGAAAAACAATAATTAAAAAAACTAAAGCAAGCACAGATACTGGGAGGTGATTAAGCATTTCCATAAGGCAAGAACCCTCTGCTTTCCTGATCAGGCTCCCCAGATCTGCAGGCCAGTAGAACATAGTTTTGGAAAGCATTGCAACAAACTGGTTACCTGATGAATTTTATTATGCATCTCAAGGGATGAGAGATTTACATTTTTTGAGAACTCTAAGAAGCTACACTGCATTCAATAGTATTCATTGAATCTCACTTCTTTGTATTTTTTGGGTAACAGCCCTTTTTTTTTGTCCCTTATTAGACATGTCAGACAGTTTCACCAGCAGAGTTGTCCTTCAGCATTTTATTTGCATGACTGAAGAACAAATCTGACTAAAATGATGCTTCCTACAGTAAACACTTGGTATAAAAGAACGTTTCAGAGAAACCTTTTTGGGAAACAAAGATGATTCAACAAATCTTGTTTAAGAGGAATGGGTTAGGAAAGGTATTCCTATATCAGGAATAATTCATAGCTGTATGAGAACAGAAAGGAGGACTTCAGTTCATTACAAGCCATTTGCATATTTGCAGTATTCATAGGACCAGAACACACATTAGTTATTCTGGGGTTACACTACTTAATCCAATACACAAAGCCAACATTAGGAGTGAACAAAAAGGTGTTTACTGCAACAGAACAAAACATTAGCATTGTTCCTGGTATAAATAAAATCAACTGGTAAACAACATTATCAATAATGTTACTAACACTTTTACAACTGAACAGCTGAATTTTGCAGTAATTTGAATCCTATGTTAGATCAAAATTGGAAAGAGTGAAGAATGTTAGAACTGTAAAGAGTTAATCAACCATTATTTTACTTCATTAAAATCTGAAAATACTCCAGATTCTTTTCTACCCACTGTACTATTTTTACTGCAGATTCCCCAAAGCTTGTAGTGAAACATTCTCTGACTGAGAATTAATAAGCAACTGTCTTCCAACAATGGAAATATATGATTGCTCTGTACATTAAAGCAAGCAGTTACTGCTTTTAGATGAGTTCCTTAGCTCCAGCCTCAATAAATTGGCCCAAAACGATTAAACAGAAGTGATAGAAACATCTATAGAATAAGTTCCAACAGAACAAATTAAACACTTAACACTCAAAGACTCAACAGTTTCATCAGGATTTAGCTGCTGCACTGAAGCACAGCTTTATCTGTACCCTGACCCTCAAAAAGAAACAGAATTTTGCATTCTCAATTTTGAAGGGCCAACTGTAAAGACATTAGTGGCTGTCAATCTGTTTGCTGTAAGGATCAACATGCCTTTTTATCTTGAGTAAAAACTAGAAAACTAGAAATCAAGGCATAGAACATTCTTAGTTTCCTCACCTGTCTTATTAAGATATCAGCTCCTGATATTTACCTTCCCCCCATTGAATATTAAAGTATTTACAGAATGAGAAATTGCAATTCTTATGTAGTTTTTGATAGTAGAGTTCTTAAAATAGAAAAAGTTCCAAATACCAACAAGCTATCTGCTCCCCAAATGCCACATTGTTTTATGGCCCTCTTGCATACTAAACAGAAAATAGAAATACCTATATTCTGGGAAAAAAGAAAGTAAGGGTAGGAATGGCCCCGAAATATTCAAAAGCATTTTTTCATTAGACAATTACATTTTTCTCAGAAATTAATGTTAATATGCAATCATAAAATCATGTTACACATTATTATTCCAAAGAGGAACACAATAATATCTACAATTCATTGCTAAAAAAGTAGGATCAGCTTCAGCAGTGTGAAAGACTTAAACTATCTACCACTGTTGATAACCCTGTTATGCTTGGCAAAACTTGAATAGCATCTTATTTTTAAACATGGCACACTCCTATTTCAGTCATAAACAAACTAATTCCCACAGGGGAAAAAAAAATATATTGTTATATACAGGACAAAAGTAAGGACACGCCATCTAAAGAAACAAATGATAAAGCAAGGCTTCAAAACAAGGAAGATGAAAGATCTAAAAGATGATAAGTTCTGCTTTGTGCTATAGAATCTTTATATTTAGAGGTACAAGGTAGACAAGCTCGACAAGCTCAAGCTCATTTTTCAGCCTTTTGTTCCTCTAGCTTGATTTCACTTTAAGGAAAAACAGAAAACCATATAAAAGAAATAATTCAGCTATAGAAAAAGTAGATCTGACTATTTTTAAGATTCAGCTGAAGCCAAAAAGCTTAAAAGCACTAAGTTCTGTGGTATTAACTGTCCTTTACATGCAGTTAGGAGAATCAATTTTGTTCAAAGGTATAATGTATCCTCAGTGCCAGCACTTCTTTCAAAAAATCCAAGTTATCAGGAAAATCTGACAGAGGTCAAAAAAGCTTTGCTCATTTGATGCATTTCTCCACAGTGTGATAAGCAGGTTTTCAGCACAAATGTACACTGTATATACTCATAAATAGCATTACTAGTTTTTATATCTAATAGACAGGGGCAATCTCATGGGAATAACAAACGTACCATGTATATTCTCAGCTCTCTTCATGCTTTATTATACATCTCGGTCATTACTCCATTTTTTGAGACACATTTTAAGCTACAAAAATCATTCCACTACATTAACTTTATGATCATTACACATCAGTCTTTGTTTCCCGGACTCCTCATTGGATGCTCCTTCCTCCAAAATGGGAGATTAAATACATTAAGTGACACTTTTGGTGGACTTTTTTCCTTCCGTTTTCTGAAATTTCCCCAACTAATATCACTGACCAAACTACAAAAGTTATTTGTTGTTTTTTTTTTTTAAATTACAACCATGGTAGTTCTTGTTACTTCTGCAATCAGTGTTCTTAAACGCACCTTTTGTTTCTGAAACTTGACTGAAAAAGCTTCAAAAACTTCTGAGCTATGTATTTATTTATAAACTGATTTAACCATCGTGATGCAGCACACTGATTTCTCATTGTATTACAAGTGAGGTTAACAAATCCACAATAGGATTTCACTGATCTTATTCCATTACATTTCTTGAATCAAATGGGCTGTTATGAATAGGCAAACCAGGCAAGTAGACCAAAAGGCAGACTACACCTTGGAACAAATGTAGATGGAAGCTTTTTCAAATATGGTAAATGGAAAGACAACAGCTTGAACGACGTTCATGTTTCAAAGTAAACCTTTATATGCAAAAATCTGCACGTGTGTATCTACATAAACATATACAAGCACATCAATAAGCCAACTACACCTAGGAAGAACATCACTTCCAAAAGATGTCATGGCATTTTAGACTTTTCATTAACACAGTATCTCCAAATTATTTCTATGGGTAACAATCAGTGAAACTGCTTACTTTAAAATTCTTAAATACACTCGATTTTTTGTGTGGAAAAGAGAAGTGCCTCCTCTGAAACTGTTCATACATGGAAGAAGAAAAAAAGAGGTTTTTAGCAAGTCAGTTTGCTAGCAAGTGGATTAGGGTGCAGGTTTTGTTGAAAAGTTCACTTGCTTTAGTAAGTTCAGCTGAGAACTTCAGACAGTTCAGATGTGAGGAAATTAATCCGCTCTTCTGAAACAGAGCCAGCTGCTACTGAAGAGTTACTGGGTATTTCAGGCATTCTCTTAAAGAAAAATATCTGAAGAACCTTAGCTTAGAAGTATCGATGTCCTCGACAAACCCCCTTGAGAAGGAAAGCAGAACTGCAAGTTTGGGAAGTTTTGCATTGTCGTTGTCCCTTTCCATTTGCTCTTCTCTATGTAACTGGTAAAAAGCATTAAACGCTTGTGCCACTCGGGGAAAATTTGTTAGCAGTAGGAATGAGAATCCCAAACATGATCTGTTTTGGGATGTAACCACACTCAACTCACATATCTGCTACTCTATGCCTATATGGGTCACCTAAACTGCAGGTATGTCTGTGTTCTTGAAAACATTTTGAGGTAAAATCTATTATTTATTTGGGAAAAAATCAAGAACTGGGTAATGAATTACTTGTTTGGTACTGGAAGGAAATGGTAGAGAGCCAATGTTATTCACTTTTGTAACCAGTTTGTCACAATCAGTATCTGAAACTTTGTCTCAGTATCCAGAGATGAAGTTTTGCTTGATTAGTGCAACCAAAAGCAATTAACTGGCTTTTCTGGAAGCAATGTTAATTCCAAAACCAGAAAATTGAGGTTTTACTTCCCAACAGTATTTCCATTTGCAATGTGTATGGAAGGTCTCACTGCAGCATCCACAAACAAACACAGGAATTTAGGGATTTCAGTCTGGCTTGTGAAGGATCCTGCAACAAGCTGCATTAATTTCTGGCCCTATTTAAATTATGTTTCAGGAAACTACATAATCTACACCAAATCCCATTCTTCCTTTTTCCACACAGCTATTTACAGCTATTGCACTGAAGACATAAGCCTAAGGTGATTTTACTGAAAATGGATTTTAACAGTTTTTCTTCCATTAAGAAGAGAGATTGTCAGGACTTGTTGGAAGTGTTGGTACAGGTGCTGGAAACACAGAGTTTTACACCATTTTTTAGCATGCGAGCATCAGCTCCCACTGGATTGGGATTTGCTTATGATAAAATGATGCTTAGGCTGAATAAAAATGAGTGACACTCCTAGAAGTAAAATTATCACTTCTTAAGCTAGGACAACCACTGGCAGAAAAAAAGAGTGGCTCAGTTAAAAAGCTGGAACAAGGGAAAAAGAAGAACAGAATCAGAGTAGGAAAAGTCTATGCTCCTCCATGGATGAAGTTAAGCAATTAGGAACTTTAATGGAAAATATACAATGTAAATGGGAAAGTGACTCTTTAGAGAGAATGTATCTGCCAAAACCTGGAGGTGGAGAGAAAAGCTTCAGGACAGTGCTATGATGCATGAACAAATCAATACTTGAAGGATTTTCCTATATAATACATTCAAATGTCCCATTAGGCTTTTAAAACTAGCTATTTTATTGAAATCAGAAAGGGTTTGTGTAAAACACATTATTTCTTAACTATTTTAAACAGCATTAATGCAGGTTTTTACAGTTTGCTTTTATATTTCATTACTCAAGTTTCATTCCTGAAGTCTTTTAGTCCAAGAGTCCTCTTTAACCTTGGCTACTCAAAAATGCTAAGCCTTATAAAACTGACTTCTAGAGGCTCTACCCAAAAATATATTTTATTATAACTACTCATCAACAGACTGTTAATAGTTCTGCCTGCTGCAGATCTTTCTCTGGAAAGAAGAGGGTTCGAATTTCTACCACAACTATCAGAAATTGTTCTTTGAAAGAGATGCAGGAATACTAATGCTCCAAACTGATTTGCTACAGAAAGATACTTGCTTCTACTCTCAAAAACAGATTCTGCTGAACGGATTAGGTCATTTCATGATCGAGTGGGCACAGGCAATGCACTTGCTGCCAGTTCTCTGGACGACAGCTAGCAGAATAATTAGTCCTCTCAATTATTTCACTGTTTTTTATTTTGACTCTTCATTGACTATGCCTGGTGAATAAAATGCATGCATGTTTTTGTTTGAATTTCGTGCCACTATCTGTAAATTTAGCTTTATTTTTAAAATCACAACCTTATAATAAAACAAAATGAAAATGTTTTGTAACTCCCATACTAAACTTGGGACTAAAACTTCCTAGCATTCTAAGGTTTTAAGTTTACATTAAATACTCAACTAACACAAAGACGATTAAAAGCAACCATTATATGGCCTAGTTTTGTCCCACCTATGTATTTATTTTCGTGATTAAGGATGTCCCAGCTAGAAACCTTGAATCACACAAATCAGTTCACTATTCATCTCAGTTTCATGACAGAACAGGTGCAAAATGAGTCTTAATTTAAGTTCAGTTGCCCATGAATAATTTCTGAACTTCAAGATGTCTACTCGCAACCAAACACACATTAAGTAAGTAAATATAACAACATATATCACGATACTCTAGAAAGGTAGCATTTGAATTCATGGACCACTAGCAGAGAGTTAAACTTGCTAGTTAATTTTCCCTTCTGTAATTGGCTAACTGACCTCTGAATTACATACCACATTTCTCTACCATTTCCTTAATAAGATGAGAGACAATTGTAAGACACCAAAAAAAAAATATTAAATAGTGTTTAAGATTCAGATTTCTCCCCATTTAGAAAAGCTCTCTCTTCATTCAACTTCATAACATACTGTCAGATTCAAATGCTACAGGGAAGTTTTCTGCTAGCTTTATGGTAACAAGAAATTTATTTCCTGCTTACCTCGTTACTGAAGGAATTATCTTCCACTTTCTCCGCTTCTGCCTCTGCCAGAGGGTTTTTTAGGGTCTGCAAGAACAGTGCAGCTTTCCTTTTGCGCTCTGCTTGTAGCTGCTTTTCTTTTGATTCTTTGGAGGCCTGTGCAAGCTTCTCTCTTGCTGCAGCTGCTAATCTATCCTCTAGTTTCTGCTTTGCTGAGAAACACAATTAAGCACCAAGTCGGTCATGCTTGGGGAACTTGGGCTTCCTTGAAATAAACACACACACCCCAACACAACAAACCAACCAGCCCCTCCAACCATTCTCAAATCTTTCTAATACATCCATTCAAAGACACAATAAGGATACATCAGCTTGAAATTTGGAAATTGTAAGCATATTAAATCACAGATACAACATTTGCTTGATGAAAAGCAGAACAGATGAAGTAAAAGTTTTTAAACTTAAGGAAAATGACATGAAAATCCAATCTGAAAATTCAGGGTACTTGTCCTTTTCCATTTACAAAAGCTATCTAAAAAAGAAACACTGTAAATGCAGCAGTTTTTTCTTGTGCTTGTTAAAGTGATGCAAACTCTCCAGTTTGCTCTCTCTCTGATCTTCACCTTACATTTCCAGCCCTATTTACATACATCTTGAAATACTTACACAAAGGGCTGCTGCAGAAATTTTCAGAAACTGCTGCACCGTTGTTACAACCAGCAGTTACAGCTATGTGATTGCAGAACAATACACCAATTTATTAACTATACATATTTTGTCTAATTTTTTTTCATCTTCCACTTCTGTGTTCTGTGCATGTACTAGACTAGTTTTTTGTTCCATTGCAGTGTTTTTCCAATGCACAACTTTTTCCAAACATGTTTTACACTTCAGTGGTTATTATCATACCAAATATTTCATATTTGCTTTAGATGGATCACCAAGCATACTTTGTGCTACTGAAGTTTACAAAGGAACTACAACTTAGGAACAAAAAGAAACCATTTTGAAAATGAAAAATTAAATTACTGTGGCATACTCATAGTTGTAAGAGAAATATTAAGTTTTCAGCTGGTAAACACCAACAGCATCTCCACTTTATTAAACACTCTGCTGT
Source organism: Hemiprocne comata (assembly GCA_020745705.1). Classification (NCBI taxonomy): domain Eukaryota; kingdom Metazoa; phylum Chordata; class Aves; order Apodiformes; family Apodidae; genus Hemiprocne; species Hemiprocne comata. The sequence goes on along the minus strand of CM036602.1, from coordinate 6,051,880 downwards.
GAAACAGCCTTGGGGACAAACAGGGGAAATTTGATCCCTTTAAACGATCATTACATACATAAACACAGTAACAGGAAAAACCCATACAAAGACTTAATGGCACTGCATTATAAGACTAACAAACCATCAGCAAGGTGATATTAGTCTATATGGCAGTGCTATATAATGGAAAAAAAGCTTGAAGCATTTCAATTGTTCTCTGAAGAAAATGAGGAACGGACATGCCTTTTTCTGGGCTCTGTTAATGCAACCTGGAAACTAGAAGTTTAGTGTTTTACTCGGATGTTGTAATGAAAAAGCAAAATAAAATTCAGGAAGATCATGCATTAGGGCAAGGTACTCAGCTCTAGTGTGTTAGAAGTTTCATTTTAGCTGAGCAACCAATGAAGAATTCATTACTTATGCACATGATAGCTCTGTAATTTGCCTGAAGGACTCAATCTTTTGTTTTGTTTTCAGTGTAACTTGGGATACCTTGTTTAGCTTCCAACTCTTCCTGCGTAAGTTGAGGTTTTTTCTCTTCAGCAGCAGGACAAGGAGTGGGGGCAGCTGGAGTGTGGTTTGAAGCACTACTAGTATTCTCTTGGCCTTCCTTGCCCTCTTCTTCCTCCTCATCACTGTCATCATCTAATTTCACACGGTTTTTCTCCAAAGGAAGAAGGTCATTTTCTTTGGCCTTGATTGCAAAGCTTATTGGAGCAAATGATGCTGTGAATGAATGGGTAAGATTTTACACATCATTAGACAACAGTAGAAAGCAGCTGGAATTTCTTGACTTCACTCATTACTCATGCAGACCACACCACAAAAAAAGAAACTTCTGTCATTCTTATGCTAATTAGTTTGGGGAAAAGGACAACACAATCATTTTTTATTTTTGGTGGTTTGTTGTTTTGGTTTGGTTTTTTTTTAATTTAAAAAAACCCTCAAATACTGGAAACTTCATCTGCCCTGTAAAGATCTCAAAGTTGCATTCTCATATTTCAGTAGCAGCAGGGAAAAAGAAAGGTACCCTAAACCATTTCAGGAGATGAAATAAACAATTTAATGTTCTGTCCCAAATATATTTTTGTCTCAGTACTACTTCTTTTCCCAAATGAACAGTCTACTCTTCTAGGCTTAAGATGAAAACACCCTGTGCTCAGGCTCCTATCTGACACACTCCAGTATGATCTGGTCCCTAATGCTTCCTTCCCACTAAATTGACAGTTTGCACAACAATAGCATTTGGCAGGCTCACAGAACAGTATTTAAAGGCTTATTTCCATCTATATGAAAATTAATTGCTTTGGGGAGTTAACAAGATTTCATTACAGGAGCTATAAATGCAGAAGCTAAGTACTGTTCCCCAAATGTCTTTGCTTCTCTTACTGTAGCAACACTGGTGGAGCCCCTGCTAGTCCAACGCAAAAGGACAGCACAACACACACATGCCAGCACTCTCAAAGGAAAAGGAATGCCTGTAAAAAACTTGGAATACCACAGTAAAAAGGAAATTGTGGATCATTTCAAGTTAGCTTGTATTAACGGGTCTTCAAAAAATATTAAGCCTAGTTAATATATAACTGTATTTAAGCCTGAACTCATCCCTCTGTCTCAAAGAATCTTCCTTGGAAAGTTTATTGAGAATCGTTTTCTGGAAAAAATATAGAATTAATTTCTAAACCATTTATCCAAAATGCAACTTCTAAAAATAAAGAATGGAATTTCTCACACATTTCAAGCAATGCAACATATTACCAGATGGTCTGCTGCAATATTTATCTTTCTCAGATGCATTTTACACATATATCCTGTAAGATTTCAATTAGGGAAACTTAAATACAGTAATTAAATTACATGCCAACATTTATAAAATATGAGCTTTGCTTCTTGTAATTTAGGGGTAAGGAAATAGGCTTGGAAATAAAGAACTCAAGAATTCCAACAGAAGTGAAAGTATAATAGGGATTTTCCAAATTTTTTTCTATGACAATACAAATCCTACAATGGGATTTTACTCCATCAAAGGCAGGAGATAAAGCTAGTGTGGATGTTATGTTTGTCTTGCAGCCACGTACTGTATTTAGGTTACAAGAAACTGGGATTTATACTGTATTAGAGGAAATGAAAGTAAGTTTATAGGAATAGGATCGTCATGAAATGACTCACTGGTTACATTCCATCATCAAAATTTGGGCAGATTTTTATTATTAAAGTACGGGCTCCAGTTTGCCATTTATTAGTAACAAGAAACAATATCAGCTTTTGTTGTATACTACATTCTCTTAAAGGGCACCTGTGAAGACAAGGGAAGACTGCTTCTTCCCTGGGGAAGCTACTTAACCTGCCCAGAGAAGAAACTGCAGAGTATGGACAGTCAGACAACTACAGCAAACAGCTTGGAGGTTCCAGACCATGGAAGGAAAGAAATTCCAGTGAGGAGCAGGAAGAGAGAAGAATTCCAAGGGACCACAGGGAGCAGATAAATTTATCACGAACCAAGAAAGCCAGTGAAGTGGCAGGAAGGCAGTATCCATCCATAGGAACACAGGTCAAGGGCATTTTTCCTGTTTTTGGTTTTGTTTTTTTTTTTCAGTGGCTTTCATTTCTATTTAAAAGATTAAGGTTTCTAGTTTTTACTGAAAAGAAGATATTTTAAGATATCTCTTCCCAATAGGCCTGGAAATCCGTTCCCAGGTATCACTTCTCCAGCTCAGGACTCTAATATAGTGTCTTAGGTGACTCTGGCTTCCAAGAGATCCTCCCATTTTGTCCCTCTGCTGCTATGACTGCAAGAGGAAAACATTCCACTTACACCAAAAAAGGGTGTCTTTTTCCAGCATGATTAACATCCAACAGAGGAATCACAGAATTACCAAGGCTGGAAAAGACCTTTAACATCATCAAGTCCAGCCTATGACCAACACCACCACACCATCTAGACTATGGCACTAAGAAGACTGAGCAACTGAGTAATAAGCCCTTAAGTAATAAGATTCCACTGGGGTCACTGACAAAAGCCTTCGACTTTGCAAAAAAAATGAAATAAGCCAATTTATTCTGTTAGACCATAAATACCTGATAGTCTGGTAAGAAATTTGAAAGCTATCAAATTACTTACTTCAGTCTTTTTTTGATGCTTCCAGTGAAGACATTTTCCACATGATGAAATTCCTTTCCCTACTTTCCCCCCTGCCTCACCTGCCACCCTTTTTCTTTAGTTAAAAATTGTGCTAAGATAATTTTTTATGCTCAACAAATCATGCTAACTTACCTTTCACCAGTTTGCCATCACTGACAGTTTTAGAAGCAGGAACATCCTTTTTGGTTCCTGGAAGCCCCTTAGCACTTGGCTCAGATGCTTCTTCAGGTGCATGTTCATCTGCAAACTGAGTCTCACTTTGTGTATCACCAGTGGTATCTGATGGAACACCTTCAGATGAAGATACTCCCTTTTAAAAAGAAATGTGCAAACTTATTAATTGGGTATTTCATTAAAGAATTCATGCAGTGTCTGTGGAGCTGCTATTTTGCTAGCCATTTAGCATTAGCCATCATCAGCTAATCATGTAACAGCTAATTTTATATCAATAAGCACCTGTGACCAAAGTCTGCTTCTTATGAATCATGCACTGCTTTGTGTAAACTCACAGGCCCCAAGAACTACAGATCTACAGTAAGAATATATTAAGTGAAGAAAGTGATATCTTCAGCTGATACACTTTTGCCAACATCTGTTTGCAAAATAATATTTTAAAAATTAGACCCCAAAAGCATATACTTTTTTTTCAAAGAATATTATTTTAGGTCTTGATCTCCATAGTCCAGGAAAAAATCCATTAAAGTTAATTCAGAGCAATAAAATGAAAGCTTATGACATATTTTCCTAACATACAATTGAATGATACCTTCTTTACAAAATCAAGTTTTACAGGGCCTATCAATGTATTTTTGTGACCTAAAATTGATACAGTACTGATGTGCTGAGATTTGCAGGAGAGTAAAGAATCACTGGTTCTATTACATGACTGATCACTCAGGATGACCTCTAAACTCTCAGTATAAAAATTGTAAGATAGATATTGTAGAACATTAAAAATATTTATATGGTGAGTCAGGCTATGACAATAAGTAATTTAACATATGAGCCTCTCTCAATAGTTTGGTAATGCTTTCCACTGGCTGCTGTTAAGTACACTTAATGTTGAAATAACAGGTATTGAAGAGATCCTTTCATTGCTCCCTGCAGCCATTCCCTGACCAACAGAACTCATTTCTGAAAATCCTCCAAGGGGGAAACCACAAGGAAATCAAGGACTTCATCCTGTATTTACTGAAGCTAGCAGTAGAATTCCTTATTAACTTTAATGGCCAAAAGGAGATCAATTGCCTTAGTTGCCTATATATACATTACTAAAGCATAAAGATAATATTGAAATAATTATTTTAAAAAATTAAAGAGAATGGCATTATCTGTGAAACCATGCAGTAGGAAATATGCATTGCTACACAAATATGCATTGCTACACAGGGCCTCAAGGGACTCAAACCAGTTTCTGCTTGCTTCTTAGCTGTACTCATCCGAACACTTAAAATGAATCCTTTAGCATCACACTTTGGTTAGTGCACAATTTCCCCCTAAAATAAATGTTAACAAATCCTTATTAATTAATTATTATGAATTCAACCCACTGGTTTGCTAATGAATTCTAGAATAACAGTCAGCATTGTGGTATAGAACAATTTTGCCTGTAATTTATTAACTGAATAAAGACCGTATTTACCACATCTTATCTTTAAAAATACTTTCAAATTATTTTTCACTATTAAAACAAAATATTAGAAACAACTGTTTCAAACAGCAACTAATATTGAATTTCTTCATTTTCCACAAAGTGATTTTGAGTTTACCCACAGGCCTACCTTCTTCAGTTTAAGGCTCCCCAATCTAAGCCTTGAGATGACAAATGACATAGGGCCTAAAAAAAAAATAGCTCTTTCCCATGAAAAGTTAACATCAGATAACGTATTTCTGATATTATTTGCAATTTTCTTTTCAGTAAGAGAACAATCTAATGAGATTAGCTAACATGAGAACAGTTAGAATGAGACAAGGATTCCAAGCCTGGGCTTCATCTAATAACATGGACTAGAACTAGCAAAATGAGTAGGAAACTGACGTGAAATTCTGAAGCTCCAATATTGTTTCAGTCAATCACGACAGAAATATTATTTAACAAAACTTCCCTCAGAAAAAAGAATGTCAGAAAAGCAGTCTAGCTACTGTGCTACTGTTCTACAAAGAACCCTGAAGTATACAACAAGACTTGGTTGTTAAAAAGCTACACCTAACCTTTCTGACAACAGGACACTAATCCCAACCCTACAAAGGTTTAAACCTCCACAAAGCAGACATTCCCCTGCGTAGGAAGCCAAAAGACTTTCACATTGCCATATGATATTACAACCACACTGAGTGGTTGTTTATACTAAAAAGAAAGAAATAAATATCACACCACCTCACATATCCTTATTTAAATGCTATACAAAAGAAAAAGCAACAAAAAAAGCATTGACATCCTTTGCTGAACAATTTCTCCATAATTCAGTGTCACGTTTTTAAAGTGTCTCATAGCAAAATAACAGATAAGCAAGTCCACTTCTCATTTACATTGCATTTTATGTATACACACACACATATATACAAACACACATGTACCTGGCAGTTGTCACTGTTCTCTTTTTGAAGGAAGAACTGTTTTTTAAATTCATAATAAGCATTATACTGGTGCCATGGTTGTAAGAACTCAAATCTGTTAAAACAAAACTGAGTATGTGAAAATGCACATGAACATAGTAAAGACCAACAATCCTTTGCCATCTGATTTTCTCCAGCAATTGGAACACTAGTTGATGTTTAGAAGCACTGTAACTTATGTCTAAACTTGCAGAAGACACACATCAAGAGCATGTTTTCTACAGATGCCTTTGCTGGGTTGGTTGTTTTGAGGATTCAGGCAATAATGCTTTGGCATTACCTTTAAGTTGGTCTCTGAATTTCAATTAAAAAAAGTTTACAATCTTGAGACCCACATGTCTGGTAATATACTTAAAAATTAAAATCTCAACTTTTTAAAACAGAAGTTAAAATAATGCTTTCTCTTACCTGAGATCATTCTTGGCACGAACACTAGTTTCGAATTTGATCCCATTCCTAGCAACATACTCAGCTAGTTTGTCAATAACAGGTTGGATATCTGGGGGTGGAGGTATAATGGCAACCACTGGAGCAATTGTGCTGAAAACATTAAAGTACAGCATTTTTAGATGTAGGGCATAAATATCCTTCAGACTCTTGCTTTAACAAAAAAACAGATTACAAAGAGGTTTGCCCTCTGGGTTCATTATGCAGTTAAAATAATTTTCCATCACGCAAAAACTTCATAGTAGCTGAGTAACAATAACCATGTATGATATGAAAGACCAAAGTGGAGTTAATCAAAGCTGTATAAACTCTGGCAAACGTTACAGAGGAATCACTAATAACAGAACCCTTACTAAATACTTCATATTGAAGGAAAGATAAATGAAAGAGACCTCAATAGGAGGTACCTTGTAGATGTTGTGGTAGAAGTTAATCCACTGCTGCTATCAGTGGTGTCTGGGGGAGGTGGGGGTGTAGTACCAGGGGGTGGAGGTACTGTTGCTACCCCTGTCGTGCTTGATACAGTCACCCCTGGAGGCAACGCACTGTAGTAGGTGGCAACATCTATTCCTGGAGGGGGAGGAGCGAGGCAATAGGTTCCATCGGGTAGCATGTAGTAACTGTAATACATGGCTGCCACAGTAGCTATAGAAAGACATTTAAGAACAACATTCTGATTAGAAGAAAAACACCCAATAAACAAGCACATTATTGCATCGGTACAAACACACTGAGAATCCACATTCACACAACACACTAATAAATGGCATCTAATTTCTTGTGTAAAACAAACAAAAAAGAACGCTCATATTAATGTGCTTATTAATAAGAAATATGTAAATTTAGGGACAGAGCCAGAACACACTGAAGGTCAGTGGGAAGCCAAATAGGTACGAAGAAGTGAACCAGAAAAGGCCTATTAAAAAATTACACCATCACAGAGACGTTCTGGTTGGAAAAGACCTCTAAGATCATTGAGTCCAACCATTTTAAATTACAGTTACTTGTAAAACTAAAGATTTTCTGCAGAAATATGTATAAACAGAAAGTATTCAGGTAAAAGACTTCAAAGGATTTACAGTAAGAGTTTACATTTCTGGAGGCAAAGTTTAATCAAGGTATTAAATTATAATGAATTATCCTCTTAAAAGTTTCATAAATATTCTTGTGTGGCAGTATTTATTTTCTTCATAGAATAAATAATCTATAAGGAGAGCAGAATAAAGATCTGTTGAGTTTTAAATGCAGGGAAAGGAGTTGCAAACTCTCCCGGTTTGTACCATATACATTCAGAATCAAGCCTGACACAAAAGTAATCAGAAAACTGATGAGCATTTTTCCTATAAAGACACATATTCTGATTTTAGTACTTCTTGAAATAACCAGTAATTTTCATTTTCTCCACAGAAATCTTATTTCAGTTTTATTAAGATTCTCTTAAGGTTCAGTTTTAAATAAAAATCGCTTCCATTCATACTCCTCTCCATATATTACACTCTGACAACATCTGTGATCCTATGGGGGGAGAGTCTGTTCCTATAATGCACAAAAACTCAACTCAGATCATTACAATCACACCTATTTGCAACAACTTTACTAAAAAACCCAGGAACTGCATCACCAATTTGAAAGATGGAGTAGGTGTTAAGAGTAAGTATCAGTTACAAATGATAAAGTATGAAGCTAATGGATTTTCTGCCCACCCAGCATCCACATACAATTCATCAAGACACACCAGCAGCTGCCTCATCACAATGCACTTACAATCAGAAGAATATTCTGCTTGTGATGTCTGTACAGCTGCCCCATCTGTTGACTGTGGTGCAGACGAGTTATTATCTGACTGTGCTTTGCGCACCAGTGCTGCAAGTGGATGATCAGGGTCTACTACCTTCAAAGGCTGAAAAAAAAATCGAGAATAGAAAAAAAGATTAACATCTGAAGCACATACTCAAAGTATGATAGCATTAACCTAATGTGGAAACAAATGTATGGAAGTTAATAGACATCCATCAATAATATTGTCCAAACACAAGCTACTGGTTTTGTAGCTCTCAAAGCACAATCAACTGGTATTTTGAAAATTAGTGGGGAAAGAAATTTATTTCAATATGAACAGAAATCCATTACATAAAAAAAAAAAAAAGGTATTACTCATTCACTGACAAGGCTGGGATAAGACATAGAACTTGACTTGTCTAAATATTGGACAGCACCACTTCCATTCCTCTGGAAGTCTAAAATGTGTACAACCATCTGTCATTCCCATTATTCCCTCAGTGATCAAACTCAGAAAATAAAACTAACTAATGCATCCAGCAAAATTTACATTTAATGAGTAGTTCCTTCTGCTGAAACACTATTAGCTGAAACTATTACTTCATGTCAACGTTTTATCTACTAAAATCTAGAAGGAAAACATTCTCTCTCAGCTTATATACAGAAGGCATTAAACATCTTAATCTCTTCAGCTTCAATACAGGTTCTATGAGATAAATTCTTGAGTGATGCCCTCAATCAGACGTTTTACAAGGTAGAAAGTAACTTTAATAGGGTCAAGTACCTTCATGAGTTCTTCAAGCCTACTGCATTTTTTAGATGCAAAGAGACTTGGATGCAGATAATTTCCATCATCATCGTCATCATCATCATCTTCTTCCTCAGATTTGACTCTCGAGTCTAAACAAAAGCAATGTCCAAATTTTATTTGGGGTTGCTATGGATTTGTACTGGGAGAGAAAGATGGTTCAGGGCAAACAGGTGTTCTTAAGAAACTACTGTTTTCATAAATCTGCTTATTCACACAAAAGTAGATACAAGAAGATCCTGCTAGCCATCGATTGAACTACAATGTAAGCGCACAGACCAACTTCCCAACGAATCAGAGCTATAAAAGTGTTTCTAGAAGCTTCAAGAACATTGCAGCTCTGTATCTGAAACTCTCCCAAAATAATATTTTCTTTTAAAAATCTTCTCCAATTTAAGCAAAATTTGGAATCATAACATCAATTCCAGCAGCAGGGTAACAGCTTTGCCATTGCAATAGACCAAAGCGATGGAGCTATTTGACCAAAAAAGGCCAGTGGCTATTTCAACATTCCCATCCCAAAGCCACCCATTTGACAGGCAACAACTTACGTTTTTTCTCGTCTGCTTTATTTTCAGAAGGAGCAGCGTATCGTCCCTCTTTCATCGCCTTCTGAATGAATTTGTAGTAGGGATTGAGGTAGTGATCAAATCGCAAGAAGTCAAACTGGGAGTTGCGTGCTTGCTTGGCTTTTAGCATGATCTCAAACTGTGCTCCCTGCTTGCAGACAAAGTTTGCAGTTCGTTCTATAATTGCATGCATTTTTGCTGTTGGTGGCTGTGGGGAGTAAAATAACACAGTTGTATTTTCATAAGCAGCTTTTAAAGTGTGACAGAACTCCAGAGGGAACTAGAAAGAGCAGTAGTTCCTTGCCCTTCTCCTCAGCTTTCTCTAGCAAGTCTGTTTCATGATTGCTTTCAAGTACTGAAAGCATATCAGCACTAAAAAAACCCCAGCAGTCCAAATCTTCCCTAGTTGCCTATTAATTTCCTTTTACAAGACCCTCTCCTTCTTTCAGCACAACTATTTTTGCCATTGCACACCAAACTGAAGAGGGGAATAAATCCTGATGAGTTTGATGCAGAAAAAAAAAAAAGTTTTAAGCCAGGCACATTCCATAATCATGTAGACTCTTCTGCTGGCACAAGGCAGGAGACAGATGTGTCCCCTGTCACAGCAGTGCCAACTTAAAGTGGCCCTACCTTACAACACCTCAAGGTGCTCTGAAGACTCAACATGTATGGTCTTCTTCCCAACAGCTGTTCCTTACCCTGTTATCACTGAACGTGGAAATATTGTTCCCAACTAGAAAAGCCTGTTATTATTAATTTGTTTGGAAGGAACACGTCGTATCTTAAGACCAAGATAAGAATTGCAATTCCTGTGTGCTGCCACAGTCCTATAAAGTCATTGAACAGTTTAGCAACTGAATAAAAGGAAAATTAATAAAGTTAAGCAGCACCCATGCAATTCTACTCCTGAAGTCCCATGTAAGTAGAACTGCCATATCAAACCCAAGAAGTGAAAAGAACAAGAATATAGTTAAACAATGGATGAACTTCACTATTCACTGTCTTTAATTTCATACTCAGCTGTTTTGTCTTGTGCTCAATAAACTGTAGAAACATATACTCTGTGTGCCTATAAAGGCTGAAGTGTCACATTAATGATTCACTTTGGCTTTGCATTTTTATTAGTCCAGCTGCAGAAGCATGTTGTAAACCTCAGAAAGCCTTTTTCAGAAGACTGGAAGCATACGAGCCATGCTTTATTTAGGAGAAAAAGTCTGAATGTGATCAAACAACACATTCTTAAAACTTATTTTCAGCCAATTGGATCCTTTACTAGAACAGTATGTTCAATGTGGAAAACAATTAGTTGTTTCAAGTTGTACTAGTCCCTCTAAAACACTACCAAAGATAACTTTAATTAGAGGCTATGAACTTCTCAACAAACTGATAACATTTTGTGCATAGACAGTTTCACCTCTTAATCATACATCAAGTCTCTCTTTTTCTGCAGTTCTTATGCAGAAATACAAAATACACTGAAGACCAAGAGGTTCATAAATAAAGTTGCAAATCAGCAAGGGAGCTCAAAATTACTATATGGTCTTGAATTTGAAACTGATACCACTATAAGCTCTGCAAAATGGGCACTATGAATATTAATATGCTTTTAATTGACTTCTAAGATTACTAACACCACTGATCTACAAAACATTATTTAAAAAACATTAAATGAGATGTGGATATCAGACTAGTGTCTATCTAGTGTGCTATTACAATTAATAAAAAAACCTAAACATTTAAAGTTAGAAGTGTTAAAATTTCTGAAGAGTACTTGCTAGAGCAGAGAAAAAACCCTTCTGAAAAATAATCTAGTGACATGCTATCATCTAGTCAGACATTCTGCTCAAATCTTTAATTAGTATTGTAATATAAAAATTTTGCATGAGTGAGTCTCCCTTACTGTAAGTTAAGCAACTACCCTCCAATCTTCTGTAAGCCTGGAAAATAATTTTAAGTCTTATGTTGCCTCTGAGTATTGTCATATGGATAAAACAAAGCGATTTTCCATCTTTCCTCTTAACTGATAATGTCCTCTTACAATCCACTTCCATAGCATCTGTGCACTTCTTAGAACGCAAAGGCCAAACCAGTCATCTTTGCCACAACCCTGACATTAACAGTTTTAAGCAGTGGAAGATCTCCTGCATCATCCACAACACTCTTCTAAGTTCCAGAGTGACAGTCCTGCTGCAGCCGGAGTTGCCATATGCTGCTCAGTGTTCAACAGCTCACTACAGCCTTTGGATCTTTTTTGCAGCAGTGCTGCATAACTGCTTAGTCTGCAGCTAACATTTACACAATGGATTGCTCTGCATTACAAGAGGTATTTTACATCCCTCTTTATTGAACTGCATCTTGCAGATTGTGAACACGTTAGCAAGCCAATTCTCAAATTTGATCTTATTTCCAAACACTACAGTTTTCTCCCCAAAATGAGTCAAAGTTTTCAAGTATCCTTCAGCTGCCATGATGTCCTAGTTTGAGCCAGGGTGAAGAGAACTTTTTCTTTGCTGATTTTTTTTTTCTTTCAGTGAACTTTTTAGCAGCACCAGTGGACTGATAATAACCAAGGTCACTTCTGACTGTCTGCAGCCTCCCTCCCCGCTATGGGGGAGCAGATTAGACCGAAGGCAGGATCAGCAAATCAGAATATTCCCTTCTCATATTTTCTCTATTTGGCTTTCAGTATAGGTTAAGACATCACAGAAGTCAAGCCTTTTGTTTCCTTTTTCTCTCACTTCTCTGCTTACTGTCACTTCTATCACCCTCTCTTTGTCTCTCTCTCTTTTTTTTCATTTTTTTTCTTCCCAGCTGACACCCAAGGACCCTGTCAGTGCACCCGGACACTCCCCCCTTCAGCTGGGAGTCCCCAGGGAGAAGAGTTGCTGTGAGAGTCACTGGGGGAGGAAGGAGGGGATCGGGTGTTGCACATCCCTTTTTAAATATATATATATATATATATATATATATATATATTCCCTTATCACTAATAATTAAAACCAATCTGTTTCACTTTTCAACCCAGAAAGCCTCTCTTTCTCATTTTTTCTCCGTCTTTCCCTACCTTGGGGGAGGGGGGTGGGACTGAGAGCATTATTGTTATTGGTTTGACTGCCAACCCAGAGCCAAACCGTGACACATGACCACCACCAAGTGCCATACCCTTTAACTTGGATGTTACTTAGCAGTAAACTCAGGAGAGACCTAAAACACCATCCTGTCACATCCACAAATCAGCAATGTATCTGTACACCTTTTCATATCAGTTGTACATCAACAGAACACCAATGGAATTTATGATGCATTTGGTATTTTTTTTTATGGGAATAGTGTACAGTGAGAAATATTTTTGAAACAATAATTTTCCAGGCTTCTATCCTCCATAAGAATTGATTAAAAAATACAGAATAAACACATTCAATGGTAAAAGTGAATGACTGGACTAGAGTAACAACAGCAGCAGTAACTCAGGTCTTACAAAAAAAAATTTTCTCACAATTCCCAATCAAAGGTCAAGTGTATTTTGTTTTCAGAGCTGCTGTCTAGACATTTTGGGTTGTTTTTCTGAAAATCAAAACCAAATACACCTACATGTGCCTTCTATTCCTTTGAATATGCTAGAGGTCAATAACTGACTGAGAAATCACTTCAGTAAGCCCCACACTGCATCCCACAGCTTACGTGTGAAATATATCTCAAGCTTCAGAACAAAATTCAAGCAAAGCAGCTATCTAAACCAGCAAACATTTTTTCACCAGCAGTTATTTTCTGGAAACAGCATCCAAATGCTAACCATGTAGCTTCTCACTGGGAACTCTATGTCCTTTTTCTGAGACTGAAGTATAACTCACAATTTAAAGGCAATAACGTATAAGAATCTTCCCTGAACTAAGAAAGAGGTTTGCAAGCACTTCACTAACAAAATGTATAATAAGATTGTAAAGAAAAGTAGAAGAAGTAAAATTAGAACAAGTGAGGTTGCACATTAGATTTGTTAAGCAGCTCTTCTATCATATAAAAAACAGGATAAAAACTTTCAATTAAAAGCTAATGAAGTAGAAAAACACTCTCACACAAACACCTGTGTTCACTATTAGTTACTCTAACAGAGTGCTTTGAATCTTTACTGGCCAAGGTTATCAAGTTGAGAAGGCAGTCCAAATATAAATTAACACTTTCATGACCACGGTATAGGACAAAGAATATTATCTGACTTCCCACTATCTTTCATGAAAGTTGAAATAAATTGAAACTCCCCATAGTTACAACTTTTCTCAATCAGGCCAGGGTTCAGCTCCCTCCAGGAAACATACACGTTGCAATTAAGTTTACATTATACTAGGTAGCAAGTTCTGTGAAGGAAAGTACTTCTCTACACTCTGGAGTTATTTCAGAATTTGCTACAAATAAACCACTGCTACACTCCTTGAACAGGCTAGTCTTAAACACAGCCTTTGTATTTGATCTCTTCATACTCCCTTCAGATTGAGACTCGGTTAAAAAGAATCCAGAAAAAAAAAAAACATTAATAGAAGCAATCTTTTGCTTTAATGGTCCTTTACATTTGGAATGTCAACCTTGGCATCTCAGTAAGTACCCATTCCAAGAACAACTGCCTTTTTTCTGCATTATCTAAGATAATATCACAAGTGATACCAAACACACTTAGCATAAGCACTGCAATGATGTCAGTGTGAAGAAGCTTCAAGAGAATTGGTAGAACTCAAGAATTCAAGAAAGAACATTTGAAATTAAGCCACTATTTCAGAATTCAAAAAAAATTGAAAATCTGAAAATTGACAGAAATGTAGGTTGCATTAAATGCATGCACATACCAGTTCCACATCAGAAGGTACATTCAGTCCTGGAGGGGCAACAAAAGGTTCTTCATTTTCCTCTACATTTTCTGTCTGAGCTGTTTCTACAAGAAATGACAGAATAAAATACTATAGGATAAAACATGTCAAAGTACCAAAAAGTTAAAAAAAAAAGAAAGTGTATCTAAAAGCATGTGCAATCAAGGAATTTCTCAAATGAAATTTTAACCATCATTTGCACTGAAGACTTTTAAATATGGTTCCTCTCCTGTGTGTTATGTGTAGCTTATTTAAGATTACATAAATTATGTCTTAATGGAGATACTAAGAAGAGTAATGCCCTACAAACTTTAGCCCTGACTAGAGCGCTGAAGACAAGAGTCAAATCAAACAGAAAATATTCATTTTCAAGAATGTTACCTTTTGTGTTCACAATAAAACTCATGCAAAATTAAGGGGAACCAGTTTCAACACACTGGGTGAATCCTTCCCTAGCTAGGATTAAAATATTGCAGATATCCAGGATCTCTACAGCTGATAAAAGCCATACATCTGGTCTAACTGAATTCAGTACCCTGATAATCAACCATTTCAGTTTATGCAAACAAACCTAAGCACTTTCACCAGTTTCCCAACCCTAATGAAAGTTGTACAGGAATGCAACAGGGAGGCTAAAATCCACTTTCATCACCTATAGAGAAAAACCAGTCTTAATAATTGATTAAAATAAACGTTGCCATTCCTCTGCGAGTTCAGTCTAAAGTTGGTATGTTTCCCTTTTATATCAAGCATAACACATCCAAATATTTAACAAATTTATTACATAACTACTCACCTAAAATAGTTATTCTTTTTTAAAGGCAACTTTGTACTACATTCTGTTATTTGGTACACCACAAACATTCCTCTGAAGATAGTTTGCTTTACAGATTTTTATAATAATTGAAGTGGAAAGTTTACTTTTCAAAGTAACTTTTAGCATTATCTATTCTACTAGCTTTAAGAGAAAATGTATTCCATTTTTATCCTAACAAATTAGACAGCACAAACTGCATGAAAACCTGACTATGGAAACTATGGACACAGACAGCAGAATAGCTTAATCATGCATGAAATGTCATAGCAATTAGTGCACACAAGCTCTTATCCATGAAAGAAACAGAGTTAACGTTTTTGTTGCTGTCTGGCGGGTTGTTGGTTTTTTTTTATGAACTCAAAACAGTTTAAATACCACAAAGGCACACAGAAATTTTAGCATCAAGGAAAGGAGGAAGAAGCAGCAGACAAAGCAGAGTAGGACTGTTTCTGGCAGCAGCTCCAGGTAACACTCTAAGTGTTCACAGAACTACAGCCTGTAGTTCACATTACTGTTATCTGCATCTTCCAATACTGGATTCTACTCTACTATGATTTATAAAAAGGTAATTTTAAGAATGCATAGTCCTGTATTATTGGATATTGTTACCATAAAGCAATATATTAAGTCTGTACAGTTCCAATTAGAGCAAAACATAATACTGACATTTCTATCTCACCTCTGCCATAAGTCCTTTTTCTCCAAGTACTACCAAGTGTTACTAGAAAATGCTCCTTTGTTATATCCAGCATCACTAAAAATTTTCTACAACATAGATTTTGGTAAGAAAGCTCACAAGTGAGAGAATGTTCCAATGACCTGCTATAAGGAACCCTATTTCTAGTCAGCAGCACTAAGAATTCTCACATTACACCTCAGGACTTTGTAATAGCTTAGCATGAGTCTTCTATGCTGCATCAAATATTAAAAACGAAACAATAACTTGTTGAAAGACTAGGCATTTATCTACTTCTTTGCCAATGACTACATCATCACATTTTAGCACTATTCCTAAAAATTACTTCATTAAAGCTGAAATACATTACTTAAGGTATCTCACCATTCTAGAAAAGAAAAATAAGTGGAGCAACCCAGACACAACTTGAACTCACAACAGATCTCTTACCAAAGGAAATTGAAATTTTTATTTACTCCTCACACACTTGATCAAGGGCAGATTCTGCAATACTACAGCACATGTTCATGCAGTTTTGCAAAGGACCCCTTATAATACAGACACACTGCAAGATTCAGCAGATTCCCTTTTTAGTCACCAATAGGGAGGGGGCATTTATTTATTTATTTCATCTCTATGCAGCAGAGAAAGATGGGGGAGCCAAACCACAGACCTTTTCTCTATCATACCCAATTTTTAAGTAGGTTTATCCCTATATATATATGCAGGTCAAAACATCATGAAACCCCCCCCTACAACAAGAAACACTCAAAAGCTATATATAAAGAGAAGTGGGAATAAAACACAAGAATTAAACCCCAGAAGAGACAATGCAATTCAGCATCAATACAGAGAAGTACAGAAGAAACCCTTGGAAGAATGCAAGCAGCATGGACACTGACACCACCTCTCACACACAGCAGCAAAAAACACCAAATAAGCATTAGCACCTAAAATGATTCTGTGTGGTAGCACACACCCTGGTTAAAAATTAAAAAAAAAAATAATAAAAAAATCACATCTCATACCATGATAACCCACCAATATGTAGCTACACAACCCAATTGTTAATTAAGCAATTCTAACTTTACCAAGGAATAGTTCAATAACACCTGAAAGCTTCCTTAAGACTTCATGTTAAAAATACTAAGTTATGGTAATTAAAGATGGGAACATGAGAACCTGTATTCTGCATTTCTGAAGATCACAGAGAGTGACAAACTATATTGAAGACAGACTCATTTCATAATTATTAAGATGACAAGACCTAAACTTGGAAAATACATATTCTATGTTTGTAATACTGTAGTATTGATTGCACTGCAGCAGGAAAACATTTTAAGCACATCTCAGTAACAGTTCCAGAAAAACTTTGCTGAAATGCTCTGAGACTTTTTACTTGCATTTTAACAAAACACATTTTCAACCTTCAACTGCAAGCGAGAGACACAGATGTGCTATGTTCCCCCTTTCAATTAACCCTTGCTATTTGTACCCCTTACCTCTTTGTTTTGCAGGCTGATGCTCCTCCTCCTCAGTGGGTTCTGAAGGGTCATAATAATCACTGCCATAACGGAATCCCACTGCATTGTAGGTACCATCCTCTGCCAAAGCTTCACTCAGTCTTTTATATTCCTCCTCTTGAACAAAAATGCAATTATCAATCATTAGAACAGATTTTGAAGCCAATTTGTTAAAAAAAAAAAAGAAAAAAATAAAAAGTAGTATTTCTTACTTTAGTTTTTACAAGAGAAGTTTTCACCTAATCATTTTAACTGTCATTAAAAATTGACTAGAAATGCACAGCATGCACATATGCTGACCATTTATTTCTTCCTGAAGAGATAAAGGCTGTGGGTTAAAACATTCTAATGTAATTATGCATACCAGAGCACAGAATTTCATTTACACAACACTAAAAAAGAAGCAGAATGTGTTTATTTTGGGGTTTTTTGGGTCTCAGATCCCAGTCTGCCCTCAGAATCTGGGCAATTTCTGTGTGGATCTATATTTAAACTATCCTGAGGTCCTCTCACATACGCAAAGACTCCCGTTTTTCGAATCCACTGGGTACTGTCAAGATAACATCAGAAAAAGAGAGTATAAAATTAGGAGTAAATTTAATTTCATAATTATTTATTTAAACATATGCTAAACTCAGGAAGTTTCCTTGAGCAATACCTTGCCTCGCCTCCTCCTCAAGCAAGTCCGTATGCAAGGCTAAATACCTCTCTTCATCACAGAGGGCTTCTATTCTAGCTTCCTCTTCAGACAACTGATAATCTCTGTTCCACGTGGAATATTCAGCATCATATTCAGAAAGGTCATGTAGGTGACCACGCCCATCGTACCTGCAAGATGAAACAGCTGGTCAATGCAAAAAACTTAGGGCTTGGGTTTATGTGACTACTTAAAATACTTACCCATTAAAAATGAAAAAAAAACAAACCACAAACTTATACGTTAAAGCATACTTAGAAGTTACGTTTAATTTTGCTAATCATTTGTCACCAAGTATCGAAAATTTGTTTAATAGTCTAAATTCCTCTCGGAGAAACTAGTAAATTATTACAATTAAAGGCAAAGGTATCCTTTAATAGTTTAAGTGGGATCCATTTCCTTAACAGCTCTTACCGTGCGTGCTTCAACCAACCAATCAATGTCACTTGCAAAATAAGTTTTTCTGGAAAGTCAAATAGCTTACATTCACACAAACCCGAGTACATAAATACCTATCCGTAAGAACCAAACGGTCGAAATTTCCTCGCTTCTTTCTGCTAGTCCCGAACTCTCAGGAGATATCTTCACCATAGAAACTTGCGTCCATTGGAGGTAAAATCATGGCTAGGCTCGGCCCCTAGCCATTTGGCTGAGGAAATAAGTTCTGGGTTATGTGATAGAGAGACACACATACATAGGAACAGTAACATATACATGCAATTTAAGGAGGTTCACCGTAAAAAACGGCAAAGATCAATGACGTACAGTTCCTCTCTACTAAGCAAAACAATTTTATTTGCAGGGAAAGCATTGGGATGATGTTCATTCAGTAAGAGAAACTGATTGAAAAGTAAAGTGACAGTAAACTCGACTCCGCTGAGGTGTCTTCCCACACACAACTCTTGACTTGTGCCAACTTGCTAGACCAAAAACAAAGAAAGTAAATATGCTTATAGCAAAGGAGTTAATGAAACACGTAGGTCTGGTTAATCAAGCTCTGTCCACAGGTAAACTTCAACCCATGTCTTCTCATAGCAACGTGCTTTTCTCAAAATGGTGCACATGAAGACTTTCTGCTGCTGGAGATAGAAAGAATCTAAGCTTCCAAAGGAGTTTACAAGATTAATAATTGCAAGCTACCTTAACTTACAAATGCATGTTATTTGGATTCTTTGGTATTTTATGCACATACTTAGTTTTTGCTCCCAACAATTTCTGTAATGACTGTAAACTGGGTTACTGCAGCACAGGACCACAAAAACAGCCTCTACCTGTTAATGAAATCTATCACAGAAGTGATCTGGATTAGAAGTGTGCATTGCAACACTTCTATTATCATTTAAGTCAGAAATTCAACATAGCTATGAACAGTTATGGTTGGTTTTTCATGTCTTCATGTTTATTCCAATTTAACAAATTAATTTCAGTCATAAAAATCAATAATGGCATAAATGCCAAAATAGTGTAAGGCTGTAACTTTCCTCTCCGGTCCTCTGGAAGAAAATGAAAACACTTTTCTTCCGTTACTGACTTTTTGCAAGCCAAATACAGTTGCTAAATAAAAACAAGAAAAATCATGTATAGCACCGAAATAATGATGAAATTGAGGGAACAAACATCCATAGTATGTCATGTGACCCTTTCAAAACCACAATCCTTCCCACTGAGGTTTTCAAGGTCAGCCACAACTCCCAAATTGTACTTGCAGAACTCCACTCAAATATGGCAAACCTGACTTCCCATTTTTCCTCTCTCCAAGAAAATACTCAGAAAATTCATTCTGAATAAATTTATTTCTAAATCCCATCCTGCACTGCTGAAACAACTTAGATACCAGAAGCAAAATCAATGCAGATTCTATTACTCTCTCTGGCCATGAACCTGTACCTACTGCAAAACAACCAAAGACACCCACCTCTGACATAAAATTTGAAAACCAAGCACCCAAAATCAAAACCATTCTGCCTAATACAGTCAGTCACAGCACAAGGAAAATGTACTTAGGCCAAGAACTGCTTTTGGGGTATCGCAGCAACAGCCTGCAGCTAGATTACATAGGAAAAATAAGAAAACCCCATTTACCCTAAGGTGGGTAAATACCTTTCTACTCCCCACACCTTCTTGCCTAGAGAAGGTACCAAGTGCCTAAGAAGTATTCCCATGCAGTAAGGCTCCCTTGGTTTCCAAGTGAGAAAAGATGATGTTTGTGGTTTGCACTGAAAAGGGACATTCACCACTCTGCCCTGTAAACCCTACCCTAACAAGTGAACCAGAAAGATCCAACACACGCAGACTGTCAAAAGGAGGGGAAGCTGCCAACACTGCCAGAGCAGGAAACCCCAAGTTCCTGCTTCCGGGGGGGGATGGCCCTGCAGCGTTACCAAAGCAGCACTCAAAGCACTCTACCAGAAAGAGCTGCCCTCCACCTCTACCAGTGAATATCCCCACACATCTGCCAGAGCGAGCCCTTTGCTCATCCCCCGCCCTCACATGCCCACAGCATAAGGGGGGGGGAACAAAAAGAGGCTATAACAGGAGATCTCGCAGCAGTCTGGGGGTTGTGTTACACCGACCTATCGATCATGATCTTGGGGTCTCCCATCCAAGGAATAAGGTGTCGCCCCTGCTCCTGGTACTGAGCCTTCTCATCATCTCGAAACAGCTTGCAGGCATAGCCGAACACCAGCAGCTCCACACGGCTATTCCCACCTCCACCTCCTCCTCCACCTCCTCCGGGGGGCCCGGGGACCGCTCCCCCGCCTGACAACAACATTAGGGGCGGTGGGCCTGCCTCTTCTGTAGTCCGTCGAGAACCTCCGACCCCTCCGTACATCACCAGGGGATACAGCGAGGAGGAGGAAACTCGCAGTAACAACGACTGTCCGAGAAGCGAGTCCCCCAGAAGGCCAGGCCCGCGCTAAACTCCCCGGCTCCAGAGCACCACAGTCGCCATCACCCGAGATAAAATGGCGACGCTTCCGCTTCCGCTGGAGAGCAGAGGCTAAGCTGGCTTCTGGCAGGAGGCAGATTCGCGATCGGTGTTGGCAGCGCGACTGTTAAATCGAATTAAAATCGCGAAGCGGTGAGACTCCGCACTAGTGGCGGGGCAGCGCGGCCTTTCCTGACTACGGCCGGTTTAAGAGCGGGGAGCAGGACGCTGCGGTTGTGACGAAAGTGCGGGACAGAGGCAGGCAGAGGAGCGGCGGGGACGCCAGGGCGGGCGGGGCGGCTGCTCTGTGGCGCTGGGAGGGGCCAGAGCGGTGCTGATCGGGCCCCGCAGCCTCCGCGGGGCTGGTGGGAGAGGGGGGGATTGGACGCTTTTGGGATACATCTCAGCTGAAACATGTACACAGTGTTTAAAAAGAGAACGCGGGAGGCCGCTGGCGGGGCAGGGAGCCGTATGTCCCGCTGTCTCACTGCTGAGACGCCCCACGGAGGTCTGACGACTGGGAGTCATCGGCGAGATATTTAGCGACAGCACTGAAGGAAATGGACAGAGGGTTACCGGGCTCAGCAGAAATATACGGTGGGGTGGGTGGCTCTCAAAAGGGGCAGAGTTGAGGGAAGGTAAAGTAGAAAGCGGGAATTCACCTCAGGCTGTGCGTGGTTCCAGGGGAAAGTGGGCCTGGGAAGCAAAGCAGGCTGTGGCTCTGAGAAATATTTTTTTATTATTATTTTCAATTGCTAAATTAGACTATTTTTTGCTAAAATTATGTAATCTAGGCGAAAATTTTCAATATTGTTTGCCTCAGGTTTAGTATTTTTGTCACTCTTCAAGAAGTATGAAGAAACGTTGTTTTGCACACATGACAATAAAATTTTGGAAATGAAGCGTGTAATGTTTGGTTTTCACAGTGGGAGTTAATCCATTGCCTTTGTTCGGAGAGATTCTGGATGCCCATGAATACAGGCAGAGCTGCTGGGCTTTTCCAGTGAGAACATCTTATTGGCATCACTGTACACAAAGGAAAGAAATACGTAAAATATTGTGAGAAAAACAATGCACAAGCACTGGAAAAGAGATGTATAGTTTGTGTCAGCATTTGGAAATACCTGCTGCCATGGAAATGTACTGAAGAAGGAATTTAGGAACTTCCTTGGATGCCTCTTTATTCATCCAGTTGTTAAAATGAAAACGGTACACGCAGTTTCCACAGTATCTCAAAGTGAACTACAAAATCTGAGTAAGGTTTGTGATCTATAATGCTCCTTTTAGGTACTTGTGATGCATAGACAGTTCTATCTGCTATTCCATGTCATAGAAAAGATGGTTAAGAAAGTTCACATATAAAGTTAACATCTGTATCCCTTGCAATAAACATGTAGAAGTTACCAGTAATTATCTGACACTTCAAAGCTATGAATGAACAAATCTGTTAAACGTAAATGCTTCAGAGATCTTACTGTTCTATAAAAATCATGACTCAGTTGTTTTAATGAAGAGAGAAGTTCCAAGTGTAACACTCACCTTTGAGAAACATCATTCAGGCCTGAACACCAAGTAGACAGGTGGGAACACACTTGAATTTTGAGCAACAACTTTAACCCAGCTGGACAACATTTGGACTGAAGAACAGAGCAGGAGAAAACAATAAAAAGAAAGCCAAGGAAAAAAATGAACAGTGTTTATGGAAAGCATAAGAAAGCAATTGAACACTGGTATGTGGCAAGGATTTTGTGGCTTCTGCAAGTCTTCTGGTAATGTGAATGATTCAGCAAAAAGTATGGCACAAAAATGGCTCTGTGCAGTTGAAGTGGCAGTGTAACTAGAAAACTTGAGAGTATTTTACTGGGATATCAGCATTTGAGACAAGGACGTGAACTGTGCATGAGTCAGGTAAAGGACAAAAAGTGAAATCTTAGTTACAAAGAATGCAATTACAGAAAGATGGAGGGAGTATTTTAATGATCTTTTTAATGGTGAAATGGATAAAGGTGAATGAACAGTAGTTTTCCAGCCAGCTGAGCCATTTGTAGAAGAGCCAAGGGGAGACCAGAACACCTGGGAACAATAAAGTACCAGGTGTTGATAATGTTCCCACTGAATTATTAAGAACAGGAGGGGATAAGACTTTAAAAACTAATCTGTGCTAGTTTATTGGTTTGAAAATAATATAAAGAAATAGAAAAGGGGAACCACGTGTCTCTTCTTGAGAAAGGGGACAAAATGAAACCTGAGGCCTGGGGCAGCATCTTGCTGTTTATTACAGCATGTGATGCTTCAGGCTATTTGTTTACATCTAATTAGCCTGTTAACAGAAGAGTAATTGACAGAGCTTTCTGGAAGAACATGACTACACACAACAGTTTCAATCAGATTACTGAGTAACTGAGGAAAAGAAGTGTGAACACGAGCAGAGTACACACAGGGATCTTTAGTGTGTTTACCTCTCCTTTTGGACAGTTAATATTTTTTTCTCAGTATGCATAAAAAAGGGATTTTTTTGGTGTGTGGTTGGGTTTTTTTTGTGTGTTTTTTTGATGTGCATCATCATCAGGAAGGAAACGTGGTGCTAATAATAATATAGGTTATGCTTTTTTAACACATTTAAAGACACATCCAACTTTAATAAAAATAATACTCTGAAATGACTATAGGCTTCTGTTTTAAAGTCTTTATATGGTAGGATGCCCACGTTATTTCATTCAGACCCTTGGTTAGTCCCAGCTTGCCTGGTTGTGATGAAGAGTGGCTAGCTGTAACAGGAAAAAAATTACAAAATTAATCTATCTTCCTCTCACTTTTTCTATTTTCATTTTGCTACGGGTAGGAAAGCAAGAATAAAGCAAGTAAAAACAAGCCTTTTTTCCTGGGTCAATACCAGTCTTTTTTTATTCTGTCTTGATGAGAAGTGTAGTTGTAGTCATCTAGTATTGTTTTGCAGTTTACCTTTAGCTAAAAGGGTAGAATAGCACATTATTTTTTAGTTCTGAAGTAGGTTTGAAAGAAAATGATTGTGCTGGTTCTAAAGAAAAATACAATTGATATCATGTTTCAGTGATATAAAGGAATTTTCGGCGTGCCAAAAGAATGCATCAAATGTTATTGTGTCCAAGCACATGGGAGTTATGAAATCTGAAGCTCTGGAGTCAAAGATTGTGCAGAAAACAAAGCACAGGGTAGGTGAGCAGTTCTGTACAGAAACACATGCAATTCTTCAGTAATTAAGAAGCTATAATTTGGGAGTGGGATTGGGTATGAATTCAAAGATCAGGCTGGTAACCTTCTATATTGATCATAAGGGGAAAACTGTATATGAGAGAGCTACCAGAATGAATTTGGTTGATTGACACAAGCACAGTGTTTTTTATAGTAAAAATAGAAAGCTTGCATATCACTATACTAATCTTGACATTGGCACTCTCAAACTACTGAAGTAGGTTTGCCATTTCTGTAGAATATACCCTGCTGAGTCAGATTGCAGCCAAGATCTAAGTGCTGGGTTTTTTTCTTGGTCATTATTTGTTCATCATGGAACTTGGCATGAACTCACACTGACTTCTTTATTCTACCTCAGTGGTGTATTGTAACAAAAAAAGCTGCTGTGCTCTTTAGGGGATGATGCATGGAACCTGTCAGGTTTCCTTGAATACTGAAATTGTACATAATTACTCTCTTAAAGAAGATACTCTCCAAAGTATCATGACTTTTTGAGCAGATTTTATTATTCCTTCTGCCATTATGGTAGGATCCACATATAAAACATACCATAATTTCAGTCAAATTGAGTTGGAGTCACATTTTAAATACAGAATTGCTGTGTAACAGTAGCTAGGTAAACAATTTATGGGTATGTTAATGACTGCAGTATATAACCGGAGGCATTAATGATCGGGTGCAGAGTAATGTTTAAGAATTTCCAGCACTTTTTAATTATAAGCTTGCTGTAATTCATAGCTTGGTAGCTCACTTCCTATCCAGAGAGTTACTTACCTCTTGTATGGATTGTATAAATATCCTGTTTATCTCTCTCTCTTAAAAAAAATGACGTGAACCCCCCCCCTCTTCTTTTTAAAAGAGTATCGTTATCTATTGACCACTTCTCTTATTCTGGCAAGTTACACAGATGTGCCATGTATCCTTTGGTAGTGTTTTTTTTCTTTTGTTGTGGGGTTTTATCTGTGTGTATATTTCACAGCCTGCCAATTTCTATGACTAAATTATTTGGTTACTGTCTTTAGGCCAGAGGACTCTTTTCTTGAGGTTGGTTTTAAGAATCAAAGATGCACTTAAATATAAACAGAAAACAGTACATAAAGTTTGTCCCTTTTCACTTCCTTTTGCTTTCTCTTTACTCAAAATTATCTTCACTGTTGTATTTTATAAGGCCTTTTATTACTGTGTGCTTGAAAAGGGTAAATTAAAGCTTATGAGTAGCACTAACAATCAATATTGTGTTTGCTTTTGAATTCTCTCATAGCAATAGCTTTGTTTTTTACGGTTTTTCCCCAAAAAAGTGCTTGTGTAAGAGACACTTTCAGTTAAAGTGTGCAACAAGCAATTTCTGTTACTATCCAAAAGATCAGCAGAGAAAACGAAATAGCTTTAAAATGTAATACATTTATAATTAACCAATTTTTTTACACTCAGCTTTCATCATAAATGTCCTTCCCTTGCTACTGTGGAAACCTATGACAGCAGTTCCCTAAGGAATGCCTTGAGGTGTTGTTTACAAAACATGGTGTCACCGGATACTAAATTGCATTGTTTTGGTTTTAAGGTAATGTTCTGACTTGCAGATAAGGTAATCAAACTGAACTGCTACTTAGTGGCAGCATGGATGTGTTTCCGAGCCACCTTCAAAGTTGGTAGTGTCTCTGTTTTAGGGCAGGACTTTTTACACTAAATTATTCGTGCAACAAAGCAGGCAACCCCTGTGTTACCGTCTGGCCAGTTGTGTTTTGTTTCCTCTCGGCTGTTAAGAGGAATCCTCTCGGTGAAAGAAGAGAAGGTCATCGCTGAGCAGGTTTACTGCTTAGAGAAAATAAACTTATTTTTCCTATGAGCAGTACCACGTGTTCCATGGTGTGATAGTATTCCTAAGGAAACCTTGATGATCATTGATCTGCTGCCTGAACAGAATCCCACTTGATAAACAAAGAAATAAATTCATTGTTGGGAATATACAGATATCGAAAGGTCAAAGTCTGTCCTTGTGTAGCCCTGCATCAGAGCCACTGTTATTTATTTATAATAGCAGCATGCTTAAAGAACCCAAGACAGATTAATTAGCTTTAATGGACTGTGAGACCCTATTTAGTACTAATGAAAACAAGGAAATACAGTTTATTAATGGCTGTAATTTTATATGATAAAATTTTATATGATTAAATGAATGTAGAAGCTTCATTTTTCAAATGAAGTAAATGTTCTTCTTCAGCAGCCACTGCTTTTTTGAGACTTCTCTCTCAAATGATGCTAAAGCACTCCTGGCCCTCTGTGTGCTTCAGAGAAATCAATGCTGCAGTCCTGTGTGGAAATAATTACTAAAGATTTGGGCTGGTTAGACTACTACTCATTCCTAGAGGGAAGAGGTGGAGCAGCAGCAGTTTGTATTGTTTCTCAGCTTCTTTGATGTTCCATCATCTTCTGTTCTACAGAGTATGATTTCAAGAGTTTCATTTTATTTGCACTTAATTTTTAAATGTTTTATCAAAGATTAGTCATTCAAGATAATAGGTTGAAAAGTTTCATAGGTAGGAGATATTAGAGGAGCTTGTAAAACTCCCATGGCAGGGGCTATTCTGGGTGTTGATCTTGTTTTTTTTCAATACTGGTATTTGTATATCATTAAACTAAGTAAGTTGGTTTCTTTAATCCATAAGAATAGACATAGGAATGTGTAAAAAGATAAAATCAACTACCAAAATTTCCCCCCGTTTGTTGGCACAGTGTTTGTTAACAGATTGGAGTATGCTTCAAGATTCTTTAGCTTTGATTTTTTTGTTGTTGTTTGCCTCACAATTTCTTTCTAATCCCTGTGTATGTTCACAAATAGCAATTTCTCCAGGCTATTAATCCATCTGTGCAGCAAGTCACCTGCTTGCTAGACTGCCATTCACATCACTGGGGGGTTTGTTGATTCATAATGGAAAGCAGAATGTTCAGTCAATATTGTTGGATATGAGCTCTGAATACAATTATGATTTGCTTTGGTTTGATGGAAAATTGAAGATTAACTAGGTTGAGCTGTAATATTGATTGCTGTCAAATAGAAATCAACATCTCTGCACCTTTGTGTGTGGGTGAAAAGGAAAGAAGTTGTCTTCTGAAAGGTTTACATTCAGAATTGCTAATGGAGTCTGCCTGGACTGCAAGAACAACCACTACATGGACAGTTTTCCTAACAAATCTGTATGCAAAAATGTTGCTAGCAGACCCTTGATAATGTGCATGAAATGTAACCATATGGACTTAGGAGTAAAAGTTTGTGTAGGTCCTTCATAAGGAACTGCTCTAACTGTAATACTTTTTTTTTTTTTTTTAGATCCTTCTGCACCAAATTTGTGAGTCTAAAACATTTGAAAAATGCTTCTTGAAATAAACATTTGTTTGAGTCAGAATATAACTTCAAAATGGTAACTTTGGGTTAGACAGCTTAGAAACCAAAGCAGACTACGACTGACCTCTTGGTTAGGTAGTTGAGGAATGGCTTGCCAAGAATTTGAAATCAATCACTGATGGACACATCAACCCAGTGCCAGGTGGCACAGTGCAAGAATAGACTGCTCGCTGTTGCTTGTGACTCTCTGCATCCTGAAGCTGGCCAATGTGCAAAGACCTCCAGCAGCACTGGCTTTTCTAAGGCTGCTTGATTCACAGAGATGCCAAATAAAAAAACTGACATGCCTTCATACTGATAACCAGTCTGAGTAATCAAATCCAGTTAATTCTTCCCACTAAGGCTTCAGACTTTCTTGGATGAAAAACCCTTAAGTTTCTTTTTTCAGAGTTAGGTGTTTGGCTGTCTCAGCATATCTTGTGAGCTTCTACCATGTGCCAATACCTGGCTGCAGGATAAAGGGAAAATAAACCCCATGATACTCCTTTTGGCTGACTTTAAGAAAAGGGCAGCAGAGCTCAGTGATGTCAGAAGGGCTGAGCAGGTCAGTGAAGTCCTGTAATTGGAATATATTGCACATTTAGGTCTGTTTTGGAATAATTTGGTGCTGGACATAATTCAGGGCTAACAGCACAACCTAATGAGAAGATGAATGGCACTGATGCTTTCATGTTCAGTGCAGTGATAGTAGAAGCAAAAATATGTCCTCTAAGACTATGGAAAAGAGATTATCCTCTATCATAGTTTCCAACGTGTTCAAAAGTCTAATTTAGTTCTCCTGTGCTATTGTTCACATGCTATGTGCCCAGAAAGTTCTGCTGGTCTGGAGAGCAGGCTGCAATATTCCTGAGACTTTATCTATGCCTTCTTGGCAAATGGGCTGTTAACAGCCAAACTGAATTAGTACATACATTCTGCATTGGCCTGGGCATGGGATTTCCAGTTCTCTTTCCTGAGTAAAGAAGGGCAGAATTTCGACATTGGGGAAGAGAAAAAAGCATATGGAATTTGAAAACTAACCTGAAAGTTTGAATCTTTAAGATGCTTCTCAAAATTTCACTGGAAGTCATGCACAGAAAATACCAAGAAAGTAACTTAATTACAACATTTTACTGTTCACGTTAAGGATTCTGTGCTTCTCTGCCCAGACCCATCAGCTATTTGGGCGGGTACCAAACAAATGTGTCCCTGTAGTTAGTTACTTCATTCTTTGTTGTGTTTTCCATTAAATGTAAATTTAAGGACAGAACTAACTGTGTTTTTGAACAAATTAACAATTGTATAGCAAATATTTTCCTGACTATAATGTATGAATACTTTATAATCAATTTTCCACTTAAAAACATGTTAAAACATTGGGTAAACATTTTCAGCTAGGAAGAAGAAGTAGTTTGTTAGCCAGTTGTCTCCTCTTCTGTTTGTGGATGAATAGAACTGAATTTCACCTAAGTTTCTCCTTAATGTGTTAATTTAGAACCTTTCCATAATTAAACACTTGTTCATATTTGAGAAATGTAAGAGTCTTAACTGAAAAGGCAGAACCTGTCCCTTGACAATGTGATGTAAAAAGCTTCTATTTTTGAGAAATACTCCCTTTTAAATGCAATATATGAAAATTATTCTTCCTTTTCTGTCAGCACAAGCCAACAATACAGAGCCTTGAGACATAAGTGGGTCTATGTGCCTCGCCACTGAGAACTGGTGCTTAGGACTTAAGACCTGACCTCCCATGTGCTTGTGTTCAGCACCCACCAGGTTGCTGAAAGTGGACCAGTCTGACAGATGGTCTGTAGGGTTCTGCCCCTTTCTCTACATGGGAGTTTGGAGGACAAAATTTATCTCTTCGAAATACATTTAATGTCCTCTTAACTCACCCTGGATGTTTCTCAATGAAAAAGGGTGGACTCATCAGTGGTTATTTTGAAACCGCTCTTTGTCTCTGGGAAGCCTTAAGCATATGAAAAGAATTTAAGGTTTCCCTGAAACTTCTCCCAGTGTCTGCCAGAACGGTAAATGCTGCCAAGCAGCACCATCTCTGTTGTGATCTGTACAGATAACCACCAGCTCTAGGCAGGATCTTGTCAATCAGACACTCCACAGTTAGTGCCCTTTTATCTCCAGTCACGGGGTTAGCTGCTGGAAGGTTGCAGTGGATGCTTCCGAGTACCAGTTGAAACCTTGTTGTTTGAGGGAATTCAAGCAAAACAAGATTTTTTTTTTCTTTAGTTGCAGTTTGGGCAGGAGGATGGTTAGGAAATGTGCATAGCCGAGATTGTAAGTGTTACAGGAAATGGGCTGAGCTTTTAAATTTTTAGTGTATGTAGTTATTAAAGACATCCAGAGAGGTTTCAATTACAATAAAATAATGTTGTCATGGGAAAAGAAATGTTGGGTCCTTAAAAGTGTTTTTGTAAGAATCAGCAGCTGGAAACTGAAGCCAGACATATGCCAATTAAAAGAGATTAGGCACATTCACAACTGCTGCAATAAATCCATAGTTTTCTGCCCTGCAATGCCTTTGAACTAAGCATAAGTATCTTTTTGGAAGATTAACTTTAACAAAATACGCATTAATCTTTAGTCAAATATAAATAATTGCACTAGGACTAAGAGTGATACTTTTCCATAAAGCCATTTGAAAGGACTTTCTGGGTATCTGGCTCAGGATGGAGTGTGACTGCCTCCAAGGGAGCTGGGAGCAGAGTTAAGGAGTTGTGACATTAGGCAGAGGCACAATTCTGAATGAAGAGCATGTTTCATGTGAGATTTGAGTAAAATGTGAATGGAAAATGGTGATGGGCCCCAGGATGGTATCATGTATATGGCAATAGCTAATCAGAGAGCATTTTGGGGAGGCTGAGCAATGTACATATTGCACACCATGAAGAAAGTGTTAGTACAGCGACCAGGTTAATAACCTACTGTGAAAACATCTTAAACATGATGGGAGATGGGAACATTGCAGCTTCACACTTGTGTGAGCTAATGCAGTCTCCAAAACAGGATGTTTCCCCATCAGCTGTTACTGATGAAGAGGGATCGTACTGTTCCAGAGACTCCTTTTCCCTTTATGAGTGCTGGTAATTGAATGGCAGGCATTCAGAAGATGCATAAGGAATTTGTACAGATTTATCTGCGAACCAGAGAATTTATTCAGCTGTTAACTTCCCCTGTTTATGTGTTCAGGTAGATTCAGAATATACATACGACTCACCTCCATAACAGGGCATAACCTCTGCTACCTCTTCACAGCTTTTAATTTGACTTTCCTGTCCATAGATCCAAATGTGTCAAATATATTGCTGAACACTATTCACTGACAATTTATGGATCTTCATTCTCAAAGCTGTGCTCAAGAAACAGCATAAATGTAATAAAGGGTCTTAGGGCATCCACTGGGGCAATTCAAATGCTCCTATGCTCACATATAGCCGATAACGTGCTGTGCCAACACCCATTGTTTTGCTTTGATAAAAATGTATTCTCATGCTCTGAGCTTGTTACTGTCTTCAGTGCTAAAAGCACAGGAAAAGAATGGCACATTTACTATAAATCAGCACATGGTGCTGGCTTTCTGTTGAGAGAAGAATTGTTTATTAAAGCAGCAGTTGGCAGCCCTTACTGGCAACTTTTCTCATCTATTTAACTGATAGATAGTAGCAGCCTTACTGCATGGCCAGATGTATCTTTGGTCGTGTGCTGTTTTGTTCTTCATATAGGACTAATGTATGGTTTGAGCCACTAATGAATGTGTTGTATTCTGCTATAAAAACCTAATTTCCCAATAGTTGAAGCATATAATTTCTTTTAAGGTTTGTTTCATTGATACTGCACAGCTTGTGGGATTAAGCCCTTATAAAAAAATACAGGGATGCTTTGTACAGAGAAATCTGTACACTGAAAATACAAAAAGGCAAAGATACTATCTTGGATAACTCCCACCTACTTACTATTTTTGATGCACCAACTCAAAAGTTATTTTTCTGCATAAACAGGTCAAGGCCTAACCAGGAGAAAGAAGACTTTTGTTGTTTTCCTTGCACAGAGGATGGTGTTTGGCAGTACATAGAATGTAGCAAAACTGAGGGGCACTCCAGGTTTTCAGTTGTAATGCAGGCTATTGAGCACAGGCTCAAATTTTTTGACAACTTAAACTAGGTGTTCCTCAGTGGAGTTCTCATTAAGGTTTTGCCTTAGGAATTTTTAAAAATCTTTTACTAAACTTTAACATATAACTTATGTTACACTGAATTGGGGTCAGGAGCACATGAAACATTACGATTTTCTTCCACACTAAGCAGGAAAAGAAACAGAGCTGCATGGTTACCACCAAGCTTAAGAATCTGTCAAATACCTAAATTTCTGAAGAAAGCTCATGGGAAGTATTAATGTAACTGTGGGCTGAAGCTGAGCAATAAAACTTGGATCCTTGTCAAAGCTAAATTATACCCCAAAGTGTTCTGCAATCATTTTGTGATTCCTGATCCTTTAGTGCAGTGAAAGACTAGTCAGAAGTTGGACTGCAGGGCTGAACCTGGATGTCTCCTCTCATGTAAATCTTTGGCTTAGTTTTAATTCCTATTTCAAACCATAGTGGTGTCTTGGATTTTTTGTGTGCCAGTTGAATTCCTTTCTGGGAACACATATGAGTCTAGGGCTCTTCAGCTCATCTACTGAGAGGCAGATTATTTATACCACGTAAGTGACAGTTGTGAACAATAGATATTACCATATTTGCTTGAGTCGTGCCCCAGGAGTCATTAATTATTCAAGTCATTATTTTACTTAGAGAGTAAGTCAGGGATGGGTGTATTGGGATAGTTTTGTGGCTCAGAGGCTTCCTGTTCCCTAGGTGGTGTATACTTCAGTACT
Organism: Hemiprocne comata; assembly: GCA_020745705.1. Taxonomy (NCBI): domain Eukaryota; kingdom Metazoa; phylum Chordata; class Aves; order Apodiformes; family Apodidae; genus Hemiprocne; species Hemiprocne comata. The sequence continues at coordinate 6,019,530 of CM036602.1, read as the reverse complement.
GAGGAACAGCACCTCTGCAGGTCTGGTCAAAAGACCTAGATGCTGTAGGACTTCCAGCCTAATGGCACTGATGTCCAGGACATAAGGGCTACTCTCTGGCATGTCAGCAGTAACTAATAAATGCAGGACAGATGTATCCAATTATCTCCCATTTATTGTATTGCCTTAGTGTCCTTAGCTAAAACAATAAAACAAAACCAGCTCTTGACAGCAACAAGTGGTAGCATTGTAAGAAAAAAGGCACAAAAATATGCAGCGAACAAGGCTAGGATTTTGCTCAGAAAAAGAGGAAGCTTGTTTTTCTTCCACCAAGCAGCTGCTGTGATTGGTAATTAGGGAAAGAAATGAAAAGTTGTCAGTTCATTTCTGCACTTTGTTTTTAATGCACCAGTGGAGAAACAGACACCAGAGCCTGTGAGAGATTTCTCGCTTGATCTTCAAAGGGCGAAGGAGTTCTCTGCTGAGCAAGGTAATGCTACTTCTAAAAACAGGTGTGAACCTTGCAGATCTATTGAGAACCTACTTATTTTCTCTTTAAATTATCTAGTTTTGGGATACCCCCAAAACAAATACATCTAAAAGCTAGTCTACTCACCTAACTCTCCTTCATCCTGCAACATACACATGTGAGCATCAGACATGCTTGACATTACTGTGAGTTTACTTAAGACCAGACACACATTGAAGTCAGTAATTTGTAGGACTGAGTTTAAAGGGCTTTTCTGAGGGACAGAATAATACATAATCTCTAGCCATGAACACAGACACACATACCCACTTCCATTAGTCTGTATTGCTAAGGAACTGTATAGGTGCTTGCATATTGCAGCTAAAAGGGTAGCATAGTCTGTGATTAAATAAAAGGACTGGGAGGTCAGAAGTGATGACTTCACCTGCTGGTGCCATCACTGCTCTTTGTAACCATGTCTTGCTTTACATCTACCACTCAGTGCAGCACAGTAGCTTCTGGAGATATATATGTGGCTTAATAAGACTGGCTTTATAGGCTCTCTTGAGGAATACCTCTGGCTTTGCAGGGTTTCAGCAGAGGCTTTTTTGCAGTGCACTCATATCTATCATCTGAAATGTTTTCTAAACAGTTTGGGAGTTTCAGCATAGCACTTAGCGACATCCTCTTTTTCCCCTCCCTCTTCTAGTTCAGTTCATTTCTACTGTCTAAACAACCCTGAGTTCATATGCCATTTTTGAGCCTTCTCCTAGTAATAGTTTGGAATTATATTCTATTTTTCTAAATATAATACGGTGGAAAATATGCCATTGATTTTCTGCAATTGTACTACTTTAATTGCCAGTAGGTGTGTGAAGGAAACTGTCCCAGAGACCTTACATGGAAAAAAGAGTCCTGTCAGTGGAAGCTGGGAATGCAGGGGAAAAAAGAAGTGTGGTTTGAAGATATTTGAAGATGATTGAAGGGACCTGAGCAGTGATACCAGGCAGCAGGGTTAGGAAAAGGGACACAAGCAGCAACATCTGTCCCTTTGGTCTCTCAAAAAGCAACACTAATGTTGGACAGGGGTAACATGCCAAGACAAATTCTTGGGCAAGTCAGCCTTGCAAATACTGACATACAAACACAGAGTGAGGGTTTGATCCTGAAGATTATTCTGCCTGGATGCACTGAGGTTAAATAACCTTGATGTGTTGACAATCCAATCACAATTCTTTCCAAATAAATGACTCAAAAATACAAAGTATATTTAGTCTCATTAAGGGTGAACACGTGGAAAAAAATTACCATCCCATGTAATGAAGCTGCCAGTGATGTCATATGGAGGGTGGATATTGTGAATCAATAGAAGTTGTTCTGCTTGTCAGCATTCAGGAAACAAGTATGTTAAAACCTGGCAGTGAAAACTTAAAATATAGACAGAAATGAATTCAATTTAAAAACTATTAATTTCCCTGTCTTGTAGTAACTCGATTTAGCTAGATTTGTACCAAGCCTATTACTAGCTGCAGAGGGCAGAGTTATTGATCAGGCACATAGAGTGCCACAGAGAAACACAAATATGAACAAAATGGAAATTTTATTAAGGCACTTAAACTTCTGCCTCAGTAAGAGTTTTAATTTTATCTACACACAGTTCATGATGATTTAACCACTTCTTGCTGCTGTGGTTGTTGCTGAATTGATGTGAACACAATACATAGACAAATTCCAGTTGTTACAGTATTCGTGTTCAAGAGGAGAGATTGCATTGTGCTGGGACTCTGTATGTTGACACCTACTCAGAAGTAGGGGTAGAACAGGCTCAAAAATGTGCCACCCTGGTCACTAGTTAAATATGTTAATCATCCACAGATTTTGTGGTGTATACCAGCCTGCTTTCTTCCTAAAGATTCTCAAAACACTTTCTGCACTTTAAGAATGTAGAGTTGATAACTTTGTTATCAAACTGCTGTCACTTATCAAGCAAAGCCTGACAGCTACTCAGCTGCTATTAGCAGTACTATAAAAGTGTCACATAGCAGTTAGCACAGCTGCTTACATACAAAAGTGGACACATAAGTAGCAGGTAAATTTCTTCATTACAAATTAAGATTGTGCTAAAACTTGTACTCTTAACTTAACCGTGACTGTATGAGCTGTTGCAAACACCTATATGGATCTCATTGTGGAGTACTTGGCTTGATGGATCTACTATTGGTAAAAGTAATTTGAGATCCTTAACATTGATCAGAAGTATCCCATTCAATGGGAAACAACATCATTAGCACAACACAGAGAATAACCAGACTTGGTTGGCAAATAATTGTACCAGCTCTCTTTAGTTCTCAGCTCCACAAAGTGTCTTAGGTGTCTCGTAGGAGTCTCCTACCCACACAGTGATAACATGTTAACTATGTTTAGCGAGGAGGTCTGAGTGATTTGTTACCCTCAGTAGCAGGCTGCATGGTTCAGACAAGTTGGTCTCTGGTTTTCAAGAGGAATATTTTCTTTCCCACCCTTTTTGTCCGTGGGTATACCTTTTTAAATGGACACATTTGTAGCCAGGCAATTATTGTTTCACCATTGTGGTTAAGTGGAAAAGAGCATTGCATACAAATGACATCGATGCAAATGTTTAACCATTGCTGACTCTGAACAATATGCTTTTCATCTTATAATCACATCCATCTGCAGCCTTCCCTTTCCTTCCCTGTCTCTAGAGCAACAGCAGAAGAACAGCTGCTTGCTCACACATGGAGAGCATATTGTAAGGCATCTAACTTGCACTCAAATCACGAGATGACGTGCTACTTACAAAGCAAAGGATTCCTTGGGCTGAAGGTTTGCTGCAGTCCCTTGTGTAACTGGAGAGAGCACAGCAGCCACTGTAAGTTCAGGTTGGATTTTTTTTTTTATGGGTAGTTATTTTACACTCACGCCCTATTTATTCTTAAATGGCAGCATATCTGAACAAAAACATGCCATCAGCCTATCAAAATCTCTTACAAAAGTAGGTGGCTTGCAAGTACACAGTGATAGCAAAAAGACTTTCATCAAATGGTATGTGAAGAGCCAATCTAGAAATGCTTAGTCCCTATTTTTATCTGAATTGTCACAGCTCTGACCTTACAAAGTACATATCAAACTGCAGCAACACATGTAACGTACCTGGCCTAACTATAATTTAGCTAGTTGAAGCAATATAAAGTGAAGATTTTGTAGGAATAGCAGCAGACAGTAGCTTGCACTGATGTGTGTGCTGTCTGCATCTGCTGTGATGTTTACCTGGAATATCTGGACACCAGTCTCATCCTCTGCGATGGTGTGTGAGCAGGTTGATGACTGCTCCTTCTCTGGGAAGGTCCAGGGATGCTTCCACCCCATAACACTCCTTACTCTTTAATTTTGTTATCAGTTTTGTAATGTGTGATGTTATCTGAGTATATATTGAGTTAAAAGAACATCCAGAGCAGCATTTACAGTCCTGTTGAGCTTTTCCTCTATTCCAGATTTCCAAACACCAAGTGCAGTTCTCTCCCCACTGCACTGTATTTTGTATAGTATGTGATGTGAACAGACCTTTAATTTGCTTTGCATAGTTGATAATTCTGCAACCAGCTCAGTGAGTGAAACGTCCTTGCTGAAATTGTGTATTTGCTTATTTCAGTCTTCTGTACATATGTCTGTGTAATGAAATCTCAATAAAATATTAATTGTTTAAAAAAAAGAAACCCAGACAACAAACCAACCCCTTCATCAGCAGATCACTCTCTTATTGCAGGCAGGTCATGCCAGGGTGTCACTGGCCCAGAATCTAAACAGTGTCTAACCACGAGAAGTCATTCTTCAAACACAGCTCCCAGACTGAACCATTGCATTATATAAGATCTATGAATTATTCATTAGCTCTGATTTAATATTCATCCTGCCACTGAGGCTAAGCCAGCCATATATTTGCTGGTAAAAATAACAATTTGCATTCCAGTGGAATAATAATTCAAATTGTTATTTTATCCTTAACTGACAATATTGTTACCAAGATAACTTTATGTACAGATAGAAATTATATCAGTTCATACTTTGAAGTCCCCTGAGATCAAATAGTTATTCTTGTAAGGTTGTTTTATATACGTAATGCACATATGTGGTTTTGTATGTATCTACACAATAATATGCAACAGAAATAAAAGGACTGAGCAGATACCATTACATTCAAGGAGTTAGTATTGCATTATACTTTTGCCTGTATGCTAAGCAATCCTTCATGTCTGCTTCTCTTTATTTCTCCATTCATTTTCCAGCATGACTTTTCCTTATGCAGTACACACTGTGTGTTGTATGTCCTTTTTTTTTTTTTTTCCAGCTGCAAGTGTTACATTATTTGACTTTTTCCCTTTGTTTTTGCATAGCAGTTGAATACATTGACTCCTGAGGATAACAACCTACAGTGGCCAGCTCTGCCTGGAATACTGAATGTATAGATCAATATAATTGACTGCTGGTATTAATTATTTCAGCAAATTTTCCCAGCCTAGTGCTGCAGCTTTCATTCAATTACATATTATTTAGTCCCCGTAGTTCTCTAGGACAGCACCAACATGGGTTATGTAACCTTAAGGACAAGTTCTTTTTACTGTCAAAGTAATTAGTGCCTTCTTCCTACAGTGTAAAGGGTCAAATCCTCACCCCCAGGCTCATTAGGCTGACTCCAGGAGGCACAAAAGGCATTTCAGTTGCATTGCAGCACTTTGAATGTTGGTCCATTACCTTGAGTGGAACTTCTCCAGTTTTGGCCGGTTTCATCATCTTGTGGAACAAAAGGGCATTAGAATCAACTCTCCTCAGTTTGCCCATCTGCCCTGTGTAGCCTACCTCCTCTTTCTCAGCACCTCCAGGAAACTTGTAAAAGTCCTGGAAACAAAGGTCTGAAATAGAGCAAAAGAACAAGCACTCAGGAGGCCCGGGTGGAGGTGAGGAAGAGTGTAATGTTGACCTTAAGAGGCAATATATTTAATTTTAAAGCCAGATGGAGTGTATACAAGATCTCTAAACACATAGGATATGACTTAAAAAAGAAACTTATTGCCAAGTATGGCTGGCCAAGGTCTCCATTTCGTTGTGTTGGTGAATAATGATGATAAGGGAGATTGTAGAAGTTCTTCATTATGCTTTGTGTTTTTAAAGGAAAAGGTTGTGCTTTTTTTGTAGTATTCACTGAGATTTTATTTTCTTTGACTCTGTGTGGAAAGCTTTGTATGCAGGCTGTGCTGCTGAACAAAACCCACCAGCACTCCAATGCAGAATCAGTGTGAGCTATTGTCTGCCTGCTCACAGTCCTTCTGGACTCTGGACACACAAGCCAAAACAGCTTGCAGGCATCATTTTTCTTGACACCGTTAATGTTCTGAGCCAAAATCTGGTTTGCTCTTTCTTGCCTTTAGCCATCAGAGATGAAAACTTCCCTGTTCATGCACTGTCAGAAGCAGATGTTTCTCCTTGTGCACAATGGAAGGACTTTCCTATGGAGAAATAGAAATGTTTCTGAGGAGAGCCACTTGTCACAAGGTCAAGAAGAATTACAATTACTAGTCCATGCTGCTTATCTTGAACTATTTTTTATGTTTGAAGTAGTAGAAAATCATTTTTAATCACTGTGGGTAGGAGAAAATAGATTTTTGTCCCCTTTGTCACAGGTACAAGCTGCTTTAATCAGCAGAGGCCTTGCTCTGTAATGGAAAATTCTGTATGTCCAGATGTCATCATTGACATGCACAGGCTTGCTTACATGGACAGATCATTTCTGTCATTGAATATTTTTGCAGGTCTGGACATGATACTGGAGAGTAGCTTGCTGGCTGTTGCTAGCAGGTGTATGGAATGCTGCTGTAGACAGGCCATCCTAGGGCTGTTGAGGAGCAAATCATCTCCTCCTTGGAGTCTCCACAGCCTGCCCACCCTAATGCAACCTCTCATGCTGCCCTCTACATACCTCTCCTCCTACTCACCGCACTGAACCATGGAGCAGACATGAGTGAGTAGCAACCCTAAAGGACAGGCTAAATGTGAGAGACTAGAAAAGGAGCAGGCAGGTGGAGAATGCCCTCCAGGGATTTAGTTTTCAGAACCCAAAAGAATGACCCCTGTAATGATACCCGTTTCAGGAGCCAGGTTTGGGTCCTGTACAAGCAGTGTACTGCTCCTCTAGGCTCTGGGGTTGGATTTCCCCAGTGCCTATGCAGGCTATCCAAATGCACATTTAGGATTTCAGAAGAGGGCTAGAAAACCGTGAAGATCAGTCTGTCTCATGCATGTATGAGACCTAAAATTGATCATTAACAGGCCTTGATGTGTGAAAGAGTGGGAGTGCACTTACATGAAAATTCAGCTTCTCTCTGCTCTTGTTCATTTTGAAGTGCACTGCCACTGCTGCTTACCTGCTAAGCAGATCCACTAAAGGACAGTTTTGTAACCAGATTGCTTTTGTTCTCTCCACAATTTCCAATGGCTTGTACCTTTCTCTTTTTTTTTTTTTTCTCTCTTTTTTTTTTTTAAATCCTTTACAATTGTGCTAAGCCTAATGTTAACATGCGAAAACTTTATAAAAGTCATAGATATAGTATGAATTTAGCCCTATGTTTTCCACTTCAGATCAAAGCTATGTCATGAAAAGTGTTGCAGACACAGTTCATGTCCTGGAGGACCCATTGTTACTGTGTGAGCAGGGTGACTATGATGGGACATTCAGTTTGATATAGTGATGTAATCTGATGTCATGTTCTTGAGTTAAGTGTGCAGCTCTTGAGGAAGGCAGATATCTCAGTGGGTTCAACAAAGTAGAAAAAAATCTTCAAATTTCCCACATTGTTATTCTATGCTATTGCTCGTTAGGGTAGAAATATAACTCTTGCTAATTAAAATGGGTACTAGCAATTAAATTAAACAATGCCTTAAAATGCCCAGCTTTGCCTAATCTTCAGTAATGGCTTTTTCTGCAGGCTATACTTTCTCATGTGTATATATATTTCTAAGATGATTATGACATGATTTCCTTTGTTTCAGAGCAATCAGTTCTTCAAGGGCTCGACCAGAGCCTGAGCCTCTTAATGAGATGGGGAGCAGCAGAGGGGAGGAGGGAAGGAAAGAGAAAATAGTCATGAAGCTGAACAACTTGATGACTGAGAGGATCATATCCTCAGATTATTGGATAACCAGCTAATTTCAGTTATTATTAAGGCCCATTTTAATCTCTGAGTCAAGGATATATAGAACATTTTTCTTGATCTCAGTACTGTATTATTCATAAAATAGCCAAATTATTTCTCCATTATTTCTCAATTGTTATGGTGAGGTATAAACCAGCAGAAGATTAGAGAATATGTGTAACCAATATGTTTAGAATTGTTGTAGTAATTTTTATGTTATTTCAGATTAGAATCCAGGTAAGTACCTGCTGCTGAAACGTATTTTAACTGGAAAAACTGTCTATGCAAGTGCTCACTGCAGAGTTTGTGTTCCAGTAGATCTTGGTTTCCCCTTCTTAGTTGTTTCTGAACTTGCCCAGCGAAATATGTTCTTCCAGCGTGGATTAAAATGAAATTTCTCTCATCTCTTCAGCACACAAGAGGAAGCACAAAGTTAGATATAAAGTACAGTTTCACTTGAAAGATCAGCTTACAAATGAACCATCTGTAACAACCTTTTCTGGTTGCCTGTCTTCCAACATTGACCTTAGGACTAGACAGTCACTGTGCAGGGACTGTTTCAGGTACCTAACAGTGACAGTTACTGGCCAAACTCTGCTCTGTAATCTCCTTACATTTCTCACTAACTGTTGGTAGTGAAAATTTAGAAAGCCTTTTAAGTTTGTATTTCAAGAGCTCCACTAACACTAAGAAACAAAACTGCTGTTCAAGCCCAGTTCCCACCTGACTTTGTATGACTGTCACATAGCTTACAGGTCAGAAGGTACTTTACCAAATTTGAGCTGAATTTATGGAATAAAAACAAATGGAAACCTAGGAGTGCACATTTCTCCAGTGTGACTTTCTACCCCAGACCACCATTATAAGATGGGCTGAAGTAGCTTTTTGCTGGACCTTTTACTGATGGACCAATTGATTCTGGGTTTATGCCAGTATATTTTATGAACCAAACTGGAATTCTGAGTGTAGAGAAGTAAAAGTCACATCCGCACTTGACTTTTGTAGTGTTTCACCCCCCCTTTCCAATTGTATTTGTTGTATAATGTGCTGTTTTACCTTCCAGTTGACTGCCATGTGGAACTGAAGCCTAGTTAACTTTTTCATATGGCTTTGGAAACAGAGCCAGCTCCTGTAGCATCCACCATGAGCAGCTTGGCAGTCAGAAAGCACAGCTAGAGGAAGCAGTGATAGTGGATTTCTGTGGACCCCATTTTAAGTATTTTCTTTTGCTTCTCTTCTAAATGGTATCACAAGTAGGCACTGAATAGAGAAGATTATGCTAATGCTGGCAGTTATAACCTCCTGGGACTGCTAGTATTTCTGTCTTTGGAAACCTGTCCTGAGACATGAACTGCCCAGTTAGAGTCTCCACTGTCCTGTTGAAAGCATGTTTCAGCTCCTGCTCTGAATGCTATTTATTTTGAGAAGGAAAGAACCAAATCTTTTGTTACTGTATTTGTCTGACAGAGAAGCCCTCTCTTTATTTAGACCACACAGATGAATTCACAGACATAGTGGCATTTTGCAAAGCTAAAAAATTTTGCAGACAGCAGAAAGCAGCTGTTACGTGAGGAAACTCTTGGAAAGCAAAACCCATCTTTCTGAAGTGTCCTTGCTTTCTGCAAACCAGGATTTTTCTGACTGCTTTCACTTGCTCAGGTTTTCCTTCTCTGTGCTCATTCTTGCATTACTGTAATCAAGAGGACAATTTTCATTGACTTCACCAAATGGGAAGATGAGGCCCATGCAAATTCTGTCATTGCAGGGTACTGTGCACTTGCACACAATAATTGGTCTGTGTAGAAGAAACTGTTGAACCGAGCAATGGGCTCAGCTCTTTTAATCCCAGTCATATTGTGTCTGTAGAAAAAAAAAACCACAGAAGTATAAGTCAGACCAGTCTGTGATTCTATAAAAGTGCATTTAGTGTGTCAGAAACACCTCTAAGCTGATGACAATAGTATCTTTTCCATTGCCCATTTTGTAAATGCCATGGCAGGTCTGGTACACGTTCCCTGAGCAGACTGAAGAAGAAAAGCTCAGTATAATTTGCACAACAAAGTCAATGTCGCCCCTTTATTCCCCAAGAATCTCTCTACCTTAATGCAGATTAGATGACTAGCAGAGAGTCTGTGACTGCAGGTCCCTACAGGCAGGGTCTCAAAGGAAGGGATGGAAGGTGTGGGGGGAATTGCTGGCTGTCATAAAGAGGGCAGGCATGAGACGTGGTGATCACTTTCTGGAGATCAAGGCAGATGGGTGCCAGTTTTTCAAGTGAGGGTTGGCTGCAGGAAATTTGGGATTATCAGTGCTTAGAGAGGTGGCATAGCTCTCTGTTTTTTTGAAAGCAGTGCTGCTTTCCCAAAACTAGTTTCTTTCATCTCTGCTGAGCTGCAGTGTGTTAGGTTGGCTTTCAGAAAGGATTGACTGGGACATGGTTCCTCTTTTGAGACAGAGCCATTTTATTCTTGGCTAAGAGATGCCTAATCCTTATGCTACTGTTCTGTCAGGTGAGCACCAGAGCATCCTTTGGAAAGTGTGTTGGCATTTCTGGAAGTGAAAACTGTGCTGGATCCAAGCACCTCTTCTGGCAGTGATAGAAGAGGGCAACATTTAGCTGGCAGCACAGCACAGCCCTGCGGTGAGTAATCATTACCGAGATGTGCTCATTAGTGCGTGTCTTGGAGATGATTTTACCCTCTTTTACTTCTCTGTTTTGCATCACCAGATGAGAACACAACTTCCCAAAGGGAACGTGGATACTAGCTCCACGCATTTGTGCCCTGAGTCCCCTTGCAAGCAGCTAGTTGAAAGCTGTGTGTGCTGAGCAGGGGGTCTGTCACTGCCTGGCAGGACAGGGAAGGGGGAGAAGTGTAACCTCCTTTCTCTCAATGGAGGCTGCAATTTGGGTCTTACTCCCTGTTAAGCTGCCAGTTTGTATTAGGCCTAGAGGCAGCCACTTAAAGACCTTTTCCTCTGCCAATTTTTTTTTAAACCAGCCAACAGGTTCAGAAATGAGGTGGAAGCAGTATTAACAGCACATGAATAGGCAGATAGCACAACTGTATATGTTTTATTTCCTGTGGGAATCCAGACACAGTTTTCCATCAGAAACTTGCAGTTTTGAAGCATTTAATGGGAAGTAATTTGAAGCAAACTTCTGTAAATTGCAGAAACTTCAATGTAATGCCTTAGTCTTTGTGCATAGTTAAGTGGTGTGTGAATAATACATATACTGAAAAAATCCTGTATCTTAAGTGACTCACATTTTGCTAAGTTTAGTATTACCTCTGTGCTGGCATTCCGTGTCTGTGAAATGGGAATAGCACTACCTCTCACCTCCTGTCAGCACTGCAGATTTAACTTCACAAAAATCCTGTAAGAAGTGCTACTGAAAAGGAAACATAATTTTGTTTTCAAAGTAGGATTTATCTGTGAGGCAGGAAGAAGGGTCAAATGCTTGGCAATAAAACAAAGATTGCATGTCAGTCAGACTGAATGCTGCTGCCCGTTCTGTGCACTGAATGAGGCTGGAGCCCTGTGGAAAACCAGTTTGTGGTCACTCAACTAAAGGCACTGACATAATGAATTCATACAAGATGATTTAACTAAGGTTGCATAAACAGCATTTGTTCTGGCATTTTCCACCCCCTGAATACTTGGCTTTTTTTACTTTAACACCATTGTCTTTCTTTGCTGTCTCTAAGTTGTTATGTAGAATTGGACAGACATTCTGAAAGTCACTGTGCTCTCCTGCTTTCTAGCAAAGGCTTTTATCTTAAAAAGAGACACTAGAAAAGATGCCAGGAAGATCCAAAAGGGAGAATATGGCAAATGCTGAAAACATTTTTTCATGGAAACTTTCCAAAATTCATCACTGTCTACACACCTGAAAATATGACTGCTGTTTTGCTCTTGAAACAATAGATAGGCTGAGTTATTAATTAAAGCTTTTATTAATGAGGGAAAGAGAGAATGTAGACACCTTAAGAGCCTTCTGTTCTCATTCCTGAAGTAGTATGGCCTTTGTTTTCCTAATCGTTAGAGCAAAAGGTGCAGCTCCTTGATAAGAAGCTATATCTAGTTTAAGATGTACCATCACTTCTGCCTTTCCAGGGAATTGTTTCAAATGAAGAGACAGTGTCTATCAGCTCTCTGTGAAGAAAGGTCAGGCCATCAGCCACCTTGCTTGTCTTATGCCAGCCAAATGAATCATGAACAGATTGCTGCTGTTCCTTGAACATTTTGCAGCTTCTGTCGCCAATCAGAAGCCCATATAATTCCCCCAAACTGCTGATTCCTCTTCACATTGGGCTCTATGGCACAATAGATACTTTTTCCTCTCTGGTGATTCTCTGTCTGTTTCTCTGATGTGCTTCCTTCTTAGATCCACAGAAGTAATACTTTGAGGCTTGAAATTATCCAGTAGAATCTTGGATGTGCTCATGACCAGTGTCTCAATCACACTGTCTTTCTCCTTCCTTGGCTGTCAGGCTCCTAGATGTATGGTAGAACTGGGGAGCCTATGGGCTCTTGTATAGTATGTGTGTTATGCCAGTTTTGTTTCCAGCCATATGTGCATCATGCTACCTGCCTTGTGGTTGGTCTTGCTGTTGTGGTGAACTGCCAGATACTCACCCTGAAGACTTCTTATCTGGGAGAGTGGATTAATCAGTTGTCCTACAGGAGCGAGACTATAACATAAAATAATGGTTACTTATTTTAAAATCTGAGCAGGCTTTTCAGAATGGTGTGTTTATGTTCACTGTGAATTAAGAATGACAGAACACCAAAGATGAAGATGACATTTTGAGGCAAGAAATAGAAACTGACAGTGTCCAAGAATGGATTAAAGGAGTAGGTGACTCGTTGCAGCACCACGGAGCAATGACAGGCAATCATATTCACTGATGGAAGTTGAGTAACGAGAAGCAGCCAACAGAGGAAGTGATAGAAGGCAGTACCTGAGGTGAATAACAAAGTGTTTCTAATTCACCTTGGCTTTTTTTGCTTATTAACAAGCAAACAGCCAGAAGAAGCCCACTCATTCCACCCACACAGGACCAGCTCTGAGGCTGTGTTTCTAAAGAAGCCTAGAAGTATGTTAGAAGCTTTCACTCTGTTTTGTAAAGGTTAATTTGCACAGCGTTTCTGTGAACTGGAACAAGTTTTACCTCCATGTTGTACCTGGGAGCCAAGACACAGTATGGCTTGTTGGTGTAATTGCTACATAGGACATAGCACCTGGAATTAATTGCATCTTCTGAAGAGTTTTCCTTGGGATACCAACAGCTAGATGAATACCAATCAATGCATGGTGTGACAGAAGCATTAATCAGAGTTGTTGCTGCTTCTTTATTGTCTAAGGGCTCGTCTGTTTAAGATAAATTACGCACAAAGAGAGGAGACTGTTAGTGTCCTTCATGATGTATTAAGTAGAAAAAATACTCCAGCCAACTCCCCAAGTTTGAACTCTTTTGTATTTAAGTAATTCCCTTATTAAAAACTAAGGGAACCTAAATAATACAGAATCTTGTGACTTCTGTTGTAATCAGTTCCTCTTTTGTTTGCATTTATTTGCTCAGCCATAGCACTCAGTGTTACCATTGACTGCCCAAGTGTAAGTGATGAGAAATGTTTATGTGCTTAAGGCATTTGTTGAAACTTTCACCCTTTAACATTTTTTCTTAAATACTTAAAGAATTAGATGTCCAGTTCCATTTGAAATTCAATGGATAATGGACACAAATTCACTTAGGCTTCTTTGAAATTCCCATTTGCTTTTTCTCATAACGGTTATAAAATACCTTTCAGCTAATAAATAAAGCTGGGCAGCAAATAGCCTGTGTCCTTCTGTTACACAAAAGAAATGGCACCTTTCCATGCAAACGTGGGAAAATTGTGCAGGTAGAACTGAAAGTGCACAACTAAAAAGGCCAAAGTACTGGTAGCTTTTTATATTCCTTGTCCTACCTTTCCTACCTACAGGAGAGATGTTTGCATATGCAATGCAATGTTTCCATGTAAAGTGAATAGACACAGCGTGCTGAGGTGTTAATGTCTTGAATATGTATATAATAATAGTGTGTACAGGGCCTGGCAAAATATTTGTGCATCTGGCTTTCCACCTAGAAGAAATTAAGTAAAGTAATAATTTGTCACAGAGAAGGAGGATTTGGTGGCCACATCTAGGAAAAGCCAGAAAACAGGCAAGAATCATGAAAACAGGAAAATCCTGATGTGATTTGACATTGTATTAGACAGTAGGTGGCAACTATGTATGATTCCTTCTCTCTGTTGCAAAAGTCTTGACTCCAGCAGAATGCAGATGGTTATTGAAAGTCGCAGCAGAGCATAGGTCAGAGCGTGTCAAGGAGAGATAATGATTTATGGGAGAGCAGCAAATCTTTCACACAAAAAGGAGAGAGGTGGGAAGGAGCTGTAAAAAGAATAAGGAATGTTTTGTATAGATGCTTAATAAATTCTGCCTCATCTTTGTCAAGAAGGTCAAATGTGAAACATACATCTCCGTCTCCTCCCCGTAACACTTTCTCTTTTTCTTCATGTGGGCACCCTTAAAGTGACTGATCCATGCTAGAAAAAAAAGAGATAGTGGAATATAACTGATTTGGAAATAAGTTTTTAAAAGGGAGATTTAGAAATAAATGTGTAAATTATGCGCTTAGATTCCTTGGTTTCTTTTTCTCTGTTGTAGAATTAGAAAATATAATATGTGTGAGCAAAACCCAGTTCTACTCTCAATTTGTCTATAATCCTTTCAGACAGACTCACTTATTTAGATAAGTAGAGGTTATAAGAGTGTAAGTTTTTTCTTTTGAGCTCTACTCATCTTCTCTGTGACTGGTCACAGTTTGGTAAGAGGAACATGTAGGGTTGCACCACTCTCTGCCTCCTGCCTATCATGTAGTACATGTACATAGGATCCTGTGAGATGCTCAGATGTGAAGGGAAGTGAGCAATGTGAGGTCTCAGATCAGTAGGTTTGTTTCTGCAGTTTCTCTGCATAATTTTTCAATAGACAAAAGGATATTTTTTTTCTTCATGAAATGGTCTTCCCAACTAGCCATAAGATGAGACTGTCTTTCAAACGGACTTAGTGTTTCTCATGAAGAAGGATGTGTGTTTCTAACAAATGTAAGCAAGAGGTCACAGCAAAGTATCACCAATAACATGGAGATTCAGCTCTTAGCTTTTATGGTTCAGACTAATGTCACAGCCACAGACCACAATTAGCTTTCACTCTGTAACAGGGCATAGTACTAGCCAGGGATGGGATGCTTGCTTAGCACATGTCAGAGTAATAATTACAGAATTCATATTAAAAGTACAGTTAATTAGCTGTACAGTCTAAAGGAACTGAATGACAAACTAGCTGTATAATTCATGACCTGTCTCTGTTAATTTGATGCTGTCAGGCATGAAGTTCAACTCCCCTGTTTCCTGCCAGTCATTGAAAAAGTGTTTATCCTGATGTGTCTCTGAAAGGACAGAGACACGAAGGATGAGGATGTTGAACACTGTGACAAAGAATGAGATGGGCAAAATATTCTTAAACCATTGTGCAATGTCTTCCTTGTTTTAAATCATGAGAGAGAGAGATACTGCTTGCATAGGCAATTGCTCTCAAGATGTTCTCAGTCTTGATTAGAATGGAGTTGGTCCTTAAGTCAGTCTTCCTATGGAAGTGCAATCTGGTGTAAAAAGTATTCACATTAAACATCCTATGCTGCTGAAGGAGACAGAGGTCTTTGCAGAAGACTAAGTGCATTGTCCTTCTCAACTAAGGTAAATCACTTTAACCCATCTGGCTTTAAAAAGAATTATACTGGAATCTTCTCAGTGATGTGAACAAACATTGCATCCCACTCTGAAGCAATGAACCATCTAGCTATGTTTGTTATCCATTCAACCAAGATAAAAAAATAATAATTTGGGGTTGAAGTTAGCTCGTTGCTGATGAGATGCTTTTAATACAACTTTAGTAAGTGTAAGAAGGAAACTTGTTACTACTAATGCAAATGAGAAGACTTGGTGGGAGAGAGCTTTACGAGGAATTCTTTTTTCCCCATTTTATTTCAAGGTTCCTCAGACTTTCAGACTAGTGCCTTGTGAAATTGTCTCCTCCCCACCCAACCTCCTCTCATAGCACCATTGTCATCCTTATCCCAAAATCAGCTCCCATATAGATTGAGAAACAATTTAAGTTTCTAGGAGTGCTAATTGTTCCATTTTTATTTTCATATGGAAAATTTTAAGGGAACAGATGCAAACTGCTCATGGAAATGTAGCTCTACTTTCATGCTGCAGTTTCTCTTCCACCACACCAACCCCACTCCAGCTCCCACCTCTGCCTTTGAGGGCAGTTTGGAATGCAAATACATTTATGGTACCCTTTGATCTAATTTAATCTCAGTAATTTCTTATCATGTTATAAACCACTCAGAGTGAATAGACCAGTAATTAGACATTATGACTGGAGTTAGATGTAATTAGCTTTTTAAAGGAGAGCTAATAATGCCATTAATGGAATTTCTCATGTTGAGGAGGGAAGGGAATAGTGTTAAAATACACCTATAAGAAACTCCAGTTAATGCATAGAATTAGCACTCTATCAATTTTATGTGTTTTGTTCTGTAATTCTTCAGCTAAAAGATGCTCCATTTGAGCAACAGATTAACTCCAACTGTAGTTTATGGGAAACTGTTTCTTGTTAAGTTAATGATAATATGATTTTTCTGAGCTATGCTTTTCACACTGAGGCTACTGCTTATTTCTAGAGTGGATTTTTTTGACTGATCATTTTACGTTGGTTAGGAAAATGTCTGCTTATGTAGCCTGGGTCCATTGGGAGGAAACATTTGTATATTTTATATGAAACCTGCCTTAGAGAATGTTTTTAAAACATGTATCTAGAGCCAGCCTGAAACAAACTGATTACACAGAGGGCAACCACCTTAGCTGAAAACCCATTCTCCATAATATGACTCTTCCTGGCTGTCTTCCTTCCTCTCCTTGTAACAAGTTGCTTGAAAGTGTTGCTTAGTGATGGGTACTGCTTCTTCTAGCTGTACCTGAAAAAGCCTGGACTGTTTCTGGGTTTTAATTTTCTGGTTTGCTTCCTAATATTGTCCTAAATTCAATTTGGCAGTAAGTGATCCTCCTTATTTTAAAAATTCTGTCTATAATTTAGTCCATTTATGTATCAAATGGCTGTGAGGATCTCACAAATTGCCCTAATTTAATTCAGGAAAAGATTAGCCTTTGAGGCTAATTTTTTCTATGTATGAATGTTAATAAAAAAAAAAAAAACAGACAAAGAAACCAACAAACCAAAAAAAAACAAATTTCCAAATCATTATTAAAAAAGTTGTTTCGGTTTGTTTTGAAATGCTTTCCATAATTATTTCAAAACATCCTGGAATCTCTTAGTCAAAATGCTGAAAACATGTTTAGGATCTGAGGTATGTGGAGGTGAGCAGGTTAGACAGGATCTGCAGTTAAAAATGAATGTGTAGAATGAGATATAGAATCATAGGATAATTCAGGTTAGGAGGGAACTCAGAAGGCCACTAGCCCAAACTCCTTCTCAAAGCATTGTTATTTGTGAGGTCACAAAAGGTTACTCAGAGGTTTATATAGTCTGATTTAAAAACCTCCAAGGATGGAGACCACATCTCCTTTCTGAGCAACTTGTTCTGTTGCTAGAATTTTCTGATCTTGAAAAAGCTTTTCTTTCTATCCAGTTGGAACCTTTTTTTGTTTGAATTTATGTCCATTATTTCTTGTCCTCCTACCATGCAACACTGTGAAGACCCTGGCTCTGTCTTCTTGATGACCTTCTTTTAAGTATTGGATGATTGATATTGAGTCCCTTTAAGCACAAGATGCTAGTGACCAGGCCTGTGATTACTACTCATGCTGGCTCCTAATTTTTTATTTTTATTTTTAAAAAGAGAAGGAAAAACAAAACAACAAAGAAAACCAAAGACCTTTCTTAAGAGAGGTTCCAGAAGAAATGTGCCCACACAAGTTAACCGTTCTTCTTGAATAGTGTCCAAAGATTTATCAAACTCTGTAAGTTTGATAACAGCTTAAAAGCAAAATAATAGCTTTAAAATAGCAACACTGGATGAAAGTAAAATGCTGGCAGCAATCTTGGAAAGATCAATTTTTCTGTGAGTGTTTCCTATGGAAAAGAATTAACAAGTTGCTTAAAGGTTTGGTGATAGAAACAAATGATCTAACTGTAGGATTTTAGGGGCTGAGACCATATTTTATTTGGTTTAATGGGAGTGAGGGCTTGAGCTACTGTATTGCAAATTATAGTATTCATAAAATGATTACTTCTTAACATAAATTCTGCTGTGAGTTTGACAAGGACAGTGTGAACAACTCCCTGAAAACAAAGCAAGTATTGATTCAAGCTACGAATTTTCACCGACATGGTTTTGGTTTTTCTGACGTGTAATCTCTGTCATTAATCTTCTCAAGTTCTTCCAAATACGGTTTTCAAGATCCAGTTGTGGGCTTCATTGCAGGCTTGCACAATCCAGCTTCTTGAATATAGGCATGCAGGCAAAGGGGAAGAAAAAGGGAATTTCCTTCAGCCAAAACTGAAGGGGTACGTCTGTCCAATTCAGTGTTGGGAAGGCTGTGCTTTTGCTTGACTAGCAAGTCTTTCTGTCACTCCCTTTTAGTGCCTGCTCTGGATGGAGGAATCTGCTGACCAAAACATTAGGTAAAAAGTGGGAGAGGGCAAAGTCCATCCTATCCCCTGAGCACCAAGTGTGCACAGATGATCCAGACTGCTGTGGTCTACATGGAGTACAACAGGGCTCCTGTATGGAGAGTTGTCCACCATCCACTCACCTCCTGGTCAGTTTTGAGGACTTCATGTGGGTGTGTAAATGGGAATACAGCTAGCTGGGGAGCATAAGGCAGATTTTATCAGAAAGATTATTATCACACGTTGCTGTATGAATCACCAGCTTTTGCTCTGTTTTTACTGTGAATTTTTTGTCAAAATAATGTGAAGCACCCCAAGGAGAGAGAAGGGGGTTTTGGACAGCTGCATGTGCATGAGAACATCTCACATCCACCCTCAGCCTGACACAGGCAGCTGTGCACACCTCAGACATTCAGTTCACATTGGCTGCAGACCCTGAAGTGGAAGTCAGCGTAGCTGCTTTCCTCTCTCTGGAGGCTTTTTTCACATTCAGCTGCTCCTGATCTTTCAAAAAAACTGTGTTAACAGTAGAGTGATAGAAGGGATATTGTGCTGCTCTAGTCTCATCATGAAAACAAATGCTAATTACTTCTACATGAAGTAGGAAGACATTGTGAGTTTATTTAAAATCAATCACCAAAGGCAAGGATGTGTCTTCAAGAGGAGGGTCAGCAGGATTGGCTGTAGAAGGTTGAGAGGTTTGGTTTTTTTGTTCCAGAACATACAACTGGACTTTTACTTTGTGTTGTAGAATATTTTTTTCCTTTCTATTACATTCATGATTTATTCTACATAGCATCCCATTTAGATTCACAATGAAGAAAGCTCTCTTGTGGCTCTCAGCAGTGTAGTCCCAGAAGAAAGGATAAAAGGGTGGCTTGTTTCTGTCCCACATTAAAGCTATGTGCTCGTTACAGGTATTATTTAGCCTGTGAAGTCTTACCTGGAATCCAGCTACTTCAGGCTCCATTAGTGACAGATGTTTCTTCCTGGAGCCCATAGGAAAGGAGGTTTCTCTCTTTCTTATCCTCCACGCTCTAAAAGCAACAGCTCTTCTGTCTTTGGGGGCTGTTTTTTTCCTGTTTATTCTTTGATGAGGATTCATGGATGGAGAGGTACACCACAAAACAGCTAGCAAAAGGCAAGAGAGACAAATTTGTCCCAAAGATTCTTCAAGAGAATCCCTGCTCCTTATCTGGAGTGTTTGAATGACATCTATTGCTAGCCAGAAGTCTCTGGCATAGAAGAGAATTAACCAAAATCCCATGCTTCACCACAGTAGGTGACTCTGAAGTGGGAGCTGACAAGATTTGGCTGCTAGGAAATTACTACAGTGTCAGATTCACCAGCTTATTGAAGGCAGGTTACATCATGGCAAATGATGAGGCTTTAGGGAGACTGTGTCTGCCCTTAACCCCTAAAATTCATCTTGGGAGAATTTTCATAATCTTTCTGAAATCCCAGATTTTCAGAACTCTCCACAGAACTCAGTAACCTCTTCTTGTCAAGTGCTGTGCAGGGAGGCAGTCACATTGCTCCACTGCAATCTGCCTTGATGCTGTTTCTCTACAATCCCTTACATCATCACACATTTTTAGAAGTCTTTTTAAAGGAAGCGTGGTCACATGAAATAAAGACATAGAAAATCCACTTTGAAGAGTCTGGAGTCTATTTTTCAGGTTATGTTTTTATTTGGAGATGGCACTAGAAGTTTTGCGTGTTTAAGAATACAAGAAGAGAAAAAGGTTGTAGGCAGAGGTAAAAATCTTTCAATAGATTGGGTGATGAAGTGGGAAAAAGGAGTTTTATGTACCCAGGAACTTGTCTGGAGAAGGGATGTTAAGAAGAACTTGTGTAACTAGAAACTTGTCTAATTTTTCCAACCAAATCAGCTGGTCTAATATAGCTACTTGTAAATTCTGCCCTTTGTTTAAAAGAGAATTGAATAGCTTATATTCAGCTGAATATCTGCAGTTCCTTTGGGATGATCAAGGCTTTATATAAAACTCTAATGATTATGTTAATCATTATTCAAATGGAAAGGAGTAAACTAGAGAGCTCCAATTGCAAGGTGACAATAGGAAGATACCAATAGTCAGATGTGGTTCTGAAATATATGAAGTGTCATGGTTTGGTGAAAACAATCCATCTCTCTGGGGGCAAGATATTGCCTTGAAAATCAAGGAAGTCTTTGCAGTTGTAATTTAGTGTTTTGATAAAACTGAAAATTATCCAGTTAAAATTCTTGTCAATAATGAATAATAAATGTGAATGATTGCAAGTGCAGTTTTCTGCATGATTGTTTATATATATAACATTTTCTTTTGCTCTAGCCACAGAGGAATAGAAAACATTATTAGCAATGGAAAAGACAGCTCAGAATCAGTAGATGATTAAAAATGCCTCTTTCTTGATAGTGCCAATGTGTTGGGTTAGGAATTGAAGAGAGAAAGCCTTCAGAGTCTGCATCGTCGTGACACTGCAGCAGACAGGCAGTAACAAGTCTAAAAATAACAACGTATGGGCAAAGTCAGAGCACGTGAAGCTGTGTCTCTGTGCCTCTGCAAGATGTTGAGCAGCTCCTGAGTGTTTAATACCTGGCAGGGCTGAACTCCTGAACACTGACTCTGGGGTTCTGTTCCTCCACCTCACTTTGATTTTACCTTTGTCTTTCACAAGGGTTGAAGATGAAGCAGAGAAACAAGCTGAGCTGAACAAGAAAGGTAGAAATGCATGAAGTTATATAGCAAATCGAAAGTGAGGGAGTCATTGTGTCATGAATTGCTGAAGGGATTTATCTGCAAACGTGAGGCTATTCTGCCCAAAGCTTAGAGCACAAGAATACAACCTGGGAGAAAGAGTCTCAAGTCTCCAACAAGTTTCTCGTAACTTTAGAATAGCAACTGGGTTTCATGAGGATCAGTCCCATATTTCTAACGCTGACATGAAAAAAAACCCCTCTTTTCACATTATTCTGTAGAAGAATAAACATCTTTCAAATCTGTAAGATGTGCAGAGACTATGGTGTGAAAAGTTGCGTGGTGTAATTCAATCTAAGCATTTTAGAAGTTGGTCAGATTTGCTGTGTAAATCACAGCCGTGTCTTCCAGTTTCTGTAGCGTGTGGCTGATGGATATTTCTCCATTGACATTCATTTGTATGAACACTGATCCAAGTGCCTTTTGTTTGCCTAGAACTGCTTGGCAGCTGCTGCTGTTCATGTGCAGAACCAACCACTGAGTGTGTGAAGAGATACCAGGTTGTTTCCAAGTGGCAGCTCCTTCTCTGATGGAGGATGTGGCCAGTGATTTTTATTGTGGCAGGATAGGAAAGGACTCTGTTAGAAATGCAAATTTGCAAGTCATATGACACTGAATGTGCATGAATTTCACTGCGTTTCACTCAATGTGAATAGCTCACACCAGTCATTAAGTGGGCTGTCTTAAAGAGGAGCCTTGCTACGTTTGCTCTGCTTAGAAACCTTGTGGCATAGCAAGGTAATAGTGGATGGTTACCTGAAAATGGTTCTTGGTCCTGGTTTGGGAGAAGAGGCAGACTCTGTATGTCAGGCAGGACTGATTCCGCCTGCTCCCCTCCAAATCATTCTGCAAAGATTTCCTTCTTGAGGTCAGAACTCAGCCAGTGCCTCCATAATATGTTACAGGATGTCTGTTTCTGGGGATGCTTTTTTGCTGATAATAGACAGAATCTTGATTTATGTCACCATATCCACTGAAATCCCATGCACTCTGTGCAGAAAGGCTGCTGTTTCCTGTGTTCTGGACCAATTCCATTCCATGCAGTTATTTAATTTGGTATCATTTCAGTTAATGCTGGCAGGCATGTGGTGGCATACACTGAAGAATCATTGAAAAGACTGCAAACATTCTAGAAAGCAGATAAATATTCAGGGACAATGGTAGATATCATATTTGCCAAAGGATACACCTTTGTCCAAATACAGAGTCAGGAGACTTTGAGGCAAATTAAAAATGACAAATTCAAAAGCCAATGAAGAAAATGCTCTGAATACACAACATAGAAATTACTCCTGCTTCTTGGAAGAAGCCCAGAATTAGGTGACATAAGGACTTACCATTACATAAAAGAGGAAGCAAAATATGCCTCTGTAAAAGCTCCCTCTCCAATTTAACCCAGAGAAGTAGTAAAGCACATGAAAGCCTCGATTTAGTAGACTGCTTGAGCATGCACCAGTATTTTAAGCTCTAAGTAATTCCATTGACTCCATTAACATTCCATGTAAATTTAAAGTAAAGCACATGTGAAGGGGTTTATTAAATGTTAGCCCAAGAAAACTGTTAGTTATATGGCACAAGGAAGACTGTTTCCATGAGAGCTCTTTTGGAATTTGTTCCAGTGTGTTGCTTTCTCTTGTTGTGCCCATTAAGGATAAAGAGAGACCTGAATGTTTTTGTGGAGCTTGTTAGCCTTACTAGACTATGTCTAATATAAAAGTCAAACAACTGAAAAGTAAAGTCAGTGCCTTCAGTGGGTTCATGACAGGCTCTCCTGATAAACAAAGACTTAGTCCTGGTGCAGGTAATGATGGTTCAAGTGAAAACAACTTAAATCAAATTGTTTAGTACTAGGCTAAAATATTTAGCATCACGTTCAGGTTGAGAAGTGAGAATGGAACTTTGGTATCTTTGCAGAGAAGATGCACTTTATTCAAGATGCAAATTCGATCAATACCAAAGTGCACGTTCATTTGTCTTTAAATCCCTGTACGTTGCTGAATTTCAGAAAGAAACCTGTGGTGGTCAGCATAACTTTGTACTGGGGGGGGAGTTCCCTTCTCTATAGCCTCTGCCTCCATTTTGGTCTTTTAAAGAAAACTTCCATTGCAACCCAAGGATGCTGATACCTCAGTGGAGTGGGTAAAGGTAACTCAGATCTACAAAGATCTTTTAGCATCTACAGTTTTTCTTCAGTGCTGATGTCTATTTTCTATGCATGTGTATGATACATATTTGCATGCAGAAGGCAACTTTCATTGTGTATTAGAGCAGAAGTACTTACTACCCACAGGTCTACTGCTCTTGCCACTGGTATAATGAGAACCACTGCAGCACTTTCTTAGCTGCAACTCCCACCCTGAAAAGGAGAGAGCAACCACAAAAGAAAGGTTCTATTTTTTAAAGCAGGTGGGAAAATTCTGTGCTAGACTTCAGTTCTTAGCATTTGAAACTGGCTTGTTTGGGACAAATATGTGTAATGAGACATCAGGGCAGGCAGGGGACTCAGAATTGAATATTCTCAGCCAGTATGTGCTTTACAAAAATGTGGTTTATATTGGTAATTTCTATGGATGAGTTTATTGAGGTTTGTGTAGTCTCAGGTATTCTTGGGGCCATATCTCCATTTTACCTACAACACCATGACAGTACTAATGTACAAAAATAACTAGGCCTTAGCAGGTACAGTACACACCTTTTTTCACCTTTAAAAGCTGTACAGTGAGGTATCACAAGTGGCCAGTGTCTACAACACATAAAAAATTCACTGAGGAGGAATATACTATCCTATTACCTTTCTCTTATGCCAGCCATTACAAAATCACTCACGTTACAACAGAGTCACACCACAATTTATCAAGTTCATTGTGTATCAGTGATAAACTTAATGTGCTCTGCACAAGAAATCCCATTATCATGATTTTATATGAAATACAGAAATATATGGATTCTATTAAAACCAAAAGAAACAGTGGCACTGATTGAACTTATCTGAAAAGGACTTACCTTAAAACGTAACAGGGTGTGATACCTAGTAAATTCTGCCAACTTAATTTTCCTTTGCAGTGTTCATTTTTATAGTGCAAGCTTTACTCTATTAAGCTGTCAGATAAAAAGTGAGCTAACAGCCAGGCCACATTTTCCTCTAACAAAAGATACATTTAGCTAGCTCAATTACTAGTGGAAGCTTTAGATAGAAATACAAAAAGGAGGACGACGGAGCAATTTATTTTTACAATAAAACTATTAATTCTTGCACCCTCCCCTCCTAACAATACTCCAGTGCTAAACACTACATTAATGAGGCACTTTTAATATAATTATGGTTGTTTTTGTTCCAGCTCTTCCTGGTTTTTAGATGTAGCCTTAGAATTAACTGTCCTTGGCCAGAGTTAAATGTTCTCCTTAATTGGGCTGAAACTGTCGGCGTTTTACAATTTTCTGCAATATCTTTTGCTATTTTTTACCATTTGATTTTAGGGAGAAGAAAGAGGAAACATCATTTCATGATGCTCTCTCTTCAGAGAATTTAACCAACCTCAAATTTGTAGCATCATTGCTGGGATTTTCACAGTCTGAAGCTCGACATATGGCCACCTAACTGACTTCTTTGCAATCTTTAGATGCAAATTGATATATTTTCTTCTACAGCAGGCTGAAGAATACAAGATCTAACTCCTAATACAAGCAATTCATTAGCAATAGGCTATGTTGATCCTGGAACCAAATATAGCAATTACCCAAAAGGTCTTTAAGCTGCCTCTTACACAATTCTTTGAAGGCGTGGGTTATTTACACAGCCAGTAACAAGCTGTGGGGAAATTTAATCTTTTAGTTGCTGGGCTGCTCCTCAGTTAGGGTTGTACTGACTCTTATTTGTTTGTATCCTATCCCTAAGTGGGTTGGTGCTGCACACAGCCAGCTAGCTGGAGTCTCAGAAGGATGGAAGAATAAATGGACCATAGCAGCTGAATGCCTTTTTAATTTTTAGCATGCCACCTTCCACTCAGTACAGGGAATATCACACTTTGTAATTCAGCTCACCACCTTCACTGTGGTGTTTTCTTCATCTTTATGCATGTTGCTAGCTGTAGCTGGTCTTTGGTATGGTTATGAAATGGCAGTATGAATTACATCTCCCTCTGGATGTACGAAATTTATACCATTATCCCCTTACGCATATGAAGAGAAAACTAGTATTTTGGTTTGGACATTCAAGCATATTAAGAGAAAACTGGTCTTTTCTTTCAGACATTTTCAAAAGAGAAAATTCCTCTTCATGGTCCAGTTTACCTATGAACTTTATAAAGTGGGCATCATCATCACATTGGTATCTCCAGCAGTTTCAGATATGTTGTATGGGTGGTTGATCTATCTCTTAAGAATGCAAGAGTAATTCTGCTGTTTTTATTTTATATTTCAAACACAAACCCAGAAACTAGCTCTGTTTCCCCCATTTACCTTAATATGTATGTGGAGCAACAATGTGAACGTGTTGCAGGAGAGAATGGGTGTTCTCTCCTGCCTCCTCCCTAACTAACAATTCAGCTTTACACTCCTGAATGGGGCTCTTCCAAAAACAGTTGGTTTATCCTGCTCTGAGGTTTGGCTCAAGGAAGAAACTGGTTAGAGACACAAACGTCCTGCTGGAAATAAGGCCTACTGATCTTTTTCATGAAGGTGTGAGAACAATTCCTTCAGCACTCCTGGAAAAATTCAGGGTATTGTCTTCCTCCAATGGAACATTTTTAACTTGTTTCTGCACTGGTAACCTTTCACGCAGTGATTGGTAAAACCAAGTTGTGCAGCCCAGGGATAGAACAGAATTTGGTAAAATATGGAGCAATGTGTGGTGGGAAAGGCCTGACAGGAAGTTAGAGGTTGTGCCATTGAAAAAAGAAAAATGGTAAAATAATAATTTAAAAAATATTTGCCTTATCTTGATGGAATAAATGCTTGTTCAAATAATCTGTTTGGGATCTGAAGGGATTCCTTTGGTTGAAAAGACTTATAAGAGTTACTCGCATTCCTAGGCAGACACATATGAGATGGATTGAGGCTGAGTGGATGGAAAAATGAAGTCTTGATTTGATCTGGGCAGAATGCAAAAGTGAAGTTTTAGAATTAAACTGAGGTGAGAGGAAGCAATTGCTCTCTCAGGAGCATGGAGGGGTTCCCTGGGAACAAAGGGTTTGTAGTTTTGCACTCCCATGTTGATGCGTTGCACTTGCACATGACCTTGCTCCTCTGAAAGCTCCACAGCTGCATATTGTGACAAACCCACCAGGGAGGTGATTTTGTGTTGGACAAAATGAGGTTTTCATTAGCTAGGCTGGTGAGAGAGTATAATAGAGACTTTCCTCACTTTCCTATCAATTCTTGGAGACTGCCCAGGTCTTGAAAAATATCACAAGGATCACTTATTTTGCCTCAGTGCCTCAGACCAGGCACTCTAGTTCCTCGAGTAGAGATTAATATTTAATGACAGATCACTTTGAAACTGAAGAAAAAAATTAATGGTCATCTTTGGCCTGCTGTGTTCAGGGTTTAGTACAGTGTAATCCTTTATAAGAAGTCTTTGCCAGATATTTAAATCTGGCATTGTCCAATGAATCCTTCAATGATGAAATATTCTGGAACCATTATAATTTTTAAAAATTAATCACACATTAGACTTTTTGGAGCACTTAATGTAGCAAAGAAGGGTACTATTTAAATATTACAGGCTTCATTAACTGAAACTAAATTATTGTTCAAAATCAAGTGCATCAATCTCATCCTGAGAGATGTCTGACTTGTATTTATTTCTGCTACTGGAATAATTATAAAGGAAATTGTACTGTCATGGTTAATTTTGATCTTGTTATGAGGAAAACTTGTAATCCTCACTGTCTCAAGGTATAGGATGGGTTAGGAGCTGTGCTAGCACTGAGGGAGAGATTCACTGAGTATTACCATTTTATTTGTATTTGCTTGGGCTGCTTTTATAAATGTACAGCAAACCCCAAGCAATTCAGCTCTGTACAGTACCTAAAAGATAGTCTAGATTCAGAAACAGGAGTAAGCATCCATTCTCACATGATTAAATCCAGCATAATGTGTAATCATTTTTATTGTTAAGGCGAGAATCTTGTTGATATAATAGGCCTTTTAAATGTACATGCTCTTTGAATGCAGGGTTTCAAGCAAGAATAAATTTAGGCTAGTATTCTTTCCTTTTGCTTTTGTAGATTGTTTGTCTGTATGCCACTATCCAGGAACTTAACTGTAAGGTGACAGAATTATACACTGCTGTATATAGTTGAAAATGCTATATAAAAATGTTGATTACCTCTTACAGAATTAGAACTATTAGGTTCTGTTTTAAATGGGGTTATAGGAGTGCAATTGATGACAGTTACCTCTTCAGATATCTCCATATTGTTGTAAGATCAATAATTCATTGATCAAAGTGGTAAGAGAACCACTGTCAGATTTCATAAAGTTGTTAATTAGCAAACTACCAGTAGTGCTTACTGAACCACTAGGGTATTATTGCTTAATTATATGCCTAACTAAGCAGACCCTCTGCTCTAATTAGTGGAAAATGAGTTAAAAATATACAAGATGTGGCCTACTTCTGTAACCAGTCACAGCTTAACTGATTTTCTTTAATTTCAAGATATTATATCAACATTATAAAATATTCAACACATGTATTTCGTAGTTCTGGTACCATTAATGTCAAATGTGTTGATGCAGCTTAACTGATCTAGAAGTAAGTTCAGAAATTAATATTAATATATTGTTTAGGAAGACTGCCAGTTGAAAAAGTACTTTAATCATAAATAAGGCATATTAATTTCAAGTGTCTGCACTCAAATATGATTAAATGCCAATGGGAAATATACTCAATAAGACCACAGGTACACTGCAGAACCCTTGTTTGGTATGAGAGTGTGAATCTTCAGCTCCTTGTAGCAGGCAACATCCATTGAGGATCGAAAAGCCTTCCCTTTGCAAGGATTGATTTTGGTTTAAATGACACCAGTGAGTTGAAAAACATGTTGAATAGATTCATTTTCCCTAGCAGGATTGATTGTGATTAGCTGGTAACTTTATGCAGCATCTAACACTCTGTCAGCCTCAGCATCTGCTTGGTGTGAAGGACGCTGAAATCTGAGTTCTGCCCACCTTGCTTGTGTTGATCACCATTTGGGTTTTGTTGTTATTGTTGTTTACTTTGTTTGTTTTGCTTTATTTTGTTTGCTTTGTTTTGTTGTTTTCTTTTGCATCTGTTTGCAAAGAGCAGGAGTTTCAGGTGATGATAGTTCTGAAATTCAGGCATTTTTCCAGGTGGTACCTCCATTTACTAACCTGTAAAATAAGAGTATCTGTCCCAGAGGGCTCTTAGGAGGTTAACGTAATGTGCTAAGTAACCTTGGCTGCTGGCTAGAAGTTGTCTAGGAAATGTAAAGTGTAATAACTAATGAGAAAAAAAAAAATCCTTCTGAGGCTGTCAAAACCCAAGATGTCACCTTTGACTCAACGACTACCCCAGCTGCAAATCACTGAAGGCTGGGAGAAGTACCACAAGGTGTGTGCCTTGTTCTTATGGTCTTCCTTAGACATTTGCTGTTGAGGACAAAGTCCTCAACTAAGTGGGCCTTTGATCTGACCTGGTCCAGACATCCCAGTGTAATTAGTGCTTGTCATAGCCTGCAGCAATCTGTAAAATCCACTACAGTTCTGTTGCTGGATCTGAGCTAATGGGTGGCCTCTTGCTCTACTCTCAAGTAACACAAATTAGTGTCTCCAATGAAATAATACCTTAAGAACTGAAGTTAAAGGAATTTCCTTCACCAACACCAGCTGATAATTTGGTCCAGAAATATGAGAGTTTACCCTGAGGACACTTTTTTTTTTTTTTTTCTATGGGTGTATGAAGGCTGTATCAGCTATAACATTTAGACTGAATCATATAGATATAAACCTATTGTGAACACATTTCATTTCCTAGAATTAACGTTTTAAGTATTCCTATACCTCATCTATTTTAATTTTAAGTATTTTTATTAAAATGTTAGAGTTTTGTCTTGTGTGGATGAGCAGCAGCTAATTTTCAGTGTGAAGTCTGCTACCTCCTTAGAAGAGGTTTTCTATAGCAGGTTTGATATAAAGTTTAACTTCTCCACAGAAAAAAACCCAAACAAATCACTTTTAAAACCACACATCCAAAACTGAAGGGTGGAATTAAGACATTTACATAGAAATCTCTTGCAACTGAGACAAAACAAACTAGACAGCATGGAATTCCACAGGATAATAAGAAAACAAAGAAAATCTTTAAGTGTCGTGACAGAGGGAGAGGGAGAGACAGGCTAGAAATTTATTCAGAGGGAATGGATGTAGTCAGCTTGAGTGAGGAATATAAAACCAATGATGTGTGGATATCCCTGCCTGAAGAGCACATAATTCCTGTAGAAGAGGAAAAGGTTTTACAGAGTCATGGTTAGCCCTCCAATGATCAGATCAATAAAAACAGTTCTTCTAAGGTGATCCCTCTGAGCACCTTCTAGTGCATCTTGTCAGTACAGGCCACTGAAACGGCTTGCTTGTGAATATTTTATTATCCTCTCTCATTCTGCACCTCCATGTATATTTAGGGCCCCCTTCCCTCCTGCTCCCTGTAGGGGACTGTAGCAGATGCATAACCCGCTGCTGGACAAGCACTGAGAAATTGTGAAACCATCTCACAGGCAGAAATTCTATATGGTGAAGCAGAACAACGGGTTAAACCTAAGATCAAAGAGCAAATGATCCCTGTCAGAGGCTGGACCATGTCCTGAGTGAGCCATTCTGGTCAACCCTTGGGCCTTCTGACCTCCCCTGTTCTGTGAATCTGTGCAATGAGCTCTATTAGTGTGTGTGTCAAAGTGAGTTTTCTTGGTACGGCAGAACATCTCCCAGTAGGGGTACAGAAAGAGTTTAGGCTCCTCTAGAGAAGTCAGTTGCTCATAACAAGCAGCTTGATATAAATGACAAATGCCTGTGAGGAGATAGGCAGCTCCATTATGGTCTGCTGGCAAGAACACATTTCTGCAAGTAGTTTTATTGCCATCAGTCATATTTCCCTCAAGTGCACTCAAGGGGCAAGCAAGTCTTGAATACCCAGGAGATGACAAATGTACTGGTGTAGAAGCAAAGTCCTTCAATAGTGTCAACTTCTGACACTTGAAAGTGATGTTATGAACATGGATCTCTGCTGCCACCCTCACAAAAAGCATTCCAGGGAACAAACCCTTTCTGCATAAATCCTCTTTCCCATTAGCCACATTTTGAGTTTTGCAGCAGTCCTGAGTTCTACTGATCTGAAACACAGGGGAAACTTCAATGCCACAGGCATTCCCTAAATTATCAGTACCTGAAGTGTTTTTATGCAAGTTTCCCATTGAAGTGTTTAAAAGCTTCTCTAGAATATCTGATGCATGACCATTTCTATGGATACCTGGTGAAAGCCCCAAATCCTTTCCAGTGTGTGCCTTTCACAGAAGTGTCTGATCTACTGCCCTACAAATTCTCATGTTAGGAAAACTGCTCCCTCTGCATAGGCTTGTCCTAAAACCTCACACAATTAAGCTCATAGGCATCAATCCAAATCCATTTTCTACTTGTGACTATTTGACCTTGTAAACTCATTTGAAAATCTGGTCCCTTAATTGATATAAGGAAGTAGAACCCAGAATGCCTTGAAATCTGGAGATCTTTTAAATTTTTGGCCCAAACTGTCTAACCTCAGGCATCAAAGAAGGAGTCACCTTTTAAGTTGGAACACCCCTGTGTACATAGTCCTTAATTTCAGGTATGTTGAAGAAGGTCATTGTCAGGAAATCCTGAAAAGATTCTCTGAGACCAAGTTCAGAATCCCTGGGTAATGCCAACTTCAAGAACTTCTTAAATAAACAGTTTATAGAGGTATACACATCTCCTTAATATATCAAGTTCCCCACAGCAAGCATTTGTCTTTGCAAGATGAATTCTAAATGCATACACATAATAGCAGGGAAGCCATTGGAATGACTGACTTTGAAAGAAAAAAAGAATGGTAAACAAATGCATTACTTGTGGGCTGAGGTTTTGTAGCTTAACACATTGAACAGAGCCTCAAAATCACTCTTCTGATGCAAGCAGGGGAAGGTGAAAAGTATTTACGCTGAGATGCTCGTGGCACTTAAGTCTTTTTATTAGGCTAGAAATTCTTTGATAAAACCTATTTAAAGCACTTCTAAAACCTGTTTGAATAACATGCTTCATAAAATCATGCCATAAATTACAATGTCACTTCCATTATTAAAAGGAGTTGGAAGAATATCTAAAAACATATGGGCAGTGCTTTTGTAATTCATATGAGAGCAGATGCCTGAATATTTAGGGAGGTGACTGATCAGTCTCACCACCTGCTCTGTTTACCTTTGAAAGATGGGAAAGAGTATGCCACACAGCTACCAAGATATCTGGCATGAACACCCCTGCTGAAATATTTCTACTGTAGACGCCTCTCATTCATCACTAATTTTCCCAGAGGTCCTTGGCAAAATTTCTTTTTCACTTAGTTTTCTTAACAGGCTTGGGAGCTTTTGTTAGCTGGTGAAGTCAGCTGTAAAATCTCAGTGTTGGTTTTGCTGTGCTCAAGCACACAGTAATGTTACTTCTTTTGCCATTAAGTTGCATGAACAAATGCATATTTGCAAGAGGTGGTGAGCAACTTTCATCTGAAAATTTCCATTGATGCTTCATGTAATAAACCAAAGAACTTGGTGGATTTGGTTACACATAGTGCAGTCCTATATGATGCCACTACACAGACACAGCAAGATTATTAGTCCATCCCTCACTTAGAAAAAAATTTTTTTCTTTCTCATCTTCCTCTGAGCTCTCTGTTCTTCTGTTATGCTATCTTGATCAGAAAGATGAATCTCACAGTCCCTCAAAGGTACAAGTTTCTCCCATGTAAGTTTTATCCACATACATCCACTTGGAAGAGAAGAACAAATGCAACTCATATAATCTTTGAAAATTACAGAGAAAAATTATCATAATGAGGAGGGTAGATGTTTTATGGCAAAGGAGGCACTGGCCAATGGAAAGCAGGAAGTCTGCAGACACTTCTGATGGAAGAAGAGCCACCTACTCAAAGAAATAAACCTTAGCATCAAATATTTTGATGAGCAGTGGCCTGGGAATGCAACATTTCCCCCTACAGCTATAAGCAAGTTTTATGTTGACCTCTAAAAGAAGAGAACATTATGTAGCCTGTTCAGCTCTTCTGGAATGAGAAGTGCTCTCAAGATAGTGGCTAAAATGAGCTTGCAATATCCGAGTTGCCAGTGGCCAGCTGTAGTGGCTGTCTGCTGGTAAGGGACAAGTGTCCTCTCTTGCCTTGGCTCACAGTTGTAAGACATCTGTGTTAGCAGAATATTGGAGAAGGCAATGGCTGTATTCCTTACTAAACACTGGAAATATATTCATTTTTAGTCTGAATTTAAAAAAATATTAATAACAAAATATATTTATTTCTTTTCAAATGCATAGTTTACCATTAGTTCACCATAGCATTTACCATTCCTCTCTTGATAGTTGAGAGAAAAAAAAGAGTTTATCTATCAAAATGCATAGGTCTTCAATCTTTACTTAATTCAAGTAGAAGACACATAATTTCTTTCTTTTCCAATTCACAGGGTAGCAAAGACAAATATTAATCTTCCCTGCCTGTAATTGCACTGACACACTGTATGTATATGTGGCCACAGATAAAAGCATCACATCTGTTTCAGTGACTTCAGCTTCAGGACGATGACCATACAGATTTCTAACCCGAGGAATTTGACAGTATTCCCTTTGGATTTTATTCTACAGCATGTCAATAATCTTTGAAAAAATTATTTCTTTGCTCTGTGAGACAGGGTTGATAAGGTAAGCTATTAGAACAGAAGGCATTAGGCAGAATTAGGCACATTAGGCAGAAGCAGCAGCCCACAACTACCTTGATTACTCTTGGAAATTTGTAGTTAATTGGATAGAGCATTCTGGATGTTTCCCTCCTTCTATCCTGAGCTATCTAACAGGCTCAGTGAGAAATGCCTCAAAGCCAGGGCTACCAGCATTGTCAAACATTGCTGAGCAGAGAGGGAAGAACGAATAGAATAAAATTATTTCTTCCCTTCCTCATGAAGCATTATTTCTAGTGAATTATTCCCCCTGTTGCTTTGTCCTGTTAATTAAGTGTTGATGGAGACCTCCCACTGTTTTCTTCTGGAGTCTGTTTCATAGTCATATGGACTTTAGACAATTTTTCCTGGAATTCAGCCTAAAGATCTCTTTTTCTTGGTGTTACTATATTACTCTTGGTTGCACGCTCACTGCTCCCCTTCAATGCTCTCCAGATGCATGCTAATAAATCCCACAGATGCGTTGGGTCATCTTGATGTGAAGCTCATAGTTGGGCAGGGGGCAGCAGAAGCACAGGCTGTCAATGCCCCAGGCTGTTTTGCCCTCCATGTTCATTGCAGTTGGCCAATGTGTCATTTATCTTTTTTTTTTTTTTTTTTCATTTATGTGGCAATGTAGAAGGTGTGTATGCTTCAGGACAGCTGGCTGCACATAAATTAATTTCATCCCCAACAAATTTCTAGAGGCTGAAATTGAGCCCAAGCCCTTGTATTCAATCTTAGACTGCACTACCTTCTAGTGGCATTCTACAATATTTCCTCCTTTTTAACTTTTTAGCACTTGCTGACAGTGATTAGGAGACTCTGAGGCACAGCTAAGCTAAATAAAAGTAGCTTTTCAGTTTCTAATAAATTACAAAGCTTATATTTTCTCAGGAGCTATAAAAATAGCATGCCAAAAATCTCATTCTATGTCATGGACTTTGTTCCCATCAACCTGTAACTGGAATTTCAATAAATGTGTTTGCTGTCTTTAAATGCCAGTTTGCATATGACATTAAAATCTGCTTGACATAAATTAATTCATGGCTGTTAATAATGGATAGGTTTGCTGGAATGTAAGCAGGCATTCTCCAAATATGAAACTGGAGTTAAAAGTGTTGAGATGTTTAAGTGTCCATGAAGTGATGTTGGAATAGATACTTCCTTGTTAGTGTTTTCGTTTTATTTTGTGAGTTATTATTCTGCAAACCAGCAATAACAATGAATTATAAAACCAATTGGTTTAGATTAAATTATAATGAGAGTATTTCAGGCTGTGCTCTGCATGGATGACAGTGTAGGGAGACTGTACCTAACTGCAAATGTGCTGGAAAAGGGTTGGATCCTGGCCCAGCTTTTAAGCTTGTGTGTGTAAATTAACAGGTAGCCCAGGACTCAGCTGGTGCACCAGTTCCAGCTGAGCACAACTTCTCATTGAACGTGCCTCACTGTCTAGTCTCTTGATCATTAAACCATCTTTTGATGCAGAAGATGCAAAAGACATAAGAATAGAAGTTTCTTTGCAGGGCTGGCAGGGCAGCTGTGTCTACTGACATGGTGCAGCCTGCATGTAAGAGCACAACCTGCAGACTCTTATCACACAGACTGATGGACTTTCTCATGGTGCTGAAGGGATATGTTTGAATCAAAAGGAGAAATCTTCATATCTTAACACCATGAACATTTGGTGAGTGTCTTTTTTTAATTATTATTTTAATGTAATTTGTTTTAAGAAAAACACTTGGCAGGAAAAGCAAAAGCCTGGAGGAAGTTCTTAAGTAATTAAAAAAAACTTGGATGACTTTAACACTAGGTAACTCCATTACCACCATAATCTCTGTTATGGTGCCACTGGGAGAGAAACAGATCCTGTAATTCAGATATTTGGAACAGAGAAGCAGATAGCTTTTGGGGAAGAATTTAGCCTGTTACCTTCTCCGAGTAGATAAAAAGAACTAAAAGAAGAAATAACCTAATCTTATGGTTCTGATGGCTGAAATTAACATTTACACTAAATAATCTGAATTAAATTTCTGTCAAGGAGTTTAACTTCTAAATATTATTTTCCTACCTACATCTCAATTCAATTGCTAGTGATGGCTGAGAGATTCCTGTTGGTTTTATAATGAATGGTGATTCAGAATCCATCTCAATTTTTTGTTAAAATATTCATTGATTACCTAACAAAATAAGCAGATAAACATTTAAAAAATGGATTTAGGTAATTGTCCTGATCACTTGCATGCTAAAGTTAATTCTCCTCTCCTTCCCCATACTTAATTGATAAATTCAGTTGTAGAGCTTGCAAAATAGAGATCTAAAGCAAAGGCAGCAAAAATAGTCTCCATGCAGTTCTAACACATCACCTGGGCCTTAAGCAAAGATTTAGGGAGGGAGGGAAATTCAAGAGGTGTTCATTACAAACATAACAGTTGTACGTGTGCTTTCCTAAGAAATCTGGATGATTCAGGTCTTGGAGATGCTAAGAAGGGCAGAGTGAGCCTGGACCACAGTCTAAGCCTCTTCCTTCTCCCAGAACTAGTTTTTGTGCAGCCAAGAAATCACCCAGTTCAGGAAACTGATCTGGCCCCAAAGCAAAAAATCTTTAATATTAGCTTAATCAACTTCCTGAGGAAGGTGGCTGCAGGGCCCAACATGCCATGCTGGTGCCAGCACAGGAGGGAGAGCATGCAAGCTTGCAGATGGGCAAGAAACAGGCAAGATCAGCATTAAAGCAATTGGACCATGGATCTGCTCTTCAGTTCTAATAAACCACATAATGAATTGCTGTTCCAAGCTCTGGTATAAAATCCTCTGATGTGTGTCTAAAGCAGAGCTGTATTCACAAAAACTGGCAGAGAATGGCTAGTAGGGGGACGGTGTGCCAGCGTTGTGTTGTGTTTTTAACCAGACTACTGGAGACACATCCATCCTCTACCTACACTTCTCTGTCAACACCAGTGAAGGGTGATTGTCACTCCAGCTTGGCTCTGGTGCAGCGTGACTGATGGGCTTCTCTCTAGGCACGTGGATAAGCAGGAGCCCCTTAATTCAGTGAGTGCACCTGCAGTTAATTTCCATTCTAATTTCTCTACTCTGTCTCTTGAGTGTTCTCTAGGGACCCTTCAACGTTTCACTTCCAAGACTTACCCAGCTGGCTACTCTGCAACCCAGATGTTGTTTATATATTCGTCACTTTAAAAGTAACAATACCAAGATAATAATAGAATGAGACATGTTTGTTCTCCATCAAAGGAAAAAGTAGGAGACTTGTCAGAGTTTCCAGCATGTGAGTTTTTAAGGTCCAGAAGGTTGTCACAATCTGTAGCTCCTCTCTTAATAGAATCTTTCCCATTCTTTTTCTACTAGAAAGCTTCTGCTTACTGAGAAGCTGGGCTTTAGAAACTAAGTTTTTAAAAAGATGTCAGTGCTGCAGGCACTCAACAGGAGCTATTTACATGTTGTATCTGGGGTGCTTCTCTTTGCTAATGATTAGGTTAGTAACAAATCTGCTTGTGACAGCCTGTGGTAGAAATCCATAAACATCTCTGAAACGCCTCTGTGAGGTATGACTCTGCTCCTGGTTGTTCTTCCATGGGATTCAAATAGGCATGTTTTGTAGATATGCTAAGGTGGCTACCTGTCACATTAAATGTATGTAGGAAGATGAAGAGTGTTGCCATTTCAGGGACCTGTTTCAAAGGCACACAGAGCAATCCCCTACTAACAGCCCTGACAGATCAAAGCATCTCATCTTGATATTGCAGAGAATGCAGTATTTATGACATCAGCCTTTTGCAAGAGTTCAAATAATAGTGAGTGAAGAAATCTTGGGTGCAAAAGTTCAAGCATCAACAGCTTTCCCTCTGGGACATTCAAGACCATCAAGTTCTCTAGGGCATTCAAGACCTTTTCTACCACACTGCTGTGCTGAATAATGGGACTTTCAGAATTGCATAATTCTTTCAAAGTGTTGCGAAAGAGATTGAGGAGGACTTGGGCTGCAATCAGTCTCTTTAATGGCATTACTATAAAGATTGTATCTCTTGTTCATTCATTTGTTAGAAAGCATTTTTATAGCAGACATAGCTATAGACTAAATGTAATAGAAAGCCTGGTCCTTCAGACACGACACACAGTTCCCTCTCTTCCTCTGAATGGGACATGGCTGTTCAAGCAGAGACAGTGTTCTGAGATGGTTTTGCCTATTGATGCTGTGGCTTATTTTCTAGACTGGCAATAGGTGTGTTACTATCTGAATGAACACATGTCAAAGAGATGGTCAGGTCTTCCATTTCGTTGGCTCCTGCAAGATCTGTAATAGCCACACTTCTTGTTTGGCCTGCAGATACAAGGTTTGATGTGTTTGTATCCTCCATACCGCTGATCACAGCAGCAGTTGGAGTAAATTCCGATCTCATGTTTAGCAATGCTCAGAGCCTGAAGATAAATTTTAATTGAACTTGCAGAAGCTTTTCTTTTGTTGGAAAATTGTTCAT
Source organism: Hemiprocne comata (assembly GCA_020745705.1). NCBI lineage: Eukaryota > Metazoa > Chordata > Aves > Apodiformes > Apodidae > Hemiprocne > Hemiprocne comata. The sequence continues at coordinate 5,981,906 of CM036602.1, read as the reverse complement.
ATTCATTTGTTGAAGCATCTTCTAGGAAAGCTCATGGGCAATTTCAGGCTTTGACAGGATGGAGCTCATTAACTTCCACCCAAGCTAAATGGCAATTTACATACTAATGTCAATTTTCTTTTACCTCTGTGTCCCTAGTCACATTTTTCAGAAAACCAAATGTTTAAAGTAATTTTTAATCCACAAAATCACAACAGTTAAGAAATCAGCCCCAGATGTATTACTCCAATAGGAGCTATTATATAAAGTACTGCAAACTCTGGGCTTGTTCTCCAGTTGCCTTGGAGGAGAAAGGGGCTGTTTAAAGAATTATAGTACAAGTAAAAAATTTTAAATGTAGTAAAAAATAATTAAATATACAAAAATTCTGGAGAACACTGAATGGGTTTTTTTTTTCAACTTTAAATCATCAGAACAAATCCATCTGTAACTGGTAATTAAAAAGATGAATAGCAATGCTGCAGGAGGCAATGAATAACAGTGGAGAAGAGACTATATTTCTCCTTTGGCATTACATGCACGTAGGAGGTAAATCCAGAAGTCAAAAAATAGGAAATCTTTTTGCATCCATAGAATAAACATGCCAAACTTGCTCCCAAGAGATACAGTTAACATAAGTTGGCTCACATTAATTGAAGTCTCTCTCTCCTTTGGGCGGCGATTCTTTTGTTTTAAAAGGAATTTTAGTGATCAAAAACTCATGCCATGATGTAAGTAACAACCAAAATGGAAATATAAGAAAGGAATTTAAAACTATTTTCTGTAACAATGGTTTCTTTTTTTGCATTTCTTGCATCTTGCTTTGAAAAAACTTGTGATGCTTGTTCTTAAGGTAGGATTTTATTCTAGGAAAAGCTTGTTACTTTCACAAGAAAATAGATTCCCTCAAGCCATCTTTGCAGTTTGCATTCCTTTTGAAAAGAATAATTTTGCTGTATTTCACTGGTTCTTGGAAAAGCCAAAGCAACATGTTGCCAGGATAAGGAAAACTAGGTATGCAGAGCATCTGAGCCAGAGGAGATTTAGCACTGATCCAAACAGGAAACAAAAACAAAAAAATTCTTTGGCCATTAGCAACAACCCAATACGGCTTGAAAAGTGAATGTTTCCTATTTATAAAAACACTAGAAATTATTTTTTAGTTTACACAGCGCAGCAAGGAGCCCTGTTTTGACCAAGTCTACATCAGGAGGTGGCAATTTCTCTGTTTAATGAACATTTTTAAAAAGGAAAATATTTGTTTAACACTAGAATCACTATTGATGGGTATATATCTGCTTTCATGTAAGTCACAAGGGATTTACCATGATTATGAAATTTTTGGCCTTCAAAACCTTCCTCTCAAATATACACAGTGGGATTTGTTGCTTCTTATTACTGCTCTCTTTCAGTAGGCCCCAAGAGTTGCTAGTATTTGCAGATTAGTGAGTGCTCACAAAGAAATAAATGAGTAAGCTCAGCCAAGTAATATTTGCACTGCTGCCATTTTTGGGCACTACTTCATATAATCTTTGTACACATGCCAAGAACTAAGAGGAAGCTTTCTTGACCATGGAGCAGAGTCTTACAAGGTGAGAGGGGAGGTAAAGTAGCATGACTAAACTTTTCCATTTCTGCTGTTAATAGCTTCTGGTCTTGCTCCAGTACCCTGTTATCCAATTTCTAGGTTGTGGTGTGTGTATGATATATATTTTTGTCACCATAGAAACGTGAAAATACTCACTAACTGTCTGAAGAACTTCATGGTGGCTGGAAAGTAATTTTTTGTAGCTATGGACACCCTGAAGTTTATAGACCTAAGCATGGTAGAAGCTACAGATGAAATCTGCATATGCAGATTAGCAAATTTATACAACATGCTGACAGTGCCAGCCAACTAGTCTGTCCTGCTCAGCAAACAATGACCTTGTATTCAAGTCGTTGTAGGTGACATGGCAAGGCTCCCATTTGGTGTTGCTCTAAGCATCATGCAAGATTTCAAAACTGGGAACTGTGCAGACTTGTTTTCTAAATATCAAATATGCAAGGGTTTGGTAAATTCTTTGTGTTGGGTTTAATGTAGGTACATTTAAAAGTCTTTGTTTTACTATGCACCTGTGTTAGTGTTCCAACATTAACATTTGAATCTACTTCAATGACTATGTTTTGCAAATAAAAGTCACATATAAGAGAGATACAAAATGAACATCAGATTAAATGTGATCCCAAAAATGAACTGAGGATAGTGCAGAAATATAAAAAATGTTGTATTTTCAGACATATCTCCAAAACTGTTGTTAGCCACATCAAACAATGGTAGGTGATAGGCTGAGATGCATCTCAGTTGCTTATGTCAGGACTGAGAGCTACCATGTTCCCAGAAGACAACTCCAGGCTGGTCTCCAGAACAGATAGGATTTGGCCAACCTCCACATTAATGTCTTTTTAAAAATGCTTATTGCATATAATGTCAGAAAAAAAGTTTAACAAATCTCATTTCCCCTTTTAAGTTGTTTCATAATGAATATGGTAACTGAAGACACAGGGGAGAAGTCCACAGCCCTTAGCAGATCTGAGTCCATTCTACGTGTTATTTATATCGTGGACTGAGGTGAAATTTTGGTCTGTTGAGCACTGAATTTTTACTGTAGAGTGCAGAGAAAGTATTCAAACCAGGTGTTCCTGTAATTGCAGAGCACTGGGGACAATGCTGAGAGCTGAACAGATCCCACATTTACCCTTTCAGCTGAATGATGCAGAGGTTTAGTGTTAGCACACAAGGCAATAAAATAAATTGCATTGGAAAGCAAGGCAGGCTGGATGGTTTGAAACTCTGGAGTTTCAATTGCATTTTGTTTTGTTTGCTTTTGTTTTAGCCTTTATATCAGTATAACAATATAAAGATATGAACCTGTCCATTAAAAATGAGAGAAAACTCCTTGTAATGGCTAAAATTCAGCACAACTACAACCTGTCCTCAGGTCTAATCATTGGCCTAATGTGTGGCATTCAGCAAGTAATATCTTGATACCTCATAGCAGGGTTATTTGCCTGCTTCCTCAGCACCAGAGGAAAGGAAGGAAAAATTTATAATTCAAGTGTCACTTCGTACATTTTGAACTATCAAGGAACTCTCCACTTTAAGTACATTACTTGCACATATGTTGGGCTGCTTAATGCAAGTCTAGAAATATAAAGCATGAATTTTCTGCCACATCAATGTGATATCTGGCTTGTGTGTGTACCATTTTTCTTAAAATAAAATAACTGCATATGACCTGCAGTATTGCCGTGCCAATGATTGTCTTGGTCTTTTTAATAAGGTATTTATGAATACTTTCAGTGAAAGTACTATCTCTTGGTGTTTTTAACTTGACAGCCAAATCTGGATCTTTCTGACATAATATTAAATCTCTGACTTCTGCCACCTGTTTTATACAGTCAAACTGTGTTTACAATTTCCAAGTAATATCTGAGTGGGAAGAAAAATATGAAGAAAGAAATCCATGCAGATAAGTCTCTGGAATACAAGAAAAGATAATTAAACCTTATGAAATTTGGCCAATTAAATCCCAGATCTCACAAGTTATCCCCCAAGATGGGTCACCAAGCTTAAAAGTAAACAAAAATGAAACTAAGTTTAACTTAGCTGCTGCTGCTAATATGGTTTTGATTTATTTTTGGGATCCTTCTTGAAAGGAAGGAATTGATATTATCTCAGTGAAGGTTAGTGTTTAGTCCTAGGAGAAGGGTTCATAATCTAGGGAAACAGGACCTACTAGAAAATAATATTAATTAGCCTTAAATACTAGAGTGAAACCTGTGTTTAAGAAACATCTACAGAACAACCAGAAAGTGCAAATGAGAGAAAATTGTTACAGCAGCCACAGCAATCCTTATGACAGAGTAGGATGTGTGCTCAAGAGGCTGCTTCAAGAGGCCATCTTCTATAATCTGTAACTGTCAGATATCCAGAATCAACAAAGGAAGGCAAATATAATGAGCCTGAGCCATGCAACAAACAGAAATTAAAACACCAAAGTTAGGAGTTGAGCCTTGGCACAGTGCAAATTTTACATTGCCTTTTTCTCACCTTATTCTCCAGAAGAGCAGGGTAGAATAGCAGGCAAAGAATAAAGGGGAAATATATAAAGGAGGACAGATAGCAAACCAGGGCATGTGACTATTCCAGAAAAAAGAAAAGAAAAGCAGGAATAAAGTCTACAGGATATAAAAATACTTGGAGTGTCAATTGTATCTCAAAGGAAATGTAGCAGTGAAAGCAAATAACACTTTCTACCCTGACAGTGTTTGTCTCTTCTACCTGAAATCCAACTGTAACATTTTCTTAATTTATCTTACTGATTGTTTTATGATAAAGAAATAGTTAATCTATCTTAGCTGGTACCAGGACACTGATTTGAGTACTGCTTCCAGCAAAACACTTTAAAATGTGCTTAATTTGAAATCCAGCTGACTATAATGGAGTTACTCATATGTTTACCATTAAGCATGCACTTAAGTGCTTTGCTAAATTAGGCCCACTATTTACATCTTCAGTGTTTCCATATCCTAATAAGAACTTGATCTTCTAACCTAACACATAACACATCAAGTTTGCATATTATATGAAATACTACTGCAGAGAATTGACAGGCTCAATTTCATTGTAAATAAAGAGGATAATTCAAACCCTTTTAGGTGTCATTGAAAAGATTCCTACTGATTTCCATAGTTCATGCATATAGAAGAGAAGAATTAGATAAATGTTTCCCCAGGAGAAGAAGTGGGAGGTTCTTACAAGCTACAAAACAACAGATGTCTTTGTTCTATATCAATCATTTAATTTGTGATTGTTCTGCAGCAGGACCCTGCCCATGTGGAGACCTTAAAAGAGTCCTCACTTTGTTAGCTTTATGTGGCAATGTTACATGTGAACTGAGCCTGGTTTCTGGGAAGTGTTGGGTAAGTTGTGAGCAAGCCATGTGACCAGTAGAACTCTAGTTGTAAAATACAAATATTATTCTGAGATGTTTATAGTTAATTGTTGCTGCTTTGGGCTGTTAAGAAGTTAAATGTTTATTTTTAGTTCTTTCTGAACAGAGTTGTATTGACCAGGGTGTTACTTAATTTCTGTGTTAACTTTCAACAAAAACTTGGGAGGAGTTTTGCTGTTGGTTTTCTGGTAGAGTTATAATAATGAGGTGAGCAAATATAAGCTACAGGTAACAGTGCATCTCTTGAAGTTCTCAGAATCTGAAATTATTACCAGGACACCCTTAGTCCAGTGTTTGTAATGCAAGAGCCTCTTTGTTTCCTCTTGAGTTCTCTTTTCACATGTGCCTGTTCCCTTTGCTGGCAACCTGAGCTTGTGTTATGCTTTGAATGGCAGATCACAATTTCAAAGTCTGTTCTCTCTCCATAGCAGTTAAAATGGCATTGGGAACCACAGGAAACAGAAGAACCATGGGCAGGGAAAAAATATATTTTTTTTTTTATGTGGGAAAATCCCAAACAAACAAAAAAGCTTTTGCAGTTGATCTAAGAATCATGATGTTTTCTGAATTGGGCTGGCTTACCTCTAGAGCAGAGTTCAAAATGTTATTGCTTTCTCTGCCTTGCTCTTTCTGCCTTCCTTGGTTTATTTCTGTTACAAAATTTGTGATGTATCTTGTCCATCCATTTCTAGGTTTTGAGAGTTGAATTTGTGTTTTTGTCTTTATAATACCTAGAGTCTGATTAATTCACAAAATTTACCTTCTGGGTGTAGGTAAATCAGCTGGCAAGGCTGTAAAATCTGCAGGAAGATGAGGGCTTTGGCAAGTATTTATTTAAATGAAGCATTTGGAATTCCTAATGGCCCCATTAAGAATATGAATGCTGTTGGGCTGTTTGCTGCACAGTGTCACAGGGAAGTGCTTTTACAAAGAATGTAAACGAAGGGTAGGGTAGTGGCTGTGTCTGATTGGCTTGGCTTTCATAAACCCCAATGATATTAGTCAGAGGCTGGTGCAGTTATGCCAGGTTAATTACAGTCAGGACTGGATCTGTGGTTTATGTGATGTCTTGCCTTCCTAAGAAGGCTTTGTGTGGGTGTATATGCATTCACACATGCACAGTCTGTTGAAACTTACTGAACAGAAAAACACTCGGAACTACAAAGCAGTTACTCACAAAATCTTGCTCACTGGGAACACCACTTCTGTCTGGACTCACTCCAGAAGCTCATTGCTGTCAGCCCTCACAGGTTTCCATGGGAGCTGCTGTTCTGTTGGCATGAGACAGCATCACTTCCCATGTAAAAAAGTTTTTTCCTTGGGCATTAAAGTTCTGAGCCTGAGTCCCAAATTTTCTGCTCACTGAGGTACACCTTGCATTTCTGGTGATTACAGCCTTAATATACAAACCATGCAAGTTGTTTTAAGTATTTTCAGAGCTATTTACTAGCAGGAATATGTAATATTAGATGAGGCTTCTAGTTATGAGTATTCTTTTAAAAATACTACCCCTAGTGCTGCTGCAGCCTTTTTGGTTTGTATATGTAAAACTCTAAGAGTGTATCATCTGTTAACTACAACTGCTATATTATGTATATTCTTACACCCCTGAAACATCACAACTGTTGTATATTCCAAAGGGACCCATTTTGGAAGAAACGATAGCATTTAAATTGCACATTCATTTAAAAAGTGTTCCATAGTAAACCGTATTTTTTTGAATTTTAATTGGGAAACTTTTGTAGCAGAAAGCTGTAAAGCACTGTGATTCCAAAATAAATACAAAATGCAGAACAACGTCTGGAACCATGTTGCTGTAAATGAATCAAGTTTTAAAAAAACCACCTTTTACACCCTTATGAAGGATCTTATTTAAAATTAGATATAGCCAGGCAGCTAATTTATCTCTGTGAGAGACGGACATTCATTCTCTAAACTGATTAAAATTACTAGAATTGCCTAGGACAGTGTCTAAGACACTGAAATATGATTAGGACCATATTTTTTCTATCTATGTATGTTCCTATAAAGAAGCAGGAGTATCCCACAATCTTTCTAGTATTTTTTCCTTAGAAAATCACTGAAAGATAAGACTGTTTGATCTGTTCTAGAGAGTTCATAGAAATTAAAGACTGGCCCATGATCACTGAAACCTGCAGTGTACAGAGGAAATGAATTGGGTGCTTACATATCCCAGACAGCACATTAGTCTCCAGGCCACCTTTTTTTGTTCCTGGTTCCAACTCTACCTCTACATAAACCAGTGTGAAAACTCCAGTTACTGTTACCAGATCTGTGTTCAGTGTTTTTTAAAGTCTGAATCATTCATGCTTTTGAATGAGGATTGCCTTCTACTCTGATGGCAAGTGGTCAGTCATGACAAGGCTCTAAATGTCTGTCTAGCCAAACCTTGGCCCCCATCCCAACCAAAAGAACTTTAAAAAATGCTGTTACTTGATGTTTATCACATCATTATTGTAAAAAGGTACCATTTTGCTTCAAAAGCAGAATTTGAGTTAAATTAATATTTACCTTTTTCTGCTTCATTGCAACAAACTAAGAACTGTGAGTATCAGAAAATGATAAATGTTTCCTGGGTGAGAATTAGCAAGAGTAGCCCAGCCTGCCTCCATCTCAGAGCATGGGAATCTAGGGGTTTTTTCTGTCATCAGTGACTTGGAAAAACAAGAGGAAATTGAAGCCAAGTTTGGTCTGGCAGACAGAATCTAGACAGGTCTCATGTATCAATAGAAAGATGAGATAAATATCAAAGAAATAATATTACACCTAAACCAAGATCCAGCTGCAGCTGTTGGAAGGGGTGACTTCATTTGGAGGCTTGCAGAAGAGTTGTGTAGTGAACAGCATGCAGCAGAAATATTTGATTCATTTCACAATGAACCTCAAGTGCCAGGTATTTTATTACCTTACACAGGGAGTTACTTCCAGAGGTGGTAAATTTTTCATTTAATCTTCCTTTGTTGGCAAGAATCACTTTGATTTCTTTCTTTAATTAAACTATACACATTATCTGGCTGTTTTTCCTTTGCTCTGTTTAACCACTCACAATCTTTAAACAGTGATGGGCAGAGGAAAAATAAATGCCTGAAAAATATACCTTGGCAGCAAAGCCAGCTACAGTAAATCCTGTGACTGAAATACCAAGTTGCACTCTGAAGGATATTTATTGCATTTAGCCACCCCAGAAGACACCTCTGAAAACTCTAATCTCTCTCAGAATCCCAGATTAGATACAGTAATATGATAGGAGAGAGATACAGCGTTCCAAAATGGATTTTCTTCTATATATTGGATCTCTGGTTAGTTACTTTTCTGGTAGTTTATAAAATTGGAATGTTCCAGTAGTATTTCTGTAAATATAGTCTCTGGGTATAAGTTCTACCTCATGTTCTATTTAGTGTAGTTAATTATAAGACAGCAGTGATTCCAAATGCAGCATACCACCTGCATTTTCTTGATTGTTTGAATAAGTTATGTGGTAACTTTCAGATGAATAAAGGCACATCCCTGCAGGGGGCTTGGAACTAGATGCTCTTTGAGGTCCCTTCCAACCCAAACCAGTCTATGTTTCTATGGTATTGCTCTTTTCAAGTATTGAGGCTCACAGAGAGTAATCTTAGTCTTTGTACTACCCTAGAGATAGAGCAGGGGAAAGCAGAGTGGGATAAGAGGAAGTGTGGTTAGACAGCTTCTCCTTGTCACAAGATCTGCAGTTTGTCCTGCCCTAAGCCAGTGCCAACTGTTGGTTTGTAGCTTCCTCAGGACCCCTTGTCTGTTTTCACAATTGTCTTCTGTTCCCTGTGATTTAATACGTTACAGCTACTATTGGTTCACTGCAAGGAATGTGCTTTGGCAGTGCAGTTTGCTCTTCGGAAGACCACAAGTAACTCAGTGATTTGTAAGAACAACTTACCTGGCAGTTTTGATAGTGTTTTGTAGTTAGATCTTGATTCAATTTTCAGTTCAATTTGAGCAATACTCTGACTTCCCCAAATCCTGTGGAAATCCATGAGCTAACCACTTTTTAAAATGTGGTAGCTCAGTTTACTGCATTGAAAATTGAACCAATATGAGTTCAAGCTGTATCTATATGGCTATAACTGATAACTTGCAGTGACAGAGTATTTAGTTTGTCTCTTACCCCTTCCACAATATGAAGGGTATGATCTGTATTTTAGCCCTTTAGGTGTTCCAGATGTTTCCATTAGTATGTGTGAGATACTCAGATGCAATGATAATCATTACCCTGAGACATATTTAATAAGGTGATAAAATAAATTTCCACTTTAGCTCTACATTGAACAGGATACAGCTTCAGTGTTATTGAAATCACTTTGAGCTGAAGAGTTGAGATGCTTTTGCTTATCTTCCTATAAGAAAAAATGGACTCTTCCATGTATTTACCAGTAAAGCTATAGCCAATTAAACCTGTTTGATCATATAACTATGGCTCCATTGTAAATTCAAGAGCTGTCTTCCTACTAAGTGGTCCCTGATATCCCAAGATGCCTGGATAATTGCCTGGGGAGAAGAACAGACCTTGTCTGTTGTTATTACATTAAACTTCAAAGAGTTATTTTCTGACTGACTGTGATTCTGATACTTCATTATTAAACTTGCAGAACCTCTAAGCCATAATCTCTGGCACATTTACATAGGTACCAAATTTTCCCTCTACTTTACATGTGCCAAGTAAAATACATATTAAGAATAATTCTCCAAACATAGTGAAAGAATGACTTTTTTAGGTGCTTAAATGCTAGCCTAGGAATCCAAATAGTTGGGTTTTTCATTCTACCAGTCTCTAATGCTGACCTTGGGCAAATAATTTAATTTTGTAGTGATTGTTTTCCAGCAGTAAAATGAGCACTTTCCATCCCCTGCCTTCTATCTGGTAAAGCTTTACTTCTTTGATATATAAAGCATCAATATAAGAGTCTTTGATCCCCTGAGGAGGTCTCCAACCACCACTCCAATGCAAGTGATGACCCATACTTTCTAGTGCCTGTTTGATTTAAAATTATTTGAAGGGTTGGCAGACAGCACTTAGTGCAAGTCTCAAAGGATCAGGGAGGGAGGCAGAGGTGGCATAGGTGCCAGAAGTTTAGTGGAGATGATTTTTATGGCAACCATTTTCATCACCCCTCTCCTGTCTTTACCTGGACTTGTTATAGATGTAGTTACAGCCAAGGCATGGGCTTTTACAGCTGTGCTTACAAGGGTGGGTATGAAGTTAAGATAGTGAGTTGAAACAGTTAACTCATAGTTGAGAGAGGGACTAATTAGTATAGGAGATAGAGCTCTATATTTCAGCAGGGTATTTTCTTTTTTTTTGTCACAGGCAAACAGCTTTGCTATCAATTCTGTTTCAGAGACTAAGTGCATTTAAATAAAGTTGATGTCTTGGGCCTGTACTAAATTAATCAATGAAGAGGAAGTAAATATTTAATGTTATAGGAAGCATGTGTGAGATGTTTGGTGTCACTGCGAGTTGTGAAGCCATTGAGGAAAAACAATGTTCCTTGACAACATTGTATTTTAGAGTTAACAGGATTGTGTGAGCTGAGGTAAGTTTACGCTGGGAATTCTGTAGAGGAATCTATCTAGGAAAGCAAACCCTGAAAGCATTACAGGTCGGCATTCCAGAAAAGCAAACCTTCCCTTCCAGGTTAAAGAATTACAAAATGCCTTAAAAGCAAGAAAACCTCAGTGCTTCCTGGTTCAACTCTCTAATGCCTGAGTAGTCTTGAGTTGGTTTTGTAGGTATCCTAACAATATGTGTCTGTGACTTTGTAGCCTTTGAATAATGTTGTAAATACTCGCTTCAAAATCTGATGTAAATTATCCGCAAAATGCTCTGGTAACTGTATTCACAGACATCTAAATAAATGTAAGTCAGTGACAAAGTAAGTGAGTCAGTTTAGGTCTATGTATACACCACAGCTACTGAGCTGGAGGCTGAGCTGGAGGGAGATCTTTAGTTTAGGTCTTAAGATAGTTACAGTATTTTGGAATTTCTATTTTCATTTTGTTGCATTCTGTTTTTTGGGCCATTTTACCTGCAACTCTATAATGCAAAGGGTTTTGATTTCAGGTTTTCATTGGAAATGCTGGGGTTTGTTATTTTCTGATAAATATGTCAAAACAGAACTTTTAAGAAGCTTCTGAGGTTTTTACTCTGCTCCTTAATTGCCTCATCTATAACATAAAGGTAAAAACTATACTTGGTGAGATGCTTTGAGAACCTTGGGTGAAAATGTATGTAAATTCTGATCGCTAGTTTTGTTTGAGAAATGATGCTCTCATTCAACCCTTTCACAATTAATTTCATTTCCTTACTGGTTTAAATCTTCTTATACAACAATCTCAACTGCTGTTAAATTAATTCTCTCCAGTGGTTATGAGAGGGAGCAAAAGCCTGAGGTTTATACATTTTATATTTCTATCTTTATTTGCATCTGAAAAGGTAATGAAGTTAAGAATTCAGAAAAGCTTGCTTGTCATGTTTGTTAAAAGAACAACAGAACATGTTTCTCCTTCGAAGACAGCCCACTACTTTTATTATCTATATTAAGACTAATGCACTCAAAAAAACCCCACCAGTTTTCAAGATTAATCTCAGAGATTAAATAATTCCCAATGGCACCTCTTCCCTAAAAAGAATAAGAAGTGGTGCTAGAGAGACAACACAATGGAGAGCAGCCTCTAATAGTTTTATGCAAATAATGTGCTTTTTGTGTGACAGGATGAGAGAGTTGGGACTCTTCAGCCTGGAGAAGAGAAGGCTCCAGGGAGACCTCATAGTGGCCTGCCAGTATGTGAAGGGGGCCTGCAGGAAAGCTGGGGAGGGATTTTTCACAAGGGCTTGTAATGAGAGGATGAGGGTTAATGGGTCCAAACTGGAAGTGGGGAGACTCTGGTTAAACATTAGGAGGAAATTCTTTAGTGTGAGGGTGGTGAGACACTGGAACAGGTTGTCCAGAGAAGTTGTGGAGGCCCCATCCCTGGAAGTGTTCAAGGCCAGGTTGGATGGGGCTCTCAGCAACATGATCTACTGGGTGGTGCCCCTGCCAATGCAGGGGGTTTGCATCTAGATATTCTTTAAGCTCCCTTCCAACCCAAACCATTCTATGATCATTGTACTGCTGATCAAGCAGTGGTTGACTTTTAGTTACAGGAAACAAAGTTTGTACTAAATGAGTGAGTAGTTTGAAATACAGAATGATAGAATGTCTTGGGTTGAACACTTCCAGCTAGGGAGTGTCCACAATTTTCCTCGGTAACCTGTGCCAGTGTCTCATCCCCCTCTCAGTGAAGAATTACTTCCTAGTATCTTTAAATATTGTTTAAGATAAAGAACACATTGAACCTCTTTATTGCTGAAGCACTGTGGTTCTTCACATGCAGACATTTTAGTAGTCCCAAAATTCCCTTTTCTAATATGGGTAATTAGGTCCTCATCCACCCTCTGTTACTGTACTTTCCAGTACGCTGTCCTGATCTTATGATGGGTTTGAAAGTAATTTGGAAAAATTCTAATTTGAAAAATGTGTATTCAAAAACCAGGCTATTCCTGCCTCTCAAGCATTTCAGTTATTTTTCAATTAAGATTTATGCAAACTGTCAAGATTTTTACATCTAAGTAAGCACTTTAAGAATAAAACACTTGTAATGACTGAACAAATCCACAGGTCTCATATTTGATGCAATAACTCAGTGCAGCTATTTTGTAATTTGACTATCTGTATAGCATAAGGTTTGTTGCAGCAATACTGATATTATGGATTAATTACTTGTATAATTTCCATCAATTATAGATCATCTGCCAATTATAGTTATCTAGGATTTTTTAAAATGGGTTATAATTTTCAGATAGCATTATCTCCTTTACTTTTAATATCTTCTGCTGCTGAGGTCTCTCCAGCTTATACTTCCAGAAGCAATTTTGATTTTTCTTCCTGCTGGTTCCTATTCTCCTGAATCTTCTCTGAATAAGTCCTGGTTAGATTACTAGGAGAAATTTGTACAGGTTAGGTCACAGCAGAGTAGAAGCCCTCATAACAAAGGAAGCTTTGCAGTTAGTTTCAAATATCAAAAAAGGGATATTGTATAAAGTTGTGCTTTTCTATTTTCTGAAAGTTCTGGGAAGGTAAAAACCCGCTTGTGTAAGGATGTCTCTTGCTGGTACCTGTACCTTAAGACTTTCATTCAAAGAAAATAAAAACTGAGTGCAATTTCTGGAGAAGAGTAATTTTGTCATCATTAAAACATAGGGGCTGTTTGGATTTATTTTATTGCGAAGGTTTTTCATTGGCTTTCTGAGATTAGGAGAGGAAATGAATATAACACTGAAACCAGCATGTTTTCCCCTTGAATTCTGTTACCTAATCAGGATTGAGCAAAAAAGAAGAAAAGCCAGAGGGTAGCAGCGAAGTTATGAAACACTGACAATAATTTCTCTTGGAAATTTCTCAAAAGTAGAAAGTTCTACGAATGAAGATGTTATAAAGGAATAGAAGGAGTGACATTTTTGTATTTCTTGTCATGGTTAGAAAATATAAGTAAACAATGTGCTATAAATTCAGTGAAAGGTAGGAACACAAATGAAGTTATTTGATCAAACAATGTAGTATTTGAATCAAAACTTGATCAGGAAAGTGTAGGCTTCAATCCTGCTGATTTTCGATGTTATCTTCTGCACTTACATGTGTATTTAAGTATTTTTCTGCTCATATGCACTTCACTAAATTGAGGGCAAAAGGACAGGGCAATTATCAGATTGTATTTTGAATGGTATTGCCTCTTTATATAGTTTGTTTTAAAAATCTATTTTGGATTATCAAATAAAAACTTAAAACGCAGTACTAGTTTGTTTAGCCTGAAACTGACCCTACCACCAAAGGGATGTATTTCAGTCTAATTATCAATTATGGGGTGGTCATGTTCTTCTGAGGTGTTTGAAACAGGGTTTTGACTTAAGTGGCCCATTAACCATAGTCTGTATGATCCTTTGTCTGCCATTATGGTTGGAGGAGATGGAAAGAAAATGTAATCAGTGAGAGGCAAGATAGCCAGTGTTGGACCTTGTGGTGGGTAAACTTGTACCTGTGTGGGCCCTCCATGGGCAGCCGTTCCTTCAGGAAATATTTACCCGCTCTGGCATGAGGTTCTTCAAAGTTGGCAGCGTGGATAGTTTGGATATTTGCTCCCCGATGGTCTCTCCATCATGGCTGCAGGGGAATCTCTGCCCCGACACCTGCAGCACCTCCTCCTGCCTCCCCCTGCTCAGACCTGGGTGCTCTCAGGGCTGTTTCTCACACTTTTTTTCCTCAGTGTGTGTAGGTTTTGCCCTTTCTTAAATGTGCTTTCCCAGAGGCGCCCCCAGCCTCGCTGAGGGGCTCAGCTCTGCCCTGTCAGGCGGCGGGAACTGGCGGGAACCGGCTGGAACCGGCTGTGTCCGGCGCGGGGCAGCCCCGGCCTCTCCTCACAGGCGTCTTCAGCCCCCTCAGAGCCTGGGCATGGGCGCCAAATACAAAGATGAAGAAAAATGATGTAATTTTCAAAAGCTTTTTAGCAGGTATTGTAGCAAATTTTTAAAAGACTGTTATAAATACTTGTGCGCGTCTTTTAAAGATAAAAAGGGAATGATAAATTCCGTATTCACCTGAGGAGTATCTTGCTTGGGGCTGCCCTGCTGGTAGCAAGCACTTACCTCATGTAAGTTATGGATCAGAGCATTAAGATCTATTGCCACAAATTAATGTTTGGTAGTAAGCCCCAGGGCTGATAAAACTACTTCAACTAACAGGGACCTACTTATAAGGTGATTTTAGCATTAGTAGCTCGAATATGTTCTTGGATAAAAATACTGCTTATGTGTTTTATTTGAGAAATTTGTTCCAGAAAACAAAGCCTGGAGAAGGATTATTTAAGACAATCTGTGTTTACATCAAATAAACCCGACACTCTATTCTGTTTGTATTCTTCGTTAATGGAAATACACATTATTTTATTAGCCAAATTGCACAATTAATTATAGAGAAGATTTTCTCTCTGGGGCTGCTTTATGACTCTGTCAGTGCTTACAATTAATCCTAATGGAAAGATCAGACTAAGAATTCATGGTCTTTTGTAAATTTTTATAACCTGATTATGGCTTCCAAGTGCCCAATACAACGACACTTGTTTCAGAAAACAAGCTTAGCTTTCTAAATGTCATTCAGTGGAGTACAGGCCAAGCCCCTAGTTCCCCTGTGGCACTGACCCACGAACCTGCCCTGCTGAGCTGTTCCGGGCTCACGGCTTAAAGGTGCTTAATCTTGCATCCCATTTGCTCCCATTAGATCACTGAAGTTTCAGCTGCAGGGTTGCATCTGATGAAATCTGCCTTAGGTACCAACTAATGTGGTTAGAAACTGTATGTGGTTGCTGCTTAAACCACCGTGACTATTACCACCCAGTTATTTGATTTAAATAGACATCTAATGTCTTTAAAGTTGAATTAAATGCCACTGAAATACTGTTAAAGACAAGTTGCTCAGCCAGACTTTAACTGATCTTCTTGAAATAGAGACAGCTAATGGCAGAGAAGGGGTGGGGAAGAAATGGCAGGCTAATACCATATTCCTTTCATCCTGTTGTTTCATAGACCTTGATGTGTCCTTCCAGTTTATTGAAATTGTGGTCACTTTTGCAGTTATAATGGCTGGCATTTCTGGAATATCATAATTCAGCTGTGACACTGATGTGCTGCTAGCAATTCTTACAATATATTGTAAAGTGCTTATCATAATGTCTATCTCCTCTTCCCCAAATGAGGTGGGAGAATTTTTGAGTCTTTCAATATTTTGATGTAATTTCACTAGTGAATATATTATTTATTCCTTTAAAAGGGAAATGTAATGAATTGGGATGGCTATTTTACTAGGACATCTGTCGGGGAGTGGCTCTAGCTTAATGTGAGTGAACAGCAATGGCTGTTGCATACTGGGGACAATGTTAGCAAATGTTCTAGTTAGTAGAGATAGCATTAACTAGTGCCAAGAGATTAAGTCTGACCTCAGGAGTTAAATTAGTCAGAAAAGTGAGATTGTAAACCCGTATCTACTATAATCCCAAATAAATATTAAATGTAGTAAATATTCTCATGCATTATTCACTATTATATTTTATTGTCTGGAATCTCTCATAGGTTTATTTGATTATTTTTTAAATATTCTTTTAAATTTCTTGGTCCCAAGAGCTCCCATTAAGTGAGTATTTAAATGATTGCAAGGATCAAGGCCAGGTGATGTTATCTACTGCCATTATTTTAATAATTGTATGTTTAAAGTATCCTGTATTAAACTCATTTTGCTGTAATGTGTGGTGACATTCAACCCAGTAAGTAAAATGGATTGTGATGGGCTAATCAAGGAACATGACTTTCATTTTCTTTGCTTGTGCTGAGCTCGTATTTACACTTTATGCAATATCTTCAGTCAGTATGGTAGTCATGCCTAGTGGAGTGCACTCCAAGTGATAGTTTCTAAAGTTCAGCTTTAGTTAGGATGGTCCTCGCAGACAGTAGGTATCTTTCTACGGTTTCTTTATGATATCCAAGCAGCTACATAATGAGGCCATAGTGGCAATTTGCTGACAAACCCTTTTCTCTCTGGTTTGCTCTGTCAAAAACCTTGAGTTTAGAGGCTGATAATGAGAAGTTGAAGGGTGTGTGGGGCAGAAAGACAGGGCTGTCAACCTGGATATGCCAGGAGGATAGGGCCCTGTCCCAGGAGGCTTGGCTGGAGACTACCTGCCTGGCAGAAATTGCTGTGTTTGAGCCAATTCCTGAGGCAGGAGGGTCAGACCTCTGGCAACCATCTCAAAGCAGAAACAAGGTTGTTAGTCTGTGTGAGGAAGGCTGCAGGACCTTGTTCTTCTGATTGTCACTTGTTCCTGTTGGAGTGTCAGTGCTGGGCCTGAATGTGAGATTCATCTCATTGTGGGAGAAGCACAGGGATGATATGGGGCAGGAGTGAAAGGACAAAGGTAATTAAAAGGGCCCTTCCCTGTAAGGTAGGCTTGGATTTTAATATCTCTTTTTGGTTGCTATTTGGTTTGAGCTTTGGGAACTGTAATTTAGGGTTAGCTTTATCAGAGTCTTTGAAATTTCAAACAATTATAAGCACTGACCCAATTTGAGTACTGAGGAGGAGTGCACCTTGCCTGGGCAGAGATGCTCCTCATTTTTCTTGTATCTGTGGCATCTTGGGCACTTCAGCCTTTGACCCAACATACCGGCGTGATTTACAGCTGTCTTCAGCTCTGCTGCTTACAACAGTGAGGATATAAGAGAAATCAGTCATCCTTAAGGTTTTACCTCACATTTTTTCTTCCATTCTGACAGGCTTAGCAATTCTGGGCTGTCTTAAGGTGTGAAATGAGATTTAGTTTTTTCTTTCATTTTCTCTCCCCCCACCTCCCCTTGATCCCTTCTTTTCTCCTCCCCCCCCCCCTCACCTTGCTCCCTCAGTTGCTAACTTTTCCCTTTTCCTCCTCAGCCTTTTTTTTTTTCCAGGTACTTTTAACAACATAGGTATGCAATATTTTTTTTTTGCATTTGTAATTGTCATTTTGTCTCAGACAGCAACGATTCTCTTAACATTTTTAAAAAATCTGTTTTCATGTTTTTTTGGCAATGGGCAGCCAAGTAAAAATTGCTACTGCACTGTGTGTAGGAAGGTGCCCTGTAGTCTTCTAGTAAATTAAATCACTACATGATTAATGTTTGTAGTAAACAAAAATCCAGTTAATCTAGCTGTGAATGTACAGCATGGAGTTAAAGGGCACTTTGTCTCTGCAGCTCTCATTGCTTCTTCAGAGGAGAAAAAATTCATGGTTCTTTAAAGTTATCAATAGATTCATAGACCTACATATGGAAATTAAGGTACTAAATAATGAGTTACCATTTTTTGAGGTTAACTATCTGTAAGAATTATAAATAATTCAGAAGCTTCAATTAATGTTTTCAATAAATATTAGAAAATTTTATGATCAGGGTAAATGGGAAAGATTTATAGCATCTTAAATAGTATTGAGCAGGAAACACTTCGTTAAAAGTGCCTGAAGGACTATGTGCAGTGAGCAACAAAGGCTAATGAGCATAATCCTCAACTTTTAAAGGAACTACATAGGAAGCACAAGGTAGTGCAGAACTAGGTGTGTGGCAAGGTGAAGTAGTTTCTGCTGATCTATTTCAGAGTATTTGTGGGTGAGCTGGCATGATGATTGGACTCTCGGAGAGACAACAAATACTACTAGTTCATCAGGAAAACATGCAGTGATCTGCTTAAATGTTCTGAGCTTGTAGTTCTGAATTTTATCCAAAATTCTTCCGTTGTATGTAAAGTGGGCAGATGTTTACTGGAATTTAGATGATTATGATAGAAATTGTCCAAGAATTTTGACAAAAACAAACCCCCTGAATATGTGTTAAGGGTCTATCATCTTTTGTTAACACCACCTATGTGTCCTGAGTTAGTAATAAAGTAAAACACAAAACACACGGTTCATTTCAGAAATTAGGGGTTTATGCATTGTATTAAAAATCAGGATTCTTTTCCCAAGGCTGATTATCAAATGGTCTGCAAACTTACCTAGAAAAGTAACTATAGGTCTCATTTACTTGGTGCTTTTCTGTGTACTTGTATGGCAGGTCCTACCTCAGGTCTCTTTTACAAGATATTATAAAATAAGCAAGCACACACAAAAAAATTCTTAGTGGAAAGTAGCTAAAATGTAAACCAAAATAAAGTCAGGCATCTAAGATTTTCAGAGACACATTAAAGCCTTCCATCAGTGAGGAATCTTAATTCTCATTGAGGAAGCTCCTGCTGAGGAACAGGATAATTTTCTTTGCTACAGGTATACATAAGTCTTGCGTGATGTAAATCAGGTTAGTTCTGGAAATCTGACCTTGCTTATCTAAAACCTGACACACAATTCTGTTGAGAATTAATTTACAGATGGAAATACAGTTAAATTAGAAAGATATTACATGGCAATAAACAGGCTACTACCAGGATTTTGGCACATCAGACCTTCGGATTTACTTGAAAATATCAGCTTTAAATACTGGGCATTGGTTTCCTTCCTTTTGTTAAGCACTTCTCATACCCAAAATGTTAGATCAAATATGCTTATTATCTGGTTGACTTTGGTGAATATCTTTACCTGTACAAGATTAATGTATAGGACCAGGTGAAGAATCAGGACTTGGGATGCACAGGTAGGGAGCAGAAAGTGTCTTTTATCTCATATCAGGCAGCATTGAAAAACTATAGTATTCAGGTTAGTGTAAATAGTGCTCAAGCAGAAGTAAGATATTTTTTTGAAAAAAAACCAAACCAACCATTAAACAAACACACCACACAACATGCCTTCCCCCAAAACTAAAAAAAAACCAAACAACAACAAACCAAAGGCAAATCAAAATCCATAAACTATTAATTTGGATGAGCTAAGTTTCAATGGAACACAAAGGATAATTAAAAAAAAGTTTTAGCAATTGATTCATTAGATTATGGAATGAAAAACATGTTGTTAAGTCTCATCAATTATAAACTAAAAGATGTTTCTTTTTCTAAAATAAATGATTGCAAGCTCTGAAGATACTTGCAAATCCAGAGCACTGGGTGGAACTGTAAACAAAGGGCAATGACCAGCCTGTTGTATTTTCTCAGTCAAAAGACAGCAGACTATGTCTGCTCTGAGAATCCCACATTAATCTTCATTTGATCTGACAGTCTTCCCTCATATCCAAGTCATATTTAATATAGATGGTTTACTCAAGCTCTAAACTTAATTGACAAGCTTGTTAATTTATGAAGCAAGTTGTTCAAGATTGTAACATTGAAGAGGCATACAATGGTCTGCCTGGCTCTTGCCTGACACATTTGGCTGGTTACTCTGAAATTGGAACAATTTTTTGAAAAATGAATTAAATGCTCCTAAAGGCAGAAATACAAGGAATAAAGTGACAGGAGGAAAGAATAGGTTTGCTTTGGCTTTAAATTGCATGGTCTCTCCCTTTTACACTTTCCAGCTCATCAACTCATCCGAAAAGTTAGATCTTAAATTGGAGCTTGAAATTTTTTCACAAAATGACAATAGAGTTTCTGTGTTTGCACAGAGCACAGAAAATAATCATTCTTGCCTTCACACTGGTCAACATACTCCAAAGATGACTTTTCAATTAAAGTCTGTTTTTTCTTAGAGATTTATCATGAGTGTTTATCTTTTTGAGCAACCAACATTTTTAAGACATGCAACACAACCTGACGCTACTGTTCTCAGCAGTGTTCTGAGGTTCCTGAAATAGTAGTCATCATGATGAAGAGCCCATAGAGCTTTGTTACACTGGCATTTTCAGAAAAGCAAAAACAACTGCTCTTGAAGCTTTGTACTGCCATTACAGACACTTTTTTTACCTTGGAAATTCTTCTGGCAGATAAGTGGAGACCTGAGGTATCTTCTCAAACCGAGCAGACTTTTCATTTGTTACCTGCTTTGCATTTTATCATCTTAGCTTTAGCAAAGATATATTTAGGTAACCCAGAATTATTTTTTTTTTTAGAAAATGTGACTTTTACATGCAAGCTGTATATCAACTCATAAATCCAAAAATAAAAGTACAGCTACTTGTGGAATTAGTTTGGCAACCAAAATTACTATGCAAAGAATGCATACCTGCTCTGTCACTGAACTGCTGATTTCTGAAATGCAGCCAACCTAAGAGCGGTAAATGTCTGAGTAGACCTTGCCAGACTTTTAGCCTGCTTTTACTGAGAGTCTAGGTATTTGGAAACATAAAATACTCTTAATTATCAGGTTTGATACTTATTAAGTGTGAACTATAACACAGAATCACCAAGGCTGGAAAAGACCTTTAAGATCATCAAGTCCAGCCTATGACCAACACCACCACACCATCTAGACTATGGCACTAATTGCCACATCCAGGGACGGTGCCTCCACCACTTCCCTGGGAAGTCTATTCCAGTGTTTAATCACCCTCTCCGTGAGGAAGTACTTCCTAATATCCAACCTAAACCTCCCTTGGAGCAGCTTCAGGCTTTTATGAAAAAGGTTTTCCACAAAAACTGCTGAATACTTTCCAATATCTGAGAAACTTGAAACAAATAGCAAATCTTTAAAAAGAAGAAACTCAGTTAATAAATTCTCATTAAAAACAGAGCAAATAAGGACTAAACAGCAAGATCACTCAGCATTTATGGAATTTCCTGACTAATGTAAGCTACAAAGAAACTTCTCAAAAGCAAACCAAGCTGGAGTAAAATTACATGAGTTAATGAGCTGAGGGACTGACGTAAGAGAGCAGAGATTTACTTTGGATTGATTTAATAGGATATATGCAACCTGACCTTCTTGAACCATAAATGTCTTGTGACAGTTTGCTAGATAGAGCATTTCACTTGTTATCTAACCTGCTATTTTTCATCAGCTGCTTTTACACAATGTAGGAAAAAGTGGAGAAAGTGGTGGGGAAGGTATTAGAATCATCAACTTTTTCAGTTAGTAAAGGCTAAAACATGGAAGTGGCTGTTAGGGAATTTCAGAGTATCTTTCTGTATTTTTTAAGGTAACATTTTCCCTTTGAAATTCTTTCCCATGTTCGATTACAAATATTTAATAGCAAGACAGCCTCTTCTGTGCCAGGTTATCTGCAACTAGGTGGTAGGCTTTGTAGTTTTGTTTTAAGTATTTGACATGTTTCAACAGTAGTCTCAGTTTTCACTGTTAGATTTGACTTTCATTAAAACTAAGTCCTCTTGCAAAAGATGTTAAACAGGATTCAGGTCTTTTTTATTTTCCATTCTTGGTCTGAACACGGAATGCCTCTTATAATGGCTTTTTCAGTGCTCTTTTACACTGCCACAAATGTACATTTCCTATGTGTAGCTGTATAAATGTGATTTTTTTTTTTTAAGTTCCAATGGTGAATTAACTAGCAAAAGTAGAGGGCTTGGATGTAGAAAATCACTGATATTAAACTCGGTTTAAAATCTCATTCTGAGGAAGTAAGAGTATACATAATCGCTCTTCTGGATAAAGGACAATTTCTTCAATTCTTTTTGCATGCTCAAGGAAAATTCACACAAATGTGGTCATTCTTCAATATATTTTCTCTACAGATGATTGGCTTATATAATATGTGTTGGAGATCTTATTCAATCTGGAAATGGAGCCCATTCTTGCAAATGACTCCAGGATAAAAATTAGATTCAATTGTAGACAGCTCATGCTAATTCAGCAGTTGACTGTGAAAAAATGGCAAGGGAGGGGAGTACATTTTTTTGCTACACATTTCACCTAAGATGTGCAATTAATTTGACACATTTATGAAATTAAATTTTGGGAACAGCTATGTTAAACACCAAAAAATATCTGCACCAAACCCGTGCTATTTATATTGTAGTTCAAAGTAGATACATGAACTAAGAACAGAGCCATATCAGGTCATGCTTTGCAAAAAGCATGATAGCAGGAAACAGTTCCTGTCTCAAATAACTTAGAGATAGTAATCACAGCTCATGTGAGTAAAACTCAGCTGTCTTTAGACCAGATTACTTATAAGTACCAAGAATGCAATAGTGTATGTTAGAGAGCATACCCAGGATTTTAGTAAATATTTAGCTTTAAATTACTTTTACATTATTAGCACTATTTCAAGGGAATATGGACCCTGGTGTAGACTAAAGTGCTCTCATGTATGTCTGAAAAAATGTAGCTGTCATGGAATAGATATGTGCCAAACTCTAACCATGTGACTGACTCAATATAAGAAGTTTCCACCTCCTTCTCTTGCCCCCCAGACCAATTCTTGCTGTGCTTTCTTGTTTTGAAACATCTGACCATAATGTGAAGTCATCTAACTCTTTTCTCCCCCCTCTTCCCATGACAGCTGAGTTTCACAGTACCAGGAACAGAGCATTGAAGTGCAAGTATTGAGAAGTTTATAAAGTATGGAAGTTAATGCCACCTAGCACTGGCGAGAACAATAGTTGCACAGAAATTGGGCTACTTGCTGAAGATCACTCAGATCCTGAAACAGAGGTTCCAGGCAAGCTTTGCTTGCTGCATTTGCTCTGCAGCTACAAACTGAAAGGGCAACTTAGGTCCCATTGTAGGTCTTAAAATGCTCAAAGCTTTTGAATAGAGTTTTTGCTCCAAGTTCCCCTGGTAGAAAAACCTCAACTAAAACTAGGTTAGGAATTTTGTGGCTTAGTATTAGCTGCTAAAGTGAAACAGTTATTGCCATCACAATGCCAAATGAGTCAGATGGAGATCAATTTCTGAACAAATTAGCAACAGTATTATCAAGATGAAAGAAAGGTCTAGGAGAAACAGTATATGCTTTATCATGCAGTCCTAGAAGATACAGAACACATCAAAAATAATTTAGACATTGATCAAGAGCATCATTGTCATTTAGCTACATTTGGTGAGAGTCAAAGAGTAAAGAACTCGTCCATATTTCTTTAAGCTGAAATTGTTTTCTTCCAATATGTGATTGGAAAGTTATTTAAGTATATTGCTTTATTGGCATATCATTCATGTGCTGACATTGTTTCTATCCTAAAAAAGTTAGTAAGCAAAAATCATTCTATAAATTACTTCTTCCTTGTAACTTTTTTGGCATAGCTTATTAAGAAAACGTGGATTAATGGTCCAAGAAATTGGAAGCTAAATGTTCACTAATAGTGATAAATGAGAACATTATAACAAATATTTCAGTGGGGTTCCTTGGAGTATTCTTATTAACTCACAATGCTAATGATACATCAAATATTTATGATATATCAAGATGCAAAGATTAATTGCTCAGCTCAGGAAAAGATCAGCAGCTCAGCCTGTCCCATCTGTGTTTGCAACTTGATGGGCGAGACAGGGGATCTAGAGGTAGTTAATGTTTGAAGCATGACCCTTTGAGGTGTAAAGGAGACCTTTCCTTGAGGGAACCTGTGAACAGCCAAAAGTGCCTATGTATAAATTGTTTGAAAAAAATTGTGTTTAATAGAATAAATTCTACAGATAATGAATTAATATGAACTGTTTACAAAGTCATTGCACAACAGTACAGGATATTATGCAAGAGGTTGTATAAGCTCCAGCAGGAGCAATGGCAACTCTTGTGCTAAGCCATGCTCCTTTAACTGAAGATAATTATGTAAATAACTTATATTGTTTTTCTTTGGTACTAAGGAAGAACTGCAGTGCAATGTAAAAGATATTCTAATCACTACATCTTATTACACTGAAATGGGAATTACTGAAAAGCTTCAAGTGATAATTATTATTTTTATTCAAGGCAATCAAAGCAAGAAATTCTGTGTTGATAGCTTAATATAAAGTCTGTAGGAAATATCTAAGACCTTCAAACCTAGTGGAACTTTAGTGCTCTAATATTTTATTTCTTCCTTTAACTTAATAATTTGTTGATGATTAAGCAGCCATGACTCCATACAGGGCTTCTGGATCTTCTTAAAATTAGTTCTGTATTTTTTAACTTGGCTTTGTGATTTAATGCTAGTTGGTTTTTGCTATACACAGTTTAGGTAATGCCTTACTCCATGTTACTATGGTTGTAAACCAGAAAAATTGCATGGGGCTCTTACAGAAGAGGTCCTGTCCAAAATGAGGACTCAGTCATTCTAAATATTCTGTGCACAAAGTTACTTGAAATGATTGCCTGAAAAAGCCATGTAATTATAATTAGTATCTTTGCCAAACGTTGTTCTAAACTGTTAAAACTTCTAAAGTCCTACAATAATCCAAGTTATGTACCCCACACACTGCCAGAAAACTGTTGTGCTGGATTCTAAAGTAAAGCTCTGAAAGTGGAGAGATGATGATGTTAGGTTAAAATATAGGGTACAAAGAGGGTGACAATTTTGGTAGAGGTGCCTGTATGGCATTGCTTCTTGGTATTTAATAGCCCACAAGACAGCTAAAGTGCATTTTTAATTGCCCTTTGCATACTGAATAATAAACACTTAATCAAGTTAAAGAAACTGCAAATAAATGAAAAACATTTTTGCACATAGCTTGATGCCAAGAATTCATTGATGAAGTATATGGCTGAACCTTGTTTCTTAACCACTAGAAAATACTTTTGCCAAATCTATCATTAAAGAAAGCTTTGTCTAATAATGTACAACCATTATGTCTTTGATGTACAGCCATGACAATTATCTTAGTAAAGGATTATGGCATTGCTACTTTAATACCACAGTATTAAGCTGCCACAGTGAGCCCTGGAACAGCACAACTTATCTAACACATTAAGGAGAAACTGAGGTTATTAAGCCTAATTAAATCTATTTTAACAGGATTTAGCCATAGCTATCTAGAGGTTACCAGTCTTGATTTAAATTTGTCTAGAGCCTGCACCAGAGCTTCGTAAGTCACTGAGAAGATTACTGTGCACTTTGGTGGTCTGTGGATCAGGCTGATCTGAAGATGGATGTACACAATGACATGAACATAAATGGCAAAATACATATTTCTGTAGCCATCCTATTATCTGGCAGCTCTTCTATTAATATGTTTCTGAACCTAAAAGGCTGCTACCCAGTTAATGGCTAATAATGCAGATGTATAATTGGTGACTGTTTCCTGTTAAGCAAAGTAATCTCTATACTCTAATCACAATTACTTAACTTTTCACTTTACGTTTCTGGAATATAGTTCAGAGCTCAAAAAGCAGGCTTCAGCATCTTCCTTTTATACAGTGTTAAATTTCCTGCCTGCTGAAATGCATGTTTATAATTCCTCTAAAGTATTTTAGAGATAATTATTTTGGGTCAGTCCGAAAAGTTAGCGATATTTTTTGCTGTGCCTTGATTTGTACTGGTGTTCTGTTGATAAAATTTTCCTTCTATTTTAAATCAGTGTAAAAACTAGGATATACTAGTTTTTTCCTATTCTGATAACTGCCACAGAATATGAGCTGTCTAGCATAAGGAAAGACTCTGAAGGAAAGTATCAAAAGGCTAGAGAAAGCAAAATCCAGAAGAGTTGTTTGGTCAAATGGGTTCACAAGACACAGAAACACAAGATATAATGTGTGGCCTGATGTTTTCATTAGCTGTGAAATTTCCAGTGCAAGTTAATCTGCACTTTCCTTTTAAAGTGTAGGCCAAAAAAAAAGAAATTGTAACAATGTTTTCTAAACCAAACCAATCACTTTGGGAAAAGAAAATACAGCAGTCCCTAAAGAAGCTGGAGTACAGATGAGTGCAAGGACTTCACTACTGCCTTCCTTTGCATCTGCAGCTTCTGTCTCTGTACCTTGAACTTCTCTCTGTCAGGAGAGATTCTCTGTTAGGAAGGACTTCAGAAATTAAAGTCATACCTCTAGAGAGAGAACTCCATACAAAGCAGTATAGTCCACTGATATAGTAGTTCAGACATGATTAGAAATACAGAACAGTCCTGGTGGTGTTTATTGTAAATTGCTATTTATATAAAATGGAATTTAAACATTATGAATGGAAGTGTGGAGTTTGAAAGCAAAAGATACAATAGCTGTCTTAGTTTTTCTCACTGAGGGCTTTTTCCTTCGTCTTGCATTTAGATATAATTGGAAATACACTATTCTACAGACCCTGCAAAAGAGGAGCATGCACGTACATTCTCCTCTCAGAAAGAAAACTATTGAACACATTCAACCCCTTACATTTTTGTCTGGATTTTGTGCAGCATCCTTTCTTTCTAACACAGCACAGCAGAAAGCTTGTGTGTTAACTTTGCTGTCAAAAGCTGAGCAGAGTTGTTGGAACTAGGGATGACACACAGTTTGTGCACCCACTTAAATCTCCTCTGTATGAACCCATCCTTGTTTCATCAGTAGTTTATTTTTCAGTGGTTTATCAGACTTGTATACTCAGAGTGCACAGTATGGTAATATTTGCACACTGTTGGACTCAAAACCAAAGCTACTGTTGTCTCTGCAATCCATGTAACTTCCTTTTTTAAGAATTTCTCACCCAAAACATGTTTAGAAATCCCTGAAGGCTTCTATAACAACAGAGGTGAGTTCAGTACTCAGAAAGCAAATGCTCACTGAAATGTTTGATAGAAGCTTATTTCAGTAGGTATATTTCCATAGTGGTGAAAATCCAGTATATACAAATTAAAGTAATTGTAATTACCTCTGCTTTGCTTCTGAAAGCTTCATCTCTCATAGAAACACTTGTATAACACATGCTTTGAAGTGTCTCCCCAACACCCCGCTTAATCATGTCATGATTTATGTTCTTTGCATTGGCCTCATGACTTCATCTTTAAGTGCTTTATAATAAGACATGTGACACAGTGTGAGTACTGTAACATTAGGGGATGGAGATGGAGAAAGAAAATTGACTAATTTGTGCAGTGTCAGCTTCTGTTTGCCACGGAATTCAATTCAATTCAATAAATCACCTTTCTTGCTGCTTTGTACTGCAAAAATAATAAAACTTAAAGATTTGCCCCTGTTTTCCAGTACTCTGGATTTTGATTTTGACTCAGTAATTGATTCCCTATTCAGCAGAGCCCATTTATTATGGAAAAAAATCTTGGACCAGAGATAAAGGCACTAGCTTGAGGCTTCTGAAGACACAATTCCTTGTTCTGTAGGTTCTGTCATAATATTTGTATGTGACCTTCAACTAATCAGACTTTTGAAGAGTAATCTAATACCCCAGTTTCGTTCACTGATATGTGTGCTCTGCAGAGCTTTTCTAAAATGTCGTTGGTCCTTCTGTGCCCCAGCATGCAACTTGTGAAAGAAAAATAATAGCACTGCCTTAACGCTCTTCTGCCACAGATGCTGTAGTAATTATCAGTTACTCAGATACTAGGGCAAGGAGTGATTGAGAGGTGTCTTTTTAGGTGACTTGGACTTGAGTGTATTTTTAAGTATGCTACTGAAAGGGAACACCAATCTGGAAAACTTTTAAAGCAGTTCCTCCTGATTTTCAGGATAACTTCAATAAATTAAAATGTGCACTCCTTGGGAGCCAGTGTTAAAAGTCAGTCTTCTGTCTTCTGACTTCAAGCCTATGGGGGCATGTAGAGCACAATTACTTATGCCATGGGATCCCTTTTGGGGAAACAAAACCAGTCATTTAACCCAACTTTGCTGAAGATCCTAATAGTAATGTTTCATGTGCAGTATTTAAACTGGTCTGTTGGTGAAAATGAGAAGAGAAGGTTTTGTTACATTTTCTTTCTCTAATTAGTGGGTTCAAAAGAATTCATGTATTACTACTGACTTATTTTTATGTCATTGTGTGTGTGGAAAAGATTGTCAGGAGAGCTTCAGATTGGGTTTTGTGGAAAAAATAGAAATAAAAATATGCTAAATAGATATTCAGGGGAAACTAAAAATTACCTAAGAATGTGAGCTGAACTCTGTAAATTGTGATAGAAAAAATGGGATGGTAATGTCAAAATATGAAACCACTTCATTTTGATATTTTGTTTATATGTAATTTCAGAAGTTACTTTTTTTGAAATAAAACTTCTGAAGATGTTTTATATTTTCAAGGGGAGTTACACTCCCTGTCTTTATAATTGAACTTCAACTAGTAGCTCTTCACTGATGTGTTCATAATATATTCTGACAAAAATTGTTTGTTAATCCTGATATTTCCCTGACTTCAGAATTTACAGAACTCAAGTGTTTACTAAAGGTTGAAGTATTTTGGCTTTTCTGTATGGTCTTCTTTTTGAAAAGTGGACTTGAAGTAACTGTCTCTGGTGTTTTAAGAGCTATGGTAAAAATTTTGATAATTCTCACCTGCTGAAGAGGAATGATAGAATCCAGTTTGGACACAGGCATGTAACTCAGTAACTGACATTATGTAAGGCTTGTTAGAATAGAATATAAAGCCAGCTGATGCACACAGGCAGATAAGAACATGTAGTATATCACAGGTGAAACAAGAAATAACATTATAAATTTAAGAACTGTAGTTATTTTAAGCAATACATTAAAACCTTGTGAAATATAATGCTATTTTAAATCAGAACAGGTTTCTTGTGCCATCATTTTAGTTAGACTGGAGAATTTCAGCCTATCCTTAATATTCATCATTGAGTAATTAAAGATGAATCTATCATTAGACTTAACAGGTTTTCAATAAAATGTAGTTAATTCAGTGTACAGAAGCCTAATGTCTTCTCACTTTGAATTAAGGTCATTGGTAAAGCCCTGGTTTGCTATTAAATGCAAATAGGCTTTCTGCTTCCCAAAAACTAGCATAGAAGACAACAGCTCTCTGTCCAGGTATCTCTGCAACACCTTTTATAGAAAAAAAAATTTTCACTGAATTCTATTAGTTATAATATTTCATTTCTGTACTTGGAAACTTAAGTCTAAGAACTACTGGTTCCTCCCACAGAAAAAGATGCAATGCTGTACATACAATGTTGTATTAGTTCTTTCCATCATGTAATTGGATGAATGATTTAAATAGCATCTCCCAGTGAGGCAAGAACACACCATTTTCTTTTTTTACGGTGTGTATGTGGATCCGTCATTGAACTGATGTCGTTTGTTTCAGTGTAAAGAGAAGAATATGTTGTATTTTAGAATAGTGATTGCATGGATTTCTGGTAAATATTTGAATTGATTTACTGACAACTGCATGACTATATTGTGAAGAAGACGACAATGTTTAAAGTGCTCTTACCTCGGGGTTAATGTTACATTAGTCAGAATCTTCCACAATGGCAGATTATTATTTTCAGTTTACATGTTTTGCTCAAGAACCTTCCTACCTACCTGTAGATTTTCATTCCCAACTCTGGAGGCATGCTCTGTATCTGTACCACATTTGGAACACCTGAGGAGCTGCAGTTTTGTTTGGATTTCATCTTTGTTTAGCTACTAACTATATCTAGTTTTGAAAAGTGTTTACTACAGGGATGGTCATTGAATGTTTTTTTATTTATAGCCAATGCTAGGGATGAATTGCCTAATACAATGTTTGCATGGTCCCTCCTCTCTCACAGCTCCCCCACTAACAGGCTTTTCAGGCTGCGAGCCTGCCACACACATCAGTTGTGATTTTTTTGCTATGATTACAGAATCACAGAATCACCAAGGCTGGAAAAGACCTTTAAGATCATCAAGTCCAGCCTATGACCTAACACCACCACACCAGTGGTGACCAGTGGAATGGAAATTAGGATGGATGTTCATGAGAGAACTGGATATAGGGCAGAGGTACCAGCAGGGTGTTCTCCCTGGGTATTCCTCCTCCACTTCACCAAAAGAGACCTTTACAGACTTTATGGACCCTCATCCCGACTGATGTCCTCGTTTCAAGCCAAAGTATCCTATAGGACAGCTCTGACGTGCATAGCAATTTCAGTCATTATCTATGTGATCAGTGTTAAAGTAACTGCTGTTTGATTGTGCTGTTTGATCGTGCACCTAACTGAAGCCTCAAAGAAAGAAGTAAGCTGTGGCAGAAATATTTAAAGAGTTGTACAGGTGTTACACTATTTTTTCAGCTAAATTTCTCTTTATGAATGTCTGAGTTCAGTAACTGAAGCAGGCTTAGTTGAAGAAACAGTGCTTTAAATTCCTCATTAGCTCCACTTGTCTAGAAGGCACCAGTGCCTAAGACACAGAACAATTTCTTAATTAAAATGGAAAAAATCTTCCACTTTCATCCTTTGTACTTGTCTGTTGAACAAGTCTGTTTTTTCCATGTGGCTACAGTAAATCTGACAGCCTCTTAGAAGCAGCAGTTTATCTTGTTTGGCTTTAAAGATTACAGAATTTAAAATACAATTCAGTTCATGCAGGAGCCAGACCAGATATGTCTTTTTCATTTTTCATTTTTCACTATTATTGATTGTTGTGAAGTTTGTGAATTTCAAAATATGAGAGAAAAAAATAATGATTTTTTTCCTTTAGTACTGAGAAGGGAAAGATGCCTATATTGTCTATTGAATAATAGATCAGTTCTAGATTTTGTGACTTAAGATGATCTATAAGTTAATGTTTAACTGGTATCAGCTTTTTGTCACCTGTCTGACTTAGTTTTCAAAGTAGTAGCATTTCTCTTTTTGAACTAAGGTTGTGTGACTCTTCTGTATGCCTTGACTGAATCAGTGCCCTAGAAAAGCATTGAAAGGCTGCTGCATAGCTGGAGGATCACTTTTGAGAAAGATGCATGATGAGATCATTACAAAACACCCATGGTTTTTCACTAGAATAAGGCATTTGGAGCTCTAGTTCCACCTTGCTTTTAGCCAATGGGTATATTTTACAGCCTGTCTGTAGTATACAGAGAGTGCAGTACAGGAGCAAATTATTGCTGTGCCTTGCTTTATCTTGATGCTTTCAAGAATACAAAATGTCCATTCTCTCTACTTTTATTTCAGGCTTTTCTTTCTAACAAGAAAGGATCTGCAATATCTTTATTTTTAAGGGATATCTGTGCTGTACGTACTTGCTTG
Organism: Hemiprocne comata; assembly: GCA_020745705.1. Taxonomy (NCBI): domain Eukaryota; kingdom Metazoa; phylum Chordata; class Aves; order Apodiformes; family Apodidae; genus Hemiprocne; species Hemiprocne comata. The sequence continues at coordinate 5,950,386 of CM036602.1, read as the reverse complement.
AATCCTTCCTTCAGGCCTCTCCTAGACCACAGCTATTCTGACCCCTAAATACATTTAAGGGTCCAGGCATGCAATGCACTGAAATCCATCCAGACCCTACTTTTGCACGACCAGCAAAATTTCTCCAGTCTCAGAGCAAGCAAGAGAGATGTATAATGTTAAAAATAAAATGCAAATGCCTGAGTTATTTGAATATAATCACTTTATTAATTTAACTGTCTAATAGATACTGATGACAGTCTAATAATAAGGTCCAAAATGTTCTTTCTCATTAAAGGAGTTAATGAACTCACATCTTAAGAATTTCATTTTAATTAATTAGGAATAATTTATACAGGAGAGAGAAGTGCCAAGAAATATTCCTATTGAGAAGTGGAAAATTGGTAAATCTGTTAATGAGGGATGCTGGGTGCCATGATTTTCATGAAAAGATTCCTACATTTCTCTGATCCATGTGTGAAAAGTCCCTGGGTGGCTGGGTATTTTCAAAGTTTCAGCACTGTAGGCATTCTCACTCAGGGCTATTGTATGTGCTAGATACTATGTAATCCCTATAGCAGGCACAACTAACGTTGACTTCAAGACAAAAAGTCTGTCTCTACATATAGGTAGGGTATTAAAGTGTGATACTAGTTTAGTAGCAATATAGCTCTTAATTTCTCCATAATTTCAAAAAGTAGAAAAAATTAAACACAAATATTTTTCTTGAATTATGACATGTGGTTCCTCTTTTGAACTCTAGCTCCTTAAATTATATTTCAAAAGTTGCACTTCAGAAGCAATCATTTTAAATTAGTCATGCTCTTTGTTACTGTAAAACAATGATGCTTTCAGCCATTGCACTGTGTTATGGAGGGGTTTTGTGTTATGGAGGGGTTTTGTCTTTGAGGAGTTAACAAACAATACAATGAAAGCAGTAATCATGCTCAAAGGAAGGCATTTCAGCTCTGAAAGTTTCCTGGTATTTTACACCTGGAATAAACTTTCATGACCCACTTAGAATGAATCAGCTATATAATTTTGGTTTATGCCTCATTGGGTTAATTTCCTTTGACTGTCATGCCCATGTTTCAGTGTATATTGGCTTCAGAAGCTTGTTCATGTTAAAAATAACTAACTTGAAACTGCTGGAACTATGACTGTAAAAAGATGAGATCTAAACCTGCAGGAAATTCTGAAAGAGGTAAGCTGGGAGTGAGTGGTAAGCAAGCAGATGTTTTCTAGAATTGGAATAATTATATAAAGCAGTTTTAGGCATATTAACATAGTTAGGATAGTACCTAAGAAGTCTTTAGTGTTATTACAGCCTTGTTTATATTGCATACTGTAGGTACACTTCAAGAAATATGATTCCAGCTGTAATTTGAATGGACTGGAGAGTAGGAGATGAACCAGAGACAAAGGACAAATGACTTTCTGAAGTCAACCAGTACCTTGATGACAGAGGTAGGAACAGCATTTAGACCATTTGTTTTTCACTCCTGGACTCTGATGGGTACACTAGACAACTTTCAGACAATGTTTTATTTTGAGTAGTCACCATTTCAGAGGGTTTTTTTACTTCTGCTTGATCTTTCTGGAGCTGGAAATTATGCATTAACTGATATGAGGAAGAACTTTAAGGATTACAGAGCACTGGAACAGGGTCCCCAGAGAGGTTGTGGAGTCTCCTTTTCTGGAGACTTTCAAGAACTGTTTGGATGCATTTGAGTGACCTGCCCTAGATCCTGTGGTGGTCCTGCTCTGGCAGGACCAGAGGTCCTTTCCAACCCTTAACACTTTGTGATTCTTTGATTCTGTGCTGTTGGGCAGGTTTTCTGTATTTGCAACTCAGATTGAAAGTGTGTTTGTGTATATTGTGTGTTTGGTGACAATGTGTTACATTTATTTATATATCAGGACTGAATGATAATTTGACTGAAAGTTGTTCTTTGTCAACACACCTGGGAACAAATCAAAAGGAAAACTTAGCAATAAATGCCCAAAAGTTGAAAATTAATTATCATAGAGGTAAACTTAATCTGTAATCATTTTAATATCTTCAAAACTTGCATGCCATACAAACACATATATGCTTTTATTCTTCTTTAAGACTAAAGTTTTAATTGATTAAATATGTGCAGATCAGTATAGATTCCAGAGTGTTTTAACATCATGCTAAGATAACAGACAAATAGGCAAGCAAAGAAAACTTCAATGCAGACACCACAAAAAAGAGTAATAAGATATAGTAACAAAAAGTTGTATTATCTTATATTTGTATGTGGTTGACAAGGTAATGTAATAGACTGGAAATCAGGAGACTTGCCTTTCCTTCTAATTTCTGCATGCTTCACTGCTGAGTTTAATGGATTAAAAACTCTTCTGAGTCACACCTCTTTGTATAAATACACATTATGTGTTCATCACTTTTTTGCTGATGGCCTGTAGAGTTGTCCACTACAGCAACAACAAAAGACAGGAAGGATTGTGTAAGCTTTTAGGCAGAAACTGCACAGTAAGGGTGAAAGCAAGCAAGTAAGTAAAAGTGTATATTTACAGTTATAACATTCAATCCTGTGTTCTAATAATATTTGGGGAGCAGCCTCAGATGAAAACATTTACATGAAACCTTTACTTAGGGCTGGGCTATGCGTGCTTTCTTTGTTGTAATGCTGAGCAGCCAGCACTGCAATTTTTTTGCTTTCTGTTCTAAATGGAAATTATTAACTTTTCCACTCCAAATGGAACTAGAGGAAAGCCGTGTTTGTAGGCAGGCATACATAATTAAAAAAAAACAACCAACAAACATATGATGTTGAGTTCAAAAGTACCAGCCATTTTAATGGATAAAAAAAGCTCAGAGATGGATGGCAAAGCGTAATGATGAATGGTGAAGAATCTTTTCTGCTAACGTGAAAGCAGTGATTGGCAAGAGAATATAAATTGGTGAAACATGAGCAGATTTTAGCAAATTGGGGGTGAGCAGTGCCACAAAAGACAGAACACAGTGCCACCTAGTGCCTTCGGCAAAATCAAACTGGGTAGCCTCATGCCACTTCCGTGTGGGTAGGATTTATAAAAAAGAGAATGCATTAAAGTAGTTGTAATGTGTTAATGTAAAAATCAGTGGACTGTATCTTTCGTTACAAGACAGGTCTATTCTGACTTTCCAGCCCTTAGGGTGTGATAAACATTATCAGCTTGAGTAGATCCCTCCCGAGTCCCTTTTTACTGTTGAAATGTGGGGTGTCATCTGGGCAAAGTGTGTGATATGATTGTGTCAAATCTCAGCAAACAGTTAATTTCCCAAAGAGTTAGACACCATGTGTACATGAAGCCCAGCCCCTGCACGGTGTTAATCTGCTGAAATGTCAGGGCTGCAAGTTTTCCTTAAATCCAAATTGCAAAGATGAGATTTTACGTGACGTTTTATCAGTCTTTTTTCATTAACTTGATGGAGTATATGTTGGGTTTTTTCAATGAAATTTTGATGTGAAAGAGCATAATTTTTATATAAAAAACCATTTTTGTATTGTTAGTACATTTGTATTTTGAAACACAGACCAAGTCTGCTCTTAGATGGGTTGAGTTGCCCTCTGGAATTCTCTCCCTCTATTGACTGTGGAAAGACCTGAAAGTGACTGTCTGCTTTAATTTCTCAGATGAGCAGAATGAATCCAAACAAGAGTATGGTATATTTGGATTTGTGTACTTCTATTTCTATTATTTTAGGCTACTTTACATTTTCGAATTTCACATGAATTTTGAGATGTAAAATACAGAGAAAGCAGTAGCTCATGTATCCAATACTAGAGGAATCAAAATAACTCTGCCCTGTGTGTAATCGTTGGGTGACAACATAAATGTGATAATGCAATAGGACAAGGCAGACTGACAACTTCTACACCTTTCAAATTCAAAGGAAATGAGACAAACTTGAAGCATCTGATAACGGACTGCCCCTGTGATTCTGTTCCACTAACAGCAGAGGAGTATGTCTGTCATCTTGGCTATGGTTAAGGATCAGCAGCTAGCTCAGCTCTCCTGAAACAGCCTAGTTAAAAGTAAAGTAGTGGAGAGGATATGCTTAGAGAATAACATAAAAGGAAATCCTGACCAGAGACATCTTAATTGGGATGATTAGTTTTAGAATCTGTGTGGTCTACCGCCCTTGGGTTGTTTGTATGTCAATGCTTTGGAACTTGGGAAAATAAGGATTAAAATGTATAACTTTTATTTTTGGGGTTAAGTCTAGCTCAACTAAGAGAGACTATTCTTTATTGTAATACTGTAAAATTGTAAGTCATGCATTATATGTAGTGTTAAAATAAGATAAATTAATCTTTCTGAGCAATCTAAAGTGATTTTGTGCAAACAACTCTGCCATGGGTTGAATTTTGTCTTTACTGCTTGTCAGAACAACGGGTGGGGGGAAGTAATAATGGCTAGCTTGTGGAAAGTAAGCTGCTAAGTTTGATCTGCTTTGATCCATACAGTCCCATATGCATAATATGCAGTATTAATAATTTTTTGTAAATCCCTAAAGCTTCTTAATCTTAGCAGAGAATGTTATTTCTACAAAAAACCTCTTAGCCATTTCTTAACCTCCCACTTCAAATGTCTTGGTTATCCTGTCTAAGGGCAGAAACAATGTTGTATGATGCTGGTGATCTGTCAGACAGTGTGACTATGGGTAATGATTTCAAAATAACTTCCAATTGTTTGGTAGATACTTAATCAACAAATCTAGAGGGAAAAAGAACAATAAGGTAGCAGAATGAAAAGCTGTGTGTACCCTTAGTATCAGCCTCCTTAGCTGCATTGTTTAAAATAAACAACTTTGAAAACTAAAAGGAAAAGGGGGAAACTGCTCAAGAGACTTCAGTTTCCCTGAATTCCATTACTGCCTTGACTCGTTGGAAAAGTAGTGTAATCTTAAGAGTTGCTAATGAATATCTTTTTCATGTTGCTTGATTTATTGAAATTATTTTTTTTCTTGTGACCTTCATAATTCACTTTTTCACCCCATTTGAATTTATCAGAGTTCTCTAGTCAAAGTATAAAGTGAAACTACAGCACTAATCAAAAGTGATCAGATAAAATGGATGTGCATTAAGTAGACCAAATGAAAGACTCATCCATCCTGCCTTGAGCACCAGAGCCTTGATGCACTCCTCAAGTCTTCTTCCTTCTCTACGCAGTCAGTCCACTGCACGCTGACAACCCTCACTCATGGCACGTAGCTCTTCAATAAATCCCAAGTTGTAGGCAGGTGTCCTTTCAAAGAATCCACCTGACTTCTTTTCAGCTATTAGTTGGTTTATATTTCTGAGGGTTTTGACATATTCTGAAGAGTTGCATCTATCTTATATTAAGAAACTCTACTGTAATAGCTATATTAACAGAAGGAGAGTATTGATGAAAGCATCTTGACTTTATGTAACTGAAAGTTGTACAAATGTAATGTATGTCATTGGAGGTAGTTGGGCAAACGAAGGGCTTTGTTGGTATCCTTTGTGCCTCCGGAATTGCAGACAAATAATTACAAGTATGCTGCTTAAGTCAGCCATTGAGGATTCTTCTATTATAATCCTTTTCCAAGTGGAATCAAGAATTCTAAAGTCTGAAACTGTGCACAGTATCAGTAAACCACTTGAGTTGAACCTGGACTCTGAACTCCTAGTCCAAGGCATGTTTATAACAGTTAAATACTAATGTGAGTGGACTTGTTCTGTTGCATGGTTTCAGCCTCTTTTGTCCTCTCTACTATACTGTTGCCTGATTCAGAGCCCTTGTGTTTGTATTTAATATAGATTAAAGCTATTGCATCTATTCCTTAGGAAATACCTGGAGCATGAAAGCTGTTACATTAGATTAGTTCATTACAATATTACATGCATAACTGCATAAACATCCATTTGGTCCTTGCTTTGATCACCTCTGATATTGGCTGTTACTGCTACTGACTTCTACAAGCCTCTTTTTCCCTTGTATGTTTTTTAAATCTAATTTGAAGTTGTCAAAAGCAGGTTCTGTTTATTTCCCATGATAGTGGCTTGCCTGTTTTTTTAAATAGTTTTTAGCTTCAATCAGTTCTATTGGGGCATCATGTTGAAAAAGCATTGACATGTCTGCAGTGTTTTGCTGCTGCTACACGTGTTTCACCTGGAAAAGTACTTTGGTCTGTCACTGAAGGGCACTGCATAAAAGTAATATACTATTATTTCTTTATCATAGCACCATACTGACAAGTTACCTCCCAAATTCATCAGTAATCAATCTAACCTGGCACAACTGTCATTCTAATTTTCTTTGTGTTCTCTCCCTCTGTTACATATGGCTACTTGGAACATTGCTTTAGCCTTTATTTATAATTAGGCATTAGCAGTTTGTACCAAATCTACCTGGTTCAGTCCTTTGAATCATCCATTCATTTTTTTTTTTTCCAATGCTTAATGTTGTGGGTTAATCCCGGTGGGCAGCTAAGTACCACACAGCTGCTGGCTAACTTACCCCACTCCAGTCTGCCCACCTGCCCTAGTGGGACAGGAAAAGAAGAAAGAAAAATAAAAGTGAGAACACTTGGGGGTTAAGATAAAAAAAAAAAAGGCTAATTAATGCAGGATGAGTAGAAGAGCAAAGAAAACAAAGCAAGTGACTAAAAGGCAATCATTCACCACCTCCTATGGGTAGACCAAAGCCCGTTCTGTTCTTGAAGAAAAGATGTCTAACCCCTCTAAAATGCCTTATTTTCCATTCTATTGCTGAGGATGGCATTATATATGGCATGGAATATCTCTCTAGTTAGCTCAAGTCATCTCCCCTTTTTTGTCCCTCCCAGTGTACTCTGCACACCCCAATCTATTCACTGGAGGCAGAGTGAGAAACAGAAGGCCATGATGCTGCACAAACACTGTTCAGCAAAAGCTAGAATATTAGTGCATTATCAGTGCTGTTTTGATCATGCAGTAAGTTTGGAACTTTTCTCTTCGGTGCAAGCTCTGAAGGAAGTGTCTTGTTTCATGTTACATTTCCTTTTTAAATAATAGGGAAAGCTGCCATTGCAATAGATGGCTGAATTACTGCACTATGGGCTGAACTGTTCCTGCTTACAAAAACATCTCAATTAATGTGATACATAGTTTTAGATAATTTCCTCTGGTTTTTGTAACTACTATGCCATGGTGCCCAAAGTATGGGCATGAATTTTCACCAGATATCATTTGGCAAATCTGAGACTACTGAGTGGGAAAAGAAACCTTGAATAGTCAGGAAATAAGCTTAGGAGATGAATGGTTTAATACTTTTGTGAAACATTCTAAATCTAATCACATTGGAAATGCATGCAATTATCCATAGAATAAATTGCTTTTGTCTCATAATTGTCTTTGCTAATTACCTCTTCAGCAAGTTAAAGGTGAGAGGGCTGGATGCTTGCCTCTACTTTTTCCAAGCAGTGCATGCTCATATTGTTCTCATTGGCATTGATATGAATCCCCAGTCCAAAACTGCTACATTTCCACTTTTCCCTGGTACTTCAAGCAAAGCCTGAGTGTACAATCTATGCTACCTGTAAATAAGAGTGCTTTATAATTTGAGGTCTGCAGTCCTGTCTCTTTCTGCACTACGTTTTCTAAATGGAGAAAACGTTCCAAATAAAAGCTGCCTGCAATTAAAAACCCTATTACACCCTTACTATGCTATCAGTGTCCTGAGGGCTCATTTGTTTGTTTTCTACCATAGCTGAAGACTGAGTGGATTGAAAAGAAAACGTATATTATGGAACTGGAAAGAAGCATAGAGAAAGCTTGCTTTATCACTAAGTGAGAGATATGACAAATGGCTGCAAAACTAAATTGGTTCTTCCGCTTTAAATGTGAATCTTTTATGTTCCAGAATTTGCACAGGTTCTGATCTTATGAATAGTGAGAAATTTAACAGCTAGACAGATTTAAGCTGCTTACAGTTAGTTCATCCTGTTGAGATTTATCATGACATCATCCCAGCCAAGAGGCAGTACCATTACAGTACTACCAATGTTCTTGTTGCATTTTAGTCTCTGACTAAACTTCTAGACAGGTACCAAAGGAGTCAGAAAATGACATGGATTTAAAAATGTGACTCTACTTTCCCAGCTAGTCAGAATCTATAATCTGGGCTTAAAATCAAGCCCCACTTTGGGCGCCAATAAATTGTTGTCAAAGTTTTGACTCAGGATCAGCAATTAAAGCAGAGACAGCAAGCTCTCGATCCCGTCCCCCTCCCACCCAGGTAGAGAAGGAGAGAGAGAATTAAGGAGGGAGAGAATTAAGGAGAGAGACTTCGCTGGATTGAAAACTAAATCATACAGCTTTAATTATATGTACAATTATATACAAGTATTTTCAGGAGTGTGCAAAAGCCTCTTGCCTCCCCCCACCCCCAGCAACTCTGTGGCACTCTCCTTAGCTGTGACCAGTCCCATAAACACTCAGCCCGCTGTTTTTGATAACAGCAGAGCAGACAGGGTTGTGAGGAGAGTTATGAGGGTCAGGGCTGAGCCTGGGGTCGACAGTGATGGATGGAGTCCTCCCTGGACACTGGCCATGGACGGAAGAGAAGGGAAGAAAAAGCAGGAAGGAAGTTGTCTTCTGTGATCTCTGACCTTCCTCGGAGCTTACGTAGATCTATGGAATGGAATCCCTTTGGTCAGTTCTCCTGTCTGTCTAGTCCAGCTCCCCACTGGGGGGTCACAGATACAATTCTCCTGCCCCAGTAGCCTCTGTAGCAGCAGAGCGAAGAAGCAACCTTGGAGTCTCAGCAGAAACATAAACATTCCAGTGTTATCAGCCCACTAGCTGGAACACTTGCTGCTAGTTAAAAGAGAGCTTACTGAAGGAAAAAAAATCAGTAAAAGGAAAATTAGCTTAAACCTGGCTCAACCCAGGACACTATGGGATGATAGAATGTGCAAGTAGTATTCAACAACTTGTGTAGTTCTATATGTCTATATTTTAACAGTTTAGTTGAGCTATACCAGGGATACAGGTGTCAGCAACTGTTAAGTAGTCATCTGGGTAACAAAAACTTATATGGATAAGAGCTAGCACAAATCTTGCTTTACTAAGTAGCAATACCTCAGAAGTTAATTTCATGAAAAAGAGCCCAAAACTTTCACACCACAGATAAGGGTTTGCACCCCAAATGAGTTAGGGAGTTTTTCTTATGCAGTCTGTCCAGTTTAAAACTTGAACAGCAGAACTATGAATATAGAGAAGAGTTTTCTGCACTATCCTGTTGCTCTGTCAAACCATGTGGGAAGCAGGCCTTCCTGCTACTCACTGCTCAAAATAATTTTCCTTGAAAAAGAAATCAGCATCCAGGTTAACTTTAGCTCTGCTGTGATTACCCCTGCATCAAAGGTGTATTGGAGTTATTGTGTGATTTTTGCTCTCTACTCTTAGCACCGATATATCCTCTGACTTCTGGAAGGAAATGCAATAAGGCAGAAAGAATCATCTTTGATCCTTTCCCACTGGGTTACAGGAAAATTTGTTTGGCCTCTGAACATATGATGAATTATCAGGATGGCAGATAAGTACTTGCACTGAAAAAAACCTCTTCAAGCTACTCCCTAGAATGAAAGCAACGCTCTTATTTTCATTTCTATCCCCAGATCACTCAGATTAACCCAGCAGAAAATGCCCTCTGTATTTAGCTAAGGGGTTTCTGTGGTGGATGGAGGAGGAATTAGAGGTTACCTGAGTGTGAGCCTAGGTCAGTGCTGAAGTGAAGACTGTTGATGCAATATAGATTGCATAATACAACGTAGGGAATGAGTATCACTAGTCTGCAGAGGACAGTTGTACAGTCCTTTCTTTATGTGATGTCAAACAGAGTTCTGGACAGAATGTCTCTATCAGATTGGTACTTATGCTGTTTTTTCCTCCCTGCTGTGTTTGCCGAGAATAGAGTAAAATTTCTGTCAACCAAAGATTGAGCTAAGACATCAGAAAACTGATATGAAACATAATACACTACAGAATCCTGACTGTAAAACCAAACAGATAACAATAATGAGAATACTCAGTGCCCTGGAACTCCTCTTTAGCTAGAATTTTTAAAGCTGGATGAGCTTGGACTAAAAAATCAGCCTACTCTTTTCGCTCCTTTTCCTGATCTTTATTTAAAGAGCTTTGAGTCACTGAGCCTAGAAGGGACAAATTAATTAAAATTGGTAGAGGATGTAAAATAAGATGCTGGTGCAAAGCAATGTTAGAGGCCAGATTCTCAGGTGGTCTGAGCTAATGTATGTCACTGACTTCAATTAAGCTACACTAGTTTCCTTAACAGCAAATATTTGGCTCAAGATTTTATCTGTCCAGAGAACGGTTTAAGGAGCCATTGATACAGAGAACTGCTCAGGATTGGGTGAAGACCTCTAAATCTGTTACATCAAGATCAGTGGTTTGGCCAATGTGTTTTTGTTGTTGTGTTTGGGGGTTTTTCTTGTCCAGACCTAATCCCCCTGTACCCTACAACATTCTATCTCCTTCATGCATGAAAAAAATGTCTTGTATTTTTCACTTGAGAAAATGCTTCTGTTCAGAACAATGACATGCCATTTTATCTTGGTTTTGAAATCTTCCTAATTTCCTTGCCTAATAAATTTCCCAATACTTGTTTGAGGAGAGTCAATAGTGTAACCCTGTTCAGAAGCCATCTGTTTAGACACAAATATTCTACATTGTCACTCCTTGTTAGCTTTGTTGTTTCAATTTCTTCTATTTACAGCAATGAGATGTGTTAGTTTTACATACTTATTGTCTTGCTGACCTAATGTTAATACTAAAGGAAGATTTTTAACATTTGAGTTCGACTAACGTGAAATACAATATATTTTTCAAGATCAAGGAAATAATTCCAGAAAGTTACATAAATGCAGTGACAAGCACTGCCTGTTTCAGAGATGCCAACAAGAAGGAAACTTGTGGTCAAGGCTAAGGAAAATTTAATCAGAACACCAAATTAATTTAGGTAGCACAGATTAATAGAAATGCCAGTGATTAAGATATCACAGGCAGCAAAGGGCCAAGAGGGACATAAAGCTGATGGTGTAGCCCTCAACTTCATCTTAGTGATCCCTGGATGGCCAAGAGGCCTTCACACTTCTACTGCCTATCTATATGATAGGAGTAGAGAAACTGGTATAAATAAGAATATGCTCTCTGTCCTTCCCCAAAATACAAAGCCTTGGTTCCCCTGGATGTCTGGAAGCTACAGATCCAACTGTTAGAAGGGGAAAGCTGATATTAAAAGGCCTTTGTTGTGTGGTTTATATTCATGTTACGTGTGGGTTTCTTCCTTCAAGGTAAAGTCAAGGTTAGGGTTACAGTAAGAGCATTTCAAATAGGTTAAAAACTGAGACCTGTAGTAAAAAGGTACAAAGCACTGGGTGCTAAGAAAAGTCTGGAGTTATTTGAGTCCAGTGACATTTATTGGCTCTTCTTGTACAGACAGGTCCTCAGAGTGAGTCTTTTCTTTATAACAAGGCTAGAGTTGGGTCTGGTGGTCAAGTTAAGGTTAGGCAATGCAGCATCTTTTGTTCATGGGTTTGGGAAAGATACTGCTTGCTGCCTTAGATGTCATGTATAATTATGATCTTGTTCCTTAGCATTTTGACTGTGTCCCAGAGTATTTAATCTGTTGCTGTGTCACTACCATTGTTATCTAAATGACCCTGCTTCCTTCCTGTGTAGCTTTTAGGGCATTGATATTACCAGAATTCTGTAGTAAAATTATTTCTCCATCTAAGTTCCTTAACTGCCTCCTTATCTTCTCAGTAAATAAAACTGATAACTTTATCACAGAGCATGTTCAGAATTTTACATGCCCTCATTTTACAGTTCTTTACCCTCTGTCAGTACTTGGTCGATTAGCAATAGATCCATTCAAGAGCATGAGTGTAGAATGTAAAAGTACCTTTAAACTGGTAATAAGACCTTGTCTTTCTGTGGTTAAAATAATTAAGCTCTTACTCATTCATGTCAGGGCTTCTTTTTATACTCCTGACACGAATTTGAGAAAAGTGTATTTTCTGCCTTTGACTATTAGTATTAATTTTTCTGTTTCTAAGAAAGAAGTAACTCATGAATATGTTGAATGAAACTGTCAGGTAGTGAAAGCAGGAAAAGTATTTTCTGCCCCTTCCTTCCCCGGCCCTTGCATCCAGAACAGAATGTAGTTTACCAAAATTGTGTATGACAAAGATCCAGTTATCTGTCCCCAGTACGTTATTAGCTTATGCAGATATATGCACTGAGATGGTCTAAATTCCATACACTCTGTCACCGCCTGATGGCATTGCAGCTGTGCCGTGCTCTTCCCGGATTTTTTTTTTTTTGTTGTTACTATATCACACCCTGGCTCCGAGGCTTAAAGTCCTCTACCTCCCTAGATGGTCAAGTGGATAATTAAAATTTAAAATTCCATCAGGAAGAAAAGCTTATCTTTCTAAGTCACTGGATTACTTATGGCTATGTTATATGGCCCGATGCTAGGTTTTTGAAAAGTTTAAAAATGTTCTGTGAATTATCCTGGTAGAAATTTCATGAGATCTGAGAATGAGAGAGATGGTAGAAATTGGTCTCTTATTAATGAGGAATTGCAGCACAACAAGGCTATGGAATTCTTTTAAGCTAATTTTAAACACCTAAAAACTACAGGGAATATTCAAGGGGAGAACACTCGTAAATTTGTGGTTTGACAATAACTTCTCAGTTTATTAACCAAGATGGGTGCAAATGGTATAGGAGAAATGGAGTTCAAAAATTTCTTATTAAGGGGAGATGGGAGAAACAAGTAAAAGTGGGGTGATAGCAGCATATTTTTCTCTGTCACACGTACAAATATGAATTATATGAGGTTTATTGAGAGTGAGAGGCAAAGAGGTGAGTTCAGCTAGACTTTGGACAAGCAGGATTTAAGGAATTATGCACTTGTTTATATTTTGCACTTAGGGAACCATTATTTGGGAAAATCCTGAAGCCTGGCAAAAAAAAAAATAGTTCTAGTATGTTTCTACAATGAGAAGAGCTGTGTTTTTGTGTTCTCTGCTAAAGCATAAAGTGAATTCCTGCTTTGAAACACATTCTGTCATGAATTTAAGTGATGCTATGTCCTTAAGACAAAATTTTGCAGTCCAGCAGTGGACAATTTTGCTAATCCATCACATCTTGACCATAAGCAGGGAGAATGTTAGAAACTCCAGAAGAGGCTTTAGAAAAGAGGAAACATGGTTTAATCTTGAGTGAAATTCCTGGTCCATGTGATCTTAGATTGCTTCTCTGGAGAAACTGAAGTTCTAAAACTATTTATTTTAAGAAATATGAATGGGAAATTTCTAAAGATATGAACTCTTATTAATAAACAGGGTAATGAAACTGAAGCCTGAAATGAGGTGGATTTTTATACAGCTTTGTATTATTTTGACATTCCTTAAAGGTTTCCACATTGATCTTTAAATAGAGATGTCTTTTTTACTGGAGGGGCAGCTAAAATAGTGGCAATTTATGGTCTGCATCAGAAAATGTTTATTTCCTATCGTTTTTGTAGATCTGAAAACTTTCAGTAATGTCAGTGGTTGAGTATTGATCGATGTCTTGGATTGTCAGTCTGTGCCAGTGGTCTCTGATCATCCTGATTTCCATGAAGTGCTGTTCTGCTTGAGCTTTCCCTCAGAAATGGGATTAAACACTTTTGCATTTTTCAAATAGAAAGCCAGTGATAAGACCTGCAGTCATAAGATGCTGTTCTGTCAAAGACTTACTTGCTCCTGGAGCCATCAGCATGCATGGTTATATTACAGAAAGAAAACAAGCAGCTGCTGATGGCAAGGAGCAATAGGGTACCAACAGGAGGCTTAATTATGCCCAAACTGTGCAATATTTAGATGCACCTGGCAACCCTAGGTAGGTTAGATAGGCTTTTATTACAAAGTTATCTGAAAAAAGCTATTTAAGCCTTAGCAAACACTCTGAAAAGGCATTTTATCACTATAAATGCAAATTCACTGAGTCTGATGAATTTGATTTTTTGAAGTGTACCCTCTAGGTGTCAGGTGACAACTTCTAGAAATAGTTTCAGTGTGTCAAGTCTGTTAAGTAAAACGCAAGGAATATTATGGAGAAATCTAATTACCTGCAGGAGTTATATACAGCTATGAAGCTTGGTGCATTGCTCATGTGCAACCTGCCCCAGGCAGAACATGCTAAGCTGAATATACAGCACAAGACAGTGAGAGTGGGAAAGAAAAATTGTCAGCATGGTGCATACAGCATTCCCAGAGTCAGGGTGACCTCACCCCTCTTCTAACTGGTTTGGAGCAGTGTGTCTTCTACTGGAGCACTTACCCCTGGCATTTAACATGAATGTCCTCTTGAAGAGGTTAGAGAACCAAAGAGGGTTTTTTTGCTCAGTGACTTCCATTGCCTCTTCTTGGAAGCAGCAATGCCCTCATTCACCTTTAGTGCCCTGGACAAGCTCAGTGTTCAAAGTAAGCAGATCTTTTGTCCTAGTGCTGGTGCTGTCATTTCCTAATCCAAAACCTCTGAGTCAATGGAAGGACTGATTTCATTGACTTTTAGCAATTCTGTCAGGAAGCCAAGCAGTCAAGGAATGAGTGTTATGGGATTATCTTCAGTCTTCTCTTTCTTTTGGATTACACAAGAAAGATATAGTGATTTTTTTGAAGTGTGTGAGTTTACCCACTCATGTATGTATTCATAGCTTATATCATGGCCCACTGAAGAATGAAAAAAGTATGCCCTAAGAAACCCAAATCTTTATTCTCTGGTCCATTATATTTCAGACAGTCTCAAGAAGATCTGAGCATCTTGAGAAGATGAAATTTAATTCAGAGCTTAATTAGTACCTTTCAAAATTTATTTATAAATCCCCTCCAATATGATTTGAAAAATCTTGACTAGTTTTATAGAAAGCAACATATATTTTAAACTGGAAAGCATGGGTTAGGTGACTGGCAAATGCTGTAGAGTTAATTTTATTTCCTTTGAGTGCAGTCTGACCATATCAAAGAAGGATTCCCAGAAGTGTCAGTCCTCATTGAGTAAACTCTCAGTATTTATAATTTTTTTTGCATTTTTGTCTTATTCCTCTAAAGGTGAGTTTTCTTGTGGATTTTCATTCATTAACGTCAAGAATTTCCCCCAAGCCTAAAATATTTTGTACTTATTCAGCATATTTAAATGGCTGACTGTGAAACTATGCTGTGTTAAAACTGATTTATATCTTGTATGGCATAAGATGCTAATTTTAAAAGAAGGTATTGAAGTTTACTTAAACTTCTTAGCGCATCCTTATTTTCCAAACCCTTGAGGTGAAAATAGTATGGGGAAAACCAATGAATTTAAGCTTACCTAATTTTCTTACTTTGAGGAAATAATAAATAAAGTCAACAGAAAATAAAATGTGATTTACCAATAAATTCTGAGGAAACGTATAGATAAATAGATATGAAGCACATTTTCACAGAAATAAGAAAAAAGAAATCTTACATTACCAAAGGCTTCTTAGTTTCTTCTGTATGCTTAAAGCAAAACCACATCAGTTTGGATCTAACAGTTGATCCAATATTCTCTAATACTCTCTTAGCATTTGTCTGAAGACTTTCAGCACTTGGAGAAAAGATGACTATGGCAGAATTCTAATACTATAAAATATATCAAGATCAGAAAGAAAGAGCTTTACATCTTCAAAATCCCAGACATTTAGAAGTGAGCTATGAAAAACTTCAAGGTGTTATTAATACATTTTTCCACATTTTCCCATTTTACATATGAAATTCCCATCCCCTGTTCCCATTCATGGATTAATTTATCATGCTAGTGGAAAGGGATCTTGTTCTACATCACACTTTTGCATTATGGATTTGTTGTTGGAATAATGTCTGAGGCTTTTCGGGACTGTCATGAACTAAACTTGAGATTTATTTTTTTAATAGCCTAGAAAAGCTGGCATACTTTCCATAGCATAAAACCAAACTATCTTCATAGTGTATTGTTAAATGACATTTCTTATAATGAATTATTTTCCTTTCAGTTGAACCTAAAAGGTATAAATCTTAGTCTGATAGTCCTTGTAGTCATGTTCTACCTTGCATAATTTTGACACACTATCCAATTGTTCTACATTTAAATGGAGCTTGAAACATGTCTAATTTAGGAAATATTTACTTATAATCAAGGAAACATGACAGGGAAATCTATTTGGTAGCAACGCAATCAGCACTATAATTGTTATTGGAAATCTTTCTAGGAGGACACAGTTTAGCAAAACAGTTATGGCTTCATATATTGCACACAGAGGAAACCAGCAAATTGCACTGCTTATTTATTTACCACCTCATCATTACAAGTAATTTTATTGCATGGATGATGTTTTTACCTATTTAGAAAATTTGCTTTGTCATGACTCATTTTGTGCTTGATAATATTTTCAGGATTTGTATTCGAGGGTTTGGGGTGCAGGGGCCTTGGGAGACACCCAACAAAAAAACCCTAAAGCCAGAAATCTCAACAAAATCCAAATCCCCAGAAATGTTTGAATGCTTGGTTTGATAATACAATTGTTTCCCCAAGAACAATTCAAATAAAGGAGAATCCACACTGAATTAAGTGCAACAGTGTGTGGTTTTCCCATATTATGGTGTAGTGAGACGTACCGGTGGTTCAAGTTGTATTAATTTTTAGAATATGTAGATTAAGCCTTTGTCCTACAAAATTGCTAGAAATCACTCTACTTTCTTATTATGACCCACAACATCCAATAGTGCTTTCAAGTAACTGCAGAGATTTTGTGGGGAAAAATTGAGCTGGATTTGCACCCTGTGTGTTGCTGTTGATTTTGGGGGGAAGCTGAGGTTGAGAGGCACAGTTTGACAGGAAGGATGACAATGAACAGGTTTAGCACTGGTTGTTTCTGGCATTGTCCTACTGCAGGAATGTCTTCTTTCTCTCTCCTCCTTTCTCAGACCTCCACCAGCAGCAGCACAGAACACCCTTGCCAGCTGTAGTCACTTGGGCAGGGCTCAGTGAGGGTGATTAGAGACTTTCAGGGCTTGTGAGAGCAAGATTTTTTCCATTGGAAGGCCTAGAGTAATTTTTGACAGAACTTGCTTTCTGTCTATCAGAATGATTGTATAACTGTAACTGTGCCCACTCTTTTTTCTAAATCCCTCAGTGGTAAATTAAAACTTGGTTTTATGGCAAGTATAATTTTCTTTTCCCTTTCTGTAGTTTCATTGATATACAAATATTGAAGAAGTTAATTTTCTTGTAGGCAATGTTCTATTAAATAAATTTGTTTTTCATGTATCTAGCAATGCCCTGATTCTTGGATAACAGCCACACATTTTTACTGCAGTGGTCTTGTCCTAGATGTTATGATGTGTGAATCAGTTCCTAGATGAAGATTGCCACTTATTGAAACTAGCTGTGAAAACAATAGATATAGTTCTAGGCTTGAGATGTGGATGCAGTTTATTTCCATTTGGTTTTTAGATATCTTTGTTCTGTTCTTAAACACACAAGTATCTATTGTCTACCAAAGGAAATAGGCTGTAAATCAAAGTCTGACTCCTGTGCTCAGCCAGCACTCGTAACACTTTTTTTTTCATTTTAAATATTGACACATGCAACTTTTCTTGATCCAACTGCTAAAAGTTCCCTTCATGTAACTCAGTGACAGTCTAAGAAGCTGTACCAGCTGAGAAGAAATACAATCTTTCCTTTAATTTTCATTGCTATGGTTATGTGAGTTTAATATCAAGTTACTAATTTGCAGGTGAAAGCAGTCAGTGTTAGATTTTAAAAGCTATGAATCTTAGTATTGGTCTGAACAGAAAATGTAATATGTAATACTTACTGCTCTAGTGAAACATTGAGCAAAACATAAAATGATGATGATAAAGGAATAAGGGGAATCTTAACTCTGCTAGAAAATTGAGGGGTTCTGCTTGTCTAGAAATACCTCAGGAGCTGATGAATCCAATATGGAAAAGACACTTGCTCACCAATCATTAAAGTGCTCTCTAACACTGTGACAAGGGTTAGGGTGTTTAAGATAATGTGAGAGATGTAATCCATACTACTTTAAGAAGATGTAAAGTATTTAAATAGAAATACTTTATTTACCCTATTTATAGCATTCAATATTCCAGGGAAATAAATCTTCAATAATTTCAAGACAATGGTTTTAAACAAAATATAATAATGTGCTGGTTTCTAGTCAGTTCTTTAGTGATTTTATATAAAGTTAGTAATTTTCAAATTACTAAGAAAGTCACCTCTTCAGAGACATAACACATGATCTGAATTAAATATATCATTGGGTTGGCTCCGACATCTGGTGAAAAAGCATTTTGGGTCAACTGTAACACAACATGTAAACTAGCACAATTTGCATTAAGAAAATTAGTTTGTTAGCCCGTTCTTCAGTCAGGATTATTCACATGTTTTAAACAAGAACTAGTCCCACCCCATAATTCACAACAGGGCTTTTCTGTGAAAGGCCAGTAGGGGCAGAGATTCCCACATACCAGGTCCAGCTCTTTTAGCAGACAAGAAATTGAGATACAGGAGGAAATCCAAAGACAATACAATTCCCTGGCTGCCAATAAAGGCATAGGTTAGTAATTAAATTGTTTGTGACATTATTAAAGACAAATATATATCACTATAGCTATATTAAGGTAAATGTACATCGTCCTTCTGATGCATGCTATTGATGGAGTGCTTTTTTTGGTATGAATCCCATTTAAAATTTCCAAAAAAGGTGTTCTTTATTTTTTTTGTTCTTAACTGTATGAAATTGTCTTCAGGGGTTTTTCTTTATAAAATGTATATTTTCTTGGACCAAAAGAGTCCAGCTTTTGCAAAACCTAGTGGTAGGGTCATATAAATTTTAACTTACTGGATACATAGGAAAGTATTGTAGTAGTTCAAAAACTTCTTTTGATCTGTAATAGAAATTTCCTTTTTTTTTCACTCACAGAATATGGAATTTTAATTCTTTGATTCAATGTGCATTGCAGTTACTATTTCAATCCTAAGTATTTTTGTAGGAATAAAAAACAACCATTTCTCCAGCATCTTAAATGCCCACGTGACTTCTGTGCCCAGCTCCCATGACTTTGTTGACTGGTTTAGTTATTTTGCTGCTAAACACATTGCATACAAACTTTCCTCGTTGCTAGGGGCTGATCCCGCTCCCACTGGAATGTATACTGAGTTTTGTATAGAGAATGAAGTCAGAATTCAAGCTGAACTTTTGTGCTCAGTAGCACTCGATCTATAGCTTTTGGTTTTATCTCAGGATCTCACTTGGAACAATGATATTCTCATCCAGGATGTCAAGGCCCAAGAATTTTCCTTTTTATTGTGCATATCTCATTTAGATGAATTACAGAGGGGTCACAGCTTTTCATTACAGATAATCACTTCTATTAAATCACAGGCACAGTTGTTTCTTCCTTCATAAATATTGAGAGCAAGACTGGAAGTAATCCAAACAGCTTAATTTTTACCTGAAGTAGCAAAAGAAGTGAGAAATATCATCTTTTGAGCTATGTTTCAAGCCACTATTGTTTAAGGTTCCTAAGAAAAGTACAGGAAGGTAAACACAGTAAATAATTCCAAGAATGTAGATAGTTACAAGTATAGAGAGATTTTTAAAGACCTTTCCTATTTCAACATCATAACATTATTTTAAAAATAACTAGTTGTTTAGGAAGCATCCTGGACATACTATCTTCTGCACCAGAATTGTCAGGTGGTGTGTTCATCAGTTCCCTATCCAAGACAATATTGCACCAATTCTGCCAATTGTCACTTTTTCATATTGCTCAGAGGAAAGTAAGCACATTGAACTCTTACAGGGAACCCTTTGGAGCTCTCTAGAAGTGGGTAGGATAGGCTTCCTTGCTCCCATTCACTTCCTTTCCATTTCACTTACTTCACATCTACCATTTGTCCATTTTTTAAATGCTTTCTTTGGAAAGGTTGTTATTGTTATTGATCTAACTGGAGAAGTAGATTTCTGTTGACTTTCCTGACTGTGAGATCCTAGATTTACTGGATTTCATTGAACAGTTATTTGATACATGTATACACAGAAGAAATAAGAGACTGAGAATTTATTTAAAATGCTACAGACAAAAATCATGCAGAGAAGGGAGTACCATTAGCCAAGTCTCATGACTTCTGGTTTTCTCATAAAAACTTCTCCTTTAGCTTGTAATGGATTGTAAAACATGAGCAACCAAACACAAAGATTATAGTACCAGAGAGTCAATATGAGTGTTTTATGAATCCAGGTGGATAAGAAACAAGAACTGATCTAATTCCATAAAGTCCCTTTCTGACCATATTACATGCTATAACTCAAACTTCTGTTTATTCTGTTTGAACTCAATGTGGAAAAAATCTGTAGAGTGAAATGCAATGGTAAATCAAGAATGTTAGTGCTTCAAAGAAACACCAAAACTGTCAGTACCTGTAGAAAAGTTACTTTGGGAAAACAGTTTATCTTTGTCTCTTTTATATTTGTGCCTCCTACTGTCAATACTGAGTCTATGGAAACTTCATAGGTAGTTATGCCTTCAATGTAATGTACATGGTTTTCACATATTGTCAATGTTTCAGTAATAGCTCACTACCTGTACAAAAGGCGAGTTCTGTATTATAGTGCTGCAAAATCATACAGCAATGAGGAGTAGCAGGAGTAGCTGCAGCAACAAGCATTCCTTAAAATATTTTTACTATTGGGTGTCATTAAAATGATGCTAGCAGTATGCATAAAACAACTGTACTTTATATTTTTGGAAGTGAACAATTAATTACTTAAAATATTTTACTATTTGCAAGGACAGTTTCTATTTTTCTGTAGTACACTGACACAATTAGTACTTTTGCTGATGGCTCTGTGTTCATTTCTTCTAGCTAGTCCACAAAAGAATGGAAATACAAAGCTAATTAACAAGACTAGCAAGTTTTTTTGTGTCATTGCAATGGTATACTATAATTCAAAATCAGAGAGGAAAAATTTCTGAGCTTTTTCCCCCA
Source organism: Hemiprocne comata (assembly GCA_020745705.1). NCBI lineage: Eukaryota > Metazoa > Chordata > Aves > Apodiformes > Apodidae > Hemiprocne > Hemiprocne comata. Next base: position 5,929,285 of record CM036602.1, on the reverse strand, counting down.
AAACCCAAATAATCTTCTTCCTTTGTGTTTGTCATAAAATGTCCCTTCCAGGCTAGCAGACCCAGAGAAGATAGCTGCTTAACATACTACATACAGCCCTGACAGTACTACAATGTATTTAGTCAACACTCATATTACTTGCCTAGAAAATCAATCTGCAGGAATTAACCTCAACTTTAAAAATCCCTGAGCAACCAAAAGTGAAGCAAAAAACTTCCCCCCACCTTCTCCAAAGGTTTATACTTTTGCCTTGGAGGAATGTAGTGATGCTAAGGTAAAAGCCAAATCTATTCTATTTTTGATAGCTTTATGACTATTCTATATTCAAAAACACCTGAAGTCAACACAGCAGAATTCGCATGGAAAAGGCTGGAAGTAAAAATAGTGTCACTAATAATTCTAACCTTATCTTTTGAACCTACATTCCTTACAGATGTGTAGGCACGTATCATGTACAGAGCCCTATAATAACACCTGCCATACAGCCTTGATGTGCTGTGGTCTGATGCAGTGTGCACTATTCAGCCATGTGAAATATTACAATTTTGGATTGTGCCTTGTCATTGCAGACTATGCATATATGTCTGACAGCAAATTGAGGTTCAGCTACAGATAATAGTAGGAAAGGAAAGAAATACTTGATCCACTTCTCTTCATACTCATACTCAGAATTCTGAAACATATACTGGAAAATTTTTGAGAAAAAATCTGACTTAAACTTCTTGCCAGTTCATTGATGCTATTAAACTGTGCTGTATGCTTTCCTAATACAAAGTATCTGTGGTAGAGACTTTGCATCCCTGGAGGTTTTGCAGGGGCTGGAACCATTAATCTGAGTCACTCTATCCAGTAACTGATTTTCACATCTAGGAAGCATCCTGTGTTTGACATGTCAGTTTCTCTGTCAGAGTCAGCTGAGTTCAACCAATAATTAATAAAAGTGTCATAAATGAGTAGCAGAGAGAAAACACTGCAATCTAAACCTAATTTCTTTATAAAAGTGGCTCAATAATGGCTTAATCTTTTGTTATCTTAATTATTCAGATAAACTACCACAGAAGAGGCAAGATGCAAATAAGTCTTGTGTTCCACTGTGTGCATTCTGTGATAGGTAGTGATGGGCATTGCAAAGTTCTTTCTTGTGGGGTTGTATATCTTTATTTTTTAAAATATACTTTTTTAAAACAAATTTCTACATTTGAGCTGCTTTCCTTTTTTTACTGCACAATATTTATTTCTAAGTATATTTAAAATGTATGAGAGAGGCCAGAGACCTGCAAGCTGAAACACTAGTAAGAACAAAATAAAGTACTGCAAATAACAAACACTTGATTCAGAACAGTCAGGTAGGTATCCTTTCTGCACATACAGACCACAATATATAGGTGGTCTTTGTTTTTGAACAAATAGATTTTCCACCTGTAAATTTTTTGGTTTAGGTAGTAGATATCTCCCATATTGACAAGAAATCTTCTAGTGCTGACACTTCATAAATCCAGTGCAGGTCAGTTGTACATGGTAGCCAAATTTATTGTCTTGTGGGGTTCCTGTTAAAATAACTCTTGTAGTCTTGGTCTAATACAAATAGTCATTTTTAAAACATTAATGGGTAACAGGTATGAAAGTTGGCAAGAAATTAATGTCAGCCTTAGGCCTGTGGGGTCCTTTTCTTTTTTCAATAACAACTTCTACCGCAGCTTTCGTAGCAGCATCTATGAATCACAGGATTCCTGCTTTCAGAGTATTCATGGATATTAGTTGCACTAAATGTTTCCCACAAAACATAAAACTGAACTTAATTTTTTTTTTTTGCTTTCATTCGTTGAGTTCTCAGTGTTAATTTCAAAACTACTCTTGTGTAGCTTTTTGTATACTCCCCAATTTTTTTCCTTGGAAAGCATGTTCTTCTCTATATGAATACCAAAGAAGCTATTTTAATTGTAGATTCCTACAGACATAAAATTTTAAAAAATGTCAGTTTAAGAAATGTTTTCAGGTAGAGGATGTCCCATTGTGTTTTCTTTTTGTCTTTCCACTAATTTGCCCAAAATTTGATTTTTTCAATTATTTCTGTGCCTTGCAGTTATTATTCTGTAATAACTCCATGCAAACTTGGCTAGCCATTTTTTTTCTGACAGTATTTTTAGCTGAACAGTATTTTCAGTGAAGCAACCTTAAAGGTCCCAAATAACACCTACACCTCCCAAATAACTTCTGAAACCTTTGAATCTCTGAACTACAAAATTCCGGAGGCTATACTCATAGTATATAGTAGAAGCATCCACGCACCCAGTTCCTGCTCCAAGTTCAGTTGCATTTTTATTCAGGCACTTAAGGCAGCCAAAGTTTCTTCTCCTGGCTTCAATGGATAGATATACTGAGTTATTGATTTGACTTTTGTCCTTATTGTGCTGGAGGGAATGAGGGAGTCTTTCATACAGTTTAGTACCACTTAAACACCCCTGAAAATCTGTCTGTCTTAGGGTTTGCATATCTTCAAATAGAGAAATCGTAGACTGTATAAGAAAGGATAAGACTGTGCATCTTGAAAGAGGAACTCACCATTCTTCTGTGGTGACAAAGCACATCTATTTTTAAACTTTTATTGTGTGTCTTTCAGCTGCATGAGTTCATATTTAATGAAAGGTTTATTGTACTACTAGGTCATTATGTTCTGATTTTATCAGGCAGTGAAGTGATGACTAAAGTGATGAAAGACTAGTAAATTAAATGTAAAGTTTTGGTTATTACATCTCTAGCAAACTTTTATCCAGGGGCTGAGGACCATGTTAATAAAATGATATGCAACACAGATAAAAGGGTACAATGTGCAGCATAATAGTATTGACTGTGATTTAAATGTAATCAAGATCACCAGCTACTTAAGTGTCACGTCCAATTACCATGTTGTTCTAAATAATTTATAACTAAAGGATCAGAATTATGAAATGCACATAAATAGGTCTTGATCAGGTACAGCATTGGATTAACTGGAGTTCATTCATACAGAGCATATAGGGTGCTTTGAGCTTCAGCCTTCCTATATCTGTACCCAGAAAAATGCCTGGTGTTAACATGCACCTATTAAGTTAGTTATTCTTCATTAAAGTTTTCTGCTTGTTGAACCTCTCTGCCTATTTCTTTTCCCATTATTTATCTGCAATACTCAATAGAATTCAGCTTTTCACCAGTGTCTTAAAAGCAGAACTACCTAAAACACTATAAGTGCCAGATATACAAATTATCTTAAGTGATATTCTTCTGATAATGCTAAAAGCTGAACTCTAAGTGCAAAACACCCTGTGGTGCTCTGTGGTTGCTACAGCCCTCACTTTCAAGTTCTACTAAGAAAGTCTGAAATGTATTTTGCAAAAAAGGAGTCACATAAACATCAGTTTAGCTAAGCTCCTTCATGTAAGATCTCAAAGTTTGTTTTAAAATTAGCATGAGTTTTAAAATGTTACCTATTATTAGATGCATGTAAATAGATTCTTATAATGTTCATTAGCATAAAACAGCTTAAAAGTACAGCAGTAGCCAATAATAGCTGCTTTCTCTGTTATCTTTTCCAGGTTCATAGTCTGAGGATTTTGATTTCTTTCAGGTGTGACTATGATGAATAATGAAAGTAATGAAATAGCTCAGTATCAATATTTTTAGAGGAAAATAACTGCTCTTAGCACTTCATATGTCATTGCTTTGTGCTTGGGCATTTCAAGTCTTCTTCCCTATCAAGCTTTCAGGGGATAATTGTAGGACTGAAAAAATGGCATTTGTTTCATTCCCATTTAATCTCTTACACTGAAAGCCAAACTGAAACCAGTTTTACGTGATGACATGGTTGTATTGCAACAAAACACAGATTAATCAATTTACTGATATAAGGAATAAAATGCATTTGCACAGACCATATTAATGAAAATGTAATTTGAAACAAAACTGAAGCACCAACATTTCAAATTCATGGGAAATTCAGTGCCTTTCAAAAGATCAATTCTGTGTTTTACTAAATCCAGAGATTTGAGTGGGAATTAGAGCTCACACAGTGAGGTCTAAAATATCTTTTGTCTTCTCTTTTAGGAAGTTATATTCCTATACTACAACTCTGTTAGGAAAATAATTGTTTATTATATAAGGAGTAATTTGGTATGTATTCTCTATTAAAATAGTGAATCTTTCACATTCACCCTGTAACTTATTTTTGAGAGTCACTCTGCAGTGATACTCCATCCCTACCAGCTCTAGTCTACCTGTAATGCTTAGTACCTCATTAAAGGGATGACCACAAGCAGCCTCCATCCCCAGCAGAGCAATTTCAACCCTTTAATGTTAAAATCTGCATTTAGTTTTAGCAGTCAAGGCTCATCTGTAGTTTGAAATTCAAATTCTGATATTTGCTTTTGTTACTGCTTTTTGTTGCTATATTACTATGCAGTTTATGACTTTCTCTCTTGCACTATAGGAAGTCAGGAGAAGTTTTTAAGCAAAGTCACAGGGGCACAGGTGGGTAGTGCTCTCTGCACAGCAGCTGCCTGGTGTGGGAATTACCATACAAGTGATGCATAATTTTTGTTTTTGAGTTTTAGCTTGAATTCTGAAAAAAGTAGCAGCTTACAGGATTTTTTTGTGTTCATGGCTACGTGTGGGGCCTATTTCTCTTAACCATGAGATTCTCTCCACATTAATTTTTTTTCAGCCCCTAACGTATGCAACAGATTGTCACCATGTATTTTGATCTCTCAGAAGAGCTTTTATGGTTGATGGTCTTCTCTTGATGTACTTGGAAATATTTTCCATCGTCTTTACCTTCATACTTTATTTAAATTTATCACATTCTTGATATATCAGGTCTTAGCTATTCCACTGAGATCTTACACAACTCCATGGTTGGAATCTGGTGATAAGAAGTTACACAAAACCACCCAGGAAAGCCTGCATCCAAGAGCTGATGTTGCCAGGCAGCCTTGATCTGCCATCAAGAACAGCAATGCATTTAACTGCTTATTGTGCCTGACTCCCTGAGTTATAGTTATGATAGTGCTCCTGTAGTCACTGTGCCAGCTAGAACTAAGCATAATGTGAGCTAACAGTGTCACTGATGTTATCTAATGGTGCTAGACATGTCCTCTGTGTGGTGCTTGATTTTTCTGCTGCAATTTTTCAGTTGAAGTGCTTGATATAATTTTCACAGCACTGGTGCCACGTGAAAAACAAGAGGCAATTTTTTGGGGTGAACTTTCATTTTTGTCAAAGTTTACAATGGTATCATGTCATTGAGACTCTCTGAAAAGTGACAGGTGTCAAATTTGGTCAATATTGCATATGGTGTCATGCAGTATTCTGGTCTGAACTGATTGAGGAGTGAACACTTTCTGGTGATTTCTAGTTCTGCTGATAGTTCAGACAACAGTTCAAGCAACTGAATTTGAAAGTTAGCACTAATGTAGAACTACTTAAAATGAGAAAAAAATTAAAAAATAAATCCTTTGGGTTTGGCTGCCTAGGTGTTAGCCAGATCCATCAATATGATAAACCTGCCACAACCAAGCTTAAAACATTGTCTGACAATATGAAAACTCTGTGGGAAACCACAAGAAAATGAAAGATAAGAACTAAAAGCATCCTGCAATACTTTTAGTCTGTAAAATGTTTCTTGTCAGATGTTATACGTGTGTAGCTAATAGTCTGAAACTTCATGAATATTAATCCTAAAACATCAAAGTAAGACTACTGTGCATAACAGCAAGCTCACCTCTGAATTCAATAAACACGGTATACTTTTAATTTGGATAATGAAAAGGTTAGGGCTCTAACCAATATAAATTTTGCATAGTCATAAAACAGTTGATAGTTTTATTATCCTGATTTACTCTGATGGAAATGCTGCAGCACCTTGCTCTTGCTCTTTAACCCTAAAGGTTTTAATCTTTTCATAGCATCTATTCATAATGGATCACTGATGCTTTTAAGCTGGCATTTTAGGGTGCCACTATCAAATTCATCCCTCCTGGAAGTTTTGCTAAATTCAGTGCATATTTTACTCAAGCAGGCCAGCTTGAAACTGTCATGTTCCAAACCATGTTAGAAAACAGGGCTTGGATGCTTTAAAGCTTTGTGTTAAGAAGTGAGTCTCCAGTCTGAGACCTCTTAGCAAGGCTTATTTTTTAAGAAGTAGGGTGACTTAAAGTTATTTCTGACTTGGTGTTTTTGAAAGTCCTGTCACTGAACGTGAATGGAAGCTGAGTGTCACTCTCATTAAGATGGTTTATTTTGTTGCCTTTATTCAAACCCATGTTGATTTCAACAGTGATGTTGCTCTAAGCTTGGCATGCTCCTGGTGACCTTTGTGTCTTCCAGAAGATGGAAACCACATCTATATTCCTTGCTAGTGGTAGAGGAACCCTGGATTTGGTTGCTGTGTTTTTGTTACATGGCTGTAACTAGAGATTCTAATAATGATGTCGGTTGACAAAAAAAAAGTAGTACATCACAGCCATTGAACAACTTAGAGAACAGAAAATAAGTGAGTTCCATGTGGTCAGTGCTCTGATGCAGGGTAATGGACTAGTGAAGTAAATAAATGAGAGATGGATGTACGGAGAACATATTTGTGAAGCAGATGAAAAATTAGCAATCCTTTACTAACAACTTGGACAAAAAAAGTTGGGCTTATTGTTTGTTAGAATAAGCTGACATAATTCCAGCAGTTTCTAAATGGCAATAAAATAATTATTAGTTAACCATAAGCAAAAATCTGGCCTTTGCTGTTGATAAAGTGATAAGAGTGAATACATCTTGTAATTCTGAAGCATATTGCCATATATCTCTCAAAAAGCCTTCAAAATAAGTGTGACAGTGCTTTATACAAAATTAAACAAATGAAGCAGTTTGCAGTACTGTTGGTGCGAAGGTACCACAAATATGCTGAGAAAGCTTTGCTTGAATTATTGTCTGATTTTTACATTCCTCTTGAAATGGCATCATGTAAAGTAAATTATCTCTAGCCAACAACAGTCAAACTGGATGAAAGGCTCTTACAGCTATTTTTATGACAGAAATTACAGCTCAAGTGGTGAAGTTATATTTTTTTGACAGTGTAGATACTCTAATGTTTCCCCGAGCTTGAAAGCAAATATGTATTTCCTGGGTACAGAGCTATAATGTGCCACTGGAGTCTTTGGTTTCTTATAAGATTCACTCTCAAAGTTTAAAGGGTGGAAAGAACCAACTGGTAAAGAATTATGTGATCTATCATTGAAGTATGTGAGAACTGCAAGGTGTTGCTGAACAGCTTCTGCTTGTACTGTCCTCAGTAGGATGCAAATATGTCTGCTACCTCTCAACATCAAATTTAATATCATCTCTACTTTTCCCCCTTACACTGTGACCAGGATTATCAAATACTAGGGCATAGTTTATTAGAGTTGGCTCTTAAGTAACAGATGTTCCATAATGATAACAAAGACTGTTATAAATTGTCTGACTATTAATGTGTTTCTAAACTTTTACAATAATGCAATGTCACTAATTGTTGTCTCTCTGCAACATCTTTAGCCTAGAGGCTTGAGGCAAGAAAAAACGAGTCGGGACAGTGTTTGCTAAACTGCAGTCATGTGGGCATTCAACTTTACCAGAGAATGTGACAGTAGTTGTTCCATAACACCGACCAACTAAAATAATTGTATGTCCTACAGAACAAAATGGCAAGTTTCTAAACTAAACATTATCTCTTTGCATTGCTGTAGTGCTTTTGCCTATCGTGAAATCTGCCTCAGTTACTGGGAAATGTGCTTTTCTCTAAGCCTAAAAGAAATTGAAGAGAGTCTCCACAGAAGACAAGGTTTGGAGTTCATATCCCAAGCTGTATTCTGATAAGTAGTTTATAGGTAATGAACCATGAACCTTCAAGAGGAGAAGGTCATCAAACTGGCAACGCTTTTATTGCAAAGCTGTGTGGAAAGAGAAGAGCAAAATCTCAAACCCATCACAGACACGTGAAATGCTATGATCATTTTCCACCTCAGTAAGCAGGGCTTCCTAAAGAATTCACCTTATGAAATAAATTAAATTGGATTATATGAGAACATACCAAACACTCACAGAAGTAAACTTTAGCTAACAGTACTGTGAAGATCCTGTTGTGCATGTATGCAAATCTGCATGTAGCCATTTTTAACCAATTAAAAATAGAGCACATGGGTAATGCTACCTCACTGTTGATAGACTCTTGCCAACTTCCCTATGACTACTGCCCTCTCATTGTAACCTCCTACAGGAATTTGACTATTTATAATGATCTGTTTACAATAATTTCATGTTAGCTCTCCTGAGTCCTACTTCTTCCCTGTGGCTCTTAAACACTTGAATTTAGGCACCTAACAAATTTCTGATACTGAAGGATTCCAGGATTCTGGTAATACCTCTTGTTTTCTCCTTCTCTGAAGCATATTTTATATCTTGAGGCTTTTGGTCTTTTGTATAGAAATATGTTAGCTTAACAGGTTTTTCTGTGGCTTGTGATACATGGGCAAGAACTCTCTGGATTTACACTTACATTAATGGCTATGATTACAGAGGTTTGACACAGAGATCCAGAGACCTCTTGTGCTCTTGTGTTTTAAGTCAGCAGCACTACACTGATATTCATGCACATATTATTTGAACCAATAAACAATATAGCTGATGGATGTCACCTTTTTCCTCAACATTTTCAAGCAGGAAGGCACCTAACCACAGAAAGTGTGAGAAAATAGACTAAGAGTTGCCATCAATCTCCATTTACCCTCGATGACAAGTGCATTAAAAAGCAGAGGCACTGTCACTAATCCAGTGGAGATAATAGCCATGACTACTGTTTAGAAAGTAATATTTTTTTGTTCTTAACTACCTCAACTGAAAAAGTCAAAGCTTTCTTCCCCTCTCCATTTAAATAGGTGAAAATCTAAGTATTCCACAGTGCATCCTTCTGAGGTAGCAATCATTGGTATAGTCATGCTCTAGTAGCTAAATATATAGCCCTGGAAAACAAAACGTTATTTACTGTCCCATCTACTCTAAACAGATATGTACACAAAATACCTTGACCAAGCCTGTACCAGGCTCTAAGTATGTATTGCATTGGGGTCAGCAGTAATAAGAACTTCAAATATTGTAACAGCTCTTGCTCTGTAACAGAAAACATTAGCATTATATACTCTTCATTTTTTATTATTTGCTTGGGAATAAATCATTATGATACATGATTAATAAGCATGCAAAAATAATTACACTAGTTAGTTGAAGGTTGGTTGAAAATGGAGAAATATTAATCACATACTAGCTGCAGAAATCAGACATGGGAATATATTAAACAGATCTGTGTTACAAGTGAACAAGTCATTGTTCTACATCTGAACCAATGTAACCACGTGTGCACATTTATAGATTACTTGGATTATGAGCACCTTAATAATCAGGGCAGTTTAACCTCTAATATTTTTGAGTTGTTTATGAATCATGTACACAGCTAACTGTAATCTAAATGAACATAATACTTTTCTCACTCTTGAAAAGCATGGGGGGTTCAATGAACGAATTATCATTGCATATCAACTTCTGCAACATTTACTTACCTTTTCTGAAAGGAATAGGAAAGGAAAATGTTCTACTGAAAACTTTTCAAAGCCCTAAATACCTGGAAACCTTGCTCCTCTAGGGAAGAGATCTCCATCTGATGAGGCAGAGCTGCTGCTTTGTTGGTGTCTTGATAATGGTTTTACAGACAGAACAAAATCTATTTTGTACATGGAAAAACCAGCAGTCCACTGATGGAGACCACAGTGTGTGAGTGGTTGTATGGATTAAGGTTTTAATCCAGTCCTGTAGCTTGTACAACAGTGGCAATAAGCATGTAATTATGGAAGAGGAAAAAACATAGGCATGTGTATAATGTTCCTCTGCTACTCCACCAGCTTTCTATTCTTTTTGTCCATAGAGAGTATGTTTTCTGTGGATTTCATCTGATTGTCAGACTGAAATTATCTGTGGAGTTTTTCTGTTGTTTGTTGTCAGAGCTATTGCCTTCTCAAAATATTGCAAGTAAAAGGGTTTTTTTACCAGTCTTCCTTAGCTATTCTTAAATTTAAGGCTGGTGACTTTTAAGCTTCTGTCTGCCCTTTTTTTATGTTACTGTTGGCTATCTCATTTGTGTTATTTCACAGATGCTCTGAACTGTCTCTTGTCTAGTCCGCAGATCTTGGCTTCTGAAAATCCTGCTGTCTTTCAGAATCCCTACCTTCTTTAGAAATAAGATTTGTATTTCACTTGCTGTCTCATTGTTTTCCAGGTTTTAAGAATAACTGTAACTTCAGAAAGTATTTTAAATAATTATAATGATTACATAATTTGCTGAAATTAATGAAGAAATTAAGTACATATGTCTGCATTACGAAGGGAATTAAGGATATAAATATATCCTTATAAATCGAAGTGCCACATAGTTTAAAACAATTTAATATTGCATACATTGTTTGAAAAGACTTTTAGAATGTCTACGTACCAGAAAACCAGTATTAATAGAAAAATTAATACAATTTGGTAGAACTACACATTTCTTTCTGACTGGCTTTAATGTTCCTTGAAAATGTGGCTTGATTTCTGGGTTTTACCCTTCTATAAAATGTGACAAATCACATACACCTTTTTAAAGCATTGGTGGATATGTAAATGGAAAATATTTCATAATTGCACAAATGTGATCTGTTGGATTATATCATACACCTTATTTGAATTTCAGCTTCAGCTGACTACTCTCTGCACCTGTATTGAGATGACAAATTTGGCAGATAGCACAGTAAATACTTTTTTTGGTTCCAGTGTCTCTCTATTCTTAAATTTTCAGCTTTATGTCCTGTGAAGAATATTTTTGCAGCAAAACAGTGAGCTTCAAATGAATAACTTTTGTGTGTGTGTGTATATATATATATATATATATGAAGTTTAGGTAATCTAATCAGAATAGGAAGTAATACTTTCTGGGTGTGTTGTTTAAAGGTAAATATAAATCAAGACCTGCTTGATGTAAACCCCAGATGTGTTTGGATTATTTGGACATTATACTTCTCTTTCTAATACTTGTGTTTTGTGCATAAGAGTTTGTTAGTTTGGTTTTTGCAATCAAATAAAAAAAAATGTTAAAAATAATATTAAGTAAGAAGAAATAGTAGTGTAAAGAGATTCCTGATATCTGTAATTTTCCAAACAAGAGTTTATAAAAATCTTCCATAGGGTAAGCAGGGCCATTCTGGAATTTAACATCAATACAGTTTTAGAACTATGTCAATAGCTACAGAATACAGCCACACTATAGGAGAAGGGTTTGCAGCTTCTTTCTGTTTATTGGCTAAAGAGGTAATAGCAGAGATAAAGAAATACATGCACATTTGACTGAAGAGATGGGACATGTTATTGCAGTCAGGAATCCTGACAATTCAGAGGGAACCATATGGAGAGATAAAAAGAAATAAAGCCACTATAATAAATTCTTTCCAGCCTTTCTGACTGTGTATGCAGAGTGAAATGCAGGCATCTAAAAGAAAATGTAACATTTTTTTTTTCCCAATGTGTGTAGCACATTAGGTTTCTGTGAGAGAGTAGAAAAATAGTATCTCTGTACTAGGATCAGAACCACACTTCTTCACGGTGTCTTACCCCTCATGTGGTGTCTAGAAATGCTGTCCACTGGATATGAGGGAGGAATCTAGTGAGTTTCATTAAAAACCCTGGAGACTGCAAAGGGGACAGACATTTTAAATATACCCAGCAAATTAAGCACTGTAAAGGACAGAATTGTGTGTATTACAAAGTATTATGTATTTTCTTTCAGATATCTCTTTCCTTTTTTATTGAAGAAGACTCTATGGATTACTTAAGGGCTCAGGGAGATCAAGGTTTGGCATTTTGCTTAGATATTCAGCCCTGACAAGGCTGAGGGTCATTTGTTATTCTGAGTGAAACATAAGGAAAACAAAATAACCATTTGAAGCCTGACTTGGTCATGACTGCTTTCAGTGAAGATGTTTGTTCTCTTGCCAGAGCAAAACTGTATGAAAGCTGCACTCCCTTGGACTTTGTTTTCCTCAGCTCTTTCTCTAATCCTTCACCTTCAGGGGTGCATGACAGAGTTGATTAATAAGTAGCAAATAAGGTAAAAAAAAAAAAAATAATAGAAAGCAGAGCATTAGTACATTGCAATACTGCCTAGGTTCACAAAGAACACTACAGAATGTCTCCCAATCTTCTTTAGCTTAAACAGTATTCTACTTATCAAATTTTTCTTAATTGCTTCAAATTAAAAATTCAACTGGAGAGAAGTGGACTGAAAAGTAAATTCCAGGTTTTTTATTTCCAACTCTGAACAGAGACTCTTGCACAAAAATGCCTTTCCTAGGAACGTGGTATCTCTGAAGACTACCCCAGTGATCAAGAAAGTAAATATTAAGGCACAAAGAAGGACTGGTGACATGACTGCTGGTGTCAAAACTTTGTGATGTATTCCCAAAGACAATAATGACAGTTACATCTCTACATTAAAACTTGTTGTCAAAGCTACTAATTGACTCAAACTCCCCAAGTCTAGAAGTAGGGCATGTATTTGTTCCTTTGCTTCCTAGATTGCTTTCTACGTCCTGTTACACCCCAGCCTTCAGGAAAGCTTGCAATAGAGTGATAGTAATTTAAAAAAAGTTCTCAGAATATAATTAAAATGAAGGCAGTGTGGCGAGTACCACTATGCCTCACTGAACATTACCCTGGACATTTAAATTTAGTCAGTATAAAATTCTATTAAAATGTCATTTATCTCTTACCGAGAAGGTGGTGAAAAAGCAGTGAGAAGAAAGTTAAGATTTAAAAAGGGAGATTTTTTTGCTGATTACAAAGATGATATTGCCCAGCATAGTGGGAGACAGTTCTCCTGGTATTGACTTTGCCTACAGGATAATGTAAGGAAGTGGCTTGCAGGATAATGACCTTTTTAAGGTTCAAACAAATGAAACTAGAAACAAAAGTCTGCCAGTCCCTTATTACTGTAATTAATGGTGACTGTCATTTCAGCAGCTGATGGGCTCTAAATTACCACAGAAATCTCTGTTTGTATTACTGCTGACCTCCTCCCACAAATGGAAACAAAGATGGGTTCACAGTATGGACACAGCTAAGATACTTTTAGCATTATACTTTTCAGTGTCACTCAGGATTTTTGCCAAACTAACTGGAACTTCTAATTTTTTACCAAGGTTGATATCAGATTATATTTACCTAAGGTGACATGAGATAGAACAGTATTTTTTTCTTTCATAGATGTGATCATAAATAGTTATAATGTGGAGGTCTCGCTGTGGTGTCCTGCTCCCAGTTTTTTTTCTCCTGTTTAAGGGATGTAAATTTTTAATGCTCAAAGTTTCCTGCTGAATTTCAGCTGTTATAACATCTGGATAAGATTTAAAAATTCAGAGAGTAATTTAATTGCTTAATGTTTAGAGTTTAAAAATAAATGCAGGTCTCCTTTCAAAATGGTTTTCTTAAATCAGACTGATATGTGTTAACTTTTCGAAAATGTAAAACCTTGTGAAAAGATAACCTTTCCTGTGAGAACTTTCTTCTCTTCTAAGGATAATCTTGCCACTCCTGGGTTTGTTATTGCATTTTCAATCTGATCCTATTTTCATATGAACAAAATTCAGAAAGTCTCCTGCTTCCTTCCTCTAGTTCTTAAGAGCACTCTTTATATTCAGGTCAACAGCTGCAGTTTACACCCAAAGATCAACACAATTGTGTCAGAATCTAATCTTCCCACTTCTGCATTTTTAATGCAGGTTTTCTGACACACTAAAATTTCAGATATTACTCCAGTCATGTTAAGATAAATATGTTTTATAGGTTGCTCTCTAAAACCAATGTTCAGTTACTATTTGACTTGAGGGGCTTCCTGAACCAAAGTACTCCCTGTCTGTATTTGATTACTTCAGGGCCTTTTGGCAACCATGTTGTAAAGCATGGCTCTAAATACTTTTCACACTTAGAATATTTCTCAAGGCTGAAATATTTTTGTTTAACAATAAAATGAAATCAATTTAAAACCCAGACTGAGTGTCTCAATGTGAAAGTAGAAATTCAGCCTTAAATATAAATTCTCTAGTGAACAGATTTTAATATACTTCCTCCTGGAAAGCAAATAAATTTGTATTTACCAAGCATGATACTGGAGGGCAGAAAATATTTTAGCTATTAATTTTGGTGTTGATAAGGTTCTATAATAAAAGGTATAGTTAATATTTAACCTTAGGATGGGCTGATGGCTATACCTGTTGACTGTGACTCGTCCATACTGCAGTGGATTAGCTTTGCCCCCCTTGAATTGCTGAATCTCTTAATAATTTCTCTTTGAAAGAAGTAAAGCAGCTTTGGTCATACTTTCCATATGAAATGTTACCTTCATGTTAGCTAAATGAAGGTCAGATCTTTGCTCTTGTTCTTAATAAGAATAATAAGCTATATCTCTTACCAAAGTATCATGGCTGCTAGTGATTATTTCAGCCAAAACACCCAAGGGCTGAAATGGTCTTCCAGTGCTGACTTTTATGTAAACACTATAAAATGATATTTATATCTGCCAGGCAGGTTTTGCAAGTATCACTATCATAAAGTCACGGCTGAAATTTGACAGAAGTGAATACAGGAGATTGAAAAATGGTCCATTGATTTATTTTATTTTTTAAAAAGTGAATATAAACCAAGCAAAATAACTTTCAGATATTTAGACTGCTGTCTGTCTCCATTTTCTGTTGTTTTTTCATGTTTAACTGCCTGCAGAACCTCACATAGTGGGCTTCCAGGTTTTAATCGGTCTCTTTGAACTACCAAAAAGTCTTTTTCCTATAGTTGAAGATTTTGTCAGTTAAATAGTTGGAAAAACCTACCCAGGTGTGCATAAATTACTGAGTGCAACAAAAATGCACCAAAGCAATATGCCATCAGTCTTTTTGCATTGCATACCCTTCAGTCTTGTCAGCATGTTGTTGTTTGAGGTGCAGCTCTCTACTCTCATCTTGATGTATCAGTGTTTGTAATGACTGCTGAATAATATTTGTCTTTTTATTTCTTTCCAAACTCCAGTTTTTCCTAGAATGAGTGGTTGGGTGCGTTTGACAGTGTCTTCCATCTGTACTACATTTTTTGCCCACTCTGAGCCCTCATAATTAATTCTTCAGTAGTTATGAGGTCAGATTAATAACTAGTATAATAAATATGTGAATATCAGGTTGTATGTAATTCAATCAGTCAAAAGAAGGGATCTTGGTTGCAGTCTCTAGCTACTCAAACCTTCTGCATATTGACTGAATCTCATAACTTTTAACTTAATAGAAATAATTCTCTGCTGACTGTACTCATATTATAGAATCATAGAATAATTAAAGTTGGAAAAGACCTTCAAGATCATCAAGTCCAACCATCAGAAATTTGTGGAAACTCAGAGGCATAATGGTAAAGCATATGATCAGTACTGCTTGATTCCAGAATCAAGTTGTTATTCTATTTTTGATAACAGAATTTGATGCGATACAGTCAGGAAAACATGAATATTTGTTATATAAACTTAATGACAATTGTGTTTATAATTTGATCCACTGGCTGAGCGTGTATCACAAGGTATTAATTCAATCACCATATGCATAAGCTTGAAAAACACAGCAAGCAAGAACTTGAAAATCCCTTAACTTCATTGACACTGATGCCCCAAATTAAAGGGTAAGATTAAGATTTAGTTACTGATTTCCCATTCCATTGTACTCTTCAAAGTAATTACTAATCAATATTGAAAAGCACCAGAAAATAGATTTTCTGTAGCCTTGTAGATTGGCTAGCTTGAAACTAATAGGAACAAAAGAATTATTATATAATGGGTAGGATGAGGCCCATTTATCTTCATGCTGACAGAGGTTAATATCAGCTATTTTAGAGGAAAACTTTAGAAAGCAAACTTCCCCATTACTTTCCCATTACAGTACATCCAAGTAAACACAGTCATAAGACAACACAATCTTTCTGTGTTACTGAAATCAGTTTGAAACTATAAGTGCAGTACTGAAAGCCTTTTTTGTTTCTTCGTGCTGCTCATTCCTTGTTCCTTCTTCTTGCTTTGCTTTTTTGATTCTCTTACCTTCTTTTGTGAAAATAACACAGTATATTGTGTGCTTCCAGAACTGAACTACAATTTACAAATCTCTGCTCCATCTTGTCTGTCTTTTGGAGCTGCATGTTAGAGTGCAAGAGTATGTGTTTTACCACTGCAGTGCAATGGGAAAACGTAGCTCACAGTAATTACTGCAGTATCCAAAGGCTGATCACACCATAAGGAATTGTGCTTCCATCTCCTATTTTGCTAAATAAAGTAATGACGAGGCATTTCTGTCAGTAGTACCTCCTCAGAACCTTTTGGAAAATATTTGTGTTGATTTTGTTTGTTTGGAAAAAAAAATACACAATTGCAATTATGTTTAAAATATATTTTGTCACCAACATAATACTGCGTTGCTCAGCTGAATGTGTGAATGGAGGTATCCAAAGAAGATGATGTATTTAAAATTTGAACCAAACTGCTGACAGCTACTTCAGTCTTGCAGAGATGAAGTGAGTTGCTGCACTGAGCTAGTAGCTGTGGGAAGCATTGTTAACCTTGACCTTTTAAGAGGCAGAAGGCAGTTTAGTAGAGTGTGAGTATTTTCCTGATCTCCTGATGAGACACAGTACAGCCAGAGATGTAGCACAGTTTTGGTAGTGTCTAAATTGACTTCTATAAAAGCCTGCAGTGCTATGAAAAGGTAAAAACTATGCAACTTAGCAAACTTGTCAGACTTCATGAATAGTGCACACTAACTATTAATGTATACAACTGTTGTCTGAACTTTTTTGTGGGTCACTTTTAGGCTTGAAATTTGCCCTAAGAATCAGCACGTCTTAATATGCTAAAGTTATCTCCACTAGAATTATTTTTCTAGGAAGTATGTGGTTTACAGAGAGTGCTTTTTGCATGGGGCAAAAATCATATTTTAACAACATGCACATAACAAATTAAAAATGCCTCAAAACTCATTCTCTAGCCTAAAATGTGTTTCATGTAACATGGAGATTATCCTTGTATATAAGACGACTGATATTTTTTAATGTATTTTTAATATAGTCCTCAGAACTCAAAATGGTAACTATTTATTATAACAGGGTAGAAAACACCATAAAAAATTGACCTCAGTTACTTTCCCAACTAAAACATGTGGCAGTTCTGAGAAGCATTAATCACTCAATATGGCTCAAATTCAAAAAGTAGTTAATGTCTTCTAGAGTGGAAAAAAAAAAACTCTCTGCAAACAATACCTTATTAAAGAAAATTGAAAGTGGTGATACTGCAGGGCTGCCCATGGTAATATTTAGGAGAATAAAAGCAGTTTAAAAAATTGCTATAGCTTATGTAAGGTGAGTTGAGATGTATTGTATTGATTCTTTCCCCTGTTTCCAACATAAAAAGATATTGGTTTTGTCATTCTTGTTTCTTTATCTTACCACAGACGAAACAACTTACCAACAGACAGACTTATGATGGATTTCGAAGTCTGCACACAAAATAGGTTTGATAATAAGTGCCCAGAGCCTGTAGGATTGGGGTGACAGGAAGAAAAGACTAGATAATGCTCTGAGGAAAACCCACTATCAATCACATTCTGTATTCAATGGAAAAATGTGCTATTTCCTGAAACACTGTGATATATTGGGCGGTATTTTGGCAAAACATTTGAACATAGTTATTCAAATTACTGTTACTGCATTGTGTAGGTTTATGGCTGTATGACATGTGTTCTTGCTAGCAATTCTTGTGTAGGATAGAAAACATTTGGCATTGAACAGAAGATAATAACTCTCTTTTAAAAGCAGATGAATGATGATCTGGTCAGGTGTCTGCAGTATAAATATATACTCTGAATATAAATGAATATAAGAGAGGTTTCCATTATTTAACTTTATTAGAATGATCTTTGGAAAAAATACCAATTCAATAACTTGGGTTTAGGATTTTTAAAGCAATTTATTTATAAAAATATTTTAAAACAGTTTTTTTAAAAATAGAGTTGCTAAATATTACTACAGTCTTTTTATATTTTAAGATGAAACAAGTAACTGCTCTTTGCTATTCAGATCACCAAGTATTACCAAGTAAGTCTTTTTAAAAATGTGATCTTGCATTGGCAGAATTAATATTATGTCTCTAAAAATGCAAAAGGAGCTGAACAGTCAAGGTTTCCAAATCCTTTGAATATTTTGGAGTGATGAAGAGGCACACAGCATTGTTGCTCCTAAGGAACCCAAGAGCAAGCCCAGATGCAGGCACACACACTATTGAATTGCACAGTATCTGGAATGAAGGTGGGTTAGTGACTGGCTGAACCTGAACTGCCAAGGAAAGCTCAAAATATTGACACAAGATTTATTTTCCTAGTCATACACCATTTATGACAAATGCTTCTTATTTCAACTTACTCAAATGCTGTCAGGTGTACCTGGCAAGACAGATTAAGAAAATGAAGTAATAGGGTAGGTGTGAATGCAGCTGCAGGATGAAGGGTATGGGAAAGCAGCTCACACGCACTGTGACACACAGCACTGTTAAACCACCCAGACCTATGGGAATTCAGATCTGCTCTTGTAATGCCACTTCAGGGCCCACCAGGAAAATATAATGCATTGATATGAAATGAGATGATCACTGGCTTTGAGTAGTAATGAAAAACAAAATCCAGAAGTGTGAAATCAATTACTTCTGTGATTGTGTGCTAAGCATTATGCAATGGGAAGCTGCTTTGCATTCATAACACATTCAGAATCTCCTATCTGAATAAGCTCAATTAGTCTGCCTCTTTCTCTGAACCTTTGTTTCTTCTGCAACAAAAATCTTTGATTGCAATAATAGTGCAATTTACTGGAAAACTATTTTTCATCATTTTTCTTCTTAATAAACGTTTCCAACAACAAGGAAACTGTCTTGCCTGAGACAGCTGGATAAAAAACATGGACACTTTCTCTAGGGAACATGTTGATTCATTCCCATAATGTGAATATAATAATTGGAAGGATAAGATCAAATAGTGGCATCATGCTGCCATGTATATATTTCTTTACATAAGCCAGGATTTTGTTGAATGAGAACTATACTATTATCTAAAGATTTTTTTAATTTTCTGTTTCATAACCTGCAGTTGATCTCTGAAAAGTTTAGAGTATATGCTATACTAAATTCCTTCATATTTCAAGTTCACAAATAGGACAATAGATCAGCAAGTTTGACCAATTGCTTAAAAAGGAAAAAAAAACATGACTTAGACCTTTAAATGTTGATAAATAATATATACAGAATTAACCTACCTGAATGATGATTATTCAAACACTAAATGTTATTAATTTGTATTTCAGTATTGTAAATATAACAGCTTCTTAAGGAGTTGCAATTGGAGCTCTTTGGATTAAATGGCAAGGGGGTCTTACACTCTTGAAGTCTTAAAGTTTATTGGATTTGTTAATTTTCTTGGGGATTCAGAGAAATGCATATCTGTGTTTGAATCCACAGTCTCAAGAATAGAGCTAATTAAAACAAAACATAATTTTTTATAATGAATGTGTTTTGCTGAAACTGTTTCACAGAAATACCTTGAGCTGAATAAAAATTTTAGTAGGTGGAGTGTCTGAGGTCCAAGATATAATGTTGAGAAGAAGAAATGCATTGTTATAGTAGCTAATAAGGCTCTAGTGGACTCAGATGGAATTAGGGAAATATGGTCAGGTTCCTGTTCTGCTTCAGATGTATTCCTTGAGGGTCTTTTCCAGTCAAAGGTTAAACAATACAAAAAACTCAAAAGACAGCAGTTTCAAGGTCTTCTCACTCCCACTTCTATAGTGTTACCATTAGACCATGTTCTTATATTCATTTGGTTTAGATGAAAATGCATTATTTGTTTCAATACTGTCAACATGGTTCTTGTCATGGTTTGACATGGTTCATGTCAACTGTTTGGACTTGTGTCTTCATGAGTATACTATGCATTTTATGATTTTTTAAGAGTTGGATTATTTCACTGTGCTTAATGGGCCTCTGAAGGAGTTAAGGTGCTGTATTGTTGTTGTTCTGTGTCTCTTAAAGCCAAGAATCTGTAGCATTGTTTTTTTGAAAGTATCTGTTTTGCTACATCCTGGCAAAAAGGAACTGTGTTCTTCCTTGTGGAGGAAGGGAAGTGATGTTGCTTTTATAATTCAGGAAATTAAATGGCTTCTACTTTCCTTAATACTGTAGAGGCTACAGAAGTGTCAAAAATGAGGATCAAAGTCAACGTCTGTGGTGATGCTGATAGCTCAACTGACACCAGCAGATGTTCAGAGAACAGTGATTTCTTCTCACCACATTAACATCAGATGTCTTCAACTCTGTGCCTCAATTTTCCCACCTACAAAATGGTGGTAAATGACATTGATGTCTGCCAATTTACAGTCTGGCTGTCCTTAACATTTTAGAGCACCTTGTAAATTGTGCAGAGAAAAAATACATTTTTAGATCAGACATCATAAAAGACCCAACATATCTAAAGACAGCAGAGGTAAATTCCCTTTGACTTCAGTGGGAGTTGTTCATGCTTGATGAAATATGGATGATGCACAGAAGCATCTTGGCTGTTAGAACTGGCAGCGACTCATCTGCATCTGCTCAAATTTCACCTAGAGGAATATTTTTTTTAAATGAAGTATCTTAACCTACATACAAATGCACATGATCTAGTATTAAAAAAGAGAACATTTCAGAATTAAAATTTTTAACAAGTTTCACGTTTAAAGACATTCTCCAATGTTGAAAAATCACTTGAATTACAGGAGGAAAAAAAAATATTCTGTGTTAACAAAAAGTTAATAATTTTCTATTATACGTACTAGATTTCAGCACATAATTGGATTTCAGCAGAATGTAAATGTTCTGACCTCTAGATTTTGTAGGTAATATCCAAGAAAATGTGACTATTAAGAAAACAAGAAACTGCATTACTCACTCAGCAGCTAAACCAAACTCTTAAACAGAAAACTTCACAGAAGTTTAAAGTTAATATCAAGCCATTTTAAAACTAAAGAACTCTGAGAAGTAAAATGAAAATTCAGCAAGAGCAATAATTTTCTAAACGTCCCTAACTTGACAAGTATTTTTATCCAAAAAAAGAAAACAAAATGAACAGATCTTTCTGCCTGAATTTCCAGAGTAAATAAGCAGATGCTTTATTGAGCTTCTCCTTCTTAGATCCTTAGATGTTTGAGCTCTCTGAAGGAATCCACTTGAAATAGACAAAAATATTCTTATTGTGCAGCTTGATTATGAAGACCTTTCAGTGAGGCTTGCCTTCTCTATACCCCTCAAGCCATTAATCAACTGGACAATCTTGCATTTATCAGCCTCTTCTGGACTTCAGATGCAACCAGTTGTAATTGTAGCAGTGAGCTCTCTGTAGCCAAGACCTAGGCCATTTGGTAGATTCTTTTCTGGTGTGAAATCAGTATTTAACAATACCTAAACATGCATTATAGTTTACATTTGAAAAGCCCACTTTATTTGGGATGGAGGCTCACGTGAATAAATTTGAACATGTAAATTCTGTGAGGAAATTGAGGCACAGAATTTTGTTTTTTATTACTTGCACACAGCCTAAACACCAGAATAATGTGTGGCAGTTGTTCAAAAGCATGTAAAAAGTGAACCAAAATTATATCAAACAATACATTCACTCAGTTTTAAGACAAATAATTTTAAAAAGAAATAAATATAGTAGTTTCCTCTGGGCTTGCTGAAAACTAAATCAGTTTTTTATATTGATGTATACCATTTCTGAACAGAAGAGGTATTTAAAGACATACCCTTATATAGAAAATTATCTCTGAGACTATTGAATCAAAGTTAGAGCAAGGCAGAGAAAAATCAAGAAGAAATAAAGGGAAAATTTTGAGTAATTTCTGTGTTGGCCTAGTTCTATAATATTTCACATAGTTCTAATAAAAAAATTACTTTTTGGTAATGCTTGTTTTCCTTTCAGATTTGCAGATCAAAACCACTTTGCATACCCATCTACAAAATACAATCTGTATTGAACTGCACTACCATTTATTGCTGTCTGTCAAAGGGTTCTGTCTTTCTGGGAAGCACATTTTCAGTTGCAGGCAGCATCTGTTCTGAAAAAGCAATGTTCTTTCTTCTGTATGCATTAGCAGACATAAAGGCTTTGAAAGCATCAGTCATTCCTGAGAGAGAAAGGAGCACAGCCCACTCTGCCATTTTTATAATAGCTCTGGAACAGAGACCTCAGGAACATCCAAGTGCTGCCAGTGACTGTACTGACCACTCAAGAAAATAGGAGACTTAAATCTGTGTAAAATTCATTACTGTTTTGGAGCTGATAGATTCTACACAGCAACTCTTCCAGTTGTATTCCTTCCTACTTTATTTTGGGACTACCTGGGAGATGGAAGTGGGAGGGTGGAGCCATTGCAGGATTCCATAACCCCTGTATATTCCTGCTGTATCTCAATTGAATCTCTGCCAGGGCTCAAGATGAGCCACACTGGAACTGTGGTCAGAGATTCAGCCAGGCATTTATTTTCCTTTGGTCTTGTAGCACCCATGTGGATGTACTTGTAAATACCACTTCTATCCAATTACTACCTCTAATTTTATTAATTGCTCCTTAAAAAAGGCCTTCTACCAGAGTAGTTGAATTTCATATCCATGAAGAAATGCAAAGATTTACTAGCCAAAGGGGAAAAATTATTATTGTAATGATGGCTGTAAGACAACCAGGATCCTGGAAGAATCATGGTCATGCTGTTAGCACTGTGTGTTATTGACATGAATTTATAACAAGAATGAAAGGTAGTTTGAAAGTTAAGAGTTAGGTAATCAAAAGCAAGGCTTAAAACAGTCCTTTCAAACTCAGTTTCCCTGCACAGAACAGCTGACATAATGTTTTTCTAAGCCTCTCACAAAATACATTAATACAAACTTGTGAAATAAGCTTGTGTTTTAGTGAGATTTGAATGACACCTGGAGTTATAGTAGTCGTCTTAGTAAATATTAGTGTTCATATTGGGGAATATATATAAAACCTTATGCACTCCTTTTGTCATGATACAGGTGTTCCCAAAAATACCAACATTAATCTTAGACAGTATTATTCCAACACACTGTAAACAGAAATTACATCAATTTTGTTTATGCATAGGAAGTATGCAAAAGAACTGGCTGTATATTGCTAAAGGCCATATTTGCTGATATGAAACTGTCCTCTTCCATACCTACACATTCTTCCCTTTCCCACCTTTTTTGGCATGATTTTCACCTGTATATACACACTCATTTCTTTTTGGGTGAGACTGACAAATATGTTTCATACAGGCAAAAAATATCCTTTCCCAAGCCTGAATTCTTTTATGCTTCAGCAGTTTATTTGACTACAGCTATAATTTACACTGATGTATATTAGATAGCAAAAAAATCCATTACTGGAAGGGGTAGCTATTTCAGTCCCTCTCACCATTTTCACTGGAAGGAACTGCATTGTCTAAAACACTAATGAAAGTTTCCTACCCTTTCTTTCTGGTACTTCGTGCTAGAAGCCTAAGGCATACTGAAAGATGATGAAGAACCACATTTTCTTGCCCAAAGGCATATCATCAATATTGTCAGCTTTCCTCATTTCTGATATCTATTTCCTTGGCCAGTGATTTTCCCTTTCTCAGACAGTTTTGAGGTAAATGTTGTGGCAGTACCCATGGGTTATATTTGTAAACAGTGTTCTGCTTTTTTGAAGGAGGTGTATAGGCCATCTTGCTGGTCTAAATATGGACACTTAAACTACAAATGTGTGTAGGTGATTGATTACAATCAAAAGTTCAATGAGAATTCGATGCCAAAAAGGGTATTGGGCCACATGGCTTCATCTTATTTATTTTGTGTCTGTACAGAGAACAAACTGTGTCCAGCCCTATCTCTGCCTGATCTGAGGGATACATGAAATGTTTTCAGAGGTATTATTCCAGCCTCTGCCAAGCTTTGCCAGGGCTAAAATGCAATCGAATGCTCCAGTTTTGCCTTTAATGGAGGTATTAATCCAAAATTACCAAAAAACCTGTTGCAAGCAGGAATTAATTTTATTATAGTATTGAGTTACTATTCTTAAACCAGATGTGTTATTACTGATGAAAAACCTCAGGCAGACAACATTTTAATTTTTCCAGTTTCTTTAGTTTGAGAAGTAGATCCATCAATAATATATAAATCTGTACCTACTGTTCATCTCCTCAAGCCCTGTCTTATTTTTTGCAAATGTATGATTTTTTTAAAGGTTAGTAGGACATCACAAAAGAAATAGTATAGCTCTAGGAAAAATAATAGCAATGATTTCTAATTCATTGTGAAATTGTGGCTATAGTTTCTGTTGATAGCAGTCTATTTTTCTGAAGATAATGAGTGAAATACCATTCTTGTGCTGTAAAAGAAACTTCAGTTATTTGTACCAATATGTGGAGATGCAAGGTACAAGACAATTTTTTGAATGCTTCCTAGCACCACTAAGAGAAATTCTGTGTTTGGCAGCTGGACATCAGTATTTTTTTAGCAGTTGCTGTGCAGTTGGGCACTTGCCCCTCCCTGGTGGGCTACAGATACCAAATTAATATTATTTTACTAACAAGGGGCTTAATATGCAAGATATATATATTGAGACTCATTGCATAAGTTGTCCTGCAAGTCTCCTCTCCAGTTTTCACTGTTGAACTTCACTTCTTCCTAAACAAAATACAGTTCATTGCTAAGAAGTAGTATAAAAAGTCTGGAAATCCCTGAAGCTGATTAATTCCAGGGGTGTGGGTACTTCTTTTTTACTGGGTGAGGAGGATTTTGAATGACTTCTTAGAGCTGATACTCCTCTGTCCTCTGAAAGAGGCTTTCTTGCTCTACACCATTTTTACCTGAAGTCCAATTTTTTAATTTGATTTCTGGCAGTCAGAGCCTCACTACAGTAATGTTCAGATTTTCTAGTTGGATAAAGCAAAAATTCTATTATAACTTGGATGAAATTTTCACTGAGTTTTCACCATTCTGACTCTACACCATTTTCCATTTAAAAACTGATAGAGAATAAGATAGCTGGTTGTTTCTGAAACTTTCTGAAACTGATTTTCTGAGCTAAATAGAGAAGATAGTTTTGCTGTTTGGATTGATTACTCTTTTGGAAATTAGTGTAGTGGCTCTGTGGATGCTATTAGGGAGGCAGTAGAATTACCAATGTTCATGGCTCCAAAGTTAATGCCTTGACTCCTAAACCATCAAAGCACAGAAAGCATTTTTTAAAAAATAGGTATAAAGTCAATACTTCTGGCTATCTGAAAATCACACCTGCAAATCCAAATGATTTATTGCTAGTTAATATGTGCTAGAGCTTGGCACAGTAGGATCAGCTATGCACCTAGGAGTTTGTTCTGATTCCATCATTAGTGTAAGAGTGAAGAATATTTTCCTTATAGACTGTAAAAGTGTGTAGCTCTTTTTTTCTTTTTCTTTTATTTTTTTTTAATTTTTACGTATTTTTTTAAGCTATGGGAAAGTGACTTGCTATGCTTTCTTTTTTTCCTGATTGAAATAATTTTTCTTTCCAGCTGAATTCTGATTTTCCATCTGTAGTCAATTTAAAAGAGTAGGTGTTGAGCACAAGGTTTTATAGAAAGACATTGCATATGATATTTAATTTAGCTCAGTACTAATATTTAGGAAGTAAGAAAACCAAACCACAGGATAGTGAAAAATTAATACTTAAAGTTCTATTTTGATGTGAAAAAACTTAAAAAATATTATTTTTTTTTGTCTAATGATATTCTATCTGTCTTCACCAGCAACTTTGTCTCAGACTTGCACACATTTTTTTCTTTCCACAAACTACCAATATGTTTATAGTTAATACTGAGTACAGTATGTTCAGAAATACAACAAAGAAAACGTTTTCAGACTGTTAGGCATTAACTCAATCTCGCCAATACATTTAGGAAAGCAAATATCACATGCAATTTTTCACAGAGAAATTAAGAATAATACCTAATATATTTAATTTTTCCTTCTCAAGCATTTAGCAGAGGACGTAAACATTACCTGGAAAGGAAGCTTCTGTAACAACAATTCCTTCAGTTAATTTTAAAAACAATTTCTTTTTCAATGTTTGATGAAAGAGAATTTATTTATTGCTGAGATTATTTATTTGCATCAGGTTATTTTGGCAACTATTTATTTGAATGTAGACTTGAAAATTAAAACAAATGCTCACTGTCCATCTCCGAGTCATTTTAGAAGGATTTATCACAAGTAATTATGAATTTAGTTTTTTTTTCCAAATTAGTGCTTTTGAATGAATCACGTTCCAGACAATCAGCTTAATACCTAATCAGAGTGAGTTGTCAGAGAGTAATTGCTAGGAGCTTTCTGAAAATCAGGCCTTTTAAAATTGAGTGAGATCATTAGACTTTTAAAAACTGTCCTTTTTCCTTCAGTGGCTTTAATTGAAGTTAAATACAGGAGAGTCATTATGGCAGCTACCTCTCAGGTAAGCAGTGATGATTTGTGAGGATATTAGTACAAGCAAGTTAGGTAAATAGGGATCTGAAGGAGGAAGGACATCCTTGATATATGGAAAGTGATAAGCTGCAGTAGGGGTAAATGACAGCAGTAAATTCCCACAGGGAAATAAAAGACTTACTGATTAAGATGCAAATAAGTGTAAGGGAACATCTTAAATCTGATTTAAGTGCCAAGAACAGTTTCCTGACAATGGTCAGGTATCATAACCAGGCCATATAAATGTGATGACAATCCAGAAAAAAGGTTAAATTGGTCTGTCAGAAGTATCAGCATGTTAAGGTCTTTTACATACAACATAAAATGGTATGCCAGAACAGAACCACTGTAGAAGAAAGTGGTACAGGCTTCATCATAACACCTGTGACATGGCAAGGACTAAATATGGTGTATTCAGTGGCACATGGGGAACTGAGACAAAGGACTCAAGAGAGTCACATCGTTTCCTCTCCTTCCTTTTCTATTCCATGTGCCTGAGAACAGTAGAAGGAGCAGCTTTGTAAATGGTTATATAGAGCTAGAATGGCTATATATAAAAATTAAAATTGTGTGAATAAATATCTATGAAATTAAACATTTTTACATTGCTATGATAATAAGCAGTTACTTAGATAGTCTATAGAAATTAGGAAAATATAATTAAATAACGTAAGGAAAACTGAGTTGACTGATGTAATGATTTTCTGCTTATATTCTTCATTTTATTGCATTAATATGACATCATAAAGAGGACTGACTATAGTTTTGAACATGTTTCTTAGAGCTTTAATTTTATTGCAAATGTATTTCTGTGCTTAAAATAATGTAATGTTAGATACCAAAATGCTCTGTGACTCTTTTTATATTTTTTTATATTTTTGTTTATTGGATACATCAGAAGCATTCCTATCTTTCTGTACAACTTTCAGAAAACATGTTACTTTCTTCATATTGAATCTAAAGAAAATTTCACCCTTTGTGTTTTAAAGAGTTGTGTTCACATTATGTTTTGTTCCAAGTGTGTTCATTCAATCAAACACCTAGGCAGTAAAGGCACTTTGGCACTTGGCTATTATTCATCTCACTGGGGATTTGGTACCTAAATGCTTTTGGAGATTGGCCTTAAGTCTTGTTTAAAACTCCCTGGAATCAACAATTGCTTGCTATAGCTTGCCATGAAAAAACATGGTTAGGTCCTGAGCTGAAAAAACATGGTTAGGTCCTGAGCTGAAGAGAGGAGCTGGTCTGTGTCAAATCGTGAACACAGGCTACACTGGCCCCCTCAGGTCGTTGCTGGAAAAGAGCAGCTGCAGCCTTAAGGGAAGGGTGGAACCATACCCACAGCAGTGGAGCAACCTGTCAGGTCAAAGTGCAGTCTTCTCAACTAGTGTAAGAAGCTCCCTAGCTCTGGGTCTCAAAAACTGAGAGATAAGAAGCCCTATGTAACAGTAAGAAAACACTCAGACTCAAAAAATATCTCTTGTCTCTGCAGAAATACCAGCGGTACCTTAATAGCAGAGGATTCTTTGCCTTTAAAAGGAGACTGAAAGCAACCAGCTTACTATGTATAAATGTCAAACAACACATACATATTTCTTTGGTTTGGAAAATTAAATTGAACCAGTGGAATAATTTAATGCATCTTGTTTATTTAGAATACTAATACGTTGGGTTGTAGAAGTTAATTAGATGGCACCCTTTGAAATATAGGTAATAATTAAACACTCACTAAGTGCAGGAGGGAACCAGGGTTAAGTTTAAAATCATGATGTTCAATGAACGTTTATTGATGCTACAAGGTGTCCAAAGAACTAGAATCCATCTATTAACATATTTGGTTGAACTGTTGATTAATGAAACTATTGACAAAGCAGAAAGGAAGATTGCTCCATAGAGGATGTTCAGAAAGCAGATGAGACTGAAAATATGGTTAAGGTGTCTAACATCTGTATTGAGACTCCTGTTAAGAAGGAGCCTGGCTCCACAGAGACCTCAGCAGAGCCTGGCACAGGTCTTATTTCACTAACGGTTACTCTTGAATTGAAGGCATATTCATTCATCTCTGTAGTTAAATAAGTTGGTTTAATTGCTTGTTGATGGAGGAGCCCTTTTATTTCTGGACACAGAGTCAGTGTTACCTTCTGTAGGTACCAAGACATTGCTGTGCTTCACTAGCTATCTGAACTACCAGTATATTTTGTTAGAATTTATACTCAATTGGCAACAAGAGTTGTAAAACAAGCATCAGTAGAATTCTGGTTTTAATGAACATTCAGTTCTTGTATAATTTCTGTGTCAAAAAAATACTTTGCACTTCTGAAACATATTTTTGCACCGGTTTCTAATACCCTTCTTGATTTATAAGGCTATGAAAGATAAAAATGGGAATTGGTCTTGAAGATAAGGTATGTGAAAAACCTTATCTACAGACTACTTTGGCATCTTTATCCTTCTTCCTTCTCATCAGTATCACTCCTTTGTGACTCTCTGTGCTTCTACCATAAATATTACCAATACCAATCTGTCTGCTCTTACTCTCATCAGTGCTGCTTGACATCAAAAGATGCTCTCCTTTTTTACTGCTCGTCTTACACATATCAAGACAGAGAAGTGGTGTCCAGTGGTGTTGCCATGGCTTACTCTCACTCTTAGGCAGCACTTTAATTTCATCCTGTCTTGGACAAGGATTTTTCAGACATGAAAGTTCAACTTAAAATAAAACCTGACCTTATTATCGTATTTACAGCTCCCACTGGATGCCTTCATATTATCTATTTGGTTTGAATTTCCAGAAAGGAAATCACTGTGCTTTCTAGTTTCTTTCAGAGGATGGTAAATCTAAGAAAGGTGTAGTCCGAAAACAGACTTTCAGAAAAGACATACACTCCTCAATTAGGAGGACTTTTAGGATGTTGAGAGAGAAAATGTTTCCAGAATTATGCCTCATATCTAAAAACTACTAATGTTATCACTAATCTTGAAAGAAAAAGCTGTTTACATTTGTCCTGAAGTGATAATTTTCCTAGAATTGATTTTGTTCCAAAGATCTGAGTGAAACTGCAAATTTTGTGGTAGACCTTACCAAATCTTTCCTGCTGATTTGCACATGCTCCATCCACATGAGCACTTCTCTGAGGACTTCTTTGAAGTGGATTAAGTGGTCTCAGGAGCTGCCATGCTGTGAGATTCAGCCTTAAATAGAGTCAGAAGAAATAGAAATATAGAGACAAAAACTTAAGAACATTTCCAAATTGTAAGGCAGATGGAATTACTTTACAGTTTCATATTGGGGAGAATCTTGTGTATGATCTACAGGAGACAGGTTTGCTCAAATCATATGTAGTCATTAATTGCATGATTTTGCCTCAATCCATTTCATGTTTTCCTCAAGTAATTTTTTTTTACTCAGAAAATGGCCAATTCTATGAAAACTATAATCATTATAATGTGAAATGTGGAAACGAAAGTGGCTCAACTCCAGCACGATGTTTCATAATTTCATGAATTAACTTTGTTAACACAGACTGGGTAAAAGCTGTTTTCTCTTCAGCAAGGATCAAAGGGGTCTGATAGTGAGAAAAAATAACAGCTTCTTCCATGGGTTGTGGGAAACTAAACAGCCAACCCTGCCTCTGATCCAAAAGTCATTTTTATCTGTAGCTGAAAAAAACCGTGCATTATTTTTCACCAGCAAATTGTTATTGTGGGTGACATTATCACAGCAGCCTTTGCTCATTTCCACTGCCCGCCAAATGTCTCACTGAGGTGTTGTGACCTTCAGAGCAACAACAGAACAACCCTATTAGACACTGAAGGTGATGTAAATGTTCTCAGAATGCTTATGAAGGCATTTTCTTCTTTCTGCAGACTTTTAACACTGTTTAGTACAAAAGGTTAATTGTGAGATAGGCTCCCATCTTCTGTTTTGACTTCGCAGCTCCTGTAAAAATAATGATAGGAAATAATTGTGATGATCTTCAGACCTCAATTTTAAAGATTTCATTAAACTTTAGACAATGCAATTTCTTCTAAGCTTCTTCTCAACGTTCGTTTGTCAAACAGGTATTTATCTGCTTGTAGAGCAATGCATCTGATAGAAGGTGGCTAGTACTGAGTGTTATATCTCTGACACTTTAAAGGCATAATTTATCTAATTAATGTCTTTCTTGAAAATTGTGAGAAAACTAATCCACTGAATAATATTCAGATAGTAATTAGTGAATAAAGGTTTAAAAGTGTGTATCATAAAGGGCTATCTTCAAGTGAATTAAAAAGTTCTTACAGAATAATCTTCCTAAAATATAACACATAACTGGCAGCAATCCAAAAGAAAAATAACTTACAGAAAAACCTGGATTTTTTTGTTTCACTGGAATTTCGTTGGTCAAATTTTGATTAATCACATTATCTTGATTCTTCCTTTTGCCTACATGCTTTTAATAAAATGCAGAGGAAAACAAGAGAACAGAGCTTTAAAGAAAAAAACCAAAACCGTTAATTATAAAGACTAGAGTGGTTAGATGAAAAGAAGACTGGGAGCAGATCTGGTAACAGCCTTTGAGGATTAGAACACTGTGAAAAGGGGTGGCAAATCTTTCCTTCTTCATGTTTTCCAAGCATAGAAGAGGATGAAATAGTTCTCATTTACACTGAGAGGGATGTAATTTTTTTTAAAAACCTTCTGAAATATAAGACTTAGTGACAGAAGATGCATAGTCAGTTTGTGGAATGGTGCTGTGCTGGCTATTGCCATTGCTGAGTGTTTGTCAAGGGTGCTAGAGATGAAGTGCTGGATAGGAGGGAGAAAGATAGACTGCATGACATTTTTAAACTCTTTTTCAATTCTATTGCTAGGATGCTGTAGCCTCAAAATACTAATTTTATAATGGAACACTGTCTATATAATTTTATTCTTTCTTTTCTGTATTCTTAGAAAGATGCCTGTTTGGTAATCTACATATTTCCTTTCCAGTGTAGGTCTCCTGTGTCTTCCATTTCTTACAGCTTTTTTTTTTTTTTGGGGGGGGGAAGGAGCAATTACTCCTCCACTCTCAGAATTTATTGAATGTTATAGATATAAAAATACCAAATAAAATATTTCTATATAAATACATAACTCTTATCTACAAAAAATAGGTGCACAAATCTGAAATTTTAAGATGTAAAAATCAATACAATTGTTATTATTTCTTTCATAAATATATTTCTTCTAAAGAAAGATAAATTAATTGTTGGATTATGACAGAAATTGATTGATTTATTGCTGTTCAGCAAAACATTTTTTAATAGCAATGCCTGATCTTGGTATAGAAGGAAGAGCAGTGCATAATAAATTTATTTGCTATAACCGAGAAAACGTGATGTTCTTAAAAGTATTGTACTTTGTTTGAAGTTAACATGAAAATAATGTCTCAAGAAAAATACACTTAGTACATCAGTTTAATAATTGTATTGATCACACTTTCCTTCTAGACAATAGATCTGTCTCATACTGCTGCCCCTTAGTACTTTTGCAATTGTCTATTAGCAAATGTTAACTTAAAATCTAAAAGAAACTTGAACTGTTCAGGAATTTGAAACACTGGGAATCATCAATAGCCTCTGCAACAATTCAGTGATGTAGGAAAGTCCAACAATGAAAACTCAATTTTGAAGGACAGAATGCATGTTTAATAATGTTTTGCTGCAGTATCTCTAAATGTCATACCTAGTTTGGTGCTGCTGGTCATCACTGTTTTTGAAAAGCACTGACCAGAAAAAAACTTAAGAACACTTTGTAGATAATCAGTGGAAAAAAGCCATTGTACACGTGTTTCACCTGTATATTCAGAGCCACATGGTTTGGTAGAGCATTTCTTTATGCTTATAGAGTATTTCAGACAAAAAGCCCTCAACAGAGTTCTACCTGACAATAAACAGGACAGTTAGCAGTGTAACCATGGCAAAAACTCTGAACATCACATATATACTGTCTGATTTTCAGTTTCTTCCAGTAAAGAGACTTAGTCACATGTGGCATTCTGTGAAATTAATCTGTCACTACATTTAAAATAATGCATACGGAGTGTAATATATTTAGCTTTATCTTTTTTCTGCATGTAGCCTTTGCTGCTCAGAATATTTGTATTAAATCTCCTTTTCCCTTCTGTTTATATGTGATACTCCACTATTCAATTCTTCTGAATGCTTTTTTACAAAAAAAGCTACAAAATAATTAATACTGAAATGCAAATAAAATATAAGCAATGTCTCCATTGCATTAAGATACATTGAAAATAACCATATTACACCATTCTGAGCTCTGAATGTGCACTCAAAATAAATACAATCCATTACTAAATACTTTTTCCATCTCATAATGGGCCATTAGTGAGCTGTCTTCCTATGCCAAATAACAGCTGAAAGCAAACAGAACAGGCTGAGAGTAAACATGCCACACTTGGAATTAGATGGGAGGCAGAGTTTTGGCTGTCTTCACACTCTGTATTCACTGGCTTCTAGGGAGCAATTCTATAATTCTTACCAACCTAGGGGAGGAGAAAATTAGACTAAAATATAGTTTCTGACAGCATAGTGGAATAGAGAATATAAATAGAACAGGACATGCTGCGAATGCTGTTATAAGAAAGTCATCTCAGCAAAGGAGATATGTGATGTCTAAGCACTTAAAGCTTCTTGAAGTTCTTTAAAGGGGTCAGTTTTTCATTGAAAAATGCTTAGTCATTGGAATTGAAGCATTCTGTTAGCTCCAACAGGTCAAGTCTGCTGGAAGAAATCCTTCCAGCCAGCCATTTCTGAGCCACTCGTTCCCTTGGACCCTACGCTTGACTGTTGCTCTGAACTGCTTGGCTGAGAAGCATCATGCACTCCCAGCCCCATCAGGCTGACTGTGGACTCTGCTTCCTATGCCAGAAATAGTAACTAATCTCTGGTTACATTCTTCCAAATCATGAATGTTTGTTTGTTTGGGGGTTTTTTTGGGTTTTGGTTTTTCTTTAATTCCCATCTCTGGGAAACTTACTGCTGAAATTTGGTTCTGATATTGAATAAAAAACAGCTTCATCCCTTCCCTCTCCTCTCCTTGCTACAGTTTTGAAAATGAGACGTTTCTGCAGGATGGAAATTTTATAGTTAATGATAAATGAAACAGGATCTCTGGGGGAAGTAGAATAAATGCTAGCGTAGTGTGTGCTTTAGTTCAGATTCTGGTAAGTCCTGCCTGCCTGCTTTCCTCTGTGAAAGGGGGATTGTAGTGGTACTTTCCAGTTATCTTATTTTTCCTTTTTTTTTTTTTTTTGAAATTTCATCTGCATAAAAGGCAAAATAATTTGTCAGGGATTTCTAGAGTTCTGGAGGCTCAATGAGAAGTGGGTTTTGAGCACCTGGGCTGCATCAGACTACAATAATCTCTACACACTCAGAATACTTTCAGTTTATCACAAATGCTCTGGGACTTTTGCCATTACCACATTAAAAATTTCCTGCATTAAAATTCGATGTTCTAAGTTGAATAAACCTTTTGTTCAGAGACTACTAGGATCCAGAATTGGATTTCTGGTCAAAATTGAAGCATTATCTTAATTACTTGTGAGAATGGTGAAAGCATGAAGGATGAGATCCCTCAAATCCCAATGCTGACAGATTCAGTCAGCCTCTTTTCTTTTGTTCCTGTTGAGGTTAATGCATTCTGTGTAAATACATTACCCTTGACCTGATTTTCCCTTGACCCAAAGAAATTCATTGAGCCAAATTAGAGCATGGACTTTCAGTGAAAACCTTCCAAAAGCAGGTTAAAGGAATTGTCACACAAAGCAAAGGATGTTAAAAGATATTTTTGTTATAGCTGCTTGAGACAGAATATGCTTGCAGTATATCTAGAAATACAGAGAAGCAGACAATACTGTATTAAAGAACACCCTGCAATCATATGTTCTAAAAGAATTTGTTAACTTCAAAAGTGCAAGAAGGGGAAACACTGTCCACTGGTATGAATATGGGAGCTGGAAAGTCTGGCTTCATCTTCCTGCCCTGCCATTCTCTTCTTCCTTGACATTCCATATGGCAGTGGATTTTGCTGAACCTGTGCTCCCTTCCACAAAACAAGGACAGCAGTACTGCTGTTAAATCAGAGCAATGTGCTAAAGAGCTGGGGTGCTCAGGGGAATATGATAAAAGATACTGAAGAAATTTGATACAGGTTTTGCTGAAAGTTTACATGGTATCAACTCCTGCATATCATGACTGTATTGGCATTCAAGAGACAGATGCCCATGTTGTCAGACCATAACATTTGAGTCTCTTCTATATATGATTTGAAATATATGCAAAACAAACTTTTTCAGACTTCTCAGCAGCATCAGAATTTAACAATGTGTCTGGAGACTAATAATAATGTAATCCACACACATAGATGTATACATACATGCATACAGATGGGCACTTATTAAGAGCAGATATTTCAAATCAGAAAGTGTTGTATGTAATAGATTTCAGGTAATGTAACAGTTTTATTTAATTATCTCTTTTAATTAATGACTTCATGTTTAATGAAACTTGCATTTACTTTAAAAATATGTATTTCACCTCCTTTAACTGAAACTATGGATAATTTTATATAAAACTAAAATGTGGGGAACCTGGCTTTGAAGAGAGTGGTCAGTCTGAC
The DNA here is from genome assembly GCA_020745705.1 of Hemiprocne comata. NCBI lineage: Eukaryota > Metazoa > Chordata > Aves > Apodiformes > Apodidae > Hemiprocne > Hemiprocne comata. The sequence goes on along the minus strand of CM036602.1, from coordinate 5,893,913 downwards.
CCCAAATAGAAATCTTTAAATTCTTCCACTTTTAACCAAGGAGACTGGAATTTTAAAAATTTAGTCAATTCCTTCATCTCTTAAAATAGCCACCATGTCTTAGACCTCAAAACACTGAAAGAAACAAGTTCTGATGAATCACTACAAAAACATCCTTGAGAGCTTGATGCTGACTGTAATTTCTGCCAATTCCTCACCATTCACCACGTTCCCATTTGTGGTAACTGTGCTGGTTCTACCGTTAAAAAAAACCACACACACACAGGAGGCACTCAAGAATTGTGAGAAGGTGGCAGCCTAACTGGCTAGTGGGCATTCTGACACACATCTGTTGTTACCTGATTGCTGCAGGGATAACTTAGAGCAATAATCTCTGCTGCAAGAGGAGAGAGGCAGAGAGCTGTTGGGTATTGGGGCAGTGGCTCCCAGGCGCACACACCTCCCGCGCTGGGCTTGGGGGCTCACTCTTCCTCTTAACATTAACTGTTGTCTCTGTACTGAAACTGGGGTTTGGTATGGGGAGAAGAATGATCCCTGCAACACTGACAATCACTTTAAAACTTAAGGGAATGAACTTTAAAGGCAAATACTTTATCTTCCTGACAAGTAAACGTTTTAGAGTTCCTTTCAAAGGGTAATAAAAATGGAGTGGCTTAAAGAAAAAAGGAAAAGAAAAAGGACATATTTTGTATTTCAGATGTTTGCTGGCAGGTCCTGAGCTCGTGTAAATTGGCTCTTCTTCTTTCAAATGAGCAGATTTCTGGTGATTTATACCAGGAAAGAACTTTACCTTTTAACTTTAGTCCACCCATGGAAGGAATGCTTTGTACAGAAGAGTTCAATTTCTAAAAATGTAGAGATAATTTTAACTAAAATGTGTCTTATTGAGACAAAAACAGAAATTCAGAAAAGATGGAAATGCATGTGCATATGTGTACCCATTAAGACGAGAAAGATGATAATGTGCACAGAAGCTAGTTAGGGTGTACCTAAAATGCTTTCTGTTCAGCTGTTGCAGATGGAACCCAGGTTAATTGGAAAACTTTCTTCCTTTCTTAAATAAAAAACATGTTAATTTCAAGTTGCATTAGAATCTGAAGAGAAAAATCAATGGCTATCTAATGAAAAAAAAAAGAGATCAGTGGAAGGTTACTTTTCAAACACTACTTTGCCAGAGGCTACAGATTCTTTCAATGGAGAGTGAATTTACATGCTTGAAAGTGAGCTCTGGTTGCTTCGGTCAGCAGGTTTGGGGAATGTGGTGTATTCATGCTGGAAATGATGGTTACTGCTTGAATGCTGCTTTCAATGGACTGACTTAATATAAGAGACAGTACTACTGGAATGTACAAACCTTGAGGCACTCTGAATAAGGAATTGAATTTCCCTTGGTAATTCAAGCTTGCGTAGCAGATTTGGAGTAGGGTGGCAAAACATCTAGTAAAAAGAGGCAATAATTGCAAGTGTCCTCCTGACACTTAAGCTAACACATTATATTCCGCTGTGCATTTAAGTGCAAAGGTGGACAAGTTCAATCTCTCTATTTCATTTGAGAAAGATTGCAATAGTGGTTTCTTCATAGTGAAACAGTATGAACTCTTGAATGAGAGTGTGAGGGATGACATTTTATGCCACATCAGATGGTCAAAATACTGAATTATTTTTAACTTAAAAGTACTGGAAGAATTGAGTGAAGGTTGAAGGTAGCTAAATCATCCAGGATTTACAAGTTCACATAGATTTCCCAAGATCAGTGCCTGGCACATGTACCAATGTCCTCTTTTCATTCCAGATTTCCTCTCTTGCAGTTAATTGCTTGTCTACAAGACTAGACTTCTATCTTGTAGACCAATCTTTCTCATTTTACTCTCTCATTATGCAGTCTCACAAGGCAATTGGGAAGTATCCTAATTAAGTTCTGTTAATTTGAAGAGAAAGGGTCATTATATACTTTGGATGGGAAATGGTATATAAAAGTCGATTATTATTATTATTAAGCATTTCAGACTGTCTATCTGCTCTATTGACAACTTATTTGCAATCATTATTTTTATATGAATATTCATAAGGACCATAGAGATATAAAGTACGATTCTTGGCAACATTTATGCAATTAAATACACATTGAAATTCTGCTGGTAGCAGAGGAAATTAAAATCTTTAGACTGATTAGAAGAAGGTTATGCTTCATTAATTCCCACCATTTATACATCTATCCCTGTGGCTATGTGTCCTTTTTAGATGTTTCAAAGGTGTTCACCTGTGCCCTTGAATTACAAAATAATTTAAACTATTTTATCATAGTGTAAAATGACACAAGTTCTCTAAAACTGAATCTGTATTCATAAATATTCTTTACATAAATATCCACATTGATGCCTTAATCTCTCAAATGTAGAAGTGCCATTTTCCATGCAATCACAAAATTTAATAGCTTTTCAGTGTGAAGGAAGTATCCCATTTGAATAAACTAAAAAGAATAAGGAGAGATTGGGCCTATGCTTGCTCAGCAGGGTGAGGGAGGTGATTCTGCCCCTCTACTCTGCCCTGGTGAGGCCACACCTGGAGTGCTGTGTTCAGCTCTGGAGTCTTCATCACAGGAAAGACATGCAGCTGTTGCAGAGGGTCCAGAGAAGGGCCATGGAGATGATCAAAGTGCTGGAGCACCTCTGGTATGAAGACAGGCTGAGGGAGTTGGGGCTATTCAATGTGGAGAAGAGAAGGCTCCAGGGAGATCTTAAAGTGGCATTCCAGTGCCTGAAGGGGCTACAGGAAGGTTGCTGGGGAGGGACTTTTCATCAGCGAGGGTAGTGATAGGACAAGGGGTAATGGTTTCAGATGGAAGGAGGGTAGATTTAGGTTAGACATCAGGACGAAATTCTTCACCTTGAGGGTAGTAAGAAACTGGAGTAGGTTGCCTAGGGAGGCTGTGGATGCACCGTCCCTGCAGGTGTTTAAGGCCAGGTTGGATGAGGCTTGTGCAGCCTGGTCTGGTGTGAGGTGTCCCTGCTGATACCAGGGAAGTTGGAACCTGATGATCTTTGAGGTCGCTTCCAACCTTAACCATTCTATGATTCTGTGATTTGATGGATAGAAATTTATTTTTAATAAGATCAGTAATTATTCCTCTGTTTCTGAAAAAGCCTAGACGTAGGTTTCTCTTGAGTTACCTTCTACTTGTAGCATTCCTTCTTTTTAGCCTTTGCTTTGGGATTCAGTGACTGGTGGTTGTTCTTGGTCTTTTACTACACCACGAAAAAGTAATCAGAAACTGGTACAGGGTCATGGTAGTCTGTCTGCTGTTATGATGAAAAAATCAGGCTGCTTGCTCTGCTGCTGAGTCTTTCTCCCTTTGCATCTATTTCAGAGTAATTAGAGATTTGCAGTGGAATTTTTCCCTAAATGAAACTGCATTTGTTGAATTTTCATTTGTGCTTTACAGCCATTGTCAAGAAAGAGAAAAGAAGCGCTGTGGTAAAAGCTGGCCTAAAATGTTCCTGTCTATTGTATTTGAACAGACAATACTACTGCATTCATTTAAAGTGTACTTCAGAGTGCCTGTTCACCCTTCACATAGCCCTGAGAGTCCATTTATTTCACACATCAATTACACACTTGACATTTTAACACTGTGTCTCTGATTTTAATGGGTTTTAGGAACTGCATTATGATTAAAGAGAAACGCTTCATTCAGGAAAGGAGACACCAATCACTTAAACTAAGAACAGAAATATAAATTGCAAAATGTTCAAATTAATGTAACTGGAACTCAAGAAAAAGATAAAATACCTGTAGAATTTCCATCTCTTAAGCTCTTTCTCCTATGTAAGACCAGAAACTACAGTGCTGCTGTGATACTTAATATTTTGTTGTTGCTTCTGCATCATTAAGAATAGGATTTCCCTTATGGTTATTACATGCCACAGCCTTTAGCTTTGTTTCAAGGACAATTCAGTGAAGTTAGAATGGGTCTGAAATCACTGCAAATATTCTGAGTTGAAATTCCCAAATGGTAATTTGATGTTTTCAGCTTCCATCTTTGTAAGATCTGTTTGTTTAGTTTGAATGTCAACCACATGTGGCTAATGGTTGAAATAATTTTTTTAGGTCTTACCTCTAAGAGAGTTGTGGTGTTTATTTGTTTTAATAACAATTCCCACTGATAACAGTCCATAGCTACTTTTGTGTAACAAATTATTTTAAAGTGATATTTAAAATGCATCATTCACAAGTGACCTACAAGTCATTTACATCAAATTTGCTGGTATTTTATTAGCAGCTGCATTTCAAAAACTTCTATATTAATGGAACTTGATAACTAGACTTTCACCCTCTGATGAGTTTATTAATTTACTGTTTGAACTTCACTCAGGTTCCTGACTTTTCAGAAACTGGAGAAGAGAATGCTTGACAAAAAGTAAACTATTTTAGTTGATTGAGACCTGAGAATGAGGAAAAAACAAATATATTCAAAAAAGCTTCAGAAAAATAGGAGAAGTCAGATTTTAGCTTATTTAGTCTTGCTTTTTCAGGTGGTACTTTAGCTACTTCAGGAAGCCCTTGAGCTGAGAGATTTGTCAGCCCTTATGTGCATCCATTTCAGGAATAATTAACTCTTGTTAAACAAGACAGAGTTTTCCCAGAAAAATGAGAGGTGAGAAGAAATCTTTCTGTTCTGCAGGCCAAGTCTAGCCAAATCTATTCTGTTGGTCATTAATAATAAACACACAGTGTATGCAAATTTAACTGTAAGTGAACCCGATTTACACATGTGAGTGAGAAAAAAATTCATCTCTTTGGGATGTCTATCTCTAAACTCCATGGCATGAGCCAGTAAGTCTGACATATATATATATGTGTGTGTATATATATATATCAGTTGTAGTTCCTGTGGTCAGAAGGGAATGAGTTTACATAGAATAATTCCATTTAACCTGTGTGCATGTGTCAACCCTTATTCAATGTATTTTACATATTCCTCTTGAAGTGTCCATAGAAAATGAGAACCCATTACCATTTCAATCTAGAGAAATTATGAATAGATTTTTAAGAATTTCTTACACCAGACTAGAATTCCTAATGTTGTCATTGAGTCTACCTAATCATACCACTGTGGCATTTGGCCTGCATTAGGTCCTTATACCTAGACCAGGTAGTCGACTGGCAGAAATATAAGAACTTCACTGCAAATCAAATCACTTGGCAGAGGAAGGACACCAGGACTCAGATCTGAGAGTCTAATTCTCACCTCCCCACATGGATGGGAAGATGGTAGACCAAAGCCCTAGTCTGAAACTTTATGCTTTAGAAACTACTTAGAGAGCAGCTCCCTGTCATTTCCGATCAGTTAGTCGGTGCTCTCAGCTCTAAAGAGTGATCCCAGTGCTTTTGTAGGCAAAGTGCATGGAGCTTGTTTTCTGATAGTTTAAGTGAATTGTTTGACTGAAAGCTCACAGGGTCTAGGAGTGCCCAAACAGTCAGTTATCAGGTCTCAGACAAAATCATGTTTGATGATTGTTTCAAATGTGTTGGTATCTCATTGCACACTGTGGTAATTTATTGTGCTGCCCAGGGAGTTAGGAGAGGAGGACCTCATATAATGTCTGGATCTTGCTGCCCTGCTGCCTGGTTATATCTCTAAAGCAAAGGGTCAGAAGAGCATATGGGCTGTCACTCTTACAGCTTCCAACCAAAAGAGAATTGTTTCAGAAGATGAGAACCCATTTCTGATGTAAAATATCTTTTTTTTTTTCCCTGCTGCAACGATTTCTGACTTACAAATGAAAATGTGAAGTTTCATGGTGTTGCTGTTTAAAGTACTTAAATTCTGATCTGACAGACTATGCTTTCACTACAGGAGGTAAATTAAATCTTCATCAAAGTGTTATGCAGAGCCCCTGGGCTAGGCTATGTAGAACATAGTGCATAAATTGCACCACTTGACCCAAGGCACTATGAATCATATATACTTCTAGGTACAATTTCCTCCATATCTTCCCTAGCTCCAGTGTGCAACTGCAGAAGATGAACAGGAAGTTACTGGTTTACTCAGTGTTGTTCTCAAGACTCAAGTCAGCATGTGGTTCAGTCACAGGGAATTTTACAAATAAATTTTGGGTTCATTCCAATGGCTATTTAATTTTTCAGTACTTAAGGTATATTCAAATCAGGTTGTTGATACTTAGCAATGTATTGAATAGGAAAGCTGCAGTTGTCTAAAATTCATTTACAGGGATGGGGTCATTAAGTGGAGTAATATACTAGATCTCATAGTCTAAGAGCAGCTGTCAGCTACAGGTGCCATATTAGAGGTATAACTGGACACATGCTGCACCATCCAAACACCTACTCATCTCCTCCCTTATCCTACCCACATGGCTCAGAAGCCATGGACACTGATAGGTGCACAGCAACTGCTGTTTGGTGCATATTTGCAATGTGATATTTGTGTTAGACTTCTGAAGGTTGTTTATCTTCTCTTCCAAGCTGCAGTATAAACACAGATTAAACTATACCTAGGACCATATATATAAATACTGGGGAAATCTTGGTGGCTATAAATTCATAAGGTCACATATTGATCTTTTGACTTAATTATATACTGTCTTATTGAGTAAATGCTGCAGTGGGGAGTTAAGGAAGTAAACTATTATCTTTATTAGGAATGATATCTGGGTGTCAACCAGCAATTGCAACTATGTTGTCAAACCTTTTTTTTTTTCCAGAGAAAGAGTTCCACATTGTAATAAAATGTTATGTTTGTTTAAAAAAAAGAAAAAGACCAAAGCTCATATCTTCCCACAAAACAAAGTAACACTAATTATAAAAAAAATAACTTCTAATGGAGAAGTTATTTAATAAAAAATTAAATCTGGTTGGAGGAAAACCATGGGGCCATTAATACGCTTAGATATTCATACAGAGAGGATTTTTATGCTAAATCTAGACCTTTATTCTACCTTGTGATACATGTATTTGATATTACATTTACAATAATAAACACCAAGTATACATTTGGTTTATATTGCACTGGTATTTAGAAATTGTGTGCCTTTTAGAAAGGTACTGTGCCCAGAGGTTTACAGACAGAAGTAAAAATACAGCAAACAAGCAGGAGAAAGAAAAGAGAAAAACATTCTCGTTGAAATTTACTCTCTTACAGTTTTCAGCTCCTGCTCAGAGCTCCCTGTGTTGATTCATCTATGATGAGTTATGCTGTTGTGTCCATGGCTGAGGAATTAAGATACAGACACTGTCCAGACCACTATTATTTCTGTAACTTCTAAGTCATAATAATCTAGAAGGTCAGTTCTTTCAGGGACTTTAGGTTATACCCTCAGAGATGTCTGTGCAGCCCAAGTCAGAATTACAAGAATGACTTTGATAACAGGTACACAAGTCTATATGCACTTAAGATGTAATATGTGATACTATCTTCCTGTACTGATCTATTTTTTTAATTGTTTATAAAGTGTTTGTGTCTGTGCTAGTAGACTGCAGCACTGCCAGATTCTTTCAGCAGTTGTGTGCAAATGTCTTATTGATTGCAATGACAATTTTCTCTGATGGAAGAATTAGAAGTCAGTGGGAAAGACATTTTAAAGAAAGAAATTGTTCTATAGTTCATAACAGATAACTGCCCAGTTAGTAGAAGATAGATAATGAAGAGAGAAATTGCCCCATGTTTTTATCACTTCATGTAATTACACATTTTCCTGGTGCTGACAAAGGCTTGCTTTGGTACCCTCTTGTAGCAGGATTTACTTCCTGGACTAATATTCTGAAGGAACGAATATAACACAGAATTACTGAATTATCAATGTGTCCAGACTGGACAATGACCATTGTCAAGTATTCTCCTGAGTAGTCTCAAAGGATAAACTAAGAAGGGAACAACAATCTAATTGTAGTAAATAAGAACCAACAGTTTAATTTCGCAAGCACTTATCACTATTAACCATGTATATAGTCCTATTGTCTTAAGAGGAATACTTTGAAGTTAAAGTTGTATACATCTTCTCTCTTGTTCCATTATAGCCTTAAGGAAAACTGGATGAAAGTGCTCGTCCCTTGATGCTATAGTTAACTAAAAACTGACTTCTCAAAAAACTAAAAAAAAAAATATTTACATTAACCCCAAACATCTCTGGTCAAAACCAACCCACCAAGATTCCAACATTAAAATTTAAGTAAAGCAATGGATATTACAAGAAGAAATAAATAGCCCAAACCTAAGATTTTTGTTAATTGTCTCTCTCAGTTATGACTTCTTGTGTGTCTGCTTCTTGATGAAGTCAGTATATTTGAAAACCATCTTTCATTTGTCAGAGTGTTTTAAAGCAACTCAACCACATGAGAATCATCAAAGTATCTGTTATTCAGGGTCTTTCAAAAGAGGTGTTTTTTCCATCTGCAAGCAGTTGCACAGAATCAAGGTTGTGTAAGATATTGAAGAAAATCTAATTTTAGGCAGTCTGACTTCAAAGGCTGGTTTACATAAATTCCTTACACAGAAACAGGCCACTGCTAATGAGTTAAGTTCCTTCTCTGACTCATTGTCTGTAGACAAAATCAGGAGTCTAGGGAGATAAGCTTTCTAAAATTCAATTTGTGCTTTAAAATAGATGGTAGAAACATTTATGTGTTTTAGATAACAATAAGTAGGCCAGACTTGCTAAATAATAATTCACCTGAACACCGAAGTGACTCAGAAGTTAACTTGTTTTTCAAAGCTTGGCATTTCAATGAACTGTACACATTAGAGGATCATAATAGGGAGAAGAAATATGTCTTATGTTCCAGTACCCTGACTTTATGCTTGGATGTCTGAAAAAGGCTTAGTGTCAACTTCTTTTAGGTAGATGATCAGATAGGTTTGGGCCTCTGAAGGCAATTTTAAATCAAAATTATAAAATACTAATTCCTTTCTTAACTTCAAATTTATGACCAAGTGTTAGGTTGATGTGTGAGTTCCCAGATTGTATGGCTTAATTTTGATTTTTTTTTTCTTACATGAAAATTGAAGACATAGATCCCCTCACTGCTCTGCAATTGATAGTATCCTGTCTTCTTTCATAAATATTACCAAATAGGATGTTAGCTTTGGGGTGTAGAGAAGGCTGAGCTTTTTCCTCCTAATGCTGTTTTTTTGAGTGGGATTTTGATGCTTTTAATTAGACACTAAGTATCATGTTATACTACATATAGTCTCTCTTGTCAGCTTCATATATGATGAAATTAATAATATATAACCAGACTTCTATGTGTCAGCAAATAGATTCTGTATTTATGGTTCAGCAATTTGGTAGGATCTTATTTGCCCTTCACAGTTTTTCACAGATAATTACTGCTGCTCCTAATGTTGCTTTTTCTAGTTTCTTAACTTCTCTAGGATTAATTGCTTCAGGTTCTCAGTGTATCTGAATATTCAGAGTGTTCCTTATTCTGATCTGCAAATCTGTCTTTCTTTTTAATCAGCACACAAAATACTTGGGTCTTTAGGGGAAGAGTGAGTTACTAAATACTTTGAATCCTTCAACCTGCTCTGTCTTCTCGTATTTGCTCTCTTTTCCTATTAAATAATTTATACCTTTGCTACCTTCTCACAGTACTGAAAGAGCTTTTTTCCTGTTACCTCTGCTACTCCTTGCTAGTAATAACTTCCTCTTAACTTTCCTTTTCTGCTTGTATACCTGTCTAGTCGTATAATACCTTGCCATTCCTACTTTATGACATGTTCTTTCTAGAATTTTAAGTTCCTTAAGGAGTCATGCCCAGTCTTTTTCCTTTATGGTATACTCTTTAGCCTTTGCATTTTTAACATAGTCTGTCTTAATAACTGCCCTTAGAATTTCTTCCCAAAAGTTTCAGTCTACCAATTCTCTGAATCTGGTGGGTTTCACTGTTCGTATTGCATTGCTCTTTGCAATAGAGAACTAAGGCAATTTCTTTGCTTCCCCCTCCTCCAAAAGAAAATTCTTACCCCTTTCAAATTCTCCTTTAGGTTCTCCTTATGATTCAGAATCAAATTCATGGCACCACTTCCCTGAATAACTTTCTGTGCCATATGAACAAAAAAAATGTCACTGAAAGATAGCAAATGCCCTTCAGGAAGCATGAATTTTCCAGATTTTTTTCAAGATATAGTTTGGTAATATAACCTGGTTTTACAATTTTGTTGTTTGGATTAACTTATTATCCACAATTGAGCTTGATTTTCCTCTTTCTCTACTTGCTGGTAACTTGCTCTACACAAGGCCTTTTCAATGATACTGTTCTTTAACTTTTGGGAAAAAGAGGAAAATGCTGAGGGCTAGATTTACAAAAAATGAGTCATCCTTCACTGGGTGTTCCTACAATTAAGCAGACAGGACAGCCTCAAAGCAAAAGGGAATCAATATTATTGCCATCCCTAATTCATAAAGGGAATTGAAACACAGTGATTGTCCAAAGGTCATTCTTGATGTCTGTGGAGGATTTGAGAATTGCTTTAACTCTCCTTAATTCCAGGCCAGCATCTAAGTGGCAGGGAGCTTTTTCTCGTATTCATTTAGCTCGAGTTCACCTTTTAACAGTTACTCGGGTTCTTTGTCATCTGATTTTGATATAATTTAATTAATTGCTCTCATTTAGGGTTTTTTAATCCTTGCTGAAGAATAAACTGCCTTCTTTAGCTTTTCTTTGGAAAGATAAATTATGGATAGAAAGGTGAAAAATGGAGCTGAGGTTTAAGTGAATCAGAAATGATATTTCTACTTCAAATGTTTGTATGGATGATTTTCCAGTCCACAGATATTTTTATATGTATATGTGTATGCATGTATGTATGAATGTGTGTATTTAATTTTATGTAACTATTGGTTTTCTATCCATCAGTTTGGATAATAGTGATATATGTTGTTTATCCTGTTACTGAGTATTCTTAAATGTGAATTCTAAGCCTTGCTTCTCACAGTCACCCAGTGGAAAGAGAAATAGACTGCAATGCCACAGCTCTCAGGGTTTCATCCCTATAGGAAGGATGGAAGGAAATATTCACAAATCTCTGCTACTCACACTGTTAAATCCTACACAGCCTTCAGCTGGCTGCATCCTTTGCTCCTACACTTACCCCTAAAAGAGCTACCTTGCATTCATATCCAATCAACTTGTTTTTCCTTTATTTGGTTATTGTTTTGTTTTAAAGATTTTACACATAATCCTACTCTGCCTCTTTCAAATGCAGAACTTCTTGTTCCCTTTCCAAGCTTCTTAAACCCAGAGATGCCACACAGCAAAAGGAGCCCTGCTGACTCCCATGCTCTGAGTACCTTGTGTAGAGGGGAGCCTGATTTACTTTTGAATCTGGGTGGCTGTGATAAAACTGTTGCCTCTATTTTCTAAACCCCATGAAATCAGTCCCTGTAGTGACTCAGATGGTCTTCCTGTTCATAAGCAATAATATCTAGAGTAAACACATGAAGAGCTGCCCAGATCAAACCCAACATTTTATTCCCAAGTGGCACTGAATTTTGTTCATCCAACTACCAAAACATAAATAATTTTAAAAGTAATTTCCTTTACTGTCCTGATGTGAGCCAGGATGAAGCCGAATTTATTTTTACTGACTTTTTTATTCAGAACTAAACAGCAGCAGAGATGGGAAAGAAGGCAGCCAGAAAGGAAAGGAGAAAGAAGCATTCATAAACTGATTAGACTGATAGCAGTGGCCAAAGCAAACCAATCAGAAGACCTGTCAGTGTTCCTGGTGCTTAAAATGGTTTTGTTTTTCCATGGTAGAATTTCTGCTGAATATTGGCTGACAAATGTGCCATTGGCTTGTGTAACTGCTATTTATCATTTGTCATGCAGCTTGGGTATTGCAGCTATAGGCTAAGACCTTTTTTGCCTGGCAACATACCAATTTAAAGCAGAAGGATATTTGCTTGCACAAAGAGGTTAAAATAACACAAGGATAAATTGAATAACATATAGATGCAGACAGATATGCATCTATAAACTGTTACCCAATTCTGGATAGCAAGGTGTCTACCAGTCAGCTTGCTGTTTAGCTGGAGCCAGCTGAATAGAACAACACGGTGTATTTACGAATTTAAACACGATATTCTAAATTTAGAACTATTTATAGCTGTACTGGAGCAGATGAGGGACCAGGTAACAAAAGTAAAAATCCCTGTTCTCCCTTTCTTTTTTTGCAGGAATAATTGTTTGCCTGGCCAAAGCAAGGTTTCCTCCACACTGGTTCAGCTGCACCTGGTAAGTACAAGAATCCTTACTCAAGTCTTTTTTATCACTCTTCCCCGTATAGGGATATGAAGTTTAGCTGAAGTCTGGAAGGAGAAAAAGATCTGTAGTTTCATGGTGTGGTAGTTTATATCAGAAAAACAGAACCTTTGCAGACGTAATGCTTATTCATTTCTTTTGCATAATTGCCAGGGTTGAATACAATAAAACATGTAACTTGAGCAAGTAAATTATTGAATTGTGTCGCTGTTGTTTTAGTAATTTAATATAAGATGAAGAGGGGGTGACGACTGTGGAATTACTGATTTCTGATGCACACCCACAAATTAGCATTCCTTGTGTGCATTTTTTCTGTGTAATTTTGCACTTCAACAAATAATTATAAACTGTAATTGGCTCACCACTGAAAATACAAAGGTTTAATGGCCTCATTGCGTGGAAGAACTATGTTAAGATATTTTCTTCCTCTTCTTTATGTCCTTTAAAAGATAGATGATCAAGGGCTCAAAGTTCTCAATGACATTTAAATGATGGATATAGCAAGAGTGCAGTAAGGTCTGTGAAGCCTGCTTAGGCTTCTGCAGTTTGGGAGCTGCAGTATTTAAAGAAGTGAAGTTTTGTCTGAAATGGTGTGGTTGAAGGCCAGAAAATTTTCAAGTATCATAGAATAAGATACCTAAATCCTGCACATGATGCAGGCTCTGACTAAAGCTTGCTGAACAGTGGGAACCATCAGCTATGGGGTTTGCCTCAATCCAAGCCCCAAGGGGCTGCATGCTGAGTGCTTCTCTATTCTACAAATTCACAGTCTGGACTCCTTTCCTGCAAATAACAGACCACCTGTTAAACACTGCACTCAGTCAGTCTGAGGGCAGGATGCCAACTCCTGCTCCTTTGATGGTTCACTATACAGAAGTGGACCAAAAGCCAGAAACAGTCATTCAGAGAAAGTCTTCCTAGTTTCCCTTTGTGTCTCAGCTGTAGGACCACATCCTCATTTGTTTGCTTGCTCTCCCCTGTCCTCCTAATCCCTGGGGCCTTGGCTGTGGAGTGAGGTAGCCATGGCAGGTCTGGAGGGCATCCTGGGGCTTTTGTTGCCTGGTGGCTGAATGAGTCCATTAAGGATGGATCAATTTCTGCTGGTGAAGGCAATGAATCTTCAACCTTGCTCTAACAGAGGAAGTGCTTTTCCTACTAAACTACTATAGAATCTGGGCATCAGCACTAATCTCAACAGTCATGTGTGAATAGTGTTGCAGTTGTGATATTTATTTTGAGATGTGAAGTGCTGGCATGGTATCTTGGGTCTTGTTTGAGCACTCACATGGGGTTTTTTAGATGTTTCCTACCTTGTCCTTTGATCCCAGGTCTGGGACAGGGGTAGAAACCATCTTCCTAATCTTTGGAGCTTCTGTGGAAGTGTTATCTTAACATTTACAGAACTTTTCAGTGCAACATATTGGAACTGAATTACTTTGCAGGGACCAGATTTATCTAGTAAATACTTGGACATTTAATGTGTGCAATTCACATCCTACTGCAGATTAACTGCCACCAGTCCCCAGATCAGCTCAGATGTATGTTCAACAGCCTTTGCTGTGACTGCAGCATAGTTACACTGCACTTTCCAGCAGGAAAGAATAGTGCTTTCCTCCTGAACAGAGTTGAAGTGAGGAAAGAAACATTGTTATGTATGTTGGTACACAGTAAAGAGTAGCTGGATGGATGCTAGCAAAAAACTGTATAATATTTAGGGATCTCAAATCGTAGTAATTTTATCTTGCTTCAAACTCTGACACCAAAGTTTATGCCAAGGTCACGTCCTATGTGGGTAAGGGGGAGACAGTGGAATAAAGGATATGTACAGCTGCACTCCAGACCTGTTGGCTATAGGACATAAAACTTGGTCACATTTTGTCACAGACTGCATGTCTATTTTCAGATCAGAAATTTAAAAATATTAGAATGGCATGCAGCAGTGGCTTTTTAAATATGTGTATATATAAAAAAAGATATATATATATAAACGTTCTGAACATATTATGTTCTCTTGTTTTTGACTTCTTTAATTTTGACTTTGCTCTCTGGTTGCCTTTGGCATGTCTGCAGGGTTTTCTTGCATTTGCAAGGAATTTACATTTTAAATTGCATGTGATGTGCTCTCTTTCCACTACTCTTAATTTCTAAATGTCATTCTGATTATTAGCATTTTTTTGACACAAGTCAAGGTACTTTGCTCCTTTCTAGCCACCTAGCTTCCATTTTCCCCTATAATCTCTTTACTTTCTAATATGCTTCAGTATCCCATTCTGTAGCCAGATATTTAGTTTTCAGTTGTTCCCTTCACTTGCAGATTAGTTTATTTTGTCTAATTATTTCTCCTTTTTAATCTTTATACTTCAAGAGAAATGGGAAGACACATGCTATCGGGATTCTTCACATTGTGAAGTTCATTTTAATTGACACTGCTCTTAATTTAAAAACAGGCAATTATTTTCTAGCTCTTGCTCTTCTCCAAGGTGAGCTGGAGGGGACAGAGATCATCCTCTGTCACCAATGGAACTTGGGGCTATTGCAGCCTGGCCCTCCTACAGGGAGCCCTACACAGCACCAGCCTCCAGCCCAACACTTTCATCTTCTTTGGCTTCTCTAATTTGAACTTCTGTGGAATGTTTATTCCTGGCCACCATTGCTCAGAGGCTCTTTGATCCTTGCAAAACCTCTTGAGAAAAAACAATACATAGAACACCACCACAGTCACTATCTCTGTTTCTTAATGACATTGAACAGCTTTTCTAAAACTAAACAAGTGTCTTGCACAATTTAGTTAGTTCCAGGCAAGACTCCAAAAGATAAGAGTTAATGTCAGAAGCTCTTGGCTTGTAGCCACCTACCTTCTTAATGTTGCCTTCTTGCCATTCTTTGTCTACCTGCTTAGAATTTATTTTCCATGAAACTTAGATCATGGCACAGAGTTTTATGACAATTAGTACTTGGAGGAATATCAATGTTTTGATGCTTTACCCAAGTAAGCACTAATTCAAATTCCCAGATGTAGGCATTATTGAGGTTGGTATCTACTCTGTTGAGTGTGAGTGGAATTGCTAATTGTGTCCTGATTAAATACTTGTGAATTCACCTTTGGAACTAATTCCTGTTTGGGAACTTTAAAGCATAGATTGAATCAGATGGAGATTTTGTTTAGTGTTTCAAAATTATACTGTTAATGATGGTGTGGAAACATTAATTTTTTACACACAGTGGACTACAGAAATTTACAGAAGAATATGCTCCTTCTATTGGAGAAACAGAGAAAAGGAGGACAAAGACATTTCAATTCCTTATTTCATATTTATAATTCAGATTTATGCCATTTATGAGCATAGCTGTTATACTAACAATTTATCTTCTACTAAATTTAATTATTCTCTCCATTGTAGTTAAAAGAGCCCCCAATATTTGACAGCTGTGAAAAGGAGCTGATTTTCTGTGCAGGCTTGCATTTATGGTTGGACCATTTATAGTATTTATTTGCTATTTGTTTGTGGGATTTCAGCAAAAATCAGTAAATAGAAAGGACTTTTACTGTTCTTCTCAGTTTACATCTCTGTAATGTTTGCTTATATGCTCATTCAGTTGAAAACAATACCTGCTTCCATTCCAAATCAGGGAGAGAGAAGTGGCTTATATAAGAGTTCTCTAGTCCTAGATATAATTCTAAGTGAGTCTTAGAGCCGTAAACGTATTCAGATAAACAATTTAGATTTATAAAGATATATTTAGCTTTTGACTCTTACACATGGCTATTGATTTTCTTCATGTGTTTTAAAGTAAGGCAGTGTTCAGTTCAGAGACTGGGGGACAACAGGGACTATAGTGGTTGTGAGTAAGTTACTGCAGCAGTGCCAGTTACGTGGTCTCTCTGGAGCATGGAGAGAGTCTGACTGGCCAAGTGTATACTGTCAGCTCCTACAAACAGCCACTGCAGAGACTGCACTAGGAAACACACAGAAAAAAGAGATCATAAACACAAAGGAGTTCTCTTGCTCTATTAATATGAATAACAGGAGTGATTTCCTGCAGCATGTCTTTATTTTAATAGAGTAATTTGGAGTATTTTTTAAAACATATGCAATCAACACTGATTTTTTATTTTTTTTACACCATAACACTACTTAAGGTGCCTAAATGAAAGCCTGAGATATTCTTGTATTCTCTGAGAGAGTCCTCCAATACTCCATACTTCACTTTCTCTCAGGTGGAAAAGGCTTTGTCTCACAGCTCTTTGCAAGCTCACATGAATGTCCCCTTTCTCTCACTTTACCACAGTGGTGATTAATGTACTTTATGAATCAGTGTGGTACTCACATTCCTACAAATCCTTTTTATTAATGCTGCTTATCCATGCCCCATTGTGCTACACATTGCACAGATGCAAATTTTCAAAGTGCTCAGGATTGTCTTTCATATATACAATTACATTGGAATATCCCCAAATTCTCAGAGGTTAGCCATTAATTGTGCCTGGAGTTTAGATCTCAGAAAGCTCTTTTTCTCTGGCTATTTTCAAGACACAAAGGCAGATCACCACAGCACATACCCTGGTTTCTGGTCCTGTGCTGATCTAATTGGTGTCTGTGTTCAAGGCACTGATGTGCCCTCCCAGAGCC
Organism: Hemiprocne comata; assembly: GCA_020745705.1. Taxonomy (NCBI): domain Eukaryota; kingdom Metazoa; phylum Chordata; class Aves; order Apodiformes; family Apodidae; genus Hemiprocne; species Hemiprocne comata. Next base: position 5,877,000 of record CM036602.1, on the reverse strand, counting down.
ACCCTCTGTTGGGTTTTCTCCATCCTTTAAGACTGGAAAGCAGTAAGGACACGCACTCACACCAAGGAGCTGGAAAGTCCTGCAACCACTATTTCAGATGTAATGCAAGCATCTCTGCTTGCCAAATGGTTTGCCAGAGGTTATCCCAAATAAACAGCTCATAATCTGAAAAGTTTAGGTCTCACACTGCCCAGATGTGCAAAGAGCAGGTGTGTCATTCCTATTTACCACATGGAAAACTGAGGCACAGAGAGTTTATGTGACTTGTTCAAGGCCAAAATAAGCTTACTGCAAAACTAGCAACACTAGGATTTTTGTCCAAATTTCCTCAAATTTTATGATTAATTTAATTCCTAATAATGTTCTCATTTTTAATTCATCAAATGCTAGGTAAAAATCAAATGCTGAATTTAGCTTTCATGTATTTATTTACTTTTGGGCACATGATGTGGAATTAGGCAATAGACAGCACTGCTGGCTTTTAATTTCCCCAGCAGGTGAGCTGATAGTAATTGCCAGAGTTTCCAGAACTAACTCTTGTTTTAAGATCTCCTCCCTTAAGCTTCCTCTGCAGTTGCAGAGTACAGTTTTTCCATTCTTTGTTCCTGTGACATCTCACTGAAGGCAGAGAGGTGACGCTGCAACTAATGCTGCTGTGAGATTATCTGGCAGCTGAGAGACTAATAACCCCATCACTCTCTTCCTAGGTGGAACAATCATCCAGCACGGCAGGAGAAAAAGTCTCTCATGCATATCTGAGAGGAGCTGGGAGATCTGCTCTCCTGTTTATAGCCAGAAACGGGCACAACAGCTTCTGGGGGGAGGGATGAGAGAGAAAAGAATATACCTTTGAAATTTACTGCCGGGGTGCAAAACAAATGGAAGAAACTTGGAATGCAAAATGAATTTTCTCATAACAGCTATACAAAAAGAATACAGCTGTTGATAAATGCTTCTGTTTTGTAAGTGAAACGTTCTTTGTCAACTCCATGTTTTCAGCTCTCAGAAGCTCAGGAGAATTGCTGTGAATGATGTGCTCAGGATTTTTAGGAGCTATGCTCTTCCTTACACTTGCTTCTCTTCTTTATCTTATTTATGTGAGGTTAGACTCGTACATTATTTCATCCCTAAGAGAAATAGGCCAGCTCATTTCAGCATTTCAGAACTAGATTAAAAGGACACTAGATAGTTTTGATACTATTTTAAGGCTCACACATTAAAGATTCTCTTGAGATAATGAATGTCATTGTTTTCGGAGTGGGATGCAGAACATTATTCATACCAGAAAATTTCAAAAGAAAACCAGAACTCTAATAGAATTAAAGCAAAATTATTGTCTGCTAGAATCTACACAGTAGAGACCAGCTCACTTGCTCCAAATGTAGTACAGGCTCATCCTAACCACGGTCTGTCCAAGAATCCTGGCCTTTGAGCCCATCATATGAGGCAATGCATTGATTCCAGGGGGACCACCAGTCGGTCACTGGTGCTTTGGGTGGGGTGAAGCCTGGAAAGTCTGGGGAAATCCTCAGTCCCATCACTCGGGGAATAAGGAAAAGCCCAGACACGTCCAAAGACTCCAAGTGGAGAATGAAAAGTGCTGCCCCAACTAAGCTGAAGTTTCCTGTGTTTTTCCTGGTTTCTGAAGGTATTTCAGTTTTAAAAAGCAGATCAAAATGAATGAAAAAAGTTCAGTTTTGTAGTTGGGATCAGTCTATCAAAATGTGAACAAAATGTTCATGTTCCCTTACACACAGACATCGAAATTCTGCCTCTGGTAAGGAAGCACTCTGACCCTGCTCTGCAGCCTGCACTGGCAAGATAAAGAAGCTTGCAGCAAAGAGTTTTCATTTTATTTCCTTTTGAAATGAAACAGAAAGTCTGCTTTTTGTGGTATGAGTTCTTGAGATACCTGGGCTCCTGAGCCCTTTCTCAAGCACTGGAGCTCTCTACTGTAGAAGCAGGCCTGAAGATTTGTTGGTGCACCACAGCACACAAAGTATGGTTAGTGATATAAATTTTTCAAAAATATTAAAATTAGTATTTTTTTTATTTATTTTCCAGGCTGTTAAAATTTATTCCATTTCTAAAAATATCTGGAAAATGGAAGAATGAATTTGCAGTAAAGGTAGGAAAGCTTGGCCATGATTTTAACAAGGAAAACATGGAGTCCATATTTTCCATGCACAGTTAAAAAAATCCTGATCCTTGTGTCATTTTGAGCATTGGAGAATAAGGTATAATTTTGCACTGGAAAGTTTGTGGGCTAGTTAGCGAAATAACTTCTGTCTTACTAAATTTTCAAAACTAAAAAATTGTGCAGTAAAAGCTTCCCTTATTCAGTAACTTGTGTAAGTAAGTGTATAAAATCACTCCTGATGAAAGTCAGTGGACGGGGAGCATGCGTGGTTTTGATTCATTTATTAAGATCATTAATGACCAATATGCAGACATGCTAGACTGTGTGCCTGTTCTGCACTTCAGCCTACATCAAACCCATTGTCTACGTGCTGAGGTGCTGTGTCTGAGAGAACAGCACCCATGTGCTGCATTGGAGTTACTGGCATTGGTTTTGGTAGAAGGGAGAAGTAAGGGGACAGATTTTTCCAAACACCTGCCAAATGGGACTGATCTGGAGTGGAGACTCCCTGAAAAGTTACATTTTCAGGAGTTTATTTGAAAAGAATTAGGCTGTAGAAGAAGTTCTTCTGAAGACTGAACTTGCAAATCAGGTAGTGTCACCTTGGAGTGATATTTTATACTATGGCATTCATTGCTACTCTAGCTTTCCCAGTGACTGTATAAATAACTTCTGCAAGCATAAATTTATTGCATATATGCAGTGTAGCTCTCTTGATTTTATTCCACCATCACTCTTCCAACTCCTCCCCAAAACAGATGTTGCTATAAAGCGATATGTCATTTGTTCCTGAACTTTTCTTAATGACGGTGGTGGCATTTCTAATATTTCTTACAAGTAAGTGTAGCAGCTGCCACCATAATTGTTTCACTAAGTCAATGAAATACATTTTACCACAAAAAAAAGTCCAGCTATGATTTCATAATTATTGCTTCCTCTGTTCACCTCCAGAGCTGGACAGTCTTTCCTGTCTATCTGGATGTTCCCCATTCCTAAATTCCAGGATCCTACAAAGCTCAGTGCTATGTGCTTTTTTGTTATGCATGTTGAACAAGTGTCTCACAGATTTGAACAATTTTGCTAGTCTAATTTTTCAAGAAACATTCTTACTTTATTTCTTTAATTGGTTTTAAATTCTCCTCCTTGACAAAGCGCTTATGCAGACTTATAGTTAACCCAGATGAATTTTCTATGAAGCATCTTTGGGCTTCCTTTCTGGTATAGCTTACTTGAGGGGACATCTGTCATTCTGCTTTATCTTTTTTTCCACTTTCCAGTATAGGCAAAGATCAAGTAAGATGTAAGACAGTCCATAATTTCTTTGACCTTGGTTCCACACTTTCTTCACCCTTCACATCTTATGCAAATGCTATAGTCCAAGTCAATACTGGATTTCTTTCATTAAAGTTTATTTTTATTATCACAGCATAGCTTCTCAGTACTTTTCCTTAAGCTTTTGAAAAATTGAAGTTGTTCATATCGCTCTGCACTTCTACACAATTAGCTGCTGTGAAAATATTTTTAGTTGTCTATTTTAAAGAACCAAATGACAACTTTATCTCTGCAGAGCACTCATAGATATTCAGAGCCTGGGATTCTGCCATGACCTGCTGATTTGTCATGGTTCATTAGGTCATGATTTGAGGAGCTGCAGATGTTTGGACATGGTGTTTTAATTTGATCCATTATTGCAATTTAAGACAGCTATGAAAATATGATCTGGATCCATACCTAAAGTCTGAAAATGTTATGGTTCCATCAGTGCTAAAACTATTAGACAATACATATTTTGGTTATTAGGAATAGCTGTCTTCTACACTGTCAGTTTCTACTGCCACTACAAAACATTAATGTCATGATATCTTTTCTCTTAGCCATTAATGAAATGCTCACAGCCATAAGCATCCTACTCAGGCACAACCAGAAAACCAATCTTAAGGCAGTACTTAATAGCAATGTATTTAATTCTAAATACCAATTAACACTAAAGCATTGCTGAAATTAATGTCTGTTGCTAAGCTAAACCCCAGAAGTTGTGCAGTTTAAACCTTTGTTCCAGTAATCTTAGTAGTAGCCTCTGGGAAATGCAGAAGCTGTAACTAAAATGGCTTCAATTTTTAGAGGGAGCTTTTGAAGACTTGCACAAATGACTTTGGTATATTTGAGAAAAAATTATTACAATAAGCAATGATTTTGTTGTGTTTTAACATACTTGTGAACCATTTGATCTGTATAATCATCTATATTTTCCCAAATTCAATCATTAAAAAAACCATCTGGAATCAGAAAAGACCATTGCTTATCACATTGTCTCTAGGGAAAGGAGTGTCTGGTAGCAGATTCTTACTTCATTTGGCTGCTGTTGACTCATCTAGCTGATGATACTTGAACTTAAACTAGAATTGAACCTGGTACTGAACCAATAAATTAGTGCTTCAAAAAGAAGAGAGAAAGAGTATGTGAAAAAGTTTATTTTATGAGAATGAGACAAATACCTATAAACTGAAACGGGCTTTTAGAAAAGACAAAAAAAAAAAAGATGCTGAATTAGATCTTGATTCTTCTAGGCCTAAAATTCTAAACAATAACCTTGAGAATTTATGACTGCATCATTTTGCATGAATCAAACCAGCATTTCCTAGTTCCACAAACAGAGACTTTTTCTGGTATTGATGATTCTTTTCTATTTCTCAGTGACTCAGATTCTTTGCTTATATATCTATCTACGTGTCTCAGGGCATGGGGTTTCATTCTTGAAAGTGCAGATAATGTTCTCTTGCAAATATCACTGTGGAATTTAGAAAGTGATGTTTACCCAAGTCAGCTAAGCAAAAGCACTCAGAACTGGCTATCCCGACCTTCAAAGAAGGCAGTGGGGCAAAAAATACCACTAAATATGTTCTATAATATCTTCATGTGCTTGTAATACGTGTCCATATGGAATTTGTTTTAGGGATGAATTTATGGATGTCAGAAAAGTTGGATAAACTCTGACATACAATTTATCCAACGGGCAGCTTATCCATGATAAACACAACAGGTCCCAGGAAAGGGAACTGCAAAGTATTGCCCATGTTAACAAATTAGTGATATTATTTTGCCTTTTAAGTTTCTTCAATTATCTTGATCTAGTTTTGACAATTCAATTAATCAAAGAAAATTGCCCTTTTAAAATTTGCTGTTTAGCCTCCTATTCACAGATTGATTTAAAAAGAAGTTAGGTATATTAACTGCAGCATTCAATTTTCAGCATCAAGACCCAGTTCATTGAGAAAGAAACAAAAAAATAATAATAATGGGACCCAAAGAAGCTATTCAAAAGAGATCATTCTCCAGTATACTAATCAAGGAAAACTTTATTAACCAACTTTATTAACTTTATACCAACTATTAAATAATCCTTCACCCAGGTTAAATATTAAATTGGCTTCTAGCAATCCCATCACTAATGTATACAGTGATATCTATTTTAGAGATATAAACAAGTCAATAAAGTATTTTGGTAGAAATGAATTGAAGAGAAAAATTGAAAAGAAAACAAAATATTACCTTAAAATTCATTTCTACATTATAGAAAATAAATACTTCATCATTGTTGTATGTCTTAAATCTTTAATTGGTCAGAAAGCAATATTGATTAATTGGGGGTGTGGGGTCTGTATGTGGCTGATGTGTGTAGTCATGCTAAGGAGTAGAGGAGTTTCTGAGGTAATGGCTTGCAGAAATGAAAAATAAACCTTGTAAAAGCCACACAGTGCATAATTTTACATTTAAATAACTAGTTCTGAGACTGGCACTCTGGAGAAGCAACTGTTTCATTCAGCTCCCCATGATCTGATTGTGACTGGTCATAAATCAGCCTACCTGCCATCACCCTTTTCCCAGATAACAACTGGTTACAAAAAGATCAATCTTTTGCTGGAAATCCTTTCATTTAAATGATTTATAAGATCATGTTTATTATGAGGAAAAGTTTCCATGAGTTTGTACAATTCATTTTGATTCACTGACTTTCATTCAGATTCAGAATGAAAATAAATATTGGAATGGGTTATGGAAGAGATGTTCCATTTTCTGGCCAGCCCTAGGGTTGTCATCATTTATTGACAATGACATTTTATAACTTCTGGCAACTTTTTCTTACAACAACACTGCAAATTTTACAGAGGTATCTGTAGTAAACAAAAGGGGAAAGAGACATGTGATGTCATTTGCTCAGGAACAACAGGAATGAGCAACAGAGCAGTTATAGATTCAGTTGACACATGATGTGACCTCAGCTGAGAGATTTCAGGAAACAGGAGATTTCCTGTTAAAAGAAGAAGACTTGGTCACTTCAAGTGGGTAGCTGGGTGGTTCTGCCTGAAATTATAAGGGATTTACAGTCATCAATGGGCTGGGAGGGAACAGGATGCAATATGTGCTGTCATATACCTAACACACATTAGAACCAAGTGCCTATGGGACAGGAGAGTCAGGAATGGTTTCCCAGAGCAGTAACACTGGATCAGCATAAAATTGTAGTCCAAGGCCTTTAACTGGTTTGTTGCTAAGTATTCACAGAGCAGGCAGGCTCATCAGATCAGGTATTACAGACCTTTTAGGGACGTTATGCAAAATGGTGTAATAGTGATGGCATTTGTAAGGGATGAACATGATCTAAGCTTGGACACTGCTCTTGTACTTTGAGGTATGAAGGAAGTTTCAAGCAACTGTTATCCATGACGTAGTTACAGCCCCCAACTGAATTTCTAAAATATTGTGTTCAGCAGTTTCTTGTGCTTATAGAGCAAACTCTCTTCTTGATTATTTGCACAGATCTTTGGACTGTGCCTTCTCAAATGGGGGTCAAATATACAGAAAGACCAATTAAAAAAGTAAACATTAAAGTTTTCTCACAGTCCAGATATTACTTGTTTCATTGTTCCAATAACTTCACAGTTCTTGAAATGAAATTGTCAGAGTGAGGACCACAAGGGAGGTTTAAAGGCGTTTAGGCACACATTTCTATTGAGTTAGCCACCTGATTATCCTAAAATAGCTGACCCACTCTCAAAAAAGAGCTTCATTAAGCTCTAAATGCAATATGCAAATTGCCTCTATAACCTCTTTTTACTGTCTGCTTTTGCACAATGTAACAACAGGGCTTTGATGTTCATGCTGAGCTGTTTCTGTTGGACAATCCATGTATGTACTCACATTGCAGAGCAATGAAAAAGCTTTTTCTTTCCTCTTGTGAGACCTGATAATTTAAACAGCATCTGTCTGTCTTTTGAAGGGAAAAGGCAGCATAGTTATAACTTTGAATAGAAAACTACTCAGGTTTTTTCCTTCCATCCACTACATGGAAGAAGGAGCTAATAGCCATTTTGTAACAAAATTAAGTTTAAAATTTGATTGTGTTTACAAAAACGTTTTGAAATAAACTTTATGCAAATAAATGACCCTTTGGGTTTTTTTTTCAAGGAGCCTTTCTTTCAAAACTCATGAATTTCTGCCAATGAAGGCTAACGTGCAGAAATAAAATGGCATTTCATATTCCATATCGGGCTTTCCAAAGTCCACTGCAGCCAGTGGGGAGCTGCTACCCTACTTCTAAGAGCAGTATTTCAGATCTGAAGGGAGTGCAGATTTGAGAAAAAGGGGTACCTGCTTCTTTAAATAGGACCAGTTCAAACCCTTCCCTGCCCCTCCCTTCTTGCTTTATAGAGGCCAGTTGAGCTAAGCCCCCAGCAGTTTGTCTCCACTGAAGTGGGAATTACTCCTAAGAGGTAATCAGTCTTTTTAAGATATGTTCACTACCCTTTTGCAAGTATCTTTTTGGTGGATCCTGGCTCCCTATTCTTGCACCTAGCTCACGCTCAGCTGATAGCTGTTGTCTCCAGCACTGTTCTGAAACATGGTTGTGCTAAGGTGAATTAAATCAGTGTATTTTGTAACAAGGGTGATTTCAGCTCAACTGACTGTATAGGCTTGTAAAAATGGTAATTACTTGCTTGGGTATTACTTACACCTGCTATCCCATATTTTAGAGAAATGGGATAGAAATGTTCAAAGTTAGTGTCATGTAGTTCCCACTGTATATTTTTATAATACAACCAGGTGAACAGCAGGTGCATTATGCAGAACAGCCTCTACCAGAACAAAGGCATAATTGAAATGGACATTGATGTCACTGAACAATTTATCTTTCTTAAAAAGGTTTTGCTTTACAAAAGAAGCTAATTTAGTCTGGGAAATTAAATTGACAGCCATGAGGGAACATTTGTCTAATTCACTTAGAATTGTATCATTAACCATGATTGTTTGATCAATATTTACAAAACAGTAGAATTTACACAGCTGACAGATGCCAGAGTTCTTCTCCTCATTCCTGAAAGTAGATTCTTCTGTTGCTAACCTGCAACAACATTTACCCCCTTAGAGACTCAAAATGCTAATATGGTATTAATAATGGATTTTTAAGCGCATGATACAGTCTTCTACAATCTTTTAGTAGACAGCTAAAACCAGGAAAAAACATCTTCTTAAATCCCTAATGTTAATATGTAACACATACAGAAGTTTTGTAGTGGCCTTACAGCATCAGATAAAACCTGGAGGATGCCAAACCTACTATATCTAACACCTAAAAAAATTAGTTATTTCTATTCTCAGTTCATTTGTGTATATTAGCAAAAAGAGTGCTTCAGAGAATGAAATACTTCTACAATTACTTGGTACTGCTAGGATTTCCTATTTTCCCTCTTTTCTTGTGCCATGTTGTGAGTCTTGCATCAATTTTCCTCTACTTCCTTGTGCCCATTTTGCTTCTTATATCTGTAGAAACTTATGTGAAAGTGTTGTATAGGCTGAACTAATGAAAAATAGATTTTAGACCAGTATAAGAAATGGTTCAGGTCAAAAAAATTTCTTACATGTTCATACTTAACTAATACAGAAAATATTTTTCTTTGCATCTTCAGAACTTCCATTCATTTTGCTAAAGCTTTCCTTCATTCCTACAATTTGTGTCATCATGTATTTGGCTCTGTGTTCTGTGAATCATGACTAAATCACTTCAAAAGGCTGATCTGATCTCAGTTCAGCATTATCCTATTTTGAGGAGAATTCTTTTTTATCAAGCAGCTAAAATATAGAGAAATTTTCGCTTTTCCTCCCCTCTCAAATAAAATTCACTTAATAAGAACCTTTGTTTTTTACCACAGATTTAGAAAGTTCTATATAAGATTTATCACTATGAACACTTTGGAGTCTGGGCATTGCTAAGAGGTGTGGAACACTGTACATTCACAGCAAATCATAGTCTGTTACTTTCCCAGATAACTTCATATGAAGGAATTCAGTATACCCACTACTAAAACTGTCTGTATTCACAGTGGAATCTGAGCTGCAAAAAGTTGGTACCTGTATCTGGATTTGGATGTGGGAATTCAGAGCAAGGAGCTTTGTTCACTTCTGTTACAGACAGGAAGGCTGTCTCTATCTCACTCATTAAAACTCAGTGTTGTTCCACTGAAGCCATTAGAAGTGTGATATTAGGGCAGTGTATTTTTGCTTATCAAACACTCTAACAGACAAGAGAGCCTTGTTTAAAAAACATGGGGGTTTTTTTGTGAATCCTGACTGTTTTCAGCACTTTTATATTTTTTAACTGTCATGTCTGTGGTCAGACTTTCACTGAATTAACTTGGGTGCAAAACTGCAGGACTTGCTCTTGATGTAAATGGAAATTGTTCCTGATTTGCTTTGGCTGCACTGACATCAGATTTTCATTCTTTATCTATTCTTATAAATTTTGGTGCCTCCTTTATCACTCCCCAACTTATTTTCTCTTTTTCAAATGGATTTTTTTTCTTCTAAGCTTCTATGCAGCTTGCCAGGTTAAAAAAAAAAGGCATAGATATTTCTGAATGACCAGCAACACAGGACTAGTTTCCTACATGTTCTTTTTTTTCTTACTTGACTTGCCTTCTGCAGTTAAAATAATGTATTCTTCCACTTACATAATTTTATGTTCTTCTTAAACCGACATGCAAAAACCCATAAAACACAAGTAGCTTGGCTAGCTCTCATTGACATTTAAAACCGGAAGCGTGACTGCAGTATGTAAAATGTCTTTTTTTTCACTGCATTTTTCATGTATTGCTTTTCTCATATTATAAATACTTTTTTAAAAGTAAATACTAATCTGTTAACCAAATATTATGATGCTCTAAGATGCCCAACCACCGCAATAGGTATAGGACATTAATGTCTCCCATAAGTGGTTACACCACTTTATGTGAGCTCCAGGTCTGTTTTGGGAGGGATAGATGGTGCCTTTGAATGGCATCCAGTGATTTTACTGATGCCTGATCCTTGCCTCAGCATTTACTGAGTATTTATCATGCAAAAGGTAAATGTCAGGTCCACAGAAGTATTCCCCTGTGCACAGGGTGTGGGGGCACGGTAACTGGCCTCTCATCCAAAACTCTCTCTAAAATTAGTAAATGTGAAGGTGAAATTGAGCCAGATTTCTGCCTATTATTCATACTTTCATGCTCAGCTGTTTTAGACCAGGAGTTGAAAGCATAACTCCTCTCTAACCTGTTTGAATCTAAGGCCAGGATATCATGCCTAGCAGGAAGGTGATTCTTCAGTTCTCTTGCGTAAGAAGCCAGCTTCAGCTGAAATCTAGTCTTTCACATTTTCTGGGTTAAGTCATTCAGATTTCTTAAGTTGGTAGTTCTGTAAGAATACAAATGGTTTGTGCAGTCCTATACTCAAACTCGATTTCTTTAGGTCAGTGTAACATGGAGAATCAACTCTAGGATTTCCAGGGAATGGATTGCCATATGCCTAAATTTGTGACTTTAATTAAAGTTGTCAAATCGGTGCTTTTAAGAAGCCTATTTCTTCGATTTCCTTCTATTCTCTTTGGTTCTGGATTGAAAGTAGAAATACAGAGACAGACATGGTGATAGCTTTGACAACTGACCTGCTGCTCTCCAAGAAAATGATACCATGATGGACCTTCTTTAATAAGAGTTCAGAAGGTATTAATGTCACTTTCAATCTAACAAATGTTTGACCTTTATTATGGTCTTACAGAAATGATAGCTGCTCATGCTCACCCTTCAATTTTAAATGCATGCTGAAAAATGTTTTAATGTGGAAAGCCCACAGATTCAAGGCAAGTTCAAGAAATTGCTTCTGACTTCAGGCATTTTAATTAATTTATAATGACAGAATAAGTTGAAGGTGGCAATCTATGGAATTAAAACATCAATTTCATAAAGCTACACAGAAGACTTTCCCTTCTTTGGGAAGCTCAGTTATATGATTCTGCAGATTTTCATAAGTGTACTCACATTCCAGGTTCTGGGAAGAAAGCCAGAAGTTTAATCCCATTTTGTAAGTGATTTGGGCCAAATTCTATTCCCAGAAAATTAAATGAGAATTCTGTGATGGAGTTCAAAAGAATTTGAAATTGACCTCTATCTAATATCTTTCAGAATAATTTATTAAAACTGTTTCACTTTTTGTCCTATTGCATTGCCAATGCAAATTTGTGCATTGGATTTTAGACTCTGGGGCAGAGGCAAAAAGCAGCTAAATAAGTATTGAAATCCCACTTGTGTTAGTTTTATGCTTGTCTCATATTGCTCCTAAGGACAATTTAAGGCACAAGTTCATGACAACATAGAAAAATGTTGCAGAAAGGACCATATCTGCAAAGATATGCTAAATAAAAGAGAGCTTGAAAAATATAGTGCCCTGATCTTGGTAAGTTAACATACAAGGCTAGATCAAGGCAAGACTTTGAGAATCAGGGCTACAGAGAGAGCTTAAACTCACCCATTACAAGGTGCTGTACATGAAAAGCTTAAAGGATGGAGTGAGTTTAATATTAAATGGCAATTTTTATAATACATTGCATAAGTGGTTAATCCTCAACTGAGCAATTCCACCTTGCTTTCCTGTCTAAACTCTCTCTGAGCAATTTGCTAAGCTTATTAGAACTCATTGCTTTATTGAACTTCTGTGATAAAGTATTCCATGCGATCTGCTATATATGTGGAACACTCTCCACAGCAAACTATAGTTGTTCTACCTGAGCAGCTCTGCCTGTGACACTTGCTTGAAAAGCTCATTGATGCTTATGGAGTAGTTCATACTTAGCAGGTAGCTAGGTATTTAACACATTTCAATGGAATATAAGTGTAAGGATTAAATTAATGCACAGTCAATATTGTTATAATGAGTGGTTCCTTTCATGAACAGGCAACTCTCATCCTTTTAGATTAGGATTTCCAAAGTAGTTTTGAGGGATTAACATATTAAATTCCAACAGTGCTTTTAAAATAATGGGGCACCTAACTTCCTTGTGTACACATAACAAATCCTCAGTCAGTTTTGTCTTAGATTTGTGTGCAAAGAAGAGGAAAGAGAGTGAGAGAGGGTAAGTTTCTCCAGGGTTTTTTCATTGTTTTGGAGAATTGCCAGCCCTAAGTCAATTAAATGGTATTAGCTGCTTTAGCTGTCTCTTGACTTGTCAGTTAAAGAGAAGTATGAGACCACATGGTTAAGGAAGAAAGTTTCAGTCACAGCATTCTCTAAAAGCAAATCATTAGAAACCTGTGTCAAAGAATAGTTCAAGCTTCTTGGGGAAAAGGGACAGACTGTGTGACTTAATAGCATTTTCTAACATTTTTATATTTGAAAATATTTTATTATATTTCCATTTCTAAATGGAGTGCTTTAATGTAAATGCATTAATTTCTGCAGTCAAAATGTGGGGAGAAAACTGACACTAGAGAGTGAACAGATTTCTGAGATAGCTGTCTAGTGTTGTGTGATGGCAGCCCCTATCTCTCTTCTTTGACTACAGAGGAGGATTAGTTAGATGAGAAAAATCCACTCTCAATGGCCTGTACCCATCAACTATGCCAATAACCTTCCTCAGTTCTCACAGTAATACTTATGATGGAAATGTGCCCAATTGTGGGGCTTATGGAAGAAATTCTGATATCTAATTCAATTATTTATTGAAGTTTTTATAGAACCAAGTATAATTAGTCTTAAAATTCCCAGAGAAATTAAAAAATACAAATTAGCAGAGTTTTTTTAATTGCAATTAATGGGAAAGCCGAGGAGAAAAATTTTCAAAAACTTATGCTTTCCTTCACAAGTCTTTTTCCTAGGCTTGACAACATCAATGTACTAATATTGGGATTTGGTTTTTTTTTTTTTTTCTGTTTATTTGTTTGTTTGTCGTGTTTTTTTTTCTTAACACAAGCAAGTACCATTTCATTGCTAAATTTAATTAAACACCCTCAAGGGTCTGTGGTCTCTGAGTTTATGAAACTTGTGTTACTTGGTCACACAACAAAAAATCCCCATAGAAGGCAGTGATGTTAATGCTTGTTTTTCTGTCGTTTGGTGCACCAGTTCTCACCAGCTGTGCATGAAACAGTGAGGTTCTGCTTCAGAATTATTCCAGGATTCATCCTAATGATTAGGTTCCATAAATCAGCATGTGCTGATTTATGACCATGCTGCATATCATTTAAGTGAGTTCACACCATCCTTATTTGCCACCCTGTATTAATTTACAGCTTGGCTGTCCACTTCTCCAGTGTTTCTTGCAGCCTTTACTCTGAAAGGTTGATTGGGAGGTTTTTGGTGTCTCACCTGTGGGAACATACATTCAAAGTGACATTTTTGTTCAAGGATGGAATTTCTGGTGAAAACCAGAGAGATCTGTGATAAATTGAGAGAAAATTAGAGGCTGCCATGGAGAGCCTCTGTATTGAGAAACCAGTCTGAGGCAGCATAACCTTAAATCTTGAGTGCTCATTTCTCAAATTTTCCTTCTGTCTGCCTTTTCATCTACCCATCCACAAAACCTTTGAAAAACCTTGACTTTACTGTGATGTGCAAAAGAGAGTTTTTTGTAAACTTCATTTTGAGAGAATGGAACATTTGCCCATTAACTTTGCTTGTGCTACATAATGAGGATTGTACTCAAAGTCCTGCTCAGTGACAAGAAGACACTATAATTGGGCCCATGGTAAGATATGGAGCATCTATGTGATGCTCAACCTCAAGCATTTCCTTACATTCTCACTGAAGTTAGTCATGCTCCTAATATGACTCTTTCATTAATCACACTTAATTCCTTTGCTGAATCACACCTTTTAGGCACTTAGAATAAGTGGAGATAATAACTTTAACCTATTCCAACCTCAGGAAAAGACTTTTGGAACTAGACTGGAAAATAGATTGAAAAATAAAAAGGCGCAAAATGATTTTTTTTCAAGTTTTGTGTCTATTTTGACTCATCTGCCTGTAACCATGAAAAGCATCTATTTACTCTCTCAAGTAGTTTTGTGTGAGTTATAACTGCCACAAAATGGCATATGTTTCATTTTTGTCACCATTCTGTGTTTATTAAAGCTAGGCTGAACAACTGAATCCTGATAAAGATGTTTTCTGGGAGGAAAACTCATATGTCAAGTTGAAATAAGTAGTAAAAGAGCAGAGGCTTTTTTTTTTTAAAACTAAGTTTGAACAATATCTTATTTTCTTAGTTCAGAGTGAAGCATTTAGATCGTTACAAAATAAATCGTATTTCAAACTGAATATAAAATTGAATTTTTCAAAATAAAATTCCAGTAACAAGCATGGATAGGAATTTTATTTGGTTTTAGTTAAACATTTTTGTAATCTTCATGTTCTCCACAAGAAGAACTTTATCATAACTCTTCTGTTTGGTTTGTTTGGGTTTTTTTTAAGGGATAGCAGTTTCTGATCTCACTATGAATCATCCATCTTCAGTAACTTTTTTCAATCTGGTTTCTGTACAATTAAAAAACTGTCAGTGTAACATAATGTAGAGGTGTGACTGAACACAGTAGTGGTAACTCTAGCACAGCTCTGCAACTCGATGTTATTTTCAGAAAAAAAGTGGAGTGACCACATCTTTAAGGAATATTGCTTATGATAGTGAAATTTTTTGAGGACTCCATTATTGCATTAGGTGAAACCAAAACCAATTCTGAACAAAAGTACATGTATACAAAGTTTTGTTTAATTTTCATGTTTGACAGAGGTTGCATTTGGACTGCCAACAGATCTATGTAAATCTAAGTGATTCAGAATGATATTTTGGGCTCTGGCAATATGTACATATAAATCCTCACAAGGTGCTACTCAAGTCCTTAGTGTATTGCTGTTTCTATGTGACTGTTGGTGACCGTGTGTGCAAGGATTCTTGATACACTCTGTTTATACTCCAGTTTCTAAACCCACTCTGTGGCAGTGAAAAGCTCAAACAAGCTTCTCATTACAGCTCAATATATATTAGGTCAGCATATACAATCTTCAAAATTATACTAGAAGTGAGAACTTATTTGTCCTTCGTTCTCTAAATTAGCCTACTTAGCCCACTGAATGTCCTCTCCATTGCTAAAGTTCCCTTAGATGAAAAATCTTTGTATTTCCTTTGAGATGTTTGGAACAAAGTAGTTACTGCAGTCCACTTAGTGACATGCAGTGTCAGTGTCATAAATTGTGGGTGACACATTAGAAAGAAATTGCTTTGGGCTTCCATTTTCAAGCGTGTATCAGCAGGAGTGTCTGTGTATTCACCTATTTGTCTATCTATTGATATATATACATAGACACATCTCTTTTAAAAGGTACTTAATTTAACAACAGTCAAAGGCAAATCACTTAGAACTGAATTTTGATGTGCTACCAAGCATGAAGTGTGAAACCCAAATTGTGTAGAGTCTTTGGAGAAAAGCATGAATATATGTAAAGATTTTCTGGCTTCATTCAGTGGGACAGAAGCTGTCTACAGATGACACCCCTCAGAAGCAGGCAAGCTATTTGCCAAGGACTCTGCCTCTACCTTTGAGGCACAGAGCTTTCTGGTTCCCACTGCCTCACAAGAGAGTTGAGTTCTCTCAGCATTGCTTGACATGAAGCACTAACATTTTAACCTTTCCTTTTTTCATGCAAACTGGAGAAATTCCTGTACTGTAGAAAATGATCATACATATATCAAAGGAGGATGCTTAAGTGAAAATTTTTTCAGGGTCTTTATTGTCTGAGATAGTATCTGATATGCAAGCTTGAGTTGTATGTTATGTGTTATGGAATGGCAAGGCTGGAAAAGATGCCATGAAAACAATTTCTGGAAAATATTCTATGTGCTGCCACTTAAAATTCTGAACACATTTAATATAAGGTCTTCTAGGAAACAAGATTTCACATTGAATCTGAGGTATATTTTTATATACCTTGGTTTCATTTTTACTTGTCATTTTGTTACCACATATTGCAGTAAAATTTCAGCTATTTTTTGCTAATATTGTTGCTTTTGTCAGGGATGTGAAGATAGGAGATCACTAACATCAGAACATACTGGGGTTGGTACTTAGGTAGACCAACAAATGTGCAATCAGAATAATTACTGTGTCATAAAAAGCACTCACTATATGGAAATTTAAGCCCTGTATGTTTATTTATGACTTGCCAGATGTATTCAGTTATTTAAATGTAGTAGAGGAACTATTAGCAGCCTTTTCAGTTAGGGATAATCCCACTTCTCAAACTTTCTTCCAAGAGAAGAAGGGAACTTTTTTCCTACTTATAGACAAAGAACCACCAGTTCAGATTGGTGTTCTTGGACTCCCAAAAAGCCTGTAGTAGAACTGGAGAAAGCATTTAACTACAATTTAATGCTTGAATCAGGACAACTGCTTCAAGAACAGGAGTACACATGTCTATAGTGGACCAGCCTGATCTAATCTAGTCATCTCCAGAACATCTCCTTGTTCTAGGTTTGCTTCCACAGAGGTCTAGGAGATAAATATTTCTACATGAAATTTAGTTTGGTAGCCAGAACCATCTGTGGAAGATAACTGGGTATATTAAAATATGGCAGAGTCTGGTACAGTCAGATGGGTAAATGATATATCTGAACCACAGTAAAGCTCCAAGTTCTTGTTCATTTAACCAATAAAACTGCATCCACACTAGAAAGATTTCACAGCTTTAATTACGGTTTTTTGGATTAACTAAAGCAGTAAAACTTTCTAATGTAGATGAGCCTTTGTTCATCTCATTTTGTTGCTTCCAGCATACAGCCTGTTGGATTTGCAGTGGAATGTAGACACCCTCATTTTGTCATTTTGCAAACAGCTTAGTAGGGCTCCTAACTACTTCACCCAGTCTTGCGTTCACTTTTTGCCTTACCATTTTCACTTCATGACTGCACACTCATAAATCAGCTCACACTACAGCTCTTCTTGGAAGCACATTTTCTCAGGCTTTGTGGCTTTCAGGGATGGAGGGGTTTTATTAGCAAATTTGGTACAGTGAAATCAGCATTACACTTGAACTGGCCTTATTTATTCCTTGATTATGACCCTCAGATGTCTGGAATGCAAACAGGTGCTCAGATACCTCTTCTACTGTAATAGAATTTGCATTCTGTCCACACCACTTATTTTACTGAGGCAATGAATACAATAGATGGTCCTAAGATGAAGGGCCAGTGGAGTCAGCATGTTTATAATGGCTTCTTTTTTTTCAGTCTTCTTTTTCTTTATTTTTATCTTTTGGCCCAAATAAGGATGTTTTTAAAAGATAACAAGGATCAGATGGGTGAATAAAAGATGAGATTGCAAGATAGAAAAGGAGAGTAATGCATATTAGACATATTAGGAGGTATCAGGAGAGGTATTTGAAGTGGTAATGTATCATGTATTTGCTCATCTTCAGTGGGCTGCTGTTTTCCACATTTGCCATCATACTGTCCAGTTAAGAACATGTGGAGTAAGATTTTTGCTGCACTCTGAGTCAGTTGTGTAGCATAAAATCGTTTTTCAGGTCACGCATTGGTACTAAAGCAGCCTCTGTGCCTCTCTGGAAAGGTTCCAATTTCCATAAAAGATAGACATTGCAGTAGGAATGGCAACCCCAAGAGTTCTAAGCTTACAATTAAGGTCTACAAATCATAAAACTGGATTAAAATAAGAAATATTTTAAATTAATAATTCTCTTTTACTTGGACCTTAGGGACACTTATTCGGATAA
Source organism: Hemiprocne comata (assembly GCA_020745705.1). Taxonomy (NCBI): domain Eukaryota; kingdom Metazoa; phylum Chordata; class Aves; order Apodiformes; family Apodidae; genus Hemiprocne; species Hemiprocne comata. The sequence goes on along the minus strand of CM036602.1, from coordinate 5,858,768 downwards.
CTTTAAATATTTTCTCTATCATCATGAAAACTTTCATCTCTCACTTATTTAAAAAGTGAAGTTAATATTTTCACAAAGAACACAGTTGGACACTTAATTTATTATAACAAGCTTTGTCTTAAGTCATAAAACTGTGCAAAAATACTGAAGCCTTAAAAAAAATGTAGCAGCAGAACTTGTACTATGAAGTACTACCAATCAAAATAAGTATTTCTACAGTTAATGGTACAAAATGAGCTGGTTAGAAACCTGAAATTACTGGCCTAACTGGACTCCTGCTTTTGTGCTGTGTGACAATGGAAGAGTCAAACAGGCCTCTGGTGTTGTGCTGCTGATGAAAACCTGTGGACTCCTTTGTAATGAGTTATAAAGCCCATGCATGTGCTGATTTACAGTACCTGATATATACTGGCTATACTGGGTCACTGAAGTGTTTAATGTATGTATATGTTTGTCTCATTTAATAACAATCCGCTGAGAAATAAATAAGAAGGTGAAACCTTGGACCTTCACAGGGAAGTAGTGTTGAAATAACAATCTACTGTTCCTAGTTTAGTAGCAGTTGCTAATTGTGTAATTGTCACTCAGTGAAAATGCAAAAGAAAATAGAATTTAAATGATGTATTGATTATTAAGAAAAATACCAAAAAAAACCCAAACAGCAACAACAAAAAGCCCACTCCCTGGTAAATATATTTGGATTTTAAAGACAGTGCATTAATTATTCCTCTGTCTGCTTCATCAGACCCAGGGGAATCATAAGTGATTTGCAGGATACAGCAACCCAGGCCTTTTGCCTCCTTGGGGAACATCACAGATCTCTCCTTGGGAAAGATGCAATCACCAAAAGTGCTCAGAGGCAAAGTTAATCCTGTGAGCAGGTGGGTGAACCCATGCCATAGCCAGGTTTTCATTACAAACAATTTCTCTCAGTTAGAAACATATGTGACTGCGGTTGCTGGCAGGAGTTAAAGGTACTACAATATTGCAATTTCAGCCAGCAAAAATGAAGAGTGGGTCCAGCCAAGTCACTTCCACAAGATCTGCAAAGATGTGCAATAGTTGGTTTCTATTTTTTAATAGCAGAGTCCCCAATATTGATGGCACGTGGGATCAAAAGATGGGAAATCTTTGATTACAAGAAGGTAGACAGTCTTGTATCAGCATTAAATGGATTTTGGAAGCAATGAGTATTATTTCCAGGCTTAAGTTTGTCAATAGAATGGGACAAAGGGTCAGTTTGGCACATATGGCTCATTTGCTGTTAAGCTGTATGAAGAACCTTATAATAGCTGGGGTTTATAATGACTGAAAAGCCAGTGGATGAATGGGTACACAGAATTAACTTCATAATCTGAATGTTGCATTTGAATGTTACTGAAAACACTTGTAATTATTTGAATCACTAAACTCTATTTACATGTTTTGAGTTTTTGTTTTGGGATAGTTCCCTGGTTTTCTATCACAAGTCACTGCCTGGTAGATATTAGGCTGCAGCTAGTAGCTTTGCATTATATGGCAATATTATTTTGAGCACCTAAACATAGCAGCAGCAAAAAACATCATGGGTTGTAGTTATGGTGAAATCAGTACATTCATATAAAATGAGGAGAATAACTCTAGTTAGAAAAATGTCTTTTGTAAGAAGGAGCAGACTTAATAGTGTGCAGCAAAAAACATACCCCCTGTAAGGAGAAACAGGATTTAGTCTATTGTATGCTCTTAAGGAAATAGAATATTACCTATAAATAGATAAATATTTAGAGGAGAATGAGCCAAGCAACAAAATCTGGGTTGGAGTCAGCCTTTTTGTAGCCATCTCTCTGCCTCTTGGCTGGGAACTAAGGCTGGGAACAGGGAAAAGCAAGAAGGGAGGCAACCTGCCTGCAGTCGGTGGCACTGATTACAGACTGCAGGGAGCTTGCCAAAGGCTGGCAAACCTCTGAGTTTCTGTGGAAAGGACTACTCCTGGCCCATTCCTTTAAGCACAAGTGATCTTTGTGATCTATGGGCTTGTTCCTCTAGATGGAGGGGATGTAGCAAGCTACAAGACAGACAGAGGGTCCACTGAGGACAGGAGAGGCTATTTGTGGAGTAGGCTGAGAGGTGACCTGGGTGAAAAGCCCGTGAAGTGGCTGTTGATTGAGGGGAGACCCTGCAGCTCATGCAAAGTGAACTCTTCTCCACCTGGAGGTGGAGGCTCTGGGAATGAGAGACTGCAAAACAAAAAGCCTTATGGGAAGACTAACTGGGCATCACTGCTTCCCATAACAGATTCAATCCAAGAAATAGAAATACCACCTGAAATACTCAGGGCTAACAGTAACACTTAAATATCAAAGCTGCATGAACTGAAAGATGAAATGCTGTGCAGCAGTGCTTGCTGTGATGGCACAAACTGCTACAAGCACCTTCATTTGTGCCTTGCCTTTCTTTTGCTGACAAATGTGACCGTAATGTCTTTTGACATATACTTTTTTGTTTGATATCTTGAGTTTGTTTCATGAAGTTTTTTCATCACTGGGAACAGAATTTATCTCGCTATAAACTGAAAGAAGGCTGTGTTGAGCTCAAGTGCAATAACAGGCTGCCCTTTCTGACAGGGCAAAAACTTGAACATCTTTTTGTAACTGCTTTAACAAGGACTTAGGACAGACTTTGCAGCTGTAGTAGGAAACAGAACTGGTTTCCTCAATACTGCAATGGATGGCTATCAACAGTGAATCCCTGCAAACTAAGACAATATTTCTTCCTCATACCATGATCATCAGGGCACTACAAAGTAGGACGTTGCTGCTTTAATATAGACATCTACAGTACAGACATCTCTAGCTGAGCTGGGCATACAGGGTATTTCTAAAGTCCATGGAGAGAAATAGGGAATGATTTGTCTTATTTTACAGTAAATGTCTAAAGTGCCATATAAGTCATGCTTTAGAAATGCCTATGTCTCCCTGAGGACTATTAAGATGTTGTAGATAACTAGTTGAAGATTTCTGAATTTACCCATCTACAGGTAGGTGAGATGAGACTCTTCCCCTGGCCCTCTAGTGAAACCAGGAGACAACTGCTGCCAGGTGCTGGTGCTGCATCTCAACACTGCCCCATCCCACAGGATCCTCTCCTCCATTTTCTGTCCCAGCTTCCCTGTCCTGGGCCTGCTGCCTCCCACACAGCATGTGTAGCAGCTTCCAGCCTCCTTGAGAGAGCCTGTATGTAGGGAACTTGTTTGCTATCCCTTCAGAGCCCCTGTTTACCAGCTTTATTCCCATGATTTGTACCCCATACCCACAGACCATGGGTGAGGGAGCGTGCATGGAATGCAATCTAGTTTTCAGAATTTGATTGTACTCAGTATACTTTTACCTACCAGGCTTTTAATAAATCCAGATTAATGCATAATATTTAGCTCAAATCCAAACCTAGCAGAAAAAAGACATCTTCCTTCTCATGGCCTAGCCTTGGGGTACTCTGTTTCCATCTCAGTCCCAAGGTGTTTATTTATAGAGGAGACAAGTGCTGAGCTTGGTTTTCTGTTTCCTTGCACCATACAGTCATTTGCACTAATAAGGACAGGATTCCAACTGTTCCACAGTCCAAATGAGGACTCAAGACAGAAATTATGGGCCAGATTGAGTTCTAATTTGCATTTAATTCTTGATCAAGTGCCCCTCCTTCTCTTTTCACTCATACTAGCTCTGTTTCACTGTTGCTTTAGGGTTTCCTCCATCCTGTCTAAACTGCCTCCTTGTCTTTCCCTTAGATAATGTTATCGTGTGCACACATTACCATTTAATCTTTCATACAATCTGTTCTGCAGAGGAAAAAATAATAAACATGAGCCTACCACCACAGATCAACTGGAAAACCTGCCAATGGTTTCAGTAGAAGGTTTTCTTGAGTAGAGAAATTATCTAATCTGATTCATGCCCATCACCATGGTAACTGAGGACTGTGTAGAAAATTACTTATATCTGTAAAAGTGCACATACACTAGATTCTTTCCTCCTTTTATTTTTGCCTTTATTTATATGATCTAGGAAATTCAGGGTTTTTTTTTCCCCCTCTACCTTTATCATAGATCAGGACTAAGGTCTGTGTTTGCTTTGTTATGTAGAATAATTCCCCAGGTAAATATATTTACCACTTATCATCCGTTCATATACATAATGCATATGTGTAGCTGAGTTGGCTAGCAGATAAGTTTTTTCTTGTTTGCTTTTTAACCTTTCAACTCAAAAATGCATAAGTATAAATCCCCATCTGCAGATAAAACATCCTGAGTGCTGCATATTTCCAAATCCTTTCAGCAGCTGGGCTTTATATTCCAGGTCACATGAAATTACTTTCTTTTAACTTAATTACTGTGATGTATTTCAAGCATTCCTGGGTGTGACACCCATGTGAAATAGTCATGGATGGAAAGCCCAGCCAGCTCATGAGAAGTGGACATGACACAATGTCATTTCTAAATACTGGTGGGGGTAAATCAAAGTTGCCATCTTTCTGAAACAAAATACACTCTGTTGAAAGCCTAAATTACATGGCACAAGGTGTACTCTTTATCCTTCCACTTTTAGCAGTGTTTTTCAAAGAATAGTTTTATTCCATTTTATCCTAAACTGAGTTTTTATTGTAGTGTTTCATCTTGTATTTGATATTTCCCCATCACTAGGCACTTTTCTACAATCTGTACATTTATTCTGGAATTTAGAGGAGAGCTGAGATCTCTAGAAAATCTGCCTCTAGAGTATAATCTTCACAGTAATTGTCTCATCACAGCAAAAGTCATGGAGAGGAAAAGGTCTGTCTGTCTGCCTGGGGCCTCGCCACATTTCTCACTTAGCCGATGCAATCCATGTTGCTGTGATTTCAGAGGGACCTTGTGACTGAGTGGCTTTAGGCAAGATGGCCAGCTGTGCTTGCCATTTTTTTTTTTCTATCTAAGTAGCAGTCTCTTTGCAGGACTTGTAGCTGGAAGGAAATTTAAAATTTGTAAAATGAATCATACTTGAGTAGAAAAGGAATATACGCCAGTACTGCTCGAGACAGGGGCCAGAACGTATGAGCTTCATTTTCACTGTGAAAAAAGGCCTTTGGTGGCTAAATGCATTTGTGAATCAGGGTTGTAGACAAATCCTAGCCCTGCTCAAACAGTATATCTGACTTGTGAAATATGAACCGATGGCATGATGCTGTGTTGTTTTCATTGCAGTTTTGTACTGCTTATAAAGTACTGCCCCTCATTCTGAATAATGAAAATCAGTGACAAATATAGTCCTGCTGGAATGAACCAAAAGCTCATCACTGGCTGTTCTGTTCTGTAGGCTATTTAGAGCACCATATTCTTTTATTCATTTTCTTTGAGAACATTGTGTTGCTGGTGCAGATTTTTGATTTTTCAAAAGCCACCTTCATTGCCACACATACAAAAGATCTAGAAGAGCCCATGTTTCAGATCTGATGTCTAGTCTGAAGCACAGTTTCAGTAAAAAAGTAATTATACGTAAACTACAAGCATTTATTCAACAGAGCAGCTCCTGGGTAAACTTTGAACTGCATCTGCTTGTTTTGCCTAACAGGCAGAATACGTGCCTTTTTTCATCTGCTGTTACTGAAAAAGAATGAGTACAGGGCATATGCATCCCCCTCTACCCTGTCCATCATCATCAGAATTACCAGTGATGTTCTGACTATGGAATACTCTTAGGCAGAAAGCAGATAGCTTATTTTTGCATGCTTCAGGTCACTCTTCATAATGTTTCCTCATAATGTTGTGCATTAAATACTTGTTTCACTCAGTATCTCTTCCAGCCTCCAAAATGTACCAGGTTTTATGCTTGATTTGTCCACATTTCTAGGACTGCTTATTTTTTTCTTATTGGGTTTTGTTTTTTTTCTTTATCTTAAAGCATAATTATAAGAAAGATTTAGAGGTGCTGATGTTAAAGTAGCCACATTTATTTTTCTCATGAGAAGTCTTTAGGTAGAAATTTTTGCCCAACTATCCACAGATCAAGAGGGGACTGGTGAGGGAAATTGTGGCATAACTTAAAGATAATTAGAACACAACTTTCAAAAGGATCTGTGGGCAGTTTGTGTTGTGCAGCATCAGGAGAGAGGGCAGAGATGATAAAGGTAGCACCATCTCAGGCTGCTGTGTCCTCATGGTACATATACCTCCTGTTCAAGATACCAGCTGCCCTGAATTATTACTGGAAGACAGCACTGTGTTGTGCCTAAATTAACAATTGTTTCTTCTCAGTTTGTCAGTTTAGGCACAGTGCTGAGCAAAGGCAGCTAATGTGTTGTGTCTGTTGAGCTGGCAGCTCCTTGAGTGACTTGGTGTCTCTTTGCTCCACTTCATTGCTCCAAAGGCTTTTTGAGTGTCAGGGTCCTTTCTTGACCCAAATTAAATTATCAGCCTAAGAGAGCTACGTTATTATAGGATAGTTATGAAAGATATTTAGGAGTTTAGGTTCCAAATGTCAAGTTTCTGTTAGGTTTTAAAACTTTGTGTTCCCACTGATTTCAATGCCTACATTTACAAGTCCTGTCAGATGTCATCAGCATCTATTAGTTTCAAGTGAAGATGCCCAGATGCTTTTGAAGGTTAGATGCTTGTCTCAAGAAACATTTGCCAAATGCTGCCATCTTCACCCCCATATAACAACAGTACTCCATTGAAATGACCAGACTTGTACATGGTTAAAATCCAGTTTCAATGTAGTGCTGTTATAAAGTAGGCCATTTTTGTCATATAGTTGTAATTAAAACATTTGAGCAGCCATACTCAGATTAATTGCCCCAATAAATGTAATAATAAAGGTGGCAGTTTTTTGTTGTACCACAGCCAAAGCTCTGCATTTCTTAAAGTCTCTTTCCTTGCAAATAGATACTTCATACCTGGGAGGGGATGAGGCAAGGAAATAGGTCAGGTGCTGGTTTCACCACCTCAGTGAGGTACCTGCTATCCTGACTCACTGGATAGGATGTTAACAGTGCAGGTCAGTCATGTCAACAGAGCAGTGAACAGTAAGAGAACTGGGACTCTGGGAGCTGTCTCATTGAATCACAGGGCTTTGGAAACTATTTCTAGCATAACACAACCTTTGTGTCACATTTTGCTGAAGGCTGTAGATAAAGCTAAACTATTGTCCCAAATGTGATGATAAAATCACACAGTGGTCTTTGCTGAAGTAGAGAAAGACTGTTTAACTGTCTCTGCAAGATGCCTAATAAAAATGCTGTTCCAGGATGCAGAAAGCCAAGTTCTTTGGTTTTCTGGTTTTCTCAATATTACAGTGATGGAAATGATAATGCAGCTGGATCATTAACTTCAACAATGTCAGCATGTTCTTACCATTGCATTTACATTAATTAGTCTACATACTATTATTTAACAGCACAGTTCTCTTAGATGAATTAACTAATGTACTCTTCGGCTGCCACTATGTAGAGTACCCCTGCTTCAAAATGAGCTATTAAATGCTTGAAAAGGTTGGGAGATTGGTGGAAAAACACACCAATATGTTCACATTCGAATAGAAGCGTGTAAAGACACTGAATGATAACTTCCCTTGCTGCTTACCATGCAAAAGTCTGTTTCTACCTCATGTGCAGGCAGTAAACAAAAAGCAGAATATCAAGTCCAGAGTAGATGTTTATGGACCTGAGAAGTGAGATGAATGAATGGTTCCAGACAGATTTTTTTAGCATAAATTAAGACACTGTTCACAGCCCAGAAAAGGAAAATATGCTGAGTACATCTCCTTACAGCTGCTCCTTATGTACTAACCACTCAGGTTAGATGGGTGATGTAGTGAAAGCCAAACTTTAATATGAGAGCCCAGATTAAATGCATGTTACTGGCACTGAGATTAGGCAAATTTTACTAGAACTCCATTTAGGGCTGAACATGAAACCTGATGTCATTTGCATGATGTTGTTCAACAGTTTAGGATCACATTTTAGATAAAAGAATTGCTAAGACCTCTTTTCTGGTTGTGTTTTGAAATCAGAGTTGCAAATAAATTGTGCTTTCAAATACAAGAAGCATGTACATATTAACTTTGCCAAAGAGACAAATGTTCATTCATGAATGAATATCCCATCAAATATGGTGACTTTAGATAATAAAACAGTGAATGAAGCAAGAACTTAAGGCTTAAGTTACTTAACTACCCCTGAAGTTGAATAATAATTCAATGAAAATCAAATTTAAACTCTTGTATTGAGTCAGTTAGTGCTGTAGAAAGTAATCTTTTGATATTGGTAATTTTAAAATGCAGTTAAATTAGCAAATGCAGGCTGAGGACTGGGTGAGTTGCATGGGTGCTAATACAATGAAAATGTTTATTGCACACCTGTGGTGCCAACCATGAGCAATTCATTAAGTACTTCAGATACTACACACATGCTCTGAGTCTTGATGGTATTTTTTTTTGGGGGGGAGAAATCTGTGTTGTAACACTGGTGAAAAAACAACTAAATATTTAATTGCCATTCAAATCTTGAGAAATGCAGGGATGAGGGTATCTTTTTCTAACCCAAAGTACTGTTCTTGCTCTTGGGTTGTTACATAATTCTCTAGGACAAAAAGTGCAGAATGCTACCCATTAGTCATGATATCAGATGGAAGATTAATTGACTCATTAACCTTAAACAGCTTATTTTAACTCTGAAGGTCTCATGCTCTGAAGATGAAAGTACCTTTAGCTTAAAGTCATAAATAAGCATTTACCACCCACTGCTGCAGGGCAAATTTTCCTTCAGTAACACTGAACACATATTTAGAGGAAGCTTTTGTGGTTTATTAGCAGAACAGAACACAACCTTCTAAACACACCAGTGGTGTTAGAGGTAACTCCCCTGCTCCCTAGTATCTACACATTGTAAATTGAAATTTGCTTTAGTTAACTTGGGGAATATTGGTTTACCATTATTGCCCAAGTGTGACACTTCTTATTAGTATTACCCCACTAGAGCGGGGGGAAGGACTGTTTTGTTTTTTAAAATAATTATTATTATTATGTTATGAGCAATTTTGAGAAACATTTTGAATCATTCATGCCAATCTCAGTACTGCAGTACTGAGTGTTCTTACATTATAAATATTCTTCTAGCTTTATTCTTCCATTAGCATCATGTTCTGTACTGTACACTTTGTTTTGGTTGGCGAGTGTAGTTTTGTTCTCCTTGGTGAGGAAAACCCCAATACTGATAGCAGAATATCCTGTAGTAACTGAAATGAGAATAGATGAACTTCTTATGCAACCTTAGCTTATGGTTTTTTGGTAAGCGATAGTGAAAAAGATGATCCAAAAATACATTCATTCATCAGGTAAAGGTCTGGTTTGAGCTTATGTAGACATATCTTAGCCAGCTTTCCCTTACCTGGGCTGGTTGTGTGTGCTTAAAATAATTTGGGTTTTTAGCTCTAGTTCTTTTATGCAAGCAACAATTGCAGACTGATTGCTGTATAACATGAGGATATTTATGTAATTGTGATTGTACAGGGTCTAATAAATAGTGGCAGTTTGTTGCCTGTTTTATTTTCTGTTGTGATGCCCAGAAATGCTGTTGTTGATTTCCATACATTGTTTGATTGCTACCTTTCATCTTGGAATTTTTTATACTTTTTTTAAGCAGAACAAACCTAAAACTACAGGTATTAACAGGCCTCATAGCAGCTCCCACAAAATAGGAGTAAGGTAGACGTGGCATATGCTACCCAGTGCTCCACCACCTTCACAGTGTTTGGTGGGCATAGCACAGGGACAGGACGAAAATAGGAGAGGGAAAGACTGGGTGGCAGAGCATCTCCTGGGTAGCTGGAAGAGGCAAGTGCAGGACAGAAAGCCTCTCAGGCTGAATTAATATTTGAGAGGCACAATAAACTCACTTCCTCCTTCCTTAGTCTATTTCTTTTATGCTTCAGATCTTGAGATGCACAGCACGTAATCCGGTGTGTGGGAGGCAGAGGCTCCATAATTGAGCTACTGATTTAAGTTATATATTGCCCATAAATTGTTATTTTTCTGGGGCTTATTGTCTTCATTAGAAATCATTTTGAGCTGAATACTGCTATTACTTTATCAGCTCGAAGCTGGCTGTTTCCCTCTCTCTAAGATAAAAGTCCACTTTACAGTTTCTAAATTTTTAAGCTTTCATATAAGCCTTTTAAAAGGAACCCCCTTTCAAATCTTTTAAATGAAGAAACCACAAACAACATTTTAAACAAAATTCCTCTTTTTTTTTAAGTATTCTGGAACAAGTAATGAGTACTAGCATGGAAATCAACAACTTTTTTAAATCACCCAAATACAGAGTTAGCTGAGAATACTATAAAACCACTCATTATGTAATGATGGCCATAAAACAGCAATTATACTATTTCTTTCTGAGTTTTAATTATGTTATTGCAATTACTATGTTGATAAAATTCTTAGACTGTTTGATGGTGTTAAAGAAAATATTATGACATTTTAGCCCATGTTCTTCAGAACCACTTCTAAATTATACCAGAATGCACATGCTTCCCCTCCCCTTCCTTATATGTTTTACTTTTCATTAATGGGGGAGTTTCTTTTGAAAGAAGAGTTAAAGTGAAAACACAGTGCATATTGGATCCAATTTTCACATCTGGATCCTCCTGCAAGTAATAATTCGCACCTTCCTGCTTTAAAAGGAGCTTCTTACTTTACATTATTATGCAGAATAAGGACATTAAAACTTCTTATGTGACAGACACAAATTCCTGATAAAAAGGGGATGTTTTAAGGTACTGAACAGAGTGTTGATATGGCCTCCTTTGGCATACCTTTGCAATTCTATTCATTTACAGTCAAGAAATACGAGTTAAAATCTGAAAAGTGAGCAGAAAAATATTACTAATAAAATCAGGAGAAGGGAAAGTTTGATCATACCGGTGGAAACTAGGAGCTCTCTTGTTCATTTTCATAGAACAAAGTCTAAATCATTGCTATACGTAAATAAAAATGGAGGGAGAGAGAAGGATAATGGTGATACAAGATTAAGTAGATCTAGACAAGACATAATACTTTTAGACTGGCAGTTTAGAAGCAGATTCCCATCCACTAGAGCACTGAGGTGAAGCAGCAGCAATTCCATTAGAATAAGGGAAAAGAGCCCAACTTTTCTTATGATCAACCTCAGTACCGCGATGGAGAGAAGTCATGGCCATCCTGCTCCTGACAGAAGAGAATCTGACCTTTTGGTGTAGAATTATCCATTCTGTCCTGAGTTTTACTTCTTTCCCCAGGATAGCAAAGCACTTAAGCAGGTTCTAAAGTCCTGCTGAAATGAGGACTATGCTGTTCTAAACGGAGGTTGCTGCCATGATTTCCTGTCTACTCGAACCCATTTAATCCCCATACCTTTATAAATCACTTCAGGAGAGAGTGGCTCCCGGAACTTTCAAAAAGCTGGGTAGGACATGCTGAGGTTGGAGAGTCTTCGTGTAGGTCCCAAAAAAGCCTGAGGCTGGCATTGCTGCTCATTCCACAAAGGGAGGAAGTCTTTTCCCTATAGCCACTGAATTGGAAAGGATATAGTGCATGCATCTTCTGCAGGGGATTCTACAAGTTTGGGTAATTTTTATATTTTTTTTGGGGGGGGGGGGTGGGGGTGGTAGGGCACACAGACGTGAGACGTGTCCCCATTAACCCCCCAATGGGGATACATCCATCCCTATTGATAGTGGTGAAACTTTTGTGGCCCTACTGGAAGAAGAGACAAAGGCTAAGCCGTTTTAAAAGCCTCACTGGTAAGATCTGACATCATCTACATAATTTGCCTCTTAATTCTTTTATTGTTCTCTTTGTGACTCCAAATGACATGGCAATGGGCCATTTCTATCACCATGCACTTTGCTCAGCTACTGCCTTTTTTAGCTAATTTAATGCTTTAGTTAAGATTCTATGTCATCTAATTCAGTTCAACTACTTTCAATTAGATTTCAATGAAGCTTGCACTTAGCAATGCAAGACCACTTTAAGGACCCCATGGACACCAGGCATTTCTGAGTGGTCCTTCTAGGAAATAAAGTTTTCAGCCCCAATGAGTTTGTATAAATAAAATTTACTCCCTTTGCTTTTAAGCAGTAAGATAGGTAATCTGAAATTACTTTTAGTGATACACCATGAATATCCATAGTTCACAAATTCATTCAATAGAGAACAGGTAACTAAATACTAGCACATGATTTCATTCCTTGGAGACCAATGCATAGATCTTGGCTGCATTAAGGGCAAATTTCCAGCTTAATGTAATTACTGCACCTTCTAAATAAGGTGGTATTAATATACTGACCTCTTTGGGACAGGAGCTGTTGCTTGCTATATTATTGGACAATGCCTATCACACTGGGGTTGTAACTTGATTGAAATTTCTAGGTGTTAATATGAGATCTGAATGTAACATTCTAATCAGAAAAGCTTGGTTTTCTCTCCTCATAAGTTATCAAATTGCTCAATACATTTTTCTCTAGCATTTCAGCCTTTTCCATTTGGCAAATATTGATGGTTTTTCCAGAGCTTTAATGGAGGTAAAAGTGTAGTGAAAAAAAATAGTAATTGCATGCATTTCTGTAACAGTTACAAGCCAGAAAGCTTTTACTGTGTTCCAGAATAACAACTCAAATTAATATCCAGTCTAAGCTCCTTCTCATCTTTTTTAAAGTGTTCTATTCTGAGTCAATCACAGCTTCTCTGAATAGTAGTTATATGCAATACCTTTATAAAAGTACTTGATGATTGCCTGCCCTAAGCAAGAAGACTTAACTTGCTGCATTTATTAATGTCAGCAAATATTTCACTCAGGTATCACTAGGAAAGCTTACAGGACCAGTGTTAAGTCTTTATGCTCAAAATCATATTGCCAAACTCCAAAGTAGCCTTGATGCTGTAATAGTTACTCAGAGAAAACTTTAACTAATAAGCAGATGATTTTTTTCTTTTTTGTCCTTATAAACTATGATCAAGTCCAAAATTTCTGATAGTAACATTATAATCCATTATAAGCAATATCAGCACTATAGAAATCTTATTACATTCATTTTGATACAGCAGCATTTTTTTATTTGGGATGAGGAGGCCTAGAGTAAACTGGAATGAGAGGAAGGGGGGGAAAAAAAAAAAGGCAGACAGGCTCATACTGAGTGGCTAAGCAAAATCCCCATCTACCTGTCTCCAAGTTAATTACATCTGTATACAGGTATCTGCCAGCTGAGCTCAAGAGCCAACTAAAGCAGTTTTTATAGCAGCAGCTGAAAATTGATTAAGGCAGCAGTCCCTTGCACTACATCTGGCAGCTTTAAGAGCACTCGACCTTATGACAAGCTGAGCTGGGATTTCCCAAGCACGAGCTATCAACTCTCTGGTTCACTTTAGGCATCTGCAGTTTCCCTTAGAACAAAAACATCTCCAAAGTAAACCAAGGGGTTTGGTAGAGACTGACTGATAATGCTGTCACATGCCTTGGAACCCTGGGGAAAATGTCAGGTGAGCTCACTGAGGTGCAGTGCTTCCCTCACCGTGCCGCTCGTGATGTTGTGCATCATGATTAATTTTGAAAGCTTTCATTTTCCCCTTTTGACAGCACACATGCAGAGACATCACATTAGTCTCTCTCTGTGTATGATGCCTCTTGTGGTTTTAAGTGTAAAAAATATTTATAATTTGATAACTCATAGGCATCCTAAGCTGTAAGATGCAGTTTGTACTTGGAGATTTTCAAGCATTGTATTGTAGCCACAGGCCATCTTTATGGAAGAATACAGTACTTCTATGCATGAGAACATTCCAAGTCCATAAATTTCAACCTTATGCCAGAAGGTAATGCTATTATGAGTAAGGTTGGCATGAGAAGCATACTAGACAGACAGTCATGAAAACTGGATTCAATCCCCAGCCCTAACCTTGGTCTTCTAGGTCATGGTAGGCAAATCAGCCAGAAGTCCCAATCTCCATTTTCAAATGGACATTAAATCTTTGACTTTGTTTCAAATCATTGAGATTTGTAAATGTAAAGGACTGTATTAAAACCAGATGACATATTATTGGACTTGGAATTCCCATTAAAACTTGTCAGTATTAATGAGGTGTTGCAATATGATCTCTGTGAAATTGCTAAAGGACAGGTGCTTTAAAATAATTGGAAACGGGAAAGCACTGTTAATTGATGACCCCTTTTGGAAACATGACCACCCGTATTCTATGCTGTATTTTTAAATTCTTTTCAGAAGATTAAAACTCCTTTCCTTCTGCCTTTTGTGTTCAGATTCCAAGCATCTGGGTGACTGTCCTTACCCTGTGTTGTTAAAGCATTTAGCACAGAGTCCCCCCTACCTGGAAAAACAGTTTTGTAGAAGTCATATTCTTAGCTCAGATAAAATGAATTGTTTAATTTGTGGACCAAGTGGGAAAGGGTTGAGGTGTGTGGTGCTGCTCATAAGTAACATAGAGGATCACTTATTTCCCCAAAGAAGCTGCTGCCCAAGTAGATACTGAAATTCCTTCTATATAGGCATCACTTAGGGAGACCTCTAACCCTAGGTAGACATATTCACAAACCTGGAATTTTCCTGTAAGATGTGCAATGGAAAGAAGCTACTCAGAAAGCCAGACTGGTTACTATCTTGACCACAAAGACCTGTCTGGTTTCACTGGACGCATGCTCACACCAGAGTCACTGATAATCCTAAATTTCTGTAAGGTAATCAGTGACATCTTCCAATGGGGGGGACCCCAGGAAATCAATGTAATAGATCAGTGATTATAACAGAGGTGACAAACCCATGATAAAGTAAAGCACAACATCTTGTTCTTTGATTTTTGCTGGCTAACACAGGGTCTGCCTCTTCATATTCCAGATTTTCTCCTAGCTCTTTTTTGCATGTCTGGTTTCCTTTTCTGCTGATGGATTTTTATCTTTTTGGCCATGTTGGAATGACCAGACAGTGACACCTGGTGACCTGTTACGTGTATTCATTTTAGTTTTAGATCCTTCAC
Organism: Hemiprocne comata; assembly: GCA_020745705.1. Lineage (NCBI taxonomy): Eukaryota > Metazoa > Chordata > Aves > Apodiformes > Apodidae > Hemiprocne > Hemiprocne comata. Next base: position 5,843,736 of record CM036602.1, on the reverse strand, counting down.
CATAAAGTAGTTACCCCACATTCTGGTAATTATTGTGGAAAAATCTAATAAACCGATTCATTATTTTCAAAAAGAAAGACCTCAGCAGGTCCCATGGAGTGAATTTATATGTCACAATTTAAGCCAAGTCTGCTGGAGAACTAAATATTAAATGATTGTTTATCCACGTAACCATCTCTCTGCCCACTGCCACCGAGCTGTGTTGGGTCAGGTCCTACACTGTCCCCATGGTATGTTGCTGTGTCTTTCACATCTGCTGGGTGTCTGGCCTGAGCTGTCGACTGACCATAGATATGTAGGCTTGGGTGTTATTTTTAGACTTGGAGGAAGCAAGGATTGAAATAGATTGCTGACTTCTCTATATACATCTTCAAAAAAACAAAGTAAAAAACCCCAACTTCTCAACCTAATCTGCTGTCACAGCTTTGGGATGTTTGGGGGGTTTTTTTTGAGTGGGCTGCTAGCAGAGCTCCTGCGAGTAGCCTGATGCCTCAGCATGCTACATTTTTTGGACCTATGAATTTCATATACAGAAACACCAGTGCTGTTCCTCCCTTCAGGCTTTAAAGGGCATGGCTACACTGGGTCCCTGTCAGCCCAATGCTGTGGCTACTAAACCTTATCTCTATGGCATCAAACAATTGCTTTACCTCTCCAATGTTCCTGGGGTTGTTCTGATGATAGAGGAAAGTGGGTCGAATTTATGCAGAGATTCATGAGTAGGAAAGAAATCAAGAGCAGTAAGTACATACAGAACTGCCTCTTTAATCAGTAGAAGTTTCCTGCATTGTCCCGTAAGGAGCTGAGGATAAATGGCACTGCCTTATGCTGCTGCCCTGCTTGGCACTGCTACCTGCATGCTCCATCAGCATCCACAGGGCTGTTGTTCTGGGAAGCAACATGACCCAATGTTTTATTATCTTTCCTCCTGTTTCCTTGGCTCCTCTGCCTGGTTGTAGCCTGCCTGAGGAGAGAGAGAGGGGACACCAAATGCCTGTCCCAAGGCAAGGGCAGAGCAGGAGGCACCTGGCCTCTTCTTCCTCAGAGAAAAGAACCAAATACTTAATGGTTTTCCCCCAGATCATCACCAGAGCTGCCCTGGGGCAGTGCTGCTTCGCAGGGCAAACTTAGGTTTTGCTGCAGCTTCCCTTCTGATGAAGTTGAAATTTGCTTTCACAGAAACATATTTAAAATCTTAATCTTGCTTGTAGATGGTCTTTTATACTTAGTACAACTTTCAAAAATGAGATTTTTTTTCTTTTGAGATCCAGTGCTTTTCTAGGGTTGAAATACTGCCTTGAGAGAGAGAGATTTTTCAGTCAGATAATAATTTAGGAATACAAGAAAAGAGAAATTATTTTCATAATCAAGTTATAAACAAAGATGGCATGATTCCTCTGTGCTATTAGAGTTTGCAGAAAGAAGCAGACTACCCAGGTATGCCCTGGGGAACAGAAAAAGGAGATATCTTTCTCTTTTAAAAAAACCCAAGCAACTCAAAACAAAAGCAAACAAAAAAGAAACACCCAAAGGTTTCTGCCCACAGCAGCATGGTGGCCCTGGGGACCCTCCAGGGTGCTGGCAGGATGAATCCTGCACTCCTCCAGCCCAGGGCCACCTGTTCAGCACACAGACAAAGAAACCACCTGGCCAGGCTGGTCACACAGGTCACAACCTTTCTCTTTATGCTGTGCCTTCCCTCCTCTACCATATCATCATATTGTCTAGACATAAATTTAAATTACCACAAATTACCAATCTGTGCTATTAGTATCTCCACTGAGATGAACAAAGTGCCATAAAATTTATTAAGTCTAATTTCTTTGCATATTGGTTCTTTCTCTATTTCCAGCTCCTGCAGGGATTAGTTAGTTATGCGAATTATGTTGGGTCCATTTTTGGGAGTAAGTTTTAATTATTAATATTGTAATAAGTCATAGGATTATTGTAACAATTATTTGTAATAATTATTTTGTAATAATACATAATATTGTAATAAAACAATTAGAATAATTTTTGGAGCTGTTAAAGACATTTTAAATTGATGTCATTTCCCTAACTGTACTGCTGGGTATAAATAAAACCAGTTATTGCAATGTCCTGACCTCATGGGAGTAACCTGGCAAGTATTATTGCTCCAAAGATTTTTTTCAATCTTTCTTTCTTTGCCATCATCTGAGCAAAGATGGATTTTTCCATAATATCATTATAAAACATTCATAAACAATAACGTTTTCCTTATTGTAAGTGATATGTTTTAAATTATGTTTAAAGCATCTGAAAGTAATTTATTGCAGAGCTACATGGTGTCACTCGAGAAAAGAAAATCTAAATTGCTTTTGAATTTGCTATGACTTCAGTACTACTTGTAATGGCAGCTGAAGTTGCTGTTTAGAAAAACGGAGTCCCTAAGCATCTTGAGCTACTATACTTGGGGGGGAGGTATGTATATGTAATTTCCTCAGCCTCCTGAGTACTTGAAAGCATCCCTTTCTCATTCAGATGTGTCTGATTCCCTTGACCTGGTGAGCATTTTAATGTTGTGCTCTCCGAAAGAGACCATTGCAGTTGCAATTGAACATTTTAATTTGTTTTGAGTACTGTTTTGCAGTGGTTAATGCTGTGAAGCCAAATTAGACAAATCACAATGCATGTTCATAGAAATTAATTATTCCTAACGATTTCCTGCCCAAATATATATTCCTTTCTATGAATGAAACAGCTTTACTTTGGCAAAATGTCCGTATGTTTACCCAGGTCTTAACTTAAAATCTTATTACAGTTCAGAATGAAACAAAAACGTATTTCTGTTCCAACTTTGTGGGGTTTGCTTTTTTTTTTTCCTTCTTGACCGTCCCCCACAGCCTGTGGGTGTGGAAGCACTTGCTGACCACCTACCCAGCAGATCTGAAATGAGCCATTTGAAATTTCAGCTGTGCTGCTGTTCTGATCAAGGTTGCTTTGATACAATAGCCAATGATTTGGTTTTCCTTGTGGCCATAAAGAATCTGCTGTCTTCAACAGAATGAAGGGTTTCTATCCTAAAATCTCCACTGTGAGTAACATCCATATCTGCAGCTCCACCTAGATGTTGTATGTCAGGTCAATGCTGGGCAGCTAGGGATCTAAAGTACAAGAGACTTCTACCTCAGGAGACTATAAAATATTATGGTTATGGATCTGTTAAAATAAAGGTCCTATCATTCATACAGAGATGATATTATTTTCTGGCAATATAAGGCATTTGCTCCACACTCTGATAATCACTGAAATCACCCTCCCAGCCTGCAACACTTAGTCTAAAGAAATGGGGGTTTTTGGTGCTTGTTTTTTGTTTTGAGGAGGTTTTTCTGTAGTGGTTGGGGTTTTTGTTTGTTTGATTTCATTTGTGGTTTGGTGTGGGGGTCTTTTGTTGGGGGTTTTTCGTTTCTGTGGGAATGTTTGTTTCCTTTTTTTGGGGTTTTATTGGGTTTTTTGTTGTTTTTTTGCTTGTTTGTTTATTTTAATATAGTGCTATTCCTTACGTTACATTTACTCTAGCTTTTATTTATGTAAGAGAACATTTCAGTAATTAATGGGCTATTGAGCCAACCTCATTCAAACATCTCTAATGTCTTCTAACCTCCAAGGGATGAGAAGCAACACACCTTAGATCTAACAGGTGCCCCACCAGCAAAGTCACTGGCCCTTCCTAGGCACAGTTAGCATTTCAGGTGGTATCTGTAGAGAAGCACACACTTCCAGCTTTGAACTGTCTTTACCAATCCAAACCACCTACTCTCCCATTTCAGCTCTTCAGCTCAGGTTTTGCACATGGTCTTATTTTATTATTAAAATATCTTGGAGTCCTGATTTCTTCTAGTGAGAGGTCTTGATTTTGGGAAATTGTTTCTAATGTATTGCTTGACTTTTTTCTGCTGTTTTTCCTCTCCATTATAAATACTTCTGTAAACTTCACAGATAAATATATTTTGCAGATATTTATTAATCACTGGTTGTTGGTTTTCTATTATTTGCTGTTATATTGTCAGAGATAAAGAACTTGATCGAGGTTAATCACATGTTCTGTCTCAATATGACATTGAAAGAGATGGATAGAAATTACAGGGCATTTTTACCACTGGTCAGAGAGACAAAATGTTTTACTGGATGGTTTGAGTGCTATAAATAATTTCGAATCTTATAAAATAAATAGGCTGGTTTTTTGTGAATCGAAATATTTAAAGAAAGAGGACCTAAAATCTCTCATAGTGCACTTTCATTTTAAAAAACATTTATATATTGGTGGCTTTACTGTGAAACAATTGACAGAAGATCTCAAACGAAGAATAGGGATAGAAGGGATCCTCTAGAGAAAGGTACTTGAGAATAGTGAAGATGAAAAAAAAAATTGTTGTATAAAGATGAAAGATGTTTTAAAAACCTGCCCATCATTCAATAATGAAAGGTGTCAGGAAGTCAGGAAGTTTAGTATCTGAGATATTTTTTAATATCAGTTTGATGAAGTAGGGTCACTGCTACCTCCACTGCAGAGAGTGTTTTTCTACAAAACAATAGTTTAAAAAGTCCTATCTTCTCAGTTGGATAGTCTTTTATTAGATCTTGTGCTACAGAAATGTGAGAGCAAGTCACTAGGTATGGAGTATCTTAGAAAAGAAAGGCTTGAAAAGGTAGAGGAGTAATAGCAATAAACTGCCTTTCTCTCAGTAGTACCTAGACCTTGGCAGAAGAAGGTTTGCTTCCTTACTAAGAGGGAACACAACTCATTTGGATGGTCTTTCCTTGCAGAGCTCAATCTCATCTGCAACCCCCCGAGATGTAAAGGGAAAGACTCAGCAAAAGCAAGGGGTTCATTAATGTGAATTCCCAGCGAGAGGAAATCTATGTCCTTGAAAAAAAAGAGGTGGAGGATGTGCTGCAGTGGTAACTGATGCAGAGAAACAACAGGATCAGCTCTGATTTCACGCTGGGAAAGATGCTGATCTCGTGCACTTTGAGGAGGGCTGGCAAGTTCTGAAAAAGTTGCTGTGATAGCAGAATTAAGCCTCTGCAAAGTGTTTGATTGTCACAGATAGCATCATCCCTAATGACAGAGCAGTCTTGTTTAACCCAGTTTAACCCTTCCATCATTCCATTCTTGTTAGCTGACACTGAGAGAACGTGATGTGTTGCCAAGGGGTGTGATTTGCTTTTCAGAAGTTAGCAGAAATCTGATGGCATAAAAAATTAAGTCTTTAAGCGTTTCCCAGTCTATTAGATTTTACAGGATATCTCAGTGTTAGTGTAGGCTTTTATTCAAATCTTAAAGCCCAAATCTTTCCCATTTATAAACGAATTCTCAATTCTGTCTTGAATGGTACTTTAAACCTGGACTAACAGGGGTAGAGGCTGCCACAAGTCTTCATTTCACTGGGAATAGCAATCTGCCCAGTCTCTCATGAGGGGGCAAAATTAATCACTCAGGTCCAGGTAGTGACTTGTGTCTTCCCTCTTATGAGGAAATAAGTACTTTTCCTACACAGACTGGGAAACAAACATTGCCTGGAGCACATTGCTGTCTCCAAGAAGCACAGCAATATCTTTAAAAATGAACAAAACAAGCAGAGAGGAAATGCTGACTTGTGTGTCATTGTAATGCAGCTGCTTGGCAACACACGGCAGGCCAGGACAAGACCTTCATGCTGACTATGTTAACACTTCAGTGAGGATAATCTTGTGCTAGCATAAGGACTCTGCTGAAAATCAGGCTCTCAAACCCAAATCAGGATTCAGGATGACTTGGGATGGATTATCTCCATTAGTTCCAGTTCCAAACTGTGCAGAAATATCAGTGATGTATACCTTTGTCCCTCTATCTTAATATATAGTATAAGACTTTATGCTGTAATGATGTGAAAATCTTCCAAGACTTCGTTTTTTGTTCCCAGTCTTGTTGTGATAAGGAAAAAAGTTATTTGGGTTACTCCCAAAGTTGAAGGCTTTGTCATGAGGTCATTTACCAGTTAGTAGTAGAGTCTCAAACGCCCATGCAAAGGGACAGATACAAAGTATTTTATGGTCTTTGAAGTCACCCATCTGACCTTCTGCCTCCCAGAAATGGGATGGGTATTTGAGAAAGAACATGTTGGCAGTGTCAGCCCAAGGCAGAACTTTTCTAAGAGGTTTCTCAGGACCCCTGACTTCTGGCAGAGGCAGTCCTAGCCTGGACTACAAGCTGTATCTTTCTTACAAGCTTATATAATTCCAGAATTAAGTTTTCCATTTTTCTAATTACATAAGCCAGACTGTACTCTAAACATTCATGAGCACATCAGTGACTCTTGCCTTCCTCCTCAACTGCTTCCACCCAGGCTTATTGTTAATTAATCTTCCCCCCCGCCCCCCCAAGAGATTTGGTGTTCACCCCAAGGGTCTGAAAGCAAGTGCTTGCAATTGGAAAGAGCTGGTGATACTGTGTGGCTGGTACTAACTGGGAAGGATGTCTGAGAAGATGGGGCCTGACTGCAGCTGCATGGAACCTGCTGCTTGGGCATGGCAAATGCTGCAGCATTTTCTTCTGGGTCCCTCACTGCTCCCTGGGGAGGGCCTATTTTTCCTTGCTGTTTCTTTGTTTCCTTCCCATGTTGTTTAAAAACACGTATTGTTGCTAGATAAATGGATGATCTGGGAATATCAAATAGGAAGTAATTTAAAAACAGCAAAGGAGCAGACACTAAGAAGTGTTGGGCTAAGGAAAATAAAAAGTGGCACCAGCTAAATTTGGAAAGCAGAGAGAAACCAATTAATAAAAGTGTATTTGAAAGAACATACAAAATGAGGCATAAAACCTTATATAACAGGTTTTGTTTTGGCAAGTAAAATAGAACAGAATATGGAAAGAATGATGGAAGTGGATAATAATGGTTTGAATGTTTTAAACAGGTTAGGGTTTGTCATATTTTCCACTTGAAGTGAATGCAGGCTTTATGTGTTGTTATTCAAAGGTTTGGAAGTCTTTTTTCTTTAACCAGAAAAACAATAATAGATGTAGGCCAGCTTGCTGGACAGTTGGTTGAATGACATAAATTAATCCAGTGGGACAATAAAATACCTTTTTTCTTTTTTTTCCTCTCTCTGCAGTGCTTTTTTGGAGATGATAGTGGTTAGGGTACTTCCTTCCCAATTTTACTTCCACCCAGAAAGTGCCATACATTTAGTTCCATTAATAGTGACTGCAAGCCTTTCCAAGTACAATAAGATATACTGATTTATGGTATTATAACAGAGATCATTTTTCATGCTCCAACTAGCAGTTATCAGCAATTTTGAAGATACATTGGAATCTAACTAGCTTTAAAACTGTTTCCAGTTAAAAGAGTGTTGAAGCTAAGTTGAAGCATTTGCTGTTGCAAAAATCACTTTAGTAGATTGTTTCATAGCTATTTAATTCCAGTGTATCTCCACTTAACTTTGCTACAGAAAACTGTAATTCTCAAATTCTTTTTCTCTCTCTTTTTTTTTTTCTTTTTTTTTTTTTTTTTCTGTCAGCAGCTCTTGGTGCACAGGTACAATACCCTTCACTGTATTATTTTTCATTTAAGGAAACATTCTAGATACTAATCCCTGCAGAAGATAGTGCAGATATCATATTTGCAGGAGATTTTCCAAGATACAGTCATTGTGTTGTGAGAATAAGATCAGGCTCAGGATCTCCTTCTTGTCCTTCTACCTCATTTCTTGCTGTGATTTGCTCCCTTTAATTCTTAAGTCAATGTTTGAAAGAAGGTACAGCTGAACTGGGACTACCCAAGACAACCAGCATCATTATATTGTCATTTTTCTGATCCTGCTGGATGTGCTATTATCTGTCTTGCAGACCATCCTCAAAACTAGCTTTTTGCATCCACTGAAATCCTGTCTATCCAACCTGCTTTGTTGGCTGTTTCTCCATCTAAGAGATTGCCACAAATCTGATTTTTACAGATAGCTGTCCTTACTCTCATTCCCATTCTGCCCCTTGCCCCCCACACCCCATCCTGCTGTCCAGCCTCTCATGCAAAACACTTACTTTAAATCTACACAGAACTTAAAAACATACGTATGCTTAAAGGCTTTGCTCAGCTGGTACCAGTACAGTACATCTTGCATAATCAAGGTGCTACAAAAGCAATGGGAGCTCTTTCACTCACCCCCTAGTATTTAAAAAACCCTCTTAAATTAAGGCCAACTTTGTCTCTTGAACTGCTTTAGAAAACTGGCATGAGAAAGACAGTCTGAATTTAAGCCCACATTATTTTTACAGCTACAGGCCTTTGTCATCTTGTGTGCCCCCCTACATTTAGAAGCTGACTGAGTGGGGGCTGGCTGCTGAGCATTACTCACAGTGTATAGTGCATACTGGGGAGTAGTGCATGATTAGGATGCTGGCATTTTTCTCAGTTTGGAAGGCTGTTTCCAATAGAGTTTCACAATCCATATGGAAGAGTTCACTAATAGTGGGCAGACAATTTTAATAATAACATAACATCACGCAGTGGAAGCATCATTATTTCTCAAGTATAATGGACACTTCATTTTCATCTTCTAGAAAATCAGAACTATTGACTTGGCTGCAGAAAAAAAGAGGATAATGAAGGGCAAATTTTTAAGATAAGTTTTATGACAATATTTGTTACTGATTAGCCAGATTAACCCTACTCTGAATGGGTTTGTTCATGGTAGTAGCAGTAGATAAGGAGGGTAATCTGGGGGTGTCATTTATAGCCAAAAGAATGGTGCAAATGCTACTTGAGGGAGAAAATTAATCCAATATTTCCTTAACAACAGAACCCATACTGGCTGTGTTGGTCTCCATTTAAATCGTGGTGTTTCAGACTTGGTCTCAGTACAGAGTGAAGAACATCCTAGTTAAACTTCTTTGTGGCTCCTGCTCTGAATCTGAAGCCAGGATCCTTCTATCACTTAACAGAGTGCTTTTTTTTTTTCTTTTTTTTTTTACTTTTTTTTCTTTTTTTTTCTTTTTTTTCTTTTTTCTTTTTTTCCCTTTTTTCTTTTTTTCTTTTTTCTTTTTTTTATTTTTTCTTTTTTTTCTTGCTTTTTTCTTTTTTTTTCTTTTTTTTCTTGCTTTTTTCTTTTTTTTTTTCTTTTTTTTTTCTTGCTTTTTTCTTTTTTTCTTTTTTTTTTTTTTTTTTTTTTTTTTTTTACATAGACAAAAATAACTTTGAATTAGAACTCTGCCCCTTTTAGGGTCAAAGTATCCATGCTCCAAAAGTGGCCTCTGCTTCTGCAGGATGTGTAGGGAAAAGTCCACAATGGACAGATGGGGTAAGACACTCTTCCTTCCAATATTATCTCATCTCAACCTCTCACTGCCTTAACATCTGCAGGAGATTTTATATTTTCTTGGAAAAAACCAAATGCATGAAAACATGGGAAAATGCAAATATTATAATAGGATAGACCAAGCTAACAAAACAAAGAATGCTATTTTCTTTCCAATTTTAAGATAAATATTAATCCTGTCCTATCACATTCATCTGAAAAATACAGTCATTGCTATTGCCAGTCATTCAGTGACAAGTTCCAACTTGCCTGGAGTCCAGCTTCCCTTAGATTGGCAACTGTAGATAGTGATTGTGATTTCTCTCCTACAAGTTTTTGTGGGGGTTTTTTGATTTTTTCTTTTTTCAACTGCTTCCCCATGACACCCACTCAGTTTTTTAAGCTTGACCTATACACAGCACCATACCCCTGCAGATGTCACTGGCATGTGCTCGCCAAGTTGGTACCACTGGCAGCATCTTGTCTCCTGTGTGTGGCCTAGTCTTCTCAACTGGAGCAAAATACTGTATGGTTTTTTAAATTATCTTTCTAAGGTAGTAAGCAACTGTAATTCTTTCACAAATTCATGTGGAGGTAGAAACGAAGCACACTACTGATTTTATAATTTTATAAAAGTACAAAGAATTACAGTAGGCTTGGTTAGCTGCTAAAACTGCATCTAAAGCTACAGAGAAATGCTAAAGGAGTTTTGGCTCTCTTCCACTTTCGTACTATACATCATAATGGCATTAATGTATATGTCACCATTTGGGTTTCACTCAGTATGTGTGGGGTTGAACTTCAAATCAGAGCAGATTCAAATTTTACACTGGCAAAGACCAGGAACTGGTTAAAGGATCAAGTTTTTTAGAAAGTCATTGAGAGGATTCAGGAGATGAGAAGGTGATCTTTGGGAGCATGAAAAGAAGGAAGTTTGTATTGGTTTAGCTGTGCTGTTACTCTCTGGACTGTATTTTTATCACTGATTTTTTACTTCATATTACAAGAATTATTATCAAGTCATATAGTTCTTTTAAGCTCTGATTCTAAGTCCACAGTGTAAATCTGGTTATTCTTGCTTTACCTTTGGGTCAAACGCCTGACATTTTAAACACAGATCTCAAACTCTGTTTCCGGGGAAGGTAGACTCTTATCTACATTTATACACCAAAAATTAGCAATGAAAACTGACATAAATTAGTGGGGTTCATCCACATGCTTGTATAAAAAAATCAGCTCTACAGATCATAGTAGAACTATTGAATTCAGCCTGCTGTGGTCCATACTGCAGCAGCAACAGGAAAGCCTTAGTTACCCTTAAGAAGTAAAAGACTGTCTTAAGATCCTGGTGAGGCCCTCTTTGTCTGAAGAGTTAGAGATGACTGTCATACCAGCTGATAATTTTACTTCAAATCTTTCACAGAAGGTGTGAATTGATCATAATTTCTATTTTTCCATTGTAATGAAGAGTAATTAATTTCCTTTTTTTCCCCTTCCCTTTTTTTTCCCCTTCCCTTTTTTTCCCCTTCCCTTTTTTTCCCCTTCCCTTTTTTTTCCCCTTCCCTTTTTTTTTCCCTTCCCTTTTTTTTTTCCCTTCCCTTTTTTTTCCCTTCCCTTTTTTTTTCCCTTCCCTTTTTTTTTCACTTCCCTTTTTTTTCCCCTTCCCTTTTTTTCCCCTTCCCTTTTTTCCCCTTCCCTTTTTTTCCCCTTCCCTTTTTTTTCCCCTTCCCTTTTTTTTTCCCCTTCCCTTTTTTTTCCCCTTCCCTTTTTTTTTCCCCCTTCCCTTTTTTTTTCCCCCTTCCCTTTTTTTCCCCCTTCCCTTTTTTTTCTCCCCCTTCCCTTTTGTTTTTCCCCCTTCCCTTTTGTTTTTCCCCCTTCCCTTTTGTTTTTCCCCCTTCCCTTTTGTTTTTCCCCCTTCCCTTTTGTTTTTCCCCCTTCCCTTTTGTTTTTCCCCCTTCCCTTTTGTTTTTCCCCCTTCCCTTTTGTTTTTCCCCCTTCCCTTTTGTTTTTCCCCCTTCCCTTTTTTTTTTCCTTTTTTTTTTTTTGAGTTTGTTATTAACAAGAGTAATATGTAGAACCCAGCTCTACAGACTTCTGCATATGCTGGGATTACTAATGGGATTAAATACAGGTCTGTCTGTATGTTTGGAGGGAGCAGGGACACTGACTGCCCTGAGGAGACTGATTCCTTGGAAGACCAACAGGACTATCAGTCTGATAGTGAAAGGATATAGCAAGTTAGCAAAGGAATTGATTTGGAGATTTCACTTGAGACTGTATTGCACACTGATTAAAGTATCATTTTTTAACAATCATCATTAATACAGGCATATAGTTTCCATGTTCTGGCGATGAGCTTTTAATGTTTAGACTTAATGGCTCAGTGAATGTAATAGAGATTTCTAGGGACCAAGCTCATACATGTTTTGATTTGTCTTATGGCAAAACAGCTTATCAGCTACAATAGCTATAATACTATTTTCTCCTCACTGATACCAAAGGGGATTTCATTGTATTGAACCTGTATCTAAACTTATTTCTGGTATGGTATTATTCTCTCCAAGCTTGTCCAGGTTCGTTGCATGATGTTATCACTTTTTAAATTGTGATGGCAAAGAATTTTTCAAAGATTGGGGGCAGCTCTGCTAGAAACTGTATATGCATATCACCATTCCAAAACATGTACAGTTTTTATGTAAAAAGCAAAAAACAGCTGGGAAAAAGCTATTGTTACTCCCCCTGTACCACAGTGCAGTGAGATAGGGAACACTGCAACTCATTGGTAGTATGTGGGAGAATAAGGATGTGATCTCAGATCCCCTGTAGTGCTAACATACAGGCCTATCCTTCTTCTTCAGTTTAATTTAGAGTAAGTATTCATTTTTAACTGTGCTTCGGTATAAATCATTTAGTAATAACCCATCCTCTTGAAACCAAAGCTATAACAATAAGCTGGATATGAATAATTGGTACTAAAAGATAGGTAAAAGTGTCCCTTTCCCTATAAAAATGTCTCCGTTTCTGAATCAATTCAGCTTTTCCTCTCTCCTAGAGAGGGAAGAATATTCAGGCTGCAGAAAGATGGAAGAAGAGTGTTGTTTTCATTAACAATTCTTTTCCCAAAGGTCAGTAACAAAAGCCCCATCTCTTCATTACAATCAGTATACAAAGAAATGTGTTCCTCGAGCAATTCACCAAACATCTGTAGCATGTTGTCAAATAGCCTGGGGCAACTGCAGTGCCAGGCAGGTTTGGATTCATTAGTATTACTAGCCTGAATACTTCTAATAATTAGCCAGGTCCCTCTGGTGAAGAGCAGATAGTCTTATACATGTCTCAATTACATAAAAGAAAGTGAGTTGCTATTCAAATAAAGGTACAATAGGTGGTTTGGAAATGTTTTCTCTAGGTGATTAACAAACTTCTATCAGAGAGCTTTCTACTTTATGTTTTTTACACAAAAAGTTCATTTTAGTTACAGTTGCTTTCATACAGTGACCCATCGAATCAAATGTATAACTGGAAAACATTGAAAGATTTTTTTTAAGGGTGGGGGGGTGGGGTGTGATTATTTTTTTTCCCCCTTTTTTCTTTTTTTTCCCCCTTTTTTCTTTTTTTTCCCCCTTTTTTCTTTTTTTTCCCCCTTTTTTCTTTTTTCTTTTTTTTTTCTTTTTTTCTTTATTTTTTCTTTTTTTTCTTTTTTTTTTCTTTTTTTTTCTTTTTTAATCTTTTTGGGTTTTTTCCTTTTTTTTCCCCTTTCCCCCCCCCTCTTCCCCTCCCCTTCCCCCTAACCCCAAATCCTTTCTGCATTTCTTCTTTCTTTTCTTTCTTCTGCTTCTTCTCGTCTGTGTTTATTTCTTCTCCTGTGTCCTTTTGGGGAGGAACACTTCTTGTAAACCATTAAGAAAAATTAAACTAAATGAGATCTGGAGAGCAGGAGGCCTATTTTCAAGTCCTGTAAGCACATTTTAAAACTAATCACCGATAAAGCCGAGGATCCTTAGAGGAGTGGACATAGTCCTGTACGCTGGGAAAACAAGTCACCGTAGGTGTGGGCTGGAGCTTTCTCTTTTTCTGCAGCTTCAGGTCTTGTTCCACGTGGCAAAATAAGTGCTAGACGATTGAAGAGTGTGCCTTCATGATGAGTTTAATCCTGTTGAAATCAAGGAGAGTTTTGCTGGGAACTTCAGTGGGGCTGAGATGCCACCTTTGGTGTTTGAAAGAGAAGTCGGCTGCTTCTCAGTTTCATACCATTTATTCTTCGCTTCCTTTTCAGTTCATCCTTTAAATTCAGGTTAGAGCTTCTCGCCTTTGTCTTACAGAGAGCAGCAGGGAACAGCTGTGTGCTGTGCAGAGAGAGCGGAAAATAGCTGCTTGCAAAGCGGGACGAGGGCAAGGCTCTGTTTTCCAGACTAAACACTGGTTTCCAGACTAAACACTGGTTTCCAGACTAAACATCACCTCCAGCGCTTTGGCTAATCAACAGCCTGCAATCATGGCGCTTCATTTAAAGGCATTCAAAATCGAAGTGCCATTAGGAGGGTGCACAAATCTTTGAAAACATTTGCAATGTAAAGATGGTTTCTAAGACTTTTCTTTCAATTCTAAATGTTTCTTAATCCACTGAGGCTAGTGAAACATTTAAGAAGTGAGGCTTTTGCTTCCTACGGCACAGCCAAGTGTGTGAGGAAAGCCTTGTGTGTGCTCCAGGCCCTTCACTGAAATGGCGCCTGGGGTGGCAGAGGGGCAGGGGGTATCTCAAAGGCCCTATTATAGATTGAGCCCTTCAGAGAATTCCTACAAGGAGAAAAAATAGCTTCCATTAAGTTAAGGGAGGCAGAAGCTGAGGAAAGCTCCAACTCCAAAGACAGCCTATATGATATTAAATTGAATGGTTTCTGGTGGGTTAGTGTTGTCTTGCTTAAAAGAGGGAACAAAGTGTAGATTAGAGAAGCTGAAAAAGCTAGGCACGCAGGGTACTTATTAATGTTCTCTTTTATTAAGTTTATTCTTTCATGTGGCACTCCTACAAACAGTAAAGGTGTACAAATACCTGACAAAGAGAAAAATCAGAGAGATGAATAGGTCTGAGATGGATTATTTTGCTGTTGAAAAAAGGTGTAAGAGGAATTTAGTACTTAAAGAAATATTAAAATCATATGTCACAGAAGTGGAGTTGAAAAGCCTAGCTACATTAACAGTATCTGTGCTGGTTATTACTCTAGCCATGCAAGCTGGTACACAGTTTGGCAACAAAAAAGCAGAAGATTTTTGCTGGAACTGAGTAGCTGCTCTAAAATGCAGCTCCAAGGCCCATATATTCATTTTTAAGCAGATGTGTAAGGCCATTGACTTCAAATATCTTGCACAATTTCCCCTATTAATGCACCATGCTTTAAGACACAGGCTCATTATTTGCATCCTGCCATTGGCTCTTTGCCCATGTGAACACATTCGGTATCAAAACTTGAAATAAAGAAATGCTCCACCTAAATGAATTTCTACAAGAAAATCATCCATGCGTGTAATAGCATTACTAATTGTCTGTCATTGTGACAGTTATAATAATTTACTGAGGATACACTTGATAGTAAGGAGCCTGAATCCTGGATTCTCCTTGTTGGCTAGTGACAGCTAGTCACACTACTTTTGTCATTTTATCTATATTTATACAATATAAGCAGGGAAAAGCAGTGGAATTGGTAGCAACTTTTATGGGTTTTCCATATTCATATTTAAATGTGTAATTAACACCTACCTGTATTGTAAATCATAGCACTGACTAACTGCCTACATGATCCATTTATCTACAATTGTCTGGTACACTAAAAAGAACAGAAGAGCAATCAGTCTCTGGTATCACAGAGGCTTCAGGTCTAAAACAAAATCAGAAGGGCTTATTTCTTTTCTCTCCCCAGTTAGTACTGGCACTGTCACATCCAGCCACCCCCCAGTGAGGTCTCTTGACCTTTACTTCTGATTGTGGAACAGTCACATCATAATTTTTTTCTCTATATACAGTAGCTGAGAAAAATGCCTATTAGGCATTGCTGTAGGCATCATTGTTTTTTACCAGTACAACAGAAAGTCTTTTGCAAAAAGTTTCACCCTGTTCTTTTTGTCAGTTGGGCAAGAGCTAGATATAAAGATATATTTTTTATGTTTTATATGTTTTATATAAACTTCAAGCCTCAAATGCTGTTTGACACATTTGTTCTCACAGTTTCTTGCCCTGCTGTCAACAAGCTCTGTATTATTCTTTGGAAATTCACTTCAGATGGGCATTAATTATACCTAGTTACTGTCAAAATTGTTAGTTCCTTTCCTTGATTTTTTTTTTTAGAGTGAATAGCATGCTATGATCTGGCAGTTTAATCTTTGCTTTAATGAATAGTAGCAGCTACATTACAGAAAAAAATATCACTAGTACAAGAAGCACATTAAATTCCTCAAAGATACTTTGAGTGCATGGATTTTGAAGTTGATTACAACAGCTGCATTTTAAGATGTTTGCTACCCTTTTCCCCAATTTGCTGTAAATTACCACTATATGTCATAGGTAAATTTATATAATCTGTACAGATATAATAGAATCTTATTGTGTATAAGGATATCTCTGAGTTTTTATTTTATTAGTTAAAAATACAAATTTTCACAGTTTTTAACTTAAGTTTTGACTTGGGCTCTAGCTGGGAGCTATCACAACATACCTGTATTTAATTATATTTACCTGGAATATTAACAGTATATGTATACATATAAATGGACAGATGATCTTTTTTGTTGCATCAATGTTACTGTTATCTATTTCTTTCACCAAGACTTCATTGTCTTTTGCAAAAGCAATATATGTTGTTCCAGATGATGAATTGCTGTGGTCTATATTACTAATTTCTGGCTCCTACTGCTACACAGAGCAGTTGTACATTTGGGGTAGCTCAAAATAATACAAAGCATCCAGAGTGGTGGGCAAAATTCCGTGTACTGTAAGGTTGTAGGATATAGTATTTTGGGCTTTTCTCTCCTGCTGACTCATCACTGGCTTTAGTAGCCAGGAGTTGTCAGAGGCCAGATTTGCAGAATATTAAGCACTGAAAGCTCAGACAGGCACTTGCTGACATTTGCCAAGTGCCAAAGTGTGTTAGCAGGTGTGTAACTCCTCATTGATATTCTGTCTACCTGACTTGCTTGGGAGCTTCTGTAAACCCAGCTAGACATTTAGGTTCACCTTTAGGTATCCAGAGGTTTGCAAAGTTGGCCATAATCCCATGAAGTGACCTACTTGATTAAAGCAGAAATATTAATTCAAAAATTGTCTTGCAAAAATGGAAAACTGATAGAAGAAAATCCAAAATATTTCAGTCCCACTGTTTCTCATTTGTGAATCAGCCATTCTCTATTCTGTATGAGAAAAATGAACTGACCTGTATTTTAAAGATCTCTTTGACCTAGCTAATATAATTAGATAAAAAACAGGTTGGTCTTTCTCGGTTGTCTCTTGATTTCCAACTTCCCTTTGTTTTACTTCTTTCCTGCATAAGATCATTAAGTATTATGTTTCCAGCATCAGTTCTCATGGCTAAAAGCACTTCATTTGAGTCTTTCTCTGCCATTGCCACCTTTGTGCTGAACTCACTGTTGCCTCATAGATTTTTAGGCCTGAAGGGAGCATGAGATCCTGTGGCCTCAGCTGCTGCAAATCAGGCTATAGAATTTCACTCCATTACGCTTTTACTGAGCCCAGTATCTTGAGTTAGATTAAGTTAAATTTTTCCTAAAGTTATCACTCTGAACCAGAAGGCTTCAAGGCACAGAGGCCCATTGCCTTTCCTGGTCACTCATCCCTTATTTCCTCTTATCTCTCTCCTAACGTGGCAGCTGGATGAAGCCACCATTCTTTCTTGTGGGATCCTGCAAAGACTCACAGTGTCTGATAGCTGTCTGCACTGCAGCACCTTGGCTTGCTGCAGGACTTTGCTCACACTGAGTACACGTGGCAGTCACCCCACTTCCCACCAAAGTGCCCGAGAGCACCACTCACAGCATCAGTCTGTGCTGGGTGGGTGCTGTCCTGGTGCAGTGTTACACCAACAAGCATATTTTACTGGATCTGTCATAGATAGATGTTAGCAAATCTGTCATCCCATGTACCATACTACTTTCTGATCCAATTATCATTGTACATTTAGAAAAAACATTGTCTGACACATTGTTCATTCTCTTTTTTTTCTACAAAGCAATTTCCCTTGATATTTCCATATCTGGGAATCCTTCTCCTCTGAATTTAAATGTTGTGCAGTCTCAGAAGGGCAGCTCTGTTCCCTTGGATATCGTTTATTTCATTATCTTTATTCATTTTCTTGTAATCAAGTATCTGTTCTTATTTTCTTCAACATAATAAATGTCCTGGACCCAAAGCCATGATAAGGAAGACTGAGATACTGAAGGTCTGGACTTGGATTTGGCTTTGGAATTTACTGACATCCCCTAAGTCCCTGGTGGGTTAAAACAGATTCTTCTGGCTACACCTCCTGCAATTTGCAGAACACATATGTCAACTTGTATCTACATCTGGTTTTAATTAGCCATTAGCATTGCTTTCCCTCTCCTGCCACAGTCATGTAGGCTGTGTGTAGCATGGATATATTAATGTATTAATATTCTCCAATTGTCTCTTCTTTTTACCTGTAGATTTTTTTTTTGTCTAGTTAATGTGATTTCTTTAGCCTGTATTTCTGATATGTCCTTTCTGGTTTTTGAAGATGACTTTCACTCTTGTCTCTGAAGGAATCTGAACTACAATGTAATTCAGTATATTGCTTCAAAGCACCCAGAATGCTATGACCCTGCATCCCATGACTTAATCCTAATTTCTGAAACTGTGAAACAAAACCTCCATATAGATTTTTTTCATGGAGACCTAACTTCTTTTTTGTAACTTCACCTTTCTGCGAGTCCATGTTCTCAAACATTCTGATATATTAGTGTTTATTTTCAGACCCCCCATGTCTGGGAAAAAAAAAAAAAAAGAAAAAACACCAAAAAAACCCAAGTCTGTTTTGAATCCTATCTGTCATTTTGTATTAATATTCATCCTGATAACACCAGGAGATTGCCAGATGTACTTTTAATTTCTCCGCTTTGGAGATAAGATTGATATTAATCCCCTCTTTTCCAGTAACCTACTGAAGTATTTACCTGCCTGGAATCATCATCTCAATTTATTTTTGGGTTCTAATTTCTTTTTTCAATATCCCTTCTATATACGCTTCAAGTTGTTTAGGTGACTCATTACTAGTCTCAGGTAGGGAATGCATTTTCTGTGCCAGCCACTGAATAACAGCCTTAGATGGTTTCTTCTCCATAGCTGATTTTTATTATCATTTTTTATTTTTAATCTTAGCTATGTCTTCTTTCATGATGTGCTTCTGGGTACTAGCAATAGATCTGGCTGTAGCTCACACTGAAACTCTTTTCTGGTCATTTAAAGGAGCATTAAACTGGGAGAAAATTATTTGTTGCTTTTTTCTGATCCTCTGAAACTTCCAATGTAGTAAGAAAGGGATTTTGTGTAAAAGACAGCTGTATTTTATGTATCTAAAGAAGCAATAAACAGTTTAGTCCCAAATGGATAAAGGTGCGAGATTTGCCTGTATTTTTAACAATATAATATTATATGCTGGAAGACCTCATTTAGAAATAAATTATTTGAGTAATTCTCTCATTCTACCTAAAATGAGCTTAGGAGAGGCCAGTTCTAACCCACTACAGAGAGATGATCTTAGTCCCAGACATTTTTCTCTGGTTTGCAGTCATGTAAATCATAATAGGCATTAACATTGTCTGTGTTTTCATCAGAGAATGTTTTTGTGGCACTGCGGGTGCAAGGATGTACCTTAAAACTCCCAGAGTGCTGTGAGCATATAAATATAAATAATAAAAAACTTGGAGCAGATTTTGCACGAGGACAATCCCTTTTCTAATTACTCCCAGAACTCAGGGTTTGTCTGCCTTTAGCATTTTATCAAGAGACAACTGTTCCTGAATGATTTCATCTACAGGCTCCCTGGCAGGCCTCAAGTCACCTCATTATAAATGTGTGACAATGCAGGTGTTTGGATCTGAACTAGTCACCTAAGTAGGCAGTGGCAAGAGAGAGGCATTCCTAGTGCAGGATTCCCTGGCCACACCTCAGAACTCCTTGTGAGGCTGAGATGACAAACGCTGGTTTCTTTCCCTTGACTATAAGAGGAATCCAAGCCCTAAACTTAGATTCTGATTTCTGCATGGCAGATACTTAAATTCAGATACATGCTTCCACGCCCTGTTTCAGAAGGGGGTCAGTGTCCCAAACAGGAGTATCTCCATGGGCTTGTTCAGGAATCCCTTTTGCAGTTTAAATTCCTAATCCATCATAATTCAAATATATTATGAGGTAAATTCCTGAAAATCACATGAAACTGCAATAGTCTGTGGCTAAACACTTTGTTTTTTCAGCTAATTATACACTTGGCTTGCCAAATACTGAGCAATAGTATTGACACGGACAGAACGTTTATCTGGTTATCTACCTGCATTTGGAAGGACTAGGCCTTTCCCCCTCCTTTTTCCTATGCTGAAGATGTTGCTTCTGATGGAATTGTGTCATTCATACACCAGTAACTGCAACAACAGAATTTCATCTGTCTTCCTTGAATGAAATTTTTCTGGTAATGTAGCCAGATATGTCCACGAGAGCTTAAAGATTCAAAGTAGCCAGGCTCGTAATGGATTATACTGGATTTTGACACATTTTTAAAAAGTTTCAGATCAGCTCAAAAGGCTGGAAAGAATGAAAAGTACCAATTGACTGACTAAACAACAGTCAAAATTAAATGCCTGTAAAGCTGAATAATAAACTGAAAACACAGGAAAGGAAACTTAAAGGAATTTCCCATCTATTTATTTCTACTAGAACATACGAAGTGTAGTTCCCTGGCTATTTCTAGTGGAACTGCATTTTAGCAAGGAAACTGAAAGCCTACCATATGTGATGTGGGCTGCAAATAATTCTGAAACCAAAATGAAGCATTCTTCAACATAAGGGAAAATTGCATCTAAGTTTTAGAATTTTCTTCCCTCAAGGCAAGAGCTAGAGGGTAGCTGAAATTATATTTCAAATGTGTTTGGCTGGGTTGTTTTTTTTCTTTATAATACATGCCAATTACTCCTCCAGTAAGTAGATCTGGTTTCCTCAGCCTGTTTTGAGAAGACATTACTTAAGTTATAGATAAGGGCACAATTCTGTGCATTAGCAAAGACACAATTCCCTGCACCTGAGGGCTCTGCTTGCCATCTATATAGATGGCAATATCCATCAGCAAAAACTCCTATTCGAAAAGATCTTCAGGTTTCCTCAGGGTTTCCCCCTTAGTTTTCATGAGCAATACTTCTCACCCAAAAACTCCAAAATTTTTTCCCACCTGCTGTGTTCAGAGATGGGGACCTCCAAAATTACCATCGTATTGCTAAAAGCCTGAGTTTCTTCTGCTAGTAAAGTCAGGAGAATTGCAATAGATCCACCTGGAAACAACTGGGGAAAAGAGGAGGAAAACTAGTTACAGAAGGGGTTCAGAGAATGAATCCCAACAACATGCATTAAAAATCAATAGACAAAACTCTTGTTAAAATGCAAATGGCACACAGCCTTTACCACTCGTTCTGAATCTACCCTCAAATCAGCTGCTAGACTTTGAAGCACTTGTTGATGAAGCAAGTTAGGATTTATGACTGCTAAAGCATCAGCTTCCTTTTGTCTTTAAGTTAGTACATGTCAAGAACAAAAACCAGTATGGAAATAATTAAGAGTTTGCTTTCTGTTTTTAATTAAGTTTGTTGAAATAAGGTCAGGAGTATTTGGAGTTGCCTTGGGAATTTTTCACTTTTTCAGTCATACTGCTAATAATATAAAAAAAAGATAAGATACAGTTGGAGCATCATTGCCATGACTAGAATCACTTTACAATCAGCCTGGTACACTCTGAAAGAAATGTGAAAAATTTCTGTTGATGTGTTAGGAAAATGGATTGACCCAGTGTTTACTCAGTAAAATAATTTGATGTAATGATGATCCACAGTGGATTCCTAGCATTTGCTGAAGCCAGGACTTGAAAAGAAAGAAAGAAAACCACAAGTAAATGTTGAATACTGTTGAATACCACTGATGTGTTAAGGATATTAAATATTTGTGTCAAATAATAGTTTTTGCCTTTTTCTCTCCAAATTAGCTTAGACATTGTGTATTGGTTGTGAGGTTTTTTCGTTCTTTTAATCTGTACAAGGCTAGAAGCTTTCTAAACTGCTTGACACAGACATGTTGGAGGCCATTCATTAAGCTATTAATCTTGCCAGGTTCCTGCAAAGAATAGGGTCAGAGAAGTGGGAATTTGTGTAGAAAATTCATAAGGAAAAAAGCCCAGTGAAACCTGAGCTGAGAAATACTTGCAGTGCATTAGCCAGTATATTTTTTTAAAATAATGACATATGCAACTCTTTAGTTTTCAGTCCTTATATATTTCACTACGATTAGTGTTGCCAAGTTTATTTCTAGCAAGACATGACTTTTCCAGCCTTAGAAACTTAGTACACATAGGAGGACTAACAGCTGCATCTTCTCTACGCCAGGCAGTGAAGCTGCAACACTGGAAGTGATGCACATTTAGTTCACTAAGTTCAAGTGCCCTGACACAGAGTCAGTAGAGATGGACACACAAAGAGCAAAGGCTTTCTCTTCCAATCTGTTTTGGGGATGGAAAATGGCTAAAACAAAGTTTTGCTTTGAGGTTCACAAGGTCTTATAACACAAAATTTAATTACATCATGCTGTTTGTGTGCCTTTTAGACCACAAAGGATCTGTGTTACAGGCATAAAGTTCTAATCACTTTGTGCATAACGGGTTATAATATTTTGCCATTTTTTAATTACATTGATTTGATGAACTACATTTTGATGACCCTCTTTTTTAAAAAAGAAAATCCATTATTACAGACTGGCATTAAAGATTAATTAGGTACCATTTCTGGTTAGTTTGGCTCATTGCCAAGCAACACAATGGGAAAGAGTTTAAAATATCTGGTTTTAAACCATAGCAAAGAATAATTTTTCTTTCCTCTTTTTAAAATCTGCATTATTGTAATTATGAAAAGCAACTCATTTTTACCATCACCTATGGGCAGAAGCTATAAGCTGCCAATTCTTTTCCTGTACAGCTGTCTGGTTCAGCAGATACACCTTAGGGGACTCATTTGCATTAGTTACCAGGAGATGATGTGCAGCAGTGAATGGTGGTTTGTGCTTTCTAATGGGCTTTCCCAGCCCTCCCTTTCCAACATGATTATGACCTCTTCTGTCGTTAAGGGAGGAGTGCAGATTCAACACTGTGCAGGAGACCTGAAGGTTAAGACTGAGTAGGCAGGAGGGACATTGTCTGGCATTCCCCCTAGTATCTTGCAGCAGCCTCATGCCAGACTTTCAGCCAAGGTCCAGCAAAGTTTCCCTTTGTGAGGCCTGACAGCTGTTTTCCAAAGTTTCATTAGTTTGGTCTTATACTCCAGGAGCTTATGAGACTGCACCCTATCCATATTTGTAGTTATCAAAGAAGTAGAACAAGAAAGCCAAAGGGGTCTGCGTTCAGAGTATTTTCAACTTTTGAATGTCAGGCTGCATTATTTGAAAAATAAGATCAATAAATTCCCAGGAGGTAAGGCAATTTGTTTTTAGTGCAAAAACAAAGAAGAGATGCTTACCCTTTCATTGAACAGAGAAGTTTTGTCCCTGAGATGAATGTGCTGGCAGACACCTCCCCTTGTGTAGGTGAATGTGGGGAAGGGGCAGGAGAGGAATGTTGTTTCTCAGCCACTTGTAGCCACTTGTCCCAAAATTAGAGAGTTCAGAGGAATATTTTAGAATATACTAGAAGATCTGGAGAGAACACATCCCACTGCTTTTCTAAAACACGTTGTGCTCATTTCTTTAGATAATCTGCACAGTTGTGATTTCAGATTTCCAGTAATACACACCAGGGCATTTTATTATAAGCCCATATCACAAAGTGTTTCTCCTGGCTGGTCTACAAAAAAACGTGATGGCATGAATTTACAGAAACAAGTAAACTCATTAGCTTCCAGTAGGGGCTCTCTTACTGTGCACTTTGTGTATTTTGTGTTCGGAGAGGAAGGACTGTGGAGTAACTACTTTGCTGACTGTATACTGATTTCCCAAGTAAAAAAAATAAAATTACATTTTCACTGAATAACAATTTTCAGACTGATGCATTGTGAGGTAGGTTATTCAGGGTTTCCTCTGGTGCAAATCAGATTGAGTGTGAACTAAGGGCTTTGTCTTGCAAATTCTTAACTTAATGGAAATAATATTAGAATGTGATAAATTATATAGAATTTATCAGTGAATATAAATGATTCATCTCATTGGACAACATATGTTCCATACAGCTTTCATTGTATTTTGGAATGAAAGAAAGGGAAGAAAAGGGAAAAGATACTGAAGTGTGAATATAATTTAAAATATGATTTTAAGTGGCTTTAATAAACACAAATGCCCGAAGTCCAAGTTAAGGGACAGGTTTTTTAAAAAAATCTGAGGAATATGTATGCTATTGTTTTATTTTAATCTTCAGTGCTCTTCTCTCCAAAATTATTCAAAACCATATTGACAAAGAAAAGCCCTCCAGTCCTTTGGGATCAGCTATCTCTAGTTGGTTTAGCCCATCACTACAGCAGCCTTTCAGCTTTATCAGTTAGTGTTCACTCAATTCTGATCATTTTTCATTATGTTTGTTTCATATGTAGTGATTATATCCATCAAAACCCATTTTAATTAATAGGTTCAGCACTTTATTCTCAACAGGGAAACCTTTTTCTTTCTCCAGATTGTTTATCAGATATATATGTCAAAATGACTTCTTGCCTACAACAAATACTATTTTGAAGTCATATTCCACATGTGAAAAGGACAATCTATTTGCTACCAGCTGGGACTGTTCAATGGTGTATCAAAAACCAGGGGGTTGTTGTGAAATAATAGTAGTGGGATAGATTATTGATGTCACTAATTGGAGCCTGTGTTTTTAGGCTAGGTAGACATATCAAAGACTAAATGGATATGAAAGCTGAGTTCACCTCTCACCCTTACAAATGAGCTATCTCAGCTGGGCTTGGAGCATGTTGTTTAATCAGTGAGGAGCAGCCTCTGCTGATACTCCCGGTGTTGTTCCTATTTGTCATTAAATGGAGGTCATCAGTCTCCGTGACTCTCCCTTCAACCTGACTATTAAATTTGCTGGAAAAAAACCAAAAGCACTGATTAGTGAGATCTGGAGTTGTTTGGCAGTGCCTTTCTAGACTGGAGACCGAATAGAAAAATAAATCTTTGTAAAATCAAAAGCTTCCATTGATCTGGAAAGGTGGGGCGAGG
The DNA here is from genome assembly GCA_020745705.1 of Hemiprocne comata. Classification (NCBI taxonomy): domain Eukaryota; kingdom Metazoa; phylum Chordata; class Aves; order Apodiformes; family Apodidae; genus Hemiprocne; species Hemiprocne comata. The sequence goes on along the minus strand of CM036602.1, from coordinate 5,818,964 downwards.
ATTATGGATAGTTGAAGGTGGGAGAACAAAATTGCCAGGTCTCAAACATAAATACTTTGTCTTTTTGTCCATCAGAAAATTGTCTTGTTTATTTTTTTTTCCCAGATGGTTTCTCTTAGACAAAGCTCATATTTTACAGATAACAAACTTCTTTTTTCCATGCCAGACAACTTGTAGAAATAAAATTTTGCTACTTAAATTATGATGCAATGGTGAGTGTTTAGTATCGTGCTTTTCATCACTGTATTAGCTGGCAGATTTGGATTTGCTGCCAAATATACATCCATGCTTCTAAGTAAGCCCTTTCCTTCCTTTGTGCAACATCCATCTATCTGTCCTCTCTGTCCTGTGCATACCTCTGTATCCTTTGCCTCCCATCTATCAAAATGCAATTGCCAACATCTGATCAGAAAGTGTCATTTAGATGAAGCATTTATAGCTCTTCATGGGGAAGCCAAGAATGAACCAAATGAGGGTGTCCTGTGAGGTATCATGAGGTTTTCTTTTCTTTTCTTTTTTTTTTTTGAGAATCTGCAAGAAAGAAATACTGTTGATTGCATCAAGTGCCAGAAATGTGATCAGAAACACTTCTGCTCTCTGGATTTACATATGAAAGTCATAATCCAAGGTTAAGTGGCTCCTTTGTACATGTCTATGTGCTACCCTGTGCCAAATATTCTCCTTGAGCAGGTGTAGCCAACTGCCTCCATCAGGAATTCAGGCTGAGGCTCAAACTGGTTTAATTCTCTACCCTGTGACAGCATTATGCACTAAATACTCAGACAATTTAGAGGTAACCTGCTGTGATGGTTACATATTGTGTGATTTTTATTTTTTTTTTTTGTCCTACTGACTTTTTCAGGGCTCTTGTGGGTATTTCCTGCTCTTACCTGTTCACAAAGTCTTTCCTGACATGCCTGGAAATACAGTGACTTCCTTATTATTTAGGCTAAAATGTGCATTTGGTTACATAGGTACCTACATATGCAAAAAGGTTAGTTTTATTTTTAAACTAAGAGATACATAGGTTTAGCTTATCATAAAAGCACAGACACAAAATTAATGTGGTTGGTGCTTTGCAAATAGGAATAACATGGCTGGGAATAATATTCCTTCCTGTAATACAGTACATAGTAAAGCGTGTTTCTTGATATTGATCAAATAAAATACATTTTATTACACTATAATTGCAGATGGAGAGAAAGAGGACAACCCTTATATAATGTTGAGAATTTAATTTGGAAGAAAAAGAGCTTTAGGACTGATAACTAAAAGAATATGGCTTAGATAACAGGGTAATGATCTTCATCGAAAGCTCTGAACAGATCAGCCTGCAACTTATAGAATAAGTCAGTATGTGATTATAGCCCTTGCCAAGTTGTCTGAAGGTGTACTTTGTGTATGGATTTATTTGGTAATCATAGTAGTTTAAGCAATTTACATCATCTAGCACATTGCAAGTCTTCATCTAAAATCAGATTTTATTTCTTGCTCAGGCCATTCTGCCTTATGTGACTTGAATAAAAAATTCATAAAACCTCTAGATTTGTCTGAAAGAATGCATGTTACCTGTGGGTAGGTCCACAAGCAGGAGAGATGAGTTAATTGAGGAATTGCCATGACTGTAACTTCTGTGTATGCTCATGACTATGATTTGAAAGCTGGTGAGAAAGTTGCACTGGAGCAGCTTTGGTTTATCCTCTGAACAGAGTTTGTTAGCCAACTAGTTCCCTGTGAAGAGGCAATCTCTGGGTTTGCTTACAGTGAATAGAAACAGGCTTAATATTAAAAATACTCCACTTACACCAATACTAGACTATCCATACAGCTTTTGGCAGCACTTTAGCTACATTGATTTAAACTTCACAGATAATCCACAAAGCACTGCTTTCTTTGTGAAAAAGTTCAGTTTGCTGGCTCACTGAGTTGGGGAGAAGCAAAAAAAAAAAAAAAAAAAAAAGAGTAAATAAATTAGCTTGTAATAAACACATTGTCTTGTAAGCTGCTGGGAACAGTCATAGCACTGGGAGATTTTTTTCTAGGTGAATATGCTATAATTCAATCTGAGGAACATCAATGTTACATGAGAGACGTGGGGCTTGAAAGATGATGCTGAGCTGCTCCAAGCTGTAAGGATCACAAGAGCCAACACATCAGACCCACACCTGGAATGATTAAAAATTCCCATTAGAAAATCAATAAGAAGGCCAACACGAGCACCCCAACACTATCCTATAAAATGGATGGCTTACCTGCAGCAGTTGTCACTTTTGATGACATTGCAAAGGTTACCAGCAGGCAGCTAAAAACCAGAGCAGTACTCAGCCAGTTTCCCTGGATCTGCATATCCTCATTAGGTGTTTATCTTGTGTTGTGTATGATTACAGTGTAACTGAGCAGCCAGAATTGTTATGCTTATTCAAGAATTGGCTTTCCTGAAGTTTTGATGTGAGAGTATATACCTTAGGTGTGAAAATTGATCCATTCTATAACATAAAATATTTGGGTAGCAGCATAGAATCCCGTGCAATGAATACCTGCTCTGAACAGAGGGTGTAGCAGACTGTCTGTGCCACAGTTGTATCCAATTCAAAACTTCACCAGGTTTAAGTGGGATTTAACTTGTCCGTAAGTGTTGTTCTGGCCTTCTGCAAAGATCTGAAATTTTGCCAGAATTTATACCAGGAACCGTCTTTTTATAATAATTAAAATTAAGACAAGATAAAATTTTGTACTTGCAGATGGCACAAAGGAACAATAGGAGCTGATCTTGTAGCAAAGAAATTAAAATAAAATGTTAATTAAATTAGTTAACTACATTGCCCAAGCTAATGTGAGGTACTTCAGTGTAGGTTAAGACCTGGAGTTAGAAGGTGAAAGCAGACACACTGATCACAGCAGCCAGTTTGGCTGCAGCCCTTTGCACTCAGCAGCAGGCAGCATATGGCATCACTCTTTGCATTTGATCATTCTGGTTTTTGCTGTGCATATTCACCAGTATTTGTAATTGTTTTGATTAGATTTACAGCCAGAGATGCTTATTAAATTAACATGTAATTGTATACATCTTCCTCTTCCCTCTTGCTCTGCTTCCTGAATTTAGCTATTACTCTGAATTTAGGCACAGCCCTGAAGCCAAGTATGTGTGAAATCTGGACTGAGTGCTATACATGTTCCCAGATTGATTTCTCTTGCTTCCTGGTAGCTGAAAGGCAACAGTTTGGTTCAGGGCCAGCTAATGACAGAGAAGCTACGTGTCCCTTCTGGCCACACAGCCCTTGGATTATAGCTCCTACTCAGAATTGCAGATAGATATTGATGTTATATATTTTGGAAGGATCTTTGTCTCTTTGAGATAATGAAGCTATGAAATGAATGCATATGTAAGCATTGAAATAAAAATAGAAGTAGGAAATGTCCAGAAGTCCATGGCATTTATTGGTGACCTCACAAGAGTCTGGGAACCACACTAGTAGTTAACAGAGGCAACCTATCTTCGATGCATGGACATGTTGCTCTTCATAGCAGGATACAGACAGTAACAGATCCAGGGATTCAACTCCTGCTTTACTCCCAGTTAGTACCAAATGTATTTCTGTGAGTAGGCTCAATCTTCAGTTGCATTTGAGAACTTCTCTGTGCGACATCATACTATTATTTCACACTACTCTCACTGTATAACCATTCAGGAGCTTTATTTTATGTGAAAATAGACTTTGTTGCTTTGAACATAACCAAGATTTTTTTAAAATATTTTTAACCTCTTGACTTTCCAGTTTTTTAATGAATCTTAAATCCAAATCAGTTTTGACTGGGCTGTAGTCTGGTTCCCAAGGCCTGTACACTATCTTAAGGACCACAGTTTTACATGTGCCATTTAACTTTAATTTATCTGGTCTGAGAACTCACCAGTTCCTGGGGGAATTGCTTTTATTATGTTTCCAACCCTTCACTTTCACATATCTAACACATCATTTTCCTATTCTGAAAACCTAGCATCTGGTTATGCTCATGCTGAGCAAAATGAAATAATAGAGGCAATGGCAGACCAATTAGATCACTAAAGAAATCACAGTCGGTTGCCATTTCCAGGAACATGGAGTACTTCTGCTAGACAATACTATTATTACCTTACATTTGGAAGTACTGCAAACTCCTTCAACAACTTTCATGGATGTTTGCCTCAGAACTGAATGGCTCCAGTTTAATTTAAATGTAAATGAAAAGTACATCTTGTTTAAATGTTTAACAGACACACAGAGGATTTTGCACAGAGCAGAATTATTAATTTACTAGGTTCTGTAGTGGCAATTATTCATTTATTGCCACATCTAAATTCCTTAATCAGATCCAGATGATATTCTGCAGATTCTCTCCCTCGCCCTTTCATGTAGATAGCCTTCAGGAAGACTTCCCAAGAGCTATGCCAATTTGGCTTCTGCACAATGCTGCTGGTTTCCTAAATCTTGGCTGGAAAATAGCTTCCATGATTGCAGAGCATAACTAATGCCTGCTAATACTTTCTTTGCAATGAGTAGCAAAGTCAAGGCAAATGGCAGGCCTTAGTTCCTGCAGCAATTCTGGATTCTGGCAGACTCCCCTCAGGAGTTCCTGGGCTCTTTTTACTGGATTAAACTGCATGTTTGAAAAGAAGGATGGCAGGGAGTCTCTGCAACTTAAAGCTTGCAAAAGTTTTAGAAGGACTGTTCTCAGCTCTTGAAAATCACTGCTAAAGTCTTAGGACTAATAAGGCTTGTCTATGTCTTCAAAGCCTCTAGCATGTTACACTTCATGGAGCCAGTTACTCATAGATGTTCACTATACTTGTAAGTCTTTAATACTGGTAGTTTACATATTCTTCTGGACATTGCATTTAGTGTCATTATGGGTTTTGCTGTGCTTCATGTCTATATAGTCTTCAGGCTGTTCTTTTGTAATTAGAAAATTATAATTTTTTTAACAAAAGATCAAGACAGGATCAAGTCAATACTTCTGTTACAGATACCTGTAGTACAGCCATGCCCTTCTCCTTTATCTATCTCCTGGGCCTGAGGATGTCCAGGTGGGTAAGGAATAACAGTACAGCTATTTTGACCTCCTTCAGCAATGACAGTAATTTGAACACATTCAATTCTCTGATATGATTTCCTTTTCTATGAAATAGCTATAAAATTGGGACTACAAAAAAAAAGGGTCATCCACACTGTCTGAATTGTTGCAGATTCTTGTTACAGGCTCTTCTTAGTCTATTAAATTCAAAAAATCCTTTCAATTTTTCATCAGCCTTTGCCAGTCTGGAGTTTTCCTTATTTCTTATATCTGCTCAAATTAGTAAGTGTAGAAATTGTTTTCAGTGCCATAACATTAAATAGATATATGTTGAATCCTGCTGAATTTCACATTATTTTTTATATTCTGACTAGCACGGAGATCCCTAGCCTGAGAACCTGTGAATAGTACAGACAATTCATTCTTCATACTGTTCAAGAGCTATGAGTTTAATCCTGTACTTGTCAGACTAACAGATTCTTCCATTTTGTTCTGGCTGCTGCTGGTGGGAAGTAAATAGAGATAGAAAATCCACCCATCTCAGTAGGAATTGGCTCCAATGTTGGTCAAGACCTTGCAACCACAAAAGTAAATGATGGTGACTACTTCAGTGAAAGCTGTAAACCAGTTTTTGCTGTATACAAATTTTCCTGGGGAGACACTTCATGGCTGGACCTTGGCTCTCCCGTGACTGTCAAGTGAAGGGGAACACTCCACCTGGCTGCAGGGGTGGTAGGAATTCAGAACAGTTGCCAAGATTTTCTGCCTGGCAAATGAATCCAAGTAACTTTCTGACTTCTCAAATTAAATCTTTATTTTCTTTCTAATTTAAAATGAAACCTACCCCTACTGATTTGTGAACTACTAAATACCAGCAGCTTTATACAGATACGTGTTCTGCCTAGTTAATGCAGAGGAGAAAATTTATATTAGCAAGGGCTGGTTGGTGCTGTGCTGCACATAGAAAATGATACACCATTGTGCACTATATGACAACAGAAGCTCCTCAAGTAAATGTGCCCTCATACACTCTATTTTAGAAAAAAATAATTCTTGAATTTACTCTGCGGAGCAACTGTATGATAAATAATTTCAATCCTGTATTTAGTCATGGTAAAGAAGCTACATAAATAATTACTGACTTCCTGACAACAATTAAGTTGGCCTAAGAACCCAGGATTAATAACACACTCTGTTCAGTCTCAGGAATAATAACTTGGATGCCATTTCTAAAGATCATATATCTTTATCTTACAATCTGATAACTGTCATCTCATCCTGACCAAAGGGCTATGAATATGTAGCTAAAATGGAGATTTCTTTCCTCTCAGTAAATCTCTTTCCTTTAGTGCCTGTTTTTGCAATAGTCAGGATTCTACAGAGGCAATCTTAATTTATTAATTTAGTCTGGGAAATAAGTTGATGTAGGTTTTCGTTATACAGATCAATGGATAATAAAAACCATTTTAACTCAAGTGAGATTTCCTTTTGCGAGGATGCAAAGATTTTACTGAAAACAATTTGGCTATTATTGTTTTAGAGGCTAAAATTCAAATACAGGAGCAGCTGCTGTCATTCCATTGTATTTTTCTAATCGAATACATAATTTTTGGTACTAGCCCTAAAAAACCTGTGGTGTTTTTTTTCTTTTTTGCCACCCACAAAAAAATTCTGTTCACTTTCTGTGATGTTCTTAAAGGATTACACCAGACATATGTTGCTAATGCAGAAAGAAGGTGGAAGCAAACATCTTTGTACATCCCAGTTCCTGAAAACAAATGGAGTGGGAGGATCTCGTAAATGGCATTTCTCAGCAGCCAAATTATTCCTCACTCACATATGAAATGCTCCTTCCTGAATACTTCATTGACCAGTAAACTTCCTAATTAGAACAAAAACTGTAGATAGAGAGTGCTTAGACTAAGCAGATTGAGCTGGGTACTGTAAGAGTTCTGAATACACTTAGAGCCATAAAGCTCCGAGATACATTAGCATGGTAATAGTAAACAGAGTAAATTTTCAAACAAAATACTGGCTTTTCACCTCTGGGATGAAGGCCCAGTTTCTGTCCATATTTCTACTAAATATAAAATTAGATGTATAATTTCTCTGCCAGGCTCCTCTGAATAACATTTGGCATCTCAAAAGCTTTGTGGTCATTCTGTGCAGTTTGGGCCACCTGCCCTTTCTACTCAAGGGCTGACCTATCTGAAAGGTGTCTTATCAACTACCCACAGAGGGAGGGACCTTCCTAGGAATGTGCTGGCATGTGTCCCATCTAAATCACTTTAACTGATGCCTTTGATGCCTACATTGCATTCCTAATCCTCATATTTCTTAGGCTGGGTTCTTTGCTTTAAAGCAGATGCTACATGGGCAGCATCTGTGGGCTCAGTGCACTAGGACAACCGTTGCCTCTCTAGAGGTGAAAGAGCAGCACAGCTTGTACTTCATGCAAGGATACAGTCAAGTCCAGCAACCTGAATTATCTCCTTGAAACAGGTATTCCCTCTCAGGTGTTGGGTTCATTCACAAAACAGGGTAGTTCTGGCATTGTCTGAATCAGCACTCATTTTGGTACAGACACTGCCCGGGCTGCCCTGCTGTGGTGTGCTGCCTAATGCTGGTTCTCTTTGGTTGTTGGTCCTTCTAAGGCTCATTTCTTGAAAAAATCACAAACATCTGAGTGCTGGCAGCTTTTGTAGGAACCCTGACATGTCAAAGCCAGGACTGATCTTCTGAATTTGCAGTTTGCAGCAAGTTGGACATAAAATATTCTGATATTAGGGACAAAGTAGCTCAGATCTTCAAATCTACAACTTTGAAGGTATGTTTGCATATTGATATATAATTATGTGCATGCAGAGATCTCTAAGAACAGCAGACTTGCAACTGACTTACAATTTTACTTACAGCTGGAAACAGGAGTTCAGCTGAAATGGACAACTGAGTTTATATTAACTATGTAAAAAATGTAGGGTCTAACTAAAAAAATCCAACATCTTTTAACAGAAATGAAGTGATTTTCTCATTTGTCTGGCCAGCTTCTATCAAGTTCATTACTCTTTCTTGATTAAATCTTTTTTTAATGATTTCTGCCTGAATGAGAAGGGGAGAAAGGGTAGTCACAAATCACTTCTTAGACAGATTCTGTCAGGGATGTATATGACTCATTTGTGTTCAGCTGGATGTAAGCCTTTAATTCTTCTTCTTAACTGTAGGGAAAAGGGTATCATCAGCAACAAATATCCTAGGGTTGTAAAATCTAAGGGAAAATTTTTACCATGTTATAGATGGCAGTAATTAGAAAATTAGAAAAAATGTTGCAAGTTTATCAGGAATAAATGAACCAGTGTAATATTAATAATTTCAGTTATTTAAGTCAATTTATCACAGAATTTATTTATCTGGAGGACAACAAAAAGGCAACTTTTGCCTCTTTGGTGTATTTCTACAATTGGGGTCTATAAACAATTTTGTGCCCAAGTTTGACCACTCAAAGATGAGCAATAGGCACCTTTTGGCCTGAGTAGAGTGACTTACGTAGAAGTATCCTATTCAAGATCAATAGGCACAGGCTTTTGATTTGATGCAATCAAATCAAAGGTGAACATTAATTTTATCCAAAGGGGTACTCTTGTTATGTCCTAGGCTCAATACTGGCATATTGTGTCTGCATGTACCTGACATTAAGCACTTTCCTGAGCTTTACATGTTCAGGTGTTACCTGATAGAGGTGTGAGAAACTTCTTGCAGTGGGAACCAGATCCATTTCTTATTCTTGAATAGGCAGGTCTTCATTTTGTATGGTGTTAGCATTGTAACTTCATTTAGATCTAAACATGTATTAGAAAATAGAGGTGGATGCCACTCCAGCCTGGCTGGTGGAGTTGGGTTGCATGTGTCTGTTCCAGTGACACAGCATTTGAAGGCAGCAACTGATGGGAGAGAGATGGGCTACAGCTCGTCTAGGAAACCTGTGCCTACAGAACACTAAACATGTGCTAGGTGCAGTATAGCAGATTCCCTCCATTTGGCCTTCCAGATAGAAGGGAGGGGATAATATTCTTTTTCATATAAACCACCTTTCATCTGTTATTTTTCTCCTTTATCTACTTTTCCTCATGAGGCTGATTATAAATGTGGCCTTTTCTGACAGAGAACTGAGCTGCTCTGAGCAAGATAACAAACACATGCCTTTTCTCCCACTTTCCTTACATGAAACATTTCTTATTCTATTTGCTTTGTTGCCAGCTCTTATCTGTAATTTGGATCATAACTAGGACTATCTTTTTCCAGGAACACTGAATAATATAATGACTGGTGAATGAGGAGAGTATTTTTTGTTTTGTTTTGTTCTGTTCTGATTTTTTTGATGTTTCAAAATAGATTTGGGAACTATTCATACTCTACAGAAAAAGTAGAAAGAAAAGCCTTTTATGCTCTTAATTTGTGACTGCTGTGTCTGGTGGTTTTTACATGTTGTCTTTCCCTTCTTTACTAAAAAGTAGAGCAGGTTTTTTTCAGTGATACTAGTGTGTCAAGGCCTGATCCAAAGCTTACTGCTGTTAGTACCAAAAATTCCTGTCATCTTCCCCTGCTGCTGAATTCCTGACTTTAGCCTCTGCTTAAGAACAGTTTCCAGAAGAGGATGCTCCAATGTTCCTTCACTACTGGTATTGGCAGTTTATGAAAGAGAGATCACAGGGAGCAGCTCTGCACAAGGGCTGCTGAGAAAGAGGGCAGAAAAAAGAGAGCACCAAATATTAAGCAGGTGTTTAATGATGGGTGTCGATATATTAAACATCTATCTTCTACTTTTTGGATAACCAAATCTCCACTTTGCTCTCCAGAGTTTCTTCTTTGCTCTCCATTTTCCCTGTTTTCTCTTTCACATCTGTTCCTGGTGTATCTGTTAAGAAACCTGACTCAGGAGTAGAACTAAATCCAGAGCCAGATGATTTAACTTCAGTCATGGACAATCACAGGTTATGAATTCTCTGGTAATTCCTGAAGTAAAAGTTTAATAGCATGTCTTCAATCCTGATAGGAGAGAACTAAGACTAAGATGTTTCAATTGTTTTCATGGTTGCCTTGTGATTACCCAAACTGAAACAATACATGGAGTCAGTCTTCTTGGTCATGTTTTGAAAAAGGGTTATAGGTAGTAGCAAGCATCATCTCATTCCTTTACTATGTTTCAGCAAATTGTTATTCCCCCCTCCCATGCCCTCTTTAAAAATATCTTTCTTTCAAAGAACATCATTAACATACTTAATGAAGAAAAAGTCTTTCTGCTATTGCCCTGGATTCCTGTCACCTTTTCCTTCTCTTGTGGCAGTGGGAACATGTTAGACTATGTTCTCTTTGGGGAAATTACCCCAAAAGTTTAAGAGGACATAAGGCCACCAATATAGTGTGTTTCTCATTTTCATTTTGGCATTAAAACACTTCCATTGTATAAGTATTTGTCATTAATAAAAATAGGTTATAGAGCCACTTCCAGAAACTCCTCTTACTAATCACAGTGCCAGCACATGGACCAGCAAGTAAACTCAGGGGAAGCTGTATTGCAAAAGAAAGCTTTTACTGTTTATTATTCACTGAGTTTATGTGCTGCCCTTCCACATCCATCCTCCTTCCCAGTGAGGCAACTGGCTATTACTTTGCCTTTATGCAGTTTTGTTTCTCTCTAGCCCCTAAACACTACTGTCATCAACAGTCTTCTTTGCATTTATGATAATAATAATGAATAGCAAGTAAGCACTGTAAATACTGCACACAAAACTGCTCAAGAGAATGCTTCTCACAGATTAGGGCACAGTTTACTGTTCTGTCATTAAATCTCCTGATATCTCCTCAACAGCTAAAGGGAAGGGAACGAGTTTTGGATTGAGATGTGATGGGGTTTACTGCATTCATCATTCACTAGATCCATCAAGGCATTTCTGTCATGCTTATTATTATGGTACCTTGACTCCTACAACAGTGCAACTTAATTCCTTATTGACTGGAGCCCATGAGACCAGGAGAGCTGTAGTCTCCAGTAGTTGGAGCCCAACTAGTAAGAGGTGGGGTACTGCTGGCCTGTGGCAAATTACTAATTAAAAGATGTTTTTCTGTTAGCTTATATCAGAGGAGCCCTGACATAACCTTCAGTAAGGGAGCTCTTTATTTGTCTTGAATGCCAATGAATTTATTAATAATAAGATCAGTTATAAGTGCTGCTCCTAGTTTGGGTTGCCATGGACACCACTGACCTGCCATCAGAGCAAGGCAGACGTGGGGAGCAGCTCCTGTGAGCTCGCTGGTGTCTGAGCATGTTCTGTAACTTGGATGAAGATGCAGCAAATACAGCTGTGCATATCCAAGTCAGGGTAAATCCAGATGTCATGAATCTCAGGATAAATGGCTTTCTGCTGCAGATAAATCCTTTTGTTGTTTTGGTTTTTTTTTTCCTGTGGGAGAGGAGTGGCAAGAAGCATCCAAGCAGAGTTTGCCACATGTCAAGGATGTAAAACAGGCCTGGATGAGGCCATGTTCCCACAGCTCTCTGCTGGTTCTTGAGTAATAAAGGGGGAAATAACCTTCCTTCGGGGAGTCTGTTCATCTTCCCTTGCTCATGCTCATTTCATGGCACTGAGGAGAGCAGAGAACTGGACACAGTGATTGGGCTTTCTGTGCTTCTTCTTACAAAGGGCTTAAGAAACTTCTGGGGTGAAGCATAATTTTTGCAATATTAATTATTGTTAGAGAACCAGCTTTAATAAATTCAAACCAGCTACTTACAACTTTTTTGCCCTTGATCTCTCTGTGTGGGAAAACTGCCTTACTTGCTTTTATGTTCTGAATCAGGCATAGGATGGATGTTGGGGCTTGGGGCTTTTCAGATACCAGTTTTTTTAGGAAAGGTACTGAGAGGTGGTGTTTGGCCAGCAGCTGCCTGTCAAAATGCCAGGCCAGCCCAGAGGGGAGTGGGGGAGCCAGAAAGCAGAGAGAGGAGGGAAGGACCTGAATCAAAGCCCTCAGCAGGGCTGCAGCTGGTTATTAGCTGCTAGAGAAGTCAGCTGGAGACAGGCCCTCAGGTGGCACCAGTTCTATAATATAATTGGTGCCAATTCACAGCACTTCAGGATCCACTTCACAGAACCACCTGTGCTTGTGGAGAGGGTGTTTTCAGATAGCTCTTGGCCAACTATGGATTTCTGTGAATGAGTGTTTACAAATAAGCCCCTTACCACCCAAGATCTATAGATAGCTGCAAATTTCTTTTCATCACATAACCTCAGTCTCTCCCCAGACAGGCAGAGCAATGTCGGATGCAGATGTTAAAGGCAAAGAGTAAAATGCAGGTACTGCAGAACTGAACATTTACAGTATCTGATGTAAGTGCTGGCAAGATCAAGTAAGAAATACCCAAGGAGTTAAATAAAGTGGAGAGGTATTTATGGGAAGGGAAGTAACAAGTTTGAAAAAATGAAGAAGTGAACAAGATCTGTGACCATATTTGATTATCATAAACAGACACCAGCTGCCTCACACATCCTAGACAAATATAGTTTGATTTGTAATTAATTTCATTGTATAAACCCCACCATCTGTAGGAAGGAAAAGCAGAAGGTAAAAGTGGAGGTAGGATAAAGTCTTCCCTATGCCAGTCCCAAAATTAATACTGCAAAAGTAGCAGTACCTGTAGACCATGTAGGAGATAAATGCGTGCAGTTTATGACACCTGCTCTGGCTTCTATGTCTAGATGACATGGAATCTATGAATAGATGACATCAGCCAAGTGAAACAGAAGAGTTTGGGGAGTGACTAAAAAAATATTTTTCTTAAAGCATTGTGGGAGGTGCCTAGTGGTAGTGATGCAGTTTTAAAAGAATGTTAATTGTCAAATAGATGAGATAACTGGAATTTGGGAGTTTTAAATGTTATGTAAATGTGTTATGTAAGTATATCCAGAACTGGACACAATACTCCAGGTGGGGTCTCACGAGAGCAGAGTAAAAGGGGCAAAACCCACATCCCTTGACCTACTGGCTGCTTTTCTTTTGATGCAGCCAAGGACACAGTTGGCTTTCTGGGCTGCAAGGGCACATTGCTGGCTCGTGTTGAGCTGCTTGTCCACCTGCTTGAGCAAGGGTGGTTTAACATGGATTGCAACTCTACTGGCACAAAGAGGCATAGTTTGCTATTTTTTTAAAAACTTTTTGACTCACTCGAAGTCAGCAGCAGGCAGGAGCCCTCTATTTGACTGAAACCATGTCAATGGTAGAAATAGTTCTAGCATGGGTGTTAGATTTATTCAGACAGAAACAGAGAGGTCCTGGTTATACAGGCAATGTCTGTTATGCTTTAGAATCACTTATCATGCATGAGAGTTGTATTGTTTTCTGGCAGGAATAACTTGAAGAAATAATAGTGGGTTTTGCCATGACAGCAGGTGACCAACTCTACTGTGGTTTATGGGAATTTCTTATTTAGCAGAAGAGTAAATATTGCTCCTTTTGGCACTTCCCATCATCCCTCACCCCTCCCAGGCAGGAAGCTCCATTCCTGTGAAGATGGAAGTTGATGTGCACTCTGACCACCCCCCCCAGCAGATCCTCCCATCCCACCATTTCTGCTGGGATGTTTCTTGACTGAAATGAGATATTTTGGGCCTGGCTCCTACCATGCTGCTAACTAGGGAGAGTTTGAGGATGTATATGCAAGGTGTACTTTGTACATCACTTCCATAAAACAAAGTGAGTTGCTATCTATGGCTCTTGACTCAAACAAAGAACAAGGCTGCAGCTTGCCTTTGTATTCTTCATTTTGCCTGATTGATAGGTTTTTTGTGTGTTTTTTATTGTTACTGGTTTTTCTCCTTAAACTACATGTCTAAGTTTTTACTTTCTCATCATGAAAAGTACAATGTTTCACAAATTATAGTACACAGAAGGAAACTCAAGTTCAGCTGTTTTGAGCTTCCCAATGAGCATTTCTTGTAGCACCATTACTGAGGCTGTTACCTGAAAAATAGCTCTATTAAAAGAAGAGCTTTGATATGTAGGAAGAAAATTACCTGATATTTCGTTTCATGTTAAATTATTGTACTGATGCTCAGCCAAGGTGGACTGTATTTTTCTTGCAGAAAGAACAGTTAGGTGTTCAGAGGACCAAACTTTTTCATAATGGGAAGATGTTGTTAAAAGTTGCTCTACAAAATGTTTTGTTTGTCATTCCGAGCTATGGCTAATGTTAACAGTCACGGGAGAACACAGACTTTCACCAAGTTGCTCTGTGTACACACATGGTCTCTGCAGGAGGCTTTAGGTGCTGAGGGAAGAGGCCAGCAGAGCAGGGTGCAGGTGTGGGTGGGCAAGGGATGCTCCAATGCTGGGGCTGGAACCCAGCACTGTGTCAGGGCTGGGCAGCCTGGGCCAGGGGAGCTGTGGGTGCCAGGCTGCTGTGCTGGCAGGAAACTGGACTAAGGATGATTTCCTTGCCTCATGCTTTCTTCCATTTGCCTTAGACAAGTCCCTCTTTGTTTGCCACCTTTTGTGGGGACTCGGGTTAGGTAGCTGTGTGCTGCTGTCAGCTGAGTCTGAGCCCCAGGGCAGTGCTGGACTTTAGGCTCTTCAGTGCCTGGGCCTGTGTCTTTCATGGTTCTAGTCTGTTGATAGACTAGAAAACAGGTTTGATTTCAGAAGTTACTTTGATTTCAACTGCCATGAATTCAAAGAGAAATTACTCAAAGTGACTTCCTTGAAGTCATAGCAAAAATATTACCCTTCTAAGTGGCTACTCTGATCCAAATAAGCTCTGCTCTTATGATGGCAGAGGACAGCTGGAGTTATTTTGCAGCACAAATGTATCCTGTATTGAGTGCCTGAGGCAGGCAATTCACAAAGTGTAAATAATAACAGATTCGACAGAAATGCTTTGTACACTGGAGACCCTTCAGAGAAGCAGAGAGTGGCTTTTACACATTTTTTTTCCCCAGCTACATTGTAGAACAGAAAGCAGAAATACAGATTTGTGACACTCCGGTTGATTCCTGCTCCCTTACTGGAAAAAAGACTCCCCTGCTTCACTGGTGTGGCTTTTTGTCTGTGACAAATGCACTGACATGACTTTTCTGTGATTATTCAGTTTCCATAATGGGTTTGAGAGAGAGGAAGTTCCTTGACTATTATGGAAAGAAGCAGCAACTACACAGTGCAGAGAGGAGGTGTAAGGCATGGAATCCTGGCTCTGTAGCAATGCTGTAGAATGAAATACTGTGCTCTTCCCTGCAAAATCTAAATGATGCACATTCCATCTACTGTGGGGCAATCTCTGGTTTTAACTGAGTGAGGGTGACTCCTGAGGATGATATAAGCAGTGAAAGAAGAAGGACAATGCAGGAGGTATAATACGTACCATGCACACACAGCAAAAAACCCCACACCTCTGCACGTGAGGGGTATACAAAATTATTTATAACATCCCCAAATAACGGATAGCCTGGCTTTCCAGAACTAATTCTGGGAGACCTTTTGCATGCTGTATGTTGCCTTGCTGTTGTTAGTAAGCAATACTGAGCAGCCTTTTAGGCATATAAGAACATAAGACTGAAAAATATCTGTACATCATGGGGTTGATATGTAAACTTGCAGTGTATTCTGTTGGCTACACATCTGAGATTTTAATGCACAGTATGCAATCTAAAAGCACAACATTCAGCTTACCAATTAGTAAATGTAGTCCACAGTCTTTTTTATTATATAGTTATGTCCTTTGCTGCTGTTGCAGAAAACTGTCTGTGCAAATATACCACAGATGCTAAGCCTTGGATTTTGAAGCCTCCCACCCAGTGATCAACAGAGTCTATGATAAAGTCCCATGGGTCAGTACAAGGACTGAGCTGTGCCCTTTTTCCTTGATGAACACACCCCCATATAGCCTGTCCTCCCCCCACCACCTTTTTTTTTTTGGAGATGATAAAATATGACAAATTAGTGATGCATGACTGGCTAGGTGTCACAATGTGCTCAGGTTTAGTTGACCTGTGCAGAATCTGAAACAAAAAATGCCAGAAACAAACATGCTATAGTCCTCAGAATATGAATTGAATATGAAGTTGTCAATATGCTAGTGTATAAGGCCCAGATTTTACCAGGAGCATTCAATCTTTGCTGCTTAGCTTGGGACACTTTTGGGAGGGCAAAAATTTTGCTTTGCTGTGCATTTCCTTCCAGAATATTGTCAGCACAAACTAAAAGTCAAGGCTTTTGCAGTGGCAGAATTGTTCATTGTGCTTCAATTTTTAGCTTTTTTTTGCTTGACCTGTTTGATGCCTTATTCTATGTTTGTAAGCAGATCTCTACTTACAAATGTAAGAGATCTAAGCTAATGCTTAGCTTAGAGCATGCTTAAAGAAATACATGCCATGCCAAATCAAGCCTGTTTTTGTACAGTAACCACAGAAAATAACATGAGGAGAGAAAAAATGTTTATTGCCTTTCGTATAGGTAAACTAGACAGCCTGAAACTGCTCTATTGGGAATTGTCCTAGGCAAATTAGCAACTGTTCAAGGAAGCTGGTTGGTAAAGATGACTGAACAATGCCTAAAAGCCACACTTATGACTCAATATTTCTGTCATGTGTCAGCACCTGATGAATATGCTGTCAGTGGTACATTTAGTATTGTAATCACCCTTGACGAGATGAAATATGGCCTCCAAATTCCAAGAACATATGGGATTATTGAGAAAGAAAATTGTGTGAACAAGGGCAATTACAGCAATAACCATCCATGACATACTACACTGAGGCGTCCAAACATAACATAGATAGAATGAAAATATTTTTAAAGGCAAACATGATGTAAACCAGTGCCAAAATTATCTAATTTATTATTCTGTCATGAATGATAAATGTTAAAAGTACACTCTACATTTCATAGAATAGCAAGAGAACATTCTTTTATGTATGCCTTGCTACATGATTTGGAGGGATACAAAGGGAGGAAAGGTTCTTTTTAAAGGGTATTGAAAAGTGACAAAACACCTTTCTCAGATAAATTCCAGTCTTTAATTTTTCAGGGCATAATAGTTCTAGTTATTCCTCATCACATAATTTCCCTCCTATTTGACTTCCCATCATTACCCCACCACATCTACACAGCTATGCAATGCCAAGGAGGCAGTTGGCAGCCTATTAATCATAACAAGACTAGCTTTAACCTTAAAAACATGTCATCTACAGGGTTGCACTCCTATGATGATAAGATTTTGGAGCTGTTTGTTCTTCGAGATGTTACATTCCTGGACTTATATTAGCATTGTCCATTAGGATCCAATATGCATTGGCCCATGCCTACACTCCCAGGCATCCAAAACATGGATAGTTGGTGGCTGTGGCTACTTGGCTGCAGGAGCGTGCAAATTGCCATGGAAAGTTCCTCTTCTAGCAGAATCTCTGTCCCCAGCAGGAGAAAATAGCAGAGAAGATGATGCTGGTGCAGTGATAGGAAGAGACTTCTGAAAGATGTATATAAATAGTGTTTGTGTATAGATGTATACACACACACACATATATATGTAAAAGGCATGTGTGTGTGTATAACAATATATATGTGTGGATAGATAGATATACACACACACACACACACAGAGCTATAATCAGAGATCCAGTAAAATGAGAAGTTTCCCCTCTAAGTCTGCTACAGAATCTGTTTATCATACCCATAAATGTCATTTTTTTCACTGACATTGACCAGGTTGCCAGAATAGTTAGAAGAAATAATCTGCATCAGCTGCTTCATAAAATAGGTTCCTTTCTTAAAGGGGAAGGAATGACTTTCCTCAGTATATTCTCTATATTCCTCTGTATATTTTAATACAAAAAATATTGTCTGCATGTCAACTAGGTGCACCTGACACATTTGGTTGGACTTCTCATATAAGTAGAGCTTTGCTTTTTAATCACAACAGTACACAGAGGGAGCCAGAACTGATATGCTGGTTTTTATAAGCCATGTCAAATAAATAATTCGAACAAAGATCTTTTAGGAAATTAAGATTTCTTATTTATTTCAGGGAAAAAAAAAACACAACAGAAATTATGTTACTACTTACTGGCAAAGTCATTCTTGCTACATTACCTTTTTTAAAAACTCACATTGCATTCAATTAAGATTTCATACCATTGACAAAATGAGGTTGTCCTGAAAAAAATATTGCAAAAGCTGCTATATACAAGCCCATAAATAAATTGCTAAATTTTCAGGCTTCAAAAGACTGAGGACAGGAAGAGGTTGTTTAAAGATTCATTTAAGCATTTCTTATTCAGTACATTTGCTGCATTCAGTAACAAAACACATTGAACCAAACAAAAAAAAAAAATGGACTTAGATGGCAATGGAACACATTCGTACTTTGTGGTTTTTTTACTAGTTTATCAAAACCAGAACAAACCCAGAAACCCACCCCCACCCACCCCCCCCCCAGTATTATAAATACAGTGTTCTAGCTCCTACCCTCATGTGACATAAGCAACAAGATAAACTGCTTTATCACAAGTAACGTGCAAAAGTTAAAGCACGGGATGCAGGTTATCCACAGTGGATCTCAGTAGATACAGGATAATAAATGTTCCTTCAATCTATAATACATCTATGTCACATTCTGAAGTATAAAACTGGAAGCATTTCCATGCTCATCTTATTTTTGGTGAACAATTTTAAAATATGCTATACCTGGATGAAAAACAGATTTAGCCCTTTCTACTGTTGTCATTTGGTACTGTGTTTTGTATGTTAAATTTTTTTCAAATGGACTTTGGGTAGTGACATAGGTGACCAATATACATCAGCACAGGAGGAAGTGCAGGCAATGAAAATTGTGTAAATTATTCTTTAAAAATAATAATATTTTTAAAAAATAAAGCTCCGGTTCATTCGCAGAACTGTTTGTTCTATAATACAATGATTAGAAGAGAAACAATCAAGGAGGGTTTCAATCTATATCCATGGTCACAGTGTGAAAAAAACCTACAACCCCCCCCCCCCAAAAAAAAAAACAACAACAAAAAAAAACAACCCATAAGAAAAAAAACCCACATGCTCCAGTATAAAAAAATAAGCTTAAATACGTTGTCTGCACACAATACAAACACTGAACTCTGGTATCACAGTACTAGTCTGTTACAATCTCCTCCATACATTCCAAGGGCTCCTTCTACTGTGTCTTTCAGGGAAAAAATATAATCATTCTCATGGCAAGAAAAGCCCAGATATATTTGCACAGCTGCAAGACAGAACAGTGTAGAAAAGGCCAGGAAACAGCCATACACAAAAGCCAAAACAAAGCCATTTAACTTTTACTAACCTACCTTTTATAATTAGCTGTCAACAACTTGAGTTATTTAGCAATAGGAAACACAAGGTTAGAAGCCTAAATACTCATACATGTATATGTGTGCCATGTGTATGGCACATTCTGCTCAGTTCCAGCACAAAGCAGGTGAAACTTCAGATAATTTCTGTAGAATGTTTTCATAATGGTTTAATATGTAGCCACAGACAAACTTGGGTGGAATGCAAGGTTTCAGTCTGGTGACCATACCAGTAAGTCTTGGCCAGGAAGGGGAAGAGGGTACAGGAGGTGGAAAAGATTGGTCCAAACTCAGAGAGATCTTTTTATCTTAGTGCAGGAAGGAAACAGGGAGAAAATTTGTTTTGGATCAACCAAAACCAAAATGCACTGATGTTTTCTAAACTTTCAACTCCATTTATTTTGGATTAAAAACTTCACTAATTGATGAATGTTTCCTGTTCCCTAAAGATCAATTTACTTTCCTTTTTCACAAATCTACTATCCAATAAACAATTTCCACTCTGCACATAATGGTGCAAATACCTTTTCATTTGTAGATCAATAGCAGATACCTTGCTAGATTCACCAGGACCAGAAATGGTCTGAGCTGCTGAAGATACAAACCTTTAATTAAGAAACAAACAAAAAGCAAAAAAATGAGGCTGGAGATCTGCATATTTCCCTCCTTTTGTAGTATTTGGATAGCCCCATGGATTAGGGTAGCTAATTACCTGGGGAATTCCTGCAAACGAGTATACCTGGTGTGCTAGGGAGACAGCTACTGCAAACAAGGAAGAGCTGGAGATAAGGCAACATGGCTGCAAAGCCACTGTGTGAAGAGGGGCCTTGTCTTTGGAAGAAGCTCTGAAGACCCTAGCTGCTGAGTAAATCCCAGATCAAGACACATGTTTAGGGGCTCTGACCACCACTGGGGTTCATAGTCTGCTTTACCCCCAGCTGGAAAGGTGCATCACTGGCACCGCTGAGATTGCACCTCCTTGTGCTCCAAACATCACTTTTGAGAACCTACAAAACACTGGTCAAAAGAAAAATTACAGTGTTTCATCTTCCTTAAAGATAGTTCATAACAGTACTAAAGCAGAAGCTATTAAGTGCTGAGGGGAGTTTAAAACCACAAAAGACTCTGCAGAGACCTACTGAAAAGATGCCTGTAGGTAACAATACATAGACTTATTTGTAGTCTGGCTGTCTTCACAGTATATCATTGTGTTACGTTGTTGTGGTTGGAATTCAGTGTCTCCATGTGACCAGTAAAAGGAGAAGGGTAACTCACACTGCCAGGATTTGATTTCCAAAAGCTACAGCGCATTTGTGAAATGCACTGGTGGACAGTTGATTGCATCCAAAAGCTTCAGGCAAAGCAATACAAATATTTTGTATTGCATCAGGTCAGCAGACACAATCAGCAATAGAAATGCTGTGGCCTGCTGTAGCCTTAGCCATTTCTGCCTTTTATAGTTAGGATGGAAACAGGAATATCTAAAATACAATAGGACACATATACAAGTATTGCATGTTACATATGCTGTTTATGAGCATAGAGACACATGTGCATTAGCTTTGCTAATGTCATGCCCATGCTGGGAGCTGAGTAGCTGGAGCTTGCTTCTCCCTCAAGTCCTGACTTCCTTATAGCATTTAAATTAATCACCACACTATGCATTTTGAATAAGCTTCACTTTGATAATTGGATTCTGTAAAGTAATACATGTAAACAGAGCGTGCACAGCAAGACCAGAATAGCCCCATTACACCATCACAATGGGAAGCATTTCATTTTAGAGCATAAACATCTATCTTTCTAGAGGTATGTTGCCCTTCCACAGTTCTGGGAGCTGGAATGATTCAGATAGCAATAAGCTCTTTTTGCATACCTAGTGTTTTCATCATTGCTGACAAAACCATCCAGTGTATATTTGTGCTAGTTATTTGTACAGATATTGCTAATAGCCCCGTGCTGGAATGTGTTACAGTTTCAAAGGCAGGCAGATGAGGGCTATTTACTCAACAAAACAATATGACAGTTTCCAATTTATTAGGCAGTAATTAAAAAGCAGTTTTTTTACTGGTATTAAGAGTGAGAAAAAAACCTGGTGGACATTGTGTCAGGGGTCCTGAATGTATGGCTTGATTCTTCACCGAGAAGCTGGTGCTACTGTCAGACTGCTGATAAATCAATGCGGTTGGCTGAATTGGTGCTTTTGTCCCAGGTGTTCAGCTTTGTGGGGGTTGTGCCTGGCCTGTTCCCAGTCATCTGGGAAAAAATAATATTGAAAATAGACTTATTTATTTTGCTAAACCACTCTTGTCTGGGTGAAATAAAAGCTTGAAAGTATCTATTTACATTACAGTGTTGTAACAGAGTCTTGAGACCAAATGCCATAAAGGATTTTTAAACAGTCATTGCCAGGATCTAAGGTGATTGGCAGCAATCACTTAATAACACCTATCACTTCAGGAGTCTGGTTCTTCACAAAAACAAGTGTCCTTTGCCTCAAGACATTTAAGGAGAGCTGGGAAAGCATATTCACCTGTTGACTTATTTAAGAAGCTTAAATGTAAAAGCACCCTATCAAAAAGCCATCATCATCAGACAAATACATTGCCAAAATGCTGCTTGAATGCATCACATGAAGTCTGTTACAATTGGTGGGAATCATCTTATTGAGCCATACTCCAGAGTTCATAAACTTTCTTTACATTTCTTTTGATAGTTCACCAGAAAGCAGAATTTTGGCCTTTGCTTTCAAAACAGGTGTTGTAGCTGTAACTTAATACTCGCTGATTCCATCTGTCTACACCATGCATTAGGTTAGCTACTAAAAATACCCACGTGCCTTCTTGCATCCTGTTCTTTCCAACAGCATTTACTGTGGAACACTTTCAAGTATAACAGAAAAAAAAAAAATGAAAGGAGGAATACTCACAATGTCTGAATTGAAGGGTTTCACATTGATGTTGCGAGTTGAACTACTGGTAAGGGACCAGACTTTGGTTTTGTGCTTAAAGGCAGCTCTGACCTGTGGGAAAAAAATGAAATCAGGTAGAAGATTTCTTCTGATAGAGTTGTGTAGGTGCAGCCTACAATAATTTCCCCATTATCCTTCCTCCACATTAACGTCACTGTACTAAAAAGCAACAAACAATCCACCTCTACATTTTAATTTATATTTATGGTCTTCTTTTACAATTGAGCTTTACTTTTCAAGTACCCATACTTTAAATACTACACATTGTATAACCTTGCTTATCTCTCATTTCATTGCAACATTTTCATGTTATCTGGGTTATCCTGTCCTCCTAGATGTCCAAGATATGACTGTATTACCATTTATCTTGTGAAAAATAAAAAATAATAAAAGCAAAAAACCCACACTGAAGGGCACATATACATACATCCCCAGTATTTGCAGTCCTGGCTTGAAAGATTTCGTAGGGTGCTGTTACACTGATTTTCAGCAGCTCACTGGGGCACTCCCACATTTTCTAACTAAATGTACAGCCTCAGGCTGGACCACAAGCTCCCAGATTCAGGCAGGCTCTCCCTGGAGCTCACAGAGCCCTGATGTTACCCAGAGGCCATGAGGACACAAGCTAGCTGCCAGCCTTTTGAAAACTGAAATTATTTAAAAATGCTGGATGAAACTCCCTATAGAAGTAGGAAAATTCTGCATCAAGGTGAAAATAATCAGCTGCATAAAGAAAAGATGATGAGCCAAACATTCTTTAGGCATCAAGCATAACTGTCTGGTAGTGACTGACCACTGTTATGATAAAGAACAGCTTATCAGGAGGAGCATAGTCTGCAAAACACACATAGTGATCTCCCCTCCTTCTTCTACACTGACATGGCATCAGCTATTATATTGTGTCCAGCATCCCAGGAAAAACAGGGATCAGCTGGAGCCAGCCCTGAAGAGAGCAGTAAGGATGATCACAGGTCAAGCAAACACACGTTATCAGCAGCTCTGGTTGCTCAATCAAAAGAGAAGACTGGGGGAAGACAGGATAAGTCTTACAGTCTGCCTGTTCCTGCAGAGAGGAAGGGAATTACTTAGGCTTTATACATATAATAGCTGCAACAGGAAATAAGAAGCTCAGAGTGCAGTAAGAAAAGATGACAAGTGCAATATAGGAGTGGCAATAGTGAGGCTAGTGAGGCACAGAGCCAAATCTCTGAGAGAGGTCAAGCAGCTTGGATGACTGAGCTGTCAGGGGTGGCACTGGCACATTGGACACATGCTGCAGGAGAGGCTGCTCAGGTCCCCACCAGACCCATTCTCCTCTGCTTGACAATGTGTGTGCATTTCTAGTCCAGGCACACTGGGAATAAAGATCTCTTTTTTACCCCACCACTGCAGGAAGTACCTGCAGATCTTGCTTTAGGGTATCTGAGTTTTACTTCTATGGTAAGAACAAAATTCTCAAGAAGAGTTCTCACAGTGTAGCTGAAGAAGTGTTTTAGATATGCACAGCATATGATGGAGTCATTAAGATCAGCTCTCCAAAAATGACAGTTCACATTATATGTTCACATATGAGAGCTGTTTTTTAAGTATACAAATTCTGAAAAGTTTCTGAATTTAATTTCTCATGAGGTTCCTGGAAAAATGACAGCAATTTAAATATTTGTATTTGATGTAAGACACTTGAAACTTGACAGCAGGAAGAAAGCTTTCTGAACCTAGGGGAGAATAGAATAAAGAAATATATACCCTCCTTACCTTTAACCTACCTGCTTAACTTTAGGGTTTTTTTTCAATAAAGATAAAGAATTTCATAGTCAGTCCTGAGTCTTCAAACTGATTGTAGCAAAAATCATATTAAGGCTCTAAGACTTGAAAAGGCTGCCAAATATTAATAAATAATAACATCTCCACAGAAGAGCTCAAGTGCTATTGTTGCACAGAAAGAAGGAGCTATGGGCAGAGCTACTCAGCAGCACCCAGAAGAGTGAGATGTGGGAGGTGTAGAGCTGTGTGGGTCTTCACTGGGCAGTGCCACCCATCAGCACACTGGAAATGGTTTGCATAAGAAACTTTTGTTGTCAGTAATACTTGTTGCTGAGCATTTTCTGCTATCTGCTATGGGAGGGGAGGATGCTGCAAACTCCAGGCCCAGCAGAGGTGGTCTCCACAAGCCACATTTACATCAGCCTTGCCTTGGCTTTACCCCAGTTGCTCTGAGATGGCCTCAGTGCAAAAAGATGCCTCTTGGTCCACTATGAAAACCTGAACTTCCTGCCAAGAAAAAATACCTGCAAAATGTTCTACCCTGTTTGGCTTCCTATTGAGGATTGCTTGAGCAATGTCTAAAATGTTTTCTGCTGAGAATAATATTTATTTTCCACTCTGGAACTGCAGATGTCACAAGGCCAGAGGCCCCTCAATGGGGACTGCCAGAGTCCTGCTCTCACTGTTTCAGAATCCCCCCCTTAGCAGCACAGCCCATGCCCTGCTCAGCCCCTCCAGCCCTCAGGAATGCTTCTTTCCTTAGTCTTCAGCTGCCTTCTTTTTTTTTCAAGCCTTTCTTATGTTAAATAGATGTCAAGCCTGGGTCAAAATGCCGCGAGCCACAAAGTCACTAACAGTCATGTATTAAATGAAAGCAAAAAGAAATCAGTGGCATAGCAGGCAACAATACTGGAAAAAGTCTTTCTTGTTTTGCACTTATGTTACTGGAATTTGGTAACACCAAATTATTAACAACATTTGGTTACTTACCTCTGAATTCAGAAGACAGTGAAACAGGAACATGAAAAATCCCTGAAAACAGATAAAAAGGAAAAGGGTGAAGAGTGACTGTGAAGAATATAATGATAATGAGTTTCTCACAGTATTGTCTGAAGAAGGTATTGAGTAGCTGGAGATCTATAGATACTGAAGAGCTGGCCAAACAAAAATGTTGCTTTCTTTTGGGGAGTATTCAGCCATACTTATGGTTTTTCTTTTGGATGAAAATTGGAAGTTTTCTTATCAGCTCTGAGGAGAACTCTGTTGCACTCTTTTCGTGACCGTAGTGCCATTTGTTCCTGAGACAACAAAGGACTTAAAGGAGTTCATTATTTCTTCCCCTTTGTAACCTTTATTGGGGAAAAAATACAACACACCTATTTGTGCCTCTACTGAAATGTCTGCTCAAAGCTAAGCAGATGCTTACACTCCTTCTTGGACAGAGCTATTTTCATGGATTAGTGCACTAAGAAGGTGCAGGTCTAGTTGCCTGCATGCCAGGGTCACACACAGCATGAAGGCTAGCTCCACATTTCTCCTTATGCCACACCTGTCCCACAAACTTCTGTTTGCTTTCATTTAGTCTCAGTAATGAAGCCTCAAACTGAGAAACTGTTCTGGTATCTCTCCTGAAGAATCCTGCCTGTGGCACATGGTGCTGGAAGAATCAATTTCACTTCTCAAGCTCGCTGTCTCATTTATTTAATTATTGCTACTGTAAACACTATGGATTGGGATAAAAGTTCTGTTCATAGAGAGGCTAAACAATTGCCAGCACTGTATGGGCAGCACAGACTTAAAAGACAGAGGAAGGAACATAGAAAAAAATCCAATAAACACAATCAGAAGAAAACATGACTAATGGTCCATTTACTGAATCTCAGCAGCAGTTTGGTAGCAAGAAATTTTTCCACCAGGTACTTACTTGTAATGAATTGAAAACAGCAAATATATACTGAAATACTAATGCATGGGCATTGACAGCCAAAATCCCAAAGATCCATGAGCTTCCCAAGATTGGCAAGAGAACAGCAACAGCTTTAGCTGTTAGTCTGGAAGAGAAAACAAAAATAGGAAATATGAAGAGACAGTTAAACAAATTTCAGTCCCCACACCAGGAGGTTTATAAATTATATCCTGCCAGCAAGGCACTCTGTGTGTACGACTCTGCCATAAAATTATTTTAACGGGCAAGTCTCTTAATTACTCAGTCCTCATCTATGAAAATGGGGATAACAGAACCTTGGTATCACATGGGATAAATACAGATCCAGAGTCACTAACAGGGTGCAGGGGAAGAGATGGAGAGATGGTCATATATCTCCTGCAGTCATATCATCTTCAGTTTACAGTGAAGCATCATTTTGTCAGTGAAGAGTCAAGTGTAAGAGTCAAAAATAGAGGGCAGAAACAGAACAAATGCAGCATCACATGGAAGAACAAAATCCACTATATAGTATATTGAAAATACATTTGCTCAGCACTCCAGTTGAGTCAAGACAAAACAGTATTGCTCTTCTAGAAAGTGGCTTGGGATTTTTAATCTCCTCAAATGGGAAGAAACATGATGCAAATCCTCTAACACCTCAGTGTTATTCTGCTACCACCCTGCTTTGTTCAGAGTTGATTCAGAGAAACATATGTCAAATGTTGAAATAGCTTATGTTTCTTGGAGGTTCCTACTGATATAAGTACACACTGCTTAGCTTGGAGGACTAGGCAGCTGAATTCCGTGGACCAAATTTTATATAGAGTAAACCAAAGGAACCACAGAGAAAATAAAGGCATTGCTTTTAGAATTGTAAGATCACAGTCAGGTCACTTCAGTGTATTCATAGCCTTCTACATTAGAAACCAAGGAACTATGCAATTTCTACAAGGAGCTAATATCCTTCATCTGCAACAGGAATTAAGGGCAGCCAAACCCCACAGTGCACTCAGGACCTTGTAGAAGAGGTACTGGCAATGCCTGCATCCATTTTCTGCTTTGACATAAGCATTGCTAATATCTCTCTGCAATATCTGGATATCACTCAGCCATTTCCAAGGCAGACAGGCACAACTGATGAAATTTAACTCACAAAGCTTACCTCTTACAATTGTCTTCTCCTTAAGGAGCCCTCAGAGCATCATCTCTGATTCATGCTAATGGATTGCTCTAAAGAATTGTACTTCAGTGTCTGCATATACCCTGTAAGAGTGACTTGAAGAGTTTTGTAGTAATAGCTCTACAGAGTGGTTCTAGTGTAATCACAGAAAAAATAGGAAGAAAACCAGATTACTCCAAGTCCTTGCCAATGGATGCTATGGATATCTAGAAAGGATCCTATAAATTTATAGAAGATAGTTCTGCTGTGGATTGCTGGATGTGAGAATTCAGTTGCAGCTGCTTGTGAAGGAAGTTGCAGCTTCCTTTGTGAAGGAAGTCCTTAACCTCTGGTGTCCTGAAAGTTGGGAGTATGTACTTGGAGAAAAATCACTCTGATTGACCTTTATAGTGGGAATGCAGGGGTTGGATGGCCCACCAGCCCATCTGGTTTAATTCAAGGTGGCAGTCCTTCTGTTCCTAGCCTAATCCATCTGGCTTTTTAATTAAAACAATAAACACCTCCACGGCTCGTTTTCACATCAATTTGACCTGGTAAAGGCAGGTGTAAAATAGAGCAGAGCCAGGTGACCAACACTGGTGTTGTTAAGTCACCACACACCTTTTCCCAGTAAGTGTGATACATCTAGTTCCCAGCACTGGGCAGCCCAAAAGCATTCACCATGTCTGTATACTCTGAAATCACTCGGCCCCCCCCCCCAAGAATCCCACAGGGCAAAACATTCTTGCTGTCAAGACACAACTAACTAGACAGCCCAGTGCAATTTTGCCTGTCAAGGATGAACAGACATTGAACCTTTGCACACCCGGGCACTGCCCTCCCAGTTACAGCTATGGACAAACTCTTCCTCCTGAGCAGCTGAGTACAATTTGAAATACCCAGAACCAACAAGGCAGGCAGATCTAACCCCTACTTACCACAGCACTAAGAAACACTTATATTACTCCCTTTGTAGCCCACGGGATTCAAGCTCATGCTTACAATTAAAAGTGTTTAAAATATTTCAGTGAATTTAGTCTATGGTACAGTTATAAAGCAGACAAGAGGGCAGTAAAGGGAACAGGGGCAGTGAGAAACCAAAAGTCAGTCCATGCTCACTAAAGGTACATTTTTCAGAAATTAACAGATTTCTATTTAGCTGGGAACTTATGCAAGAGAGAAAGCTGTTTTAGGGAGATTAATGTCTTACTTGTGCCATTTACCCCCCTGTACAGATTAAAGTACAAGTTCAGGAGAGAAATGCATAGAGCTGCATGACAAGAGACCACTTGCAATTACAACAAACATAAAACAAATGAGAATTTTGTACTACACAACTTAGTGAAGAAATATTTTAATTAAACTCAGAGACCAGACCACACTTCATTATATCCTTGATTAAAAGTTTATGTTGAAGAACTGCATCAGTTTCAGGTTTATAGGGAAGTCTGGGACAGGGAAGAATCTGGAATTTTTATTTTTTTTTCCCCGTATTGATTCATATCTTTATGTCCTTGGCCATGAATAGCTCTGCACAATTCAATTTAATTCTGCAAAGAGTTTGTTCAGCCAGAAAATGAGGGAATACCTCAAAGCTTGAGCTCTGCTATTTAATTAAAAAATCCATTTTAAAAGATACAATTGTAAAACAACTGATACAAGTTTCTTTTCTTGAATCAAGGATGCTTTGGGTTTTTTTCTCTGTTAAGGTTAAAGTTCAGCACTTCAACTCAAACCCAAGACAGACTCCACTGGGGAGCTACCAGCAGACCACCTCTTGCAGCCAACTTTGTGCAGAAAGACCTGTGTAATCCTAGAGGCCTGTGCCTCCAGGAAAATGTGCAGAACTTGGGGCATACATAGGTGAACACTCAGAAGCTGGATTAGATACATTCAGATTCCTTGGCAGTTTAGATGCCCTCTCTAACCTGACACAGCAGGTGATTAGTATGCCCAACACAGCTAAGCTTGTAAAACTGTCTCCATTACAAACCACCCTTTCTTCTTTTTCTCTTTTGTTCTCACATTCTCAATTTTCATAAAATTTGCAGTTTGGAATATAATTTTCCCCAGCTCCTTTGTTGCCAAAAATAAGTTTTCATTATTACTTTTTGAGACAGAGCATAAAAAACTTCATCTGTAATTTGTAGTTGGGGGCAGAACAGTTAGGTACTCAATTTCAATGTCACCAAAATCATTCTTACAGTTTGGATTTTCAAGAGCCTTTAACATCACAAATGCCTTATATATATCTTAAAATAATGTATTAATAAAGACTGCTTACTATTAAGCACAGGGTTCAGCAGAAATACATAGCTAAAAATTAAAATAAAATACAGACATATGGGATTTTTCATTCAAATGTATTAATGTTTCATGTATATCTGTTTAGAAGACCAGCCATGTGAGGGTGACATTCATTTAAGACCATCTCGGGGCCAGCTCTGTATGTGTGTCACTTAAACTTCATTAAGTCTTTTTTTGCCTAATTATTGCATAGCTTTCTAAGCTTGCGTGCTCTGAATATCAACCTATGTATGAACTTATTAGTTCAAGGTGTTTATGAGCTTTATTCACCAAGCAAAGGACTCAGATCTATTGTTCCTAGTCCTTTTTTCTTTTCTTCCACTTACCCCTCCCCTTCCCATCCTTATTTCATTTTGTCATTGAATTTCAAAAAAGAAAAATACTAAAAGTAAAATGCTGTGTCAGAACACCATTAAGGTGGCAAGGTTAAAAAAATCTTAGAAATACAAAAGTTAATGTTCCACTAGGCACATTAATTCCAACACACTGCACATACTTTATTTTTTTTTAATTCCCATTTTTCTTTGCTACATGAATATTTTAGTAGATTAGTTCTAGTACACTAAGATACAAAGCACAATCAAATAGATGTTGTTTTTGGAGAAGGAATACTGCATGACTTACACTGTGCAACCTTAAAGAAAAGCCACTACCATCACTTGAGCTTTATATTGTCTATGAAATTGGTGACATGAAGCAGCAATACTTTGGGGCACAGGGAGGTCTTTGCAGATATTGAGGTCCAGCCCCAGCAAGACTTCATAAACCTTGCTAAAATCTTTCTTTATCCTTGTGCCCTAATGTGCCAGAAAAAATAATGGCCATTGCCTTATAAAGGACCCTGTAAATTTCTCCTGCCTACCCCTTCTCGTGCTGTTGCCTTTGAAATTAGAAGCAACCTAACAGCCTGTTTCTCACACACACTTTTAAAAGCTCAGACACTGTTACTCTTCTGCAGTCTAATAGCATTAAGTTTGGTGAGCTTTTTGTCTCTCTGCCTCTATGTACACTGAATGAGCAGTCCTGAAATTAATTAATTAGGAACAAAGCAAAACCAGCACAACATGCTTCTTTTCTACTTTCTCTTATCTCTTTTTGCCAATATACTTTTTTTAAAGTATGGTCCCGTAATTACTTAGACAAATTCTGGAAAATACAAAAATACCTGGAGTCTGATTAAATTTTTATCTCCAGTGTATATGGAACAACCTTTGGGACATTACTGGCAGTACACAGCTTAACTATCAATTCAGTCTATGGTTAGGGTTGTTGCTCACTCTACCCCAACACTAACAATCTCTTCAGCTGGGCTGCAGAGACTCCTGAAGCACAGCTCCCCAAGGACCACTTTGCCATTACTTGGTTTCATTCAGATCTGCATGGTTGTTTATTGCAAAAACAGGCAGCAACTGCACTGTGCCCCATCAGCTCTGCAGAGGCTGCTCTGCAGGCAGTGCTGGCCCTTCATCTACAGTCCCACTCACCTGCACGCTCATGTAGGGACCCCGTTGTCAGAGGGAGCAGGGTGGAGTCCTTTGAAAAGCCATAGAAAATGTCTCTGATGCACATCTTGCAAGAACAGCATTAATTGTTAATCAAGCTGTCCATTTGACATGCACTCACCCTTTAAAGCTTGAAAAAAAGTGGTTTTCTTCCCTTTTCTGTTCTTACAGTTTAGTTCTAATTCATGAGAAGTAAAACAGAGATCTTCCATATCAAATTTCTTTTGTTGTCTGTGCTTGGTTGTTTTCATTTTAGCATTCACATCAGTGCAGGATTTTGATATATTCTGTCTACCTTGCTCAGTCAGGGATGGACTGTTCACCAGTGTTTCATGCCAGCTGAGCTCCTGCAGCGTGCACTGATCAATCAATAGTGGAAGGGAAGTTTTCAGAGTTGGATAATTATCATAGATAATTATCTACTGAAGTCCCAGTGTGCAAGAAGTCTAGGTTTCAGCACCTCTGAGACATATTTTCCTTACCAACATCATTCAAAATCATTGCACTGTTACTGAAGTTACTAGGATCATTTTTCCAAGAGCAGGGTTGGACTAGGTCGGTCTAGTTTTATTGTCTTTGCAATTGGTTTGGAACAGATCTACTCAACTGAGGTTGCTCCTTCCCCTTATTTAATCTCTGCCATTGCCCTGAGCACACTGTCGATATCTTACACCAACACAGAATGACTGCACTGGCAGCTACAGGAAAAAAGATTTCACTGCTGGCAGAGAGAAAGCTATTACTTCTGTGAAGGGGATCCCTAAATCACAAATCAATTATATTGGTCATATATGGAGCACTAATCCTTTTAGGACTTCTGACATCCAATTTTCAGTCATGATGCCTGCTGAAGTAGGAACCTGGATTCAGACCCATAAGCCAAGATTATGAAATAATTGGAGGAAATACCAGCTAAAAAAGAAGGAAAAAACCTTCACAACAATTCACTAAAATTGTTACCCTGACAAATAGGCCTTTTAACTGAAATTTCTCTCTTGTTTCTTAAAACCTTCACTAGCCACTGTCAGCAATATCCTTTCTACTTTATACAAAAAGTATTAAACCCACTAATACTTCAGACTAATTCCAGGATGAGTTGAATTTAGCTTCAGTTTCCCATTTGTTATAGGTAGTGTTCAGTGACTTCTAAGCTGGAAGCTGGAGAGCTGCTGGGACAGACACCACATGCAGCAATTCTGACTAGGAATGAAGATGTTTTTCATTCAAGTTCAGCAGTGTTTCCAACACACACCTTGTCTGCTCCATCTGACCAGCACTCAGGCTTTCATTCTGCTGATGCCTGAGGAATGGCAGTTGTTCTGGCCATGGCACTCAGGAGTGCTGTGTGCTGCTGCTCACTTTGTTACCTGGTTCTCCAAGGAGCAAAACCAAGACTAAGTAGTTTAGGTGCTGAGTTCCAACCAACATTGAACAGCCAAATGAAAAAATACTGATAACGACTCATCTTTTTTAGTGAACTAGGCAGTGAACAGCAAGGAAAACACACACAGCAGTCTTCGAGGATGATCCAAAACCAAGGACATAGTTTGGAGTCTACAGGATCAAGCTTCCTTTCACTCCTCAATAAAAACCAACCAAGTCTCAGATTAATGCACTGTGGGTGGGATAAGCAGCTCAGCAGAGATGCCAAAGCACAGGCTTGAGAGTCAAATCCCTCAGGCTCCCTTCTAACAGCAATCAATTTATTCCACACACTGCATGCAAGTGACATTGAGAGTAGGTGTTTGGGATTTTTTTTCAAAATGAAATTAATCTCTGAACTCTGCTAGACATCTTGATCTAACAGATAGAGCTCTTGTCTCCAAAAGGACAGGCATGGATTTTCTGTTCCTGCCACTGTGTGTTAGCTCCTGCAAATTTGCTCCTACAAATATACACACACCTTGTCTTGGCTATACAGACAATAATGCTGATGGCACCAGAAATGTCTTTTAATTAGCACATACACAGTTCCCAGTTCTTAGCCTAATATCGAGTGATTTCTAGTCACAACTATAATAAATTTAAAAAAAAAAAAAGACAAACCACTGGTAACTGCAGATGCCATTTCCCATTTTCCCAATTGTTATTTGTCCTTTCAAAGTGATGTTGCAAAAGAGAATAAGAAATATTTACAGACACTTCCAATTGTTACTTTCTGCTGGGTGCCATTTATAATTCAGGGAACATGCTGCAAGTCAAAAGAATTGCAACTATGAAGAAAACAATCTAGAAAGCAACTAAATTCAGATTGATTTTTATCATTTGAGTGAAAAGGGGGTGGCATTACTCCTTTTCTGTTATGCTCCATGTACAATACCCAGCCCTCTCACCACAGACCCTCATACGGGGGCAGATGCTGCCCAAGCAGTGCCACTTCCCCTAAATCTTTGCAAAAGCTAAAGCTGCCTTTGGTAGACACATTTGCCCAGAATATAGGAGGCCTGGGCTCAAATCACTCCTCTGCCTAAGGGATTGCAGTTCCCTTTTTCATAAGATTTTGACTCCTGCTTTGATGCTTATTCTCACCTATTGAGCCTGTTCCACTTACATTAAATAATTAGTCACTGGATCAGGGAGAGAAGTTCTACTCCACAGATTAGACATGAGGCACTTCCCTGAGAGAGGAGAGTCCTACCTAATCCTTGCTTTATTAATATTTCTTATTTTGTATTAAATATTCTGTGGAGCAGGGACTGAAATCCAAATCTCCCTTCAAACCCCCATCAAGCCTGAAAAACTAATGGCCATGATCAGAAATGGGGGTACCTTAAGGATTTTAATGTTGAGAAGGAAAATCCAGGGGCTGGCAGCATTGACTTCTGACTTCAGCATCTAGCCAGGGATTTATGAATCCATGCCCTGCTAAGGCCTCCTACAGCTCAAGTCTCATGGCACTGCCATCACTTCCTGATCCTAGAACTAGAAAAGGAAAAACTACTTCCCAAAGAAAGTAGTAAGTACTTAACAGAAACATGTCCTTCTCCTTGTCTTTAATGCAAGCTATTAAAAGACTATAAAAAATCAAAACAAGCTGAATTTTCAGTGGTCACGATTTTCTCAGGGGAACTGAATTTGCAGTGGGATTTTTCCATTCTCTTTATAACATTCCTTCCTCCAACAGTTTTTGACACTAATTCTCTCTTTGCGCTGCTGCTGAGACAGCATTCTCTACTTCTTGATCCCCAAGCCCAAGGTTAGAGTTAATTTTCCACTGAACTTTGCCATTGAGTCATCAAAGAAAATAATAAGAGCTTATTCTCACAGAAGAAGAATGTTCCACACCCATCCAAGCAGTATTAATAATTAGGTTTGGATGAGTAGATACAGTACCTGTACTGAGAGGCTTTGTCCTGCAGAATACCCTGTTGTACATGTATTCATTCCCAAGAGACACCCCAAAGCTTCTTTG
Source organism: Hemiprocne comata (assembly GCA_020745705.1). NCBI lineage: Eukaryota > Metazoa > Chordata > Aves > Apodiformes > Apodidae > Hemiprocne > Hemiprocne comata. The sequence continues at coordinate 5,784,507 of CM036602.1, read as the reverse complement.
TTCTTAGTGAAGTCATTTTTCAAAGGTGACTGGGAACTCTAGCTAGTGAATAATGTTGCGTATTTGTGCTTTAATCATCAAAATATTGTCTCTCTCTGTGCTTCCTTTCATGCTCTGCTTCAACTGAAGCATCATTTGAGCCTTGGGAACAGCCCCAGTGCAACAGAATATGTTTTCTCTTTTCCCACAGCAACCTCTAAAAGTATAAATATTTCCAGTTAGACAACCACCTAAAATCTGCTGAGCACGCTCACAGGCGAGCAATGACACAATCCTTTTGCATACAATCATTTATAATAAATTCACAATCAATGGTGTATTTCTTTAAAATCCAGATAGACTAAAGAGATTACTGTTGCAGTCACGTGTTAAATTTCTGGAAGTAAAAAATACGTGTCTGCTGAAAAGGTTTTTTGGAAGACTCCAGTAATGGGTGACAGAACTAATTTCCCAGCAGTTGGTATTGACAACCATGACCAGAAGCCAAAATAATTAAATTCTCAGAGAACCAAGTGGAAAACAAAAGCAGTTTAAAAGGAAAAGAACAACCCCTAGTCCTCAGAATAGTGAAGACTTATGAATTTCTGGAACACAAATGATTCAATTCCCTATTTCTCACAGTGTTTGCTTCTTCCTTAAAAGCTGATTCTAGAGTTACTTTAAAGGAAAAGGGAAAAGAGGGAGGAAAAGAGACCATAAAATATTTACCCACTTCCACTTCAGGAGTTCTTGAATAGTCTCACAAAAGCAGATTGATGGGGAAGTCTGGGGGGATTAATTTTTTGTTTTAGAAAGAAAATCAATTGCAAAGTTCTATATGGGTCAGGTCTTTTTTCTGTCTCACACTATTATCAAGCGTTGGTTTGTTTCCAAAGGTGGAACAGTCCTCTGGCTTCTTCAGTTCACGCCTTATAGAGCAAGCACCCAAGAAAAGAGCAGCTTTTTTTTGTCACAACCAGAAAAAAAATATATGCAAGAGGATTTGGTTTAATCCATATACAGTTAGCCACGAGCTGGCCCTGGATTGAAAAAGATTCAGGTATTATTTCTGTTTCTAGGTCACACAAAGATATCAAATAATTAATTGCCAAATACGACCATGAAGTAAATTACAGGCACACCATATTAATAGCATAATCTACCATGGCTGCTCTGGACACTCCACAGACATGAAAACAGATGTTCCTTCAGGCTTCCCCCACTCCTCTAACAGGGAGCTAGTCCCTAGCTCTGCATTGGAGTCAGCCCAGGAGAAGGAATTCGTTACGACAGCTTATTCCCAAAAAAGCCATTACCTGTCTCTTCCAAGGACAAGGCAATGAAAATGCCCCAGAGGGCTAGATCCTGCCTGTGGGTGCCAGATGGACCAGGCTAGATGTCATCTACTTCTTTTCCCCAACGTTTGCACCTAATTATTTCTTCTGCTACAGTCTCTATTGTTTTATCCACTTTCAAAGCTCCCAGTGCAGGACTTCCTCCATCTTACAACAGCTTTCTGTAGAGACTATCCCGGGGCACATTGTCAGTGTGAGGCATGAATCTACATTAGCCCAACACTTCCTATATTTAATTGGCTAAATCTCTGCAAGTCATCTTGAAACAATATCTCCTTGTACAATGTACAGCCATCTGATTCTTTTTTATAGTTATTATATCATGTGGTGAAAATCTTTGTTTTCCCAACAGCAAACCGAGATGACAGGCCCAGTGCTAATAAGGAGGGATTGTCACATTACAGACATTATGAAAAGGATCTCAGAGTGTTCACTTTTCCTTACATAAGAGGAGATTTGAGTGACGAATCCACACGACTGGAATACTGATATGAAAGGGCACAGCTTGTTCAGAAAGGACACGCAGGGAAAAAGAAAGGGTGTATCAAAAATATAGATCTGCTCAGAGAGCCAGAAGCTTTAGGCAGACAGACCTTTCAGAAGTTTCTTTGTAAAGATAAAGGCAAAGGAAATGGGAACAGCACGGCAGCGTACGCCAGTTTTGGCTTGCCAAACCAGAAGGCTAATGTGGGTGGGGTCTTTTTTCCCCAAAACATCGCACGAGTTGTTCAAAGCACAGGATCAGGTGTTATCATGGAGCTAGCTTCATTTAATTAACTATAATAATAATGAAATATGGTTTATAAAACTGTTTTTTTAAGACATAAAACTGCAGCCAGTGATGTAATCCCATTACAGTTTGTATTTATTTTTTTTTTCTTTACCCTGGGATGTCAAACCCAGAATATCATATGTTAAAACTATGAAATAGCCCCTACTTCATGCTTTGTGCTGGTGATGCCTGAGCTGGAGCATCAGGCTGGGGTTTGGGTATCAGATTTCAAGAACAGTGTGCTCCTCTAGAAACACTGGAGGCAAGCAACAAAAATGATTGGTACTAGAAAAGGTGGCCTGTCAAAAATGGGGCAGGTTTTGGATATGTAAGTTTACAGGGAAAGAAAGAAACCTGTCAATGTCCACTGCAGAAAGACAAGCTCCTATTTCTCCTTTCTTAAACTGCCCTTGTAGAAGTGTCAAGCTTTTTAAGAGAAGCCTTTAGGAAAGAAACTTCTGAGCTAGCTACAGCCTGGAGAGACTCAAATTGCCATCACCAGAGGCTTTTACCAGTATAAGTGATTGTGTTTTACACACAATTCAAAATGGTCAGGAGCAATTACACACCCAGTTACCACCATTCAGCTGACGTGTGGCAGTGAACTTCATAGCTTGGAAATTCTGTGTGCCTGGGAACACCCAGAAAAAGCAGCCTCACAGAGATGGGGTTTATTGGAAATCTGTAGGTTTGTCAAATGTTTCTGGCTCTCAGCTTCAAGTCAGTAGGGCTCGCAGCTTAATTTAGGAAGACAAAGTAACAATCACATCAACCCATACACAAAATTTCTGTGGAATAACATTTCACTCCGCACGGACCTGAAATTTGAAAATGATCTCTTGACCTAGACAGTCTCAGTGACCCTTAATTATGCAATGATATCAACAGAAAGATCAGTCTCCCATTTCCATGGCAACAGTACCAGTGAACAGCAAAGCTATCAAGGTCAGGCATATAAACTGAGAATGAAAAGTCATTTTCTGTGTAATGGTTCATATGAGCTTTAACTGCAGCAGTGGCAAATAAATAGCCATATCCTTGCTTGATCACCTGTCTCAAATGTACATAAGGGAAAGAAAAGAATTGCTGGAGTACAAGCACAATCACACCGCCTTGCTGTCTGGTTTCTAAAAACTGCTGGTGGTTGCTGCTTGGGAGGATAACCCAAACTGCAGAGCAGCATTCAGCTATGCAATTCTGTGATGTGAGGAACTTGGTTTCTTATTAAGCTGGCATTAAAGAAGCCAGGCAACATATGGTTTTTATTCTGTTTATCAAAGTTAATGTCACAGCTGATGCTGTACTACTTGCAGAAAAGCCCAGTCAGGTAAGTAAAAAAAAAAAATCAAAAAACTCATTTGTGAAAACAAAAAAGTTTTAATAACTGGTTCAATTCCTGCCTTGCAAATGGAAAACACAGCAAAATCTGCATACTTTCCTAGTAACCTCCTTGTAGCCTCCAGGCTCTGTCATCACAGAATCACAGAACTACAAAGGCTGGAAAAGACCTTTAAGATCATCAAGTCCAGCCTATGACCAACACCACCACACCGTCTAGACTATGGTATTAAGTGCCATAAGTCATGCCAGGCTTCAGTCCCCTTCTCTTTTCTCCCTCACCCCTTTGCCATATCTGGAAGTCTCCATGAGCAGGAGGTGGGCAGGCTGCCAGCCAGCTGTCCCCTGGGGTGCAGGCTGGCCGTGGGACAGATGGCTGCTGGGGACTTGTCCCAGTGCCACCACTTGTGTCCGAGGCTCTTCTGCCTTTTTGGAACCATCTCAAGTCCTTTGCTTCAGTAAAATTCTGCAGTATTGTGTATGGTTTTGGTTCCATATACATTATGAAAATAAAAAATAGATTTGTTGTTGTTTGGTTTTTTCTTACTGCCTGATTCTCTGTACCACGGGCTCAGACAAGAGCTCGTGACAAGCTCCTTTATGCAGCTCCACACATATTTATGTCTGTCTTATTGCTGCTTACTTTTTTGCACAAGTAATCTGAATTATTACTATCTCTACTCACATGAGAACACCCAAGGCTTCTTTGTTCTGCTACTGTATTCAGATATTCCTTAGTTCTTTAATCTTTATTAAAATAAGGCAATTATCTTGAGAGGGTGGCTGAGGAAGCTACATGGGACTCACTGGGGATAATAAACCCAGTGGAGTTAAAGAACATGGCTCTCCATGGGGTGATTACAGCACCTCACTACTATTCCTGACACTATCATGCTTTCAATTATCATCTAACTTAACTGTCTGATTATTTCTAATATTGTTCCAAAAGAAAAGTGCATTTTATTCAGTTTCTTTCACTAAAATATCTGCTTCTGCCTCACATCTCTTTCAGTTTCTATTTCCAAAACACCTATAACATCTCTTTAGTTTATGACATGTTACTTACCTGAAGCTAGTATCTAAAAGTTTAAAAGGACTTTTGACTCTAAAATAGGATCTTTTCTTTATTGTCATTACTTGTATTTTTCAGTTATTTAATTTTCTTTTGCAAGAGCGTTGTCAGGAAAATATGTAAATCACACTTAGAGAAAGCTGTGTCAGACTGGGCAGTGATTTACAAGGTTGCCTGGAGCTCTGCACAAGGTGCATGTTTAAATAAGCATTTACTTTATGTGATGGAATAACTATAATATTTGTCTTATTACTGCATAAAGCTGACAGAGTTCTAGGATTATAAATTGGACCAAGGATGTAAATGCAGCAGTTCAAGCAAATTCCTGAAATTATTGCTGTTCACAGTGAACTGCACCATTCCATGATGAATGACCAGCATTTAATTGTTACTCTGGTATGAGGCACAAAGCTATGGCTCAACACTGTCCTTCTACCAGTGTTTTCATGGCTTAAGATCAGATATTAAAAGATTGAAAATGAAAAACAATTAGGAAATTTTTAAAAGAGAAGAATGTGAACTTCAAAGCTCTTTCTCACTGTATATTTTCAAAATTTGAAACTTTCTGTGGTTATAATGCTAAAGCAAAATAGATAAGCTATTCCCTAGACAACTTTGGGGGAATGGGAGAGGCACCAGCACACCTGCCTTGTTCCCAAATATCCTGATACCATATCACTAGCACATCTTTGACCTGACTCCTCCATGTGCTGGCACCTTGTATACCACAGGAGACTCATCAGGACTGATCCAACCTCAGGTATGGGGCCAGCAGAGAGTTTGTTTTCATTAAATGCCCCATAAATCCTGGTTGGACTTAAGGAGGTCCCCCTCTCAAGGTGCACCCTCAAGCTCCTGGCAGGGAACAGCTTCCACCTGCAGCAACTGCTCTTAGCGCCTATCAGGGACTGATAGTGTGGAAACAAGAAATCAATTCAACCATAGATCAATAAGCACTCCAGAGGCTTCTAGACATTGAAGATGAGCAATAGGTGAAGGATGGCTTGGTATGGCCCCCTCTCTCATACTCTTCCAATCCATCACCGATTCAGTTGTGCTCAGAGCGAGGTTTCATCACAGGGATTTAATAACCAGTAAACCTCATTCTATCCTGACATTCAGATGTGAAAACAGTCATGCCTAAACATCTCTAACGAAAAGTATTGTATCTTTGTACTCAGAAAATCCAGCACCTCTTAAATATCAAGTTTTCCTGGTATATTTTGTGCCTATATGTTGTGTCTTGCTGCCCTTCCTAACACAAGAAAGAACTAGGCACATGAGTATCAGAGCTGCTTCTTCCTTTGGAACTCAGAATCAACAGGCCCTTATCACCCTGGACCAGTAACAAACAAATGACAGCCAGAAAACAATTCCCACAACAGATGATTTTGATTCAGAAGGAGGCAATCAAGAAAAAAAAATAAGCTGTGGAAGGGCTCACAATGTCATCTCATCCAGCTCAGACACAAGCAGGATCAGTTGTCACTCCTGGTAGCAGAATTAGCCCTGGCAGACATTTGCACAATCACTTATGAGAGCCGTTCAGAGACAGGAGCTCAGCATCTCTCCAGGTGATCAACTCCATGGCTTTGCAACTTCCACTACCTGAAGCTTAAAGATACTTGATTTTTTTTCATCCGTTTAAGCCTATTACTACTTGTCCCTTTTTCTGTGGTTTTGCAGAGTAACCTCCTCCCCACAGCTATGTTTTGTATACATTTAAGCTTTTACTGCTCCTCCCAAAATGTGCCTGAAATGTGCCCAAGTGATCACAGCATGGCCTGGAGCCTTTCTCCAGTGCTATGACTCTCAGCATCTTTGGGAAAAGAAAGCACTACCATTACTGTCATTATGGTTCCTAAAAGATTAGCACTTCCTCATTAATACTCTCATTGGCAACATTCAAACCCATGCATTTTTAGTCTAGAGCTCTGAGTCTAATGAGGAGATACCCAAACTGCATTTGTATTTGTCATATTCAATGAGCCAAAAATTTAATTAGGTTGAAGATATTATCATTGGCAGTAGCACTTCAGCTCACTAGTTGTCATTGCTTAATACTTTCATTTTAATTATTTCCTTTACTGCCAGTCAACTCTCCTCCTTCCACGAGTTTCTGTGAGGTACATCATTCATGCTGTTTGAAGCCATGTTCAGTGAACATGATTCCTTACATACAATTAGAAATTGTCAAGAAAAGGCATTGCTGAAAGCAGATTTGGCCTGCCACACTGCTCTTTCTAATTCTCCTTCAGCAAAAGGGAAAACCTCTGCTCTTTTTCCACAGAGCACACACAAAAGCAGGGGCTCTGTTTCCCAGAGGGTTGCACTGCCTCATCTGCCCCCCAGAAAGGCACAGAAAAAAATTTTCTAGAGCAATGGATTTTCAATCCCTGTAGACTTTCAGAAGAGTTTGCACAGTGTAACTTGCTCCTCATCCCTCTTGCAAGTGGGAACAAAAAAAAGAGAGGAAAAAAATATAATAGAATAATAAGAAAACTTCCAATGTTATCACAAACGATTGGAATCTAGTTATGGAGGGAGATGATGATATCTCCTTTGGCATGAAAGTTCTCATGAGAGCTTTAAGCAAGTGCTGTGATTGACAGGTATGTTCTATGAAAAAGAACAGATGCAAATAATCCTTAGAAAGAGACATCTTTGGACACCAAATGACACAAACCAGGATGGAATCACAAAACAAAATGCAACAAATACACAGTATCTTGCAGAATAATGCCTGCTGTTTAAAGCACCAGGGGTGTCAGCAGTACCAGGAGGATTGGTATCCAAGACAAAGGCTGACTGGGCTGAAAGGCAGGGGGTATGTTTATAAAAAAAGTAAAACACTGATGCAGTCATGGCATGGAACAGATCATTGATTGAATGGATGAGCAATTTGCCACAGTGCATTCCGTGTGCTGCAGGGATATAATGGATGGCTTTGCAAAGTGCTTTGGAATGGTCAATTACATGGTTAAACCATACAGATGTCTGCAGCATCATGAGCTGTTGGAGGACAGCCCTTGTGTATTTGTATCTGTCAAAGGGAAAATCTTTCTCTACAGCTTATTTTTTTTTCAGATATCCAAAGTCAGGAATGGATTTGCATTAAACCTACACACTCTGTTTTCAGTTTTATCCGAAGTGGTTTATGCTATATTAAAAAATGCAGAATGCACTAACACAACAGCTTACATAATTTGCTTGCCCTGCTGAGCTTTCTGTGCAGCCCTGCTTTGCTCCCGTGCACTGCAGCCCCTGCCATTTGTTCCAATTTTCAGTCTTTAACTAAACAGAAAAAATGTTTTCCCTTCACTCAACAGAGGGCTAAGAGGCTGTTGCATTTTACTGACTGAAGATCAAGCTTTGAGGGACAGAGGAAATGAGAAAAAAGAAAGAAAGAATGGAATGGGGTAAAAAAGCTATGATATATTTCTAATTTCATCATCATTTCTTTCTCCATGGACGATTATGATAGCTATCGTTTCAGGTTCACCAGCTTCTGAAGTGTACACTTGATAAAAAGACAGATTTTTCCCAATCATTGGTCCATTTCAGGGCAAAGTATTCAATAAGAGTTGGACTTGGTGCTTTACTCAAGAAAAGTTAATGAAACTGTCTCTTCTGGACAATACAATGCAAACATGAACCAGCTGGGAAAGCACAGTGGCAGGGCTAAGGATGGCAGCTTTGTTTCCAGACTAAAACTACTATTGCTGCACCAGAGATGTGATTTGCATTTCTTCCTCTATTACCACTAAGATTAGTCTTAGTGCAAAACTAAGATGTTTGAATATTGTTTTATACTTCAACCCTTGTAATCCAAGAGCCAGGTGAGAGGTAATCAAATTACTACCTGTGATAGGCTTAAGCAGGGAAGAGTTCTCCCCATGGGTAACGAAATGGGCACATTTCTAAAACACTCACATTAGATCTCTTTTCTCTCTGTAACAGAGAAGTAACTTCCCAAGTAAACATAACAATGAGACTTTGACGAGGCAGAGCAGCAAGAAAAAAGCTATTTAGGTCCTAATAAGAGGTAATGAATGCACTGAGTGGAATTGAGAATTTACGTGCAGAGAAATAAGTAAGGAAAAGAGTTCAAATGGTGCATAACTCAGAAATACAATCATGTGCCTTTTCAAGCACATGAGCAATTCCATTAAACTAATCTACTTTAATTCCATTAGGCTTAGAGAGACTACTCATATGCTTAAACTCAAACATATGATTAATTATTTCCCTAAAATATGGCCCAGGCAAGAATGGATAACACAAACAAATGTTCTATGTAGGAATGTAAATGTTTCAAGGTATTCAACTCAGCATTCTGTAAACTAAAACATTCAAATTAGCTTTCTGGTGGAAAACCTGTTCCCTGGGTGCAAAATATCCTCACAAAGCAGCATCTGAATTGTTACACAGAATTATTTTGCTGAGTCAATAGCTAATCATCTAATAAAAGGTTCAAATATAATAAAGCACAACTAAGTAAAACAGCTCATATTCTATACATGTTTTCAGCATGCTTCAGAAAACAATACAAAAAGCATGTTCTTAAGTAAATTCAAGTAGTAAATGGAAGCTGATAATAATTCTTTGCTCAGCTCTTACCAGTGAACTGCTCTTGCAGAACTGAAGTTTCACATACTAAAAAAAGGACTGTTCTCACACAATAAAATTCCTACAATGCCCAAATATTTACTGCTCCACCTGTCACAGGAGTTTAATTAGCATATCTTATCACATACTAATTAATTCTTAATTAATTTTGCCTTAATTTATTGGGTATTTCAGAGTTTATATACATATAAATTTACTCTTTTATGCCACTCCTTCAATTTATCCTATATTTTATTTTGGGGGTGCTATTATTTACTTTAAACAAACAAACATCACGTCCACAACAGTATCTCTGAAATGAGAGTAAAGCATTCAGCAAGGTGCTGTCTGATAGCCCTGTTGTGGCAAGCAACATCTGATCCTGAAAAGGTCAACCAGCCCATAATGTACTGCCCTTCTGGTTGAAATGTGAATGGGGAAGATGAATAATTGATTACTGCTATGATAAAAAAGAAATTTTGTTCACAACTTACTATCCTATTTTGTTATTTACACATGAAGTTTAACAGATGCTGCCTTGAGAGCTGAGCACTGGCTCACTCTGGTACATATTCTATACTTGCATTTGAGAGGACCTGTTGCCCTATGGACAATCAGGAACAATTACTCTAAATAATTACATCAGTTTATTGCTGTCTGTTTCCAAGAGAAACAAGCCTTGTTAGTAACATGCACTTGCGTTGCCAAGTACCTTAATCTTTAGGGAAACTAAAGTACTAGAACTTCTCTAACAACAAATACCCTTTCTTACTGATATCATCATGGCTTATAACTGCATCTTTGTGCTGACGATTTCCTAAAGTAATCTTCACTCAGTTAGGAGTTGATGGCCTCAGAGGGGTGAGTTACCACACCTGGCTTGACACATGCACTGAGATGGTACCTGAGTATGAGCTGGGCAGTCCAGGCTTTCCTCACAGCCTCTGGGGAGAAATCAGAACTTTTAATGCAAGTGAGATGAACACTTAGCAGACAAGATCAACTGCATGCTAGAAGCCCCATTTCTCCATGGATCAGGAGTCCTGGTGGAGGTGGTGTCTGCTTCACAGAGCTTGTCTGTTCAGGGAGATGAATCCCAGGCAGGTGCTCTCCCATCCTGGCTGCCAGCAGAAATGGAAGCCAGTCCTTGTCAGCATGATTAAACTTTTCCTTTGGCAGCAAAGCCTGGCAAGAGGCAGGCCTGATGACAGGCCTGTTCTGCAAAACCTGTAGTCTGGGATTTTCAGACTACAACAGTTCTTCACATCTGAGCTCAACAGCAGCTCTGAGGGTGAGACCTCTTAGCCAGGTGCTCAAAGGCAAATGCAAATACTGGCCCAAGCTACCAAGGAAAGTCAAGCCGGTGCTGGCACCTCCTTCACGCTTCTGCCCCAGGCACTTCCCTTGTTCTCCAGCCAGTTTGCTATGCTTTTCAGTTTGTTATCACTTGTAAACTTTGAAACCCTGCTTTTTAAGTGCTGTCACCCAAATTGTTGCAGACAGCAACTTACTGTTTCTCAGCGTGCTTTCCACTTAAATTTCATTCCAGCTTGAAACGACAACACTGAAATCCCTCTTTTTTCCCCTCAAGTTGACTGGATTGAGCAGGCCTCCCCTCCACAGCTCCTTGCACTCCAGATCTCTCTTTCTGTCTTTGGCTTTCTGAAACCAGGAACACAGCCCTAAAAGAAACTCTTCTACCTTATGCACCACCCCCCTGAAGTAAACAACTGCAACATGGTGACAAAGTGCTTTCTTCTCTCACCAAAATCTGGCTGTGCCATTTTAATTCAGCTGTGTTTCTAAGCAGTGCTTGATAAATTCTTCCTAAACATGCTGCAGTTTCCCCCATAGCTAGTATCAAATGAACTGCATTAGTCAGATGGGTGCCTGACAGGCCCTTTATTTAAGGCTCATATTACACAAAACATTTTGCAGTCTTCAGTGAGTCCTCCCTAAGCCAATTGAACTTGATTCAAAAACTGCCTTGTAGTCCTTGCTGACAGCAACTTGTCAGAAACTACAGAGCTTACTGCGTTCCTCTGATTTCTCTGTGCTCTGTCACTGATTGGTTTTGCTGTGCTTATCCACTCTCACCTGTTAACATCCTCTAATCAGCATCTAGGACCCTTCAGTGGTTGGAGGCATGGGTTTTTCACTATGAAAAACAGTTCCTTGCAGCTGTCAGAACAGAACCCTCTTTTATTTTGGAACATGGTATCATGGACAGAGCAATTTCACATGAGGCATATACACTTCTCACCTGTGTAAGGAATACTGATGACAAGAAATCCAGTTACACAGGCCTAATGTTTCTCTTTTCCAACAGGCCAGTTACTCTCTCCATGACATCCTCTGTACGTGAAACTCTAATTCATCATGCCTCACCACTTTGTGAATCAGGGCATAAATACTCTCTAATATCTGATTTGGATAGATATTTATGCCCTTCTCATTTCAAATTTCTTCTGAGGACCCATTTCTGTAATGATATCTACAGAAAAAGATAAATTCTGTATGTTCTGTTTACCTTCAATTATTTTAGTCCTATGAGGAAAGCTGCTTTGTCAGAGCATATTGCTGCTTAACCAATAATTTCATTATTTAATGTTTCCAGATATATCTTCCCATTGATTTTCATTTTTCTCCACCACTATCACTATTGTTAGGTCAAATCCTACAACTGTAATTTAAAAATTATTTGGCAGAAGAAGTATCTCTTAGCCAGGATATCTGGAGAAGTCAAATTTTTCAGTACAGAACTCCACCATTCCAAATCTACAGCTGATAACATTTGAACTAAGAACATATACTCCTGATTAAATAGATTTAATCTTATTCCTAGACCAACCATCCATAAATCGTTTTACTTATGTAAATAATAAATAGTTTTCTTTTAAAAATTAATATACCTTTTACTGTGGAGGGTACAGTGTGTGTTGAATCAAATCTCTATAATACAAGTAAGGAAATACCTAAATACACAGAGCAATCTGTGTAGCTCCTCTTCTATTTATGGAGGTTGTTTCTTTGTCTTCATAATTCTAATAGTTTATACTAATTGCCATTGACAATATATAGATATTTGCCTCCTGAGGTTCTATATTTCTTTATATTCTGAAGGTCACAGGTACTCAGCCAAACCTGAAACAGTAATTTTAATTTCCAGTTTTTTCATTTCTCTACAATGTAATTATCATATAGATTTTTGTATAGACTTACTGTTTTTCTTTTCCTGTTGGATAAGTATAGAACTATTAAACTATCTTCAGTTAGGTAACTGTCAGCAATATTTAAAACTTAATGGCTTTTAAAAAAATCACATAAGTAATCCAAGCATAAAAATTATTCTTTATGACACCATTTCAGAGCAGTGGCACCAAATCCTTATCATACAATAGACTGTGATGCAGAAACATTAAACACAAACCATCATCACATTTTTCTTCTACCTAAGTTACATATCTTTTGTTATATACAGTGTCCTTTTTATATTTGGGCTACAGCATCCTTAGGAGATACAAGATAGAAAACGTAATATTCAGCATCTTACCTTAAACTCAGTATATTCAATTATCTTCTTGACTACTCAAATGTAATCCTATAGAGTTTAGAAATCAGAATTTTTCCTTGTGTGTTCAAATACAGTGATGTGTCTCCCTTACACTTCCCCTCTAGCCTTGGTAGTGCAGTATTTTGGCTATGATACACTCAGAGAGGCCACCATCCCAAGAGGCTCAAGGCACCTTGTTATAAAGACATATTTGAATTTAAGCACATCTTTAAATCCAGCATAAGTCTGTGCTTTGCAGTACCAAGAGAGTCTTAAAGATAAGCATATGCCTAAATATTATGCTAAACTGTGGCTAGAAACAAGGTTTATCCTCTGAAGGAGCAGAATAGTCGTAATACCCTAGTACAGATTAGTGCTGCTGTGAGAGATTTACCCTGGAATATACCAAGAAGAAGAAAGTCTTCATTAATAAAAGGGAAACTAATGAATCAGCAAATGCTGGAGACTGTAACACAAACACTTTAGGAAGGAAAACACTTTAGCTCATGCTGAATCACAAGTCTCATCTTGTGCAGCATTCAGCTTTCATAAAATACAGGTTAACTGGCTGCATTTAGGAGAATTATATGTTACCTTTAACACTATTTGCTTTTTTACTGAAGGGGAACAATATCAGTGTTCTGGGAGAAGTTCATGATACAAGTCTTTATGACATCACATTGCTAGTGTGAGATTAACAACTTCTCACAATTTGAATGAGAAAAACTTACTTGAAGGCATTGGCATCTCCGTGGACCTTATAGTTGTCTGCACTGATTCTTGAGATAACTCTTGTGACAGCAATGAGGATACCAATGTTGACCTGAAAAAGAAGAAGGAACAAGACTTGGTCAGGAAAGTACTGAGTGTGTCTGAGGTGCAGACTGTCCTAGGAGTGTGCTGTACAAATACAACAGAAAATAGGGGCTTCATGTGTGGTATTTATTTGACAAAAGAGGTTTCCAATTTAGGACTGGTATAGTTTGACCCTTGTCAATTGCTTTTCCTTTTCCTCACAGTGGGAAGTTCTTGCTTGTGCTTTCCTTCCTTAAGGAATAGTCCTTGCCTGTTTAGAATAAGGCTGGATTGATACATTGCATGACAGCTAAAGAAGTGCTCAGATCCCTACTGTATAAATAAACACACTAATAATCTACTACCAGCTGACAAATTAGACGCATCTTCAGTGAACAGGGGGTTGTGTCTGCACACTCTTTGGTTTTGTGCTTGCATGTACACAGTCTTCAGAAAGCAGCTTTCTCACTGGACTTCACAGTGTACAATTCCCATATCTTACCAAAGTCTTCTTGCAATTTTATTACAAGAATATTTTAAAAAAGCAATGAGGAAAGTAAGTTAAGCTTGACCTCTGCTGTTCCAAAGCCCTACTCTTTTCCATGCCAGGCTCAGTAGAAACATTGATAAAATAAAATGAAAAGAGCTCCCACCAGAAAAGTAGGAAATCTTAAACACACTAACACTGAAAATATCTATCAAAAGAGAGTCTGCTCTGGAGTCACAGGTGAAGAAAGAAGGAAATCTTTATCACTCAAAGGAAACGTGGCAAAGAATGTCTTGCTGTGCAAAGACCTTGAGTTTAAAGAAGAAAAAAGGGAAGAGAGAACATGAAGGAGAAAGATGTATTTCTCCCTTCCTGTCCAAAGTTACACATCAACTACAAAGCTGGTATTTAGCATCAAGTTAAGAACAAGGGTAGAACAAAACTATTCTGAACTACAGAGCAAAAAGAAGGAGAAGACATCAAAACAGTGCTGCTTCTCAGTTAAAAGTCAGCAATCATACTCTGCTTTGGCATAAATATTCCAATTCTGAGGATGGAAGGGTGAATTAAAAATGCTTATGTTTGATGATAGCGATTTCCTTGGTATTTTTCAAATCTTCTGACCACTCTTAATTTTAGATTTCTAATGGCAGAACATCACCTGGTGTAAAGCAGGATCCCAGCTGTGGTAGTTCATTTCTAGTTGAATTCCAATTTCTTTATGTAAAATAAACTGAAAATTAATTTCCTAGGTATTTTGGTTGGTCTGAAGTGGAAATTTAAAAAGGCCTTGAGCTCATCCTCTCGTGCAGTCAGTGTGACTATATCTTTTCCAGGGTGCATTAGTAACATGCTTAAAAGATGAGAAGGAAACACTGTGATCTCCCTGCTGATAAAATTCAAGGTACTTGTAAAATTAGTAACGAACCATTACACTCAAGTCCCAAAGATCTATATTTAAATTTCCTGAACCACTTGAAAATTTTTGTTTAACTATTTTGAGAAATCAGAGCAATCTCATCCAGCCTAAATAAACAGATTAGCTACAAATGTCTTCCTTTGTTAATGTTTCAGTCAGTAAAGCACGGAGGTATTTCCACTGCCCTCCTAATGGGAAACCAAAATGCAGCCACTGAATTGTTCCTCCAGTGATCTTTTTTGGGCAACGATTTGAATAGGAGTACGCTTAGTTGATGAAACACTCATTATGCTTTAATCTATTTCAGAATGTTCAAAGCAGGAGAATAAACATTTAGATAAGGCAATTGGAGATGGTTACTATTTGTTACTTTTCTGAAAAGCCAGATTACTTGACAGTTGCAGATATTTTCCCTTAAAATTACACAGGAATTTAGAATATTTTCACTTGAAAGTACTGGCCATATTCTGCTTTTCAAAAAAATACAGCTAATAACATTAGCACTTGTTTCTTAACTCGCAGGACTCCTTTCCAGGCAGCTTGTCCAACCCTAGGCACTCATAAGCCTCTGTGAAGTCAGCAGGAGCTGCCAGTTCCCATTATTGCAGGCTCGATCCAAAGCCCACCAGAGCCCATGGAAAGATCCCAAAGACATCAAGGAGCCCTGGCTCATTCTAGAGACGATTTCATCTGACTAAAAATTGTCAGATCATAAAGAGAGTTAAACGAGTAAAAAGGATCTCTTTCAATATTTTTTCTCATCAAAAACTTCACAGACCAGATTCAGTGAGACAAATTCTTTCCTGCAGGTTGTTTGGGTTTTTTTGTTTATGGTGGGGTTTTTTTGCAAGGATTTCACCTAGATTTGCTCCAAGTCTCATGAGATTTCTGTTTCTTCTTTAGTGCAGTGCAGAAATCCCATGTGTAAAACCCTCTGATGTGGTATGTTGCATCCTAGCCAAGAAAAGGCTTGGCAGCACAGAGGAACAAAACAAACAAACAAAAAAAACGATAAAACATATTTCCTTAATTAAATCCATTGACCAGCTTCCCTCTAAAACCACAAACTATTTTAGGCTCCACTTCAGTTTTGGGCAATGGTACAGGGAGTTACAACTGACTCTTCCACTCTGAGTGTGAACATACTCTCTCATGGTGTGAGTTAATTTGATCCTTCTCATGACATCATGAGACCAACACTGCACGTTGTGGCAGTTGCAGCCCATTGCTAGGTCACATCAGAAATCATTGCTGGGTATTATGCACCTCCAAACTCAGGCAGTCAATCAAATGAGATTGATGTGGAAATCTGGGAGAATGATTTTGGAAAGCCTGATTCCACTCTTAGCTATCCCACAGCAACTAAAGATGGAATAGACTAAAACTAAGTTTAATAACTAAACTGAGTTATTTTAACCTTCTGTGTACATTACTTCATATTCATGCATGTAGTATCACAGCAGCCAGAGCTGAATGTCAGAGCAAAGCCCTGAGGTTGGAAAGGAAACACACAAGAAAATAAATAATAAATAAAAGGTGTAACAGATCCCTGACTTCTACTCTTTCCTAATATTAATCCTTAATTTTTAAATCCTTACAATCTGTTCCCCTGTTCAAAAAAATGTTGCATGTTTTCCTGCTGGTTAAGTAAGAAGAAATTTAATTTTAAAATAAGAAAGGAATTTAATTTTAAAATAGTAAGTGCTCATAACTGAGTGCTAATAAGAAGAAATGAGAAGCTTAGCAGCAGTGGTCTGTTTGTTGTTGTTCTAATCCACCAGAGCACTTAAGTATGTATTTGATTTCTATGACTCTGAGGAATCCTGTTTCAGGGCCTTTAAACACTATGGGTCCAATTCTGTCACCTTTTCCCACAAATTGTCACTTCTCAATCAGTGGGCCTACCTGCAGAGTCAGATACTATTCAATACATGAAAATGATCCTAATTCTGCACTGATACATAATGGTATGAATAAATATAATGAGGCAACAACTAATTAATGTCTGATCAGCAGGTATAAGGGCTATAATTTTTGTATATATATATATATATATAATATTCATAAGAAAGTACCAGCTGAAGAGAGGGATGGCAATCTCAGCCTGGGACCTAACTTCCACAGAGTCCCATCTGAAGACACTGGTTACAAAGCAACATCCCCACAGCACATAGCTGGTAGCAATATGCCAAAGAAACTCATCTAGCTCCATAACAATGTTGTTTATAGGAAAGACTTGTAAAAAACCATCAGGAAAATAACTACTTACATGGAAAACAATTGAAAGGACTCACCACCACAGCCCAGTATCTCCCCCGTGATGGCTTGCTCACTGTCTGCAGCACATCCACTGCTCTGTGTACACAGATGCTTTCTGCAGAATTTCCTTAATTCTGCCACATCTATGGAAACACACCAAGGCAGCAGATGGCTGATAACAAACAAAGCCTTCTGCCAGAAGTTTTAATGTCTTGTTCCAAAAATTCAGGTGCTTTGTCAAGTTGGTTGTTGGTTTGGTGTTTGTTTTTTTTTTCTTTAAAGATATGTCCCAGGCCCACTTTGGCTGAGATGAGTTTTGCTTTCTAATTAACTGCAACAATTTTGTGAAGCTGCCTTAGGAGGATGTTCTAGAGGCTGGAGTGTTGTTGTTTGGGGGGAGAGTGGTCTTGAAAGCTTAAGATGCAGGTAGAAGCCAAAAGATCTACCCATAGAAAGAACTACTGCTTTCATCACAACCTTTGACTCAAACCCCAAGGAAAGAGCACTTGTCATAGGAATCCATATAAGGCTGGGAGGTTCTGTGATTTACTCCCTAGAAAAGTATGTGAGTATTTTTCCCCTGTCATACTCACAGCACATCACTCTTCTTTTTGGGCTCTACATTGCCCGTGAGGCTGTGGCAGGATTAAAGTAGACTGCATCTGCCTAGTCCCCTCTTTTCTTCATAGCATAATCCTTTTTCTTGGCAGAGAGAAACTGAGGATGGGAGTAGTCAAAAACTGCTCTTTGAGACATATTTTCAGAGCTAAACACTAGTTCATGCAACTAGTGGGCAATTTGTTATTTAAAGAGCACAGGCACACACGCAGACACAAATAGTGTTTAGCCCTGTTATTTCTTTATAGGCACTAACATATTTTTCAGCTAGCATAGTCAATGCCCAGAGAGAATAATTTGTCAGCTAGCTTGCTGCTATGTTGGGCAGAGCTGGGTTTAGACTATTTAACAAATTGCTCTACGTGGCTCAACCTTGTGAGCCCATTTTTTCCCTTTCTTAAAGTATTTGTTCCCCTAGAAGAATATAACTTGAGATGCACAGATACTATACATTGTGAGAGCCAGACAGTGAAACCCTTACTTTCATTGGCAAGGAGCTATGCATGCAAATTGGTGAAGGCTGTGCTCACTCAGGTGAGTAACTGCTTCACACTCTGGCATGTTTTGATTAACACCATCCTTGGACAGGAGCTGGGAAAGATTTCATTTTACTGGTTGCATGTCCTTCCTCCTTTGCTGCTGAACAATGGCCAGAAAGCAAGTGCTAATGTGAGAAGGAGACATCGCATATTAGATTATGTTAATTACTTGCCAATCATTAATATCTCCATATCTTTGAATATAAATTCACATGGAGAAGGTCCAAGGCATAGGTCTACAAGAGATTAAATTTGGTGAATTTTTATTAGTTTTTATTAAAGTCTAGAGCTGTTCAGCTAGATTTGAACCAGTGACCAACATTTCTTATTTTCTTGTATATGCTTTCATTTATGTAAAAGAGAATCTGCCCTACCCGCATGGAGACTTTCCAGTGTTGTCATTAATTGATTAAAATGCTAACATGAGGCAATTTCTGCCACATCAATATAGCAGCTGTTTTAACTGCTTTCTTAATATATGTTCATGTAGCCTAGTTTTTCAGAGGCTGTATCTCGGGTGGAAGATGCTGGAGGAGGCTGGGCCAGGCTCCTATAAGAGGTGCTGATTTCCCTGTCTCCCAGGCAAATGTTAGGATGTTCACTCAGCTGCAGTGTGAAATTGCCTGTGATGGAAAAGGTCAGCCAAGGAGCCACTGTCTGCTTGCCAAATAGTTATAGAGAGATGCAATGGTAAACACCAGTTGTATATGCACAGCTCTCCTTTCTTTGGCTTGTGAGCAAACTTGGGGAAGTTTCTTTGTGCTTTCCATGGGAATCTTAGCTTTCTTATAGAAGTACAAGGTACAGGCAGTGGCTCCTTTTGATGTTCCTCCATGCAGGTAGTGCAGATCTTATTTATCTGGTCATCCTAAACATCACAGCAGGCAGACTCTGGTCTAGATTTGGGTGCACACCTTTAAAATCTAGGTGGGACTTTAAAGACAACCTGATTTCACTAATCAGTCAGTCTATTCAATGTTCATACTGCCACTCTGACATTATAACCTGCAGCAAAAATTGCATATAACTTGATCAGTTAAAGTATTGGAAACAGTGTTGAAGAGGAATAATCTCCCACTTAATCCCTGCAAACACCTCTGACTCCTTAAGTAAGCACAGTGATTAAGCTACAACTCACTGTAATTTAATGTGTGGGCATAATCAAATTGCTGCAGAGCACTAATGTATCAGCATCAGAGCCAGGAAACTGCACCCTCCCCTGGAAAGATGATGTTCATTAGAGCTGGCAGTGGTGTCTGCACAGCACGGGAACCCAGCACACTCGCCTGAACAGCCTTGATCAGCCAGACAAACTGCCCTACCTGACATCAAATCTCAAACCAGAGGAACAGCACACATTCCTTGTCACTGTAAGAAGGCAGATGCAGCTTGTTACCTTCCCCGGAACTCACCCAAAGGGTGGCAGCTCATGTTGTTGTTTTAACCTGTTCCTGCTGGCTGCTTCCAAACTCTGCCCATGATCATCTTCACTA
Organism: Hemiprocne comata; assembly: GCA_020745705.1. Taxonomy (NCBI): domain Eukaryota; kingdom Metazoa; phylum Chordata; class Aves; order Apodiformes; family Apodidae; genus Hemiprocne; species Hemiprocne comata. Next base: position 5,764,720 of record CM036602.1, on the reverse strand, counting down.
AGAACACTCAGCTTTATTGGGAAAAGTGAGCTCTCTACAAGCAAAAGCTTCAAATACCAGTTGGGTGGAATCAGCCTTTCAGAATTTAATGGTGTATAGGAAACACAAACCACAGAGTTTGTTATTTTGGGAGATCTTTCTGAGAATTATTAAAACTCTCAAGATTATTCAATTCTGTGCAGTTAGTAATGGCCCCAACAAGGCTGTTTCAGGAGAGGGCTCTCCCATTCTTTAGGTTGTATTTTTGTCTTGGAAAAGTGAAATTATTAGTAGGAGAATTAATGTGAATAAACCAATGCACAACACAATACACAAAATAATTCTGGATCGTTCATCTCTATCATTCAATCAGTTTTACTGGCCTGGCACAAGGACAGACATTAGACCTCCAGCCACTTCTGCTGTGGCTGACACAGACCTGCAACAAAACCCAGCAGCAACCATGGATTTACCTACCAGAATTACAAACAACGCTGGTGCCACAAAAGCCCAGATTGCTCCACTCTCTAGTGAAAGCCAGCAGCTGCAGAGAAAAATCAGAATGATTTTAGATTAAACACACAGTCATTTAATTAGTGATGTTGTTAATTAAAAAAGGAGAGTGCAAAAAGACTGATGAAATTTAAAAGCAAGAGACATCTTATAGCATCACTAAGAAGCTGTTTCCCTTTGTGCTCAGGGAATCTGAGGCAGGATCTCATTTTGATTTGTATCTTGCAGACAGTCAGTGACAGCTCTCTGCCCCAGCACGCCTTCAAATAACATCAGGGGCAGAAATATGGGAAGAAAGGAAAGGTTTTATTTGTTATTTGTTGTTCCTGTATCCTGTATCACAGGCACTCATTTCAGTGCTGTGAGTCCTGTCATTGTAGTGGGAGACAAATTGAAGCCCTCCCAGCCTTCCCTGGCTGGGGGTGAGGAAGAGGCTGGGAAACACCATCAGCTTCACACGTCTTTCCAGCAGCAGTGACAGTACAAGCTAGTTCACCACATACAAAATATAACTCTTATTGCAAATCCTTTGCTTACATTATGGTAGGACTGAATCATATGGTGTTTTCTCAGATAAATTTTCTTTTTCCAAGTCAGAAAGGAAATGAGTTTTCAAAATTTTTAACAGCATTCATTCTAGATCTTCTAAAGTTTAACTGCAGTTTTCTTCAGAAGATTAGATGCGTTTAATCAACGGTTATTCCCATTGTGTTAGCAATGTTTTGGCCTGCACTTTCCTCTGTGTGAGGGATAAGCAGGGAGCTCATAGCAGGAGGCCTTGTGCCTCTGCAGCAAAAGGGAAAAACAGGCAAAACATCTCAGGAGCTTTTTGTGCATCACCTCAGCAGTGAAAAGCAAAACTGAGGCTTCTAGGTCTGAGAACAGCCCCATACAGCAGTTGTGTTTCTCCAGGCCGTCTCCACTGCTCCTCAGCAGGATCTTGCAGGACCACAGCCCTGTTAACAGATCTACCAGTGCTTCTCCCTGTCAGAATTTTCATCCTTATTACACCTGGAGTGAAGACTTTTCACATACTCACTTTCCACTTTCTCCATAGCTCTCCAGGGATGATGTTGTAGAAATTACACAAATCACCAGTGGGCAGCCTGCAAAAAGGCAAAGTCAGTGGCAGTATTAATGTCTTCCAGGCAAGTTCAGCTACATTTCCCACGGACAACAGAACAGCTCAGAGTAATTTTAGAATTAAGTCTAACTCAACATCCTCCTGCAGCTGTGTAATATAGCATGTTTTAATCAATTAATGTCAGACAAACAAAATTACTTTTCAATAAAGCACTAGTTTAACAATTAAACTGAATTAGTGCTAATTTCATTGAGAATCACAGTCCTTTTTCAGCCTGGTTTTTGTTTATGTAATTCCTGTCTCTTGTTATTCAAGCAGTGCTATCCTGTGGAGCAATATCAGGCTTAGTTTAATCACTTTCCCCCAAGTAAGTGCACCTTGTTCAAGAATTCAAAACAATCTAGAAAACAAAGTTGAGTTTTTCACAGGGGTGCACGACTAGCAGGAGAGAGGACAGAAATGGCAACATTTAGTGGTCGACAGCATCTCACACAGCAGCAAGAGACAGTTATGAAAAGACAGAAGCAAATTCAGATCCCACTCAGATGCCCAACCAAGACTCATTTTAACATAAATATGTAATAGCTCTACATGATTCCTCTGTTTCAAGTAGACTCTGTTTCCAGATGGGTTTTGACAGTTCCAGTGTACTGCATCCTGGGAGGCAGAGTAGTGCTTTATGGGATCACACAGGAGTTATACAAAGGCAGACAATTATGGCCCTGCTGTCAGGGGAGCTGAGCTGTCTCTCCCTGGCCCCCAGCACTGCCAGACCCTGCTGTGCCACTTTAGCTCAGCTTTCCAGCCCAGGAGTGGGAGAGGAAGTGAGGTTTTTTTTCTTGCCAACAGTTCTGAGTATAGTAAAACTTCATCCCTCTAAATATTAAATGATTGTCTGTTAATTTCTGTATGATTTAATAAAATGTGAAGGTTTGGGTTTTTATCATCTCATGGAATTTAATAGCCAGGTCCCAGACAGAGTATTAGGCATGATAGCTTAAAGTTTCAATTTTCTTTTAAATTCTTCAAGGTTTCTGCATGAGACTTTACAAAATCCTCTGACAAGCAATTTCTGCTTAATCTTACCAATAAAATTGTCCCCATAAAAATCTGTAAAATTTTCCTGTAATGACAGAACTATAATATTTGGAAGCAGTATTTTTGTTCTGTAATAAATTTGGCTAGAGACACCTTGTAGTTAAGAAGCAGCATCTACGGGCATTGTTTGAGTCTTAGACTTTGAAATCAAATCTGCAGAATGGAGTTTAATATCCCACAAACTCGATTCTGCTCTCCCATGCTTGTCCAAATCAGCAATAACTTCTTAGAAGTAATATTTGTGTAAGCCCTAAGCAAAGACAAGATTTTAGTTTACTCTCACATTTCTCTATTTAAGAAAGGAAATTCCTACAAACATTTGAACAGGAATAATTATATTCAACAGAGCAATCAAGCACAGACATATGCCTATCTGCTGAAACTCAGTCTGCCATGGGTATGTGAGCTACCTGGGCTAAATGTCCCACAGGCAAGTCTACACATTCCCCATCACATCCTCAGTTGCTGAGTGAAACATAAAGGAATCATCTGCATAAAAAGAGCTCTTAAGTCAGTGAGAATAAAATGGTCTGCAGTCTATAGTGCAATGTTTGTCTTTTATTTGCATTAACAACATATTAAATGGTAGATGGCAATGGAGGTAGAATCAAGGTTTTGCTACAGTAAAACTGGAACATTTTTCCTTGAAGAAACAACCATTCAATAAATTCCTTAGAGTTGAAAAAAAAACACCACACATATTTAGCCTAAGGGGATCATAAGATTTGATATGGACTGAAGAATTCATGTGGACTATATATTATACACAAAAGTAAGTGTGTGTTTGCTTAATCTTTTGTCAGTAACAATTACACAAGAGCTGTGAAGTTTAGTCTACACCCATAACAGGTAATGTTGATGTGCTGGTACTGGTTATCAGCCGTGACAGAATTATCATTATGGGGTTTTACTGTATCTGAATGTTTTCTCAGTTACCAGAGGTTACAAATATGCTCACCAACCCTACTCCAAATTGCCAAATTTATGATGCAATAGACCATCCCTTCCAGAGTACAATATCAGGTGAAGATATTCTTGCACACCTTTCTGGCAGCTGATCTATGGCACTGGTGTCACCTGTGTCCTTGTGGTCCTAGAGCAATGCAGCATTCCATTCAAAAGGTGTAAATCAATCCATATGGAGCCCTGTGCTGCTGCAGCTTCAGGTCTCCAGCTCCCCAAGCCAGATAATTTCAAGCTACCTTCCCAAATCAGCATCAAAATACAGGCAGCAGAGCAGGCAGAAGCTCTTCCTACCTGGCACAGGAAGCCTATTAACAATAGACATTCTGGCAGATGATTCAAAGCAATTTTAGCACATTAATTCTAAAAGGCTACCTGTGTCATTTATTGAAAAAGATGAAGCATTACACCCAAATGAAAGTGTATTTCCTTCCAGTACTGAAAATATCTATCTTGCCTGATTGGGAAAAGTATATTCTCCTGTTGGTTTTGTAGAAGTTAATGTTCTGTGAGTCTCTTCTGCTGTGTTACATCGTACCTATGCACAAGTCTGGGACTCCATCAAGCAACAGCAAATAAAGAAATTCAGGTCCTTTGACAGCTCAGAACAAAATTCTGTATTATAAGGCAGTATCTAAAGGAAAGGAAATTGTCTGAAATAGGGAAACATGTTAAGGCCTAAGTGCCACAGCAAAATCTCCAGTATCACAAACTGTCATCAGCATCCTACAAATAGGTGGGTGGGAAAAGTTTGCTACAGTAATCTGTGTGTGTGTTATGCTGAATCACCAAGACAACAAAGAAGTTTTTTTTCCCCCCAATCAGTCTCAAGGTAGTTTTAAAGGATATTATCACCTTCCTCAAATTGCTTTTCTTTTGAATTCCTGACAACTGAAGTCTTTGAGGTAATTTTAGCACCTTGGGACTAAAGATAATCACAGGAACTTCAATCAGCTCTGCACATATCCTGTGTCTCTGATGACTGTTGGATTGTTTCACAGGAGTAGTGTCTCAGAAATCTCAATAGATCTTAAGCGACCAGTGATAGTCAGTGTGGAGTTCCTTGTCCATATCTCCTCTTATTGCTTCAAGTTTCAACTAGTCATTACTATAGACTTTGCAAACTTTTAACATGTAGCTAGCCCAGCATTTCTGCTTAAATTAGAATGACAGGTCCAGGTTTTCAAATTCAGGACTGCGCTTTGTCTTTCTTCCAGGAACTAAGAGTTTGCATAGAAGTCAAATGCATTCACACTTCAATGAAAAACCTAGAAATGAACTATTTGCTTTCACTAACATGAGATGAGACATTCTTTTCTTCAACTTCTTTCAACCATCATCGGTCAGTATAATAATTAGCTAAGCCAAAGTGTAAAAAACTGGTAATTGTTATTAGATACTGGAAAAAGTATATCTATTATGATTCCAGCATGGCACGAGAATGCTTTACTTCCTTTTGACAGTTGCATTCAATGCAAACTTACCCCCAATTTAAAAGCCAAATAAAATAATATTAGGACAAAATCTTTTTAGCCTCTTTCCCCAGCTTTGCAAAACTTCTGTTTCAACGTGGGAATTTTATGGAATATATATAGCTTCCCTCTATTGTACTTTCATCAAGTTCACAAAGGAAAAACCCAAACTTTACCCTGCAGAACATGAGCACATGCTGCTGCTGAGGAAGGCAGCACTGAGGCTTGATCTCTAATTAAGGACTTATTTTCATATTCAGTGCCAGTGAGCTAACAAAAGTTGAGAAAACTGGGAACTGACAAACCTGGGTGTTCTTTTAAGCACTTAAGTAGGGAACACTGCAATGGGGATTTTCTCTCTAAAAGCATCATTATTCAGTAACATCTATTACCAACTGAGAGCAGTGGAGTTCCCTGATACTTATCAAAAGATAAACAATTTGAAATGCAGTTGCCAACTTAAATTACTTCAGGGATGTTTAAACACACTTGCAGCAAAGACATGATGTCAGATGTGATTAAGGAAATTTAGTATTTTATTCAAACGTAAATACTTTGAGCTATAAACAAACAAACAAACAAAAAAACCCTCAAAAAACAACCAACCAAATGAATACAAACTACTTTCCCAGAAACATGGGAGATTTACTGGATTTCAGAAAACTTTTTTTTTTCTTCTCAAAGTCCTTGTAGGAATAATAATTGGAACATGCTTTCCAAAATTATAGTATCTGTCAAAAAAAGGGCTTTTGAAAGGTTAACACAGATAAATGTATTAATATTACACGGTGATGATGTCTTCCACTGACTCCAACAGTACCTTTGCTACATTTAAGAAACAGAGGTTGGCACTGGGTTTCTTACACAACCCTTGCCAAGAAGCATTGCTAGAAGAACTGATACAGAAACTTGTACTGCTGGTGCCTCCTGCATTTTGCATGTACATCTATTTTGATGACAGATACCTACTGCTGGGCCTGAGGGATTACTGTCCAAAGCAAACTCAAAATAACACTGAAGAGACTTTTTAGTAACCACATGTAACACCCCGCTGGGTTATGTACCAATAGGCTATGTAATCATTGTGCTAATTACTACTAATCAAGTGGTTGCAATCATCTTGCAATAAAATGAGGTAAAATTCTACATTTAGTACTAGTCCTGTTGCAATCGGATGCCATGTTTATCCTTTTGTCTTCTAAGTCCCTTTGTTGATCACTGCTATTTTACTATAAACAAGCCTTACACAAAATGGCAGAAAAAAAAGGGCAAAGGTAAACAGCAGCACATCTAAATAATTAGTTTATTTTCATAAGGCAATTAATTATTTATTGTAAATTGAGTTAATCAAAGCATATTCTGTAAGAAAATACCCCAGTGAATTAAATGCCAGTTCTTATTATTTTGTTCACTGTTGGGGCTTTTTATATAGTATTTCTGAAGGAGAAATAGATCTCAAGGGCTTATGAGAACATTTTTTTTGTTTGATCTACTGGATTTGTATTCCATGAGCTCTGGATTAAATAAATTCACAAGAAACCTCTCTAACATCAGCAGGTTTCTCTACATTTAACAGGTTGCCCAGAGAAGCTGTGGAAGCCCCATCCCTGGAAGTGTTCAAGACCAGGTTGGATGGGGCCCTGAGCAACATGATCCAGTGGGAGGTGTCCCTGCCCATGCAGGGAGGTTGGAACTAGATGATCTTTAAGGTCCCCTCCAACTCAAACCATTCTGTGATTGTATGATATGGTTCTATTTAAAAAAGGACAAGTAGGTAGCTGTTGAAATACATATATATGAAGAGCATTAATATGACCAAGATCTAGGGGGTGCCAGTAGGTATTAAGTATTCCAATTATGACTTCAGTAGGTCTGTATTATCAGTGTGATTTGTTTTCTTTCACCTTCCAAATGAATTTTTGAGGGTAAAGATAATGCATGTGTTACATTATTTTGAAATAATGTGTAATTACATGGATATTCTTTTTCTAACTTTTTGCATCTCTCCTTTTGACTCAATGTATGAGGTTTTAATCTGTTTCTAAATGTGAAGCTCTGTCAAGCACCATTGCTGTACTGCCAGGACAGTGAAGCACAGTAGCTTTCATCTGCTGTGAAGAGTCTGGAACAACACACTCAGTTTTGAGTCCTCAGTATGCACACAGATTATAGTTCCATTACTGCATTTAAAAAGCTGTGAATTGTTATCTGTGAGATTCCTGTGTCATAAGATTACTTTTTTTGTTCTTAATAATAAAAACAAGGTTTTGTGCAGGCTTTATCATCTAAGGCAAAAAACATGAGTTAATGAGGTCTTGTGATACTCCTGTGCTAGTGCACCAATTTTTTAAGTATGAATTGCAGAGTACAGAGAGTATAAGCCAGTGTTGTGAGTTAGAACCAAAAAAAGAACATACCAGTGCAGAGACCTCCCTCCCACACTCCTGCTATTTATTTGGTCATTAAGGATCTATCTGATCTGGCCTAGTGAGGACATGGCATTCACTGCAGTGGAATTAGGTTTAGGGAATGTACATTCTGAAGTCTGACTACAGTCAGAAAAAAAATGAACTGTCTTATCCAACAAACATACACTCAGTAAGGCTAACTGTGACCATAAGGTGACAATTTTACATATGCTTCTGAATATAATCTTGTCCTACAGGGAGAAGACTTAAAGCAAGCAGACACTAAACACTTACCCCATCCAATTCCATAATAATATAAGTGCTTGCTCTCTTCTGACCCAAATACTTTGATCACCATACTGTAAAGATGAAATCCTTCCACAAGCATCCAGGCAAAGGCACTCAGGAAGAAAAAATGAAGGAGAATAGCCAAGATCTTGCAAGGCACCTAAATTAAGAACAAAAATTGATACATTACTTCATTGTGATGCAGTCTTATTGGTTTTCCAGTTTTCTTCTTGATTTCTGTCTACATTTACATGCTAAATGTTAAATCAGTGGAGTAAAACAGTCTTAAAAAACAAAGCACTAGGTTTCATTTTTATACAGTATTTTCAGATAACTTCAGAGTAACAAAGCCTCTTACCTTTTTAGCAAAAAACCAAAAATGATTGCCAAATTTAATGTGGAAATCCCAACCATTTATTTATTTATGATAATAGGAGCAATACTCCTGCTAAAGTCTACAAACTTTTTAAGAGCTTAAAACTAAAGGGTCAACATCCTGTTGCTGAGCCTGCAGTAAATATACGAGAGGCAAAGAAGTGGGGCTACAGGACCCCACTTGTCCTGTACCTTGCTCCCTGTTCTGTGATGGTAGAAAAACCAGCATGGTTCATGCCTAATTTCCTACAAAGAACTGGTATAAAGTCAGCAGATCAGTTAAGCTTGAGCAAAACATGGACATTTTAAAATAAGGTGCCATGTTGAACCTGCTCTTTAGTTACACTTGTCCATGTGGTTTTCCTACTTTGCTGTTCTTCGTATTAAAAATAGGATAACACACAATTTAAATTACACTGTATTCCAGTGTCTGTCTGTCCTGGTTAGCAATTCTGTAAAAGTCTCATTTGCTTCTCCATCAGCAATACTAATACAGACATTTTAAAAAATTTCAGCAAGCTATCACTGGCTCTTGAGTCCTAATGGGTCTATGGTGGGCATCTAGTTTGCCCACTTGCTTGAATTCTCATTTTCCCAGGGTCTGATGTACCAGCTGTATATGAAGACACATTTGACAACAACACATCTAGTGATTAAGGGAAAGAACTGAAAGTCTCTGTAGGATGTTTACAGACAATTCAAATACTCCCTGATAGTCCTTTATTCACTATGTGCTATTATCAAGAATCTGATAACAAGAGTTAATACAGAAATTTAAGCAATTATAAAATGCCATCTATAAAGTGAGCCCACCTGGTGAAAACAGGACTATCTTTTCCAATTTAAACCATAACATGTTTTGAAGTAAAACAAATGCTGCCCAAAAATAGAGGAGTGCCATGACTAAAGCAATGCAGCAAGAAGTAAAAACATCCTCTTGAGTCCTGTGGGCTACTCGAAATGCAGTCTGAGCTTAAGACCTGTCTTCTCCTTAATTTGTTCTACAAAGAGATCTTTACATTTTTCTCTAAGTCTCCCATCAGCCTGCCGTACTACAGGAAAACCTAATCCTTCCTTCTTCCCCACACCTCACGTATTCACACAGCACATTCTCCTTTCCCCACTAATTGCTTTTCGAGGATGTCTCACCACAAGTGCTTTTGCTCATCAGACAGCAATTGAACAGATGTGGCTGCCAATGATCTTACCACAAGATAACCTTCTTTGGTTTGCTTTCAGTTAAGGCACATTTTAAACATGTTCTTGGCACGAGTCCCAGCTCTATCTGTTTCACATCTTGTAGCATACTGATGATGGTCATTCTGCTCTGTATTTGTAACATCCCTTCTGTGACACCTACAGAATTTCAGAGGGGTTGCTTCGTGCAGTCCGTGCAAATGGGAAGACTTTTGGGCTTTTTTTTCTTCAAGGTTTCCCATCCTCACCCGGACAAGCCACAGTAAGGTATCCAGGCAGGTGGAGTTTGCGTGCCAAGGAAGCATTACCAGTAGGAACCAGTTTGCTGCCTGCCCTGGTCTGAGCCAGGATGAATCACTGCCACAGTGGTTTTCAGTAATTAATTGTTAGTTCCCTTGGTTGCATTAGCTTAGCTGCCCTGTGCTGGCATTCTATTCGTTTTGTTGATGGTTTGGGATTTTGTACACTAACAAAATTTAAAACATTGGGACTTGATGATATTACAAAAATTGAAGCTTTCTGATACCCTCTCACTGGTACTCAGATGGTTCTGTGCTAGTGCAAGGACATTCTAATGCAAATCTACTCTGACTACACATATTAAAAAGCAATAACTCTGGTTTTAATTCATATTAATGAGATCTTTAAGTGTTTTAGTATTTCACAATGTTTGGTGATATGTAAATAAACCAGATTTGCTTATTGACAAAAACTGTAAAAACTGTTCCAGTTAATTTTATCATAAGGCTATGAAATCCATTTTAATGCCTTTTGATTTCTACCAGATTAGTCCACAAAAATATAAATGCAGCATAAAGCTGACTTACAGGCTAGTTCTGTCAGATGGATACTTTCCAATTTTTGAGTAGCCAAACAATGGGAATCACAAAACAGCAGAACAATAAAACATGGTGAAGTAGCAGGAGGCTGGTCTGTGTATAATTTTATATAATACCGAGTTGCAGATTTTTACATAATAATCCACAGCAAAGTTGCTACTCATTCTGTATTTGTGCATTAATTACTACTTTGAAGATACCTTTAAATGGCAGAATTGCCTTCTTGAAAAATGCACTGAAAAGGCACTGAGACTTTGTGTTAAAAACAAGCAGGTGTCCCTTACTATATCATAAGATGCACACTACCTTTAGCAGAATACCTGCAAGAAGACAGATCTCATTACTGCTGCTCTTACACCTGACTACTTGTGAGGCCCTGGAAATAGAAAAATCAGTCAAGGCAGTAGCAAGGCTCACCATGGTACAGTTGGTGAGAAAGTAAAGCAGACTTTCCAAAAGCCCTCACAGAAAATAAGTAATTTGTTTACTGAGGACAGTCTTAAAACAGGTAAGTAAATTTGCATACATTTTCTAAATTTCACTTGTAATAGTGTTTTCCAGTTAAGTGGCAATCTTACCACATTATACAGAACTCTCTAAAAATGTCCTTCCCTGCAATCTGTGTGCTGCTTTGATATACATTTTTTAATTTCTGCAGATACATATATCATGAACAAAAGTAGCTCATTTCATGTCTCTGTTTGGAAGGGTTTTAAGCAATGCCCCGTGCAGGAGCACTGAGTAAGAAACAGCTCAATACACTGATGTAGAATTGCAAATAGCAGACACATTACATTTTCCAGTTGTGCTGGAAAAACACAGTTGCTGCCCATCTGAATGTTAAACAGAATACGAAGTTAGTTTTACAAAGTGTTTTTAGTTCCTCAGGTAATAATAGCCAATGTACAACCAGACATTATTGTTATTTATAAACCTAAGAGAAGTTCAAGGGATCCCAGCTGAGCTGAATATACATTTAACTAGCTGTTCTATTGGCAAAACAAAGAGTGTGAAAACCTCCTACTTCTTGTACTGAGAATAAAAAGAATAAAAGATTAATAGATGCTGTTTGTTGCTTGTCAAAAGTAATATGGAGCAACAGCCAGTCACCAAGGTAGCCAAGTTTTAACCATTACAAAAACAGAGCACACTGGGAGATTATTTTAAAATCAGATTCTATTTCTGCTTTTTGCAGGTGGGACTTTCCATCAACAGATTTTATGTTACTTTAAACACATTTTTTTAAACACAACAGTGGAAACAAATTGGTTTTACTGGTATGTAATACTGTTAACTTGACAGATTTGTCTTAATCTAACCCAGCTGTTTTAGATGCCAGTTTAATGGTTTAGATCCTGCTACTCTGCCTAAGGAATTCCCACCTGCCGTGGTAGATCCATAAAATCAATCTGTAATTTCAAGTTCGATCCATGTGATCAGGCAGAAACAGCTTATTCATGCACAGAGCTCAAGTACCATGAAACCAATATGAAGGTGTTTCTCATTTGCTTAAGTGGTTGCCTTAGATGTCCAGAGAAGTGTAGCCATGTTTTACAATACTGAGGATCTTGGATTAAACTCCTATACAGCAATATTTAGAGGTAATGTTTCTGCCACTGCTGGCTAATTAAGCAATAGTTGCTTTACCTTTCTCATTGATTATTAGTCAGGTCAAATAAACATGAAGATACTTTAAAATAATCTAAATTTCCAGAGTAGAGAACACGATCAATAAATCTGCTGCTCAGAAAAACAGTGTATTCTACCATGCAAATAAAACTTTATGAGCAAAAAAACCAAAGCCCTTCTGTTTTGCTCTGCAAGAAAGCAGAAGAAGTTGTTACAGCTCCATCAAGAAGCTCGTTACCTCCCCACAGGGATCAGATTACTTTTTAATGTAGGAAAAAAAAGACAAACTGCACCATAGCAGAGAACAGGCAATTAAAAAACCCAGCCCCTCCCACCCCCCAAAAGAAAAACCCAAACAAATCAAAACCAACCCAAAACTCTAATGGAAATACAAATACCTTACCTAAATACAAAATCAATACAATTCTCTCCAATGCAGAATTCCTGGTTTTCAATACAGAGAATGGATGAGAGAAAGCATAAGCCAAGTCAGGGAGACATCAGCCAGCCATGCCACTCGAGCACAGCCCTGAAATGTACTACTTTATTATGGGGATTTTTCCATTTGATAGGTGAGCATCTCTCTCACTTTTGCAAACATCCAGACACAGCTGGATAATATGATGACACTACCTGGAAGCACAGAAGGCTTTATCCAGTATTGTAGGGTGTCATTTTTGGCTAAGGCATGTTAAAAGTAGAAGATCTCCCATGCAAGACACTTTCTTACACATGGCACGTGTTCATTCCATGGAGATGCCTCACAAAGAACACAATCACTCTTCCTAGCACTTACTGTTCCAGGGCTGAACTGAAAGCTGGTGAGGAGCAGGATCTGAGCCACCAAGACAGCAAAGGACAGATTGGCATGGATATGATAGCGCTGGTTGCGGATGGTGCTGACAGACCTGGCAGGAGATAGAAAGACACATGAATGAAACAGCATCCCAGGAAGCACGAACAAATTTATGTTTGATCACCAAGTACTTTAATTAGCTTCTGGTCACTCATTTTGGTGGGGCTGTCATGATGTCTTTTGAACACTCCTTCCACCAGGATGGAGTGGTACCTAACTGGTTTCTTGCATATTCTGCTGCTGTCCTGAAGGCAGCAGGAAGACTGATTTGCATATTAACTAGCTCTGCTAATGTGCTAATGACTTGTGATACAATATTAACAAAGGGCTTGATCCTGAATGGTGCTGAGCTGTCAAGGAAGTCAGATCTGCACCTCACAGAAAACACACTGCCCCTTGCACCATCCAGCCCACATTGCACCGCAGTTTCTGGTTTCATTCTAGTGGTATTAAAAATAAGGGACCATGAAAAAACTCTGGTTACAATTTTTACTTATCAGCTTTTGACCACAGGAACTATGGCTACTTAGTCAGATGGGCAGTGCCTGTCTTGACAGAGACCTGACCTTGATTACAACACCATTTGAAACAATCTCTTCTGACTTTACAAAAATGCACTGGAAATCTGGCAAGAACATACTTTCCTGGGAGTCTTCTGACCTCATGTTTCTGTCTTCATCCAGAAACAGGAAGTAGAAAATAAACAAAAACATTTCTCTGAACATTTCAGGACTTTCACATAACTCTATTCTTCTCTTTTAAAAAAGAACAGTACTAATGGTAACAGGTTTTCTGTTTCAGTCCAGACTGCCTGCCAGCCCCTCCGGCAGCTGGAGTCACCTCAGGGTCCTGGACCATTTGGCTATGTGAATGGCAGGGTTTCCTCCACACAACAGTACCCACTCCCATCTTTTTGTTGTATCATGCTGGACTGTGATGGCTTTTGCAACCACTGGTGACACATCATGTGTGTCCCCTGCAGCAGGGTGACAAGGACTGAACAATGCAGACAAGGGCTTGCTGTCAGCTCTGCTCTTCCAGCATGGCTGTAGCCAGAGCTCCATTAGAAGGGAGTGAAGAAGGAGACAAGAAGTATCAATGTCCCAAAAGTAATTCCAAGGGACAGGTTGCACTGCCTGGTGCCAACAACTTTCTAATAAGGAACTTCATGTAGTTGCAAACTGGAACATGGTTACCCAGAAGGCAATCAGGACTGTCCTCCTGGGAAGCAGCCGTCCTTGCCAGTATGTGGAGTAGCAAAGAACTTGCCAGATTCCTCTCCACTTACCTCATGGTCATCTCACACTACATTGCAAAATTTCACTTCAGCTGTTTAATGAGGCCCTGCTGTTCAGTGAGAACCTTATTAAATTATTTTTAATTGGCAGTTTGAATTATCTTGTATGTAGGTGGTGTGCTTAACCCTGTAACAATCAGCTGGGTCCAAGCTCTCTTTCCAAGTCTTCTGTTTGCCTCCAGTTTCTTGGGTTTTCAGGCTCACTGCAGCAATACCAGCTCCTTTTGCTCCCTTTTCCTTTCTAAACACTGTAACATGCAGTTTTGCTCTCAGACAAAAATGGAGCAGATCATTCCCTTTAGCCTAAACATGCCAACAGTGCAATGCCAGACAGGCAGACGTTGGAGTTAGAGTGGATTTTGCCATGCGTTACACACTTAATCCAAGTATGACCAACACAGGGCTTGAGACTTGGAAATAATACAGGCTTTGGAACAAACAAACATTGTAGTCAGTTTACTGGGTTGCAGCACGTCCTTTTTCCTAGAAACTGGCCTCTTAACAGGATGTCCAAAAGACATGCTTAGGCACAGAAATAAAAAATTGAACTCTTAAATAGGAATAACATGGTTTAGTGTGTGCAAGGAGACAAGAATCCAATTCCTTGCTGTGCTCTCAATCTGCGGCACAACCTCGGACTAGTTACTCCATCCTTCGTCAGGTGCTTTATTTTTTTTACTTAGGCAGAAACCTCTACGAAATCTTTTTCAGAAATGTTTGTATCTAGTGGGGCCTCACACTCAGTTGTCACTATGGGAATATAAACACGCATACAGACCCTGAGTGCCTTGTGGCAGAAACGTTCCCAGTGCAGAGAGCCCTCACAGGCGCTGCTGTGCTACTGGCACGATCCTGCAGAGATCCAGAGGACTTAAACGTAAGCCATGGAGTGAATTTCACACTGCCTGTAGCATTCTTCATCTTACTAAAGCAACACACTAGAAAACTAGCCTAACTGAGGACAGCAGGATACTTGAAAATAAATGTGAGTTATATAATGTAATTGTGCACAAGCTGTATGAAACAGAAGTGAGATGGCTGATGTTGACTGAGCCTTCCTTTCTGGGCACACCTGCTTGGCTTTATAAACACACTGCCTGACAGAGAAGACAGGTGAAAAGCAGAAAAAAGTACTGATCATACACTCCAAACAATCTGAACATGTATATAGGGGAAGAAGAGGGTGTGACCCTGCAACCCTTGCTCATATTATATTTGTCTTGAGCTCCAGACCACATTTTCCTACAGCCTCCTTGCAAGAGTCCTGAACTACAGCAAAACTTGGAGAGGTTTTTTTTAAAAATCTGAAAACCCCTCATAGGATGGAAATAGCTTGCTATATAAAGACCACCCCGTTTCAGAAAATTAAAGTAATTTAGAAATAACCAATGAACTGTTACAAATACATGTGCAGAATCTCATTAAGGAATGTTGTAGAATTAATAGCCTCTGTTTTACCCCGGCCACCTGAAGGGATCCTAACCAGTGGCCTGAAATGCACTGCTTGGCTCTCTGCACCATAGTTGTACAGCAGGTATCAAGTTCAAATTACTCACGACAATATAGCAAATGTGACCAGCGTGATCGTCAGGCAAAAGATGGACAGGGAGCAGCCAATGTAAGTGATGGAGGAGAGGGCCACCTGGTGTTCTCTTGTTAGCTGTGCACAAAGGAGAAAAAAAAAAAACAAAACCAAAAACTATTAATTGATTTATTACACTCCAGAACCACAGGTCAACCCCCTGCACACAGTGTTTCCTCCTCCATCCGCCTTTATAGAAGCTGATTTTCACAATCATTCACTGCTGTTTCTAACACGGGAAATTAAGAGACAACTCCAAACAGTCACACAGCCCGGGCATCCTCATGCCCATGGCATTTTTTGTTCCCTTTTTTATTTCCTAAATCAGTATTTCCTCAGAATAAGCTCGTTTCTCTGGTGTGTGATATTGTCAAGCCTGAGACTGGAGCATTATATTGGGCTACACAAACAATGTCAGCAATGGGATGTTTCACAGCTTGCAGAGCACTTCACAAATGCTCTCACACTGCAATAATTTACAGCATTGTGCAAATACCAGAAGTTCTTCACAGCAGTGAGAACTGACAAACCCAGACAACCCATAAATCAGAGGCCATTTATAGCCCACTTGTTTTGTTTAATGTATCGTGTTTTCAGTGCTTGTTGAAGGGGCTGGACTGACATCTACAGAATGAAAAACCACAGAAAAGACCCACATGAGCCATCCCAGTGTAAACCTCCCATCTCAGCCTCTGTTTTTACCTACAGGCACCTTTGGTAGAAGTAATTGAATTTTCATGAACATTTAATCTGTAACTTCATAGTGCCCTCCACTAGGATCTATATTAAAACCTGGATAGATTCAATGGGGGAGGGACAGTTTGAGCACTCATCCTAAACGAATCAGAAAGTGTGCTTTAATTTTCCATGCAAGTTCTCATAAAAGAATGACAAAAAGGCCACACCCAGCACAGGGAGCCAGGTGGTATTAATATATAATAAGTAGAACAGAGCTAGGCAAGAAAAAGTTCTCTCATCTCAGAGGCATCTTCAAATATTTTTCCTGACTTGAATTTGGATAGACTTGACATTTCCATAAACTGAACGTTTGGGAAAAAAAAAAAAGTTGTCAATCAAAAAGTTTTAAATTTTATGTTTGAAGTACTATATCTTTATCTCAGTATCTGTTCACTATAGATTACATTCCTAGCTGAAAACTCATTCAAAATATTTATTTCTTCTGAAAAACAGTGAAAGGAACAATGTATCTTCCATTTTTTTCACAGTTACTCTCTCTAATAGAAATATAATCCTTTCTCACAGTTTGGGATATTCTATTATTTTCCACACACACAATAAAAATTCACCCCCAAAGAAAGTATTTCATCAGAGATTATCAAACCCCCCCAGTTCTACCAATAAACTCCCCATTTAAATTCTTTCTAAGGAAGAGAAATAACATGCCATGTGGTGTTGAGGAAAAAAAACACAAACAACTTTAAATACAGGTTAAATATATCAGCTGTATATGCAGATTTTTCTTGTAATTATCTGCCAACAGTATCAGCTCATGTGCAGTAAGATTTGCAGCAGAACAGACTGGCTCACTCAGTATCTGAGGACTACTAAACCCGGCAGCAGCAGCAGCACTAAAAGTCAACTGTTACTATGGTGTTAGAGGTCCTAGGAAATATGATGCAGCTCTTGAGTATTTTTTCTCTTTCAGCCAAAGACACATTTCTTTTTCCTGAGCTGGATAGCATCAATTACAGAAACAAAAGGGTTCTCTGTGCTGGACCAGCTTAAAAGGTCCATGTAATTTCTACAAAAGAGCTATCACCCTTAATCCCCCAGAGAAGTCATGTATAGCCATTCTTCACAGATTATTCCTGAAAAAGGAATAACTTGCCTGTAAATTGGGCAGTTTAGAAGTGATTTCCTCATCAGCGATATTCATGTCCAAAATGCATGGACCTTATCTCCTGATTGCTGCAATACACATCCCTTTCTCTTGCTACAGGTGGCTTGCAGTTCTTCAGAGGGAGGGTGGAATCAGAGGGAGCTTTTCCAGCTTCAAGTCACTTTGAAATCAGTATTTCTCAGAAATTCAAGGCTTTCTTTCACGCCTTTCACTCCCAACACCTGCAGCCAGGAAATGTTCCCTACAGAGGTCAAAGCTGGTCAGTGCTCATTTAGATTTACAGTGCTCTATCACAGTGTTTGCACTGGCAAAGGCAGGTAGGATCTGCAATGCAAAGGGAATGTCTTACTGGCACATACGAGTACAGAAGTTGCAGGGGATCCACCTAGTGAAATGGGCAAAAACCAAAGCCTTTGGTTTTTTTTCATAATATATCCAAGACAATGATCAGACAAACATCTTTTTCTAAGTAATTTCTATCATAACTAACATGCCTCTGAGAACGTCTTTCTCTGGGTTTTCTCTCAGACTTCCTCCAAAAATCCCTGAAGGACAAGACAGGACATGAATCAAGCTCTTCCACGTGGAGCCTGTATTACTTAGAAAGGAAAAATAAAATAATACTAATAATTAAAAAAAAAAGCAAAACACCAAAAAACCCAACCAACCAACCAACAACCTCTTACCAACAAAATGTAGAAGGTTCATGTTCATTCAAACCTAAAATAACCTACATACATAAGTCACAACATCTATGGGCTGGAAATTACTCTTGTTTTGGTAAAAACAACCAAAATCTGATGATGCTTTAGGAATAATGCTCTTAAATCAATTCCCATGTCGGTCTGGTGACAACTATTTCAAAAGCAACATTGCTAGAGCTCACATTCTCATCTTGCCCAGTGTGAGGGACAGAAAGCCTGGAGGTAGTTTAGAACATTTTTTGTTTCTTAAGGAAAAGGTGGACCCTGCAGTAGCTGTTCAGAAGCAGAGCAGTGGGTTGGAGGGGCTCAGGAGAGCAGTCCCTGTTCACAGTGGCTCCAGCCGGTGAAACCAGCTCCTTTCTGTGGGTGGCAAGAATTCCAGTGGGAAAATACATCATGAAAAAAAGGCTTGGAATGATTTCCAGGGTGTGGAGCTTCATTTCTAAATATGGGTATATGGTGCAGGAGAGAAGAGAACCTGTATTTAAAACATCAGGTTTAACTTCTCACAACCCAGCTGTTACAGCATAGCTGGACATCCATGTTCACATTGTAATGGATAACAAGCATGCAGCTTTTCAAAAATACCAGGATTGTCAAAGCATTTTGCAGCATCAATTAAGAAACAATTTCCTACAAATTCCAATGCTCTGATACAAGCTGATTTTATCTTACCTCAGCTTGTCTTTTTGAAAGTTTTCAGACTTCGTGCATGGCGTGGAATATAAAACAGTAATTCGGGATGATCTTGTAGTCAGCACAAAAATACTAATCAGGCTGTAATGCTATTACTAAAGAAAATAGCATTTAAAAGTACCAAATAAACACTGAGCAATCTGTGAAGTAGTCCCATGAGCCTTATTCTCTCACTTGTCCCAATCTACATTAAATTATTCTTCTAAAATGTTTTGCTTTTTGGAGTTTATAAGGCCATTCTCTGCAGCAAGCTGAAAAGTAAGGAAACGAGCTCATGCAGTCATGAGTCTTTGTAATCATGAACACTAAAACACAGATGTTTCTTAGTTTCAGCTTTGACAAGCAGTCAAATAAAAAATCCTTACTCCAGATAAAACTCCCATCCTTTTAGTTGAGGCTGTAACACCCTTTACCTTGCAAGTGGAAGGTAAACAACTCTGCGAAGTGTTGCTAACAGCATGGATAAAGATCTGATGGTTTCAGAAGTTACGCCCATCAGCATTGTTACAGTCTGTTGTCTTGCCCTCTTCCTCACTCCTGAAAGAAGTCGGTACATTGTTCAACGCTTTTATTTTGGAAACCCACAGGACACCGGATGACCTGAGCAATGATCCTGGAAAGATACCAGCTCAGACTCCAAATATCTATTTTTCCTTTATGATGCTGTTAACAACAAGAAAATGAGTAACATCTAACTCCTTTGTTTAAACATAACTGCACGGGAAGATGAAAATGTATTATTACCAAGGGATGGTACTTTTAATCTCTGGAGTATCTGGAAAAGGTCGAGACTCCAAGACTTGGTCAGTAGGCTATACATGCAAAATGGTTTGATATGTATCTAGAACAGAAAACCCACTTATTTATGTAACATTAATTAGCAACTGTATGTACAATACAGCAAAACAACCCATTCAAAAAGCTGAATTGACTACAGAAACACAAAACAGTGGCTGGTCAGATTAGAGTACCTGTGTAGGTAGCACAGGGCTCACTCTGCTCAGTGTCCCCTTCCAGGTATCCCCTTCCTTTGTGTGAAATTTACCCTCCTGTCCCTTTTCCTCATTATTCATCTCTCAGGCATCTGACTGCATGTTTTCTGCTTGGCACAGAGGGTACTTTTGGCTTTCTCCAGAGGAAGGGACATTTTTGGGAAGTACTAGTCTAAAATTTTCTTCTTTACATAGTGCAAAATATCCTTCCATGTCTGCCTTCAGAAGCAACATGTCAGATAAAAGGGCTGAATTCAAATACTTAAAACAAGGTTTGTCCTAGCTGATCCTGAAAGGGTTTGTCTGTATACCAAGTTACAACTTCACAGTTTACCCACCAAAAGCAGTAGTTTCATTGTCTAAACTTCTTTTGAAATCTCCTTCCTGAAAAGCTATCATCTTCTTTTCAATAAAAGAGTAGTTCTTGAACCAAAAAAAGTTTTACAGCCCTAAACAATGAGCCTTGCAATCTAAGGACTATATCAAACCTTACATTTGTCTTTTAGTGTTACTTACAGGTAAAACACAGCACATGATATTTTCTGCATGTGCTTATATAGTGTATACATTTTCTGATACAAAAGTTATTTGTTTACTGGGGGAAATATAAGACAAGACAATTGCATTTTGTCCCATATCCATATTTGTTGTATTTTAGTGCCCATTTTCTCAAAGAAGCATTCCTACCATAGAGTTATTTACAACGGCTTAGGGTTTTTACCTTGTTTATCAAAGTGACTGAGATCTGCCATGAGATGATTGGCCACCAACTTGGGCTGAAATCCACCCTCAAACCCTTCTGCAAATGCTTGAAACAATGTCTTAGGAGACACTTCTTGAGGATGGATGGAATAAGGAGAGGTAGGGGTGAAGAATTGAGGCTCAGCCAATCCTACTGAAGCTGCACCTTTAAAATGCAATCTGAATCCGTTTAAGAAAAGGATGAATAATTAACTTTGGCAGCCTGAGTGTTTCAGAGACATTAAAATGCTGGCCTTGGCTGATGAAGCTAATGGTTTTAATTGCCTCCAGAAAGGCTGCTGAAATTCAATTTCAGTCCAGTGAGGCCTTTATTTATATATTAAATAATAATAACAATACAAATCTCTGTTTTCCTTCAGCTTGCCAAGCACTTTATTAGGTACCTAAAATGTTTTTTCAAATTAACATCTGTGTTTAATTCAGGAGGCTCAGTCTACTCGTTGAGACCACAAGAACAATTTTTGTGGGGCTGTACCTAACAACACTGCACAGTCACAACTCACAGAAACAACAGTTGATTCAGAGACTTCTTTTACAGGGTGAGAATGTACCAGATACTACAAGTTTAGAGAAAAAAAAAAGCCTCTGAAACTCACACTTTGTAGTGCAATCATCTTTACCAGCCATTTCCAGCAGAACTGCTTTTGAATTCCCATCCTCTATTAACTCTGCCACTCCTAGTGAACAGCAAGAAAGTGCTACAAAGGGGGCTTTTCAGGATTAAAGGAACGTCTTCCTACAGCCAGTCCAGCCTGGTGGCTGGCCACTTATTTAAAATTTCACTATGACATGAAAGTTTAGAATTTTCCAAATATCTCTGCCAAGGTATTAATTAGTATTTTAAAGGCTCATGTTGTCTTTTAAAGTAGTTCTGGGCAAGATGTCATCAAACAGTAGGTAATCTGCTCATTACAAATCGCAGACAGCATGTTTTTAGTTCAAATGAAACCTAAAGGAAGCATGGCAGGGAGGAAGGACTCAAGTTTTCAAGTGGTACCAAGTTATAATAAAGTTTGGGGATCAGAAAAGCGGAGATTTGCAAGCTTTTTCTCACATTTCTGTTTGTGTAACACAAAGCAGTGTGTTTTTTCTGCTTTTATGTAAGGCCTAAGCTATGCAGTGTTTCTCAAAAAATGTTAAATGCTCTATTTACAGATTATCCTCTCTTGAAACCAAAGGAGATACTTTTGCCCATACGTCTAAGACTTGTACATCTGTTCTCTGCTTTCTGTTCCAGCAAGAGCAGACTCATCCTGTCCTCCAATTAACAGCCAAACTGAAGTCCACCAGAGAGGGCTATGAGGAGAATAAAACCCAGCATTGGTCCAGCAGCCTCTTGCAGGCAGAGAAATGGTGGTCTCTTGCCAGACTCCAAGTCTGAGATTTTTCAGAGCAGTTGAGGATAATTAAATACCCAGCTCCCAGTAAAATTCAATGACAATTAGTATGTCTACCTCCTTTATCCCAGGCCTGGGCTTTGATTCAGAAACGTCCATTTTGATTCAGGACTGCCTGGGGCTGTGGCCTGCACTGCAGCCAAGGGTCTCCAGGTCCCCAGCCCTGAATTTCCCCTACAGCAAGCTTTGGGGAGAACGGGCATAAAAAAGCCAATACAGCAGATGAACTAAACTCCAGAGTACAGAATTACTAAAATCAAAGATACTCAGCAGAGAACAGTGATGGATAAAGGTGCAGCATCATAACATTTTTAAACTGCATTGGGAAATCCTTTAGTCAGCACGAAGACCTAGCTGCCAAATGGCTCAGGGCTTTCATTTGCACCACAGAAAGGAGGCCTATGCTATTTTGTTAAGTATTCTGATTAAAATAGAGTCCTGTTTTGTGCTCCTCAAACAAAAGAGTTATTTTGACCATTATAACACTCATATATTTGTGCTTTTCCAAAATAAAAAGTCATTTTGTCATGGTTTTGTTCTCTGCTGAGTGAAATTCAGTAACTGCCAAATAATTCTCTAAGGAATTTGAGGGGTTTAGTATCCTGCAGCATTCATCCAACTTTTTCCATGTAATTCTATGGGATTAAGGACAGAACCAGAAAGTCTCCTATTTCCTCCCAGGAAAATCAACAGAGCTGCACTGGCATAGGAATGGAATAGCAAAAGAATGAACAATGGCTCTGAGTTAAAAATCAAGATCAGTGTTCCATTTTTGGGAAAGATGAGCATGAGCATTGTAAGGAAAAAAGAAACAGGATGCACAATCACACTGTGAACACACCAGTGAGATGTGCTCCTCCATGGGGACAACATTCACTGCAATAAAATGGAGGGGAAAGTGAAGAGAGTCAGAAAGAGCAAAGAAAGTTTACAAAGCAATGCTAGGATAAACACATAGGCTGATTTATCTTTGTTCATCTGATGGGTAAGGGCTGTCTGAACTGTCTGTAGAGATCTCTTCAGTTAAATGAACTGTCAATAGCAATAAACAAGGACTAAAAAAATTGCAACGCCTATCCAATTTTTAACTATGTAACACAAAAGAAAAATTACTGGACTAAGGCATTATTCTTTTTATGTTCCCAGCAATGAAAAGCATGCTGAGAAAAGTAATTATATTAAAATTACAAAACAGCAGAAATCAGAGAATGCCACATTATTTCCACTTCATTGTCCTATATGAGTATATAATCTGAACCTCAGCTGGCTGAAAAATTTAAGAAAAAAAGGTTATAATTTCAGACTGCTGTTTTAATGCCTGCTGGGTGCAATGTTTGATTAATAACTGCAATACTAGATTTAGGAAAACAATGCTTCAAACTTATATTACACACCTATCCCCCACATTTTTAAAACATTTCACAAAATCAGGACATTTTTAAAACAGCCTCCATAAACATAAATAGATGCACTTTTTTCTCAGCCAGCCGTACATTGTCAAAACTTTCTGTCAAACTCAGCTATAACAGTGAAAAATAAAATAAAAACACACATATTGCCCCAAAGAAGAAATGTGGGATGTCTTTCCTTTTGTAAATAGAACCTCACAGCCAAATCCCCAAGTCTCCTCAAAATCCTGGGCTCCCTAAAGATGCTATGGGTTGTCTCTATAATGCCAGCTGCAAGATCAGACATTTTAAAATCTTTTCCCCTTTATAAACCCTTCTCTGCTTTCAAACCCATTGGTGAGCAGCTTGAGCTATATTGATAGATCCTCCATTCTGAATTCTGAAACAAGAGCTACAAAAAGGATGAAAAATAAATTTCTAGCTTTAGAAATGCCGAAAATGTATTTTAAAACTTGAACAATTCCTAACACAGATGTATGAAACTATTATTTTGCTGGAAATGTCCACTCACGTGTGAACTTTATGGTAGTCATTTTTATACCCTCACAGTTGGAAAAGACAGAAATAGGAAAAAACACAGGAAAAAAAACTCCAATTGAAGAGAAATAGGAGCAATAAATATTTCAGTTGTGTCCTGCACTGGTCACCTGGTGGGGGGGAGGGAGCAGGGAAGCCAAACCTCAAACTCTATTTTGCTGTAGGAGACAATGATTTCCCCTTTTAAAAGGATTTTTGAACTCTGGGTCCCCAGGTGTCCACCATCTTTTTGCTGAAATGACATTTATGTGGCAGATGGTACAAATAGCCTGGCATGCTTTGTAGTTGTTGGATCACTATAAAAATAAAAACTGCCAGATGGCTGGCATGTTTCCTGGCAGGAGAATAAGGCCCCACTGACTGATGAGAGGAAGTAAAGCTGCCCGAAATAAAATAATAGTGTCTGAATTTTCTTTGGAGAGCTTCTGAAATGCACCTTACTCCATGTTGGGTTTGATTCCTGCTGTCTAGGAAGCACCTTGTGTCATCCCTCCATCTGACTGTGCCAGAGGAGCACTGCTCACCTCTCTCCTCCTGATTTCACCTGTCAACCCACCCCAGGAAGGGGACCTCTCCCCCAGCCATTTCCCCTCCTGGGTGCTGGGTGCAGGAGGTGGTTGACATCTCCCCGGGCCCTGTGCCTGCAGAGGATGCCTACTTGAAGGAACATCTCATCTCCCATCCTCTGCTGTTCCTATCCTGCAGCACAGCAGAGGGCTGTCATACTGCAAGGACACCACCACAGGGAGCACATCACCCTGGGTGCCCTCTGCTTGGACTTTCTCCAGAAGCAGCAAACATAAACCAGTGTAAACATGTCAAACTAAATGGATTATTTATTTTTCCTACCTCAGCTATATTAATGCACCATTGTCTCCCTAACTATAACATTACAGGGCAGCTGGCAGGAGGGGTTGTTCTGACTGCACTAGATGAAGCAAAAGCTGGAACACTGTTCTGTGGATCAAGGAAGGAGAAAGACACAAACCACCAAGAGTGCAGCTGTAGCAATTATTTGCTATGAGGGGCTTTTTTACTTTACCTCAGTTTCCCCTGTCAGAAAGAGAAGCTTGATCAGAACAATGATTTTCCCAGAGGAGGGATACACAAAGTAGTTAATATCTGCACAAGTGCTCTGAACATCTCACTGGCATGTTTTGTTGGGAAGAAGCAATTGTTAAATTCTCAATCTTACTAACTTGATCAGAGTTGTGAAAACACTTCTCGACCGAGTTCACAAATTCTGATGCTGCGCTGACCTGTATGACATCCATGAAACTTCATGAAGGCCATCAAGGGCTGAACGTGTCCCTTCAGGAACATTCTGCTCAGCTTTGGTCACATTTTACCTTCAATTAACTTATTTATTCATTTCAACCAGTTGATGATCACTGATTTCCAAAACTCCAAATAAATGCTATCATTTCTCAAGTTAAAAACCAAGATGAGAAACACATCTCAGCGAGCAAGGATGAAATTGGGCCAAGTGATACAGACATAACAGCAGAGCGATAAAAACACAAATAATTTCGACATCCCACGTGGGCCAATTCATCAGCAGGCAAACAGGTCAGTGCCAGGCTGACATCTGAGCACCACATGGCTGTCAGTTTCTCCAAGATGGTTATTTCATTCCTGAAATAAACTTGTTACAACTGCTAATCCCCTGCATCACTGAACGCAGCTAAACTGCATCCACGTGTCTCAGGCTAATCAGCACTATTGTTCATACCTTTCTTTCACAATCACTGTGACTTTAGTGCTTTCAAGCTTTTGCTGAAACTAATACAAAATTGGAGTAGTGTTCAACTATGCGTCTAATCCCAGCTTGGTTTTAGCTAATTCACAGCATTCAGAGTTCTTTTTTGTCACACACTGCTGTATAGCACACAGAGTGGAGGTTCATTTTGTCACATTTAAGCTGAAATTTCAGAATTTTAAAATTTCCTTTGTGACCTCTCTCTTTTAATTTCTTTCTCTGAAACATTTTAATAAAAATGCTTTTTCATCTCAGCAGATTTCAGTCTCTGGAGACTACTTCCAGCTGGCATAGAGTAGAAGAGTAACTGAATTAATCTAACCTGTTTTGAGTAGAGATCAAGAAGAAAAATCAAGTACTCACAATTTGTTCCTAAGAACTTTCTTGCATTTCTATGTTCTCTGGAATTAGACCCACCTGACAGTCTCCTCCATAAAAGTCTAACAATTTGCCAGCATTCCACAGCTCACCATACTTCAAGTATTCAAGAGAAAGCATCATTAGATGCAACATACCCTACAATTTTGTTCCTATGAATGTCTCACTGAAACAAAATGAAATCCATATGAGACACTGCAATTCCTTCCCACATTATTGACATGGCAGGAAGGGAGGCACTGGGGCAGGTTCACAGTGCACCAGGGCTGACAAGGCTTGGATTGTGCTATTGTTCTGCAAGCAGACAAAGGCAGACTTAACCAGGTGAAGGAACAAAGGGAAGGGGTTAATCAAAGAGATTCTTGCTCAAATTTAGCATAACGGAGAAGAAATAGTCACCACCCTTGGCAAATGGTTACCATACAAGCTCAGCTCTCTGGTCATTAGAAATGCTCTCCACAAGCATTTATGTGGCAGGTGACTTCTGAGGAAGGTCACTTATGTTCAGTATTTGTTGCTTAGAGACACCTTGGCTTTGTCTCAGCTCAGAGAGTATGTCAAAGGCTTTGGTTGTAAACAGCAAACTCTAAATAACTGCAATGTCTCATTAATGGAAAGCTCATGCTTTTTGGTTTGGTTGGTTGGTTTTGTTTTGTGTTGTTTTTTTAAGCAAAATAACATCAATCTAATGAAGAGGAGCTGAGAGTCAGAACGTTTATCATACCGAACTGCTCTCAAGAGCTCTAGAGTTCTTCAGAACTGTCAATGTCCTTTTCTTTTCTCTTTTTTTAATTTTTTTTTTTTAATTGTTTTCTCTGCATCTGCCTGCATTTCTGCAAGGGGTAGTAGAACTATTCAGAACTGGTTTTACAGTTCTGCTGACTGGTGCATTAGGTTAAAGGCTGTTGTGGTTCCCTTGGAGAGGATGTCTGCCTGCTTGTGCTACCCAGAGAGCTACATTCATCAGTATGATGGAGAGACAGGGAAATGCTACTTTCCATAGGAGTGTGGAAGGATAAAACACCCGAAGCAGAACTCCCATGAAGAATGAAGTCACTTTTTTAGTACCAAAAATAGAGTTTTTCATGAAAATCTCTCCAGTTTTCAAGCAATTTCCAACAACTAACTTACTTTTTTTCATGAAAAGCAGACCCCTTTTTGTAAGCAACAGTATCTAGACAAAAAATAAACGTTCTGTCAAAAATAGTGTTCATGTGGAAAAATTTCATACAGTTCTATTTATATGGCCACAGAGATACAATAGCTATATAAACAGAACTGTTAAACTGTGGGCAGTTATACACACCCACCCTTTCTTTTTCTTGTCTCATATAATCTATGTAACTTGTTTCTAGGTGAATTTCAAGTCGCTAGAAATGAATGGATATTTTCTACCCCGCCTGCATAATCCTCCAGTGAGCATTTTGAATTCTCATGGATTTGCACTAGGAACATATGCATTCTATACTGGAAATACTCCTCTCACATTTCAGCATTTCACTTTCCCTGCCAAAAATGTATAAATTATCTTTTTGTTGTTGTTATTCATATATTGAAACTATAACCATTAAACAACTGTAAGGAACCCGACAGTCATACCCAGTTGGACATGTCAGCTGGACATGTCCAGCCTTTCCTAGTTATGCATTTCAGATCTTTTTAGGAAAGCTTGGTTCTAAAGACTTTGACATGAAATATCTTTGGTCTCCGGTTACTAATCTTGCATAATATTAAAACTTATTGCAGCATCCCATTAATCATGACAATCTCAAATCAGTTTATTTGAAAGTTAGACCTTTCAGAACTATTCCCCAGTGGAAAACTGACTAATATCTCAACGTCATTTAATTGGTGGATGCCCTCCTTAACCCCAGCTAAATCCCTGTACACTGTTCTTTAAAACAGGGTTAGTAATGGCACATTTCTCCCATGTTACTTTTGTCTCACAAGATGGGAAACTCTTCAGGCACAGCTGCATTTTATTATCAGTACAAAGAGTTCCTAGAAAAATGATACTTGGAAACCAGCTGGGATCATTAGGTGCTTTACAAGTTATAAAGATAGTAAGTTAGATAAAAACTGGGTGACCTGAACAAGTTACCTCCATCTTGAAATGGGTAGACTAATACAAAGGGCTGTGGCTATTAATTAAGCTCTTTGGATAGCAGACTATCTTGTTCTACCCTGACTTGGATGGAATTACACCATCTAACCAGGATGACCAGGTGAGTAGCTGTGCTAACAGTGTTGCTGAAACAGGAACTCTCAATAGCAGTCTGAGATGATTCATGCCTTGAAAATACTTCAAATACTGCTCAGAGGTACAACCCAGAACAGAGTTTCCTTACACTGCAAGCTGATTCCTGTATCTATCTGCAGGAACCTCTGTGCTGCCCTCACGAACACATGCAGCCCATCTTGCAGCAGTAGCTGTCTTGGCAAAGCTACTGCCTAAACAAAGAGCAAATCCATCATTCAAACCAATTAACAGGATCCTGGGACATGGCCATACAGTCGATACATCCACGTCAACAGAGCTGACAAAACCCCTCTAGCTGTACCACAGAGGACACAGCTTGTTAGCAGCACACAGTGATAAATGTGACAGTAGGACTCCTACTGTCCTACTGAAGCCCTTCTTCAGTCTGTTAATTTATAGTATTAGGATAGAGTCTGTAGAAAGCTGAGAATGTGCCAGAGAGTATAAATTGGATGGACAATTAGGACACATTTCTTTAAATGTATAGTTTGTAAATTATTTATATTATACATTCATTATTTATTAACAGAGGGTTGTCTGGAGCAGGGCTTCATCGCTATCTCCACTGGATTCTCCCTGGCCATAACACATCCAAATAAAGCAGTAAAAGCATGTTTCTCATGCTCATGGCAGTGCTGTGTGTCTGCTAAAATCTAGGATGAGGTCAACTTTGCCTGTTGCTGAATTTTAGAGGGAGTCCAGCAGGAACAAACTAGCACTTCACCTGCAAGGAACAAACACTGTGCTCCATCTCTGAGGAAATACCAAGGCATCATGAAGAGAAGAATGTCTAATGAGGAAAGCAATGTGTTTGCCATTGAAGCTTCATCTGAAACCAGTGATGACTATGAAGAGCAAGCATAAGGTTCTGGGTAACCAGGGAATATGTCATATTCCAGCTGAAAAGAGGCTTGCTCGATAACTTCGGATAAAGGAACTGAGCATTGAGAAAACAATACGTAAGGGGTTCACTCTCAACATTAAGTCATCATTGTTTTTCTCATGCTCCTTCTATACAAGCCCCTGCTTGGCAATGAGGAGAAGAAACAACAACAGGGAGGCACTTGGAAAGCTGGCAAAGACAATGGCAGGAGCCAGCTGGCAGCAGAGCTTGCTTCACACAGAGTTCAAGCTGGGCTGTTCATATTCCACAAGTCTAGTTACCAAAACCCTTAAACAGCTCCATCTCAGCCATCTCTGTTTTGAAAATGAATTGTAAAATCCAGAACAATGTCCTCTAGTGCTTTTTCTGCCTAGTACTTTCAGAAAAGGGTGAAAATAAAGAGAATTCCCACCTACCACAGATGTATTTCATTTTATCCTCCATTTCAATTCCCAAAAGTTATAATAAATGTGCTTCATTTTTAACAGATTTACTCCTTTGCTTAATCTCACCTTCAGAGGCACCACTTGCATCAGAATGGCGAAGTTAGTGAGGTGGTTACAGAGACACACGGAGTAGTTGAGGTCCCCACTCTCCCGCACGCAGCCTTCGTTAGACCAAACACCAGTTCCGTTGCTGCAAAGCACACAAAAATGCAACATAATCTCTATCCAAGTGCATCTTATGCAGGTTAATTTGACATGCATTGGACTATACAGGAGATTAAAAGTTTGAAAGCCATCTCAAGCATCTAGTGTCTTCTCGATTCCATCATGAAAACACGTAAGGAAAATACTGATGGGAACAGGGCCCAATTTCTTCCCAGTTTTATAACAGATGAATGACAACTGCATTTTTTATTTCATTGTGCAACCCATTTATGACATTTCACCTAGAACCAAATTTCTGTATTCTGAGAACTAGAAGATCAGGCAAGTCAATAATCATGCAAAAGTAAAGAAACTCAGCATAGCATATCTGCTGCCTTTCCCTTATCCACTGTCCCATTCATCCCATCAAAGTGATTCAGACTGAGTGTGATTTCTAGTGACCCTTCCATGTCAATTGTTTTTTGTCGCTTCAGCCTCAGGGGTAGCAAGAGCAGCTCCCACTCCAGTGAGGCTGTGGCTGGTCTGGCTGTGGCCAGGTCCAGGGCTGAGCAGGAAGTGATCCTCATGAGTTTGCTTTTTCCTGGAGCCAGGGAAACCCAGAAACCCCTGGGCTACCACAGCCCTGCAGTGGAGTGAGGACACAGAAGCCACAGGCACACATCAGGGGGGCTCCATGGGCTCAGGCACCATAGGTCACCCATCCAAACTTCCTGCTTCTTAACCATTTATTACTGTTGATATTATTCTGGGTCCTGAAGCTAGACTCAGTGATCTGTATTTTTCTTGGTGCTTATTTTAAATATAGGTATTACCTCACCCATATTCTGTCCTTTGGGACCTCCTTGAGTTCTCAAAGAGAAGCTGTTGTAGGTCAGAAACAAATTGCTTATTCTTTAACTACCATGCACTAGGGAATAAGATCATCTAGACACAAATGAAACTCATTTGAAGGACAGATTTTGTAGCTCAGTTTCTGTCCTGAGGCAATGCCTCAGGGGCCCAAGCCCCAATGGAAAGCAGTACAGGAACAATGCCCCGATCATATTAATTCGCTCCAGTGAAATCTGGTTTTAATTTATCATAATTTGTGAGTAACTATAACAACAAGTAACTGCCAACAGCTGGGACAATTCAACATACTTGAAACAAAACTTCAATAAAACAATTACAGTGACCTTCCCATGTGTGTGCTGGATAGGAGGGATCACAGCATTGAAGCCATTGCTACATCAATGAGGCTTATGCCATTGTGGCTCAAAAACTGTTAATCCCCATGAAATTCAAAATGCACTGGTTGTATTCTTTATTTATTTATTCAGCAAGAGCAGCATGGTTGGAAATCAAAAACAGATTAAAGATATCCACAGTTGAAAAAAAAAAAGCTACTGCTTTTCAATAGTTCCTATTTTCTGAGTGAAATTTAAGGTGATAGTTATTTCCCTTCTATTCTAACTTGAATTCAGGAGCATATTTCTCCATTCCGAGCATTGGTCAAAACTCACAGCTCTGAAATTCTGATCTCACATGATGTTGTGACATAGGCACAGATCCAGTGAAAACAATGGCTCTGCTGGAGGTTTGCCATCTTAAAACATTCAAGCATCTGCCCAAGTGGACAGAGTCATAAACCAAGATAAACACAATTTGTATCAATCTGCAGTTTTGATTGCAAAATTTTTCAGTCTCTCAGTTACCTACCTCACACAGGGTCTGTGATTAACACGTCTCTGATTTATGGTAAGAAGCCACTATCACCAGATTGTGAATTCTGTAAACCAATGGCTTAATTTCTGTAACTATCTCCATGAATGAAAGAGAACAAGGAGTATATAGGCAATATATAGCATCACAAACTAAGTGGAATTTAATTAAACCACGTTAAAAAATTGAAATCATGTGACATACCTGTAGTCCAGAAATGCACAGTACAGATGAACTCTGTTACTCTTATTTAGTGCTTGGCTGTACTGTCTGGGAGTCTGCAAGAAAGAAAATATGAAATCTGAGGAATGTTTAAAAAGGACTAAATTCTGCTGTTCAACTACTTTAAATACTCATTGCTGTAATAACTTCAATAGACTTACTCTAGATTAACACACAAGAACTGAAAGCAAATTTTGTCAGTCTTCATAGCTTTAACACAAACTCTGAACAGGCAAAGGCTGGTGTTCAGTCTTAATTATACACACTGGCATTAAACTCATGTCACTTTGAGTGAGAAATCCATGTCCCCTTTAATTAAATAGCAAACCAGGATAATTTGTTGCATATAAGCACAATAATATATGTTAATTTTTTCAGGATTGGCATGTTATTCTGTAGCATATATTTGGCTTAGTTGGGTTTTGTTCTCATTGGGTAATAAAAATCTCACATTTTAGGAATAATAACACTGAAATATGTGCATTACAATGACCAAATCACAGACATTTTCGTTCCACAATAGTGATTATTTTAAAACATACAATCAAACTGAAAGAGCAATGCCATAATTCAAGATTTTATTTTAACACACCTTAGCTTTATAAAGACATAATTTCTATCTTCCATAAACAGATTTAACAACTAACTCAATCTCCTCCATTTAGGAAGCTTTGAGACCCCATTCTCCACTCTGCTACACTGGTTTCATGACAAAATAACTCAAATTATATTGGAGTGAAGTAATAGTTTGTTATAGACAAAATATGAAAACTAGAGGATTTCCAGGATCCGTTCAATGTTTTCTAATACATAAATCCCCAAAGTCCACATGGTGTTAGAATCTACAAGGCAATTTTTTAATTACAAGAGTCTTCAACATAAAGAAATCACTGGTGAATTAACAGCAACAGGATTATTGCAACACGATTCTGCTGTCAAGCTGAAAGATAACCAAGTATTGCTTTCCTTGTTTTAGAGAAAGAAGGAAAAAAAATCCACTCCCTCATCATGCTGAAACTCAAGCAAGTACAAGAAGTCCCTGATGCAATGTTCCTTCTCCTCTTTCACAAGTCCAATGAGTGTCAGGCACAAGGTAGCACAGTTCCCTCCTTAACAGTGATAATAAAACATTTCTGCCTAACCCAGGACATTCACACATTCATATTGAATTTCCACACACTTCAAGTAGCTATGCTGTAGATAAGGCCATTTGCTTCTTCTAAACTACATATCTGGATAACATAAATGGAATTTTCTTATCTGCTTGAGCAACATCCCTGGACAAAATTTGTAGTTCCTTGACTCAACTTTTTTTGCTAAGCCTTCATCACAGAAACAGTGGAGGCTGCAGGTCAGGCACTCACAGAAGCAGAACTTTGTGAAGAGGAAAGACTGCCACTTATCTGCTGAGGGTCTCTACTTACCCCGTTGACTCTGGTGACATCCTGTAGCCTTTTTCCACTAGGGGAGCAAAGCAAACAGTAAAACCTCACAAGTGTGCCACACTGGGAAATGATAATGGGACAAGGTTCATGTCCCTCATCACCAGGAAATATCTCACTGATATAAACCCCAATCTGCTCATGCCACTTTCTTTCCAGGTCTGCTGGAAAGAGAGATGTAGTAAAACTAAGTATATTATGTTAATTCATAGAGGAGTCCTTCCTCACCTGTGAAAGCCCTTCCCCATTGCTGGCTGTCCTATGAAAGCCCCATGTAAGGCTTCAGATCAAACTAATATGTTCCCTGCTAGATGCATCAATTCTGAACTTCCCATTCCTTTCAGAAAAGGCCCCACCACGAGCCTCACCTTTAACAGTGGCAGGTGTCCTGCACACCTTCCAAATCACAAACCCACTGTGCAATATGATCCCTTCCCTTAATCCCGCTTCTTGCTGCTCAGAATATTCTTGAAGAGCACAAGTTCAGAAACTGCAGAAGACTAATGATCCATAACCCATGGCTGGAAAACTGCTTTCTGCAACTTCAGTTAATTCAGAATTTTGTTGGCAGAGTTCATTCTGTTTTACCAGCAGCAAAGGCATGTTTGCCCATTACGCTGTATAATGTTATGTCCATCATGTCTGTAGCTTTCCTGAAGTAAGCAATTGAAAGAATCTATAGCCAGTTTGTATTAAAAAGTACTCCACTTCTGTGACAGACAAACAGTGGCTAAAAAAATTTAAAAATCTGCTGTAATAACCACTCAGATTGTGTGATAACTCTAATTTCTGATTTGTAACATATTTCTAGATAAATCTTGATTCTTAATACACAAAATGGAAAGCGTACCACAGGGTCAGGTTGGACGAAGATACAGTACTGA
This sequence comes from Hemiprocne comata, assembly GCA_020745705.1. Classification (NCBI taxonomy): domain Eukaryota; kingdom Metazoa; phylum Chordata; class Aves; order Apodiformes; family Apodidae; genus Hemiprocne; species Hemiprocne comata. The sequence continues at coordinate 5,730,642 of CM036602.1, read as the reverse complement.
AGATTTAGTACTTCAGTTGTGTATCTTTTTGCATAAATAAATCCCAGATGTATGTTTTACCCTCAATTAAGTATCTCTGGCAAGGGATAAATTATTGTTTTTCTCCATCTTTAAACAGAGATGTCACTTATTAGACAAAGAACTACACCAAATGAGGCTATATAGTTTCTGGGCTGTCCAGAATTCCTTGTATACCCACATGGAAAAAGGATAACTAATGCATACACAAGTGTCCATATACATTTGCCTATATACTTCTCCTAAAGAGTATGTCCCATGTTTTAACACTCACAAGGCTTTTCAGTGCCATTTATTACTGCATAAAATACTCATTTTCTCAGACTTCAATGAAGTTCTGCAACAAAATCGTCTTTAGAATAGAAAGCCCCCCAACATATAAGAAATTGGCTACAATGAGGAATAAACACTCTCTGATCTTCAAAAGCTGTACTTCAAAGTCCTCTCTAACCTATGAAAAATGAACTGACTGTACCTCTGTACTACATTTCTAAAGTTAAATTGTGTGTGACAGTTCATATGTGACTTGGATCTTGTAGCACTGAAGATATTGATTTAATGACATTGGTAACAGAAAGCTAAATATAAAAGCAGTCTTTTACACTATAGGATTAAGTTACTTGAATGTTTAGAAAAGCCTAAAAGGACAGTTTATGCAGCTTTCAGTAGTGTGAGGAGGGAAAGTACCAGCACAACAAGTAATCCAGGATCTGTGCATTGGTTCTCCCTAATCTAGATTCTTTTTATCAGTCCTGCACAGAGAGAGCTACATGCAGCTTCTTCAGAAAATAATTACATTAAAAGAGGAAAGCAGCTTCTTGTCACTGAGAAACAGTGCAAACTCTGTCTGAAGGAGCAGGTATCTTGAGGAAGGGCTGTCTCTGTTGATATCATATCTGTTCAACATCCCTTCCACTGACAACAAGGAAAACCTAGAAACTCACCGTATGTGATCATACAGAGGAGATGCATAGATGTGTGATGGGGATATGGTACTTACACTGCTGGGAACTAGGCACAAGGCCATGCTTACTGGGTGAAGAGGCCAAAAAAGGGGGGGTGGGAGGCTGAAAGCACTGCTGGAAAACTTCAGGAAAACCTCGTTGCAGGAAATGTCATGCACACAGTTGCAGAAGAAAAACAGTCAGCCAGCTGCTGCTAGGAAGGCTTGCCAAGGAAGAGAAGCCAAGCAGAGGGTGGGGTGAACCTTTATGAGATTAGCTTGTTTCTCCTCTCCTCCCCTGAATTTAAAAAGCAAATATTTAGCTACATAGTGGTGGCCACCAAGGAGGAGGGTGTGCACTTGCTAATTCAATATGCACTCTTCTCCAACGTGAAGAAGGACAAATCTGTGGGTCAGATCTGCCATTGGTCTAAACTTAGGACCTCCAAGACCAATGTGTTGGGTGTTGGACATCCTGTCATCCAAAGCAGTTCATAACTTATCCCATCAAGTTCAATTTGGAGCTCACATGTCTCTGTTTACACAATACAGACTTTTTCTCTAATTCAGAGATTTTGAAGCCTTGTCTTCTCAGCCTCCAGGAGTACCATGGATTACTTTGAAGGTGGTGAGAAAAGGCATTAAGACAAACAAGCCTCTTGTCAGTATGCTCCTGTCTTTTGTGCAGTTCACAGCCCCACTGAAATACTCTTACAGGTGTGTGAATCAAAAGCACTATTTTTTTTTCTGATATATGGATTAAATTAGCAACTAAAATGACACTTCTAATTTAAGGATTTCCTGTCCTCACACTGATACCCTGACTGTTAGTGTGACCTATCCAGGACCACATGGTTTATTGACTTTCCTTTCCACCTTATACAATCTACTTCTCCTAATTACCTAGAAAATTAAAACTTAATTAAAAATTAAAGGCTCTTCTTCTACTCAGTTGCCTGGAAAAAAGACAGACAGAAAGGCAGAGAATGAAAGAATGATCACCTATTTCTGCAGTGGCTATATTGGCTGTTTTCTTCCAAGCTGTGAGAAAACTGCATTGCCACAGACCCTGGGCTTAGATCACCCATCTATATTAATTTAGGGTCTGTTCTGCTGTGTAACTAGCATATGTAATGAAAAATATTTTTCAAATTGTACAAAAATGAGTTTAGCTCATGAATAGGGAATTACAGTGTGTTATGCATAGGACAGCCTTTAATTGTTCCACTGAGAATCTATCCAGAGCTACACCAACACACACTTAATGAAGGAATGAGCAAAACACTGTAGGCTCCCAGGGTCAACATGAAAGCTTGCTGAATATAATTCTTAATTGTACAATCATACAGTCTAAAAAAAAAAAAAAAGAAGATCCCATGATATCATGAAGGGAGGAAGACTGTAACAGACAACAATATAAAGGAAAAATTCAGTGAAATATCAGAGGCTATAAAGGCACCTGAAATTAGAAAAGGATGCCATATGTAATTCAATATGGATTGGGCTTGAACCTTCTTTTGCCTGAGGTTAGAAATAGTCCACGCATCAATTTCCTGCAGAAATATTATTAATCAAATGCTACACCAATAGCCTTCCCCAGCTGCTGCATTGGGCAAGCAGTGTGAGAACAAAAAAAGTAATGAAAAAACCCATGAGCAACAGACTGAAAAATATCTTGGCTGCTCTACTGATAGCATTTTTATAAAGAGAGAAAGAAAAGAAAGAGGGAATGGATGAGGAAATTGTCCCAGTACTTTTTTTAATTATTGTGCACAGCAAAGAAAATTTATTACTTCTGAATGTGTACAGCATCAGAAGGTCTTGCTATTTTTCTTAGACTAGCAAGTACGCATCCCTTGAAATAAAAATGCCATCTTCTTAAGAGGATCCCATCTTTCTTATGGCACTGAACAAGGGGCTTCATCCAACAGCTGCCAAGACCACATCTGTCCACTCGCAGATCTCACTGTGGGCTGTCAAGAACTGTGCATCTGTAAAACAGTTGCTTATGATCTACAAAAACTGAGACTATTCATTGGTCCTCATCTTTCTTCAGCTTGTCTCTTTAATCCACTTCAAGTTACCTGATGATAGCACAAGTAGCCTTCCTGGCACCTAGAAAAGCTGGGGCAGTGACTGCTGAATGTACTCTAGGTGCAAAGTCATGACAGTGTTTGAAGAGTAATACCTCTTCTCTCTGGTTTTGGATGCTAAATAGCATAAAAGTAATTTTTTTTCCCAAACTGCTCGAGGAAAGTTGTAATTTTGGCAGTGAAAACTGACTGTAACTTTGAGTTAAAACCATAATCTCCCTAAATACTCATACACAAAGCTCCCAGATGGCTTTTCTTTAATTTTACAGCTAAAAAGTTCCCACCCTAACATAGAAGTTGCATCCTTGTAGATCCCTCAGGCAGTTAACTTAGCACAGCATCAGTGGGTCAGCACTGAGGTCTGGACTCAGGAATTTCTGAGCACAAAGTACCTTGCTCAGCCTCATTAAGCCACGTATCCTCTATGGACTATGCTTTCATCCATTCCTCAATTTCAAAGCTCTCAAATATTTAACAATGTATTTCTTCCCTTTTTCTCTCTCTTTGGCCTGGGTGCATATGGCCATGATGACTGTTTTGCATGTATTTGTTAACACTGGGCAGTGACAAGTAGTTGCATGCCAAATTCTTTCACCTTGGAAGCCAAAACTATTTAAGATGCAGTACTGCAGTGTAAAACCATGCCAAACTCCCACTGACTGCAATGTGGATTTATAATAATCAAAATATTGATTTAAATAATGGTAATAAATGTAAAGCACAGGGAGGCTGAAAAATAGCCACAGAAGGGCTGAAAAATAGCCACAGAAAGAAGAGGGTTCATTTTCACTAGAGATGCATGGAGCTGACTTCAAGGGAAGGCATGCACAAACTGCAGGGTAAGGACCTTTGAAATTCAGTTTGGGCAGCAACCAAGTTGCATCAGTAAATATTTGATGTTTAAAAATGTTATAAGCCAGTCAGCAAGAAACAGGACTCAGCATGGCAGTCTTTTCTTATGTGAGCAGCACTAAACACAAGATTGAACTCATGATCTCTAAGAAAAGCTGCCCTAATGCTTAAGTGAAAAAATGATTTCTCATGTCCTTTAAAGCACAATTCTGGTCCAAATAATGACAAAGTGGAAATACTAATATTCTCTATCTAGAAATAGTCTAATTTAAGTAATTAGCAATACAGCAGCCAGATGGTTTTGATACATAGCTAAACAGCTATATCCATATGTGGGAAAAAAAATGTATCCGTACCCCATCCTCTAAATGTACAACTGATTTAGACATCTAAGGATGTACTAAGCAGTGCAAAGTCACTTACACTGAAACACTCAGAAAATGTTTTCTCACCTCTTTCAGTTTTAGCAAGTCAATTTACATGAGAGAGGAATTGAGAGCTTGTTTCTTCCCTGTGTATCCCTGAGAGAACTGTTTGTCATCAGACTTGTTGGGACCCTCCACATTGCCTCCCACTGACTAAGGGCATGACCTCCAACTAGATATACCTCTCAAAAGTTAATGAATGCAGTCTGTCTCCAAAGAGATCTAATTTAAATCAAGTAATTTAAAATGCAAGTTATTTCACTCAAGCTCCCCATCTTGAAGAAGTTGCTCATTGTGTAAAAGACCTTATTTGTTTTACTGTAATGCAAAGCCCTGCAGAGCAGCTTTTCTTTTTGCCACCTGGCCTCCCTCAGAGCTACCAGAGATTCACACCAGACAGAAGAACAAACCCAGCTTGATTGTCAGGGCTCAAGAAAAGTTTGTCAGAGTGGCAAATAAATAAAAGGAAATTACCATTTTTTTCATTGGTAGACCTACCTGAAGTGGAGATTGCTGAGAGGCCTTAAACAGCAAATCCTGTAGGGCCGTTCTCCCCTAACCAACATCTCATTTATATCTTTTATGATCTGATCTCTTTTAACATATCTGAGTTATATGAGCCAGGCCAAAGTAAGCTTTGAGCATGGATGAAGCAAAGCTAAATATACAAAACTATCCCAAACCTGGGCATTTGGCCTGGTTCTTCCAAGAAGTAATTTTGTGAGATAGTACTTGCCCAGACTGGCTATTAACACATCTGGTTTTGTGTTCACCCCTCTGATTCGAGGCTGTGTTGCTTTATGCTGCTTCTACACTGCTAGGCTCCTTGAGAACACCATTTTTAATGCAAATAAAGTCAAATACTTCTGAAATTGTCTGTGAAAACCTCCACCAGCTTTGCAAAATTCTAGTCACATATGTTGCTAGCAGCTTACAGGCCTTTTGGGATAGATGAATGAAATATCGTTTCAGCTTTTCCCCACACTTACAGTGATCATAGTAAAGTAGATTTTGTTGTCATGCTGATACAAGTTCATGACAACTTTCCAAAACTGCCGTAGTGAAAAAAAAATGATGTCTTTTGTTAAGGCTTTTTTGTTTCCTTTTGCTGTGCTTTTTCTGCTATTCTGCATTATTGTATTAAAAATGTATTGCTTTGCTAAAATGAGAACCAGATGTTCCTTCTATACACTCTTTCCTAATCTCTATTTTTCTTAACTCATATGAAAGTATTGCTAAAGGAAAACAACTGGTCTGATTGATATTGGAAAGGCTATTTTTAAATGGACACATTTTCTAAAACAACAGAACTGTAATGAAATAGGTAAACAAATCCATTTTTTCCCCCATTCACCTGTAGTATTTTGACATAGCCAGAAATACTTCCATTTGCCATACAACTGTCCAGGCCCAGAGCAGAGCCCTGTAACAGGAAGCAATGTCAAAGCAATGACAAGAGCTGTGAAAGCGACCAGAAGGCATAAAGCATAATCCCTTAAAGGGATGCACAGAGTAGAATCACTTTCAAGAATACTTTTCCTATTAGATAATATTTCCACAATTCTTAGTTTCCAAAACAGTGCTTGGACTTCTCCTCCTGATGGCTTTCTTCTATTTTTTTTTAGAAGAGAAACATTTGCATCAGATGCAAACCATTCAAGACACTCAGATTTAACATTTAAACTGCAATTGTGACTCACACGTTACTGAGTTACAGAGAACTGAAGTCAGAAACAAGAAGAAATTGGGACAGCTCAGCACCAGCTGGCTAGGAGCTGAGCACTGCCTGTGGAGGGCAGCAGGACAGACAGGCAGCCAGTGAGTGTTTGCTCCCATTTCCACTGTACAGTCACCCATACCCCAAACAAGACACGCCTGGATTTTTTATAACCATAATTATAAGAAGAATCAATAAATATTCACTCATATTTATTACGGAAGAGGCTTTAAAAACTATTTAGGCATTTTTTCACCTCAGGAGCACAGAGGAGTTAGCCCAAGATGGATTTTTCAAGTGAAGAATCAATATGTATAGCCTTTTCTAAGTAGACAAAAAGAAAAAGCACAAAGATGTCCTAATTTTCCCACATAAAAACCAAAGTCTGTGTCCTTATTTTTGAAGAACACAAGAACTTTGACAGCCTGGAGCAGTTAAATATTAAAATTTTATGCACTCTGCATGACAGTAAAAGGAATAATGGACTGTTTATGGAATAATGCGTTTATCTTCTTTGTAAAGACCTCAGTGCCCTGCACTTCACCTCCAAGGACAAAATTAGCTTCCAGAAAGGGGTAACTTTAGGAATGCAAGAGGTCTGATATGGCCAAAACCAGCCCATGAGTCAGGATAAAGAAAGAGGGCGCCGTGGGACTAGAAATATAGCAAAGGATCCAGGGCTGCTGGTCCTGAGGATGGTTCCCTGAGCTCCTTTGAGAGCCCAGTTAAGCCAGGGAGGCTGTGCCCAGGTGCCCAGCTGAAGCACAGTCCTGTCTCCCACATACACACACCTACATAAGCAAGGGCTTAGTGACCTTTGTTGAGGAAGAATAAAGGTGACAGCAAAGCAGCAGGAACTAGGGCAGCACCCAAGCTGTGAGGTCTTCAAGGGACTGGCACAAAAACCTATTGATTTGTGTGTGCACAGCATGTAACTTCATGGGACCCTGGTTTATGACATAGATACGCTAATATGAATAAAATTGTACTCCTGGAGGAGTAATACCAGCTTCTTCAGATGTCAGAAGCCAGTTCATTAGCTTCAGTGAGTTTGATCAGGTCTGCACTTTTTGAAAAAAAAACCACAATTTTGTAAAATATCCAGTTGGTTTCCCACCAAACATTTGTAGAATCGTCTTTGCTAACATTTCTTTCCAAACAAAGGACCATTTTTTAAAGGGTGTTTTAAAGATGTGGTTAAATTAAAGCTGTAGGAGGAGTTTGAACAGTTCATATCACAAATAGAGTACCAAGCTTAATGGCAAAAATAATTACCAGTCAGTACCTTTGTTGCTAATATTTTTTTTCTAGGACTGGATTTATATGTTAGCATTTTCCATTCTCTTTAAAATCCTGGGTATCCAAATGTTGCCTCTGAAAAGCAATGCCTCACATTCTTTGTGAATTATATGTGACAGCCTTTGTTTTATATTGACCCCTTCAGCTCTTACATCCCTTGACTAGTTGCTAGTCATCATTTATCCTTTCCCTGACTCTGCTAATCTCTGGGGAGCGGGTGGGACTGGCAGTCAATGGAAGCAATGGAGTATAAATAATGAGAGAGTACAATAAACATTCCAGTTGCAATGCCACATCTCAGGACAAAGACTTTCAGAAAGGTACAGTGCACAGTTCTTCCATGATAAGACTGTTGGACCCAGATGGAAAATATTACAAAAATCTTATGCTTTATTAAGGGCAAGCTATTCAGCCCCACTAGGTGAGATAAGAGAACGCTTATTCTGTGTAATCAAAAAATCACTTGGGCATCTGGTTTTATTCCCAAATTCACTTTCCCCGTGTGACTTTTCACAGATTCTTTCCTGTCTCTGTGTTTCATTTTACAGTTATTATCCTACCTATTTAGTCTGTAATGTCTCAGACTAAAATGTGAGACTCCTGCATCTTGTGCTTTGCTGATGGGAAGCTGAAGCCTGCAGAGACCAGTGTAGAAGCCTGTGTCCACATCCAGCCTAACACTGAGGCGTTTCTGATAAGCAGCCTCAGGCCATCTAAATGACTCCTTAAGTACCTGGTGAAGCTGGGGGCTTTCTTCCCTTGACATTTCTCTCCCCAAACTTCGGGTAGGGAGATACATGCCCACTGCTTTAGTTGTTCCAATCCTAACACACACACAGCCACTGAGTGAAAATTATCTGAGAAAAAGAAAACTAACCCCAACAAAAAATGCAGGTTCTCTCTCATTTTAATAAGCTAGAGCTACTGTCTTAAGTGGTACAATCAATAAATGAGACAAGGAACCCATGGCAAGGGAGACAAGGACAGCAGGACTGCTCTGTTCAGATACAACCCAAATCTGCACCAGATTTGGTCTAATATTAATGGTCATCTTGAGACAAAAATAGTCTTCTGTAATGCTTCTTGAGCAGCAGAGTGATGCAACACTCCCTTTGCAAGTATTTCTGCGCTCTTAATATCCCAGTAAGTTATTATACTCTCCTGACTAGATCTTTCTAGGATTAAGCTCATGGGTTTCCATTGCTTTATTTTATTTTTCTTTTCATTGTAGGAAAAATATCCCTCAAGAGCATTTACATTTTTCTTCTTCTGATTTGAATCTTTTCTCCCATTCCTGTACATTTGCCAAATATGAGTTGACTTTTAGTCTGTTGCATGAATGGGGATGAAACTCACACAACTATTTAGTTTAGTGTCATTTTTCATTCACAGGAAGTGTCAGGGTGCCAGAACTATTTGATTTGTGCATCAGCCACATCCAACGAATTGAGAACCATTCTGGAATTAGGCCTGGTCCATTAACTCCAGCTACAAAGTTGAGTAATATGAGACAAAGCCATTGAGTTTGTTTTTCAGATGAGAAAATGGAAGTTAGTGGAGCTTTGTGTATGTCTCCAGACATGAGGCAAATAGAAATATTGTTGCTGGTACAGCAGCGACAGAAAAATAGCCAACAATAATTTCATCCAGGTCTCTGGTGTGACCATCGTGCTGCACAGGACAGCAGCACAGCCAGCAGCCCTCCCCCAGCATGAAGGGGGGCCCTGGGCAGCCTGGGCTGGCAGAGGGGATGGGGAGCCTGGGAGCCCTTGGGACTGCAGAAACCATATAAAGGCAACTTCAAGGCTGTGTTTTCAGAAGCACAATAAACAGAGCATTCCTGAGAAGCTGGAGCTCTGAATTTGGAGTGTATGGGGGGTCTTTTTCAGGACAACTAGGATGGAAGTTTAAAAGTAGGCGTCTCTTCAACCTTTCAGTCTTTTGCCACTTTGCAAATGACACCATCATTTCCTCTTTTTCCTCAGCTAAATGTTTGCACAAACACATGACCAAAAGAGCTGTGTGCAGCTGTACAAAAGAGACAAAGTGCAAAACAAAGCAAACCCAAAGTGCACCACAACAAGCTCAGGAAGAGGAACAAACAACTCAGTAAGATATTACTGCCTGCCAGCTCATTCATCTGGGCATATCATACAGAGCCACATAAAGGCATCTTCTGCCATAAGTCACAGAATCACTTAGGTTGGAAAAGACCTTCAAGATCATCAAGTCCAACCATTAACCCCACTCTACCAAGTCCAGCACTAAGCCATATTCCCAAGACCACATCTAGATGACTTTTAAACGCATCCAGGGTTGGTGACTCAACCACCTCCCTGGGCAGCATTTTCCAATGTCTGACAGTCCTTTCAGTGAAAAAAGTTCCTCCTAATGTCTGGTCTAAACCTCCCCTGGTGCAGCTTGAGGCCCTTTCCTCTTGTTCTATCACCAGTTACTAGTGAGAAGAGACCAGCTCCAACCTCTTTACAATGTCCTTTCAGGTAGTTGCAGGGGGTGATGAGGTCTCCCCTCAGTCTCCTTTTCTTCAGACTAAAGAGCTCCCAGTTCCCTCAGCTGCTCCTCCTAAGTCTTATTCTCAAGGCCCTTCACCAGCTTAGTTGCCCTTTTTTTGACATACTCCAGCACCTCAATGTCCTTCTTGTATTGAGGTGCCCAAAACTGCACACAGTATTCAAGGTGTGGTCTCACCAATGCCCAGTACAGAGGGAAGATCACCTCCCTGGTCCTGCTTGCCATGCTATTTCTAATGCAGGCCAGGATGCCATTGGCCTTCTTGGCCACCTGGGCACACTGCTGGCTCATATTCAGCTGCCTCTCAATCAGAACCCCCAGGTCCCTTTCTTCTGAACAGCTTTCCAGCCACTCTTCCCCAAGTCTGTAGCATTGCATGGGATTGTTGTGGCCCAAATTTTAATACCTCCATAATTACTCAGGTCCCAGTTTGCACTGTTTGTCTGGAGCTCAGTTTTTCCATGTGTTTCCTGAAATCAGCAATGGGTCCCTCTGGAAACTGATCTAATGGTTTGAGGAATGCAGCTATGGTCATTAGAGCTTTGCAAAATCTCCAAACTTGCTTGTCACTTACTTAGTACAACAATTTTAAATGGGCAAAGAATGAGAAATCCTGTGTTCTCCCTTCAATGGAAATGCTGCTACACCCCTTTCTCTTCCCTGCACTTCAGTGAAATGTCACCCTGTCAGAACCAGGATTTTTAAGCATCTTGACAAGATGCAGTGGCAAGCAGTTAAGAACATACCAGACTGTCACATTCCAGTAAGCTCCTGTGACACAGACACCCTGTAAATAAATGTATATTTTTTCTTTTAGTGCTTTTTCTCTTTAAGTAAAATGTAATACATAAATAGGGGAAATATTTTTAGATCAATAAAACAATAACCATATGCAAACAGAAATGGTTGACTGCACAATTTAATTTACTAGGATCATTCTAACTTCAGCAACATTACAAACCAGAAATGAAAAACCTTCAGCAAACTGCTGCATGGCAGTAGCTTTACAGGGCTCAGAGGCATCCATTCTGTTCCCACTGAACCTAGTAGGGAAACTCCCAGTGACTTCAGTGGGTAACAGGGCACGATATTCCTGTTTCGCTGTGATTTAGAGTTACTAAAAAGAAAGACAGCCCAGTTTTAGGAACAGTGCCTCAGAACATTACAGCTACTATTTCAGTGTCATCCGAGTCCTAGTTCAGGATGCTTAATCCCATGGAGCATGGACATATCTTTCTTTTGCTAAACGCATTATTTTTGGAAACATTCTTGCTAGTGTTCATGGGAATGTTTCCAACGAGGCAACACTTCCAATTAAGATCTTTTTATAGTTTATAAATACTTTAATAATTGCCTGACAGCCATATAAATAAATGTATTTTTTAATAAATAGGTGATGGTTAACCTGTCACAGTGATACACAGTCCAAACAAGTAAAGATGCTCCTTCCAACCATTACTTATAACTTCAGAACTTTTTGAATCCTCATAACCAAAAATGACACATGCTATGCATATCTACTCCATGTCCATATCATCTAATGCTTTTTTAGAAATCCGTAAGAAGTGGTTCATTAAAAAAATGCAAAGTCATTTCTTACATAGATGAGAGGCTCTTTCACAAACTCTTATGCTAAGTAATTAAAAATCAAGTATTGCTAAAAGTGGAGAATAAGGGAAAGAGGAAAAACAACCCTCTCTGGAGATGTATTTAGATTCTCTTCAGCACAGTAAGTTATCAGGGGCATCAACACTAGTGCTGGAATTCTTGGACTGCCCAGCACACAAAAGGCTTTGCTGCAGCTAACAGGACCATCACACAAGCACTCTCATAAAACTGTACCATAGGCTGCAATCTACCTGGTGGGGACCAGGATCACTGTAGGGGATAGCCCAGGCCATGCCCACTAATAAATCAGAAGTTAAAAGCATCTGAGTGAAACAGCCTTGAGCCTCAATACAAAGAAAGGGAATATGATTTGAAAGCAATCTTCTAGTTTATTGCCAGCCTTTTGTTGTGGTCTCCTTGTGCTACATAGAATCAAAAAGCAGAAGAGCCTGAGTAAGGGGGCAGAAAAATGGGAAGAGAACAGAGAAAACACAACACTTTCTACCCTTGGACTCGGCCATGTGTACAAGTTTGCAATCTGTCACATTAAAGGAATGAAAGAAGAAACAATTTTCAAAAGCTGTAACACCTGGTCTGAAACATTATTTACCAACAGAATTATCATTGATGCCTCTTCAATATTTGCTGCACAACAGTCAGCTAACTGTGGTGCTACCCAATACACTTCAGGTACATTTTAAATAAGATGCACCCAAAGCATACAGCAGAGGGCAAGGAGTAGCTCAGGGAATCTTCTAAACGCTTGCAGCAGGACTTCAGGTCAGTTTGGTTTTTTTTACAGAGTAGTGATTAATTTCTGCTTATTTCCCACCAGCAAAATATTGATCCAACCAGAGGGGTTTTTTCTGAGTTTTCTTCCTACTTCTCTTCTCATTATTTACCTTGGCAAACTCTCCTAGTTCTTTCCTAATTCAACCTCAGGAGAGCAGGAAGAGCAACAAAAAGAAAAGGCCATATCCAGTGTCTCAGATGAGTCAGTATGTTTCAGGAATATCTAACCTTTGTGTAAGGCAATATTCAGGACAGAAAAACTGTTGCTGTATGCAGTGGCCCTTCCCACTCCATAATCCCTTCCATGGGTTTCAGCTGTATCCTCTTCCAAAAAGTACAGTCTATTTTTCTGTTAGGAGGAATTTGCATCCTTGCTGGAGAATGTTCCAATCAATTGCACTGAGCTTAAGCATTGCACACCACAGAAAAGGAACCTAGGGACTGATCCTGCATCACGTAAAGACATGAGCATCATTGCCACTTGAGTTGTCCCAAAGAAAGGAAGGAGCTACTCAGGAACCAAAATTATGCACATCTCTGGTCTGCAACATTGCAAGGATCTTCTTGTTTGCTGTTAGCAAGGATATCTAGGGGATGCAACATAAACAATCACAAGAACTTGCAAAAAGATAAAATGCAAGGATTTCTGAAGGCAAAATGTAAACATTCAGGTGCACTGAGTAGCTATTTGACACAACATTGAGGCTATTAGATGTAATCTTATTGCAGACACATGCCTTACACTTGAAGAGTCAAGGCTATTAAAATGCTGTTTCTCCCTAAATCCACAGGCCACTTGTACTGCTTTTAGCTCCTCTTTCTTCCCTGCCCTCAAGGACTGAAATCATAACAACAATCACATTATTTTTTAACTTAATAGAAGGAACAGTGAAACTAATTCCAGCCTTGGGCAGTCCAGACAGCAGTAATCTACTCTCATCCTTGACATATTGTATATAAATGAGATTGCAGCAAGATTGCATCCTTTCATCAACCACATGCTGAAGAACTGGGACGCGGGGCTCCTCTCTGTTCTTTTCCCTGGGTGCCTAAAAATCCCTGTGCCTCTGTTCAAAAGTGTTGAAAAATCTAAAGATAAATTAAGGCATACATAGAAACAGCCCATGTAATAGAACCACTGTAGATGGCTATAGAGGTGCAAATTGCAGCATGCAACTACGTGGTACATGGATATTACAGGTTACAGCACTCACTAGACTTGGATTCATCAACTCCAGCTGAGAAAAAATGACACCTCAAATATCTACTTTTGCCTGCTTCTTCGTAGTAATTAACACAAGCAGCCTTTAATGTAGGTTACACCAGGGGAATGCTATCCAGCTGTTAATAATGCACCCAGGCCAACAAACGTAGCAATCATGAGCCTCTATGGCAGCCTCCAGTTCCCCAGCATCAATTACTAACACAGCTCCTCTGATGCAAGCTATATAAAGCAGTTTGCTGGCACACTGAGGGCTGAGGCAAGGTTTAAAATATCCTCAGAAAACTAACATGTGCAGATTTCCCACAATTAAAAGCAATGCTCTTTCTATTAATTTTGATTGTAGCAGTTATAAGTTTCTTTCCTTTAAAAACAAAAAACAACTTATCTTGTTGGTTGGTGGCAGCTTTTAAACATACTTTTCTCAAAGGGTCTTTTGATGAAAACAAAATACTTTTCTCCCCACACACTCCAAGATCACAAAAAATTGAGAGAATACTTTAATGTTAGGCTGAAATAGGGTTGATATTATTCAAGCATAACTTTTGGCATCTAGTTCTAACTACATATCTCTCTAGTGTTTCTTTTTACTCTTTTCTCGAGCTGAAATACATAATGTGTTTGGGCACAGCACAACTGCAAAATAAAATGCATTCTCTAGAATGCCAGCAGTATTTTGACTGTGGCAGGAAGTTATGCAAACACACGGATGAACATGGGAGAGAGAGTGTCTCAAAAATACATTCTGTTCACGGAACAAACTCTTTCTGATTAGATTAAATTAGACTCTGGTTTATCTGATAGTGAAAAGGGTCATGTCCAAAAAGGAGCCACAGCTACAAATGCTGAGTGCACAAACAGTCCCTGCTTAACCTATCAACAAGCCTGATAAAATATAAAATTATTGGAGAAATTTGGATAGCTTTCTCAAACACAGAGAGCAAAGAAGAAGAAAATCACATGTATGCCTGTTCATGAAATTGTTTTGTGGTGTGAAATTACCCATTTCTGAGTCCATCCATCGGCCAGAAAGCTCAAAGATTAATGAAGAATTGTTTCTTATTTTTCCTGAAATTTTACATGAAACAAATACTCCTCTCTAAATTTTGTTTGGATGTGGGGGCAGTTTTAATTTTATTCCGCTTTTCCATTTTTAATGTAATTATCTGGAAAATTAAAAATGTCATGAGTAAGCTAAAAAACAAAATATTAAAAGTCCTAATTTTCCATACCATTTCCCCCAAGAAATCACCAAGTGATAAAACACTATCCTGTAATTTTGAACAAAAGTATTATGACATTTTCAAAACATTTTGATGTTTCTCTTCTGGGTAACATTCTCTTGTTTTTCAGTCTATATGTAATACAACAAATTATTAAATTCGATCATACTAACACTTTTCCCAAAACCTATTTCTTAGTATCCTCAGAGGTATAATTATCACAGTTGCAAGTTTGACAACATAACTGCTCAATAACTGCCTCCCCATAGCATATAAACAAAAAGGCCTGCAGACATTTTTATCACCTACATTTCTAAGGACATACGTGTCTTTTTTTCTTTTTGCACATCTCCCCTAACTGTTAGCCTACTGCTTTACCCAAGCTTCTCTCCCCCCACACCCCCAGTATAGGGAGGTGGCAGGAGGATCAGACCCACCAAATTAATGTAAACTACAAGATCAGTCCCACTGGGGTGATGATTTCCAGAGATACTCATTAAAATAGAAAAGAAACAATGCTTTGGGGGTTGTTAGTTGGTTGAGGGTCGGTGACGGTGGTTGTGGTTTTTTTTAGTTTTAGAGCATGACAAAGCCTGAAGCCAAGAGTGTCATTTATTTATCTGAGTGTTTGTGATTTAAAAGTTTCTAAAGAGCTTTTTTTTCATTTTGTGAGAAAAAGGGAGAGAAGGGGAACAACTTTGCTTTGAGCTTGTTTCTAGTATGTCAACTTTTAACTCTGAGGACAAATTCAAGGCCAAATTGTAGACACCTAAAATACAGGGTTTCTAAAGAAAATGCTGACAGCCTATGAACTGTAAGAGTTATGGAGAACCCTGTAATAGTAATAATAATATCTTTCATTTTTATATAGTGCTTTTTCTCCAAAAACATCTCTTAAACTATAGGTCAAAAAAATTCATCTGTGGCTATAAAAAGGACTGAAATAACAACTATTGTAAAGTTCTGAATTGGAGACAGGTTCCACCCTGGTTCACTTGCTGGCCAGGACTTTGTTTCCAGTAAAATTAAGTTAAACTAAACAAACTAATTTGGGCAGCTCACCTGGCCACTCATGCCTTCCCTGTGAACTGCTCTGGGTGTCAAGAATGACAGTGAGCACACAGTAAGATCAGATGTCCAGCAACTCGTGGTGAAGACAAAAAACATCCCATCGGGCTTTGAGATCTGAGCAGCCCCAGAGTCACAGACTTCAGCACATGGGCTGATAACTCTGAGACTCCAGAGCTTGAGATTCCTCCAGAGAGTTCAGGAAGGAACCAGTCACCTCTATAAAAATATACAGGCTCTATATATGGGTAAATAATAGTTGGGAAAGAGAAAAAGATTTTTTTTTTCCATCAGAAACTAATAGGAGTGCAATGGCTTTTCCGGCTCAGTTAAAACATTCTGTTGAGATAGTGACTTCAACAGAAGCATAAATTTTCTCCTTAAGTTTCTCCAAGACACTGAAGTTACAATAAATACTACTAATAAAGCAAAACATATGTGAATCCTATATGAACCACAGAAACTATGCACATAACCACTTGAGGAAAACTAAAGCTGCTTCTTTGATGTGAGCCATTTCCTATCACATTACATGGTATGAAAGGGGTCTAGCTAAAAACATGAAATCATTAAGAAAATAACTTCAGACAGAACTTAGTGATTTAGTTTGCATAACAGTTTCTTCTCCAAAGATCCTACTAGCAAATTGAATAATAAATGTCTGATTCAAATTTACTATGAGAAATGGACCCAAACCAAATGGTAAAATATTTGTGGCATGCAGGAACCAGCAACTGTGTGAGCTGCCCAAGTTGTTTTCAGTTAGTTTCGCTTGCTTTTATTGAAAAAATAAAATCCATACATAAACAGCCAACTCCTGGTCTCTTTGAAGTCAGTGGGAACTTTGCCATTGATTTTAGTGAGGCCAAAATGTGGCTTCCTTAGATCTTGTTTGGAAGGTGGGGATGGGAAGTTGCTTGATTTTTGCTAAATATCTGTATTGGAACAGGAAGACTTCTCAAAAAACAGTATCATTCATTATCTTCTAATTAATTTCTATCAGTGATGCAGCAGCAATATATCCTAAAATCTCTGTTCCAAGTCTTTATTTGCGTTAAGTGCCAACATGCCAAGCACTGTGCACACACACAGTTTCAGCTTTGAAGAGCCAAATATCTAAACAGAAAAGAATAATTAAAAACAAAAAAAGTTGAAAAATCATTATGTCCATTTCACAGATGGGAAAACTGAGGCACTGAACTATTATGGAATATTTCCTTTCCTGACATAATTCATCATACTTCCTCTTATTTCATTGGAGTTAACTAACTAACTACATCTGAATAATTTCCTCACAGCTACAGAAGTTATGACAGATCCAGAAACTTATTTCAGTTATCAAGTGCCTGGTTAGTATAAAACTGTCTTTTCACTCTCCTTTTGTAATTACCACAATTCACTTTATACAACTACAATTCACTAACATAATGATCAAGGGTATCACAGCAGCCCTAATTGAGGGACCATATATAAGGATTTTAAAGGCAGTAAAAGGTTGGAGTAAATATAGGAAAATAAGCATCTCATGCAAATATATTCATCTTAATATTTCTCCTTACAGAAAGCAGATTTACATTTTCAGGTCTGTAATTATGAACAAAAGGAATTTATACAGTAATTCAGCAACAATAGAAAACTGTGGTTAAAAGGAAGAAAAACAAGTGAATACTGAATAAGCTTGACAGAAGCTCATCAACCCTTTTTTTTCTAAGAGTTGAGACAAACCAAAGAGGCTGTGAAAAGTTACATGCTTATTTGGAAAGATACCGAGCATTTTAATTTCCTCCCCTCCAGAACCAGAATTTCCAGGTTTTTATCACAGGCAGATGCCAATGCCTGCTTAGGATGAAGACAGATTTTCCCAGCTTGCTCCAAGTACATCACAAGGCCTATTTAAAATCGGAGTGGGCATATCACAGGAGAGGGATAATGACGAACAGCAGTGCATTGGCAGAAAGATGAACTCTACCAAAACCAGATAATTTCCAGTCTTTTTTCTTATTATAACTTTAGAAAGCTCAGAAATATGGGACACTGCTCCAAAACTACATGGTTTACTTATAGCATATCTGAAACTTGGCCCACAAACTGCATCTTTTTCAAACTCATGGGAATGACAGTTGCATGAGATTTGCCGTAGTGCCTGGTTAGCCACGAACCAGAACTGCCATGTGAAAAAAGTTATTTTCATAGCATTTAGGTCCAGTTCAAACACAAATCAAGACTTGTACAGTCTTACACTGTATTTTTAAGTTAACAATATTGGTTTGTATCTCATTGAAACTTAGGTTCAGAGTTTGAGGAAAAGTTTACATTGTTTTTATTTTTATTTCTTTTATTCAAATTTCCTGTGTTCTTCTAGTCAGTCCTTCAGGACTGAAGAAGTTGCCTTTTTTCTGGAACAGCTGGGTTTAAACTTTACCCTTGTATTTTAACTTGCTGACCAAATCTTTTGTTTGCTTTAGGTTTTTCTCTACATATCTCTTTTTGTACCTTTCCTAGCTTTTTATAAGACAGTCATTTGAATGTCAGTTTTTTCCTGCTCTCTGTGTTCTGGATCACTACAATATGACAATTTTCTCAAATTAAATGCTTTGATTTAAACTGATATCTATTGCATAGCATTAGCATTTAATAAAAGTCTGGATTAGGTAGAAATTTGAAGGATGGATTTTTTTTTTAAAAAGGATATTTACAGGACTCAAATGAAACAAATCTCACAAAGGCATGAATACCCAGAGCCTTGTCTAGTTATGTGTGCTGCTGAACAGGAATAGAATTGCATCAGTGCTCAGTGTACAGAGCTATACAAAGTGCAAGGCAATGGAAAATAAAGTCATGTTCTCAAGTCAGTGTGAGAAAGCCAAGTTCTTTTGAATTCAGCATATTTTATAATACTTTACACTCACTGAGAACATTGATCCCAGAGCAATTACTCTTGTAAAATACTGCAGAGCCTTCTTGCTTGGGGATTTTCCCCAGATGCTTCTATCAACTACCAGTCAGGGTAGGAATAAAGGGATTCAGATAAAGGAATTTATCACTACCAGAAAATGAAAAAGGCAGCCTGATGTGGACACTTTGAGCAATTTACCTTGTGGCTTGGTTTCTGGATACAATAATTCAACATAGTTTGAAATAGTCAAAGACAAGACAAATCTCAGTGTAAATAAGGCCACAAAGACTATGATTAACTTACACATATGTCCTTCTAACACCAGCCAGTGTAAAATTACATGCCAAATGCTTTTATTTTTGCCAGAAGCTACTTCAGATTAGCTGAATGACATTTTGTGATTATTTTTTTAAAACATGGAATGTGAAATGAACTATTATTTTCTAAAATAAAAGGAGCTCCATTTTTTAAAATCAATCTAGATCACTCAATCTACTTGAAAGGGCAAAGTACAGCTTGGTTGTAGGCCAATTTTTCTGGTAGAGATGACTTGAACAACTATAAATGTAATCTTTCACAAGCAGTGTTTGTTATTTGAACACTGATGTTATTTAATTAGAGGATGAAAATTATCTCAGGTACTTCAGGACAAAAACTCATTGAAATGAGTGTTCTACATAGTTGTTGTTGTACTTTTCTGGAATAGGTTTTTCAGTCTTTGAGGTCTGAGTCCCAGGCTTCAAAAATAGTTTTGCTGATGTTCATGGATACACAAAGAGAAAAGCACAGAGCCAAGCCCATGGCTGATTTTCTTTCACTGATGTCAGGATACCAGTGCAGCAGCTTGTGACAAGAAGCCCTCAGCCACACAGAAAGGTGATAGCCTTTGGAAAAAGTAACCATGGGGTCTGCAGGTTGAAGCAGTTGAGCACAAGGAATTCCTCAATGCACTCAGCTGCATGGGTTGTATTTCACTCATACTAAACAGCTCTCAGAAAAGACTGTCCCAAACTTTGAGTAGGCCCCCACTGTTTGGTGCACCAATCACTCTGCTATTACAAGCTACATTGCAATAAAAAAAAAAATGTGTAGAGTTTATATCCTGAACAATAAATTCTCTTTCCAGAAATGTTTTATCTAAGGAACAGTAATGCAAGACTCATTACCAAGAGCTGATTAGGAAAGACTGTGAACCATGCTCTGGGTTATTATTATCTGATTAGTATCATAATCTGTTTTATCCAGCTCCATGACAGTTCAGTACAGATTATCTTGAATACTTCAGCTGGTTGTGCTAACAGAGTGAGAAGTTCTTCCAGTTGCATTGGCTAGCATTAACTTAAAATAAAAATATTTACTGTGTTAAAAATAACCCTTTCAGCATTTAGGGAAAAAAAAATCCCTTTATTTGTATTTATCTTCTCATTCTTCACATTTTGAGTCATGTCTCAAGATCAACTAAAGAAGGCCCTATTGTGGTTCCAATGATATAAATCCTTGGAGTTTTATGCCAATACTTTTATTTGTCATATTTATTGGAACTGACATTTTTCTGGACTCTGTTCACATTATGACTTATGAGCTTAATTAGGTTTCATTTGTTTTTGCTGTTTAAAATAAATTAAGATGAGGGTGTGGGGGATTTACTCTCCCTCATGATCTTTTTCTAATACTGTGCAATGTGAATTCAACATTCTAGTTACTATTGAATTATGCCATTTTATTTGGAAAGACCTTACCTAGCTATTTACAAGATCCCCAGGGATGTTTAGGATGAGAGGCTGAAGTAGGAAGACTAAGACTAAATTAGCAGCTGTGCCCAAGTTGAGATGGTTGTGCAAGTGACTGATGTTCAGTCTCTCAAATGCAGTCTTAGGATGGGTCATATGTGTTAAAATAAGCAGCAACAGGGGAACAACTATAAAAAAACAACACAGTAACAATACATGATAAATTATACACCCAAACAGATTTAAGCCACAAAATACTACAATTCAGGAAAAAGTTCTTTCCCTCTGATACTGCTGGTGCTGGAAATAGCTGCCACATGTTTAGACAGCAGAATTCATGCCTCTTCCTGATGGTCCTCAGCACAAGCTGCCCCACAGAGGCCATGGAAGGAAGATGGCTATGGAGATGGATCTGTACACTAACAAGGACCACCCTCTGTCTGAGTATAATCCATTCAATTTCTTCTTCTGAATCAAAATTCAGTCATCCCTGCTGCACTCCAAACAACTCTGAAGCCACATCCGGGTCTACAGCATAAAATATTGTATTCAGTAAAAAGAGCATAAGGTGACAAAATATTTACTCTTATATGGTTAATTCCTGCACCACTTCCCCATATTAATAAATTGCATAGTTTTGTCTGATGGAAGCCCAGAAGACTTGTCCTACATAAGATTTTATGCAAAACTCACTGATGTCCAATTGAGTTCTTGCATCAGGGGAGAACAGTGATTCAGAGGAGTGAGCCACTGCACCAGAAATGAAGGCAATCTTAGAGCATGTGTATTTGAGATAGACAAGAAAGAATTGCCTTATTCTGAAATGCTGAGAGCAGAAAAGCCTTTTATTCTCAGTTCCCAAGACTCTTCATGGATTCTTGGAGCACAGTTTGGGTTCTTCTTTGGGGTCAGAAGATTTCAGAATCATGTTGTGTAGGGTTTGCAAAACAGTCTTACAATGGCCACTGCCTAGTTCTCATTGAACTTGCTCAGTGGAATCAGGAGTCAGTGTAACAGCAAAGCACAACAAAATTCTCTTGCAGTAAAGTACAGATCAAAGAATCTCTTGCAGAGTATGCAACACATTCCCCCAGGAAAACCCCAGCCTAACAACAAAAACCTGCAAAAGACCCTCAAAACCTGACTATTGTAAGCACAGGTTAAATGTTTTTGTTGTGTTTAGGTCTGAAAATTGTTCAGTTATAAATCAGATGTTTGGGATTTTAGGAGATGGGGCTCACCTGAAAGATCTTTGATGGCCCTTGGGGAACTCTGGGGTTATAAAGCAGAAAGGCTGAAAACCTACTTGATGACCAAATTAGTAAATTAATATATTATAATTATACAAGTGCCCATGCACAATTTTTGCTAAAGTCTGGGACAAAGTGGAAAAGAGTGATAGAGATTTGTATTTAAAAAGGTTAGTTTGGTTATTTCCTCTATGTGGATAATAATCTAGACAGGAAGAACATCACCACAATTAAATGAACAACTATTAACAATAAAAATTTGTTAGGGGACAGCAGTGACAGCTGGTGCTCCATTAACAATGCCCTGGTCAGACACTTACTCCTCACAGATATTAATTCAAGTCTGAAAGGGGAAACTGAATCAAAGTTAAAGACTCCTGATTATGTGCAAAATTATAGTTGACATGACTCATTTCTGATTAAACAAGCATTGATGGCAATAAGGAAATACTGGTTAAAAAGAATACCATGCTATGCCACTAAAGCAAAGTTGGCTATTAACTGAAGAATTTGTAAAAGGAGACTCAAAGCAATTCTTCTGGAGGAATAGCAGGGCTCTGCAGGGGTAGAAGATACATACAAAAAAGGAAAAGGTTGACAGGCCCCAGAATATTCTCAGTAAGTATTCTTTGCTCTTCTTTTAAATCAGGTTTCAAAGCGGTTTATGAATCTGCAATATGTTACAGAGGATCAGACAAAACCAACCTCAGGATAATAGTTTAAAAGGTACTGGATTTATCCCTAGGAAGAAACAGGCCCACTATATCTTTTACATGGGATTTCTCACCAGCTTTTTATTTCTAAGTAGCCTTCACAGGGTATGGTCCACACACCTTTACCTGATCTAGTGGGTCACCTTCTACAATATCCTGCTGTTCTGTACACATATCTAGTTTCTTCCTGGCTTTCAACCTGCCTGGTTTATCTCCCAACTACCAGCTCTTAGTTCTTTTTATGGAGTCCTAAATTATTTTACTCCTCAAATAACCACTAAATCTTCACCCTTTTCTCAATGCATTTGGTAAACATCAAACTTTTAAGCTTTCATTTTGGTGCCTTAAAAAACCTTACACTTGCTTTTCAATTCTGGGATGACATTAAATATCCTATTCGCCTCTAAAGGATTCATACACACAGATTTCAGCCTGCTTAAGAGGGTACAGAAAGGTGAGTACACTTGAAGTTGCTGACACCTGCAAACTTGGGATAGAAATAGGAGAACTGATCAGTGGAAATATATTCAGCTGCTGGCCTCCACATGCATTTCTCTTTATCATGTATCTTTTCACAAAGTTGTGGCCTTGTACAATTGCTGCACTTTACTAGGTTTTATTTTCCATTCTATTATTCCTTCAGTCCTATCCATCTTGTAATTTTATACAGATGGCATTGAATAGGTTGATGCATCTCATAGTCAGCCTAGTCCCTTCTTGACAGCAGGGATTGATTAAAATATCCCCCTTTATCCTGAATTATTTTCCTTACTTAGATGTTCCCAAAGAATTCTCCCACAACAGAATTGCCCCTTTATCCCTCTAACTGTGGTCTGCTGTGTCCAAGGAGGACTGCAATTGCTCCGTTCATTTTGTTTGCATTCCAAGCATGGAATCTCTTCTTGTTAGCATGAATCAGGTGTCTAATGTACAGGTCAGACAAAAGAGGGTTAATATTGTTCTGGGAAAACACTCTAATAAAATAATAAACTCAAACTGTAGATTTGGTGTATATTCTACACAGAATTATGAGCAGACTTTCAGTATTTATCTTCTGACTATTTACCTGTATAGATACTTTTTCTATGTTCTGCCTTCTAATTCAAGAATCAAGTTATGTTATACATTTGCCATTGTTGATACAGACTAGATCCTGGTATGCAACACAGGAATTGGAGTCTGATTTTCAGAGAGCTATTAAGAAAATCAGAAATCATTGATTTTATATAGAGAGCAGCAAGAATGATAATAGAAATAGATGAATTTTGTCTTCTCAGACACATATAGCAAACCACACGAACACGCTCTCTCAGGGCTGACAAGAAGAATTGGAGGTGAATAAAAATGCTATGGAACCACTTTACTAAACTGTTTGTTTCAGTACAGCTTTCTGTTCAATCCATTGCAATTCCCAGAAAAATGAAAGAAAAATAAATGATTCAAAATGTCAAAGGCCCACAAAGAATACTCAAAGGTAATCTAAGCAGATACCTACCAGATTTCATCTTTGCCCTGGGAATTTTGCTCCTCTTAGTAATTTCTTGTCTTGTTGTTTGAAGTGTAGTTTCTGTTTTGCCCTAAACAACAGGTGCATATGTAATTGAAAGTGGCTGGTTGTGTCAGATGAGGAAGGTTTCATGACAAGCCTTACAGAGCTAACCTGTACCATACTCAGGAGAGCTGAATTCACTGGTCTGCAAGAGGAAAGTCACAGGCTGACTGCAGAACAAGAGTGCCCATTTGGCCTCCCTCCATCACTCCTGATGAAATCATGATATCCAGGGGCCAGGAGAGCTCCACAGATGTGCTCTGCCTTATAAACAAATGAGTGAGGTGCCTTGGGAACAGGCACTTTAATGTAAGAAACAGATTGCATTCTTTTCTTCCACAAGCAAATAGATGACTGAGTGAACAACCGGACATCTTTATTTGCAAATATTTCCAATTCTTTCCTTTCACCAGCCCCCTAACATCTTAATCACAAAATTGGTTCCTGGAGCTCAGTCCCACAGCCTCCATGACAGCACATTTCAGGAGACACAGGCAGGCCCTCCTTGCCTAAATACCTCTTCTTACCTAAGTGGAAACAGGGACTGGTATTTTGTGGCTTTCTGCCACAGCTATTTAGATTTAATGGATTTGGCCTAAAGTAAGAGTAAAGATGATGGGTGTTCTCCCATCTGCAGGTGAACCAGAGTGGTGTGGATATATTTGTATATTACACAAAACTGCCAGTTCTTTGGCATCTGGATTGAAAAAAAAAAAAAGCAGCAGCAATAAAAGAAGAGCCTGGAGGAGGTCCAGGGAAAATTTTGCAAAAAGCTGAAGTGCATGCCTGAGCATTAGACCTTAAAGTTACTTCCAGTCAGGGTGCCTTTTTGTGACATCCGAGTCAAACTTCTTAAGGTTTCCTTCTCAAGGAAAGTTGGTAAGTGTCTCATTGCAGGGGCTGGAAAAGGCAGAACTTGGCCAGACTGAAAAGAGACTGAGAAAAGTTACCCTCACTGTTTTTCTTTATGACCTGAAAGATGAACAATGCAGATGATCAACAAAGCAGCAACAGATGGTTTAGTGCCCATTTGGAAAGTCAAGAGATACATTTACCCTGAGAGACTAAATAAGAACTGCAGTACTTATGACTAATGCTTCCACACCATAACCCAGGCTGTAAGCTCCCTCTTATTTTCCCAGCTTTGTATTTAAGTACTTGCCTCCTCTGTCCTCCTTAAAATAATAGCAAAAGAACTTAAAATTTTTGTTGCCATCCCACATTCAACCAAGAGCCTCCTGAGACTGAGCATCCTGGAAACATCTGACAATGTCTGAACCACTGGAAATCTTAAAATCCTTTGTACCTTTGAGATTATCTCTCATTACAGTTCAAACAGATGGAAAAACAAAGAATAATATTAAATGGGTAATTATTTAAAATTCAATAATTACCCAGGGGCCTTTTTTTCCCGGATGTTTAGCCCAATCTGACTGCAGTTCCAATTCACCATCTAAGAATCTAACTCTCTATCCACAGCAATTGGTCCAAGAAACCTGTAAAAAAGGCAAGATTGTAT
Source organism: Hemiprocne comata (assembly GCA_020745705.1). Classification (NCBI taxonomy): domain Eukaryota; kingdom Metazoa; phylum Chordata; class Aves; order Apodiformes; family Apodidae; genus Hemiprocne; species Hemiprocne comata. The sequence continues at coordinate 5,705,193 of CM036602.1, read as the reverse complement.
CCCAGTGAAAAGTGCTTTTTTTTATAGATTCATGCCAACTTAGGTCTCTTTGCAGAACTAATTGGAAAGACCTAATTCTCATGCAACCCCTCCACTGCCAAAGTCCATTATCAGGTCATGCCAATAGGATACAAAAAAGAAAAGCTTTCACCACCTACTTTAGGTCACAATAAATTTGGGGAAATACATATTTATACTAGAATTTAAATATGTCATGTAAAGTGAGGCAGAATCATTAATGAGCATCCTTCAGAAAACAATGTGTGAACTGATCTCCTCTCTAAACTAGGTAAAGACTCCCATTTTTAGAGCAGCTAAATGAGGAAAAAAGAGTTGGAGCTGACTCGGGACTCCTACTATACTGTAGCAAAAGTGGCAAGGCCAATCAATAGCTGATTCCCAAGTGGCACCAGAGCCCAGAGCATGGCTGCCTGCCCCACCTCTGGCTGGAGGGAGCACAGATTCAGAGCATCAGAGTCAGGGCTGACTCATCAGTCCATGTTTACACCTCCTGCTCCAAGAGCCTATTTTGACAGCATGCAGTGCATTCTATCAACCGCCCCAAAGACAGAACATTCCTGGAAGGGAGTTTCTCTTTCTTTTGCAGCTGATAGAACTTTAAAGGTATTTTTCTGTTTTAGCCTCTGCTTTTTTTTTCTCTCTCTATGACAGACTTTACAAAGCTCTCTATGACAGACTTTACAAAGCTCTTGTTTCTTCACAAGCAACAGCTGTCAGGTTTGATGAGAAGAGGCTCTGCATTTTATGGCTACAGAACAAAGACCTTAGGCCAATGTTTTAGCCACACAGAAAATCTTCCTCTATCTTACACAAGACTTTGTAGGATTAAGATCCATTGTGTCTCTTATGCAGTTCTACTGTTAATATGAAACATGATTTATACTAAATGTTCTCTTTACTCAGTTGCTCTAAAGTTGGGCTGAAAATACCAGCCCATCCAAATTTTTAGCCCAATTTCCAGCTCTGCTGTATTTTCCCTCCACAAATGTTAAATACAGTACCCTAAACTTCAGGACTTTTTTTTACATATGTAAGCATGCTCCTACACTATTCTTTTTGGGATCTTGATAGCTTTTAAAAAGCATCTTGTTTCTGTTATGCTGCATTTTAGGCGAGGCACTTCCAGAAGATCTGGTTTTAATTTACATCTCAGTGACTGCCCTGCACAATGGCCATCCATGATGAGCACATGCAATAAACCTAACAGCCTTATGATGTGCTGTTTCCTGAGGTTGGTTCTATTCTACAGCACCTGTAGAAAAATGAATTATTTTTTTTAATTTGCTTTGGTTATCTAAAATAAATTTATTGTCACTAATGCTGGAATAATAAGACTTACTCACAAATCAAGTTTTTGTCTGCTTTGTCAAGTTTTTCATTGCCTAGAGATTCTGGAAAACTGGTTTGCTTGGAATATTGTATTTGTGAAAACAAAACCACTTCAGAGCTGTACTCCTCAAAAATTTCTGTCTTTAATTTAAGTTAAGTAAGCATGCTAACTGATGTCTGGTGGTAGTTATGTAGATATTTGGTCTAAAAAAAGTCCAACAAACTACCAGCTTGGATCTTGCCCCCATGAAGAATTATGTACATGTATCTTTAAACAGATGATGATGCTAAAATGATGCTATTTCTATTTCAAATTAAACATCATGTATATCTTATTCATGATTTTTAGAAAATAAAGATTATGCAAAGTTTAATCAAAACCAAAGCCCAATATATTACAAGATTTTTTCACAATGACACTTTTCTCAAATGCTATTAACAGAGAGGAGCCATTATCCTGAGGAGACCTGTGTGATCTACAATTACATTAACTGTGAGGAACTGATACATATACTAACAAAAAAACCACTAGCTGCATTATTTGAGTATTGGTCTACTCAAATGACACTGCAAAAGCCCTTTCTTAATTCCATAATCTTTAATATATTTTATTTATAGATGGCAATTCTCTTTCATGGATCTTATTTCCATTAGTTTCAAAAACTTGGTATCCATAACAGCTTAAATCAAATCCTTTGATTTGAGGCCCACCCAACATCATTGATCAAACCCAATAGAAGGAATGGAGGAATTGTTTGGTTCTTAGAATCAAGTCCATAACCCTTTAAGATACTAGTTATATAGCAGAAATTAAATATAGGTAGTTGTAGGCTTTCAGTCTACAATCCTTAATTTGCAATTTTTAATTGTAGAAATAAGTGCATCTGTTGTTCCAATAATATTTTAATAAAGACAGGAAATCACTTAGCAAAATGTTAGAAAAAAGCTTACAACTTAGAAATATCATAAAAATGAGAGCATGAGAGCAAATTTCATAGGCATGACTGACCATGGAATCTTCAGAGCAACTCCTGTGCCTCTATAACCTCCCTGCAAGAAACCTAGAGAATTCACAAATAGCTTTCACTTTGCTACACCAGGGGAAAAAAAAGGATTTCCAAAGAGACTTTCTGTTTATAAAGAACAGAGGGAAAAATACAACCAGGGCACTAAAGGGTTAGCTGTGACAGTATCTCTTCCTGAAGGCAATTGTTACTAATTGACCCACCCAGAACTGGAACAGTTAAGCAGATGTGATATTTGGAGTTGTGTTCAGTTTATTCAACTGACAGTTCCAGTGATAACATTTTAAGGAGAAAAATAATCTCCATTGCCTGATGCTCTCCATCAAGCAAATTCCTTCCCCAGCCTGGCCTGGCACCACCAGGCACAGCCTTGTTGGAAGGCACTGCCTCATTGCTAACGTTTTCTTAAAGTCTAGAGTTTTTGTAGCTGGCATGAGCAGGACAGAATGAACCCTGGAAAATACTTACACAGATTATACCAAAGGAATGTAGGGCAAGGATTAAATTATAAACCAAAGTGGCTTTAAGTGAAATAACACAGCAGGTTGTGATGGCCATCTGATATAGTCACTTAGTATCTGACTTTCAAGATACAACAGAAGAGTAGGTGGTAGGCATGAGAAAGAGGAAGGGGCTTCTGGCTTGCCCAAAGGCTTGTATGATATCCCAGGTGGGGTCCACATTCCTCTTCCTTCCATCTCTCCAAACTACTTCTCCTTGACTTGGTGCCCAGAAAATCTAGTCACCTTAATATATAGTTGGCTACGTATCAATGTAAAAGTCCACACCAACATCTGAAAGTGATAATTTTACTGGCCACACTAGAGGAATGTTTCCCCACAGGAATAAGGAATTTTATGAGTGTTATAAAAAGTTACTGGCACTACAATGTATCATCACTGTGGTATAAATTAGTGATCTGCATGTCAGCTACAGGCCAGCTAGGATGGCAGCCAGAACCATCTCTCTGCTCTCAAACAGCTGCATGGGCAACTACCTCCCTTTGCAGCCTCCATACTTAGGGTCACCCAGTGTGTTACTCCTCAAGAGAGATGGGTCCAAAGCAGAAAGCTCTGGCATCACATATCGATCGTAATACAACTACAGCTGCAGATAAGGTTTTGATCACATTTGTGTTACTGCCAATAAGAGTAACAATGTAATACAACTTTTCATCAATAGATCCAAAATTGCCATTAGTTTTGCCATACTCTTAAGCTTGGAGTAAATGAAATAGAATAATATACTTAAGTAAAATTAGTTCTTAAAATACTGAAGAATCTGAGATTCTCATCAGACCATATGTTTCAGCTGCACTTTTTTTAAAAGCGCAATGAAATTTACCTTCATTTTTAGCCTATGTTTTCCTGAAGTTGACAGATGTTCTGTGACGGAAGGAGACACTGTGCACAAAACATTGGTATCTATACTGTCCATTGTATTCCTAAACTGAACATGCCTAAGCCATCTCCCAGGCAAGCTGTTACCCCTCTGCAGTAGCAGTGTGGGGAGGTGGCACCTTGCATGGGGCAGTGCCTTCCCCCCATGCATGGGGCAGAGGGGTGTGGGCAGAAACAAACTTTGCAGGGTTAAACTAATGCCAATGCAGCCTGTGCCAACCCACCTTCACCCAGTGCAAAAGGGGAATCCAGCAGACAGTGCAGGCACAGTCCTGTTCCTATCTGGTTCTTTATTTTGGTGAAAAAAGCAGCCAAGCCCTGATCCGTTCATCAGGAGTGATGTAACTGAAGAAACACCAGGTTTTGGATCCTGTAATTTAGCACAAACTACAGCTAGATGATAGGGCTTTATCTCCTGTTCAGAAGTGCAGTGGTATAAGGCAATGTTGTATAAAGAATATTGTCAGACAAATGAGACAGACTGCAGCACAGACTGAAAAACTTAATATGCAGGGGTTGTCATCATTTCCCATTAGTTTGAAAGCTCCAGCCTTGTCAGTGATCCATCAGTGGTTCCAAGACATGTTTATTTTCAGGGCTCTATAGCTCTGGGCTGAAATGTCACATTTGTGGTGTCATCAATACATATAAACGTTGGTTCAATCATGCAAGAAAGAATATGAGGAAAAATAAAGGACTTCTTAATACCTTTCCCTTTAAAATTTTTTCTCTATCATTTCAAATGCATTCACTAGGCTTAAATACTGCACGCTACAGAAAACTCAAAATGAGGCAAGCTTTTCCCAGCAAGTAATCCAAACTTCAATCATTACAAACACAGATCTCCATATCTTATCTGTACAGTCTTTAGTAGCACAAATGACACCTCTAATTCCTTAATGTATCTCTGTTGCCCCCCTCCCCAGTGTAAATTATATATGTTAAAAAACAGAAGTCTTACTCAAACATACCCCGACTCAGGTCTTCAGACACAAATAGGGCGCAAGCTTTATTCAAATAGAGGGTATCTGGATATCCAAATAGAGGGTATCTGAATATCCAAATAACTTTTAGGACTCTAGCCCTATGAATTCTGAATTGCTATAGGAACCCACTGGAGTAGCAGTTAGTGAAGACTGACAGGGTTGTTCTTCCTATCTCTTGACCCTTGGAAGGGCCAATAAGAGTTTTGTCTGCTCTTCATCTAGTGTGAAAGGCAGCAAATACACCTCTAACTTTTTGGCTTAATATTCTACAATTCAGAAGCTAACTAACTCTTCCCTAGCATTAAGATGTACACAGCAAAAATCAGTCCCAAAAAAACTGTGGCATGAAAGTAAAGTTCCCCGATGATCTGCAAGAAAACATGATGAGAAAAATATAGAAGCTTAGATATCAAGTAATTAAATTAAGTTCTACAAGACTTGCACACCAGAAAAGACTGGGATGGAATGTGTGCAATGAAATATGTAAGTGAAAAGCAGCCCTTTTACAAGTGCTTGTATACAGTCATTATATAGATTAATTGCCTTTACACAACTGATCACTATATTTAACCCAGTAAATCTCTGGGGGTTTTGACATGTTGTTAGTGGAGACAGAGAGTCAGGCAAATATGTATAAAACATCAAGAAATAGTAAGTACCTTGGAAAAAAAGTCACAACCTGCAAGAAATGTAAAATCCAGCATTTCTACTTATTCTGTAACTAGCAACTACTTCAGATAAATGTGGGTACCAGAAAAGTTCCCTTTCTGTAATACATTGTATCTCCACTTTAAAAAAATACTTACTTGGTTAAGGTAATTATAAAGAATATATTTCTAACACCAAATGAGAAAATATTGTTAGGTCTTTTCAGATAAGATAGAGTCTCCAAGGACTCCATTCTGACTAAGGAGATTGCAGGCTGGCAGTGTAAGCTCCAAACAGTGTGAAAGAATCATGGCTTTGCCAGCCATCACCTTTGTCCTCAGGGAATAATAAAAGAACCAACTTGGGATGTTACATAGACTCTCAAAGACACAATGAGCAAGTTACCCAGTAACTCTTTTCTTACATTCATGATTTGGCTTAGTTTTCTGTTTTGTTTTCTTTTATTGTATGGGTTTGAAGAATACCCATCTGTTCTGAGTATTTCAACAACATGTAAAATTCAAGACACCAGTACCTTTGGTGATCCCCCAACTCATGGATTCTTTCTTCCTTCACTGAAGCAGCACAATTTTACGTCAAGAGCCACAGTTATAAATTTGGATTTTTGAAGTCTGCCTTCCAGGAACAGTCTTCAGTAACCACTTAAAATTTGCTGTTCTTGCCAGTACATCTAGTTTCTGCTGGCTAGTTGATAGTTACAGGAAGAAAACTTTTTTTCCCTTATGTGGAAGATTTATGGCTTTTTTTTTAGGTAATATTTACTGAGCTCTAACTTTCCTCAAGAGAAAGCCAAGGAGTGAGTTAAAACATGTAAATTCGTTTCTGGGATATACTAAATAGTCAAGTTGAGGGAACTAAAAAGCTAATTAACAGCCTGCAGACTCTGTCAGAAGAATGGAAATACACAATAAAGAAATATAGTATATACTGAAGTTGTGCTTTTGCTCCCTTGGGTACAAACTTTACCACAATAAAGCAATAAGTCTCTGCAATTCTTTCTATAAATTTTACTGGAAGTATTCCTATTTGTCAGGTTTGATGTTCACAGGATATACTTGTGTGTGATGTTTGTGTGGTTAGCCGAGAAATACATTATTTAAAGTGACATCACCTACTCCAAGGTGGTTAGATAAGTGTGAGGGTACAATTTGCTTAAAATAATCAATCAGGCACACATTTATAAGCAGCTTAGTTCCTTCCATGCTGCCTTTAAGGGATTGTGTAGGTCTTTTTCTACTGAATTATTTGCACACAGCATCCCATTTCACCCCTCCCAACTGGTCATGCCCATGCTGCTTTTTCATTCCTGTACATTTTAATGCTCAAGAGAAATCTACAAAATAAAACGAGGCAGAAAATTCCCTGTTAGACAAATTACATACCTCTAGTTAGGACTTAAGGGTGTGAATTTGTCAGACACAGACCTGTGCTTGGTGCTGTAGCTGTGTACACTCCAATATCTCCAAGCAGAAGCAGGCACATGCCAAGTGGGTGGCTTCATGGAGAAGCACCCTCATGGCTGAGTACAAATGCAGCCTGCGTGTGCTCACACCCACTGCTCCTGCCAGTTCTGCTATGAATTCAGTAATAAATGGGCCTTGAGCATCTAACTGAACCTCACTTAGTAAAAGCTTTGACCCGAAAGATTAAAAGTTAACCCAACCTTATCACATGCCGAGCTCTGCAGTGAATGAGTTGACAGCATTTGGCCATTTTGCTGGAGAAATCAGTCCCGCAGAGGATGCTGAATTTATCTCTATTTGTCTCACACTGGCAACTGTTCCCAAGAGCAAAGTAATGATTCTCTGACACAGAAATAGTGTTTGTGCTATATTTTCTTCTGCTACATTAAATTATTCCCTGGATTGTTTTCTTCCTTTGCCCACACCTCTTTTACCCCTCCTAACACTTTGTCTAAGTCTTGGCAGATTTTCAACATAAATATTTCTGCTCCTTGAAGGAATTCACATAAAGTCCAACTGCTCTGTAAAGTAGAAAGTGGTGAAGCTGTCACAGCTCCTTGGTGACAGTTTAGGAGGACTCAACATAGCATCTGCAGGACCAAGAAAGGGAACATTTTGACTTGCTCTCTAAGTGTAATTTGCCATTCACCAAACAACTTCAGTTTAAGTTAGTTTTAAGTTTCCAAGCGTTTATATGGCATCACTTCATTAAATTCTGTGAACTCCTGCTGATTGACTCCATGTAAGAGTCTGTCCCACTAAATGTTTAGCCTGTTTCTATAACCATATTTTCTCCCCAGTTTGAACAAGAGCAAACAAGACCATTGGACTAGAAAATGTATTGAAAATGTATTTCCTGTATTGAAATCAATGGAAATCAGGACTTCCTGATTCTTTTTCAGCAATATGTAGTTTAATACTAACACACTAATATAGAAATACCAGGGTATAAGATGACTAAATTAGGAAAGATATATAGATACAGCTATGGCAGGCCAAAAAAAAAAAATTACCACTTGACCATAATAGACTAAATCTGAGAATTTATTTTAACTAACATTAGAAATACCTATTTCCTTCTCTGAAATCCACCAATAGCTTTTTTCTAAAAATATTTGTGCCTCTGAGACATTACTTTCTACACTTATCTTCATAAAGATTTCCAAACCGATCTTCATATAAAGCAGAGTCTATAGCTCCCTACATTGGTAATACAAGTGAAACATCTCCAGGCTCAACTCTAGAACAACAAATAAAAGCAAAACAACAAAATCCAGTAGTCTGAGGAAAATAATTCTCAAAAAAAAAGGTGCTTAGAAAATTAAAAACCTGGGATAAAGAAAGAAATTAGAAAGGAGAATGTAATTATTTTTTAATAACAGATTAATATTCTGAATTAGAACTTAAAATTTATCCAACTTATGTTTACTGCAAATTCATTAAATTTCTATTTTGGGGATTTGTCTATTTATGTTTTTCATCTCTTCTGTCTCTCCATGTTTAGCACTAATACCCAACTTCAGCAAAGCTTTTAGCAATACTCTTGATTGAAATCACATGAGTAATCCCTGTAAAACATGTTGCTACATTCTTTGCTCTCTCCCCTGAATGGAGATGCTCTGGTTGTCATACTGAAAGTTTTATGCTACAAGCCTCATCTTCATCTAGAGTGCACTTACCCCTTGAAAGCATATGTTAGTAATTAAATGATAGCTTGAACAGATTAAGATTACTGAAATTTATTACGAGTCACTGCAGAGGAGGAAGGTATGCAGAGCTAGCTTCAGGGTGAGTCACTGAAATGCAGTTCCTCTTGGCTGGCCCCATCCCAATAGGAATTTTGTTACTGACCCAACTTGTGTTAGACTCTGAAATTGGGAAGAATTCTTTTTTTTTTATTTAACAAAAAGAATAAAAAAAGGAAAATCCCTCCTAGTCAGCTGCACATTTCCTGCTAGAAAAACAACTCCACGTTTCTACTACTAGCTGCTAATATCAATATCTACCAGCTCTGTTGTAAAGCAGATGGAGTTAAAATGCCTCGTGTAACAAGTAGTGGGGAGGGGAACCAGCAAAACCTGAAATTTACCATCCACAAAATTCTCTGAAGCATGACTCCACTGCCATTTCTGAGCTAAAATTACATTCTTTTCTAATCCAAAGTTTTTTATTTATGGTGTGTGAACCAAATGCAAGCATTGTTTTAGATTGGTGATGTTCCTGTAACAGAGCCTACACTTAGCCATACTGCTGCCTTGTAATCAGGACGGGTGCAGCCACCAAGCACTATCAGGTGACTGTGGTTTTGCTTTAGAAGAAATGCTGCTGTGGAAAGGCAAGGGCAGATCACACCACTGCTGGCAGGTGCCTTATTTTTCTGTTGCTGGTTAAATGCAACAGCTCAAGAGCATAATAAAAAGAGCATAATTAATTCCAAAATCTGTGCAATTATTTTTGCAGTAATGCCACAAATCACCAGCAGCATAATTTTATATTCTTTACAATTTTAAACATAAAAGTTATTAACTTCTGAATGGTGGCTACTTCACCTCATCACTAACTTTGTTCGTAACACTTAAATATGTATATATCTGCATTAACATTGTGCAAAGAAATAGAATGTTTTATAGCAGACAGTTAATTAAACACAGCACAACTAGCTGGAACTCCTGTAATAAGCCATCACCACATGCCAGAATGCTTTGAGGATGTAGTCACTGGTGAGGAACTTAAACAAGAGGAACTAAATTGAATTTTACAGTTGTTGTACGTGGCTGGGACAGAACTCTACATCACTGGACCAGATTTGATAATGTCAAATATAAACCTCAACTTTCTCTTCTCCTCCTGTGACAAATGTTCAACCAAAGGCAGAGTGAAGCAACATAAGATGCCACAGTTCTGTAAAATAGGGTAAATATGGAATTCAGTTCTGGGTTTATAAAAGTCAGCAAGATTTTTCAAAGCTTATTGCTCGGTATTGACTGTCCTCCCACTGCTGATGCACCATCACTTGCAAGCAGACATTTGAAAGAGAGAAACCAGATGCTTTTTGCTATAGATTGACAACACTTGGTTTCAGTCACCAGTGGTTATTCTCTTTAGTATCTATAAAATTACCTCTTGCCTAAGTGGAAGCTGTCATATAAAATTACCTACATACCCAAAGAATAGAAGCCAGCAACTAAACTTAAAACTTTACTTGCACACTTCCAAAAACATTCAATCACTTCACAATGCCCTCGCTCCTGCTGCAATATCCACCTCAAAGGCAAAGGACTGATTTACAAAGAAATTTGTGGACTTGTTTCATGACTAATTAGTGATAACACAAAGAAAGTATTGTGCCTCCAAAGGCTTAAGTCTTTTCTGTCGTGGAAATGAAACCTTCCGTGAATTACAGCTTATTACAATGGAATCCTGACTCTTACAACAGGCAATCTTCAATGTGCTTAATGAAAATCCATATTTTTTAGTTACTGCACCTTTCTAGGCTTTTAGAATGGATTCCTATGAGAAAATAAGTTCTGGTATCTTCCTGTTAATAACATTAACAATACTGGACTATTGCTGTATTGTTAAGAGATGGTGTATATCATCATAATGACTACTGGGATTTTAAGGTTGCCCAGAAGCAAGAAAATTAGCTACAACTATGATCATTTCTCATTTAAACTCAATGGATTTTCTGTATTCTTTATAGTAAGGGTTTCACTTGAATTACAAAGTGCCAAACTTTGCATTGATTTTTAAATTACAAGCTTTATTATTATTTTTTATTTTTACTTAATTGTGGTACACTCAGTAAGAGTCATAGTTTTAATTGGATTTTATTCAAGCTTTTCTGACAAAGTCCACCCAGGAAAAAATTATACCTTTGTTCTGCAGATGTGGGCAAAATAATGTTTTTTCCTCGATCAATATATAAATTAGTCAACACTTAACTTGCCATAAAAATAAATTGGCTCCACATTGATTTTTGTCTCTCTCTTATGGTAGTACTAATATTTGTCTACAAATGGGAATTTTATTTTCCTATCAGTAATGATGTTAAACAAACATTGGGATATGGCACGGTGCTGGCTAGGCAAAAGACAATGCAGAGAAGGATGATGTTCGTGTATCAACAAACACAGGCACACACAACCACCACAAACCAAAACCAAGCAGGTGTCACCACAGTTAGTAAGACCTGAATATTCCCCAAAATGCAAGTAGCTGTAGAAATATTATGGTAGATAAAGATAGCCCCCTGTGTAAGACAAAACAGCCACTCCTCTAATGCACAATAAGTACACACTGCTCTAGACAGAGTCTGAAACTCCCAATCAACCCATATCCTCTGTATAACAGATACATTAGACACGTTCACATGGATTCTGCTGACAAAACCAGAAAGAGACAGATGATAAATGTAAAATTTCTAGTTGTAAACCAGGATCCCAGTAATCTTCACAGTGAAAGTCAATCGGCATAAAAAAAGCCCCACAGGTTTGTTTAATAGCCTGCTAGTAAATCATCATACTAAAGCATTAACTAAAGCATGAGGAGGTACCTGAATAAATAAAGCAAAGTACACTTTATAAATGATCTACACAAAAAAATGTCTTCACTTCACAAGTGCCTGCCTCTAGGAGGTCACTAGGGACATCCAGGAGAGTCCTGAGTTTGAAAAACTGCCAACAAAACAACATGCTTCATTTCTATGCCTTGGGGTTTTTTCATATATTTGTTTTCTGTGGCCTACTCTGTCTTTATCAGAAGCCCATCAGGAAGAAGATAAACTGGTTTGAAAACAGGTATTGAAAGAAAAAGCACGGTAAAATATTTGGAAGAACATCTAGGAGATGTTTTCTAGGAAACATTCAAGAACTTAAATCTTTCTTTTCCATTTCCATTTCACCCTGCAAGTAGGTACTGCATGTCTCTTGCCAGCACCTCAGAATTTGAGCTCAACTATCCTCCATTCCACTGACACAACAGAGATGCCTATTTCTCTAAGAGCAAACAAAACCAGGTTTCTCCAGCTTCTTGCTGGAATATGCTAATTTCGTAATTGAAATGTCTTACCAAAATTGATCAGTTTTAATAAAACTTATCTCCAAGTTTGCTCAAATTCTCATATATTTTGTCTCATTTCTCAGATCCAGAATACTCTGCTCTCTAGAAAGGACAGTTCATGCTAGAACAGGGATTTAAACCTGCTCCACTCCTGCCCTGGAGATTCTTTGCCCATCCTACTTGTATCTGCCCCCAAAGGAGTTCCTTCTCTGGGCTTATTTGTGAGAACATTCAAAACTCCTCAGTCATTCCAGCATGGATTAAGACCAAAGAAAAAACGTAACTGAATTTTTGTTTTTGACAGCTCTAATGACAAAGCAGTGATTCATACCATCCTACTGTGGATTGCACAAATGCATTCCCAGAATAATGCACACAGAAAGGCCTAAAGCTATACTTGTCACTTCACCATCTCTTTCAACATGTGCACTAATCAGCCTTTTGCAGTGATGGAAACAGAAGACCTTGAGTGGTTGGAAATACATAATATTATAGTCACAAATGCCATCTGAATTGCTACTAAAAATGCCCACAAAAATTACAAGAGAAATACAAACAAGTCATCACAGACACCAAAGTTTTGAACAGCCCTGAGGATAGCCTAAACTTGTAGTTTCCATGTCACTTACCAATTTGTGAGTGAGCTGGATGGTAATAAGAGGAGATCCTGACAGATTGTGGGACAGCTTGGGTAGAGGTTCCACTTTGATAGAGATAAGATAACTGGTTGCTGAGATCATATAACCTTTGTAGGCAGCAGCTTCAGCAATCCTTGGAAAGAAACAAATATATTAAGGAAGTAGAACTTTTTTTTCTTATTTCATCCACAAACCCCACAATAACAGAAACACAAGACCTCTTTCTTCAATTCAAGACATTACATTTCTATAGAGGAGCAAGATCTGGCCCCAAAAGATCCTACAGGACTAGAAGCAACAGTTACCAAGTATAGGGAATGGCTTTAGACATTAGGAAACCTGTTATTGTAAGTATTCCTTTGCTCTAGTCCTCTTCTGTAAAGGTTTACAAGGCTTGCTGAAAGTGCTTTACAGAATGAGAGAGAATCCTACAAAGTAAAAGATCTAAAAGTAGCCTAACTAAACAAAGCAACCTAAGTGATGAGAAAAATTGTGCGGTTTCAGGCTGCCTAATTAAACATACATATTAGTGTGTAAGACATATAAATATAATGCATATGAACATGTATGTAGGGATATATTTAGAAGTAATTTATAGATTTCGTTTCAAAAATTTATTGTGTCCAGTTAGTAGTGTTAGAGAGCAAGTCAGGACACAACACAAACAGCTGAAGCTAACTAAATATCTGATCAGTGCAGGTAACACTTTTCTAGGCTGAAATATTTTTGAAGTACATAAGGACTCTTATTTCTGCTTTCAGCTAAAACTTATTACTTTGGCATTTTTACACATTTAGGAGTAACTAAGATCCATTTGGCTGTAGAATAAAAATTCACACTATCAGGAACAAACCATGCAGGAGTAAAATGGTCTCTGTCATCTACCTCTTCAGTATGTGAATGAATGGTATTTATTATTACAAATACAAGCCAAGGCAAATTAACCATTGGCCTGGATTCTCAAACATAGCACACCACTGGAAAGAGCCAGGTTGCAAAACACATTAAAAACCACCTTATTTACATCTGCCACCTCTTTGCAATGGTTTCTTTTTTCTTTCAGGAAAAAAAAATTTAAAAAGGCAAAATCATGTCAGATATTAAAATAACTTGATTCAGTTCTGCAGCAAGGTCAAATAAAGCAGAACTCACTTAGCACAGCCCCAAGCACCAGTCCTCAGTTCTGACCACAAAAACACATCAATTTTACTTCTGCTCCCAGTAACCAGCATGTAAATTGAATTTGTTCATCCAGTGGCTGAATTTGCTAAGTCTGATATGAGCAGTTTAAATTTAGACAAGGACTTGTGATGTTAAGATCCTTACTGGACATTTCAGAATTTCTCCTGCACAAATTAACAGGATGGACATCTTTTTCACACCCAGTATCTGCCTTTTTAACTTGAGAGCTAGGCAAATTTTGAAGTGAGAAAAAACTTCAGCACAAGCAAGAAACAGTGCTTGTGTGTTTTGTGCTGGCATATAGAAGCCTTTCTTCACCATGGCCCTGGATGTCAGATGAAAGTGAGTCTCATCTGATTACTTTCAGTGGGATTACTATAGATTTACACAACATGTATAAGTGCAGGAGCACAACTGGGCTCAAAATCTCTTTTTGTTTTGATTTTTTTTTAATAAGAATCAAAACTGACTCCCCTTAGAAACTGCTGTTTATGTAGTCTGAAAATAGAAGTCATCTGTCTGTACAGCACAAATGCTCCAAGAGTTTTGGTTTTAGCTTTCTACCACAAAGGGAAAAAAAAAAAGAATGCCCTTAAGAAAATGGACAGGCTTCAAATAACAGGTGCTCAAGTAGCCCAGTGCTCCAAAGTATGTAAGACAGTTTAAAACAACCTATTCTGGGAAAACTTTGTTATTCTACTGAAATGTAAGCAAAAAAGTTATAATAGTACAGCACAAAAATGAAAACCAAGCAGAAGAGAAGTCCATACTGATTTTTAAAACAGTTTTTGAATACCTGGGGTTTGATTCCACAGAGTAAAATTGCTAAGCCAGCATTTCCTGTATTACTTGGGTTTTAGATGCTGTTTTGGACAGATCTTCATCTAGAATTTTATAGACATGATTGTGCAGTGCATTACATACTGCACACAGTTCAAGTAGTTTGGACTAATTATAGAAATCTAAGATGTTTCTTCTTCAATCTCTATCACTGGAGCAGGGCCAGATCCTCTCTTCTTGAAAATGTGTTCTAAAAAATACATAGAACTGTGTGGAATAGAAATGGGTCTCCAGGTTGTTCTATTTCACAAAATTTAGAGAATGTACACAAAGATGACATAAGTGTTTTATCTTCCTATATCAGAGCCCCAGGAGCTGTAGGCTCTGTAACAATGCTTTAGAATACAGTGTTTTGACAGGCAGCATCTTTAATCAAATTGTGTTTGCTAAACCATAGACCATATTAATTCTCCTTCTCTCTTTGAGAAGCTGAGATTATAGCTTATTATCTTAATAAATTGCACTGATCCTCCTGTTTGAAAAACATAAACTGTCATAAATTATTGCCTCCATTTCTTCATGTCAGTAAGAAATGTTGCACACTAATGACACTGTTCCTTCACAGCCACCTGCTAAGTGCCCTTTTTTTGAGAGATCAGGGTAAACAACAGTACAGCTTGCTACCTGATTTTAAAATTATATTAATAGCCATGTGATTATTTCCATGTGATCAATCTGGCCATAAGCCAGGACTCCTTACCCTGACATTCAGAAATAAGTTCCCAAGATCCTGACCTTCCTTGTAGCTGTGTGTAAAGAAAGGGACACAATCCCTGACATTCATGACAGCTGAGATGCTGCATCTTTCCTTCTGCTGTCATAAACTAATCTACGTACCCCAGTGAATATCAAATACAAACAAAGTCATACTAGCTTAAGAGGAAAGTGTAATGATTTACACTAATGGCCTTGCAAAATTCTCTGGGGAACTGTATTGCCAGGAGTTACACAGCTCTGCATTTACTCTATCTTATCTGCTAATGATTTCGTTGATGTAGCATATAAAATAAAAGGTCTTTAAAGCATTGCCTGGTCTCCTGTTATAAAATTACCTTACAGGTTTCTAGGATTAGGATTCAGATTTTATCTAAAGAGGGATGTTTTGCTTTCTTACTTGTTTCATTTAAGTGCAAGCTTTATCTTTATATGTGTCAGGAGAAAAGAGGTTATTTCCTTTTATGAGGCAGATTAAAATTACGAAATTCTAATACCAGATCTGATTAATGGAAGAAGATGACAAAGACAAACAAACATGTTGCTGCGGGAATCTATTTTATTACAATATAAAACAAAACATCTAATGTAAGGTTTAATCTCCCTCCAGTTAATGACTACATGTCCATAATATTGGAGAATCAGGATTATGGCTCATAAGTTATTTACAGTTGATAATGACATGACTGTTATAAAGGTATATCACTAAGGTCATAAACAAGCTGTTATAGCATGAGAAGTCTAAGATACTTACTTGGTATCCATAGGGTTGATATTATGAAAGAAATAATGCATGTTATGGTAAAGCAGGCCAACAATGGTAATCCAAGCTGTGAAAAGGGAAGAGAGGTTATTCCTCAGAGCGTAGACTTCTGTAGACATTCATGTCTTAGCTTTAGCTGATACCTGATTATTCTTCTAAGTGAAAAAGTATGAACACCTTGCAGTATGGCACAGGAGAGAGACCAAAAGTAAAATTATAAATTACAAATTGCCCACGTGGCACTAGAAAGGGTTATGACATACCAGAGTCAATGTCTCAACGGCAGCTACAGTAATCTCAAGGCACTCCATCACCACCTACATTAACTGGCATTTTATGAAACTCAAACACAGGCAACTGGTTTCCACTGTGGCTGTCTCTTTGCTGCCTGCATTCCAACGTTTATGAGTTCTCCAGCATCTGAGTTAAGACACAGATGCATATTTTCTAAGCGTCAGACACACAGATGTCTTTTACTACCCCTTTTGCTGGGTTCCAAGTATTTATAGTAACAACTGTTTAAGGTGGAATAATAAATTTTTAGGTTAGCTCATTTGGACAGTGTAGAAGTGTGGCCTGAAGACTGAAATTACTCAGAAGTGAGTTTTAGCTGGAAAAAGAGTTAAACATTTAATAGGCTGTATCACTTCAGGACACCAAGCATGATAACGTTCTGAAGAAAAAAAAAATTAAAAATCTGCATTGTGAGAGACTTTATAAAGTGGGAAAGGAAAAAAAGTCCCCTCACATGCTGTTTTTTGGCATCACAAGTTGGTTTGCAATTATAGTTATTCAAGCCTCAGAGCACTCGCAGTGAAGTCTCCAGCCAGAGCCCCCTGCCAGTGCAAAGAAACAAAGCTGTCATCAAAATCAGGTAGACAGCACAGTACTTTCTCACTGCAGGTTATCTGCAGCTACCTTTGTACTTTATGAATATGAACCAACCTTCCTTCAACAGAGGTGACTGCGGAAAGGTCTCTAGGTGTGCAAATTGTGTGGGTTGGAATCTAGGGCACATAAGTCAGATTTTCAAAGATTTGAGGATGCAGGCAGACATTTTTGTAAATCGGTTCCTTCAATCCCTGATTCAATCATAGATAACCCACTTCTAACACATTTTAGAGTCTCGACTAAAGCTTCAGATTTTTGCCATACCCTGTGATTAAGATTATTAAAATTTCAGCCTAGTTATGGATTTCTGAGTTCTGACTTTTTGCTTTGACTGTAGTTTACATCTTCATTCTGTTTCTGTAGCTGCTGGAGGTTAAACCTGTTATTTTATAGTTTAATTTCATACAATATTTTAAGAGCAATTTTGCATGAAGGGATAAGTAATATATGATCTGACATCCTAGAATTTCTTAAAAAATAACCAGCTCAGATTATTAAAAATAATGTATTAAATTATGGCTTCTCTGATGCAAAAAGATGGCTTCAGTCTCTGTGGCTCAGCTGTATTACTCAAGATTAATTCAAGTAATATGAAAATTCTACTACAGTAATTCATCAGTATGAGAGGACAACTACTGCTTCTTTAAAGCCATTATGATCGACAGTGATCAAATCAGTTACTTGGAAAAATAAATCAAACGAAAACCTGTTTTCAAGGAAAATAATTTTTGGATACCCTGTTTACATGCCTCTGCTGATTCCTTTAAATTCTTCCTTACCTTTTTCATGAAAAGCTTCACTGGGAATGGAAATATAACTCTGTCCTCGAGATGGAAATCGATAGTGGGACAAATTCAGAGTCTGAGGATGCATTTTGACCAAGGTGTAATCTGTGTGATAAGCCAAACAAAAATATGATAAGATCAACAGCCTCTACAACCTGCTTGACTATTTAACTAGACTTCCCTAACAGCTATTGCAAGTCTTGAATTTAAAACCCCAGATGTTTGTAGAAAAAATAGTAAATTCCCTGAGTATAAAATTGCCTTTCATATCAAACTTCATGACAGAGGAGATGGAACGTGTGCTGTTAATACACCATGGATCACTTCACCCATGCTCAAACACTGAGCTTAGCAGGGCAAGCAAAAGAGATTGATAACATGTACACCACTGACATTTGAAGACATTATTATGGACCCCACTGCTCCAGTTGAGAGAGTAGGTGTAGGATTAGTGGTACTGCGGACTGCTCAGGTCATTTGCCCCTTCACACACCTCTCAACAAGGCAGAGCACAATGCTAGAACAGATAAATTACCTTTGCTACCTGTGGCACCCAGAGGTGCAGATGAAATTAGGGTGCTAGGATGCTAAACAGCTCCTAAAAAGTCAAAACTATTCCTATTATCTGTACTCTCTTGCAAAAACCTTGCAAAATTGAGGGTTTGTTGAAGTTGTAGAGGTCTGGATGTTAAGTGCTGCATAAGAGCTCTATGCCCTTTAACTGCCTATTAGTATAATATTACTAGATTTGTTTCCTAGAATTCATATTCTAAATCCTCCCCCTCGGGTAACCTCAAGGAAGTTCAAGTACAGTCAGAGCTATTTACCTCTGGACTAACTGCAGAGTCATCTTTCTACAACTGAAACATGGTTTTATAGTCAAAAGAGAAAAGTATATGGGTTTATTTCCTCTTTTATTTTGCCAAAGGAGAGACTGCAAACACAGAAGCATTTAGGGCATCCAGACAGCCCCAAAAACATTCCTGCCAAATCCTACCTGCCACAGATGATGTGCCCTCAACATTTAAAGGTAACGAGTTTTCGTCCAGATTGCGCGTCATATGAGCCATCACACTGTCAATAGTTTGAATTACACTTCCAAATATGTGAGTGGTCTGAGGGAAGAAGAAAGAGAAGACTCTACAACAAAAGAAGTTGCAGTTCATAGCACAAAAGGCCAAGCTGCCATGTTAAACTCCTGTGTGACTCATCATCATGTCCAAAGTCAAATGGGACTGACTCCACAAACTCTTCCACATATAGTGGAGAACATGTTACACAAATCGATGCCACCCAGAGCCTGACCTTAGAGAATATTTTGTTTTATAGAATGTCTTCAAATGGCACTCTGCTTCCACCAGCATTCAGCAGTCAGTTGTACTCAGGATTCAGCAGAATGAGGCCAAGAATTGGGAAGATTATTTTGACAACATATAAAGAATGGTATCAGGTCTTTATTGGAACATAAGCTGAGACACTACAGTTTGGCTTCTCATCTTTATTAAAATTATAAAGCTCCTTTCCAAGTGTTTATATGTTGCCTGGAGAACAACCCTCTAGGTTGAAACGTGATCCATAACATCTCAGAGTGAATACACGTTTCAATGAAAAAAAAAATCTATTTTATCTGAAATCTGTTTACATCAAAGATGATCAACGATTTTAGGCTAAGAACTTAAATCAATTAGACACCTTTTTGTCTCAAAAGCATTCTAGGCTTCAGTGAAACTTAATTTACATCAGCCTCTCCTTCTCTCAGTTTAAAAGCTCTCTGTTCTGAAATCTGTGCTCCCTTAAGATTCAAACAAAAATCTCAGGAAATTCCTGGGTTCCTCCCACAAGTATTTCTCTGCTCTCTAAAAGGTAGACTAGAAGAGAGAGCATTGATGCAAGTTCCTTTTCCTTATATTAGGTTTAATCGCTCTCAAAGCTTCAATTCACTAAGCATTCATAAGCATTGAAAAACATCAATCTACAAAACAAATATAAATTTTTAAATATCAAAGTTCTGTACTAAAAAGGAGTGATCAAGCACTTTAGTGACAATATTTGTTATTTTATAAATACAATTTTGACTCATTCCTCCTGAAATATGTGGAAATAGCTGCAGATAAAGTTATCATTTTAACTCTTAAAAGCACATTATAGTAAGTCTTAAGCAGAATAATAGAGGTAACCAGTTTCATTATTATCCATGTGAAATTATGCAACTGAAGTAACCCACAAATCCAAGCCCATTTATCTTACCTCTGGTACATCAATCCAGTTGGGCAATAACAGAAAGTCTTCAATAGCTTTTAAAAATATCTAAAAGAGAAATAAAAGCATATTATTTATTTATTAGCCAGCTACATCTCCTGGTAAAGATCCCAGGCAGATTTCTGCTGGTATTTTCTTAGGTTAATTCTAAGATGACAAGCCCATTTTCATTCAAGTCACAGATCAATCTCTACTTACCAGCACTCTCATCATGTTCTGTATGGTAACATTCTAAATTAATAGTTTATTTATTGGAAGTAACTGCACTTTGGGAGTTTCACAGTGATATCATTATACTACAGCTGAGGTGACAACACTGGAACTAAGACTAAATAGAATTTATTCTCCCATTTTATCTCGACTCATGTGACATCAATACCTCTGTTAGTCTTAGATGGCTAGATAAATATCTGGGTCTCATCACTCGTAAAATTTATTATCTCCTTAACTTCTGCACTTAAAGGGTGTTTTTGAGGTCAAGAACTGTCATGGTGGGCACTGTTCGAGTGCTCAGCATGATACAGTCCCTGTAAATAGGAGGAGAAAATTACACAGAAAATTACAAAACCCACATCTCCTGCTTAAACATTTCTGTTAAAATCCCTTAAAAACATCAATTGAATATAGAAAAGTTCCACCGAGGAACATGGAAGAAAAGCTGCAAGACTCTTTTGTGTTTTTTCTAACACAGGTTAAACTTGTCAGAAGCAATGCGTTATGTGTCAGAATTCAGAAAGTTTGTTGCATATCACTTAAATCAAATGTTCTTGTGCTGTGAGGCAAATGACAATCAGGACAGAGATAACTGTACAGAAAATAGCATGCATGCTCAGTGCCTGTCTTTCAGGGAATTAGCTGCAGACAATACAAACCCTAAGCATCAATCGGACAAATGACAGAGCCTGTATGTATGATCAGGCCTCTTTTGTGTTTACCTCCCAAAATAGCTCTGCTAAAGATAATCATGTCCCACATTTCTGTCTGCAAATCATTTTCATGGCACACAAAGCAGCATCAGATGGCATGAACAAGCAACCAAATGGCAGCTGAAATGATGTGGGAAACAGGTATGAAATCTGACAGGGTGATGTTCATTTTCAATTTAGAATCCACACCACATTTTTAGCAAAACAAAGGAAACAATGTATCAGAGCTTTTTAGAAGGGTTTTTGCTACATATTAAACTGTGAACCGTGAAATCCAAGCTTTACAGCTTGCAAATGCTGAGCTTTCAAGACAACTATCCACTGCTGTCCATGTAGTCTTCAGAAGCATTTATTTAGTCTGAGTAAATAATCCTTGTCACTTTGGGACTTAAAGGAACAATCAGCAGTGAGGCCAGAGCTGATTACTATAATAATAGCTTTCTAGCCCGCTGAAATCAGGGAATTAGATGCCCATCATTTTACAGAAGACTAACTTTGTGTTAGCAGAACATGACCCCTTGTTCTCAGCTTAGACGGCAGAAAACTTTTTTTTTCCTTTTCCTTTGTGGATTAGCTTAAACAAAAATAAATTAGTCAGTTAATCTTGGGACCTGATCTTTCCATGAGCCAATTTCAGTGAAGAGTTTTTAATATGTTTGCACAGGAGTCCTGGCTGTGACTGGAACCCAGAGCACGATAAAGCTACTAACTCACAAAAGCTAAGGACAGCACCATCACAAACAGGTCCTCTCCCACAGTTCTCCACCTCCAGCTGAGAGCTGGCAGACCAGAGTCCAGAAAGAACAATGCATGACTCTGCAAAAGGAAGCCAGAGGAGAGGCACAACTTGCTCTCTGCTTACTACAGGAGCAATAAATGTGAACAAAAGGTTGGGCAGACAGCAGTAATCAGCAACTTCTTAACCCTCTAGTGCAGGCGTGAATCTCAAAGATTCTGTGTTACATTTATACTTGGGCAGTTACCAGGGCTAAACTGACACAGCCACAACTAGAGTGGCTCCCTGCATCCCAGTTAGTCAGTTTGCTATTAGCTCATGCATGCCTCCATTTTGCGTTTAGTTTTTTTCTAGAATTATATATTCTTCAGTGGGCACACTTGAAGCTGAAAAAAAGTTAACAAATTATTTTCTCCTCCTCTGTTTCCTGCGCAACTAAATAATTATTTTTTTATGTGTGGTCATAGTTCCGGGTATTTATAATTTATGCAATAAATAATATCCCCAAGAACTAATGAGATCTTTAAACAATTTTCTTGAGCTGAAGTTCACCTTGTGCTACTCTCTAGAACAGCCACTGCTTTTTCATTTATATTTTCTATCATCACCAAAAATTTTCGAAGCTGCATTCAATATTCCAGCTTCTGCAGAAATTTCAGGGTCACCTGGCTCCAGACACAGATATAAAAGACACTTACCTCTGTCAGGCTTCGGGCAGTATTTTCTGACAAGGATTTGTTGGGCAAGCTGAAGGACATGTTCTCCAGGTAGCCCAGCATGTCGTCAGGGGAGCGAAAGTTCCCTCTTTCCTCGGTCAGATTAGTTATGATGGGACGATAGGCATTTGTTGAGAGCTACAGGAGAGACACACAACTCATCAGAAATTATTCCATCCAGGAGCCATTATTTATTTGTTTAGCCCAAAAGGGAGTTGGAGGCACAGCAGGCTGCTGTGGTTACACATAAGGGACTACATAGGCCAAGGGAAAAGGAAAGGACACGGGTAGATGGGATAAAAGGAATATATAGGCACAGCTTCGTTTTTGCATTAGCAGTTCAGGCACTATCTGCCATCATTTCCTGAAAGCCTCTGTGAAAAAGAAGAAAACTAATAGAACTTGGACACAGCAGACAGCAAGAAAGTGAAAACACACTGCAACAGCTAATTGCACGTAGGCTGATCACAGCTAATTGTACGTATTCTGCATATGAAAAATTATTTTTATGTTAATCTTTTTCATTAAACAGTTACAAAACAGATGAAAAGTAATTGTGTTTTGTGGTGGGAAATTTTTTCTAATTTTAAAGGTAACTGGAGGAAAAATTAGGAAAATGTTTTTGAATACTCTGTATCTAAGTTAAATGAAATACATTAGAAGTTTCTACATTTTTCCACCCTTTTTTATTAAATATAGAAAATATTTGTATTTAACAATTAATTCCCTGTATCTTTTCTATGTTAAGAGTTCTGTAGAACTCCCATCTTCCTCCCATGGCTGAAAAAGTCTCCCTATGTGCATCTGAAAGTGTTTATAATTGGGGCACCAAATAAGTGCCATTAATGAAAATCGTAAAGTGAGTAGGGTCTGTAACTCTGTACTATATACACATTCTGACATTACAGAAAAGAGGTATGAGGACCATCCTACCACAGGTTTTGTAGTGGTTGTCATCACAGACCATGGAAGCGTTGAAGAAAGCAAACCTTGCACACCTGGAGAAAATCCATACACAAATGAGTGTTAAAAAAGTCTGACATTCCCACTGCACGTTTAACTGAAAGAAACACATTTGCTGTCCTGTGTGTTTTATTTATTTGCAGTACCGTAGCTACTCATGCTTCTTTAAAGCATTTCATTTACTGATTCTCTCAATTTTATTTTCCTGTCTTTATATAGATGAACCTTGCAATTTAGTCTGAGTCTTGAACACTTAAACGTTTGTTTGCAAATAGGAAATTTTAACTGTCATATTTCAATAAAAAAAGAAAACTGAACAATTAAAACATTGGCATCCACCTTCCTCCTCTACCTCTTCCCCTGACATTTATGCAAAGTATTTAGGGAAAAACTAAAAAAAAAAAATATAATATATAATCTCTTGTCTTATAAGTAAATAATAATCTGTAGGCACTTCTGACAATTTCATATACAACCTTGCTGTATTTCTCTACAGGTGATAGACTGAGAACATACAGACCCTGCAAAAAATGAGACTCAAGTCCCAGCTATGATCTCCAAATGTTAATGTTTGCATATATCTTGAGTTTAAATTGCTTGAGTGCCAAATAAAATCACATCCATGAAGGCAAGTTCAGAAAGATTTTTCCACATAAAGGAGACTGTAAGAAATATTCAAAGCCAATAGAAATACTTTCATTGCTTGCAGCAAAACTAAGGCACCCACAAATAAAAGAACATTGGTAGAAATAGTGGTACACTAAAGCTATTATGCAAAACTGGCATGCCCCAAAACAAATAACAGGAGTCAAAACAACCATGAATAGTAGTTTGAGCATATTATGGATAATGTCTCATTAGGTGATTTTAAGTTGATTTCAAGCGAGAGGTTGCTATCAGACAAACTTTACTAATAAATGTCACACACTAGCACTATATCCATTGAAAAATTCCCTGTGAGCATGTCACAAATTTGTTGAGACAAAGAATAAACTCAGTTTTGGATGGTTTCCAGTTGCTCCATTTAAAAAATATTGATTCCTTTCTGTACAAAGGGATTTATTGGTCATTTACAATAGAGAAATAAAATTTTCTTCTAATCTACGTCTTACCAAGAATTTATATTTGCCAGCAGTGTGGTATTGCAGCACAATCAAACAGTAGCTGCACATATAGGACACATTTTTCTCATGGATCCAAAAGAAACATGATAGTTCATTCTATTAAAAACAGGCTGACCTATCAAGTTTCTTTTGTCAAACCACATTAACCCAGCCTCAACCCTGCTTTAAGTTCTCCAAAGTCAATAACTATATATACCAAGAACCACCTTTGTTTACTATGTTCATTAGTCTTTTAATATCCATTGCTTCCTCTGAGGATGTTCTAACTTCATCCATTAAATTGGGAATTCTATAAAATCTGTTGCACTTCTTTGAAGGAAAAAGCAAACTAGTCAATACTCCACAAATGCTCCAAATCATCTGAGCACTTTAAAATAACGCTGGCTTGACATTCTTCACACTTACCAAAAAAAATATATATAACTGGCATCCCTTTACATTTTAATTCCTAAGTCCCTAGAAAACACACAGCAAGCTTCACTTTCAATTAAGAGGCTACAAATCTATTTTTCACAGAAAAATTGTTTCAGATGACCCTGAAATCCTGTGAACTAGGGGTTTAAGAAAAAAAAACAACACACCACCTCTTGTCATGCAAACTGCAGTAAACTCATAGAAGGTCACAGAATGAACATCTCAATATATAGGAGTTTCCTATACAGCCTGCTAAAAATTAGCAAGAATTGCAAGGGAGAACACAGGAAAAATTCTTTACAACTCTTAAAAAATTTAGACTTTAGAAGAATTTGAGGGCCTAGCTCTCCCTGCAGTGTTTCAAAAGCTGGCTACAAGCATTAATGTCCAGCAACCAGGTATTTGGAGCCCCGGAAAGACTATTTTTAAAACCAAAGTATAGAGTAAAGAAGTAGAAACTTAAGTCCTGAACAGGATTTGCATTTGTGGAAAGAGCTTTCCATGATGCCTTGATTATTTGTTAAGAGTGAAGACGGGAGGGGGTAGACCTATGATCAGGTCAATTTTAAAATCTACTGCTCTTGAGTTTAGCAATATAATATTGTTCATGAGTTACACTAAAAGAATGTGATTTATGGGAGCTTTGAGTTGGAGAGTGTTATAGTAACCCTAGATTTTTGTGAAAGACACAACAGTCAAATAAAAAAGCATTTTTTCCAACAAGACCAGAACATTATGAAGTTAATAAATTATTTTTTAACATTTTAGAATTATTTCCTGTACCAAATTAATAGTCTCCCAAACAGATTTTTTACGGGTTTCATAGGAATCACTTTTTAAAAAGATTTAAAAATAAAAATCTTCAGCACAAATGCTATTTATGTGGCAAAGCAAATAGATTTCATTATATCAGATAGAGAGTTTTCTATTTTAGTCACTTCAATTCTATATAAACTAGTTTGTATTTTCTTTTTGATAGAATATATTTTTTATATATTTTATTGCTATAATCAAACCTGGAAGTCAAACATTTCCAGGCATGCATCAGAAGTTCTGTTATTCAAAGAGTTTCTGTTGTGAAAATGGTTCCCAGGGGGTTAAAAGCACAAGAGTTACAGGCTTAAATGCTTTAGCTCTCAGTAACCTAATAAGACCAGATGAAAGGAGAGAAACTGGTAGCAAAGCCAAGTGTTCCAGATGCCCCCTAGCTCTGTTCCCAAGACGAATGTTTTCTAATTACTAGCCACACAAGTACTTAATAGCAACAGCCTTTCTTGTAGTGGACAGTTTATAATAAAGACCTATAGAACAACTGACAGGCTTTACGGGCCAGTCTTCTAAGTCTTTGTTCTAATCCTGATGCTTTGCCTTTTATATTAGATTTTAACTGCTACCTTTTTTTAGTTCACAAGCATACATAAGTTAAAAAGTCTTTATTGTTCCAGGAAGAGGAGAGACAACCATCACTATCCACATCTGAGTGACCTGGCCCTAAGATACAAAAAAACCAGAACAAGCTAGAAATCCTAATACTGTTCTGCTTCAAGACTAATTATTGCTTATCCTCTCTTGATCCTAGGGGATCTAACAATGGCTTGATAATTCAGGTCTTAGCAATTTTTAATAAAATTTTTAAGAAGCTAGAATCCAGGATGAAAATACTGCACATCCATATATGAGTGTTTTGGTGATATTCATATTCATACATTACTTTTTCCTCCTCTAAAAATTACGTTCAATAGCTGAAAGATGTAAAATGAACACAAAACCCACACAGTAAACATTTTTAAATCAGCATTTTTACAGAAGATGAATTATGACAACTGCACATATACTCACCAACAGCAGCTGTAAAGTACTGCTCAATTTCATTGGGGGTGAGTGCCCTTTCCCATATAATAAATTCATCAAACGCCCCATTCACATAGCGCTTAGTTTGATCCCCCTCTGTCCCAGTCAGTAGATTTGCACTGGGGTCTCCATAATCATAGAAAACTTTCCCATCTGGATCAGTTGTGTTTAGAGTTCCATTGACATAGACTTTCAGTCCTTCTCTTGATTTCCAAGTAAAGAGAATATGAGTCCAATAAGGACCTGCAAAACATTACAAGTCACAGCAAAATCCATTATTCAATTCCATTTAGAGTCCCTCCTTCTCGGTAAGATTTTGCTGACTTGTGCAATGCTATAGAGCTGTAGAGAAAGTGCTAAGAGTGAATTATGGAATGTTGATGTCATGTATATTAATCTTTATACCCATGGGGAAGCCCATACTTTGGCAGAATGCCATTAGCTTGTGTCTGAACTCTTACTTGGGCTCACTGCAGTTTCATAAATTACACTTGCAAAGTGTTACTGGCAAAGATCTGAAGTCTGTTCAATACTGTTTCAAAACTCAGTTCAACAAGAACTGCATAAAGCCTGCAAGAACTGGAGAACAAGCCAATAGAATAATTAAAAGTTGCCAGAGCTTTTTGTTGCACTTGAGAAGCTGAAAATATAATACTAATTTTCACTTGTATTGAATAATCCACAAATGCTTGAAATATTCATGCCATTTAGCAGCTTTTTTGCTTAAAATAAGATTTCCAAACTGATTTATTAAGCTTTATAAAACTCTGACACTACAAGGTGACAAAGTCCTACTTTACCTATGTACAGGTAGTCAAATTCAGGCAAGAAAAGATTTAGTGACTCATTGGCATTACTAGATCAGAGTTTGTTTCAGTCACTAGGTAATATCGCTACCCAACAATACCCAGTTTAGATAGAAGCAGTGAGATATGTGATGCAGCAAAATGTTTATTAATACTATGCAATGACATACAAAACTTGACACTCAACAGATAATAAAATGTCCAAAGCACTAAACACCCAGTTAGATAGTTACCAAATAAAGTCTTAATTTGGGAGACAGTAGAGGACAAGACATGTATGCAGTTTTAGAACATACTGAGAACTGCCAAGGATTAACCTGCATTCTTCCCTCATGTTTCTATGTAAGCCCACATTAATCTACTGGTGTCAATAAGAATTCCATTTCAGAAACAGGAAGATGGGCTTGAGGACTGTTACTAATGGTAAATGTTCTATAATACAATATCACTGTTTTTTCAGTTTGTAATTTATCTCTCTCTCTCCACATCTAGAGAAATCTTGAGCACAGAGCTCTGCAGTTTTTATATACCCACTTCTTTTCTGAAGTTGTGCTCTTACCACTACAACTCTCTGCAAGAACAAAGTAAAATTTAACAAAAAATTGATAAAAAAAAGTTTATAAAGTTTACCTGGTGGACTAAAGCTTGCTTTCCACTTCATCATTGCATTCCCACGGGTGTAAAATTCCACTGAGCCTTCACCTTCATTTGAACAGATTTTGAAACCACTGGAAATTACTTGTCCACCAGAGGCAGGGAGAAACTTAGCCTGCTGGTCTTGAGTCTTCCAGAAAAAAGAAAATGTTACTCCTGATGAAAGCAAGTGAGAGGAGATTTTAATGAGGAAAAAAACAAAAAGTGCAATAAAAAATTTCCAATACTGTAGAATACAGAGAGTGGGAATGTTTTTTAGGACAGATCATCTTCTAGCATAGACAAGAACACCATTTTTAAAATCAACAATGCTCTAACAGTTGAAACCAAATTAACATCTCTTCTTTGGTTTCACATGACATGCGCACACCCAGGACACAGTAGTATTCACTGCTTCCTGAGTAGCTTCTATCAGTTAAAATGAAAGTTCTTTGAGCACCAAAACAATCAAGTCTTTCCTTAGAGTTATGCTTCCATTCCCTTTGCCTCATCTCTCTAGCCTCCATACCCTTCTTATCCTTTTGCAATGATTCTCTTTTCCTCCTGTGATCTTCACTTACTTCAACACACAAGTTGCTCTCACATCTCCATATCCTCCACCAGCAACTACATCTTTTCTTTGATGTTCACCAAATGCCAGCAAAGACAGAAATAGTGCATTGACTTCTTCCAAACTACTGATGTGCTAACTAGCTGCCAGTCTGACCATGCTTATTGAGTAGCATCCATTGCTAATTACATTTCAAATCTATTACCTGTGTTTTCACACTTCAGTGCTTCAGTAATTGCTGAAAGCAAAGAACCAATGTAAAGAAAGGGACAGCAACATGTACAGAGCCACAGACAAAATTTTCATGTTCACACACACAAAAATCAAAGAACTCTTCCCAAACCGCAAGTGCAATCTTGCAAGTGCAATCCTGCAAGTGCATGTGTGATTAACTTTGTCCAGAAATAAACCTGTTCAATCCACAGTAAATTTTACTATTATACTCTCAAATTGAAGAGCTGAAGAGCACATTAGTGAAGAAATATGATTTCTCTGTGATTGTTTCTTTAATAAATGTTACCTCAAAACTCTTGACTGAAACAAGTAGCAAATCAAAATTCCCTTGCACTTCAGAAGTTCATAGTGACTCTGCTTTAGAGGTTCTGCAGTCAAATGCAATTACAAAGAAAATGGCTCAGCTAAACTGTCCCTAAAAACATTCACCTCCGAATTTATAGTACAATGTGCTAACAATAAAATCTGAGTTCAGAGCAGGCTGAGAAACAGTTTATGAAGTACAGAAGTTGAAGAGGTTTTGCCACAAAGAAACATAATATATTAAGTTAGCAATGACCACGAAGATCACATAGTCCAAACTGCCTGCTCAAAGTAGGGTCAACTTCAGAGTTAGATCTGGTTGCTTAGAGCTCAATTGAGATTTTAATGTCACCATGGAGGCAACCTGCACAGCCTCTGTGCAAACCATCCTGATGCTTGGCCATCCACATTGAAAAGAAACTTTTTTCCTTAGAACTAATTAGCATTTCCTGTGCTACCATGTGCCTGCAATGCCTGACCCATTTCATCATGCATCTCCAAGACTGTTTGGCTCAATCTGCTTCTATAACCACCCATCAAGTAGTTAGCATTCTCTTTCCTTCATGGTGTAAGGGAAAGCTTCAGCCTCCCCTCCCATATCACATTGTCCAGCCCCCTAAGTCATTTGCTGAACATATTCTGGCTTGTCAGCATCTCTTATATATCAGGGGACATAAATGGGACCTTGTACTTCAGATACACTCTCATGAGCTCTGAACAGAGGGGAATAATCACTTCCCTTAACCTGCTGACTATGCTCTTTTGACATGGAGTCAAAATATCTGTCGGGATGATTTTACAGTTAGCAGTTCTGCAGCATGAACATCGCCAATTTGTTACCAGATGGCCCAGCACAAATTAATGAAGTCCTCAAACTATTATGTACATTTCTTGTTAAAACCATAGTGGGGTTTTTTTATGTTTCATAATTTTATGATTAAATATGCAAAAGCTTCACACAGCATACTGCAGTCAGAAATATTCTCCCCTACTACCCTCCAGAACGTTTTTTTTATTTCACATTTTTTGCCACATTTCCTTAGTAGAAAAATTAAAAATTGTACTATTATAAAATAAATAATTTATCTACTATCTCCCTCTCTAACTGATCTGTTTATCCTTATGACAGGACCCATCAATTTACATGATCTACACACCATTCTCTAAATGCTTTATACATGATAAAGTAACCACCACAGAAATGCTAATCAATTATCATTGTCCTCCTAGAAGTCAATCAGTGTATGAGCATCATCAGTCTCAGTTTGCTAGATCTTGATGGATATGTGTTTAAAGCTATAAATGCTGCAAACTCCCAACTGAAGGATTTCAGGGCTGTTGTAAGCAAGCTGCAATGTCTTCATCAGCAAGATGAAGCAGTAAGCCTCAGCTCATCTTTCAGCTTCTTTGCCACACCAGTAACAGGTTGAGACACTGATTCAATCCTCTTTCCAGAAAGCCATGCATTTCACTTGTATCTGCACACCATCCTTCACCACCCTGGTGAAAGGGCCACCAAGGCTGATCACATTGATCTATTATTGCTGTTTATGTGATTCCTCCATCAGTGCGTGTCTCAATCTTTTTCCAGCACTTCACTACACTTCTGAAAGGTATGGAAGTGCTGTTCTTCCTTTGTTACAGGCTAAGAGATGAAGGTTAAATGGTATACTCAGAGAGACCAAGTTACACAGCATGTCTGCAGTGGAGCCAGTTTCCCACATCTTTGACTGCTCATCCTATTAGACTACCATGTAGTTCCTGATCATTCTGTAGCCACGAGAAAAACTGTCCATCTAAATCCTCCTTATGTCCATTTTAGTTAATGAAATGCTCAAACTGAAAATAAAAATTAAAATAAGGCACAAAATAAAGACACAGCATTACAAAATGCTATGTTGCGCATAGGGTTGCTTTTTAAATTTTTTTTAATTTCCACTTCACATATGTTGACTAAATCCAGCTTCTCCTGCTGTGTTCAAACTCATGATTAAGAGAACATTTTCTTGCGTCTTTCACAAAGGTTTCTTCTGACTGAAAATTCCACTTCAATGAGCCCAAAATGCCTTACAGAAAACCATTACTGAAAAATTACTGAAGGCAGGAGAGAATGCTTCAACATTCAAAAACATGAAGAATTTGTTTTGTCAAGTCCAAATCACAGTTCTGAAATATTATATTTAGGCTAGGGAAAAATACAGGGATTTCTGGTTCATGGGTTGTACTGTTTCATCTGAAAAGTTGCCAAGATCATTTCAGAAAGCATTCCCTGTTCAAGAGTACTTCAGACCAGTTTCACAGAAATGCAATCAACTAACATCAAGGCACGTTTAAGCACTAGTAGGCTTGAATAAAATTACACCTTATCACTGCCACAGGTCTTACCCAATTCTGAGAAAAAGACACTCTTTAGTTAAAGATATGTTGGCATTTTTTCATTTATTTTTCACATCTTCTACAGTGATTTCATATTTATTGGTTATATGACTTCTCTTAATTTATCTGTTGAACATTTCAGTGTTTTATGTTTTTAATCTTATTTGTGAGATACTGGAGTGCTCTGGTACCATACAAATAATTTATTCTTATTATCATGTTGTACTATTGATGTACAAATAATGACTTATTGATGAGTTTTATAACCCAGTGGCATGAAAAAAGTATTAAAAGTATTAAAAGATGTATCAGAAAATAGGCCTTAAGTAGGATACTAAGTTATTTTTTCTAATACACTCAGGTAATAGCTGTGTACCATCTGCTCTCCAAGTTTCTCTCACTTTCTTAAAAAGTTAATACACAGTTCTTGCTATAGCAGCTAAAAAAATATCCTATTTCAAGCAAGATTACAAAGAGTGGCCTAAATCAATAAAAGCAAGAAAATTCAATGTTAACAATACTGCTTAAACTTAGGGACTGCTGGAGTTCATGTACAGAAAGCCACCATTTTCCATTGATTCTTCCATTTTTATACAATTTTAGATCTCTAATAAATGTTTTATGCTACTGACTAGTTGTGTGTTTGATTTGTCATATGCACTTTTCATCATCTTAATCAGCACATTGTCAAACCTGTGTCCCCCTATTCTACCTGTCATTTTATGACTCTAGCCCAAGAAGAAGAAAGGGAAGAGGTATAGACTGGAGATATTTAAGCACCTAAAAGGAGAAATGGATTCCAAGACATGAGACACTTATCTGCAAAGATAAATCTAAAAAACAACAACATTCCTGGTAAGAAGCCATACTGAAAAACTGTCTCCTAAATTTGAAACCTGTAGGATAACTTCATTGTTTGTCAAACTGCAGCTCTTGTAGGAATTAATCTTGGTGCCACAAGCAAGATTTTGGGCATTATAAGCTTATTTCTGTTTTTGTCAGAATTATACTGTAGATCTCCAATCTGAGTAGTTGGTGATGAGTTCTAATTTAAATTGCAGTTAGAAAAGATGAAATTTTCAGCAATCAACACTCAATTGTTTTAAAAGTCAATAAAGAAAAGCGTCAGGCTAGAATTTGAGAGAGTTCATTCTGATGAGGAAGGAAATGATTGCTTAATTACACACTTTGACAGTAAAAGATAATCAAATAGTAATTAATGAATTTACAAACCTTCAGGTCCACAAACTTCTGGATTACTAATGCAAGAATTTTGATAGCTTCCAAAGAAGAGAAAGGTAACTCCTTTCTTTTCAGTGACATAAATTCCTTTATTCACCATTCCTTCTACAATATCTAAATGAAAAGCAATATATAGTTTAACATTAGTACAACGAAAACTCTTTGGAAACATGATTTTAACAGTCTCATACACCTCATATGTTTCTTATCCCATCTGCTTTCGTTGGGGTTTTTTATTGGTGGTTTTTCTATTTGTTTTTGTTTGTACTTGATTTATATTCAAAAGGAAAAAATATATATCCTTTTCAGACAGCCTTTGGTATAGCATCGTCTTTTGGAAATTGTGTCTAACGTGGATAATGACTGATTGTATTGTGATATGAATGATTTTCTTATGTTCCCTTCTAAAGAAAAGCACTGTTGATTCACCTCCTACTTAGCTAAAGCACATGAGCCTTCCTAATACTAAAAAAACATTACACTAGTTTAATATAGGAAACCTAAGGTCCAAGTCCATCAGATAGATGATGATGGGAAGTTCATTTCATTTGTCCCAAGATAAAAAGAGGGACTACTTTTAGCAGTGAAGACAATAGGAAATCACAATTTAAAAAATCCTGTTGTGTTAAAAAGCCTGCATTCCACAGAAGACGGAATATTCCATCATCTGTTTCTGAGCAGAGAAAACGCAATTGTTCAGTTTGGAACTTAATGTTAATACCATTGTTTGTGATGGAAATTCTGCAAGGACTGTGAAGACTCAAGAACTTGGTTTTAAGACTTTTCTATGATTTCTTCTGAAAAGGTGTTGGAAGAGTTGCTCCAAGGGAAACACCAGCACTGAGAATACAGTATTTCCCAGCTCTGAGGTACAGAAATTACCTGGTAGGTGCTGCTTGATATTTGAAAATTTAACATCATAAGGGAAACAAGGGAGGCACACAAGTGGTCTAGAACATGTGAAGGGTGGGACATAAGGGGCTTATTTCTATATCACTGTGTATCTACCTGAATTAAGAGATTTTTTTGCACAGCAGTGCATAGTGCAAATCATGCTGAAGATGCACAGTCAGTGCTAGGGACAGACCATCTATATAGTGACAATCACAAATACTGCTTCAAGATGGTGCATCCCATTATGCACAGGGAACACGGGAAAGACAGCTCATTTTCAAACTGTAGACAACCACCAGTCACAGTGCTGGCCTATCTGTAGGATAACACCACTCAAGGAAACAGCAACAGCATGGCGTAGCCCTCAGTGAACCTATGTCCAAATATTTTCTTAGTTCCTCCCAAACCTCACCACAAATATCAGTTTTCAGGTATCTTCCTCTTCCTTTGATGAAGAAGTTATCCAGTTCTGTCTCTAATTGACCGATAACATTCAGTTTCTTTTAAAATTTTGAGTGTCTATTATGGAGTGGAGCAAATATTTCTAGGTTCTTCTTGAGTCACTTGAATTCTAAATTAATCTAGTCAGAATAAAATCCATAAGATAATACATTTCTGTTTCCATAGCATTTCCTTTGCCATTGATATCACACTTCTTAATGTTCATTTTGAATACATCTTATTATGTGAGAACTATGCAAATGTTCTATAAAGCAGATAAGACAGGACTAAAAGGGATCAGGGTCACTTGAAGTTCATTATTAATAGAGTTCACATTGGCCAGCATACTTTTGCTGTTAGAGAGTAGCAAAACAGTAATTTTAGTATTCTAATAGAAACCTCCTAGTATCTGAGCAGCCTAAATGACAGTTCTACCATTTCCATCCTTCTCCTTGGGTCAGATTTTCCAACAACTAGTTGTGAGTTAATACCCAATTGAAAAGTGCACAAGAGGTCATATTTCAATTGAACCTACACAAGTATTAATCCTAGAGACTTAAATTACTTTAAGCTTATGGTGGTGTAGATGTAACTAGTTTTCAATCTGTCAGGTTCCTGCCTGGAGGGTTGTCATTTTCTTTTTTTCTTTTATCTCTGGGCTTATGGATGTAAAAAGAAAAAATAAAAGAACATCCATATGCAGATTGTTGCTTGCCTTTTTTTTTTAAAAAGCATGTTAATCAAAGATCTTATGATTGACAAGGTCTTACTTCCAGGCTTTGCAAATTTGCTTGCATTTGTCTATGTGTCCTTTAAAAACTACTACAAAATGATAAAAAACAGATGGCTTCATTTCCCTTAAGCTTGAAAAACAAGATAAAAAAATCAACCTCTTTCTCTTACATGTTCCTCTGAAATGCTCTCTCTGTTTCTGTTAAGCTTAATAGAAATATTTTAGGTTTTGGAGGACCACTGGACCCCACCCTCCCATGTGCTGCTTAGCACAGGGATGCCTTTCCCAGCAGCTCAGAGTCACTCAGGTAACATTGCACAAGTGCTTGTTCAATCATGTGTGCCAATGTAAGCTTCAACAGACCTTTACCATGTGACCCCTTCAATGAAAGCTGGGATAACTTTGAATGCAGTAAGAACCATCCAAGCCTGACAAATGCAGAACAAAAAATATATAAATCCTCACCTACAGTTGCAGAGAAGTTAGAGTAGGCAGAGTCATTGGTATATACAAAGGTAGAGTTATGGGAAGGAAGCACAGTGAAGTTGTGGATTCTTAGAGCTGGGTGGAACAACAAAAGAAAATAAGCAAATAAGCAAAACAATGAATAAACACAAACAGTAATGAATTGACCAGTTCATATCTCTCAACTTAGCACAGATCACAGACGTTGGTCAATGGCCTTTATCATACAACCACTTCTCCCAAGGACTCGTATGCAAGTGAATGTTACACTATCATTAACCACTTTTTTTTCCATTACAGCAATGGAGAAAAAAAAAGTATAAAAATGCAACTGCAGATGAGGGGCCCTGAAGTATAATGATGGTGGGAAGGAACTCTAATTATAATAAAAATCAGTATACTGGTGCAAAAGCTATGGGCATTCAAGTCCTATGTCCACTTCTGGGCTCCCCAGTACAAGAGAGACATGAACACACTGGAGCAAGTCCAGTAAAAGGCTGAGAATGCTAGGACTGCACAGCCTGAAGAAAAGAGGGCTCAAGGATCTTATCAAAGTATACCTCCAATGGGAGCTATAAAGGTAGTGCCAGACTCTCCTTAGTTGTATCCAGTGAATGGATAAGAGGCAATGGGCACAAATTAAATCCCAATAAATTCCTTCTAAACTTAAGGAAAAAATACAGGGTTTTTTAATATGTTTGACAATAACGTTTTACTCTAATTTTTTTTCTAATTTTGGTAATTTAACAGTATCTGGTAATTATTTACCCTGGACAGACAAATACAGCTCGATGAAATGCTCTTATTAAAAAAAAAAGAAAAAGACAAAACATAAAACCAAATACAAAAACCTCAAGAGAAAAAAAAATGGATGGAAAATAAGCAGTCAGATGCGAAACCTGAACATGGCCACATCTTTATTTATTTACTATATTTTAAGTTGTTTCTTTCCTTTGAATTGTTTCTACTGCTGAAATTAAAAAAAATTAATTTGTCAACACTCTCACAACACAGATGCATTGAGAGGTATAAATCTGGCTTCACACACAATGACTTCAACAAATAAAATGGATTAACATGACAGACAGATTATGATGCTTCAAGAATTTAAGAGAAGAAACATGGAATGAAAACAATTGCATGATATGATGAGTAGAAAAACAAGAAAGACTCTAGCAATAAACAGAAGAGTTATGTAATCAGGGTGGTAACAAAAACAAGCAAATTGTCACTTGCATTAGATTACAAGAATAAAAAAATTCTCTTGTATCAAAGTCAAATATCAGATAGATACATAAAACCTCTGCTGGAGGCAGTAGAAATAGCATCTGTGTACTACAAGACACAATACATGCAACTGAGAATTTGAACCATCCACTACAGCATTAAGGAAAGAATTCAAGGTCAGAATTGCACTGCAGAGAAAGAGACTTTTGGTTACTGGTATCTTCTGCAAATACTAGTGAGACAAAGTCCACCAGTTTGTTTTTTTTAGCAAAGTCATGCAGCTGGCCCAGTTGTAGTTATTTAACACAATGTCATAATAGGAGTCAAAGGAGCTTCCTCATGTGAGCCAGTCCCATTCCTGTAAGCAAAGGTTTGTAGGATCAGGAAATGTACATGTTCTGCTTTATCTCTCCCAAGATACTACTGAATAGCTTTCTGAATTTTGCTGAAATAATGTAATTTAACATCATTTTAAAAACAATCTAACATCAAGTGCCATTTTTCCAAGACCTATATTTTATATATTGCTTTCAAGCACTTAATTGCAACATGGGTGCCAAAACAATGTTAGGTAAGGAGTGCTTTACTCTTTTTGAAGGTATATGAGGTCTAGTGTCAGAAGATTACTTTAACACATTGATAGAGAACTCATATGGCAACTTTTGTAAGCCAAATTATGACTCTACTGAAGTCAATAGGAATGCTGCCATCAGCCTCTAATGGCAGCAGAACATTGCCCAGATTTCTGGTCAGCCAATTTCTTTCCTTTAAGAAACTTTGTGGAAAGATGGGTCAGAGTTTAAGCTTAAAATACTTGAACACCTCTGGAATAAAAGGGTTGAGATATTTATGGATCTTTTTCCCACTTAGGAAGAGAGATTGATATTGTCATTTCTGTGTAATAAATATCAATATCTTTGCACTGTTGAAGTATTTTTCATGTAAGGTTGTAAAGGTCTCTGACTCCTGATTTAATCATCTGCAGTGATCTTTCAAGGTAAAGATATTACAGTCACCAGTAGTAATACAGCAGCTACCCCTTGCACTAGGACAAAACAGTGTTACTCAACTGCCAAGGTGGTAAACCATAGTGTGAGGAAAAACTGGGGAATGCACATCAGCCCAACTTGGAATTGGCTAAAACGTCAGAAGAGAAAAAAACCAGCTCATGTGAAACTTACTAAGGGACCTTTAAGTTTCAGGAGGCAGAGCATAGCTGAAAATTTAATCTAAAAGGAATGGCCCTACAGGCCCATCATGCTGCAATGGGATACAGTGAATCAATGAAAGCTCCATTTATTACATCACTGGAACATTCCTGGGAAGCTCCACTACCCTTTTTTCATCCTGATGTGAAACATCAGAACCAGAAAACTGCTGAATCCAGACTGCTTTTTAATATCATTCCCCCTGGGATTGTGAAGTCCTGACAAATGACTTTCAAATCAGTGAGAGTTTTGCCTTACCAAACATCTTTTGATTTTGCTCAAATGGAAAGAGAATCTGAACTAACACTGCAATACTGTTTTTAAAGAAACACCCAAAAGCAGATAAAAATTAGTAACAAGTATTCAGATAAAAGCTTACACTTCTCATTCTATGGATATCTACATGCAATTTTCAAAAGTGCAGGAAGAATGTGAGCATTTAACTCCTTCCAGTAAAAAGCAAAAAGAAGCAGGCATCTTCACTGCTGGCATAACCAAATATGCCACTGAGTGTATTAGTGCATGTTATGCACGTACCACACCAACTAATAATAATGTTATTTCAATGACTCTTTGGATCATAAACCTTTCCTCTTTATAACCTTAACAATGTGTAGACAGCCCATAAAGTGTCTGAGAATACTCTATAAAAATCAGTTCACAAATACAATATCACTTGGACATTGGAGCACTGCAAAAACATTAAATGAAAAAATGCCTTAACTGCTGTGGTACAAAAGCTAACCCCTTTCTTTTCCCTGCTCCTTTTCTACTTACAGACTGCCACAAATACTTATGTTATTGTCATTGTCAACAAATCCTTTGTCTACCTCCATTTGCATCCCGGAACTCGCGAATTCCATCCACATCTTCCAATGGCCAGTAATGGGAAGCTGATGCCAGAACTTTGAACCCTTTCAAGAAACACAGATGAAAAGGTTATTAAAGAAAGGACCAATGTGTGTAACAACTCTCCACAGAAGAGAATAATAAAGGAGGTCAATAAGTTAAGTAAAACAAGGTATTTTATGTAAATCAAGTATGGCACATAAGCAAGATCATAAATCAAAGTGGCAGAATAGATTAAAACTATATATCTGACTGACCACTGCAGAAAACCTGTTTTT
Organism: Hemiprocne comata; assembly: GCA_020745705.1. Lineage (NCBI taxonomy): Eukaryota > Metazoa > Chordata > Aves > Apodiformes > Apodidae > Hemiprocne > Hemiprocne comata. The sequence goes on along the minus strand of CM036602.1, from coordinate 5,666,177 downwards.
AAAACTCGACTGATTTTTATCTTAGCTGCACTTAAAATATGTAGCAATCTGTGACTAAATCTCTGTTAGTGCATCAGGCAGCTTTCATTGAAGTAACAGTTAAGGAGTCATTCAAGAGTAAATTCAAGATTTTACCCAGATTTTAAGCACACAGTGGACAGTACAAAGCACCAAGAAGGCAATGCACGGGGGATGGTTTAGCCTCTCCAGCATGCTACTCTGCTCCTGCCTCCTCCATAGGTAACTCAGGACTCTGCAGTTCAAGGGAGTAGGAAAAGATGATCGAGAGTACCCAGCAATCTTATCCTGCCTCCAAAACCCACTGGAAAACCAGTGCAACACCTTCAGGTTCTATTAATCCAAGCTTTTTTCATCTTCGGTCTTCTAGGAGAGACACTACACCAAAACCAGAACAACTCGTTGAGGCTGATGAGAGCATTTTGTTTTCCTAAATATCCTCCTTAGCAACAGGTCAATGAACTGACAAAAGCAAAAGGTCTGCTGGTTTCCATTGACACTTATCTGCACAGCCTAATTGATGAGTTTGAGCAGATTTTAGGAGATACAACTACTCAAAGCTGTCCAGAAGCAGGCTGCCCAAAACAATCAAATTTTGTGTTAGGATAACAATTCTGTTTTAAGGGTAGAGCATTAATGATGAAGGAAAACATGAATTGTAATTTCTTATTATCTTGTTAGCTGCAAGAAACCCTTTGTTCTTAAAATAATTTAACCAGCTGAGCTGGAATAAATTTACAATCTCCTATACCTAAAACAGTTTTAAAAGGTTGATATAGATACACAAATTTTACTACGAATGCAAATGACAACATGTTTTGTTCACTATTATGGCATGTAATCCTAATACTTAGGGTTAATATTTTCTTTGGGGGGGGGGCAGCAGGGGAAATGACACAATGGATGACAGCAACAGAGAAAGCAAATATTTATATTCCACCATATCTGTAGTTCCTTGTCCTACAATTATTTTTCATTCCAAAATGATTAAGAACCTGAGGTGCAAAGCTGATAGAGATACCACTTCAGCTGTCATAAACCATACAAAAGCTCCCCACACCTAATGTGCAAATTAAAACAAATCATAGAGCAGCATCCGTTGATATTTACGGTCTATCCCACACTTTTCTTCATGCTTGAGATCAAAACAGCTTGTATATTTGACAATTATTCTATCATCATAATGTCCTGGATACCAACAGGATTTCTTTATCATGGATTTGAAGGTGCAGAATTTTTATTTGCATCCATAAACTGCTAGCCCACACAGTAGAGATCAGTGTGACGTTCTCCACCCTCATGGTATAGTGTCAGAGCTGTGACACAGAGAGGATCCTAAGATTTTTTTTTTAATAAGAGTGCAAAGCTGATAAAATCGTTGAACATCACAACAAGCAACTGTAGATCTTAAAGTACAGAACTAAAAGCATTTCTTTATCTTCTGAGGATACACAAACTACTCAGACTTGCTTCCAAACTCAACAATACCAGAGATATCTAACAAATTATTCAAAATTGATCAAGATCTATTATTGGCCTACCTAACTAGAAATGTTTGCAGTTAGCATAGAGGTTTTCCAAAAAAAGAAGGAGCATGTGCATAAATGGATAAGATGGGGACGTCTTTAGAGAAATGGATGAGATTCTATGGCTATAGGTTTTCTTTGAATATTCTTCCTTGTGAGAAAGGCACAACGGCTAACAAAAGCAGGCTACACCAACATTGGAGAATTACACAGATAAGCACACACAAAACCCAATCCAAAACTTCCAGGCACCCAAACTCAACTAAGCTGAGTGTGGCAAAACACACTGAGGAATTGGGATATCAGAAGAAGTTTTTTTGCATTTACATGAACTAAATCTGGGTATGTGCTTAGTTCTATCTTCAAAGAATATGTTCTGGCTGCTGCAAAAGAAATGAAAGTTACAAATTTCTATGGTATTAAAAGCATCCACACACAGGCTACCTGTGCTAATGCACCTCCATTCAACTTTCAAACTACTAGTTCCCTTTTGCAGAGCACAAAACACGCCTGCTGTATCACAATGTGCTTATATGCAAATAGCTCTTCCATTAACATCTCCCTTTTGTAGCAGAGAAAAAAAAATACTAAACTTAAAGAGAACTCTAGAAAAAAAATGAGAAACATAGAAAATAAAAATCCTGGGAGAGAATAATTTTATGCTAAATAACTGTGTCACAATGTGGCATGAGTATTTTATTAATACTAGAAGTAGCAGTAGTAGCAGCAGCATGACAGAGACATTGCTATGACTGGCATCAAGCTTGTAAGGAGAAGCTGTGTTCTGAGGAGTTTACATGTAAAAACTGGGAAAAAATGGACAAAAAAGGGGATGGAGAAAGAGACATATAGCAAAGTGAATTGCCTAGAGCCACACTGCATGTTGGTGGCTTTCCCAGCTCCTGGTTCTGAATTATATGAAGCCATGCTCTTTATTCCACTGCCAGCCAATCAGCCCTGAGCAGACCTCTGAAAACAAATACCTGTTGCCTTGAATTCATCTCATACCTGCAATATGCTTTCAATAGGTAACTATACTGGGTTTAGAACAAAATCACAGGACTTGTTTACAGCCTAGTTCAAATCCAGAAAGCAGTGCTCAAAATTATGCTTACACACACACACACACTGTACTACGAAATAAACGATGTGTAACTTGCCCCTTATTGCAGGAGGCTTTTTCCCCCTATTGTTCCACCAGCCAATGATCCTCATCTATAGGAAACAAGACTATATTTCTTTATTTTCGAGTGGAGGTGAAGCAAAAGAAACTAATTGGGCTGAAGCTACTGCTACAGCAGGCAAGATGGCTTTTCCACATCTCTCTGTATTTTATTTGAAAATAATTACATACGGTTAAAACTTGAAAGCACAAAGCAACACATGAATTGGTAAAGCGGTAAAATTGTACTTGTACACCACCATGAGGCTTGAGGTTAAACTATTTATATAAACAGAAGAATTCTAGAGTTACACACACAGACCCCAAATAAGCTTTGAGTAAGATTTTTCTACATTGAAAACAGATGAGAGATCCTTAATATACCCTATAACTGATTTAAACTTAAGCATGAATGCCGGGAGGAGAGTGGATGACTTGAAGCCATGCCGAAGTACTGCAAAGTATACAAGCTGGCATAGCTAACTGTTAATCATTGAATTAAAAATGCTGAACACTAAGACATTGGAGGGAAAAAAAAAAGAAAATAGTCTGTGTAGAGGTCTGATTCAGAAACTGATTCTCAAAAAGTAATAATAAACAGACACTGCATATAGAATTTTTTTACGTATCAAACAAGCCATTTTTCTATAAATATGTCTCTAGGCATAATAATTTTAGTATGTAGGTTACTGAATTTAAAATGACTGGGACAGTCTGATACTTTAGACTTTATTACATGTCTAATACAGAGCTGACATTCAAACAGGATCACAATTTCTTTAGAGCTACTAAGAAAATGAAAAATAAACTGAAAAAGCAAATAAATATTTAAGCACATTGTCATAAAAAGTAAATAGAAAATTTCTTACCTGGATGTTTGGGTAGCTGGGAATAGTTTCCACACACCTGCACATAAAACATTACATAATGAGACATAGTTAAGCAAAACTTGCCAAGAGGAATCCAAATATATCTCAATATTGATCATATTCAGAACATTACCTGGTATTTGTACTGAAATAAAATCAGCAAAGAATAATGACAACAGAGCAGAGATAACAAATTCTCCATGGTCTATATAAGGTTAAAAGTACAAATGAAATCAAATGCCTGTAAGATTTCAATCATAAGTTTTTCTTTGCTACTTTTTGTATTAAAAGAGACATTTTCCATGCAGGTTCAAAAAGTTTGTTGCTTCAGTGATGACAAAATATCCTTCCAGACGCTTTAAGTAGTATTTGTTTGCTTCACACTTTGATCTCTTCGTTTAACTGTAAATAAATTACCATGATTGGAGGAAAATTAGAAGAAATGTGCATCAGATCCAAAAGTTGTAGTGTTTCATGGAAAGAAGTCAAATATTTCTGTTACAATCTCTGCCAAAAAGAAAAGATCTTGTTTTCAACTTTCTTCCTATGGTTGTCTTTTCCTTTCAATTACTTTCACGTTGTCAGAGGTCTGAAGCCAGTTTTAGTTTTGCTAGCAGGAAAATGTACTTCCTCATAGCACGTAGGGTGTATAACTCTCCCTATTTCCTCAGAAACTGAGCTGAAAAGAGTTGCTGACCCCTTGCTTGTCCAGCTCACGTTTGCACCTCCATCCCAGATCCTTTTGGGTGGAGAGCAAGTCTGAGTGATGTCATGCTTTCTTCTCAAACTTTGTCCCATTCTGGTACTCTATTTATATCACATTGCTGCTGCCTTTTTTCTGGGTCCTAACACCAGCCAGCTATGAACAAGTGGAAACAAGTCAATGTGCTCCAGCAAACAGCTAAAAGGGATTACTGCTGTTAGCAATCTGCACACTTGAAGAATCAAAGCCAAACCAAGTTTTCATAATTTAAACACTTAAGAAAAATAAAACAGGCTTTGGACAGAAATTTTTGAAGGAAAGCTAAGATCTATTTTTTAAATTAACAGATTGTGTTTCTGTCTAAAGAAGCATGACCTTAAAAAATATATTGATTTAAGTCACATAGCAGTGTGGGGGATTAATTTTACTATGTCTCTATCAAGGGGAAACTGAGGCATTAGCCATTTCACTGCTTTGCTCTAGGTTTCACAACAAACCTAGTAAAAGAACTAGGAAAATCCTTCTATAGTGGCCATGTTAGAATAAAATAATTACATTTAAGTATTTTTATAAGAGCCTCCCAATTACACTCTGTACCATGTCACAAATATTATTTTATATGTAAAAAAAATAGCAGCTAGAACTAGTTGATACTCTTTAATTTAATCTGCTCCTTTATGGTAAAATCTTGCTTTCAGTTCCCTCCAAGTTCTTTATTTTCTGTGAAGTAAACTGAAAGAGTAATATTTTAAACAAAATTTTATAAGCTTTCCATCCCTATTAATCTCTCCCTTGCATTTCCATATTGATCCCTTATTTATCCTCACACAAGCCATTTAAGTGTGATGTAGGCAAGATCAGAAATTACAAATTGGAATCAGACCACATTAATATCTCAACAAAATGCAAATTTTACTTACCTTTTCTTTTGCCAAAAGTTACGTCAATAGATTAGATCTTATTTTCAGCCCAAGATACTTAATCAGGGAAACATTCCTGCCTAAAACCAACAGACACACAAGATATACAGGCTAATGTCCCTCTGCAACTTACCCTCTGACGTTTAGCTATCCTTCCCTCCCCACCCACACATTTTGTAACTCTTGGCCCCATCTCTTCAGGTACCTATATTGGCCTCATCTCTTCAGGTACCTATATTGGCCTATACTTGCCTGGTTCCTTTTCTTAGCTCTGTTCCTTCCAGTATATTAGCTCTCTTGTCTACTTCTTAATCACACCTTCTGCACCAATCTCTTGCCTACAACTGATTTTAAGTTATAGGATGAAACAGTTTTCTACTGACATTTTATAGAGAGATTATATAGCTGGAAGTCCAGCGAGTTTAGTAGTAGCTGTGGCCCTAATTTACCCAGCTGGCTCCCCAAACATATATTGAATTTCTAAAGCTTCTGGTGGTAACTAGCTCCTTGCAGATGACTGACAAGTAGATGGGACTCCAGGGTCCAAGAACTGAAGAGATCAAAATTAATTTTGCAAACCTAACGACATTCATGCTGCATGAATGCTTCAATGTTACCAAAGTTTAATATCACAAAATCTCGGTATTGAAACAATGCATATTTTGTTTGTAACCCTGGCTTAGGACCTACAACAAATAATTTTGAAAATTTTGAATTTCAGTTCCTAGAAAAATTTAGCTTCTACTTAGTTATATCTAGTTTAACTCTTGCTTCTTTTCCTCTAGGTTTTTTTAGACTCCTTCCCTCATTACTGTCAGCTACAAATTCTACAACCCAAAGGAAGAGGAGGAATTCTGTGTAAACCCTAGGAATTCTGCATCATGCACTGACAAGTAGAACCTCAGAAATATTAGAGCACTACAGCTAAAAATCCTGAGAAAAGCTAAAATGTAAAAGGAGAAAGACAGGAATTTGAAATATTTGCCAAAAGGGGCCTGTCAAGGGAAAGAATATGCTTACCAAAACAATTGCGAGAATCCAAGCAAACATGTTCACTGCCAAAATTTTTTGTGGAAACAGCAAATTGCAAGCAGACATCAGAGATTATTTGCAGAAACAAATTCTGAATTTATTCCTGTGATCCTCTGGAAACCTAATCTGAAAAGTCACTCTGTTCCCACCACAGGCCAGAGGCAGCACCAGGCATCTCGCATGCAAACCAGAGTAACTGACCCAACACAATCACAGAGGATTGCCCTTGAAAAACCTGCGGATGAAATAATGTCATTTAAAGTACTTGCATGTCAATAAAAGCACAAAGGTCTGCATATGCTGGGTAACCGGGCAGCCTGTACTAAGCTTGCTGGAGAGGTTTCTCCCCACTGCAGCTCTCCCACCCTCTTAAGGGAGTAAGGAAGCAGAAAGCTGTGATCCCCTGTTACAGTACTGGGAAGGGTCTGTGAAAGGCCTCTAAATTTTCTGTCCCACGTAAGCAAAGAGAAGCAAAAAGGCCAGGGAGAAGCAGCTCTGCAGCTCAGACACTGGCTTGGTTTCCCCACACACACACACTTTTCCCCCCTTTTTTTTTTTTTCTTTTTTGAGGGGGAGGGGGCAGGAATAGGGATTGGGGTGGTTTCAAAACCAAAGTTTTAACAAGAAGTGAAAGATCAGTCATTATATATTGGTGATGTTGGTTGTAACACTGTCATAATAATGAAAGTGTGACCTCTCATGCAGTAATATAACTTTCGGTTTCAGGTTTCCTTGTTCACCTCATCTTTATTCAAAATGGTTATATTACTGAAACAGAAAATTAGCTGACACTTACCAGGAAATGAAAAATAACCTGAAGTTAAAAATCTTTCCTGTTCACCATGTAAATACAAGCAAAGAGAATAATTCTTTAAAGAACGTTTTACAATGGAGAAGACAAACAACCTGTAATACAGTTTTCTTCCCTTGTTTTCATTGGAATATTAAATTCCCACAAGAGAGTTGATGCATAATTGGGATTGAAATGTTTTAACAAACACCTCAGAAAGGAGCATTTTAAAAATAAATCTAACAGCTAGAATTCGTAAAACACCTTTGATATCACAGCCTCTACTAATAGATAAATATTCTGATTAAAATGACTTGCTGGTCAATAACTTCTATTACTGACAGAAATAGAAGAATAACAAGAAGGTTACAACTCAATATATCAACAACCACCCACCTAAATTTGAAATTTTAGTGCTAACTTTTCTGGCTTGTTATGGACATGCAAGATAAGTAGTTGTAGAACTGATTTCATATAATTCACTTAACACAAAAAGCCCCACAGTTTTGTAAACTAATTCAGGTGTCCTTTGCTACAGGGAACATCCAGGGCAACTCTATCAGCTCCCTTGTAACTACTCAGATGTACATGGCTGCAATGGAATTAGATTTGCACATCTGCAAGGAACCAGACCAAGATCCTGTGCCAAACCTGCCACCTTGTCAATGCAGACCTATTACCAGTATATATTTGTCAATTTTTTACTCACAGAACTTTAAAGCAGAAGTAGTTGCACAGATAAAGGGGTCACCTCTAACAGTTTATCACCTTTTCTTTATAAGATCTTATTCCAAAGTAGGATTGTGAGCCCATACCAAAGAAGAGTTTGGGCTGGTTTTTATCATGACTTAGATGTTGAAAAAGTCATTCCTAAACCTATGAAATTGGCCCCAAACTGGACTGCAGCAACGTGAAGGTCTTGCACTAGTTATCAGACCAAACTTGATACATTCATTGCCAAAGGAGCACATTGGTGCTGTATTCAGAACCTCTTGCAGTGCTCACACTCAATGGGAAGGCCAAAGACTTGGTGAACAAAGTCCTCTCCCTCTAGTTTCTGTACCATGACAAAATACAATACAGGCTGAAGCTGCTGTGTCTGCTGATTGCACCCCCCAACATCTGATGGAGAAGCCATCTGTGTTATTCACCTGGTCCTTCTTTGACTTGTGCATCCCTGTTTCACAATTTCTGTCCAGATTCTGCAGTCACCATCCTAAACCAGAGACTGCTCTCAACTGCTCCATCAGCCTTTTCCCCCCAATCTAAGGTTTAACTGGCTGCAACCAAAGCCACTTTACCACATTTCAAACAAACACAAGCACCCATGACCAGGGGTTAAATTGACAACACAGCTTATAGGCTAGAAAGGGACTTCAAAACTCTTTCTACTAGCTACATCAGTACCTGCAATGCAGACTCAAAGCTGTTTCTTCCACTGTATGGCTCATTTCAGCCTCTCAAAGGAGCCATGGCTCAGTCTACACCAGCTCCTCCAATTCACTGAGACTACAGCTTCTACTTTGATGTTTTAAAGAAGCTATCCCCATTTCATGACAGACAGGTCCATCTTGCATTTGGCATGCCCAAAAGCACTGTAGTTTGAGGGGTTGTGGTGGTTTTTTCCCTTTTAGTTAACTAGCTCTCATTTTTATAGTTTAGGCAATTTATCTCTATAATGTAAATGAAAATTTGATTATGATTTGAAGAGAACTGCTCATCCAGCTGAACCGGTTACCTAGAATAGAAGACTTCATATTGGTTAATATTTTGATGAGTAGTTCCAGCATATTTGCTGTATTATCACAAGTTTTACTTATTTAAAACAACTACTGCTATTGAAGCAGCTTCTTTCAATTTCAGTAAGTAAGTCTTCTTCCTCCTCAAAAGGAAGATTTTCTCCAGGTAGTATTTAACACTGTCTAGATCAAAGCCGTTGTTCCAGGCTGCCCAAACCAAATTGTTAATAACATCTTCATATAGGAAAAAAAATTACTAAATAATTTGCCAGTTGTACCACCCTCAAAGAGATTGAAGAATGTTTCCTTCCGTGTTCTTCCTTGGCACATTACAATAAAATTGCTAATATAACAACAGAATAGTCACTTAAAATCTAACACAGTAGCCCCCTGGTTCCAGAGAAAAGCAGGAAAATGCAAATCTCAAAGACAGAAGATTGCTCCTTAAAAAAAGCAACAACAAATTATTTTAAATAGTATCGTAATTATATTAATCTGTATTGATGTATTGGATGTGGATGAAGCAGAAAAGACCAAGACCTCCTTTCTTGACATTTCCAGCACACAAATTCTCTTTTCCTCGTGGGATGGAGTGCACATGCAACTGTGGTAACTTACTATAGAACTTTTCTTGTGTGCTTGAAGCATTACATAGCTTCTTTTCTCAGGCATTAAAAACTACACAACACTTTTCACTGTTATCACTTATGTAATGCACACCATAGCTATACATAATACCAGTGAAAAGTTAGCCTATGGTAAGTTTTCTTTATATTGAAAACATGCACAGCCTCCTGTGCTTTCTTAACTCAAGACTCTGCAATTCTAAGCAAAACCAAAATAAACAGAGGATTTTTTCCTTATTATTTTGAAAACTATTAAGAGTTTATTTTTGTGGATGTGTCATCATCTCACGTTACTGTCCTAAACTCCCCATAGACAGAATTTGCTCCAGTCCCTGTAACATGAAGCTATAAACATCCACTGAGCTGTGGATCATAGAATCACAGAATCACTTAGGCTGGAAAAGATCTCTAAGATCATTGAGTCCAACCATTAACCCTACTCTACAAAGTCCAGCACTAAACCATATTCCCAAGTACCACAATACTAGGAGTGCCTACGGATGCCTATGAGCAAACAACAGTTCGAAGTGCATTGTTCTCATTTCTTAGAGTATTTAAAACAAACATTTAAATGTTTGATCCCTTTTGTTTTAGCACTTCCCCAACCAAAGAGCTGCCAAATTCAACAGTTGCATTTTTTTAACGTTTGTAAGTTTTCTCTAGAACTGTAAAAAATTGGCTAGCAGCACTAGTTGCTTTCCTTTATGTTGACATTTGAAAATAAGCAAATTGTGTGGAAGTGCGTTTTTATTAGAAAAAAGGGTTGTATAGTTGATATTAAACATATGTTTTCATAACAACAAAAGTGTGGCTGTAGTCCTTAGTACCAGCAACAAAAATATTGTGGGTGCCACAGGCCAGCAAACATGATTACATCCAAGGATCCAATCAGTTTTGGTTGCTACACCATGGCAAAGCTTCCTACAGCTTTGTTTCCATTGCTCTTTGTGTAATAAATTATTGAGAAAAAAAAATCACATGCTTATTTTTCCATTTAGAACTAATACAAAATTAATTTTGTTCCATACAACCTCTTTTAAGTCATCTATTAGCAAGGTGTTGGGTTGGGTTTTTTTTTTGTTTTTTAAATCAGAAATTAATAGGCCTGAAGTTCCCTGAGAAGAGCCATAATCTCTAAGGTTCATACACTGTCTAGACCAATAACAGTCTTTTCCAAGTCTCAAAACTTAGATGCAAGAACTGTCAAAGTAACAAACATCAATCTTGGTGCGTTCTGCATTCACACAAATAACTCACCACATAAATGCAGGTTAAGAAACAGGTGGCTAAGCAGGCCCTTATTGAGGAAAAAAATTCTGGTGTGCTAGCAAAATTACTCAAAGTAGTCCACACATGAAAATATTGTATGAAATCTTCTTGCAGTTGATTATACTGAAGAGAACAAACCGAACAGTTCAGACTGAAGAAAAAGCAAACAAACAAAAATCCTGGAGCTAATTTAACGAGGCAAACACTATCATGGAAAAACATTTTTCTGATTAAGAAAATGAGAAATTGCTGGTCAATGCCAGAAAACAAAATACAGCTTTTTGGCAAAAAAAATGTAGGTCTAATCAGAGGAAAATACTTTTATCATGCTATGTGTGTAATGTTAAGCTGATTTAACTTACATATTCTTTCTGAAAGCATTAAGAGCCTCATGATTCAAAGACCAAGTAAGCAGGTTTTGAATAACATCATACAACATAACACTCTTCTTTGGATGAGGTCTCACTTACTAGTAGTTGTTGAATTATTTTTTTATCGTCTATTTACTGCATCATCCTGCTCAGACAGTTTTTGTATTGTGGTAGTGCCATAAACATCTTACTCAATACACCGAAGAAAACATATGATTTTTTGCAAAATAAATTAGGCTTTTGCACAGATCTCAAAGATTTAATTTAATCAAATCTTGGATTAGCTGAGCCTTAATGTCAAGCTTACATTAAGTTGGTTAATTATATAAATAAAACATTATAAAAATTCCTTTTTATTTAATTATACCAAATCTTATTTGCCAAAAAGCTACTGCCTGTAACTGCATATTTTCTTGTATCATTCAGGTAGTCAGATTTACTTCATTACAGTAGTATTTCACCATTATAAAGTTTCACCTTTGGCATTTCTGAGAATTCCTTTTAGCAGTTTTACTTAATTCCCTCTTGCTCTTCTGGGTACAAGCAACTCCATGAAAGTTTCATTGAACTGCACAAATGGAGAATACACCCAGAAGCCAACCTGCAAATTACTTTTCAGTGAGAACATCTGAGCCTACTATAGATGTACATATTAAAGACTATTCATTTTATAGGAAATTACACAGTTCCTGTGTTTTGGAGTTTTACTTTAGACCTAAGTGGCAAACACAATGAGAGGGTGGGGAGAGAAAACAGAGAGCTGGCTAATGTGTTTGCAGTAGCTTCCAAATCTGAGCTCTTACTAAGATCTGAAAAGTTGTCCAATCTGAACTGTAATCCATCAATTAAAAACATAAAAACTGAATTCCAGAATTAAGATCCAGACTAAACCCCACAATTTCAGGTACTGAGTCTTGGAGTTTTAGCTCTCCATTAATAGAAGAGGGTTTATATATAGACCAAACCATAGCATAGATTCTCTTCCATGCACTCTTGACCACTGGGACTCCTATTGGTTTGTTCCTCACTTTGCTGTAATGCTTGATCTGGCTAGAGAAATCACTTACATCTGTTGGCTGCAATAGCCATCCCAAAGATCCTAAAATCAGGAGACACACCCTGGAATCATGGAACTGACTAAAAACATTTTCAAAACAACAAACAAATGAAAAATCCCATTTGTATCTGCCACTGTTCTTAATGCATACTGCAGGAAAGAAAACTAAAATTAATCAACCATTCAAAATGTGATTTTGACTATGAAAATGGATATATGGAGATGAAAAAAATCTCCCTTCTCTTTTTCTAGAGGATTTGTCAATATCTCAGTGATTTTCATAGGCTCCTCAAATAACTGTCATTTTCAGATGTCACTTGCAGCTGAATACAACTTGACATGACCTTCTTCAAATCCTTTTTAATCAGAAATACTGATTTTTCAATAGATGAATTGTTCCCCTTCTTTCTCTCAGCATCTAAGCTTTTTTTAGCACATACAAAGTCAGCTGGGGTGAAGACCAGGAGATAGAATCATCAAGGAATCCCTACCACACTAACATGCACATCTATAGAATTAAATAATGATCAGTTCTGTAGTCAAACCAGTAACTGTGAAAATGGCATTGCAAAACTTAACCTGTCACATTTTAAATAGCCAGTGATATATACCATGTATTTAGAAGTAAGATTTATCCATTGTTCAGAGAGGATAAGAGCATTAGTCCTCTGCTACCAGTAAATCACCAGAAGCAAGGATCCACTCTACAGAGGTCAACATCAGCTGAAACACAAAAGTTTTCAATGTGTAATTAGCCTAAGCAAATGGCATTATTTTCTTCTATTTTTTTTACAAAGGCAGAAGAGAAGGCTTTATACTTGTGTTTGATTCAAATTTATTCCACAAGGCTGATATATTATATATACATGAAAAATAAAAGTTTCATGTGTTGTACTGAAGCTTCCAGGTCAGGACATGGTCTTATTTGTACTACACATTTCAGGAAGCCTATAACCATTTGAAAATCACTCGCAAAAGTAATCAACTGAAAAAACTGAAAAAAAGTAACAAAACAGGTAAGTGAAAGACTTATACGTTGGGGCAAGAATTTTTCAAACTGCAACACAGAGTATGTTACATGCCTAAATCATATTTATCTTTCACATTACTAAAGGTCCATGCTGTTTACTGAACTAACACATAATGTAGAGAAATCCAATTATTCACCTACAAGAAAGTAGCAAAACACTCTACCTGACAAGCAATCAAGTCACAGGGTTGTTAAGGTAACTTTTCTCAAGCAGTTTCCATTTAAATGAACTAAATCTTTTAAAGTTTAGTGAAGTCAACTGATCTGTGCAGTGAAGAGTAGTAATGGAACAAGGTAACTATTTTCTGTTAGGTCAATTTCTTCTCTTTAAAGCTTTTTGCCATGGTATCTTGTCAGCACTACCTAAAGTGCTTTCCAGCAAAGCACAGGTGCACGATCAGTCTCTCTCATGTATCAGTACAGGGAGTTCTTGCAATTTGTTGGATACCAAGCTGGTCTTTTTAAATTATCTGTGGTGGAGAACCCTTGAGTGAAGTTCTCAGTTGCCAGGAGAGTTTCAGCATTTCACCTGTCTGCAAACCTGCATTTTTCTTTCCCCCTATTGCTTTATTCTGTTTGGTTTGATATCTAATAGACTTCAATTTAGTACAATTGTTACTAGTTACTTATGCTTTGGAATATTGCATTAATAATTATCACATTATTAGCATGAGCATTTTGTTCTCTAGTCATAATTTATGTCTGTCTTCCTCTATCCTCCATACCATCTCTGGTGGCCTAACTTGTGTGCATGTGGTGTTCTTCCTGCTTTTGAGTTCCCTCATATTCCTTCTCACAGGGTCAGACCTTTACGATAGGTGTCATCTCAATCCCTAAAGCAACATTTTCTGTGTTGCTTTATCTTATTGACAGCCTGGGCTGAAACAGCTGCTATTAGTTCCACGAGTACTACGTCAGCTAGGAATTCCTCCCTTATTCACAGTCTCTTTACAGCAAAACAGGAACTATAATACTCAAGACACCAATCTGTCAAGCTTTCTGTTCATTTTCCTATTCATCCTGTAACTACAAAATCAAACCATGAATCACATGGCACTGCACTGTGCTAGTTCTGACAGTTACATATTCCTTACCAGATTTGTCTTGCATCAGTGTTTGGTGATCAGCATTTAATGCACAGATTATTTTTTTCCAGGTAAAGTTATACTTTAATTCAATGTCAATTATTGAGATGTTGACTGGTTCCATATTGTAAACTCCGATTTAATTTTTTTTTTTGCTGAATAGAAAAAAAAAAGAGAAAGTACATGATGGCAGTGTCTAAGCTTTGCTATGACAAAAATCCTCCTGTAATTTACCATTTAGATCTATTTCACACTTAGTGGATTTAACTGAAAGAAGAAAACAATCTTATTAAAAGTCCAGTTATATTTATTCTGCAACAAATAGAAATACTCTACAAAAAACAACTCTTACCTGCTCCGTTTTAAATTTTTATCAGCTAGCATCTGCTACGGTTAATAGAACTAAAAGCATCCACATTGCTCTTCCTTCTTTATGCACGACACTTGTGCAACCCCAACAGGTGTGTTTCAATTTCACACACTCTCGGCTCGGCCAAGGCAGCTACACAGACAGTGTGCCCCATCGTGTGGCTGAAGCGGGTACCACAACTCCAGTACTTTTTTTTTTTTAAGCCCCAAATTAAAGCCTGGAATTACCCTGCCTTCTCAAATGCTAGTCTACTTGCCAGCGAGAAAAAACACTCGATATCCGTAACCATGTTTGAATTTTTTTTAACTATACCAGACCTTTCAGCTAGTGAGCTAAGAACTACTCTTTCATCTGGTTTAAGTCTGGCAACAGCTTCTGCATTTCCCACTGGCAGGTGATGGGTCTCAAACAGCTTTTTTTAAATGTAATCTTTGAAGAATTGCTGTACTCATCTGCTAGAGTTTGAAATAAGTTTCATAACTAGACAACAATTTAAGTATTCAAGTAAAACAAGAATTTACCACTGCTTTTGTGTAGAGAAATCTTATAAAGTAGCAGCAACAGGAACTAGTATTATAACTGGGAATCAGGCTGTGGTACTGGCTCATGCAAGCTCTTACCTGAAAAAAGTTCAAAGCAAACAAGACCCATTTATATTAGTCATTTGAATTCCTATCTTCAGCTTAACTCTTTGTACAGATTTAAATAGCTCTATCAAGAAAAATCCTGATGCTTCAGGGTATGTATGATCAGTGATTTTGTCACTTAAAATCATAACAGGAAGGATACTGGTTAAAACTTTGTTCTTAGATTTATTGATCCCAACCACCTGAAGAGCTTCCTGTTTATGACTTGTCTATTTTACACTTCAGAGTTTTTGTTGTGGGTGCCCTTTTCAGTCCATATTAAAAAAGGGTTAGCAGAGAAATAGGCAGCTGAGACTAAACCAGCTCATTGCCTCCTAGAAACCCAGAACTATATTGATGAAATTAAATTTTGAATGCTTCCATTAAATATGTAAAAGCCACTACTTCAGATAGTGAATCAAATGAATTTTTCTAATGTTATATAGAACAAAACTGTTCATAACACTACTTGGGAAAATTTGTTCTTATATTTTCAATTTTTTTCCCCTCAAGCCAGTAGTAGTAAATGAGAATCTGATTCTTCTAAGCACAGAATTGTAGGATCACAGTAAGACAGCTATCAACTACGACTACCCCACCAAAAAATAACCAAACCTATTCCTCTATGAACTAGTGCCTTAGTATGAACATTGGCCTATTTCAGTGATGCAGACAGTAGAACACTAGGATGGGGGGAGTCATTAACTCATTGAACAATCTGTTCACTTTGAGAACTAGAAGAGAATTACCCACACAACCCAACTATAAGTTGTGCACTCAAATCTGTAACCTAAGAAGTTTTAGGCTCTTTGCTAGAGCCTTGGTATAAATAACACACCTTCATCATTCTTACAATTACTTAACAACTAGATATTTGAGGCTACAGTTTGGCTCATCAGTAAATCCCACTAAGGTAATTAAACAGGTTATCGTACTAAGCCTTCCCTTCAAGCATAAAATTCTTTCAAGTTTCACTTTACATTATTTGTCGGGCAGACAAGAGAGCTCCAAATCACAAAGAGGAAAAAAAGAGTCCTTTTTTTGCCCTCTATGCTAGAAAGGCAATAGCTTGTACCACAAGGACAGTTGCAAACCAGACAGATGGCAATGAAGACTCAATCACTTCAGCTGTTTCCAGTATTTTGACCCAGGTGTTGTCCAAACTAGCTACTGGCCTATGACAGCAATCATATTCACCTGACATGAGCCCTCAGCTGAAAATTCCCAATTTTGGCCACTTGCAGAGATAAAAGTGTTACAAGACACATGCAAGGAAGCACTTCCCCAGATGCTCATAGAGCAGCTTATGCTAGGAAAAATGAAGGTTAAAGGCAAACTTTTCAGGTGAGCACAAAAAGCACATACACAGCCAAAAACAGTGTCTAAATTAATGCACCCATGTGAAAACAAACTGATCAAAGCAGCAGCACACTCAGCTTTTCAGTTACTTCTAAGCCATTACTATCAATCCTGGTTTAAGAGGAAATTCAGGTGAAAGTGACCAATACTACCAAATTCAGGTCAGGAGAACAACTGGCTTCAATCAAACTACACATTTCTATTTTAGAAACATGAAGGCAGAAGAACCACATTTCAGCACTGCTTTCTCCACAAGTTTAGACTAAAATTGTACTAGCAACAAAACAAGATCAAAAGGAAAAATACAAAGATTTTGTTGTACTGTAATTCACAGGTGTAAGACTTCAACATTCTTGATTTCTAGTTGATGCAGAGGAGTGTTCTCCCATGTTTTTAAGAGAGTCCGTCAAGATTCTGAGAGATCTAAGGGCAACCCCAACTTTCCTAAGGACTTTGACACTTCTTCATTTAAAGTTTCAGTGAGAAGCAGCAAAACATTTCCTCTTCCAGTTTCTTTAACTAAGGCTTTACCTATTCTGCACATGCACGAGTTTTCTAACTACTCCTCTAACAAAACCCTCTGGGCTTGGACACTTAAAAACACTCGCAGCTTTATCATGGAAGTAGGAACAGTAAATTGCCCAGCACCTTATCCTGCTTCTGAAAGTTAAGGCTGGGCATGGTCTGTAATGACAAGTTACTAAAAAGCAGTCTGAAACCAGACACCTTAGTGTGGGGAAAACTCAAGTGTGTACAGAACACAAGAACTCCTACAATTAATCTGATCTAACCATGCAGTCCTCAAGCAAAGACCAAAACAGGTATTGCAAGAAAGTGTCTCATCAATTCAGTCGTGATAATGACAGAACTCTAACACAGACTGATGTGACTACTTAGTACAGAGGTTCTTAGAATGCAAGTTTTATTTTCCTCCTGACTTGACTAAAAAGATAATTTTTTTTTGCCTAAACCCAACTAGTGAAAAACTTCTTATAAGTGTTATCATTAAGGAACTTCAACCAAGGAATCTGGACATGTATATTAAGGCTGTATGCAGTAAGCAACATTTAACAGGGATTAAATGTGACAAGTGCAACAAGCAGACTTAACTCCACTCCCAAAGCATTTCAAGCTGAAGACACTACTTTACAGCAGTACTAGTATTACTGCCTGCTTCAGAGATGAGTTTTTGTGAACCTCGAAGTTAACACTGACAATTACAAAGCAAAGCTTATAGCAGTTGTACTAGTCTTTAAACTGCTATTTAGCTTTTCCCAAGTCTTTCCAACTGCTTTGTAGAAATTCATACTAAGGCTAGCATCTGTGTGCAGCAGGCAAGTTGTAATGACACCACACGCACTACGAAGCAACTCAAATGTCACTTCAGGACTATTTTTCCTTCTTCAAGTGTATCAATACTGCCGAACTACTGCAGGTTTCCAAAACAATGTAGTTTTCAAACAGAGCAAGCTACCACACTTAGCAAATCAGCAGCATAGTCAAGCTAGCAGTATTAACCAAGATATGCACAGCTAAATTAGAGAACACTACAGGGAAGAGCCTGCAATATGAAGGTAAAGCAAGATAATGAAGCAAGATTCAATGGAATGTTAAGAGGGAGTACGTCTCATTACAAACTAAGTGTATGACATTCCTCATTTTCATTAGAGTTTCAGGTCACTCAGCTTCCAACTACCTAAAACACAAAATAACACCCTAAAAAAATAAATAAATCACGAAACTCCAACTTCCACTACTTTAAAATTCCAACAATACTGCAGAATTAATAATCAGTCCACATTTTGCTACCATGTGCCAGAATAGTTGAATAGTTAAATATTCAAGTAGGAGTTATGTACACAAACATGCAAGTTAAAAGAAATAAATGAAATGCTCCACTTTATTAAGAAACCAAAAATACAAAACAGAATTCCAAGGCTTCATGTACTCAAACACTACTGAAAAATGGTATCTTAAACTTGTCTGGTTTACTAGCAGTACTAATATTGCCCAAGATTAACCTCTACAGGATAGTGTTAAAAGTTTACATTTTCCACCATTTGTGCTGTTAAAAGCTGGAGTTTCAAATTAAGAACTTGGTGCAGTTACAGTAAAGTCTAGATATATAGATGTGGTTTTAGTTAATATGCTGCTTTGTAGCCAAGAGCTTTTTAGCCCGAAGTACAGCTGTTTTCTAGTTAGTGAATTTTAAGATGCTTAAAGAGTTTGTTTCATCAGCTATAGCCCTACAGAATGATGTTCCATGCAAAGATACAGCTTTTAGGTCACCTAACAGACCTAGATGCCATTTGCTTCTGGCTACTAAAAACACAGAACTCTGAAGGCAAATACCAGAACATACTAAAAGTTAAGAGTTGAGAGACTGTATCTAATGATAGCATATGCAAGCTGAACGACACACTTTCCTCTCAAGACACCCTGCAGACCACAAACATTCCCATTTGCACAGGAATGATGATCCAGTCACACTTAGCAGTCAAGTCTTCACTGCTCTAGTTTTACCTGGCAGTTAGTTCAGCTTTCCTCAGGTACTTTAATTACATGCTTCAGGAAATCAAAGGAAGATTAACTGTTAGCACTAATTCAGCAAGAGGACCATAACATGAGAAGCAGAAGGGAAAAGGAGAATAGAGAATGAGAAATGCAGCAGACAGCCAAGTATTAGCCTCAAATGAAGAAAAGACACTTTGAAGATTCTTCCTAACAATACATGAAAGTTCACTTGCTTAGAGATAATTGAAATACAACTTTATTATCTAAACAAAAAGATGGGAATGACAGAAACAAGATTAACCACTTAACACTCTGATGTGACTGCAGCAATCTTAGATTTGAAACTCAAAAGGGAAAGTAATTGCAGTCCAAAAACAGCTAAATATGCAGGTCCAAAATATGAAGTTTTTTGTTTCTGGGTTTTTTTTCATTTTGTTTTGTTTGGTTTTTTTTTAAACTGCCACATTGACTCCGAAGCCCATTCATCTCTTTCAGCATTCCAAAGATTAAGCACATGTTCTGCTCAGCTAGATAATAAAGTGGCAAACACGCTGCACCACTGACATCACAGGACAGTTGCCTATAAAACTAGACTTCTGACGCTGGGCTCCAGCTTCATCCCTCACAGGTCATCATCTTCATCTGGCAGTGCAGTTGTTTGAGCAATCTGGAACAAAGAAGTTACATTTAAGAACTGTTCTTCAGTTACTTGCCCCAGGACCTCAAACACTAGTTACCAGGCAATCATTTGACCTTTGTGTCCTCTCACTTACCTGTAAGTCCTGCTCATACTGTGCTGCCAGTGCTGGGTCCATAACAACTTCAGGTGGTGCAAGAGCAGGCATGGCAACAAACTCCAAGTTAGGATCTCCAATTAGCTTTCTAGCAAGCCAGAGGAAAGGCTTCTCAAAGTTGTAGTTACTCTTAGCTGAAATGTCATAATACTGAAAAAAAAACATTATACATTAGAGAAGACACCTCAAACTGCTATTTAGGGCATACCAAGATCAACATGTATACAATCAACTCTACTTTTAGTGTTCTTTTTTACCACATTACTTTCATTTATGCTCTCAGAAACAGCTATGATTTAAGTGTCTAGAAATTTACAGTTTCAGGCAAATAGGCAGAAATTGATAACAGAAAAGTAAATAATCCAATTTGATTAAAGATGGAACCTTCAGGAGGCAATAATGCATCAATCTTTTTCCTGTGATTTCTACTTTAGTCTGACTTGTGTCATCTGACAAGGTTCTGAGCCGTGGAAGTCAAGCGCACACAAACTCTTTAGGAACTTAGCATAGCTTCTACTCAAGACCAGTGATGATCACCTTTAGCACCATCACTTCCCCCTTCCCTGAAGTTACGTACAAATGGCCAACAAAATCTTAAAAGCTGGAATAGTGACAAAGGTAGAACACTTGATTGCAGCAGAGAACCCAACTGCAGTGAACAGACCAAACAATCTTAATTCCTACAAACTCATGCCAACATACCTGGAGATTCTTCTTCCTGTGGAAGACAATGGATTTTGCCTTGACTTTTCTGTCCTTAATATCCACCTTGTTGCCACACAACACTATAGGGATGTTTTCACATACTCGTACCAGGTCTCTATGCCAATTCGGTACATTTTTGTAAGTAACTCTTGATGTTACATCAAACATTATGATGGCACACTGAGCTGCAAGAATAGTAAAGAGTTACATCAGGAGAGTAAGAACATGCTTACAAGATGGGAGCAAGAGGTACCCATAAAAATCCCACATTATGGTTAAGCACCTGCATTAACTTTTCCCTCTCAGCTCCACAGTTCTGAGAGCCCATGTTAACAAGTTCGATGCATGAGTCCACAGAACTCATTCCATGAACGTGTCATGTCATACTTAAGTACTCAGTCTTGAACACCAGCTAGTTTTATCAATGCAACTGTCCCACTGAGTAACAGGACATTTCACAGTATGAGAATGTAACAATTACAAAAGTCAGCCTTGATTTACACAAGTTTTTGACAGAAATTAGTTAACAGCTATTTAACTAATTTCAAGTATCCTATTGAGACTTCCAGGTAGGTTGAGTGCTTGCAGTCCACATTTCATGATGCCCTTGTCCAGAACAGTTTTTCAATGAACACATGTTCTTGACTCAAATCTGATCCTTCTAAAGGAAAAGTAACAATGTCAGACTCCAATAATCCCTTACAAAGTTTTGCAGATACGCAGGTGACTGCAGTACACGGAGAACAGTGCTCGGCCACGCAGAAGTTAGGGCCACTATCAGAACCTATTTAGAAAGACAACCAGACTCTGGCATGGAAAAGTACACCTTCCTCATTGTATCCAAAATCTTAACAGTTTGTGTGTTCCGAGTTAGTCAGTACAGTACATTAATATAGATCTAAATTTGTACTAACTGAAGCACATACTTTCACCTCTTAACCAATGAATTTAATCAGTAGTACCGTGTCATTTAAGGTGCACCACTACTCTCCAATAATAACAAAGCCTGCATTGGTACACTGAAACACCATGTTGTAGTATTCCTACTTCAGTGCAAATTGCCTAGCAAAGGATGTTACTGTATCTACATGAAGAGCTTGAAGTTCCAGAAACCAGCTCACTGCAAGCCACACTGACAGCTTTCAAAGTGGCCAACGTAAATATAGGGAAAGATTGAACTGTAAGAGACACAGAATATATACACACATCTTACCTTGGATGTAATAGCCATCTCGCAGGCCACCAAACTTCTCTTGGCCAGCTGTGTCCCATACATTAAATTTAATAGGGCCTCTATTAGTATGGAACACCAGAGGATGAACTTCAACACCCAGTGTTGCTGCAGTAATTAAAAAAAAAGCACTGCACTTAGCAAGTCATGAATTACACTTCTAATTGTAACGCTAGATCTCAAATGTTTCTTCAGACATACCTACATACTTCTTTTCAAATTCACCAGTCAAATGACGTTTTACAAATGTTGTTTTACCAGTGCCGCCATCACCAACCAGGACAAGCTGTTGAAAAACAAAAGAAATCAGAACAATACACTTCTAGAGCCGCTAATTGGTAATTTTTTGGTATTTAGCGTAAATACTAATTATTACTAGAGACCTTAGTCCTACAAGATTCTGTAAACAAAAGACCAACCCCCCCCATTAGGCAAATCACTGTATTGGGACCCAATTTATTAAGCCTATCATGCTCTAACTCTAGTCAGACTTACCTAATTCCTGTAGCTGTAAACTACAATGCACTGGGAATATGTTTCTACTAACTACAAGTGACTGAATTAAGAATATTTGGTGTTTTCAACCTGAATGTGATTATATTTTTAGAACTCATTTAAGCACCCAAATTGGAGAAACCCACCATAATCTTACAATTAAAAAAACAACCAAACAAAAAAGTCCAAAGGTTCCAGACAACTGCACTACTAACAATTGGAATACTCTAGCCAAGTATTTTAAGGAACATAAATAACAACCTTTCATGAAGTAGTCTTAAGAATATCTGGCTGTTAAGATAACAAAAAAAACCCAACAAACCACACACAATACACCAGAAAATTATGCTCTGAAACATTTGAAGTTTTCTTCCCTAGATAATTAAGACACAACAGAAAACAGACTACTCTAATTCAGTTTAGACACTTTCTGTTGCAGACTTCACTTCTGAAATTAAAGAATTATTCTACAGGCAAAACATTACTAGCATTTATTACACTAAACTAGAAATAGTATCAGATGAACACAGTGCTACTGTATCGTTTTGTACTAGTTACATGCAATATTATAATAAACTAATTGCACCGTTAAGGAAAGGCTAGTATTCCAACACCAAACCCACCATTCACGTTCGGACTCGAGTTACTTTTCTACTGCCGGAAAAATTAAAAAAACACCAGAACAAAACACTCCCTTACCTTAAACTGCACTTGGGGCTCTCCTTGGGCGGCCATGCTGGGTCTGCAGGGGAAATGGAAGCATTTCAGCTCACAACAGGCGACCTGACTCAAGGCCCTGCCGGAAGGGGCTGGGCGCCGTTTTCAGTTCCCAAACCGCCTCCTAAGGCGCGTGCTCTGCGCGCCAGTCAGCTCCGGTGGCGGAGGTTCAGCCCACACCACCGCTCCCCCGCCTCTCCGGCATTACGGCGCGCGTGGTCCCGGGCCCATTCATGGGGCAGGAAGCGCCTCCACGTCTCCCCACACGCGGTGAGGGAGCGCGCGGTAATGGCGGCGGCCGCTCCCCGCCCACCCCTGAAGCCCCATAACGGAGGCTGCCGCCGCACCCCTTTGGTTTTCGGGCTCGAGACAGAAGAGACCGAGCCGCGGCCTCTAAATGACACTTCAGCGAAAGCCCACCCCAGCCTCACTCCACAAAAGGTCCTCTCCAACCAGCCCAGTATCGTTATCCCAGCCCTTACGAGAAACTACCTTCTGATCGGGAGAGCCCGGAGCGGGTCCTCTGGGGCTCCCGAGCACACTTTTCCCCTAGCTGGGCCTCAGCCGTCCCCCAGCTCCCACCAACGGGCCTAACGCTCCCTCCCCGCCATGAGCCACCATGACTGAGCAGCGCGCGCGCCTCCTCTGCTCTCCTCCCCTCCCCCCTCGCAGACTCGGGCCGTTGGCGGCCCCGCTCTATTTCTCCTCCTGGATTTAACCCACCCTTTTATAGGGGATGGAACAGAGCATAGCTCCTACCTTTCTACCTCTCACATTCCGAAGGGTAAAGGAGAAAGGACGCCACCCAAGCCAGGTATCACAACTGCAACGGTCACTCAGGCCCAACCTCACTGCAACCCAACCCATTTACCCCCGCTCCTACATGTAGCCAACAGTGACCACCATCCCCACCGCTCGCGCTTTTTAAAGCGGCCACGCTTCCTCCCACCTGCTTCTAGAAGGAAAAGGAGGACGTCCCGACCCCATTACCTTTCCCGAGGCTTCTCGCCGCGTCGCTCCCTTCAGTGACTGGGCGCTGGGAAGATGGCGGAAGCGCGGTTCAAATACCCGAAGAGCGAAGAGCGACGCCGCGCGGCCACAGGGAAGGGGAGGGGTCGGTCGTCACGTGGTGAGAGGCGGGCGGGGGGGTGCTTGGCGCGCGGCGGGTGCCGGCAGCGTTTCTGCTGCTGGTGCCGGCCCTGGATGCCGACCCTGAGGGGACTCGTCCACTTCGCCCTGAACGGGCGGGCAGTTCGGGCCTGCCCCGCCACAGGTAGCAGCGGCTTGGCAAGATTTTCGCCCGTTTGATAAACAGAAGCGGCGGAGCGGTGCCTTTGTTGTGTGGGCAGGAGGGCGCGCACGCCCGGTTCCCACCGGCAGCGGGTTATCCAGCCCTCTGACCTGCCTCCTGCCCGACGGTACCCCCCGGCTGTTAGGGGACTGAACCCGTGGCTCTAAGTAGCGCCTTCGGCTGTAAAGCCTGAGGTTTGCTGGTGAGGGTTGAGGCAGAGCCTCTGAGCCAGGCTGAGCAGCTCGAGGAACCCGGTAGGCTCCCTGTTTAACCATTAAAATCTCATCAGAAAATGTTGTAGTCAGCTGAGGAAACTCTTTCTGCAGACAGTTTAAAAATGGCATGTAGTTACTGAGAAAACCTATTAAACTGCCTCCAGCACGATATAATAAAGTTGTCTTTAAAAGCAGCAGGAGAATTTAATTGAACAGCTTTCAGGTAAAATCTGATGGGTTCAAAAGGATTTCCTTATGACCATTATTCTCAGTTCCTCGTACAAACTCATTTGCGTTCACTAGAAAGTGCATTAACGAAAACAAAAGTTATTTTGTAAGCTGTGGGTTTAGAATAGTTCTCTAAGCTCTCAAGTCCAAACTTCAGTGGAAATGTGTTGTTCAAAAACTCTTTAAGAACCTACGTACTTTGCATAGGTCTATAAATATTAGGTTCATGGGTTCACACTGATTTTTAAGGTCTCTGATTTTTTTTTTTTACTCCAATATGCTTAAACAACTTTTATGTGGTCTGCCTGTTTGTTGGTGCACCCCATAATCTAGACTAAATAAATATTTTTATTGCATTAACATAGATAAATGGTGATAGATGCATCTTATTTCATGTTCATTTTCTGCCGACATAGAGGCAATGCATACAGAAAGTTTTACAAGAGTGGTTGCACTCTGCTGTGATTTTTGCTTATTTAATAGCATAATGCCAATCAAAATGTTGCATAAAATGTTCTTTGTTGAAAAAATCACTGGCTTGTTGACCTTGCTTTCCCTTTTTTTGTGTGAGTTGGCTTTGTGGGTTTTTTAGTATTTTTGCTGATCACCTCTAGGTGTCAGGAAGGATATTTTTCAAAATATGTAACTCATCTTAAATTTTTCTCAGCAGAATGCTATCTTTATAAAATACTTGTGAATTCCACCTCCATTTCTGACAAATAGGCATGCTCCTATAAATAGGAGCCTATGAAGCCACATGAGTGGAGTTTGGCAGTTTTTAAGAATACAAACACTTCCAGGAAAAAAAGCAATCTATGTATAGAACGGAACATGCAGTGTGCCTTGGAAATTTCTCATATAATCACAAATGTATTAGTAAACTACTATCTGATACTTTAATTTGGAATTACTAAAATAGATTTCTAATCAAAAAGCCCCCTATCATAGCATCTGAGCTTCTAGCAAGTATTTATGAATTACTGTGTGGAATCTAGGTTTTATAATCTGGTTTATCATAATGTATATAAGTTAGTGTTCAGTGGATCCACAAAACATCTGCTCCAGATAACTCCATTCAGCAAAGGCAACAAAACACTTTAAAGCATTCATCAGCAGTGGAAGACCAGAGTGCATAAGGTATCACTAGGTAATCAGCAGAATAATTACTTTTAAAAGATTTTTACATTTCCTACATCTTGACTCAGCTGTGAACAGGTCAGCTGTGAACAAACTAAGCAACTCATTGATGCAGATAAATGCACAAAAAGTAAATGGCAGCCCTGATTAAGAAGTGTCTGAAGATGCAGATGGGGAACGGTACACAAGGTAGTCCTGCAGATGGTCACAGAGCTAAACAGTGTATTGGACTATAACTGCTATATTAGTCAGAAGCAAAGTTATTTTGCAAACGAAGGCAACAATATATGCAGACAAGCAAGTAAAAGGAACATAATTGTACTTCCCAGTTAAGCAGTGATTGCGGAAATGTCTCAAGCAGGAATGGAGGTCTGCACGCTGGTGATCAAGGCGGCACAGGAAATTCCACTAAAAGGTTTGAAAAGGAAATTAGTCACTTTCAGGATGGATAGGTAAAATGGATCATGCAGTAGCAAAACTCTATCAAAATATGTATTCAAAAGACTAAGTTTATTTATTTTTTCACCAGGTAAAACATGTATGACTCTAGGTTTCATTAAGAGACTACACTCTTGGAAGACAAGCATTTACTAAGTCAGTGATGAAGGGGAGATGTAGATCCCATTTTTTTTTCAGAAAAAAAAATCAGCAAATTACTGTTATTGAAGTGGCTTACATTGCTAATTCAGGACCTTTAAATTCCTGATCCAGCACTGGAATAAAAATCTGTCAATACACGGGGAAAATGATGCATTGAATTACAATGCTCAGTATTCAGAAATTACATTTGTAGAATTCACAGTTGCTGAACATGTGGTCTAGAATATAAAGTCTATGTAAGATAGGATAGAACTGAGATACTAATAATTACAGGTAATTGACTATAGTCTGAAGTACTACTTTTTAGGAAGCACCTAAGAACATAGTTCCACTGAGAATTTTCTGCTCTCCATAGTATGTACATGAACTATTTCCAATAAACTCCCAGACCTTTAAGACGTACCTGTTATTGCACAGATTCAGGACTTTGGCAAAGTCTTGGTCTTTTACTAGAGACCTAAACATCACTAATGGGCAATGTGTGTCAACACATTTTAGCTGAAGAGTTCATAATATCATAGAATAGTTTGGGACATAGAATGGGAGGGACTTTAAACATCACCTAGCTCCACCCCCGTGCATGGGCAGGGAGACCTTCCACTAGACCAGGTTGCTGAGAGCCCCATCCAACCTGGCCTTGAACACATCCAGGGAGATGGCAGAGTTAAAGTTGGTCATTTTCTGCTCCATGGAATGGAGTGTGCAGCTTTAATTTCCAGCCATGATATGGGTAATTCTTAGCTGTTGTGTGGGTGAAGAGCAGACTGCAAGCCATAGCTTATTAGTATGAAACTGCAAAGGGATGTCTGTGGCCTATGATGAGCAGAGGGCCAGCAAAGCCAGGCTGCTGCACTTTTTTGACTAAACGTGAATTGGACGTCCAACTGCAGCCTACCCACATCAGGTACCAGAAAAGAATTTTTAAAAAAATAAAAAAATAATCCTGTAACAAATTTTTACAACTTTTTCTGTCATGATAGTCTCCTAAAATTGTGTGTATTGTAATTTCTTCTTGGTATGCACCTAGCAGTGCTGCTTCTTTGGGATCTGAATGTTCTTGGAGGTACCTGTAGTACCGTTCAGCCTCCTCAGTTCTCCCACACTGAGTACTTCTCACTTTTGAAAAGCCCCTCGGAAACATTTATGTGGCAACACTGCTCAGTCATACCTTCCTGATCGCTCTCACATGCAACATCGCAAATATTAGCGCGGTTGCCTGCTTCTCCCAGGCCGGTAAGCGGGTGGAAGCTGAGGCGCAACTGAGGTACCTCAGGACGGGGGCACAGCTGCGCCCGCCCAACCAACCGGCCTGGCCATGACGCCAGCAGCGCGAGGCGGGCTCCCTAAGGGGATGGTTGTTGCGCCCGCCCGCTCGGGCTGGCGCCGGCGGGGTAAGAGGACGCACGCCCGTTCCCGCCCCTTTCCCCGCATGCGCGGCGCGGCCTGTGGGTGCCGTGAGTTAGGGTGGGGGGGGGCGTGGCCGCTGCCCCTCGCACCGCGGAAGGCCAGCGGGGAGGTGGTGCGGCTAGTTCGCAGTATCTGGCCGAGCGGGGAGGGAGGGGACGAGAGAGCGAGGGGGAGGGAGGGGACGAGAGAGCGAGGGGGAGGTGGCCCCGGCGACAGCGGGCCGGGCGCGGGCGGCCCTCGTCAGCCAGCGAGGAGCAGCCCGGGAAGCTCCGGGGAGGCGCCCAGCCGCTGCGGGGATGAAGGACCGGCTGGCGGACCTGGCAGAGGTGAGAGCTCTTGTTCGGGGCACGTCTGGAGCCGCGGAGCGAGCGCGGAGAACGGGGAGGCTCCCGAGGAAGGGAGGCGGCGGGCTGAGAGAAGCGAGGCGGGAGGGAGGGGACAAAGGCGGCGGAGTGCGGGAGCCGAAGGCCGTGCGGGCCGTTACTGCCGCCTGAGGTAACGGTCAGCGGCGGGAAGGTTTATGTTCCGCTGCGGACTCCGCGGAGCCGACGCCTCGGCCGCGTCCCTGGGGGCAGGGAGGCCTCCGGCTGCCGCACGCTGGTTTCCAGCTCCCTTCCCGGGGAGGGGTCGGCTTCCTCCCGGGAGGCGCGGCGGAGCCTGGGGATCTGGCAGCAAAGTTCAAGCTTCTCGATTTTTATAGCTCACCTTCCCTCGCTTCCTCCTGACCTCTAGCGCGTTGAAAACGGTAACGTTTTGAATGACACATCAACTGCATAATAAATTTTATTTTCCAGCTGCCTGTGGTGTGGTGGGGGTAGATTTGTCTGCTTGGGAACTG
The DNA here is from genome assembly GCA_020745705.1 of Hemiprocne comata. NCBI lineage: Eukaryota > Metazoa > Chordata > Aves > Apodiformes > Apodidae > Hemiprocne > Hemiprocne comata. Next base: position 5,637,453 of record CM036602.1, on the reverse strand, counting down.
TTTTAAGCAGTAATGCGTCAGTAAAGCTGTCTGCTGATTTTATTTTCCACGTGTTTACAACATGGTAGCTGGTTATGTTTATACGATCTTTTCCTTTCCCTTATTTGTGCTTTGAAAGCAGTGTCCTAAAAAAGAAGGGAGAGTTGGAGGGAGGTACCATCACGTCTGTCTCCAACAGGATATAGCTTGGTTAAAATAAAAGGATATTTTACATCGTTTTTCCTGAAAATAAATGCAAATCACCCAGCAGTTGCTGTTACAGTTCTAGGACTCCATGTATATGTAGTTGGCTTGTGCTAAGCAGCATGTATGTTTGGGTCTTATTTATCTTAAAATTAAGTTCATACCTTCTGGATCACAAAATATATTTTGGAAATTTCATCTCTAAGCAATGGAATTACCAGTGCTGTTGTCTTCCTCTCCAGAAGGATGAATTGGCATCTGAAAAGTTTTCGTGTGGTTAGATTACACTATTTTTACCAGGAAAGATGTTTCAGAATAATCCCAAAGAAATATGTCCTTTCTTTCCGGTATATTTCTTCCCTTTTGTATTTCTAAACATTTCCAGGTTATAAGAATATGTGCCAAGTTGCAGTGATGGTGCCCTCTTCTCAGAAAGTGGAAGCAGCAAATGGTGATCTGAATTTGTTTTTTAATTTATCATCCTAAACACGCAGATTTGGTTCTGGCTGAGGGGAAGCAGCAATGGTCTGTTGTATGGGTATTTTTTTTTTATTAAAAAACAGTAAATCCAAACCTTAACGCTTCCCTTGGACATTGTTAAGAGGTTTTAAAGCATGTATACATAGGGGGTTTTAAGTTGGTGTTAGTATTTGACATCTGAAAACATTACTGTAGTGCAGTAAGCTACTTCTTTAATTGAAACATTACTGCAGCAAGCTACTAGTTTAAATACAATTGTCAGTGTTGTTCAAGTGCTTAATAAGCTCAGCAACATAATTTTTACTGCCTGTATAAATAACAAATAGCTTAGACTTAAAATCGAAGTTGCTTTCTAACTAGAAGAAAATACTTAAACACCAAATTGAAGAACCCATCTCCATTTTAGGACTTAGACGTGTGTAGGTGACATGAAGTTTTGAAAAGCTCCAGGAAACTCATGGAAGAAGGAACTTACATCTTGCATCTTTATCTGAAATAGCAAAAAAGAACATGTTCCTTTACCAAATATAAATGTTTTGAACAGTGATCTTTGATCACGCATAGATAAGATTGCTTTGAAAATGAATAAATAATCTGAAGCAATAATATATTAACATTTGCCTACTTTCCAAACTGTTTCAATTTGATTAGTGTACTTCTATTGTATGTTATTTGGCTAAATCATTCATTGAAGAGCTGAGCATATACACTGTGTTTTTTAAACAGGCCCAGGCCTGCAAAATCTTGAGGAATAACTATGCCTTGCCTCTTTCCCTTAATAGAAGAATGTCATTGTGTATTATTTTGTTTGTACCCTACATGTAAGTTCCATCCTCGCTGTTTTCCACAAAGACTCCATGTGGTACACAAGTAGTTGAAGAGATCCTAGTACTTAAGCCAGTCTATGCTGACCTGTATCTTTATAAAGAATAGGCAAAAATGTTGCTCATCCATGTTTGTGGCCCATTAACATGAAATTATAATAGCTTTATGATGCTCTTTTTAATATACCATGTTTAGGCAGTTAAACAGTTCTGAAACACTTGCGGGAGAAATAAATTGTGGAGGACGTGCAGATTATTCAACCTTCAGCTAACGTTGGTTCCTCTCATTTTCTAGCTAGAAAAGTCTTGTGAAATACATGTTCTTCAGAAGATAGCAAGCATTTTATTTGTCCACTTCTAGGGCATTATTTTAATGTCATTTCTAAATTACACTAAGCAGGCCAAAATTAACTCCTTTTAGCTGTTTGAATTGTCCTTCACTACAATTAAATGGACAATTGATCAAATCCCAGACTGGTTTTAGTTATTTTGAGTGCAAATAGGTGGTTGGTTGTAGGTATATAGGGAAAAAACAAACAAACAGCTCAAGTACATAGCAATGATGGTGTGAAGTATTCTCTGAGCCTGCAATGGTTTGCTGTTCATGGATACAAGTCCATCTTAAAATGACTTAAAAAGAGTTACAGGATATGTGTTAGGCACTCAGTTCAGAGTATTCAGCCAGTGTCAGATATTAAAAACAGATGTTCTTTTAAACATCTGTTAATAAAACCGATTCAAGCTTTTTTTGTCACTGTTATTAAATCAATAAGATGTGAACCTCCTTTGCTGAAACATGATGTTTTAGATCTGAAGTTTGGGGTGCATTGTTTGTGTGGCTCAAAAACTACTATCTTGTTATATGCTGAAATGGATGCAGAGCTGTCTATTGAAAATTATTTTTCTTGGTTGATGAATTGTTTTAAATACATGCTTTTTGTATTTCTTTACTCTTGAGTATTACTGAGGATATCTTAGATATAACCTTTGACAAATGTGTTTAGATTCGATTGTAGCTTTTTTTTAAATAAAAACAAGGACCTGTAACCTGAACAGAACTGCACTGATTTATTTTTTTTTGTAAACCATTTTTGGGCATTCTGTGAACGCCTCCAAAACTGTTAAGGAATGAGGGAAGAACCAGGAAGTCACAAAAATTGGTAGAATTGTGTGGTATACAAAAGGAACCTTTTCAGAAGGAGGAAAACATTACTGAGTTGTTTGGTTTTTTTTTTCCCTCAAGTTTAACCTCTTAGATTAGTCTTTGTTCAAACATGGAATTTTCTGAAGATGAGCTAGCTGTATGTTTTCCATGTCATAACAGCATAAAGTAATTTCTTGTAGACGGTTACCATATGATGTTTTCCTGGTTGTACAATAGTGCTACTAAAGACATGTTAATGATTGACCTACCAAAGCTGCCTGACAGATCTCCTTGTCCCTCTGGAAGCCCTCCTTGGCTACTCTGATATACAACAATTTCTTGAAACACTGATGCTTTTAGGAGAAAGTCTAACATTCTATAACCCACTGTTCAGGTCTGATTCATTGGGATGATGGTGGTCAGTTATTCTTGTTCTTATCCTTGCAGCCTGCCAGAGTAAACGTGGTCTGGACTAAAAAAAATTGCCTTGATTTGGAATTTCAAGAACGAGTAATAGTCATTTTTTTTTAGGTCAAAAGCTGTTTTTGGTTTCAAAGTTCAGCAATGAATTTGATAAGACATCTCAACCTTATTTCTGCAATTCTCTAAGATATGCAAAATGTTAGAAGTTTCATAAACCATCATAGCTCCTACTTGGAGCTGATACTGTTTAAATAGCTGGATTTTGTCATACAAACCAACTTTGAGGGAACTTGATACGTTTTATAACTCTATGAATGTTTATGGAGTTGTATGACCCAGACTTTCAGTCCCAAGGTCAAGGTATGAACTGCAAAAAGTTTTCATTAGGTTGCTCTTGGCGTTGACGTAAAACTTTTTATCAGGTTTTTTTTGTGATACTGCTTATACTGAGGAGGTAAGGTTTAGGAAAAGCAATACATGTTTCTGCTAAACTTGATGACAAAAATGAGGTTGAGTTGGGTTCTCGTGCATCATTTAAGTTGAAGAGAGTTAGCAAATAAGCTGTATTTTAGGTAAGTGGTGATTTATGAATGTAGAGAATAGAGTTTGACAAGTCATCAGATGTCTTTCAAGTGCTGATGTTCAAGGTAGGCTGCCCATAAATCCTTCAACAAATTGTAGATACCAAATTGATCTGTCATTGGTGTTGCAATCAAATGTGAAAGTGAAATGAATGTGGAACTGACTGGAGGGTGGGTAATCGTGGTTGCTTCCTTCCAGGCTAGCCTCCACAAACAGGACTTCTGAGTGATGTTTTTGTGTCTTTCATTTAAGATTCACTCAGGTGTTTAATGTTTTATTAAGATCTGAGCAAACTAAAAGCTGACATGCTCTTAGCTGATACTGTTTTCATAATTTTTAGTTCAATTAACTAAATACAGGTGGTGGTTATAAACAATGAGATTATTCGTTACTCAGTAAATGTTAGCAGAAGGTGTTGTTTTACATAGTTGATGAAATGAAATGTCTTCAAAGTGTAGCTCCGTCTTAAGTATTAACTTAGAACTAACTGGTAGCTTTGTACCACTGCAGTCTCTAGTATGGGTAGATGTTTGGTAACTTCATTTGGACACAGACTTCCTTGCTTATTTGTATTAAGCAAAACTGTTAATTGAGTACAGTCCCTAAGGATGGATTCTTTAATATTGAATTCTAGGAATCATCTTCCCAAAAGAAGTAACTACAGAAAGTGTTCAAGGACACGCAGTGTTACGAGTGATCGGAGAGTGGTCCAGGAGAGCAATGACACCTAAATTCCTTTATTTGAGTTGAGGCATTATGGTTCACCTGCGAATAAAACCCAGATGATTTCTTACAAAAATATTGTCATAGGGCTTTATGCACTCCCTGAATTTGCAGGCAAGGAACCATCATAAAGAATAACTAATAGCATTCCTTGAAGGTTTGGGACAGTCTTAGATTTTGATGCATAAATCATATTTGATTATTTTTATTAGGTAATAGCAGTGTTTGGATTAAATTGCAGAATTGTTATGCAAATGATACACATCACCTAATTTAATAAAATCAGAAACAAAGGGCTTATTGGGTAATAGGATCAAGGCTTAGGAGAAGAAAGTGGGTGTTAGAATATCAAAGGCAGAGGGGCTTGTAAGAAAAATGGAGTCCTTGAAATTCGTTAATGATTCCTATCTTGTAGTTTGCTTTTCCAAACAGATAACCCATTAACTATATGGTAGAATAATACTGTGTTCTAATTTTGATTCAATGCAGTTCAAACAATCTCTGCTTTACAGAGGGAAGCAAAAAAATGGCAGTTGGAACTCTTTGGCTTTTTATGATGCATTTTAATTATTTCTTTTCCCTTGATAAAATTTGCATCTTGGTTACTGTCAAGATCCATATATTCTGCTGGGATGGCTCAAGGGTCAGGGAATGTGTTGGGCTGTGTGCTCTGGAGATCTGTGAGAGCCTGTCAACTTGAGCTTTTGCCTCCTTGGCTGCTATTATAAGGGTTTATCATTTAAGTAATGCATGTATAGTTTAGTGTAGCATAATTATGTCTAAACTGGAGTGGAATGGCAGCCTTGAAAACACCCAAGGGCAAAGCTAGTAAGCAGATGTTGATAACTTTTTGTTGTAGCTTTCATTAGATGTTCAGCTTATTGCATCACAAGTCAGTCATCAGCACCCCCTTAAGTGTTCCTTTGAGAAGGGTTGATTTACTGTCTCAGTAAAACAAATATTATTTTAAGTTCACATGGGACTCACCCTGGAAGTATCCTTGTGCTGTGAGAGAACATTTCTATGCCAAGTTGTATTTTAATAATTTTTCAAAGGTAATGAAAACTATGACATAACTTACAGACTGGTTCTGTCCTGAAGATGTTTGCAGGAGTACGTGCCTTAACATTCACAACTTCGTGGCAGTTGAGTGATTTTCTTTGACCTCTTTGTTTATTTTGATTACTTTTTTTGACTTTGCAGACTATTGAAAAAAATGTGTATGCAGTAGCAATGTGGAAGAAGTTGTAGTTGTTTCAGAACAGTATCCTGAGTTTTGTTTCATAGATTTGCATTGTTGTCTTTTACAGTACAAAGGAAATGAAGATGGGGAGACAGTTATTGTTGAAAAAGACCATTTTATGGATGACTTTTTCCAACAGGTAAACTTAGAGATTTTACCATACGCTAAAGATAGTTTTATCTCTGTGCCTTTTACTTTCTGTAATTAGGTTTAACAGTTCATCTACACTCAACCCAATATGCTTAGTAATGATACTTTTTAAAAAAAAAAAATCCTTGCCTGGAGTTATTCTAGGTTTTTCATTGTGATTCATTTCTCTTCCTCTAGGTTGAGGAACTTAGAAATAATATAGCAAAAATAGCACAAAATGTGGAAGAAGTGAAGAAGCAGCACAGCATTATCCTGTCAGCACCAAATCCTGAAGGAAGTGAGTATCACTTTTTTTTAAGATGTCAGATGTGTGGTTAGGTGTTCTTGAAATAATTCCTTTTTTTCTTCAGGTGTTCAGAATGCAAAATGTATCAAAATTTATTTAAATATTTCCAAATTTAATATTTAATATGTTCCTTTGCTTATTTCTATCTTTTAAAAATCTTATTTGAATAAATACATTTTCAGGATCTTTTTTGCATCATTCAAACCTTTGCTAGACCAAAACCCAGATAAATATTGTATCTTGAGATTGATTGTGTCTTCAGAAATTTAGAGGCTACTTGCATTTCTTCTAATTGGTGAAAATGTTGGAGTTGTCAACTGAAGGTCACACAGTAGAGCCATCATCATCTCTTCATTCTTCAGCAGGGACAAGATCATGTCTAATGCTTAACTTTACAGCCACCTGCTTGAGTAAGAGTTGCATGCTGGAGTAAGAGTTCCATACAATTTTTAGAGGCTGTAACCCCAAAGCTGAAAGTGAGGATGTGCTTTCTGAGCAGAGAACTCTAAAGTTTAGGGAACTTACTCAGAGACATAGAACCTTCTTAGTTCTCAACACTACTTGGTCAAAGCATACGTGGGTTTGTGGGCAGGGTTTAAAGAAAAGGGAAGAAAAGATGCTGAGATATTTTTGTGGAGTGTTGCAACGCTAGCTTAACATTATCTTCTTGTTGATGAAAACTGAACTTTGGATGTTAGCTTTTATTTTCCCCCTATTTTCTTTGTTCATGGATGGGCATATGTTTGTATTCTTACCAATCATTTTGCAGTCTGCTTTTTGCCTTAACCATCATATACAGTCAATAAATCTCAGGTTTAATAGGGGTTCATCTGAATGTTTAAAATCTGTGATCTCGGCTCATTTATCAGCTTGTGTTTGTGCTCATTACGCTCATTAATTAATGTATGAGAACTGTGTAAGAACATAACATTGCTTGTAAGTAATCTTTCCTCTTGGTAATCTAGTGTCTTCAGCAAACCCAGGAACAGAGCTCTAGCAAGTTCTTCATGAATACTCTGTATAGTGTTCTTCAAAAGATATGGGCAGTGCATGGTACGGTTATGTTAATAACGGTACAGGCAGTTCATGAAAACCAACGAAAGTAGAAGTGAGATAATTCTGTATTTTTACTTGATAGACTTCAGTGAACTTTCACTTTGATCAAGTATTACCCTGAAAGTGTTATGTTAAGGAAAAACATGGAATATCTTACTCCTTTGGTGATTTGGCAATAATATTTCCTGTCATAAGAAGCAGGAATCTGATTATATGCTATTATAAAAGTTGTATTTAAAATACTTAGGAAGTATAGTAAACTTCTTTTCTGCATGTTTGTAGTGAACACAATTATGTGATTGGAATGTAGATTTGTAGAGGGTTGCTGGCTTACTGTTATGAATTTTCAACAGTTCTAAAAAAGTATAATCTTTTTTTAAAGGAACAAAGGAAGAACTTGAAGAATTAAACGAGGAAATAAAGAAGATTGCTAATAAAATCCGAGCCAGGTTAAAGGGTGAGTTGTGAGGAGAAATAAAACTACTGTTGCTTGTAATGATTGAGGATAGTAGCAGTGTTACAAACTTAGTGTGTTGCAGCTGAACTTTTAAACTTTAAAAGCTGCATTATTTATGCAAAAATTATGTTGTACAGCTGTTTTAAAAAAAAAGTGAGAACTGCCTCCCTGGCAGCTGCTGTACAGCCTGTGTCAGTAAGTGTATCATCCTCTACTTTATTCCTCCTTGGCAAGCTTCACCACTGATAAATACCAGGTCTCAGCAGAGCCTAGTTTTGGAGCAGGACAAAGAACTTACTTGCTTTTGGAAATAATGAAATAAATTATAATGCAAATTAATTCCTCTGTGTAGAAATGTATTCTGCAACTGAAGTGCTGTTTTTTGGTCATGATGTTTTGGAAGAAGATTAACTACAAAAAGGCAGTCTTCATGGCATAAATGTCTACACAGGGAGTTGCTCCAGAACACCTACTGTATTTTATGTTCAGACTAGTTAGTTTTGCTGTGGCTTTCCCATAAGAGTATGTCTTAGTTGTTTAGCATAGGTCTTAAAATATATTCAGTGTTTTAATGTTATTTTATGACAGTTACTACATGCATTTGTCCTTACATAAACACTAAAGTGTGGTGTATCATTTAAACTGTAAGAGCAGCCCATTTTGTTACACCTTTTGCAATTTTTTCAGAGCAATAGACAGTAGTGTGACTCTATTAAGAGTACTGAAGTATTAGTGTTTAAAGTTCTGTACTAATTAGTGAAATTATTTTGAATTTGTATAGATGTATCACTGTCATTTCTCTCTTCCCCCTGAAATGTCTGTGTGGAGCTTGCACATGAGTAAAGTAATAATGGTATTTACAAAGTAACTGAGCTACACTTTTAAATAAGTATGCTGAATGTTGACTCATAATATTCTTGTTTTTTTCTTAGCTATTGAACAAAGTTTTGAACAGAGTGAAAATGTCAATCGGACATCAGTGGACCTCAGGATAAGAAAAACACAGGTATGGTCACCTAAGTTTAAAGAAAATCAAAGGATTCTAGTAAATCAGAGGAGAAGTTTCACTTTTCTGAAGTAGTTTCAGAGCTTCATGTTCTGTTTTGCTGGAATGTAAATAGCACTTTGAATTGTTGTGCAGTAGTATTTGCTGTAGCAAAAAAATGTAACATTTTTGTTCCACGTTTTTAAATCCTTAACAAACAGCACTCTGTGTTAGCTCACAAGTTTGTGGAGGTCATGACGGAATACAACGAGACCCAGACTCTGTTCCGAGAGCGCAGCAAAGGTCGGATACAGAGACAATTAGAGATAAGTAAGTGGCCTGAATACACTTCTTAAAAGGATGAATTGTATTGTTAGTACCTCCCTTCTTTCTTATTAAAGATGGTTCAAAGCATCATACATCTTGGACATCTTGAAGTGTTGGAGGGAAAAGAAACAATTCTATCATATGGTATTTACTCTTTGATACTACTTTTCAGAACAACTGTAAAGGAATAGATAAAATTCACTGGATAAATTGTGTTGAAAATTAGTAAAGATCTTTCCTTTGTTTCATTTATTTCCAATGTTGCAACTTCAATTGAAACATTACGAAAAGCTGTGTGCTGTGTTCTAAAGATAGCAAGTGTTATTAAAAGCCATTCCAAAATTAACAGTGCTGAACAGGCAACAGCTTTTAATGCTATGCTGTTTTTGTGAATAAGAACATGTAAATAAGTCTGCTGACATAAAATCAGTGTTGCCTTCAGATGCACTCTAGTTATTTGTCGACCGACTCACATTTGACTTCTTTTATCATTGATGATTACAAGGAGTATTCAGAAAGGTACCTGACTCTACTCTGAACTACAGCATCTACCTCAGAAGGTGTCTAAAAAAATTTGTGAGATTATGTACCTAAAATTAGCCTTTTTAAATATCTCCTGTAAAAGCAAATACATCCATTGCTGAAATAGGAAATGCAAACAGAAAAGTTGGCAAATTAGATGAGTACTTTGTCTTTCGTGTACTTCTCAGTTTTGTGAAGTTTATCAGGCAAGTTAAATTCTTCTTTACCTATAAGTTTGAGGGGAGGAACCCTGATACCTCAGTTCTTCTGAGTTCATGTTAATGGCCTGATTAGAACCTTTAGCTTTTCCTCAGCACTAAAAATTTTAAAGCAGGTCATGCAGCATTATTGAGTATTAACATCAGAAAGTAATATTAAAACTGTAACTCTCATACAAGTTATTACAGATATTCAACTTATTTATATGGGAAGAAAAGAGATTACATACCTAATTTTTAAAACTCTACAATACAAACCATTTTGAATGTATCAGTGTAACTCATAACACTTGTATTTGTCATACCAGTGTGATCAATAGGACTCAGTTTACATAAACATGCAATAATAAGCTACATCAATTGTTAGATGTATTATAAAAAGTAGAAGTGAAGGTAGTCTGTGGGTATTAGTTTTCTCTATGTGGAATATGAATGTAATCCTATGTTGGAAAATCAAATTTACTTAAAGATTTGACTGCTTGCACAGTGGTGAAGAACACTCCCCTTAACAAGGTTCCTGTGTACATTGTAAATGTTTATGATTGAATTATTCAGTTTGACCTAAAAAAACCAACCCAACCCAAACAAAAAGAAAAACACCCCACCAACTAGGAGCTCTTCATCTTGGCTTTGAGTCTGCATTTATTTTCTCACTATTACTTGGTATTTTCTGGTTTTTTCCTATGCAAAATGGCACTTTGTAATCTAATCTCTAAACACTACATTGTTTTATCCTGAAAAGTTCTCAATACAAGATTTTTCTTTTAATTGTCATCCTTCTGGTATGGTAAAAATGTTATGTTTAATAATGAGTAAGTGAAGTCATGTGAAGTACTGTTGTTTTTGTCCTAGCTGGAAAGACCACCACTGATGAGGAACTGGAAGAAATGTTAGAGACTGGTAATCCTTCAATTTTCACTTCTGATGTAGGTATTTCTGGTCCAGTTATGTCTCCATTCTATTCTGTTGCTTCTGCTGTTTAGAAGTGTGTCAGCACATCCTTATTTGTGTCCGTGTCTTTTTTCTTCTCCTGAAGATTATATCAGACTCTCAAATAACTAGGCAAGCTCTGAATGAAATTGAGTCACGTCACAAGGATATTATGAAACTGGAATCCAGCATACGGGAACTGCATGAAATGTTTATGGACATGGCAATGTTTGTTGAGACTCAGGTAAATGAACCAGTTCAAACATATTTATGTAAGTGGCATTTTTCACCCCAGTCTTCCTCTTTGAAATATGCAGAAACAATTGCTTATATTCAGGTAATACAGACTTGCAGTGTCTTTTGAATGTGATTAGAATTAGTATTTTCTTCAACATTCTTACACTGCAATATGCTTGAACATTTTGTGTATGTTTAAGTAAGAACAGCTCACTCCTGGAATGTTGGCTAATGTCTTGACAACTTAGGATTCTCACAGGCATGGTAAAGAGCTACTGTGGTAGATTAGAATGTCCATTAGCAAGGATGTATGCAACTTGCACATAATAGACAGCTATGATTGCTGTTATAAGTAACATGAATGTAAAGGGATTGAAAAGTCATACAGATAATCTGTTATGTTCATAAACATTGTCTTGACATGCATATAAATTCATTCTGTTGTAGTCTTTACATACCGATTATCTAACAAAAATATTTGCAACTGCTGTTAGAATTCTTTGACTTATGCAGGAAAGTGGAAAGAGAAGTGTTCAGAGGTTTCTCCTGAAAATGACTTCTTAAAAATTGGATTGTGTTCTAGAAGTTCTGTGTTGCTTTGATATTAAATATGTAGCAAAGGCAAATTGGTAGCAGTTTTCTTTTGAATTAGAAATGGAACAAAAGTTACTTGTGCATCATTCTTTAATGCTTTGCTGTTTACTGCTGCTGATAATTTCTTCTGATGGACAGAAACACAGGTAATAGACTTAATGTGATTTTTCACCAATCCTCCATTTCATTACCAAATGTCATTCATCATAATTAACTTGGATTTGTTATGTATTGACATTCTAAACCCTGAATTCTGAGGAACTTTTGAAGTTGCTGTTAGATGTGTGCCTTTTCTTAGATAACTGTTGAACCTTGTGTCAAAATAGTCAATATCCTTTCCCACCTCCAGGCAGGTGAGGGATTTCTGATCTCCTTAGTTTGTCAGCTTTAGTTTTGGCTGTTGAAACATACCTCACATTCAAAGGTATGTTTTTATTCCTGCAAAGGGAGAAATATACCTGCCCTACCCATGAATGTTCCTTTTTTGTTTAGAACTTTTGAGTCCTTGTTTCTTATTCCCTTTTTCCTTTACACATCAAAGCAGAAAAATTGTCAGCCACTAACGCATACATTATTCACTTGCTTAGTTGTTGATGTTCTGTAGCTTTTCTTCTCTTAGTTTTGTTAGACAAGGATCTGCAGATTTCAGTAATAAAATTTTGTCTTCAAAATTTAATTTTAAGGGTGAAATGATCAACAACATAGAAAAGAATGTGATGAATGCATCGGATTATGTGGAAAATGCAAAAGAAGAGACAAAAAAGGCAGTTCAATATCAAAGTAAAGCACGAAGGGTATGCTATCTTTCTGTATTTGTGCTAGTCACTATATTAGCACAGTATGAAGTGACCTTCAGTTTTAGTTGATTGTTGTTGTGTTCAGTCGACTTCAAGGTAGAATTAGTATATGCATTTTACTTTTTAGTAGTTGGCGATATTTCAAATTATATTAGAAAACATTGTTATAAATTAGTATATAACAGAGGAAGATTTATCAAAGGATTTTACAAACAGAAAACCCCATAATCTGGAATAAATCAGAACACTTCCAATATGAATTAATGTTGTAGTTAATATTTAAATTATTACTGTTACCATTAGAGGACAAACTTCTTGTACTACAAAACCAGATGAGCCATTAATGCACAGCCGAGGCGACGTTCACAATTTTCCACTTAAAAAACTGTCATTGCAGAGTGTTAAAATGCCAAAAGAAAAATTAATATATTATGCTAATAGTTAATTCACAGGTTCTTCTTACCAAGTATCCACGATAACTTAAATTATTCAGACTCTAAATAGGCTTAAAGGTTTTTGGATCTTTATCACTGGTAAACTTACCTGGATTTATAGCTATAAAATCATTGTGTTAGCAGGAAAAATAAAACAACTGCTTTTTCTGAAACAGGCTTACTTATTTTAGAATTCCATCTGTAATTACTCTTTTTACAGATAACTGTTTTTGCACTCCTGTAAAAGTACTGCATTAGGGGATCTTCCCTTTTGAAAAGGTGTGACATTAAACCACAACACTAAGTTTTGTGGAGGAATTGAGTTCCAAGTGACCTTCAGGCATTTTCCATTGGCGTGGATACTTGAGTTATGTTTCAGTACCTTTCTTCCCATCAGAAAGCCAAATAATGTATTCTGAAATTAAACTACTAAGTAATTTATATTTTGTAACTGTATGATTGCAGAGTGAATGAAGTGTTCCTCTGACATTATAATTTCCCCTTTTGAGATGCTGTGCAATTTTGTGAGGCTTTTCATGGTGAGTTGAATTTGAGGGAATAATATCTTTATATAGATAGATATCTACATATAGATAATGTGCCTGTTACATTAAAAAAATATTTAAGAAGTGTTGAAAAAGCCCACTTAATGTATTTGTAAATGGTAGTTTTCTCATATTTGATAACTATATAGGTATTAATCACACTAGTTTACCTGTAAACACTATTTTAAAATGTATATTCTTATGCATGCAAGAATATGCAGATAAATTATTCCAATTTGAGAATACTGAAGGCTTTAATAAGTTTTATGTAAATACTGAGTATTTTAAAAATTGAAAATAAATGCAAATCTTAATGTGTTTTGTATTAATAATAATACCTTGTTTTTTGACAGAAAATGTGGATAATTATCATTGTGTCAGTCGTGTTGATTGCCATAATTGGTCTAATTATTGGCTTGTCTGTTGGTATTCGGTGATGCTTGGATAACCTCAGCATGCATGACTTCCTGCCAGTGTGGCAGTAAGTAACTAATCAACTAATTTCGCCTGTTTTACTCTAGTAACTTGTGTTGTTCTACTAACCCTTTAATATCTGTACAGCTAGTATGGGGGGGTTGGCCTGGGGTACAATGGAGGATCTTAGCTCTGCTTGCTGTGCAAGTGCTGTGCATGTGAATATTGAAAGCTGACATCTAGTGGCAAGCTGCTACATTTACCGAATGCAATCACCACGTGAGACTCATTGAATGCAGAAGGAAAGGAGACCAAAAAACCCAGTTATTGTCTCAGTCCTTTGAAATATTTTTTTTTACTCAAAGTTCACATCCGCAAGCAATCTGCACTAAGACATGGAATGCTAATTATACTGGGAACTTTATAAAATGGAGAGTTTTATAGTTTTAAGTAGAGCTTTCATACATCTCTACAGCTGAGAAGCTGGCTATTGTGCCATGCAGAACATCCTAAAATTTCATACTCTGAAGCTGTTTATTAATACTAGACTAAATGAAACAGTGGGAAATAACTGTATTTGTAAAAGGAAGTCTGCAAAGATTTCTACTGGAATTTTAGGACATGAATTTGAGAATTCTTTCAGTCTTTAGATTTTGAGTGTACTAACCTAACCAGCTGAAGTAGAAAATAGCATTTAACTCTTCTGAGTCCTATAGAAACACAACTTTTTGTATGAGGTATCTTCAAACTACTATGAAGTGCTGTGCATGGGAAGTAATTTCAGACAGCTAATCAGGAATGCAGTTTCTGTACTAACACTCTTTTAATATCAAAGCTTTTAGTTTTGATGCTACAGTTTCTTCTTAGCTTTGGTTTATGGGCAGATAACTGGATTTACTGTGTCACTGCTTATAGTCTGACCTAATGTTAGACTTCGATGCATTTACATAGAACCCATCTCTTTTTTTTGTTTTTTTCTCCCTCCTTACAGCTCTCCTGAGCTGGTACCTACTCAATGTTTTTACTGGCATTTTATTGAATTCCACTAAGTGCAATTGTAAAGGTTTGAGCAGGCTACAAATATTTATCCAAGGAGGGTGGCAGTAAGCAATGTTACTGTAGTTGGACTTGATTGTGATACGTAAATGTTCACTATTGCATCTGTTTCTATACCTAACAATATTTACAGAAGCTGGGCAGGAGTAATAATTATTTTGTGAAGCAAAATGAAGAAATGTTACACAGCTCTCTTGTAACAATGGTTACATATATGTTGGAAAAGAAAGATTAACAATAAAAAAATCATAGCAGTAAGTATTATTTAGAAAGAAAATTTAAACACTCGGATTAGGTCTAAGTATTAATTTTTTGTGGCTATGCATGTGTTTAAAACAGGTCTGTATGTGACAAGGTGTTTCAATCTCAACTTTTCTCTCTTTTTTGCAGAAACTGATGTTCATAATTATTTGTGTAACTGTATTGCTTCTGATACTTGGAATTATCCTAGCAACAACATTATCATAGCAAGCACATTCCAAGAGTGATGAACCTTCAGAAACATCTTCAGTAAAACCAAACCTTTTTTAATAAATGACACCTTATACTGTTTCATGATGATGACCTATCACTAATGGTTAAAAATGAAAAGAAAATCACTCTTAATGTTTACTTATAAATGAAGATCAGAATGCATTAGGAAATATATGAATTTTCATCATAAACTATGCATTTTTAAGACTGAAACTTGCTCTTAATTCTTTTGAACTAAAGTAAGAGGATTTTTTTTTAATATCTCAGTGTTACAGCTTAAATAGGGAGTTTGAGAGATGGAGTTTTGACTGTTAGGCTTATTTTCCCTATTGCTAATATAATTCTAATTACAAGTTTTAGTACCTTACCAGTGCTGCTTTTTTTATCACTCCTGTGAACATTTTTATGAAATGTAGCTTATCTTTAAGTGTATTACTTATTTAGTCACCTTAGCCTATCTAAGCTTTATACTTACATGTTTTTCCTCCAACAAGTGCTAAAATATTTCATTCTGAAAAGACTACTTACTTAACTGTCTGCCGGTTGCATCACACTTGAGAAGGAAAAAAAACAAACATGTTTTTTTATACTTTCCAGGTTTGTTTTTTTCTTTCCATGTGATTAAGGTTAATTGCTTTAAGTATTTCCTTGACTTTATAATAAAAAGTTAGCTGCGACATTTCTGATAAAAGAATGCAGTAATGAAGCACACCAAATTTTAACTTGAGTAGATAATTTTACAAATAATCACCAATGGATCAGTTTAGCCTTACTGTTCATACGAATATGACAAAAAAAAAAGGCATTTTATGAAGCCAAGTCAAGATTTCTTATTCAGAAGCTTGCTAATGTTGATGTGTGAATATGGCACATGGGGATAAACTCCCTCAGAAAAGTCTGAAACTAATACAAACTAAGACACTGATTTGTTATGAAATTGTGTTATATAACATATATGAGGTGTTTTAGTATATATATACTTGTTGTAATACTAGCTTGCTGGGCTTGAAAGCTTGAAAGACTTCAAATGTAACCAAATAACTGCATTTAATGTTACAGGTTATTTTTGTATTTTGTGTGTAAAATATTTGTAACTTGAATTTTTGACTTCTCATTGTTCAAGGACATCTATGTAGATAATGTAGATATATTTACACGGGAAGAGAATTAGAGGAAAGTGTAATTTGTGCCTTTTTGAACACAGTCTAAAACTACACTTGTCAATGTTTCCAAATATTCAACTATAATGTTAACTGCAGTAACTTGGTCCTAAAATGTTAGAATACTTACTTATTTTTTGTTGAAAGCGTCTGAGATCAAAGTTGCTCAGTAAGCTGTAATTCACTCTGTTGACTTAATGAAATTCAGCAAAGTTTACAATTTATATTGTATGTATGAATATTCCTGCTTTGCTGTCCAAATATACTGTGAATGTGCTGGAGCTATTCAGATGTTAAACAAGTTTAAAAAAGAAAAAATACTATTGGTCTTTTTGAAAGTCAGCCATACAGAAGTCGCTTGAAACATTTCGGCTTCATTAATGAACAAATTTCTTTACCTCTAAGTCCAGGACACTCAGTGATGTTTGTGAGGAAGTTTACATGCAAAGTAAGGAAAGATTGGTTGCCTTAGTACTTGTTCTAAGTAAAATATATTTTTATTCTGTAGCTTTCTAGATTTTTATCAGTAAATATTATTTATACAGATAAATCGGATTGGGGGGGGAAAAAACAGTTCTGCTGTTTAACAGCTGGTTACTTAAAATGACCCCCAAAATCCCATCATGTGGAATTTTTTTATTTATAATGTAATAATTTGCCCATCAAGACCAGAAATTTGAATAGGCCACTCCATACTTTTTACTTGTTGCTGTATAGCTGCCTCAGTGAAGTCTGTTTTTAAAAAAACAAAACAAGACTTGTTTTTGACATGAACCTGTTTGTTCTGTTAATATTGGAGAGGAGTAAATCTCTAACCTATGCACTAATAAATTTATCTAAGCAAGTATCTTGTGGCTATTTTTATATTCATGATGTTATTGTGACCTTTGTGAATATTTCCAGTGTTTGAGTAAGGCTGGTTTGTGTTTGCAAGGACGTGTCAGACAACCAATACCTGCATGTTTAGAGTAAAGCCTTAATAGTGTATCTCCTGAAGTTTTGTACCAAAAAAAGGTGAAGAGGTGATCAAAGAGATAATTATTAAGACATTAGTGGAATTTATTATTTTTAAACTATGCCCATGGAATTTTGCTTTAACATTCACCTTTAAAAATACGGGAATTATTTATTCAAATAAAGCTATTCATGTCCTCTCAAAAATTGCTCATAAAAATGCATCTTTCCTCTTACCTGCCTACCCCAGAACTGCAAATTCTGCAACAGGTTCAGGGTTCTGATGTACAGGTGGTAACTGGAGTAATTACCCCTGTACTGATGTTCAAGGTTGGATTGCCCCCCTCACAGCTTTTTGCTGGCGCATCGTTACCCAACTGGTGATGCTGTGCCTGCCCCCCGTGGTGCACTGGCTGCTCCCAGCTGCAGCCAGGGGTCTGCAGCTCTGCACGCTGGGCTGCAGCAGCAGTGCTGAACAGGAGCAAGCAGCCTGCTGGGGCTGATGCCACTCTTTCCCATGGGCAGTGCTCTAGCAATGCAAGTGTCACTATGGTGCTGTGTAAGGTTGGTTGTGATTTTCTTGTGTGTGAGCTTTTTTGGAGAACTTCGAGGGAAGAAAGCCCGAGGTTTTGTTTGCTTTGATATGAGTCAGTGCTATCTTTGTACAGAAATGAGTGGTCATAGCTTTTTGTAAGGCTCTGGTGCTGATGAGGATATACATGCAGAGCTAATACCAAAGCACTTTGAAGTTGGGAATTGGCCAACTTATGACTAAGTGTAAGATTGCTGAGCAGTTATGCTTAGTTTGATATTTCTTTGTGTCATTGGGAAAATAGATAAAAGTGGGAATGTTGACTTTAGCAATTAAGGCAAACCAAGAAGGTAAAATCTCAGCGTAGGGGAAATGTTAAGTGGCTGTTGTTACAAAAATCTGTACAACCAAAATGCTCGGATTGTGAGGGTATCTCTGCTGCTTCTCACACTGGTGCCATACCACCAGTGGAAAAATGACCAGATCAGAATATAAATGAACTAAACAGAATGAACTAAAGCTGTTTCAGCAATTAATCTGTCTTTATTCTGCTGCTTTTTGCTCTG
This sequence comes from Hemiprocne comata, assembly GCA_020745705.1. Lineage (NCBI taxonomy): Eukaryota > Metazoa > Chordata > Aves > Apodiformes > Apodidae > Hemiprocne > Hemiprocne comata. The sequence goes on along the minus strand of CM036602.1, from coordinate 5,619,157 downwards.
TAGTGTATAACACAACAGATATTTCAATGTGGGATTTGTTTAGCATAGCACTATATGAGTTTTAATTAAAACACAAGCCCAATAAAACTTAGAAGACAAAGGGAAATAAGGGAACTGCTGAGGAAGGATGTTTTCCTGTATAAAAATTAGTTTTAAAAAAAAACAACACACCCTTTCAGACAGTTGTGCTTAATGTAGTTTTGAGATGACAGTGGGATGTGGGTGCAGGGTTTTTTGAAGGAGGTGGGTGGGACATGTGAATGGGGGTTTAAAGACTTATGTTACCCAATGTTAAATTTGACGTGATGTGTTCATGTGGCTTGTATGCCACTTCTGAAAATAACCGTGGCATTCTTCCTCACACAGCAGCCAGTGGGGCAGCCTTTGCACCTGTGAATCAGCTCAGTCTTTCCTGTCATGTACAGTAATTGGCTGCTCAGTTATGTAGTGCCCTTTGCAGCCTCTTCGCTACCTCTGTCAAACATGCAAAAGTCCTTCTGCCAGTATTAAAGCACTTAAAAGTGAGCATTTTGGAATAAAAAGAGCATTTTATAAGCACTTGTGACTAGGCTCTGAAGAACAAAAGTACTTCTGGAAAAGGTTTCACAAAGGGAAATATATAGAAATGGTAAGTAATTACAAAATAATTGTGTATATGTTGTAAAGAATTACTGCTTTTATTGGCTGCATTTGAATCCATTTTACTGCAAAGAAGGGAAAGAAGGATATTGATGTTCAAGAGTAAATAGTTGTTAAAAAATGGCTGAGCTATGATACAAATAGCTAACAATAAATAGCAGACTTTGTGGGTTGGAAAGAGAACACAGATTATCTTGCATACAAAATTTTATTTTCTATACCCATACTTTGGAAACATGAGGCTGTTTGGTCAGGCCATGCTAGATACTGTCAATTGAAAGTAAACTGAGCTGGACAACATTCAAGTAACAGAGAATGCAACTAGTTTTCGAGAATATGTCAGAATTAATACAGATTCAAGAGAGGTGCTGTTTATATAATGGATCCCTTGATAGTCCTTTTGTGTAATCTTACAGAATATTGAGAGGCAACTCCAATACATACTTGACAAAGTTATTTGGTAGTGTTGCACGGAACTGTTAACTTGCTGTAGTTAGAAGGTTTTACTTTGAGTCTGCAATGGTACGTTCTTCATCAAGGTTTTTAGCATTGGGTATGTCTTAATTTCTGAAATTAGGTGTGTGGAGGCTTGTAGATGAGGAGGCATAGAGGGATTGATAGGTGTATAATAATGTTGACAGCTTGTTGTAAAGAACTCTTTGGCTTCTTTTTCAAGCTTTCTTTTTTCCTGAATTGTAACACAAGCCTATGGTGAACATATAGATAGATATAGATACATATCTAAATCTGAGAATCACTCGGGTTGGAAGCAATCATCGTAGGTCATCTTGTGCTACCTCCTGCTGAAAGCAATGTCACTGGTGAGATCAGACCAGATTCTCATATTGTTCTACATCACAGAATGAAACACCTTTGTTTTTTATTAATTTAATCTTTTTAAATATAAGCTTTAATTTATTTTTAAAACAAACTTTCTCTATCATGACTGTTCTTATAGTAGAAAAGTATCTCTTAATATTCTGTGGATTCTATGGATTAATATCTTAATATTCTATGGATTAATATCTTAATATCCTATGGATTAATCATCCATTAATCATGACAAAACTCCCTACTCTTAGTCCCATTCATTCAGTGGTCTGGAAGAATGCTGTTTCACTTCATAGTTCATTTTCTAAACAATTTTATGCAATTACTTTAATAATCAGTATTTATCTTGGCGGAGCTCTTCACCAGGGTTTTCCAGTAGTACTCTTCACACACACCTTCAGGAATTTGGCCACAAGTAAATGCTGTTGACTAGAATATCAATTGACTTGGCAGTGTGACTTGTGTTCTGTCACTGTTCCAAAACAGCAGGCTCCTGGTCATGAAAGGTACTGTGCTAAATCCTGTTTTGTTTCTAATGTATCGCTACGTTTTATATTGGGAGAGTGGAAAGTAGATCTTTTGAATGCTGATGATGAAGTAGACAAAACCACTTCCATTTAGAAATTTAGAAAACACAATTAACTTCTGTTTTATTATTTTAGGCCACTCCCTGGGATTTCTGATCTAAGTACAGATAGCAATCTGGACTGAAGTCCAGATCTGATATCTGGAATCTATTTAGTGTGAGCAATTAAGGTACACTATCCTCTGCAAAATCAACTTGAAGCTTGAAAAAAAAATATTCCCAACAGCTGCTTTGGCAGAAGCAGGTCTGTTGCCTCATTGCTCTGACATACCTGAGCTTTATGTTAAAGGTTGAACTTCGGGTAAGTAGGGTAGTAGTTTGGAGAATGTTACTCTTGAAACTTTATTGGGTCCTACAGCAGGTCTACTTGAGGTGATGCCCACTGTGCATCTTGTTTTTCTAACTACCTTTCATCCTAAAGTGTTATGGGCAGGGGCACAGGTACAGCACTGAAACATCCCTGCTGCAGCTGTGTGTGAGAATGGTCAGTTGACATATCTTGCAGATCTGTGTTGGTGAGAAGAATTGGAGGTTTTGATGGAGAAGATTTTAAACCTACGGAGAAAACCCTGTCTTCTACATTTACAACAAATCATGTAGGACATTTGACATCTGAAGCAAGACATGACTTTACTGCTATAGTAATTTTATTAATAAAAAAGCAAAAAGCCTTAATCGTTTGGAGAATGGTTTGGGATTGTTGGGGTTTTGTTTGTTGGTTGTTTTTCATTAGCTCTGAATGAAAAAATACGTGGGAGAGATCAGCAAGAAACATACTAATCAATGAAGGCAGTATCAGTCAGCATCGATGATGTTTGTGGTTTTGGTTTTTTTTAAATTCACTAATGTGAGCTACCTAGGTCACATCTGCAAAAAAATTACCTAATGAACTCATCTGTAAGGGTGTGGGATGTAAATCTGTATTTGCTGGATAAGGTTATTTCTGCTTAGCCTGTTTTATAATGGGCAAATGCCTCCTACTGGCATGGAAATGAATTGGGTTGCTTATGTTTAAAAGAACGGATCAATTTGCATACAGGTCAGTAAAAATTCAAAGCAATTTGAATTCGGTATTAGTTTGTTACATGTGTCTTTACTAGAGCAGTAGTCTGACTAGTTTAGAAATTTAGTTGTTGCTGTAGGTCTAGATTTAGCTTAAAATTGTAACCATTAGGACATAGTTTATCGAAGACTATTAAGACAACATTGATGTCTTACACAACAGGAGCACCACGGTCTCTGATTAGGGAGTAGAGAGTGTAACAGGGCGGGAAAGGAAGGCAACTGAAACTTGCAGGAAAACCTGCCAGCGCTCACCAGCCTGCCCTGGTGATGGACTGGCCGGGGCTTGTGTTCATCCGGAATCCGCCCCCCTTGTGGAAACTGCTCGTAAATGCTGACATGGCAGAAAAAGCGGGTCGTGTAATAGAATGCTTCATCGGATTGGATGATTGCTACTTGCTCTGAATTACCATTTTCCTCTTGCTACTTAATTTCTAAATGGACTTTTGGCAAAGGCCTTTTAAAATACCTCGACTTGTAAGTATCAGCCTTGCAGTGCTACATACTGACTTTTCAAGTCAATATGACTGACCAGGAAAATATTTGCTACTTTTTCATGCCATTGCTTTAATTCCTAGCAGTGCTCACAGAATGCTGTTCAAAAAAAGATGAGTACTTTTCCAAATGCAAACTTGCTTAGGTACTGAGCCATCTAATTGCAAGTTCTGTCCATTTCTTCTCTTGGTCTTCTGCTTTCCTTTTGTTTGGGCTGTTGCTTTTAGATGTATAGTTTCTTCTATTATTGGAAATCTACCACATGGTATTTGTAGTGCAGGAAAATGGCAATATGTATGTATAGTTAGGAAAGACAGTCATGCAGAATACAGACTAATCTTGATTCTATCCACACTGCTGTCAGCCATCTTTAAATGGATAAATATAGCAGCTAGCAACTAAATCTAACTGCATCAGAAAGGAATCTAAAGAAAAAATTAAAAAGCACCACCTTTAACCTTCTGAACATTTGCAAAAAACATTTCAAAACATCCTGGGTTTAAATCAGTTAATACAAGTACACATTGCATTTGCAGCTCACGTGCTTGCTCTGCTTTTGAATTTCCCTTTTGGCAATTTATTCAGAGTGGAGTTAGTGGATGGAATCTCAGAGGAGAATAAAAAGCCAGTGTTTGGAAAACTAATGAAGTCATTATCTAAAGTATTATTTACAATGATTATTTAGAAGATAATGAGACCCTTTAATTATGTTTGTTCTGCATAGCTAGCCTTTCAATAATTCAGGGTATTGCTGTACAATTTCCTCTATATTTACTTTGCATATTTTTGTTTAGAAAAATGTCACAGCTATCTGTAATGCAGAAATATGGGACCTCATTCTGGGTGTCATTTGTCACATGAGAGACACCTGCTCACTTTGGTAGGAGGCTTTCAGGTTCAGGCTTCTTCAGTGTGATGTGGAACAAAATAAATTATGGGTGAAATAAAGCTGAGCCTATTAAAGGCTGCTATGGCTTTATAGGAGCACTACTATAGTATCAACAAATGCATTAGTCTAGTATTATTTCTGCTGGAGGTGAAGTTTGACTCGGTTTATTTTAATTTTTGGGAGTCATGATAATTTTGTTCCAAGTGTAAGTTGTTTTGTTATTTTTTTTAAAAGAGCCTTTCTCATTTGTGTATAAGAAATTCAAAGCATCATTAGCATTTTAGTAGCTAATAAAAATTTCACCAGTATTTCCATATGCGTCTGTGACCTTGCTGCTAAAGTACACAATTCTACTTAAGCAAATAATTAGCAATGCCTAAATAGTCTAAAGTCCCTGAGGAGATGCATCTTTTGTCACAGGCTAGATCTTAATTTGGTACACCAATGAAGCATCACTTCACTGACTGCAGTGATGCTGCTCCAGGTTACAATGGCTGGTGATGTAGTCCTTGATGATTAGAAATCGATAAGAAAAGCCTTAATCTCTGAGGTTTGAAGGCTTGGAGTTTCTGTTCCACTATGGCTGGCCATTTATTTAGCATCAAATCAGCTCCTCTAGGAATCTTGTCACTGACTTCAAGAGACGCTGCAAAGGGCAGCTGATCTCCTACCTACCTTCTGTTCCTTTGAGGCGAGTAGACAGCGTGAGGACTATGTTTTAATTTACTGGAGTATGTTTAGAATATACAACACAGCCATTCCAGAATGTGCTAGAAGTTAAAAGTTCAAAAGGCTTATTAAGGAATATAGTGTTGGGTTTCCCATGGTTGCTATGAAATAAAATCTAACAATAATGCATTTAAACAGTGGGGAAGACTACAAGTAATTATGAATAAAGAGGTGTCTAAGTGAGCTTCTAAAATACCTGTACATGTATAAATGAGCTGTTTCAATGCAGTTTCTCAGCTGGACATTTTGTTCACTGAAGGAGGGACTTTTACAGCCTCTCATTGAAATTCACAGCAATACTCCTGTTAGCTTCAAAGGTGTACTTGGTTCAGGCCTACATGTGAAGTAGACTTAAATTAGTGGTTCCTGAGATGAAAAAAATGTGCATTAATCTATTGTGCCAGTAAGCACAATTCTAATCTAAATCTGCTAATTCCTCCCAAACTTTTCCTTCTGTTAACCACAGAAAGCACATATTTTGCCCTTCTGAAATGTGTAATACAAGAACAGACTGCAGATGAATGCCAGTAAGGGTATTCACACCATCATTAAACAAGCAATGCAGGCCTTAGTGAACTTGCATCTTCAGTATGAATCTTTTAATTTGTATCCTGTTGACACCAGTTTTTGAGTCCCAGCTGGACAACTGAGAATACATTAGATAGAAAGCTCTGTGTGGTGCTCAGTAGGAGCAGCCATGCTTCTGATTGCTTTCTCTCTTCAGCTGAGGCAGGAAGCTTAGATTGAATTCCTCTGTACAAATGTTGCAAAAATAGCTTCTCTTAATGTTGGTTTTAGCAGTTACTTAAATACAAAGGTCATAACCAGACATGCATGGCTCAGTGGCTTGATGTCTGACCCATGATTTTAGAGAAGGGAAGTGATTTTTCTTTCGGAACTGAATAATTTGATTCTGTACTGAATTGCTGGAATGTATAGCTCTGCTTTTTTTTTTTTTTCCCACAGGAAAGAGACCCTGTTTGTTTCTTCTTTTTCAACTTTCAATTTTCCCATGCACTTTCAATTTCAATTTTGGGTATGTTTTCACAATAAGACAACACTGAAGATCAAAACTCAATGCGTTTTGTGTGTTTTGCATATAGTTTGCAGATACACTTTCCTTTCAATTGCTTTTTGATTGATTTTTAAAGACTCTTTTGCAAAACACTGTTGAAACTAAGGAATCTCTGTATTCACTGCAGTGAAAGCCAGATATGAGCTTCTCAGCATATAAATGCATCTCAGTTGATTGGGAGCTGCATATTGTGATGCTCTTTTCATTCTTGAGCTCTTTCTTAATTGAGGAGAATTATGATGCTCTGACTATACAGAGATTTCTCCTGAAATCTGTTCTAGGCTCTTAAATCAAAAATTGGGCCACTGTGCCTGCAGTTGAGAACAAAACAGAAAGGTAGGTGGAAAGCACTATCTCCTTTTGAGGGCAAAAACCACAGCCATTAGATGATCCCATTCTGAAACTGAAATACCAAGTGTATGTTTTTGGTAGAAATTTACCTTTAATTTTTAAATGCAATTAAAGAAGACCCCAGAATATGTTGCTCGGTGTTGTTGCACAGCATTTTTTTTCCCCACCTAATATGGATCTTTTGGATGGCTGGCCTAAGGAAATGTTATTTACCTCTGTCCCAATTATGGATGGGAGGAAAATGACTCCCTTTCTAAAACACTATTGAAACTGTAAGATTCACTTTATCTGTGACTATGCCTTTAGCTGGCACACATTGCCTCATTGTATGGATATTATACTCAGCTGTCATAAATACCAAAGTAAGAACAATCTATTATTACTGCATATAAAACACTTCATTGTTCTCATTGGGTGGAGAACCTCTGAGTGCTGACAGGAAGGTACTTGCTCTCCAAAAGGGAAGGCAGAGTGAGGCTGCTTTTAAGGAGTTTTTGACCTATTGTCTCATGGTACCAACCAAACATCTGGGAGGCTGCCTGACTGAAAGTACTAGCTTCCAAGGTACAAAAGGACTTTGGCTGCTCATCAGCAATAAAACTCCTTAGATGAGAAGGGAAATTTTTGAGCTCTGCTTATTTCTCCTGTGACTAAATATCTTGGTTGTCTTTTGAAAAGCCCTGGGAGAAGAAAGGGAAAGGCAGTTTCCTTCACAGGCATGTCAGAATACCCACCTAACACCTCCAAAGCTTGAATTAAAGATGCATGAATACTTTGGAAGGGAAGGAGGAAACAAAGGCATATGGAAAGGAAAGAAGAAATATCCAAATAATATGTCTAGTATCTTGAAGCTGTGATTAGTGAAATGGTGCTGGATTACTTTATTAAAAGTCAGAAGTCCTGTAAGCCAATGAGAGTTTAAATGCTCTCAACCCACTTTTCCTTCTATTACAGAAGAAGGCTCTCAGTCACATTCTTGATCATGGATGTTCTGTACTGGATTCCCCCGAGGCAAATCAATCATTTTCAAAAGTGGATAAGCCCTTGACAAAAGAGCAAAAGGAAGACAAACTGGTGAGTAACCATCTCCAACCCAGGGAACGCCAGAATTTTTCTGTTTTTTTTTTTTATTTTGTTTTTTTGTTTGTTTGTTTTAGAGGGGTGAGGTTATAAGTAATTGTTTAAAATAAGCATGTTATTTAAATTTTACTATTACTAGTAGTAGAGGAACTGGGTGAAGCCTTGTTAATAAAAATATTTATATTTTATAATGCATCTAGTATGCCAAACAATTAATTTAAAAAGAAAAATCCTAAAAAATAATTTGGTAGACAGCTTACAAAGTGAAGTGGAGATGTTTCCTTAAGCAGTACGTGCACAGTCAGGATACAGCTTCTTTGTAAGCTTTAAGGTCCTTTGGCTACAAAGTTGGGGTATTTTGGTTATGCTGTGGCTGTAATCATGATGTCAGTTCTATCAAAGAGTAGTTGCTCTAAAGCTTGTGAAACTTTTGGTAGCAGGTAAATTTTGGTGCCCTGGTAAATCTGAAGTGAGTTGTAGATCCAGTTGTTAAAAACCCAGCTCATAGTCCCAGAAGGTCATGGCTGCTCTTTCATCTGTCCCTATCCCTTCCAGTTCTGTTGAGGAAATATTTTTATCCTCACAACAAATAATTCATGTTAAGAATTGTAGTTTAATATCTCTAAACTCAGTCTAAGCTATGTCTAAAGTCTCTAGTCTCCTGGATTTGCCACAAGACATCATAATAATGGTTTATACAAAATGATTTCCTGGTCTGTCTTTCAACTATGTTACCCATGTGTGATATCACCATTTGCAGTGAACTGTTGTTAACTGTTCCCAATGCCTACATTTTTAGACATTCATTGTTAAAATAATTGTAGCTCCTTTTCATGTTCACAGCATAAAAAATTCTTTGCTTCCTAAGCTGCCTACCAAGTGATAAATTTATTTTTAAATAAATTTATTTGCATGTGTAGAGTAGATTTAGTCTATTTCTACAATATACAGCTATTTCTCACCACATATTTACGCAGTTCCTCAATAGTTACTGATGGCAAGATTAAAAAAAAAAGTTCACCTAAAATTAAGTTCAGAACCATTATAAGAACTATAGCAAGTTTCTACAAAAGGCTTTCAAAGTGCTCAGCAAAATACTGGGTGATTGTCATTTCTGAAACGAAGTGGGATAGTTCTGAAATTAATTTGGATAATTGACAGCCTGTGCATTAATTTAGGAGGCTAATTTTAGGTTACAGGAACCTTGCCCTGAAGACTTGATCCACTATGAAGAGAGTCACCCACTCTGTCTGCCATGACAAGCTGGGAGAAAGGCTCTGATGTTTTGCTCAAACCCAAAGCACGACAGCTGAGCACACTTGTGCTCACTTGACTTTGAAGCTATTTATAAGGCTTTTGTCAGAGTTCCCATTTATGCAGTTTGCACATGTGTATTTTTAGGTCTGATTTTCCTTCTAATATGAGGCAAATAAAACCATGGAACAAATCAGTCTTAGAAAGAAAAGAGAGAAAATCACAGGATGATAAAAATCAGCAACTTTTGAAGTGCATTTTTAGTTACAGCTGATATATTAATTGTTTTTCAATCCCTAGAAATAGCATAAATTACTGTAAACTTCAAGTGAATTTGAAGAAAACAAAGCCAAAGTCTCTATGTTGCCCTGTAATCCAACTGCATTTACATATTCTTATACAAGAGGTGGTTTTAGATGATATATTTGCTCTCTACATTTTTTCTTTTCTGAGTTGGTTTGTTGCTAAGCTATAGGCAAGTCTGTGCTATGCAGAATGACTCATAGACTGGTAGGCCAGGATACTTTTTTTGGTTTTCCATTGAGCATTTTTATCCTACACAGATATAAATAAGTGCCCTCATTGACTTCCGTGTCATTTAGTATGAGGAAAGTAAATCTGAAATTATTTTAAGTGCATTGAAATATAGTTTCTGTGATTAAAGGGGAACTTAGAAGTTCTGTGCTTACGTACTGATATACATAGTGCCACAACGCAGCATAGTAACATAAAAAAGAATAAAACATGAGCTGAATTGCTGTAAAATAGTGGTTATTTAAAGAAAGATTAGAAAATAATGTCTATGTAATGTTCTTACTAAAATTAATTTATTTTCTTGCAGTTTGAGAGCAAGCTGATGGCTTTAGGAGGAGGCAGTGAGGTTTCACAGACCTCATGGGTTTGGAAATGAGAACTTGGAAGGGAAAACAGTTTTCCCATTTCTTCCTCTTCTCTTGGGAGGTGAGACAGGCTATAGTAAGAGAAAAGGAAGAAGAAGGTGTGAGCAAGCCTAGGAAATAGAAGTTCCCTGTGAGCAATCCTTCACTTTTGTTTTGCCTAGGGGTGGTGCTCTATGGTGTTAGTGCCAGCCACTGCTGCTGTGAAGATTGCTTCTGTTAGCATTAGTATTTCCATTATATGATGGTCTTATTCAGGGTTCAGCAAAGACATTTATAAAAAAAAAAGGTCTAATTCACATCAAAACACTTTGGATTATTATTTCGCATGTCGTAAGTTTCCCTGTGCTCTTTCATCTCCAGTGTGTTTGCATTTGTTGTGTATATTTGCTACCCTTCCAGTTTCAGTGTTGTCTTTAGATGTGGTGGGCTCCCATCAGCAGAACATCAGATGAAAACAGGAAAAATTCAGAGAACATGGGGCAGGGGACATTGTTTTAATTTTTCAGAAAATACCTCTGGGTTCCTCCCAAGCATCCTGGCATACAACAGAAATCATCACAGCTAAAACAGTGCCAGATGGTTGGTGTTTGTAATACGAGCAGTTCTAATGACCACCTTTGATGCACAGACAGTGGCTGCAGAATGGCTACATAAAAGGTTTCTTTTGAATTCCATGCAACTTTCTGCTTTATTAGAACCAATTCACTTTTTCTTTCTGTTTGGTTTGTTTTGTTGCTTTTTCCTCCTACCATCTTCTGCTGGTGAGTAATTAGGTAATGTTGAGGGCTGATTAGAGGAAAGAATAGACTAAACTTCCTTTTCCAAATACAGCTTCTTGCTTGGTATTGCAAGGTTTAACTTTTCTCAAGTATGAAATCCACACTTCAAATGGTACAAAATGCCAAGTCATGCTGGCCAAATAGAGACAGCCTGACTCACTGTCAGTAGAGAAAGGATGAAAATAAGGGTAGTGGTGTTTGGAGAAACAGAGAGCTCAGTCACTTTGTTTATCTTCTGGGAGCGGTCTTGGTTATTCAAGATTAAATATTATGTAAAGTAAAAAAACAGCTGCATTGCTGGTGCTTATAGACAGCACAGAGTGAGAGGCAACAGGAAACCATTATGAAATTTCCGTTAAACATCCATGAACAGAGGAAAGAGGGATCCACCTTCTTAAAAAAAAAAAGAGTACCAAACTACCTTAAACTGAGCAATATGTTATGAGGCAAATTTCCTAGCTGTTTTATATTGTTTATTAAGGTTTGTAATTTTTAGGAGACAAAACTGTAGTACATTGAATGTAGCATACTGTAAAGTTGACATGATTTCAGCAGCACCCTGAAATTTAAAGAAGGAATCAAAGCTAAAATCACTATCACACTTAAAATAATACTGCGTATTTATTCTGTACCCTGTCATTCTGTATTGGGTAACAGCAGACGGAACAAAGGTCCCTGTTTGTGCCCTTCTTTATCCCACTTAATTCCAGGGATGTAGCAGAAAGTGCCCTCTTTTGACTGAGTAATCTGATGAAGAGGTGCCATTTACATTTAACTACATGCTACTTGTATCCCTGCTGTTGTATTTGTCTTCCACACAAACCCAATATTGACATTTTTCCTGAGATTGACAAAGAGACAAAATGCCATGCAAGGACCGAATTGCTCATAATAATATTACTTATTATTTGGAATGCTGTGATATCTAGTCTCCCATTCTGTTGCATTAGCACAGTTCACACCATGCTAACACTGCACAGACATGGGGCTAGTAACTGGGCTCTGCCACAGAGATGTTTTGTCCTCTGCTGTTAACTGAATGCCACCTCTAATTTGTTCCATTAGCCCTCTTGGGCTTCACTTCTGTTCTTTTAAACTTGTGCTTTACCATGCAAGAACAAATTGATTTAAGACCAACTGAATCACTGAAACGTTTTAGATGTGTTGTAATATACTCTAATGATCTATTGATTAATTTTGTTCCACAATCCAAAAAGGGCAACAAGAAAGAAAAACAAACATCTGAAAAGCCTCCACACAGCAGATCTGAGGGCAGAGGCAAACAGAAAAGTAGCTCAATAACTGTAAAGAGGAGCAAGGTGAGTGTTAAATGCTCTAAAATCTTCCAGTGGCTTTACTGTCAAGTGCTGAAGCAGCTGTCACAGCACTGGCTCAAATCAGAAGTGACTACATGTTGGGTGAGACGACTGTCTGCACCCTCCCTGGCACCTGACACAGTGAGATTTATCTCATGTTTTGCTTCCCTGATACGTATGTTTGGGTTTCATGGTCCAGCACAAATTACTTAACTGTGGTTTTAGGAGTTGTGCTATGAATGTTAATCAGTTACAGGACTACGTCACTATGATTTTTTTTTTACTCTTGTAATTACAGTTACTTATTGCTTTCATTGTAAAATACCCAATTTAAAATATTGCTCAATTTGAAGTGATCTCCCAATAAAAAAATTACAGGCTAATGTCAGATTCCTTTTGTCATGATTCCAGCATATTTGTTTGCATGTGAAGCTTGTGAAAGAGGGATCAACACCTTTCCAAAAAGCAATGTGTCTGAGATAGGCATAGAAAAAGTGGTGAGGGTAACCTGAGGATGCCCTTGTGATTGAGACAGACCACCTGTTTATCTGCAGAGAAACTGTCTTTCCAATGACATTGGGGTGCATTAGGGATAGGGAACTTTATCTGATGTTTACTCTGATTCATCTTTTCTATTCACTAATGGATTCACTCTCCAGAGCTTTCCGTGCTTCTCCCTTCAGGAGATATGAACATGATAAAAATTACTTTAAAAAAAAATCAATAAACACTTAAGTGTTTGGCAGCTTTCAGACTTTTTACTGCATCATTTACTCAACAGTTTAATGCTTAATAGAAGAAACTTGCCTATTAAATATTCATGTGCAGATTTAGCAGATGTAACACACCACAGTTTGATTCAGTTTTTCTAGCTCTTTTCATTCACGACAAAATGAATTGTTTCAGAGCATGGAAATTGCCTTTGCTGGAGGCTAACACCTGACTTACTCTTTTGAGGTCAGTGTCAGGATGTATTTGTGAGAATTGACCCGTATTCCAGTTTGGGGCAGTAAAGTTCTTGTTATTCAAAATTTTGAGCCTTTTTGGCTTTAAAAAGGAAAAGTCAGTTCACGTTGATCCAGCTGACACAGCTGTATCCTGTTCAGGTTATGTGCTGCCTCCCTCACACTGAGAGACTGTTTGTTGTGCTGGGGATTTACTTGATGTAGGAGATGAAGAATGCTGACCACTTCAGCCGAGGTTCTCCTCTGATTTTTAGGTTGTTTAACTATATTTTAAATGCATGTACTGGATATCCATGCCCAGGCTCTGGCAGCTGAGGGGGCTGAAGACGCCTGTGAGGAGAGGCCGGGGCTGCCCCGCGCCAGACACAGCCGGTTCCAGCCGGTTCCCGCCAGTTCCCGCCGCCTGACAGGGCAGAGCTGAGCCCCTCAGCGAGGCTGGGGGCGCCTCTGGGAAAGCACATTTAAGAAAGGGCAAAACCTGCACACACTGAGGAAAAAAGTGTGAGAAAAAGTCCTGTGGGCACTGTGAAAGTGCAGTTCAGATCAGTTGAAAGCTTAATTTTGTTTTTCCACCTGAGATCCGTGTCTGGGCCTTCATCAAAAGGTGCGTCTGAGAAATACAACATTGAGTGTAGGCCAAACAGAGGCAAAAAACAACAAACAAAGAGAAAAACAGGCAAAACTTTCAAAAGGAAAATAAGAACACTTACTTTATAGACTTTGGGGTTTGCACATCACCAAATAATGAACTGAGAATTTAGTTGTTCTCTCCGAAATCAGGTGTGAAATACAAGTACAAAATTTAAGCTCAGTGATAACCAAAAGAATGTTCAGCTGCTATAACTAAAATCCTACACAATCTTAAATTATAATGTCAGTTTTCAACCATATTAAAATTCTTAGCTGAATATGATACAAGTTGTTATTTCTGTATTAAAGCTTCACTAAGATGGTCTTACACATAGACTAAGTTGAGAAATTACTAACTTGTTTGAATGGTTGTAGGTGGCAGCACCAGGCTGGAAGCAGTATTCTTGCAGGCAAATCATAAGTTAGCCTTTTTGTTTCTGGACTTAGTTTGAGCTTAATTATAAAATAAAAGAGCATTAAATGGGTCTGCCTTTGTATACTAATTGTTGAGTGCATAGAATTAACATAGAGGACACTGTTTTTTGAAAGGTTTTATACAGAGATAATGGATTTTGAGAAAGTTGGCTAAATCTTAGAAGAAGTGGGATCTGGATAGCTGATGGGGGTGGCAAAGAGCTTAATTTTCTGCACAGAATAATATTTTTTGTGCATTTTCCATATATAAAGATATCTAGACTCTTTTGGTTAAAAAAGCCAGAAGAAACATATCAGTGAAGGGAAATTTCTGTTACAATCATGCTGACTTCTAGGAATGCATTTTGTTTTGGCAAAATGGCTGTGTATTCAGCAGCAGAGCTTCTGTGTGTATCTGGAAGACTGTGAGTCTCTTACACTGAAGCACCTAATATCTGTTTGTTTTAACAGTATAGATAGATCCTCCTAATGAAAACTAAATTTCTTACAAGATGCTGAACATTAACTTCCCAAATCAACCTGTGTCACTGGGCTAGGTTCTCATACTGCTGCTGAAGTGGTGTAGTAACTTACTGCACAAGAGAGCCCATTGGGACAAGTCAAGGAGTAAATTAATTACTGGGTGTAGAGCAAGAAGGCTTGGGACATAAAGAGCTGTGAATTGTCTAGTCTTGGAGGAGGGAGCTTCAGTTTCTTCATACAGTATATTTGACTGCATGACAGCTGGCTCCCAGTGAAGGGTTTGCAGCACGATCAAACGTGCCTTTTGGAATACAGTACCTCAGATGTAGCTGGAGCAGAGTTTCCAAGTGAGGTGCGTTTTCAACAGCAAGGATAATTTCTTAATTAGCTGTGTGATACAATGCTGGGTGAAGGTTGTGAAAGTAGTGGTTGAGCAGCAGCACTATGTTGCCATCAAGTGGTAAACACACTGGTATCTATATAGTCAGAGTGATCATGGTTCACTGGCACCCACTGAATGAATCAAAAAAATATATTAAGAAGAACTGTCTGCTTTCCATTTCTTTGTGTTATCCCTATCTCTTTACTGGTGATTGATCAAGTGAGATTGTCTCATGTTCGCTTACTGTTTGAATAAAAGATGTGAAGAATAAAATTTTCAAACAATGCACTTATGGTATAACTTTTGAAATAATTTGAATTATATTGTTTCCCTCAGACAAAGCTTTAGCAAAAACAACATGAAAAATGTATTTTCTCTTTATCAGGATGTCAGACCTTCAGCTTCATTGACACTGTCATCCAGTAACAGTGCTGTCATCACACAGACAATAACCAGAACACTTCCTCTAAAGCAGAAAATGCACTTTGTCAATGTTAAGGCCCAGCATCTGCAAAATATCAACAAAAAATCCGAAAGTACAAAAGATTTAGAGATCCAACTGCTGCAAGTGGAGTGCGAAGAACTCAAAAATCAGCTGGGGTGCCTGAGGGTACGTAAAAATCTAGTTCTCTTCTTAATATCTAAGTGTGCTGGTAAACAGTTATATTGAAAATAGTTTACTCATAGAGGTGTTAAAACCAAGTAGAAAAAAAAATGTTTTTCCCCTGAATTTTTATCTAAACAGATAGCTTATTGGTATTAAATCTTTTACAAATTATCATGTCTAGAAGAAAATTTTGGTCTGAATTCACAATGCTTCTGTTTTAGCTTCAAGTTAAGACTTTCACTAAGGATATGATCTTGTACTTTGGATTACAGAGTGGCATTCCTATACTTTTAGTTATAGCATCAGACTCTTCTCAGTATTGTCTTTGACTAGTTTTGTGCCCGACCAGCAGCATCTCCGAGCCCTTTGTTACTTCCAGTTTCCAAGACTGGAGTTGCTGTGTTGTTTTCCACCTCAACCTAACCTGGCTTGATTACAGCCAGAGGAAGTCTACTAAGCATGAAGTATTTAGAGTACTCCAAGTGTAGCATGGGTTGCTCATCCTATGAAGAGACATCTTGCTTTTTATGTGGCAGAGGATATTCCATTAAGCACAAGAAGTCGCATACATAAATACAGATAAATTGCTATAGCAGATGTTCTAGTTTAGTTAGAAATTCGGCTATAACATATCATATGTTACTATCACCATGTATTTGAGAAAACAGAAATTGAAAAATTCCTGTCATGCAGGAAGGGCTGATGGGGCAGAAGCCAGGTGACACAGAGCAGTTACTGAAACAATCTCAGAGAGAGCTGTTGTGGCTTCAGAGACAACTGTCCTTTATCTCCAGAGGAGGCCCTGTGTGTGTTTTGGCAGCTAGCAAGGTAAGCTCTTTTATTATTCTTTCAATCCACCTCACTGTCCAAAGTGGAGTTATGAAGAGAAGTGTTTATCATAATTCAGGCTTTTTTATTGAAATACTAAGGGTACTAAGAAGAAAATTCATCTTTTAGGATGTATGTTAAATAGTTGTTTCATCTAATTTAGAAAGAACATGAAATTCATTATGGCCAGTGAGATGTTGCATACTTAAAGGACATTTCATAGACCCCTAACATATACAGAAAGATATCTATCTCTTTTTCTAAAGAAAACTGTTTATCAGAAGGTAGGATGGTTATCCTGGGATTGTTATTCTGGGGGGATTTCTTGGCCTGTCACACAGAACTGTAATTCCCTCTCTTCTCTCAGCAGCACTGTTACATATGCATTCCTAGTTACCAGCAGCCCATCATCAGCATTACTGCACCCAGCCCTAACAGGCAAAAATTGCTATCAAGCTATATACTTGATGCTGATATTTGGCCATATCAACTCCCAAATTAATAATAAACTGTTTATGTTAACAATGTCCTAACATCTTACATTTCCAGTCAAATATGGGTTCTCATCTGCCGCGGCATGACAAGTTGATTATGTCGAGTTTTGATGACTCAAATTTCTAAAATTTTTACTTGAGATAGAAAAAATGTTTAAAAATCTTCATAGCAGTGAATCTGTGCTTATAGTTTAAAAATGAGTTGCTATTTTGTTTTCAGAGTGATGAAGGATCTGGATATTAGGAAGCACTTCCTCACAGAGAGGGTGATTAGACATTGGAATGGGCTGCCCAGGGAAGTGGTGGAGGCACTGTCCCTGGAGGTGTTCAAGGAAAGGCTGGATGTGGCTTAGTGCCATGGTCTAGCTAATGTGGTGGTGCTAGGTCATAGGCTGGACTTGATGATCTTAAAGGTCTTTTCCAGCCTTGATGATTCTGTGAAGTATTACTGTAATTTTCCATATTTTTAAAACAAGATCTCTAGAAAGTTTATGATAATTTAGATATTTTATACATAAATATACCCTCCCACACCCATTTACAAATATACATGTTTTAAATAATTTTACAGTGATCTGACTTATTTTCAAGTATCAAGTTGGCTTAGCAAAGTACTTTTTTTTGTTTGTACAAATGCACATAAAGCAACAGATATGTTCACCTAGTCTCCAGCTGAGACAAGATAGATTTCTAACGTGTCACCTGGAATCTTCTGGTATCTTTGTGTCATATGCTGCAGATCTGTATTTATTACTGAAGCACAGTATGGTAAGATACAGTCATAGTCAGAAGGAATGTCTGGATTTGAAGGTTGCATGTAGCTCAACTGAGGAAAAAAAAAATTAACTTGCCAAAATTAGTTTTTTTTTTTTAAATGAAGAAAAAAAAAAAAAGCCAAAAGCTGGTTATAAAATAAAAGTGCACTTGCCTTACGATCGAAGTCATAATCTAATCTGGGAAGGAACATATGATCTGAGTAGGAATAGCTTTTCTCTCAGAAGATAGCAGAGTTGTTCCCACTACAGTCTTGAGTAATCTCAGGCAAGGTCATTTGGGGTGAGATATGCACAAACGAGTGGACATGTATACCAGATTTTTAGATGTTGGACTTTCTGTTTAGAAAACCGTAGTTTCAAATTATCGTGGACTGGAAATCCAGGTAAGACAAACTGTAAGAAAGAGATCATATGACAAGCCCTTCTTCCATGGCTCTTAATACCTCCCAGTGAAGCATCTGATGCAAACAGTTCTTGGTCATGAGGGTTGTCTCCATGCATTTCAACTTCATGAAGAAGTATTAGACTTTGGGGGAAATCTGGCTGCTTTTGTTAATGCCAAACTTTTCAGAAAATCATCACTCTCTTCCTCATTATGCCTGTAATTAAAACTGGGTGGGGGGAGACTGATTTTTTAAAGGGATCTGTAAATTAATGTTGCCTCTTTCAGTTGCACGAACACTTAAGTTTGGAGATAAAGGGGAGATTATTAAATTGAGAGATGTGTTCAGATACTTTAACAGAATTCAATACAACAGCATCTTCGGAGTGCAATATTTCCTTCCCCTGTATAATAATGAAAGGAAAATAGATAATTTCTACCTCAACATCTGTTTTCTTGATAATTTAAGATTAATCAGCCTTGAGAATTCAGTTATGTTACAGTGAATGGACTCCCGAAGTCGTCAGATTCCGAGTCAGATAATTTCTTTTGGGGGGGGCTGGGAGAGTTTAAAGCTAGGTTTCTATAAAATTATTTTAAATCTTTCCTGTATCCCCTTACAGTGTCTCCCTCTGTTTGCTGGGTAGACAGATGGTCATTGCACACTTAGAAGTTTTGTGTGAATATATTGTACAGAGTTTTCTTGAGAAGAGGAAAGACAGAATGGTTAGGATACTCCAGGTAATCTGTCTTAATACCCTTCTGCATTTTAGTTTCTAAGCCTTCCATTGGGCAAGCTTGGAACTGAAAAAAAAAATTGCAGCTCACATTTACAGTTCATTGGTTCGTGCCAGTAGGCCACAGATGACCTAGCGAGAAGATCCTGTGATAGCATTACTTGGAGGTAAAATAAAATCTCCCAACACCCGCCTCCCCCCCGCCCCCCCTCGCTGAAACACACCCTTGCTGCGATCCCACTTGCTGCTTGTCAGCTCCTGTCCGTGCTGCCTGCTGCTGTGTCGGGGTTAATACTACGTGAAAGAGAAACTGGCAAATAGGGAAAGCCATCTTTGTGTGCGTATGTGTGTGCGAGCACTGCTGTTTCATAGGCTCTGGCAGCTGCTGCATGGCCGATGATGCTTGCTCTCTCTTTTTCACCCTGCCTCCCTGCAGACAACTAATGAATCATTTCTAGCCTGAATGCTAGCAGTGCAAACGCACCAATGCTGCTGCTGCTGCTGCCGACGCTGCCGCCTTTCTCTCCAAGGCTGTAATTTGACACAGCAGACTGCAGCTCTCTCTCGGCAATGATCTTGCTGCACATCGGAAGCACTTGATTTGAAGGTATGCTGAGATTTCACCCTTTCTAAAAATAGCTATTTCTGTTAAATGCTTTACGGGCCAAATGCGGGTGGGAGGGCTGAAGATTTGTAGGTGTGTGTGTGGGAGAGAATCCTCTTTTTAGTTAGCGGTAATGCAGCAGTAACTCTTACCAGAGCCAGACAAACTTTATTATTCTGCTGCAATTTGATGATGCCCTTCACTGGATCTTTTCTTCTAGGTGCTGCTTACAACAGTAAAATGTGTTAGTATCGTGCAGGAGCACTAGGTAAAGGGATTAAAGTCTTGCTAGATTATTCCATCCCCTCTCCTATTGATGTTTAATCTGATGTCATTTTCCAGTCCCTTTTAAGGTTTCAGTAAAATAAATAGAATATTGACAGGTTTGATGGTGCCATGTTTCTTTTCTGTATTAGTGTCTGTGGGCAAAGTTAGTAATCATACTGGCGAGCAGCTGCCCCCCCAAGCACGGTGTGTGTTCACAGTGTATGTTTGCCTTGCAGATGTATATTGTTATGTCATGGCAAAGTCATCAATGTGACTAGTGTTCCATACAAATATTGTTAATTAAATTATATGTGTTATTTGTCTGGCATGCTAAATTAGACCAATTGCAAGAAAAGATCTCATCCTTTTTTGGTAGAAGGGAGAGATCTGCAGCTATACATATTTAAATATATATATACATAAATGGATAGACTATACATAGCAGTATGTATGGGAAGTATGTTATGTATATGAGTATGTAGAACGGAATATTGACGTTTTATTATAGCATATGCATATAAACACCATTAATTAGTTAGCACGTACCAGTGTGCTCTTCTCAGTATTATACAGCATACTGCAGGTTTTTTATTAACCTCTTTTCAAAATCAGCTATTGCCTGTAGCACTGGGCAGAGAAGGTGTGCCTTTCCAAGAGGGATGTTACAGTTGACATTATAGTTGTATGTGGTCTTAGTACAATTTTAACTAAGGAAAATGTAAATGCATATAGAGGCTTTATTTTTTCTTCTTAAGCTACTGCTGTCTGTTATTTTGGTGGTAAAACACTGACTGGGCTTTTTTATCCACTGAAGGTTGTGATGCAGAGTTTATATATAAAATAACTCAGCAGAATGACTTATTAATGTATTGTCATTGCATCTAGTAAATACAGAGTCTGTTCCTTAAGTGATCTGATATATTTTGAAGAAATATGTGAAGTCAAAGCCATCGATCTTAGCATTAAGAATTGCATCAAGTATGCTGAGCCAGGAAAAGATTACTGTGATTGCTACCATCAACATACAAATATGTGCTATTACTTAGCAAGATAGAACAGCTGCCTTAGAAAAATAACATGACTTATTAAAAGACAGACCAAGCTGTACAGTGGAAATTAAAGCATCTGTATACATTCAATACAATAAAAAAATAGCAGTATACATGAACTGATATCAAAGTTACTGTAGTCACCTTGTATTTCAGCTTTTTTTTGATCAGGAGGTATTACATTTTTATTATTTCAAATGTACTCAGCTGACAAATGATGAAGGCAATTCAGATCAAGTATTACAGATGTCAGCCAGGATTCATCACTGTAGACATCCTTTGGAATACATATACATTAATTTTAGTACTTTAAAAGAGGGTCTTGCTCTTTTTTAGGTGACTTTTTGTTGAAGAGCTCTTAAGGTTCTGAACAGTGGCTTTGTGCATAGTACTTTCTTTTTCATAGGGAGACCTCTAAATTAAACTAGTGAAGTGGTCATGCTGCCCACAGACTAGAGAGCAACCCCGATTTTTTTGTAGCTATCTATCTGAATGGGTTCCAGCTTGCTAATGTACAGCAGGACTGTATATTAGAGGCAGTGAACAGAGAGAGGTACAGTGTTATCACATGCAACTTAATATATCTGGGTGTATCTAGAGCACCTCTTTGAGAAATTTAATGTGTTGAATTTTCTAGAATTACAATAAAATTAAGCTTTACAATGGCACATGATTTTTAGGGGTAGGAAAAGTGAGAGAAAGCAACATATGGGACAGTGCAGTGCCACAAATTCCTGCATGAAAAAGATCTGAATAGCTGATACATGCTACTTTAGTTAACTGACAATTACAAGCTCAAAAATCTTAAGCATCTCTATATGCAGCCAATCGTGTACTACAAGCTAGGCATGTACTTCTGCATACATACAAGTATTTCTCTGTCAGTTCATTCTATTTACATATGTGTTAGATGTGTATACTTATTGTAGTTTAGAAAGGTGTGTGATACTGAGCATGAAATGAATGTATGAACACAACAGTGTCCGTTCTGGTAGTAGCCTATTACAGAAGTCCAAGCCTTTCTGGATTGCCAGGAGTGGAAATAAGATACTTGCAATCACTGGATAATTGATATCCTCTAGTACAGGAGGTTTTCCTTTATGTGTGTCAAATGCCACACCTCGTATCAAAGTTAAATATCCAAAATCACACTGACTTTCTTCTGAAATAAGAAACTAGTTGGTCATGCATCACTGTCATGTCCTTTTAATATTTATGTTGAATGAAGAATGGTTTGAGAATCAAAGCTGTTTTTCATTTAATGGAAATTGTTACAGGCCCTCATCACTGCTACAAAGTACTTCAGAGTGGCTGTTGATGTTCTAAGCTGACTGTCCACTACAGATGAGAATTGTCATGGAGCATTGTTGACAGTAGCATTTGTTCATTGCTGTTAGAATTGAAAAATATATATGAATATCATTGTTAAAAATAGAATTGGAATGTAGCCACAGTGCTGGAAAAATCCCGCTTCTTCAAAACAATGTGTCATGAAACCAGTTTGTTTTTTTCACCAGTGAAAAAGAGGGCTTTATGTCAGGCTTATTTGCACAGGCTCTTGGGATGTGGCAGTGATAACATGATCCTAGGAGAACAGTTAATGATCTTCTGGAGCAGCTGGTTGACACTGAAGTTTGAATGTGGACATTGAGGGTTTCTTTGCTAACTGTAACTGTCCTGTTTAATAACATGTTGGAATCATATTCCTTCTGTAAGGTACGATTGTAAAGCCACCTGTGGTTGACATTTTGTTGAGGAAACTAGAACGGTTTATAGGCTTGTGGCTTGACATCTGGGTTTGGGTTTGTGACATGGCACTTGATGAGAAAAATCAGAGTGTGACTTCAGCTCTGCCACAGATTCTGTGAATGGCTCTGAGCAAAGCACTTGGTATCTCTTGGGCTCTGTTCTTTCTGTAAATGCAAATAATAATGAACCCTTTCAAGTACATTCTATTTCTTTTATCCACTTAGAAGATGAGAATTCAGACCAAAGACTGTTTTCTCCATCAGGATGTTAAATCCCAATGGAGTCTTCTAGATGCTACTTTAAATCACTTGACAGTCTGCATCGTGTGTTGTTGATCTATAAAAAAATATTTCCAAGCTCAAAAGAACCTGAACTGATTCCAAGATTTTTGGAATAACATTTAATTTTCTAAACTTTCTATGGGTATGTTTGTTTGGAGTGAAGAGCCTAATTTCCTGATACTTGCAGTGGTTTGATAGAAGCATTTACAGTGCAAAGGTCAGGACAAAGGAAGTGGGACTGTAGGTCCAATTTTTAATTTTTTTTAATTGTCATAAAGTTCTATATTTTCTATGTTACAAGCAGCATAACACTTGGTTTCTAAGGCAGTAAGTGTTACTATGCCAGATATTTAATGTTGATTAGCAAGTAGCAGCAGTACACAATATTACCATGAAGAATCAAGAGGAAGGCATTGCAAATACAATAGCATGGCACGTCTCTCTTCCCTCTTCTCATTTAATGACAATTAGAAACCATCTTCCACTTTTTCTTTAAAGTTCCTGCTGTAGCAAGCTCTTCAGTGTAATACTTTCCTTAAGGCCTGATCTGAGCACAGTCAGCATGTGAACCCCTTTCCTTCCATCCCTACTGGGACTAGACTGATTTTTTGGGTTTTTTTGCTGAGGAGCATAAATAATTTTATTAGACATCTTCAATTAAGTACACTGGATGTGAGGGGAAAAAAATTACAATAAAACCCCCATGCCAATTTTGCAAGGAAAAAAGCCCTTTTTGAGCAGTTTAACTTGTTTCGATTTGGTTTACAAGATTCCTAAATTGAGACTAAATTCCTCCAGAGTCAGGAATATATTCTGCAGCTCCACCATTGCAGCTCCTGCTGAATACTTCTGTGCCTCTTTTTTATACAGTTGAAAAATAATTTGTTACTTCTGTATGGAATATCATGGTGCCTTTTCACTGGCATAGATAGTGCATCTTTAATACCAGCACTGTCTAACTACTTAAAATATTCTCTGATATTAATCAGCAAGGACTTGTAGAGATCAGTGCCAGTTTACACTGCTCAGCACAGTATCTCAGGGAGCGTGCTAATGGGCTAAACTCTTACTGAAGACGGATAGAGGTGATGCTGCTTAGAATTCAGCTGGATGAAGCTCACAGTTGTCACTATAACAAGCAATATGTGGTTGAATCTGTCCCGTGTTTTTTTCCCTCTTCTGTGACAGTCACAGTTTTGCCTATTTGTTAAATCCTCATTTCTGTTCTCCCCATCTCCCTGCCCCCAATTCTGCATACAATTTGGAACACTAGGAGTATTCTCTATCAATTCCAGGAGTGCATTTCTTCCTTTTTCTCTTGTTTACTACTTGCTAATTAAATTTTGTAGGTGGCAGTTTGAAATCTTAGTGGGCCATGTCATGTGACTGCTAATGCTCTGCAGATCTCTATTACATAACCTTTAAGTAGTTTGGGAAAATGTGCTTGTGTCATACTGGGCCTGACATAAGGCTCTGTCTGAAGCCAGCAGTCTGATCAGATTTTTTATGTACAATGACTGTAGAAATCTTGTGGATGGTTTGTTCTGGCACAAGATTTGTGCCCTCAGTTGTCAGGCCAGTTGTCTTATTTCCCTGAAATGCTTTGCAGTCTGCACTCGCTGCCTTTCCTGCAGGGTAGAAGAGGGGAGGGGTTAGATTTAAACACTCTGACATGCCAGGTGATGATCAAATGTGTATTAAATGCAGTGTGCTAGGATCCCTTCTGTTTTCCTGATAGGTTTGTTCATTTTAGTTTTGAAGTGACCAGAGTACAGAATAAACATAGAAAACCTCTCAGTCTTTCCCCCATTCCTTCCCCTCATAATTGGGTTCTAGTGCATTATGCAAAATGAAAACATAAATCAATAGAGAAGTTTAAAAAAATGCTATGTAGGGATGATCAATTTTTAATGCATGGGAATTCATTAGGTTGCTGTTTTTGCAAAGGGAGCACTTTTATAATTGACAGCACTGTATCCACTCCTAAAATTATAGCTCCTCTTGCTTTTTTTGAACCAGCACCACCTTTTGGTCCTGCTTCACAGACAATTTCACATTTTGTTGCCTAAAACACATTAATACACTATCCAAGGCAGCTTAAGCACTCCATTGTCGGTGGATCAGCTGTTTTATTTTGGTTTCCTGGCCAGGATATGGGCCTCAGAGGCTGGGTCTTGTTTTTGACTCTGACTTTTGACATGCTGTGTGTTCTCAAGTAAATCACAGATCTTTCTGCCTCAGTTTCTTCACCTGCTGGCAAGGGTCACTGGCAATGAGCTGCTGTAGCCTTGCAGCAAAAGTTGCAGTTAGATACTGGGAACAACTAGATGAAATTTTGAGTGTTTGTTGTTGTTTGTGGTTTTTTGTTGTTGTTGTTTGGGGTTTCTTAAATGAAGTCAGTTTATTTTCAAGTTTATAATTTCTTACTGGAATCGGTGATTGTGTGAACCTACACCTTGTTCTAGAGTAGCCCTTAGTTTGTAATGGCAATTTTCAGTAAAATCTCTTTACAGAGTCCTTAAGAACGATGATTGGTACTATTTTGCCGATGAGAAATTTTCAATGTGTTTCAGGTTTATTTGCCCAAGGTCTTTCAGCAGGGTCTTTGAGCACAATAATGGATATTGTTTGCAGAGTCTCATCCAGCATGTTGTCCATTGTATTGCTTCCCATAATTAAACGTTGCATAAGGAGGAAGGAGGGGGAAGTACTGATCTTCTAAAAACAGAGTTTCTTTTGTTTTCCTTTAAATTAACTAGCTGTTTGTCTATGTGCTACTTATAGGAAAGTTTGTGAGTGTATTAATTATCTTAAAAATTACTACAATCATAAATCATGGTAGCTATAGTAATTTTGTCTATTCTCCTAATAGCAGCCTGCTTACCTACTGGGTATACTGAAACTACAAATGTTTCATTGCTGAAAAGGGGTATCTGTTGCTCCACAGTCTTAAATCATCTATAGAAATGTATGCACCATACATTTCCTGAGGTTCAGTAGCTTTGGCTTATTTTAAGATTAAGTGGGTACAGTTAATGCTGCTGTGTATCATTGTTATTGGCTGCTGGAAGAACTAGGATGAGAACAAATAAGCAACTCTAAAGCACTTTTGTGTGGTAGGGCAGATGGGTACAGCTAATGCTTTCGTGTTTGAAGGAAACCTGTCACTAAGTCAGTTGTTTCTGTTTGTAATGTGCATAGATGAGCTCTGCAGGATCTGGACCTTTTTCAGTCGATGTGCTTTACAGTCATAGAGCGAGAAGAGGGGTGTCACCCTGGCAAGCTCTGTTCGTAGTTGTTTCAGAATGCAACAAGTGGCTGACCTGAACAAATGAAAGTATGAAACATGAAGACTTACAATAGAAGATATTTTCTTGCACTATCAGCAATAAGCCAATGTCTGTCTTAGCTGAACTGTCTGTTCTCTGTGGTAACTTGTCAGTGATGAGTGTTAGGGAGCAGCAACTGTGATGGCCTTTCCTTGAGGATTCCTACCAGGAAGGAAATACAAGAGTAACATCCTGTATAAACACAGGTGATAAGGGAGAGAGGATTTGGAAGGAAGAGTAGATGCTTCATGTCATACCAACTGTCACAGCTCTCATGGCTCAAATGGACTTAAGCTTATTTCCTACAATGGTAGTAGGTCTCACCTTTTTTTATCTTTCCTAAAGGTGAAGTATCTCATGCAACCAGAGTAAAGCAACCCTGCTCAGTGACTCCTTTGTAGATATTGATCCCAGCTGTCAGATGCAGATTAGAGTTTTGACAGCTTTGATATTGATAGGTACTAATTACTATAAACCTTATGCTTAGCTTGCAACCTTTCTAGCTTTCCTTTTGGAAAATTTCTATTTAAGTAAATACCGTTAAAAGGAAATGAAGTGTAAAGTGCTCCAAGCTGCTGATATTTCTATGATCTAATGATAGAAGTTTTGTCAATATATAAATTTTTTCTGGATATATAGATTATGGTAATTGTCTTAAAATAGGACAGCAATTTAAAAAACAGAACAAAAAAAGCTGTCTGTGATGGTAAGTGCTAAAAGAGTCAAATACTGAATGAGGTCATTATACTGCTGACACCAATGGTGTAACACTCATGTCTACAGCACTCAGGTGGTTTTATTGATTCTTTGTGAAAAACTGCTGTGAGCACAGAGTAGTAAACATCACTAGAAACATGTTTGTGTACTGTGTGCTTTTCAGCCAGTTTCCGATGTGTCCCCTTTCCTCCTCTCTCACCATGTTCTGGTTAGTGTAACTAAGATTTCATCTGTTAGGTAAAAAGTTACCAGCATATTTAGACAAAAAATGTTGTTGATTTTTAGTATAATTTTAGTCAGTAGTATTTAAGAGACTGTGCTGCTATTGAGAAGGATATTTTTCTCAGCTCTGATTTCCTCCAACTAAATAACAGAAAATTTTCCCTAGGAGTGAGTTATATGCTGTGATGTGGGAATGGAACTGGACTGTAGTTGAATTGGAGGGGCTGTTAAGCTCTATGTGCTTTGGTGTTTTGTTAGTATTTATCATATATTTTGCCAAGCCCTGTTGAGACCAGAGATTATACTACAGGAATTTACTGTGGTTTTCTTGTGCCTTATCCTGCAGCATGTGATACCCAATTTTTCCTGGGCTGCATGAGTCTGACATCTGAGCTGGTGTGGCCATTTCTATCCCTTTTCCTTAGAATCCCAAATAACAACTTTTAGAAAATTCTCTTGTACATTACTGTTTGAACAGAATTTGTGGATTTTTAAAAAAACATTGGAAAAACTATTTAGCCACCAAAACCAGAGATTATTTTTTCAATTTACTTTCATGAGCTGGAGGTAGTGGATTTGTGGTTCTAGAGACATTTAAAATAATGCCATGGTTAGTTTTCAGTCTCTTCACCTACAAGAAATTACTGTTTGAAATACAAAATGTCATGCAACCCCATAGGAGAAATAATAATATATGCATTTTATTCTGCAAAGGAGAAGGGGTGTTTTGCACACAAGGAAAGGTGTCTGGAGCAAAGTACTCACTTCCACTGGTGGCCTTTTTGGGTTTGAAACAGCTTTTCTTGCCTGCTTTGTAGCTTTGTGTACTAGTTCTCTGTAGAAGGTAGATCAGATGCTGTAGGATTTCCCAGGCAATTGAATGAGGAAGGAGTAAGTGGAGAGACTTAAAAAAAAAAACAGAGAAGGCAGAGTGAAAAATCAGGAAGTGAGGTAAAAAAGAAATCTTGATTATAAAGCTGCAGAATTAAAAGGTAACATCCATTTATTTTCCATGTGTATGAAGAGGTTCTCTTGGTGTCTGTCTGGACTTCATATATGTGATAAGTTGGTCGATTTAGTACTGAGTTCAGAAATGCTCTTTATTAACTGCTGATGAATGACATTATCCTCCTTAATTCCTTGTCATTGGTCCTGTCGTTGTCTTCAGGAATATTCTACAGTTTAGCTTTTTGTAAGCTTATAATTTGTACTGCCCCTTCAAAACTAAAATTCACAAGTAAGCAAAATGGGACTGTCTTTGACATCAAATTTGCCTCGAGGATGAAAATTATCTTTTATTTCTGGTGTGTATTAATTGCCAAGAAGACAATTTTCATAGCAGTTATGACTCTTAGTGCTATATGCTTCAAATTTCTATTCTTCTATGTAATTTGGTTTTATTATCTGCAACATTCATTGAAAGTATAATTGACGAATGACACTGGCATTAACTAGGAAGAATGATGCGTGCCTGAGAGCTGCAGTGCTTTGAAAGGCCCATGCTGCTCCTATTATCAAAATTTGTTAATTTATTGGAATAACTTAAGGGCTGAAAAGGTTTCCTTTCATCATGGGTTGGTGCAGTATGCCTTTTTCAGATAACTGGTAAATATTTTCTCACATGCATGAATCCCACTGTTATAACCCAGTACAAGTGTGCATGGGAAGAAATCCATTTGGATTTTTATAGTCCCATCAAACCTACTTTATGGAAGAAGGCCTGTGAAGCCCCACAGGAAAATTTAACTATCACTATCCATCATTATTGGATTGATAATAGACTACTACTACATAAATAATACAAACATCAAGTAAGTACTTCAAGGGAATTACAACAACATCCGTGTGTGTGTGTGTTGTAGGTCTCTTAAAACTACCATACACATTCAGAAGAGAAAGAGAGAAATGTAGGAGGAAATGAGCCATATTTCCATCAGGAATAACTGAAAGAATTTACATATATTGTGAAATGCTACCTTTTTTTTTTTTCAGTGTAGGATTTATGTTCAAGAAAGATGATCTGGAACAAGCAAAAAGAAAGAGCCATGTAAATAAATATGGAATTTGAACACTTTATGAAGGAGCACTAAAAGAGGTTATTCTTTGTAGTCTAATATTGACAAAACAACTAGGTAACAGTCTGATTTAATCACTAATTCTGCCTCTTACAGTTTTTAAAGTTAAGCATGTACTTAGCACTTAGTGCTCCAATTCAAACACAAAATGATTGTCAAGATGATAGAAGTGTTCAAAAATGTTGTTATACAGCTATTCATTTTTAGGTAATTTGTCAGTAGCATTTGTCAGCCTAAGGTTTAATTTAGCTTCTCTTTTTACCTTATCTAAGTACTTTGTGGACTTGTACGTTGTCTGACTTCAGTAATTCTCTATGAACCCTCTCTTCAAAGTGCTACATGAATGCTATTTCTGTAAGAAAACCCCTTTTACTTCTGCAATCTTTACACGGTGCCTGTGGTATTTTTCTCAGTGTAGGTGACTCAGTATTTTAAAATGCAAAGTTCCTAACTAAAAGATATTTCTGCTTTGGAATCCCTACATTTCTCTAATTTCTTGCTGCTGTAATATTTGCTGTATTGTGAATATTTCTGCTATTTGTTTTTAGAGTTTTCCTGGGAAAAACAGATTCTTATTTCAAATTGCTATTCCTGTGGGGTCAAATATACTGAGTTATTATTTATACTGTCTCAAGAATATATGCCATATTTGGTTTATGCCAAATGAAAGCAAGTTATAAAGATGGGGGATGGGGGCAGTATCCAGGGAAATTTAACACCTTAATAGCAGACCCAGAGGGGAACATCTGTTACTAAATTGAAGAGATGGGGAAGTGATTTAAAGAATGTAACAGTTGATGGAATTCACTAGTGGCCGTGTAAGGGTGATTTAAAACACTGTGTCTTCATGCCAAACAAATGCAAGGCATCAGCAGGCTCTGCATGGAAGGCAATAGATAACTGTTTAGTGCATCTCTCCACATAGCTTAAGCTCACACAGTTCCTTTTTTTTGGCAGGTTAACAACAAGGATAGTACCTTACCCATCAGCTGTGTCTTAAATTCAGGCCAGTTCTTGGCAGCCCACATAAGTAGAACTCCTGATGAGTTGATGCATGCAGGGTTTTTTTGCCTCTGCTTTTTCATTATTGTGGTGGGTTACGTCCAGCATGGGGCAGCCCCAGCCTCTCCTCACAGAGGCCCCTGCAGCCCAGGCAATTTTCTTTGATACTGGTAGTAGTTAAATGACTCCACCTCAGTGAGGTGAAAGAAGATTTGGAGGCATGGAGTCCCAAGCTTTTGTTGGCTTCTGGCTCTGTGTATACAAGTGTGTTGAGAAAGGGATGGCAGTGGTTTGCCTTTTACGAGCACAAGATTAATGGCTAAGAAGTGTTAAATGCATTATTCCATATATACTTTATTGTACATTTTATGGATTCATATGATCCACTTTGTCTTTCATCTTGGGATTTCAAAGTTCTTACAGACGTTAATTAACAAAGTCTTACTGCACATCTGTTTGGTAAGAATTATTATTATCCCCATTTTATTTAGAAGGGCACATGATTTCCCCAAGTTACTGCAATGAGTCAGTGACAGAGCTGAGAATGAAACCTGGATGTTCTGCCCACACCATAGCCCTGCTCCACTGAGTAAACTTAGTAGTAAATGTGTAGATTTCTGTAAAATATATATGAAAATGTTTCCGTTTTCAGTAATTTTCTGGTCCAGAAATTAAAACGAACCAACAAACCCAACAAGTGCAGCAGTTGTATACTGCTGTATACAAGTAGTAGTCATGGAGGATGAAGGGATGAAACAACATTTTGTGAAAAAGACACAGATACTTTTATTGACTGCTCAACAGGTGCTTGTAGTTCCCTACAGGAAAATAGCAGCTATGGCTGACTCGCTCTGCAAATACTCCTTTTATCTCCTTTCTGGATACAATGGAGGCAGAAGTCAAGATTTAGGACTAGCAAGGCGCTGTTCCTGTTGCAGAAAAGTAAACTGCATTTATTACAGTTGCTGAAAAAGGTATAAATTTGTGTTGGTTCAGAGAGACTAGTGAAGCAACGTGGCTTGTAATACATTGCTTATAATTCTCCACTTGTGTTGCTTGCAAACATTTTTCCTGTTATCCAAATGTGAAAATATTCTTATTTGTTTGTTATGTATCAGGATTCAGTTGCTCCCAATATACTTGGAATTGTGTGCAAGTCAATCTGATCACTTAGGGTTCTGTTTATTTTGTAATTGACCTGAAGATTTCTGGACTGATCTGTGATGAGCTAAACTTGTCTCTGATCATAAATCATTGCTGACAACCTGTTCTCCTAGCTTGAATAGTACAGGTGTAAGCTTCTGGCTGTAAAGTCTTCAAACTGTAATTTGTAGGGATACTATGGCTGGGATCTGAATGGCAGATCTGCAATGGGTGATGCATAGGAATGTTACATCTGCTGCTACAATCTTAAAAATAAATTAAAAAATATGATCTTTCTTTGGCTGATAGGGAATTCTCCTGGTCCTAAAAATCCTGTTGAGAATCAAGAGATTGCTGGTGGCTTCTAAGAAATATTTCTTCCTGAGAAAATCAGACCAGGATTTACCTTTTTATTTAGAATTCAGAAGAGAAAGTGTATTTAAAGACTTCCATTCTCTTTGCACATGAACAGTGGCAGGAGTTTAGCATGCTGGCTGCACTGGAAGTTTATTATTGTAATCACTCAAGCTGCACGTACTTAAAGCATTGAGGGAATCAGGCTGGCAGCAAGTCTAATCACTATGCAAAAACAAGCCATACCACAGCAATATTAACCTTTACTGTCTGGAGCATTCTTAGCTTCCCTCTAGTGTGCTTATCTAAGCTTGCCAGTGGAACATGCAAGGCAAAGACTTAAAGGAGACGTGGTGTGGGTTTTTTGTTTGTTCATTTTTATTCATGTATTCCAGTCTTTGCACTAATGGCTTTCATGCAGAATTAAAATGGAATGTGCACTAATCTGGTCTATGGAAGGTAAAGAGGTGGAAGGCCAGTGTAAAGATTGTACTCAGATTCCTCTGGATGTATTGTTCTCTTATTCCAGGAAGGAAATGGCAGTACAGGGCTTGGCAGCAAATCACTTAGAGATAGTGTGGTGCTCCCTTTAACATACCAGAACTCTGTCCAAACAAAGGCTTTGCAACCTATTTACAGACCTCTCAAATGTGTCACAGTGAGACTTTCACCAGCTAGCTCCAGCTTGTTCTTTTCTCTTGCCTATGGCTGCTTCTCAGTTGTGTATAGCATGACATGGTGTTTTTCATTGATGTCATATGCTCAGTGCATCTTATTAGCCTGACCTGCTTCTTCCTGCATTCCTGAGTATCTCTGAATGGGACCATGGAGCAGAGAAGGGTCCACGGGCAAGAAGGCAACTGGGAATGTGCTAGGAAGGAAGGCCTTTATCAGAGGAATTACGCAGAATGTGCATCAGCTGACAGCTGCCTTGGACTTTGGCCTTCCTGTTATGTGCCCTGGTTGTCTTGCTCTTGTCACCATTTCTTGGAGAGAAGTAGCATCTTTCTCTATATGTACAGTCACAACACGATTGTGGATTCCATATTCTGGAAGAACAAGGGTAGTTTCCTGAACTGCTTCACTGTTGACCGATCACTTGAACTGTTAACTTGATGAACACTCCTTTTCTGCCATTCTAGCATATATGAGGTCATAGTTTCAATGCTACCCCAGTACTTGCACCAGTAGTTAAAAATATATGATGCTTCTGTAAGAGAGAAAGCAAAGAACTTTTATAGGAAAGTTTCTATACGAATTTCAAGACAAAATATAAGTTTGTGGTGCTCAGTCAGTGCAGATTGCTTTACACAGAAGATTATATTAACAGCTTGCACTGGCATTGATAAAGAAGTAAGATAGCCAGGAGAAATAGAATATGGTTATGTGGAAGAATATTGTAAGCTTCAAGGAATCTTCAAAGTAACCATATTCCTTAAACGATGGAAAGCAGAAAATTGCCATGAATCACAGTTCCATTAAGTGGATCAAAGAGGAAGATAGAATTGACCTGCATATCATCAGTTCTATCCTTTTGCTTATACAGGATGCAGATGGAAGCTGCAGGAAAAGAAAATCCTTTAACTAATCTTAATATAACTTGATAGGAAAGTCAAAGTAAATTGATTCTCACTTCCCGGGCTTAATTCTAGACATGTGATAATTTAGTCATTTAACTTGCCGTTATTCAAAGAGCTCCCCTGAAAAAGGGCAAGTGTCAGCAGCTATTATAGGCACAGCTTCATGTGAAATGAAAGTGTAAGCACAGATGTATGTGGGGTTCAGGTGATCTGTTAAATGAGTCATAAGAAGAGCAAGTGGGAGGTCAAGGTAAACATGCTGTAAGTCTAGCAAGAGAAAGGACTAGTTAGAGCACCATCACAGAGAGACCATGATGAATGACTAGAGCTTGGGCAGTGCTTTAATAATAAGTTATAAAAATTAGATGGAGAAAGAATATTTTTAGTCTGTGTCTTAGAGTGGGGATAAATTACGTCTTATAAGTGCTGATCTTTCAATTGACTGTAAGAGGGCCCAGACATTTAGATCAAATGTAGGCTTTTATATACCTGTAATGAGAGAGAAAATAATTTCATGAAAACGTACATATTCAATTCTGTACTAAAATGTGATTGATTTTTAATATTAAACAACTTTAATCACTATAATTTTAATACATTTTGAAAAATGTTTTATTCTAATAAACATTGAGACATCATTCATAATTTCTGTGTAGATGATCCAAATGTCATGCTATCTGGAAAACCAGTTGTGTTTCTGATACAAAGTGGTGGCTAGGACCTGAAGGCTCAAGTCTGATGTTGACTCGTCTCTCTCTGATTTTAAAGTGAAGCAGCCCCATTTTATACTCCACAGGCTGAAAATCTCTTGATTAGCCCATTAGTGCCTGGCCAGGATGACAAATTATTCACCTGTAGAGCTAAAGCTGTGGACTGCAGTGTTTTTGGAATGCAGGGGGAAGCCCGCAGCGCTCAGGTGGCTGTGCTGTAGGGCTAGTCTGTTTGCTAATGTTTTTGGCTGCATATGTAGGCACAGATCCAGCGAGGCTTATGTCAAAGACTTGCATTGGGAAAAAAATGCTTTCTCTCTGCAGGTTCAGTTTCTGTTTTGGCAGATACATTTAAACTTGGTCATGAAATAATTTATAATTATCAACAGAGCCGTGATATCAGGTGATCAGAGAATTAACAGTGGTACTGCTGTTTACCACAGAAGTCGTTGAAAGGGGAGGTTAGAAGAATCATGGACTAAATAATACAGGTTCAGTATGATGTTTGCCTAGTAATGGGAGATTCTGTTTTTGCCAAAATGACGCATTTGCTATTGCCAAAATAGGGATGTCTAACTCAAATGGTTTGGCCATTGAAAGATACCAGCTGTTATCAGATGCCTTCTGGTTTTCATTTGTGTTTCAGAGTTCTTTATAGAGATGAATCTTTAGTTCTTGTCCTGTTGTTTATGTCAAACAGAGTTAGATGTTTTCCTGGCCGTCATTTTCTCATAAAAAGCCACCTCAAATTCTTTTTAAAGGATTTACATTTTATGTTGGTAATACTTAGGGCTTAAAGGCCTGATTCTGCTTAGACTTCTGGTAGAATCACCCAGGGATAATGCCAGTAAGAAAGATATTAGTTACATGAGTGCAAAAGAAAGAAAAATTGGTCTGGCTGATAGATACATTTAAATAAAAATCAACAGTCCCATGGAAAAGATAGGTGATATTTTTGCCAGTGTGTGGTTCCTGCAGAACAACACTGTAGCTTGTTCATACATGGTGCTAAAAATTGAGGTTTAAATGTTTTGCTGAATGATAAAGCAAAAATTTCTTTTAGATCACCAGATTGGTATTTCTCCCAAGAATCACATTTCTTGCTTTAGCCACAGTATTTGCTGACATGTTCTGTGATACTCTGTTTTTTGAGACACATAGTTAGGAGTGCTTTTTAGATGTAAGACACTAATGCATGAGTCATTTGCGTGAAAATCTCATGTCCAGAAAGTATCAAAGGAAAGTGACTTTGAATTTTTCATAAAAAACTTTGACAGCGAACTGTCACATTGAATTTAGGATAGATTCCTGCAGCTAGGTGTTTAATTAAATTTGGAGGAATTTGGCACAGTAGGTAAAACTATGGGACCCCTCAAGACTGCAGTGCTTTGGATAACTGATGTCAGCTAAAGCAAGAGCCATTAAGAAAATTAGTGACTGAGAATGTTGTAAGCTGAAAAGGCAAAGCAATCTAATACTAAATGCATGAAGCAGAGAAAATTAAGGCAAAGATATAGAGAAGTTATAAGAGACTTTCATAAATAAGATTTTGATCATTGCAGCTCCTACCAGTGCTAGTTTTTGTGAAAAGTTATCAGTTTGGTGGAATAAGTGTTCATGTGCTAAGAAGTTTATAGAATACCTGCTTCAAAAAGTGAAGGGGGAGCACAAAGTGATGGTGATCATTGAAAAAAGAAGTGTGGAAGAGTGGTCTGGAAATTACATTAATGTAGTTGTTGAAGACTTCACTGCTCATGGAGCAGTGACTAAATATAATTTGTCATCTTCTTAGGGAAACAGTTGGCTTGTTAGATATGGTCATTGCAATATAAACCATTGGAAAGGTGGCCTGCATAGCTGTTGGGCTTGAGGTGCACAGTGGACTGGGAAATAGTACTGGAGTCAAAGTGGAAATGTACAAAGACTTTTTGCATCCAGTGGTCCTGGTTCTGAAAACTGAGATGCACCATGATCTAGGAAGACTAAATCATTGCAATCAAATGCAAGTCCCTGGTTATTGGCTGAGACAATAAGATGCTAGTATTTTCCCCAGGGTAACAAAGTTGGAACCCTTTAGTGAGGATTATGTTATAAATGTGATGCACTGTCAGGGCTCTAAGTGGGAGGTGAACTAATTGTGTGGAAATGCAAACCAATTCCATATCATTGTATCTGCCATGTTCCTTTCCTTATAACAGCTGCACATGCTGGGAAGCATACATACTGTCTTAGTTGCTAAGTGTCCTATTTAGGAGTGGAGGGTCATGCAAGGTTTATCAGAAACATGACCAATGTGTGATATCTTAGATTACTGTTTCTTAACCATTGTGTACCGAAGAAATGGGAAAGAGTAACCCCATTGTTATAGATCCTGTGAATATTGACTGTTAAAATAAGGCTTTGGGACTGGGACTCGACTTTTTGAAACAGTGGAGTAGAAAAGAGGTTTCACCTCTTTTGTAAGAAGAATAAATAAGTAAGGTAGGAATAGACCCTAGGGGCTCCTCTAATGCCATACCTGCTGTCCTGAACTACCTCTCTCTTAGTTGTATGGTAACTGTAGGGTTTTATTTTTTAATATTTCTCATTCTTAAAAAAAAAAAATCCCAAGCTTTAGCTAATTTTTAATGTTCATTTGGAAGGAAGTAGTTCACTTTGGCAGGTAGTTCAGTTATCAAATAAAAATAAATAATTTTTTGTGCAATTTTGCCGTTGGTTGCTATGTGTATTCTATTGCTTATCAAGTGTTTTTCTTGTGTCAAGTGTCTGTTTTTATTTTATCATTCTGGTGATGTAGACTATGGGATGTTTGTGTTCCAGTGCTGTGATTGCATGCCTGGATAGCCTCCAGTACAGCCTATTGTTCTTTCTTTCTTTGAGTTGAAAGTGACAAATGAGCTCCAATTTTTAAATTTATTAAAAACTCTAAACAACAATCTTCCATTCACAATCAAGATCACCATTCATCCAAAGCTAGATCTGTATAATTACCTTCAAGCTGAACTTAGC
This sequence comes from Hemiprocne comata, assembly GCA_020745705.1. Taxonomy (NCBI): domain Eukaryota; kingdom Metazoa; phylum Chordata; class Aves; order Apodiformes; family Apodidae; genus Hemiprocne; species Hemiprocne comata. The sequence continues at coordinate 5,582,383 of CM036602.1, read as the reverse complement.
GTTTTCTGTAGTGATGCCCATTTCCTGTCATAATGGGCATTGTTCAACGTGGCTAAGATTGGAAAGATATTTGAACAGAGGTGGAAGGAATCAAGTATCATCAGTGAGTGGTTTTATTGATATGGGCAATTAGGAAACACTTTTCCGACTTGTGTATCGTGCCTGGGTTCTTTTACCTACTGAGATACTTGTGTAATCCATTGTCACTATGGTGCTTCTATGTTTCCATATCAGTAATATCGTTTACCCCCAGACTGCTTGGCTTGAACTTTTTTTTCCCTCTTTACAGAGAGACTGAATGAATTATGAAAGGTCCAAGGCTGAGTCTTTGGAGCCAGGGAGTAGAGCCATTCTGTAACCCCTGAATCCCACTCTTATGCTCTGATGACAAACATTTCTTACTCAATTATTCTTAATCCTATGGAAGAGGTGCCAGAGAGTCACTAAATTAGTTTTCAGCAGCAGCCCAAACTAATAGAGGAAGCAATTATATTAAAGGTCACAAGCCTGTCACAGCTAGGCCAGAAAATTACTCTGAGATGAAATTTTAAGCTAGATTTTTTGCACATCACCAGAGCTCCTTTTCAAAAGCAAGAAGGGGGGGGGGGAGTTAGCTGAAATCAACAGGGTCTTCATGTCATCAACTTCTTGAAAATAAAAATCAAGAACTGTAGAGTAGGTGTCAGTTTCCTCATAACCTAGAGCAGCAGGGACTGTAGATGTCTGTCCCGTTCTTATCTCATCCAGAAGAGGGCAGCGGCAACACACCAGTCATTTCATTGTGCTCTTAGAAAAAATGCAGGAGGGTTTCCTTCAAGATGGTAGACCTTGTGGAAGACCGGTATAAAATATAAAGTACGGAGACAGATTTTATAACTGAGTTAAAGGATATTGAAAGGAGGTGGGGTAGGTGTGTTGTCACCAAAATCTGAGCCAATTAGTAGCCTTGTAATACATATGAAATGCAGATTCTAATCTATGGGTCCTAACGTTAAAACCCCTCTGGCACTAGCATCTGCCAAGTAAAAAAAGAGTTCACTATTTATATTGTCTAATTAGAGCTAGTTAAATGTGGCCTTTTTCCTTCAATCTCATTATTACCTCGATCTCATTACAAAAATATTATTCACAAAAAGAAATTAGATAATCAGTTGCTTTACTTAAGTAATATACCAACCTCCTTTTTCCCCCCTCCCCCTCTTTTTTCTTTGAATGTTTTGTTGAAGGAAATGGTGGCCTAAAAGAGAGGTTTTATGTGTCTTACATGAAAATGTTTTGAATGGATGTTCCAGGTAGGAATGCTGCAATGGCAATCTTGAAATTCTCTCATGCTTCACAAATCCCAACCCGGTAACAGAAATGCTGCAGAGAATAGTGAATGTTCTTGGGTTTTAAAACTAACAGATGGTATGAGTGGTAATGATGGGTTTAGGAATGTAAGGAACGTGATATAGTGTAATTCTAAGAACATAAAATTACTTCAGAGCAGAGGTCCACTTAGTTCAATAAACTTTCTTCAGCTGTGATCAACAGCTAATCAACTTTGGACAGCAATCTCTTCACACACACACAAAAGTTAACTCATTAATTGGGCTGTTGTATTTACGTAAATTTTCATCCTGGTTGACACTACAAATATTAGTGAAGTGTGAGATCCCAGCACTTCTTGATGAGTTTGCTCATGGGTCAAATGTTTAAGATTACTTACTCTGAATCAAGGACTTTGCTTGGTAACAATACCATGCATCTTTCTAATCATATTCTATAATTCATTCTTTTTTGTCATTATACCAATTATTGATATTTGTCCATCTGGGACACTGTCAAGCTCACTGTACATATTTTTGATAGAATGTTTATATATAATTTATCTTGCAATTACATACATTTCAAACACCCAGTCTACTGCAATATAGTTCTTTAACCATCTTTATCTCAAGATATGATCTCACATCTATACCACTTGATATTTTACCTTTTGGTTGCTGTGGTCTGCAGAGCCTCTTTTTGGAGTAATTCTGGGAGTGGGGCTTCATGTGGCTATGAAGGTAATTTAATAAATGACCAAAAATGAAAATATTTTCTGTTGTGTGTTTGGAGCATATTTGGGCTTGTGAAAAGCAAGCGAGCATAGATAAAGGGTGTCAGAATCGACCATAAGCATAGTGCATCTTGCTGGTATGTTGTGAGCTGGTCACTTTGATACGTATGATCTGGGTTTTTGGGTAGGCATTGACTGTGAATTCTGTGAGTTTTCTTGTTCTCCTTATGGTGTAAAGTAGACTAAATTGCTTAAAAAGCCTTTTCAGTAAACTGGATTTCAAACTAGAGGGACAAGTATAAATTTAGTTTGATTAACAAGACTAAAATCAGGCAGGAAGGGAGATTATCTAGCAAGAACCCTTAATCTGCTGGGAAATAGCTCTGTTGCTTGTAGAAAACTCAGTTAATAGATGCAGCAGGATCTGGAACGTTTTTGCCCTCTCAACTTTTTTAATGTATGCAGTTGTTTCTCCTTTCATTTTTTTTTCTTTTAATTTAATTTAAAAATATTCACAAAAATGAAACAGGATTCCATCTACTGCTGGTTGTGCTGTCATAATTTGAAACTATTTTTTTTCTTCAGCTTTCAGTGGCTAGTAAGAGTTCTGTGTCCCATGACAGACCCCAGAAGTAACAGGTTTTGGGTCACCCTCTTATGTATTTTGATTCAGAAATGATTAAAATACCACATTAGTACTCCTTTCTTTCATCCAGATTTTCCTTTGGTGGAATATCTCCCATGTCATGAATATTTTCAGAGTTTCCTGCATTGGATATGCAGAGCTGTCTCATAGCTGTCAACCTGCAATTACAGCTCTCCCTTATAAATATTTAAATGGCAGTTCAGCTTTCAGACAGAGTACACCAGTGACAAAGATCAAGCTTTCTGACCTTTTGTTAATTTGTTCAGTGAAATAGGATTCTTATGGTTTCATTTTTTGTATTTAAGAGAAGAAATTTGCTTGCAGAGAGGCAACAGTATGATGAGACCCTGGCAACAAGTTTTGGTAATCACAGAGATTTGGAGGGACAGGAGGCAAGTTAAAAAAATTACCCAGTGTGTGTGATGTAAAGTAGAAAGAAATGGCAAAAATAGCTCCCGAGTTGTAGGGTCTAATGATCAGGGGGAAATGGCTGTGCTATCCACAACATTGTAATAGGGAAGGAACATAAATTGGCTTTTAGCTCTCTTCTTTGAGAGAGGGGAGGAAAAAAACAGTGTTGACTAGAGCTAGTTAAAGATAAGGGAAGAACAGAGGCTCTTCCTAGTAATTCCAATCTTCTCTTTCACTGAAGGCCACTTGAAGACCAGCACCTTTGTCTTATGCATAGTTAAAAATATAAAATTCTTAAAAATTCTTAAAAATAGAAACTTCTTGGGAAACAGAACCTCTCATGTCTCAGATCACATGCCCACCAAATAAGACACATTCTGAAGGTTAATGGAGAATATTTTGGTGTTTTTTTTTTTCTTGAAATAGTACCATTGTTGCAAAAGGATATTAATCTTTTTTACTAAAATACCAAACAGTAAAAAATTATATTCTGTAATTGTTAATCATGGTCTTAGATGTTCATATTGAGTGACTCTGTATTGACACTTTAGATCCAGTAAGTATTTCTCACCAGGAGAATGCTTCTGTGTTAGTATATTTATGGAATGACTCTACTGAAATTCTAGTAACTCTACTGAAATTCATTCAGAGATAATGTGGGTGTTTTTCTTCAAATGAAGGCCAATATTTGCTTCATATGTGCCTTCAAGGGAAGTTAGTTTGCAAGTATTAGCAGAGTTTAAAAAAAATATATCTGATTGCAGAAGTACTGGCAATGGTTGTTTGAGAATACTGCCCTTTTTGTTTGAAACAGTAATTTGTTAAAAAAGAATACATCTCCTTCTGTAGATGTTGTAGAGATATGAGAGTCTGCAAAAAATGAGATTAAATTTAGACTTTCCTGGTCAGAGGATTGAGGTCGGGATTTTTATACAGCAGCATGATTTTCAGAGCACATCTGTAATACTTTTGAAATGCCAAAACCATTAGGAACGGCAAATATTCTTTAAGCCAAGGTGCTTTGGCACCTTTAAATGTTTAAGTCTTCACACCTGATGCAGACAAAGGCATATACAGTGCCAAATCAATCTGAACTTCAAGGAATGTTCAGAATCCTATTGAACAGAAATTATGTAACATGTATGTTAGAATTTTTTTCAACCTGATGGGATCAGCCTATGGCTCAAACACTTACTATTTCTAAAAATTGAAACTGCATTGTACTGCAAACAGTGTAAAGGGAAAGTGCATCTTTTCATTCATTAATGAAAAGCACTTGTATATATGTAAGCAGTTTAACTTTTTAATAATATTGACAGAAAAAATTGCCAATACAAATGTATGTGTATCTGTATAGAATATGTTAATAACTGGACTGGATGAATCTGAATGCCTTCTACATCTTCCCAGTACAGATGGTTAAAAAGGGCAGCTTTCAAAGAAAGCAGCATATTAATTTCATGGCTAGCAGGTCATAAATTGCAAAGCACTTTGCTTTGGAAAGAACCACAAACTATTTACGATAATAGTTAGGCATGAAGTTGGAAAATCTCAGTTACTGCTTTGGAAATGAAACAATTTATTCAGAAAAATATAGCAGCTTGATACCCTGAAAAAAAGTAATGTTTCAATTAGAAGGTAGAAAACTTGTGCAGGAATACAGGATGGACTTTCTACACCCATTGAAACCAACAGGTGAAAATTCATACAAGTATTTGTGTATATAGATAACAGCTCTTTCAGTGAGTAACAGAGAGGCTTGTTTAAATCTTTTTTATATAGGAGTAAAGGGAGACTCAGTATATCAGAACAATTGTTTACAATTTCTTTCATTGCCAAACTGCCCCCACTCATTGATTCAGATTCAGATTTGTATGAGTGAATTAGAACTTGGAAACATCCTGAAAATAGATTTGCCAACCTAGCTGCACCTCTCCAATCAGTTTACCTTAAGCAGCTGAGCTTCTTATGATACATTATCTCTACTGCAATTGACACTCCTTGTCTCAATATTGAGTTTTGTTTTCAGTGTCAGGACAGGATGTCTTAAGTGTATGATAAAAGTGTGATGTAAAGATTCCAGTGTATTCTCACTGTGTATAGATAAAAGACCTGCCATCTAAACTGAGCTTTTGGAGAAACTAGAAAACTCTGACCAAGCTACAGATGCTTAAAATTGACAGAAAACAAAACAATTAAATATGTAAATATAATCCCTAATTAATTTGGTTTTCAGGAACTGCAAAATACAAAAAATTATCAGTCACTGCTTTGTAGAACTTAGCTAAAATTTTTGTTTTCTCTGTATTTATTATGAATTTATTATGGATATTTAAAAGGAAGGAATGCTTGCAATTCTTGGAGCAGAGGTTAAGGCTAGCAAAATACTGTGAAAGCTCTTGTGCTAGCCTTATAGGTTTGAAAGTTGCTTTTTGTTTCTTACTTTACATGCAACCATAAATGAATGGACATAGCTATAAAGTTCCTTAAAGAAGGGACTTAATTAAGGGCTGTAATTAAACTAGCGGAGGAAATTACAATGGAACTGAAAACTAAAAATGAGCCTGTGTGATGTAAAGACTAATAATGTTACGGCAGTAATCCCTATGAAATAATTGATTCTGTAGCCATTAGTCTTTTCTAATGAGATTAAGGACGAGGTGGCATGATCTTGCTAATTAATTTGTTTTGTGACTTTGAAATACGAAGTATTTAGTACAAAACTGGGGATTGTTTAATAGACCAGAAAGCTCTCAAATCGTAGGACAAATATCATCAAAGTATTTCCATATTCTCAGTTATAATAGGGATGGAAAATACTATTTGACGTAATACTAGAAAATTAAAACAAACCTATATTGCACGGTTTAGCCTTGCTGATGAAAAGATGACAGGAGATGGGTTCTCCAGATGGCATTTGAGATGTTTTATGAGGACTTTATACTAACCATTACTGGCACTGAATCTGGTGTGTGGACCATTTCTAAGAGCATTAATGTAGTACCTTTCAAAAGTTTATTTTCAGATCAAATTGAGCTCTTCTCAGTTGAGTATCACCTTTGAGCCAAAGGAAAAAAAAAATGCAAGAGTGAAGAAATAAAATTATTTTCATTCTTTCTTAAAGAAATGTCAGTTGTTACTATCACAGTGATGCAGATGTTCTCTTACTTTAGTCATTGCTTTCTCAGGCAAGATACTTCATATTTCTTTCCATCCTCTGATTTCTCCATGACAGCTCTCTGCTTTCAGTGAACTTTATACTGACACATTTCACCTACACAGCAACTACTGGCACATCTCTGGCATGTTGCCAACCTATATTCTGATATGACAGAAAGTAGCCTCTCTTTTCTTGCAGTCAGATCCTGGTTTTAGAGTGCAAGATCAGGGAAGTAGTGCAGCAGAAGAGCAAAGCACGTTCAGAGTAGGGAAATTAGGTCTCCAATGTTGTGGATAACAAGTTCAAAAATGATGGTTTAGGAACCATGAAATGCCATGTAGTTTCACTTGTTGAATCCTTTGCTAACAATAAGAGTCTTCTTGCAGGGCAATAATTATTTTGCAAGTGATTACAAGTTTGGGGTTTTTTTCTTCCTTGAGGAGTAATTTTCATAATTCCTCAAGGCTTGCTTCTTAGGTACTACTATTTTAAAAGCTTTTTGGTGTTGTAGAAAGCTTGTTACTTCTCCAGTCTCTCCCCTATTCCTGTGTATATAATATACTGTTAACCTCAGCCATATTCCTGTGTCAGTGTAGATCAGTTGATTTGGATAAGATTTGGTGGTAATGCAGAATTGTAATAAATATCTCATTGTATTTTTTCTTTTGCAGTTAAAAAGTAAAGATTGCAAAGCATGTGAAATGTTTTTTCTGCTGGCAAGGCTGCATGAACAGTAAAGTGTGTGTTTATGTGTATCATTTGTAAAGGTAGTTGCCTGCAGCCAAATCACTGCACTGAGACCTTGTTAGGTGTTATAAACTACACAAGGTCACACATGGGCCAGACTGCATATCCAGTTGAGGATCATGTTATAAAGTGCAGGGCTTAATGCCAGTGGAACAGAGAAAAAGCTGGAATGTCTTTTTGTCTCCTTCCTATGACAGAGAGGTCTTGGTTTTAAACTAGAATGAAGATACCAAAATATGAAAGCCCCAAATCAGAGGATGAAAGTAAAAGCAGCCATTTGTACAGGATCAACTATTCTTTCTGTTTCTGTTACCTGAAACTTTCCTGAATGAAAACTCTATAATGAGTATTGTAAGCATGTAGCTTTAAGAGGTCATTTCTTACCTTCATGGGTAGTAGTCATCTAGATAGTAGAGCTGCAGACTTGTGAAACTCCAGTTGACTCCTTGTTGTTTGTACACAGCCCTTTGGAAAGACTAGAATTTCAGAGGAATGGTACCAGCTCTGTTTGAAAAGCTGATTGAAAATCCTCTGCTTGAATACCGAGTCTTGAACACTGTAGAAACTATCCTGTTCCAGAGTTCCTGCATCTGTGAGCTTGCATTTTCAAGGCCTGTGCCCATAAAACATCCTACTGCCTATTGACACAATCCTTGCAGAAAAGTTACTGTTACTGGTGTGAATGTGCTTCACTTCATTTGTTTCTTTTTAAGAAATAATGCTATCTCTCAAAAATGAACTTTGGTAAACTCACACTGCATTAAAGTGACATCTGTAAACATATCTTCCCCTAACAAAAGGCTTTGTTATTATGAAACAGAGTTCTTTAGCAGTCAGCTTGCAACTTAATGAGTCATTCAGATAAACAGGTTCCAGTGGAGATTGAATTACGAGTCTATTCAGCTGACACAAATCAACCAGTAGTTCTTCTCAGGAAACTCATGAATAAATAAAAGATCCCTGTGCTTGCAGATCCAAGCCTAACAGAAATGTAAGGATGTATGCTTTTCAGTGTGATTTTGCATGTCCTATTAAGTACAGCCTTGATGTTACCACCAGAATTAGGTTGGTGCTAATGAAGACATCAAACATTATGTAAGTAAAGACATTTAAAAATAGATGGAAATGTGGGGGTATGAGTGGAAGTATCTATCATTAACTCAGAACAATCTGTTAGACAATAACCTCTGATATTTAGCTTGTGCATATAGGTTGCAATTCATATGCCTTGCCATTTTGTGTGTGTAGGGGCACTATGCAAAGTTATTTTTAGAATTCCATTTTAGTGAAAAATATGAGTTTTGAAGTCTTTGGAAGGACTTAATCATGCTTATCATCTACCTGGGCCAATAAGTATGTCAGCTCTTCTCTGTTGTTACATTACAGTTTTTAAGTTCAAATTCAGATTCCAGAGAGTGTTGTGCTACATATATGTAATGAGTGATTTCTCTGAGAAGTTCACAGTTTAGCAGGTGATACATGATTAATAAAACAGAAACATCCCCCACACCGGTGGGGATGAGAGAAACCTCCGTGTGTCACCTGGCTTAGTTTTTGTAGGTACCAAAACAACTAAGAATTTTAAGGAGGATAGCTGGATACCTTTGACAAATGCTCATAGGGAAGCTTTTCTTGGGTATATATAAAGAAGAAGCACAGAGATGCTTATGCAAAAAATGTGGCTGTTGAGGGGTGAAAGGTGGAACGGTTAGCTGAACAGAGGTGGGAACTGATACCTTGATAGTTTTTAACAGCGTGTTGATCGAACAAATGCTCTTTAGTGGGTGAAAGGAAGCTGATCCTTATGTAGTGGAAACAGCCATCTATTCATTATTGTCCATGAAGTGGACAGTCCCCTAGGTATCTTTATATGTAATCATCTTACTGATTTGCTAAGCTTCTTCTGGGAGTAGGAAGAACAAGTTAATTGCATTTTATGCTAGACTTTACATCAAACTTCAATTTGTGTAAAACTGTCAGAATGCTGATGCTGTTACATTATTTTTAAAAGTATTTTCCACCATTTTGCATCTTTCCTGAGGAAGCCACTTAAAATGTGTATGATTCTTACTTGCTGTAGGTGGTATTAAAATTGATTGACATGGCATAAGGAAGGGAAGCTAATTTTGCTTGAGGGGAGAATGTTTTTGTGGATCTTTTCTTGGGTTACGAAGCTAAACTGTAAAAGTATCTTAACCCAAGATCAGTGGGAGTTTTTCCATTGGTTTCAGTGACTTTGGGCTGTGCCTGTTTCAATAATTTATGGGGTATGTTTAGTAATTTTGCAAATGGTATTTTATTATTAGCCAGAACAGAAAATGCTAAACAAAGGATTAAGTAGTTTTGTACTATCTTAAATTCAAGATCTTTTAAGGTTCCTCAGAAACATGTGCATTTCAAATTATATTTACATGCAAATGTAGTGTATTCAAGGTGGTTGTTCCCAAACCTTCTTTAAGAAGGAATTAGAGAATATTGATGTTCTGACTCCATCTAAAAAAATTTGAAATCCCTCTAGTGAGCACTGTGTGTTGTGTGGGTGAGCTGGCAAACACCCTCCCCCCTTTTCCAGATATCTAATGGTACTTCATATAACCTTTACTGGAACTTTGTTATTAATACAAAGAGATATGCTGGCCAACTAGCAGACTCTAATGAGAAAAATTAGTCCAAATATTTCTGCTTAGTTCTATGTCCCCACATTTTATAAAGAAAATATTGAAACTGATTGTTTTTTCATTTTCTTTCTGAAATTAATATCCTGCAAGAGACTAATGATGACGCTATTCAAGTCTTATATTTGAGGTTTATGTTGGACTTGAGACTTGTTGCTTTCCCTGACAAAATATTTATTCAGCAAGGCTGAATTTAGTAGTTTAGATTAGCTTCTATTGTATGCAATGTATATTTAACCATCACTTTCATGCAGCTTTTGGGGGCACATGCAATGAAAACCGTGTTAATGAAATGTACTGTGTTATAGGAAGAGTGAGTGCTAGTCTGCTAGAACAAATGCATTTTTAACAAACTGGTTACTTGTTTTGTTTTATTCTACACAGTTTGGAAATGATCCATCATGTCTGCAGCCTGCAACATCTCAGAAAATATTTGATCAGACCCAGTTTTTAGAAGAGACCCAGGTTTCTAAGTCCCATGTCTCCACCTTAAATCAAGAGCATCATCATTGGCAGTTTTTAGTAAGTCCTGTCTTTGCATTTGTTACTTTATGGCAACTGATTAATTTAAAGACAAGTCAGGTTTTGCAGTCCACGATGCTTCTTTTGTTTGTTTGGTTGGTTGCTTGGGTTTGGTTTTTTGTTTGCATGTGCACTAACATCAGGGGGTTGGAGTTTTCTGAGGTGGAGTGTTTGTGAGGAGGGTTTAGCAATAGTCTTTATAGCAATAGAGTTTGTATTGATCTTTTAGAATCTTAGAGAATGGTAGAAGTATTTAAATAATATACATATGTATTTGGAACATAATATGAGCATGAAATGAAAGTTTACTAAATAAAAAATGTGATATAAATAGTAATTCCAGTGCTTTGTTCCAAGTGCATTAATACAAAAGTGCAGGATAAGGTGCTTAATGGTTACGATCAGCACATTCCAATTGGTTTTAGTGTATTCATCCTGACACTTGATTTTGAAAGTCAGCAAGTTTTTCCAGTTGAGTTTCTATGTGAGGCCAGTGAAGTGCCTTGAATTCTTCTGTTTAAATAAAATGTTTCACTTAAGTACAAAGACATTTGAATATATAAAGAGAAAAATTTCTGTTTCTTCTTAAAATCAGAATTGCAGATGGAACACTATGTTTTATTGCCTGTAATTAGTAGTTGTTTTATCAGCTTTTGCTTTTGTTAAGCCAAGGAATTTACTTTTTTGGACTGTGAAGTTATAATGGGTGTGATTGATTGTCTTGGTTTTTTTTTTAAACTTGGTAAGGGAATAAGGAAGACAAGCTTTTGGAAGTTTTTGAAGAAATTAGATTGAACTAGTTGTCTTGACTTGAATTTTGGAGTAAATTTTCAGCAGTAAATACTATTCAGTGAGTAGAGGAGATCTACTGTGTACAGGGTTATCCTCTAAAAACTTGCCAGTGGCCCAAGATAGCTCAGCCATAATTTCACAGTTGTCCTTTTCATTGAAGTGCCTGCTTAATCAAACTACTTCTCTCCTTGCCTACTCCAGCATTATTTTTAGCACAGATCAGTTCCTCATGCAGTTCCTTCAGGTGCTTTGAAAAATAAGTGTGATTTCCAATGATAATGACTTCTGAAGAGCATATATGTTTGTCAATTATTTGATCCACATCTCTTGGTGAATGAGTTATGAGATGTAGTTCACATATCGCCTTTGATCTTCAAAGCACTTTGCAACCAATAACTAACAGAATAATTTAAAGAAAATTCATAAAGATACAATTTTTAAACCTAACATTCTCACTATTTTTACATTGTACTTCACTGAACTGAAAGTAAAGGCTTAAAGCGTTGCTTTAAGAGCCTGGTATTAGAAGCTTGAGGTTCTAAGTTTGGTGCTGGATTTATGCATTTGAAGTTTGAGTTTGAATGCATCAGAAGTAATAGTATTTAAGATGACAAGGGTGCATAAATGTGATATTTTGAACAGCTGTTAATGCCTTCTTTGCATCTCTGCTTATTAAAAGAATCATTACATAGCTGTGATGTGAACTGAATTGTAAGGTCTGATTAAAGACATTTATGGTGAAAAAGAGTGAAGCTGATTTAACGTTGTGTGTACGTGGTCACTTAACAGAAGGCCTTTGAGAAGTTAGGCAGTTTTTTGTAGACCCAGACCCGGTACTTTTACAAAAGACCAACTTGAAGCAAAAATGGGATGCCATTGAAGTTAGTGGGAATTTTTGTGTTAATTTCATGTGTGACTCATATAAGTAAGTCACGCATTCAACAAGCATAAAGTCATGTTGTTAAACAGAAAGCAGTGGTTTGGATTAGGGTCTTGAAAAAAGTTTCAGTCCAGCACAGACTGTATCTTTGAATCCACTCAGAGTCTATTCTCAGTGCTTGGTTTGTCAATATTTAAGAATAACACAAGAAATCAAAATAGTTGCTGGGCAGTCAGCCTTCTGGACAAAGGGTGAACACCCAAACCAGCCTGTATTTAAAACACTATTGTTCACATAGTCTTGTAGTACAGCTACAAGAGAGTGTTAGATACTCTGATGGCCGGATGAAAATTTCCTAACAAATTAAATAATGTTTCTTTCATACTGTAGTTATAGTACTTTGGAGCCAAGTTTTAACTTAGTGTTCATTTGTATTTAATTTTTAATGAATTGCCACAGCTATATCAGTAGCAATAACTTTTAATCATTTACATTGAAGGTCAGAAGAAAAAAGTGCAATTTTTCATTCTGGTACTGTATGTTTCAGCAGTGGTTTCACTGCAAGAGGAAAAATATTTTTATAAACAGACACCGAATTTTTATTTACAGACAAATGTTCCCTTGGCCTTCTGTCATTAGTTTTCTATGTACATAATTATAACAGACCTGCACCAGTTACCTGTTAGTTACCAGGCAACAGCAACATTTGACACGGCCTGCAGCTGCAGTGAACGACGTGCAGCTCCATGATTGTAAATTAAAGTGCTGTGAATTTTGAACTGAGGTTGATAAAAGGGACATTAGTGTGACTATAATGCTACTTTCACCATGGTAGCAACATGTCAGCAGAGTTTTTATAATTACAGCAGTTTGCTGAGATACAGCTCTCTATCACATGCTCATGATGGAAAAAATGTAAGTGCTTTAGTCTTTTGCTATACGTAGTTTTCTCTAAAATACACACTGGACTCCATTTTAAGCCTTTTTACCTCTCTGCAAAGCAGGAATCTGTCATGCTTCCCAAACATTTGCTTGGATTCATAGTTTACTGAGGTCAGAGTACTAGATGTTTACAATAATAGGCAAAAACTGGGCTGAAAGAAAAAATTGATTTGTAAATATTTTTAGTATTGCTTGCTATTCAGAGAGGCATTGCAGTCTCTTAAAACAATGAGGTTGGATATTAGTATAATAATAAAAAATATGAATGCTTCTGATATAATACTTAATGTTTAGTCTAGATGGCTGGCTCTGGGAGATGAACCTACCTGTCTTTCCTGTGCCCTATACACATGTGAGATTTTTAGCAACAAATCAGCAATATCCATGGCCAAAACCAGTATCTAGATGTTGATAAATGCTGAAGTTAATCATAATGTTTTTGATCTTTTCATCACTTTGTGTCTCCTTCGAGCATTTTTAAACATCTGGCACTGAGTTTATTTCCCTTTGTCATTCCATTATCAGTTTTCTTCTCTACATCAATGGAATAACAAATACAAAATTCAATTTCTAATGATAATTTCTAGATCAGCTATTGCCTGTGAAAATGTAGAATTCTGTTTTGATTTTGTTGGTATGGTGGCTGTATAATAAGAGCCTTTCCTATCTGCAGGCTACGAAGAGAACTTCCATCAAAAACAGATTGTAATGTGGTTTTACAAACTTTTTTTTCTAACATAGTTCAACCAGGTTTTTACATTCCTGAATGAGTGAAAGCTGTAAAAGATATTTAAAGACCCAAACAATGAGACATGTCCAGTATAAATGAAAGCAGGCTCACCTTTTTTCTTTCTTCCCTAGAACATAATATTCTTACTCCCTCTGTTTAAAAAGATTGTTGACTCAACTATGACCTTTTAATAAAAACATACCTGTGACATAGTTTCCATCCTTTGTTTTTTTTTTGGTGGGCTGATCAGAGCCACAGTCAGGATAGGTCAGGAGGGGCACCAGCTAGGGTCAGGTTCTCTCAAGCTCTGCTGCTGCCTGGGATTGAGTGCTTTACATGCATGGCTGGTAAGGGAGCTCTGGGGAGATGAGGCGTGCTGATGTTTAAAAGAGCAGAGGTGAGTCAGGCCTTTTGTAGACTTAGGGCAGTTTTGCCTGTTCTGGATGCAATGCTGCCTTGTTTTGATTCTGGAAAAAATATGCTATTATTGTGTAGTTATGTTTTCTCTCCTTAGTATATCAGTTAATCCTGCTGGATTATAAAATTCAAATGTAAGGCCTTCTGATAACCTTTACTGTATATGGTATATTCAAACTGTGTAGATTCTTATATTAAAAACTAGGCTTTTGGGGTTTGTGACTGCAGATTTAGGAGACATCCCAAAATTATCTCAGTATAATAGAGATAAGTGAGCAGTGAATCTGGTCTAACCAGACAAGACAAACATTTTTATCTTTATTCCTCTATAAGGAACAGCACAAATGAGCTAACTAATATCTAAAGAAAGCCAAAGATCGATTCAGAAACTGAATGCAGATTTCTTCATTCCCAGGTAGTGTTTGCAGGACACGTTTTTTTCTTTTTGCATTTTGTACTTTGTCATTTAAATGCATCCAGCCAACAAACAGCCAGTGATGATGGCTCTTTGATTTTGGCTTGAGATTTAATTTACTAATACTTGGAGACTGATTGACTCTTTTTTTTGGACGCATGAGAATTTATATTTTACCTACAAATAGTTATTACATCAACCCCAGATGATGAAAATGATAGTGTGCATCTCAAAGCTTTCTCCAGTAGGAACTGCAGTGACACCACTTTTCTTTGTTGTTTTATATTCAGGTCTAGAGCTATCTCAGACTCCCTTTGAGTCTCCCAAAAAACTAACCATTTTATACTAATTTTGCTGCTGGGTTTTATGTTACGAAAAAAACTGATTCTTCTAGTTGCCTTCTAGTTCTTGAACTGAACTAGACGGAGTCCTTTCATGCATTTCTAAGAGACTCTTCAGCAGACTTCATATGGCTGAAGATTGCAGTCTCTACTTAGATGAGTTACTGGGGGTCAAAACAATCTCTCCTCTGTTAAAATTGATGACCTACAGCCAGAAGAGTCTGTATTCCATTTCTAAATATCTGCAAGTCTTTCTGCTAGTGTTGGTGTTCATGGCTGTTTTTTTTTCACATAATACAGGCCAAATTCTGATTACCAGTAGTACCACTGAAGTAAACAAGGCTGGTAATATCAGTAGTGCAAGCAAGACACAGCCTTATCAGTATGAATAATCAAACTGTTCTCTAATAGCATATAAATGTAGACTAGACCATTATTTGAACAAACGTTTTACTCCGTTTCCTGGAGAAGTTCTAGTGATTAGGTCTCCAGTGAGAAGGCTGCTCAACGCTCCCAGACTTGCTTTTCATTGGTAAAAAATGCCAGAAGTGCTGGATCAAAAATGCAGTTTATATAAACACTGTACAAAGTATACAGCACTTTGTAAAGGCAGCTCAGCTAGGAGAAAGCTATTTTAAGTGAAATCCCTTTCTGAATATGAGTATCAGAACCTGTGATGAGCTCATGGCTTGGTGGTGTACATCAGAGATAATCACAGAATTATTGAGACTGGAAAAGACCTCTGAGATCATCAAGTCCAACCTATGACCTAACACCACCGCTGTATGGTGGATTGCAGGCTCAGTAACATTTGGCAGCATGCTCAATGAAAAAGGCCACTTTTTCTCTCCTTGGGAAATATGTACCAGTATTGTTACATCATTTGGAGCCTTGGCATAGCTTAATTTATTTTGGAGGGCCAGATATTATCCGCATTGGTTAAAACAAACAGTTTTGAAGAAATCATCACTTGAGATGTTCTCTCAATTTTTCCTTATGCACACAGATGTCTGTAAGGTTCCTGCATTGCTCTTGAAGAATCCTTGATAGGTGATTTGCTCTATTTGGGCCAGAGTTACAATTCTGAAATCTAATGGCAGTGAGATCTCCATTTTGTGTTTCACTGGATGTTCCTCTGAAGTGGCTGCACTCGTGTTTTTTTTTCCTTCTTAAAGTAATAGTTTCAGACACATTCAAACCATTAGCTCATTGTTACCTGAGAGGCAGTGGGTGGGTGAGGGAAATGAGTCGTGCTCAGCATAGCAAGGAGATAATGAGCTATATAAATAATTAGCAACACATTTAAAAAATATGCTCATACAGAGCCAAAAGTATCTTGGCTTGAGTACGTGGTCTCAAAGACATAATTGAAACTATTCATTTCATTGAGGCAAATATGATTTAACTCTTTCTTTTTGTGAGTTTTTAGAGTTCCTAAAATGTGAAATGTAGTTGTAAAGGAACAGACTAAGATTCAATGTAACTTCCTGGTTCCTTGTTCAACAGTAGATGGCATGTTTTGTGTAGATGCCTGGAAGGCATCTTCACCTGGAGAAAAATGAATGCAAGCAATTGAAATGTACCCTAACAGCTGTATCATTTTCTTTAGCAGAAGGTAAAATGCAATTCTACACACAACCAGTGCTTCCAAAGAAGACTACATGGTTCATTTCAATGGGATTTGACCTTTCATAAAATCCAAGGCTAATATTATTTATGAAATTTTATTGAGATGAGAAATTAGCTATGTAACTGTGTGTCTATTAAGAAGGGGGTGACCCATTATCTCTTTACTAGCAACTCTCTAGGTGGTCAGGCAGAATTGTAGCTGGATATGGTGGAAGAGTGTCTGAGGAAGCTGTTAGACTGGCACAGTGCACAGTGAAATGCTCCTGTTTCTGGCCACATCACTCTGCTGAGTTCATGGAGCCCTTATGACTAAGCCATGTAGCTCTGCTTCAGGTGTTCTGGCTGAGCTACTTTTGGTATTTTTTAATCCTGTTGTTTTACTTCTTTATTTCTATGCTAGCGTATGCTCTACCAATTGCTGACATATTTGTGTGTCACTAGAAAGGGTCTTTGTTCTGTAAATTTCTAGTTCAGTTTTATACTTTAGGAGTTAATGGGTGGTTTGGACAAGTGTCTAGGCCTTGTCTTTCAGATGTGATACTTGCTGATAAACACTGTACAGATAAGTAAAACCCAAAATCATGTTTTCCAATATTTTTTTTCACATTTCAGGTAAAATATATATTCATTTTAATAAATAATAGAGACAAAAATTGAGAGCTACATAGATCTATCTCGGGTAGGTTTGTTCTTATCATAGCTAAAGAAAATACCTGCCATTCCTGATCAGACACTCAGTAGATCAGAACCACTTGCTTTTAGAAAAGGAGTGCTGAAGCCAAGTAAGACCCAGTAGTTTAACCTCCATGCTTTCTTACATAAAATTTATGTAGTGTTTTAACTACACACTGGAGATGCATGTGCTGACCTAATAGTGCTGTGTGCTGCTGGATTTAAATGTGTGCTACAAAGCAGCTCATGGGCAGTAGTCCAATCCCAGAAATGCATTGCTTTCTCTGATTACTTTCTCTGCTAGTAAAAATAAGAAGCAAAGCCAAGGATATGAGCAAGCAGAGTCAGACTGTGACTTAGAGATGTGATATGTGTGTTAGTTTTTTCTTTTTTCTCTTATGGATTTAAATGGAGATGTACTGGAGGAAGCTGGCCCAGCTACTGCTCTGATAGTGCCTTGTTTTCTTTGTGGATTAACAAGGAGCTCCAATCCCCAAGGCTGTCGATCTGGCCCCTTTCATCAGCACTGAATCACTTTAGAAAGAAAAACAGTGGATTTGATTATCAAATGCATTTCCATTTATAACACACTGGCAATCTAGCTCAGGCACCAGAAAAGAAGAAAATAATATATTAAAAGGATGTTGAATGTGGAAATTTATGAAATATATAAATGTGGCAATGAAATATATAAATGTGGCTGTCACTTTGTGGAGTTGTGAATACCTATGAACATTTTAAAGAACTGTGTTCCCTTTACTTAGCCTGTCTGTGATATGTACACATCAGCAAAGACATTAGAGACTGGAGTCCAAAGAAGCAGTGATTAGCATATTTTAAAGTTTCCTGCACTGACTGCTTAAATACATTTGCATTAATAGGAAGATGAGACTCTTATGATGATCTCTGTGTGACAATGGCTAAAAATAGTTTTATTAGAACTTTGGCTGCAATTCTATTAAATTTTCAGGTTGGGGGAAGGGAAAACACTTCTGAAAGGTTATAATTAATTGACTTGTGTTGTTGTTTTTTTACGTATACCAAAATAACATGAAGAAATTGGGACAAGCATGCTATTTTTTGTGCCTTTGGCATTTTGATGGTTTGCAGCCTAGCTTCCAACTTGAGATGGGTGTGGGCTTTGCTGTTGCCTGCTCATAGCAGCTATCCCTGTGCAGCTGTTTAGAAAGAAATTCAGTGTAAATTTGAAGGTGATTGCACAGAAAGAAAATTCTGTTCTGAATTTACAAAGCCAAAGCATTATGCCTACCACTCTTTCATCTTGAAAGGAAATCCAGCATGATGCAACTTTATTTGAGAGAGTGTAAATTGTGTTTAACTAGTTGACAATTTAAAAATTTAGATAAAGGTATGGAAAAAATACAGACTTGAAAACATGCAGTTTCCTGTTATGATGGGATTAAAAAAAAAATCACTTATGGCAATACAGCATGCATGTAATGCTAGGCATACTATTGTGGAGGGAAGAGAGACAAACCAGGCTGCTGATGTCTAAGTGAAGACACCAGCCTCAGAGCACGCACTGTAGTTGTGATGTGTGGGCTGAATTTTTAGGCCTGCTAGTTCCATTAGGTGCTTTCTGGGATGAGAAATGGCAGTTTAGAAAACAGAAACTGCTGTTTTCAATTCGCTGCTGTATTTGTAAACAGTATCATAATGGGCAGGGAGATGATCATTAGAGCAACTCTGGAACTCTCATTGCCATCATTGCTGCATATTCTCTCCTACAAGAGAACAGGATTAGTCACACCCTGACCCGTATTTACATGCTGATCTTGGTATCCATGCAAGTACAGTTTCTTTGGGAGTTTTAGCTGGAAGAAGGGGAAAGAGTCAAATGTATGCACTGAACTCCAAACCCCTGAGCTATAACTTTGTAATGTGAGTAGCAGACTTGCTAGAGGCAGTTTCTGATTATATGAGAGAGATCTTGGATTTGCTGGATGCTGATTACGTTATAGATCTCTGAAACCTGTCTTTAGATGCAGCAGGCTCTGGGGCAATATTAGGCGCCAGAGCTCCCTACCAATTTTGTAGCAAAATTGATTAAGCCATTAAGTTGCAGATCATTGCTGGCAGTAAATTAATTCTTAATCCGAGTCCTATTCTGCACTACATTGGGAGACTTTTGCCAGGAGGCCAGTGCCTTGAAAATGGGTAATTAAATTCTGCTGTAAATGCATTTTTATCTACTCTTCTGCTTGCAGGAGCTGGCAAACAAGTGAGCGCCATTAATTAATACCTGTAATTTGGTTTAGTGGAATAAACCCTGCTCCTGTCAGATTCTAAAATGTAAAGGCTATGAAGTGGGGAGTAAGCAAAAGATAAAGATTACTGACAAAAATGTATTTGTAAGAGAATCTGTTCTTATTTCTGTCTGTAAAGAATGTTGGCTAGTTTGCAAATAAGTCGATGTAGAAAAGTTAAAAAACCTCTAAATACAGGAAAAGAAACAATAGTGGCAAGATGAATTTGGGGCACTTCTCACTTGACTAATCTCTTATGACCCAACTTTGGGTGCATTGATTGCCATGCAAGGTTTTTTTCATGTTTGGATGTGAACCAAGAGGTATTGTTTGCAGATTTTATCTAGAAGCATCAGAAGAAAACTAGAGCCTTGGTTGCTAGCACTGTTGTTGCTATTCTGTTTCCATTCCTCTGAAACAAACTCAGTTTTCCTGCTTTTACTGTGTAGTTTTTCCACTTCCTTAAAGTTCTGAAAGTTGGACAATTATAGACTCATTCCTTTGTTAAGGAAAGATGCCTCCTAATTCTCGTTACAGAGAGAGGCAAGCTTCTCCATATCATTTGCCTATGATAAATAGTTTCCCATGTCTTGAGAGTCCAGCTCTCCAAACTGGTTCAAGTCTTTCACAGGCAGTCTTACTTTCATTTACATTCTCCTACTATTCCCATCAGAGGATTGAGGCTCATCCAGGCTTCAAACTGAAAGCGATATAGCAAGAGGCATGTAAAAATATAACCCTTCCTTTTGGAAGGATGGTGTGAGTATCTGGGGGAAAAGATGATCAGAGAAGAATTGAGCATGAGCAGTTGGGTATCTCCATATCCAAATAGTGGAGGGATCCGTCTTCATTGCTTTCTAGTATTTTACTCTATTTCAACTATTTTGTAATTGTGTGAATAGTTCTCTCGTAAAAGAAGGGAAAAAAAGCCTGTGGGGATGTTTTAACAGCATTACTGGCTGGCTGTCCTTAGCTATGAGTCAATCTGAATTATATTCAAGGTGTCTCGTGGCAACGTAATGACATTAGCCTTAGTAGCACTGTGGCTCATTTACTCTTTTGTGGATAATATCGCAGGCAGAGCTAAGTTTTTGAAAACAAATGTTTGGAAACTTCAGACAGTAAAAGGTTTGCTTGGCAGCAAACAGGTCTATAAGCTTTGTCTGAAATCAGCAGGTCATACAAAATGGAAGATACGTGGTAGTGACACATCAGGAAATTCCAGTTTTCTGGCAAAAATCATAAGAACCACAGTTCAATACAAAATAGTGTTGCTATACTTAACCTACCTCTGGGTTAATAAACCCAGAACAAGAGTAGAATTAATTTGAGATCTAGCACATAAAGTTGGTTAAATTGTTAAAATGCAAGTTGGGGGAAAGTCCTAAGAGGGAGCCACAGAGAGACAAGGAGGGAACATAGGTGCAATTTATATGTTTTGGGCAATAAAGTTATTTAATGATCTCCAGTCCCAATTAAAATAGTAGCATTTAAAGGTATTTGCCATTTGAGGGAATTGGAAAAATTAAAAGAAAACCAGTGGTTTGGAGATAAATGCTTTTAAATGGACAAGATTATTATTAGCTGGCTTTATGCATGAATAAAGTAATTTACTTTGTGTGAGGTTCTTTTTGTTATCAGTGGTTTCTATTAAAACTATGAAATATGTAGTGAACAAGCCTGTTACACCAAGAACTCTAGTATCCTCACTGTTTTCCTGACAAAATTCCCCAAAATAAAGATATGGTAAGACAGGCTTTTTAGGAGACACTGCAATAGTATTTGTTCAAGCCTGTGGAGCCCAAAAGCTTTCTGAGCTTAATCTCTTTTGCCTTCTGAACAGCATGATCATGAGATTTCATTAAAGATACATGCATGAAAGCATATATTTGTGTGTATATATATATTTCTATATTTTATATATAACGAGATAGAATTTTATACATATTTGTAGAGTTCATATTGTATCTATAAATACCCACACGTGTAATATTGTGTATGTTTAAAATCAACAGTCTGAGATTTGTTGCTTTGCTTTCCAGTGTTATTAAAAATTTAACCATGTCTGCAGCTGAGACACTTTGTCACTTTGACAGCAATGTAAATGTGAATAATTAAAAGTAATTAAAAAGTGTGTTGAGAGCCATGTAATTTTTATAGGCTGGCTGACTGAATAATGGATGCCTCCTGGATTTTCTAGAGTGTCAAAGCATTATTAAACAAAGCGTTCTCCCATCCTAGAAGTCCTGTAGGAATGAAATAACTTTTGTCAATTCTGTGGCCCATTCTCCTCCACTGCTCCTGCGGAGTCTGTGATGTTGGAGGTTACACACTGGGGAAGGGCTTCGGGCTCATACCTTTGTGTGTACATTCTTTGGTGGGAGAGGACTCAAACATCTCTACTGGTCTGGGCGGTATTTTGAAAAAACAGAGTTAATATAAAGGAAAAAGTTATTTCTGAAGTATTTAAGGCCTCTGAACCAACTACATGTTTATTATTGAAATCTCATCTTGTTAATTTAGTTAGGGTAGTTCATATTTTGCAATGCAGCTATGCATTACCTTGAAAGAGAAAATGTTCTCTTAGATCTTCACTTACCAAAGGGAAATGATGAAAATTAGTTCAGAAATCTGCCTGGATTTTCTCTTGTCCTTGCAATGTCTGCATGCCAAGCAAATTCTGCCTGCTTTTATGTCTGCAATGAAACTATTGCCAGCCTCAGAGCAAGAGACTTGTGGAGCCTGATTTAGAGAAGAGAAAAATTTGGTGAATCAAATGCTTGGCTTGGCTAGTTGTTTTCTGTGAACTGCAATTTATGTGTTTTTCCTTGGCAGATAAATAAGGGGAAACTGCTTTTGCAAAACTTCACCAATACAGGAAATCACTGAGTTTTCCCCTCCCCACTCCCCATTGCTGCTTCATCAGTGGGGTTTTTTGTTTGTTTTGTAGACTTACTTAACTTCAATTTTGGAATTTAATTTCAGTTCTGTTTTTGGATTCTAGCCTTGTGAGTGCATCTTTTTGTCACATGAACCAAATTAGATTGACAGATGAGCTGGGACATACCCTTTACAAAATCTCAACTACTCAAATTCTGGAAATAATTTTCCTGAAATAGGTCTGCGTCCTTATCTACAAAATGAATAAGACTGCAGTCCTCCCATGGAACAGCATTTTTAGCACATTGCCATATAATTAATTTGAAAACCAAGACAACCCCTCAAGTGTGATTGGGAAATCTCTACCTCTGGGAAAAGGTAGCACTAAATTTAGTAAGCTAAAAAGAATAGTCGGGAAGGCAAAAATGAAAAAAAAAATATTGTTAAACCAGGTTTAAGTAGCTGAACACCTTGCTAGGTGTGGTATTTTATCTAATATTATAGGGAGTGAACCTCTTTGTCTTCAGGGTCTATATTAACCATTTGAAGCCACTCTGGATTTTAATCTTGCTATCTTGGATGGTGCATAAGCAAGTCATCTGTGCTTTAGCACACTAGATATTTTTGGACTGCAGTTCCTTTTACAGAAAGCATAGATTCGGTCATGTCAGAATTTTTTGTTAATTCTTGTCAGAAGAAGGAGTTTGATAGCACTAACAACTAAAATAAAAAAATCCAAAAAACTGTTTAGTCATTTCAGGTTAACAGTGTTCAGTGAAAGTTTATGATGTTTGAATTCAGTGCCAAATTTCATTTGCAGATTGATTTATCCACTTCTGATTTTTTTAAAGTAGTAGATGTGCAGTGGTCAAGAGAAAAGCATGATGATGACTTCGAAGAAAAGCAGAAGTTTTTTCAAATTTTCATTTTGGAAAATTCAAAGTAACTGTTTTGACTTCAATAATTATCCGAAAATGTATTTAAAGGGCTTAATTTTTCTTGTATACTGCAAATAGTAATTTATGTAATTAAATTTCTTTTAAAAAAATTCCACAGTTTTAAAATACTAATGAAATAAACTACAGTAGCTGTGTAATAATGAGTTTTTTTATAATTTTCCAAGGCCAAATTGCCAACTGTGATCTGTGAATCATTAGCATTCCTCTGGGCATGTTGCTGATTTCTCCATCTGGTTTCCATCAGTTGTGTCCTTCTCCAAACCTCGTAGTTATAAGAGCATCTGTCCATGAAGGAAAGGGAGCTCTCCCTGTTCTCTTAGCTCTCCCTGTTCTCATAGCTCTCCCAGTTGAACGAAGCCATTCTGTGCCTGTGTATCTGCCTGTCACTGTATAGTGTAGACATGCTGAGTATGTGTAAAAAGGTTTTTCAGATGAATATGAAAATCCCCCTATTACTCTTACATTGTCCTTTTGAAGAGTTACTGATAGAAGAGCAGTGAATTTTAGGTCACGGTAACCTACCCTTCTTCATAGGTTTAGAAGTAGTAATTTCTGTGTTACAAGTGTATCAGCATTTTGCTGCTTTGTTCACGTTTTTGAAAGTATAAGAAATTTTGTATCTTAATCAGTTTGGTAGTTGGAGCCGTATTTAAAATGTAACCTCTCTCTTGCATAGTCTTCAAAAATCCATCACCATCCTCATCTTTAGATTTTTAGAATACAGGATGTTTTAAACATCATAAAGATTCTAATTTCTGAGGATTCAGGTAAAGTCCCATTAAAAAAATTCCAATGTTTAAAGCTGTGGTCCAACATAGTAAGAGTTCTCACTGAAAGTGTAAATGCTGTTGTTCTAATCTGTGGTGACATTTTACTGCCATAGCAGATGATCATTCTTGTAAATAACAGCAGATTTCTGAATCTGCAGGACTCAGCTGGAGACTTACAGATTTTCTTCCATACATTTGTGAACAGTTTTCTCATGTTCAATAAGAGTGCATCAACACCTCAAGAACAGTAGAAATCTTTTTGCCTTTGAAAACTTGCCCATGTGTACAGCAGGGTCATGTCTTGCCAGTGGCTGGCAAGGTGTTTGAATCTGCTGAGGGGGTTTATTTTAGGAGACTTGAGCTAGAGTGCATGTGCACACCGTTAGGAATAGGACTAAATGTCCTCCCCTTCCTCTAACCAGGCAGCAGCTGAAGGTGACAAAGTACTTTGGGAGTTTACTGGGCTTTCTCCACCATGGCTTCTGCTAGTTGGTGGGACATTCCTCTTTCTCTCTTTCATTTGTCTGTGATTTCAGTTCACAGACTTGGCTGTGCAGTTTCATTCAGGTTTCACCTTGATGCTTTTTGAACACTTAGGATAGTTCATTGGAAATTCGATCTCTGGGCTATTTGTTTTGCCTTTCTTTTCTCCCAATGGGATTGGTGCCCAGTCCTATGAATTGTAAACCCATAGTTTAAAAGTGGGATGTCTATCTTTGAATCTTCTATTCTGTATTAATTAATAAAGTATCAAACACGAAGCTAAAGCCTATATGTGATACATGCATGTAGACCATTGCTGATACTTTCTTAAAATCAAGAATGATACTAATTAGGTGGATGGGGATTTGGCAGCATATTTGAAACCCACATTGTATGGATACTGTTTGCTTGGCTGTTCACTCTAGTCTCTTTCAGATTTTAGAAGCTAAGGATTCAGTCCTCTGAAGTTCCTGAAATCAAAGTCTTAGTGCTCCCAAAATTCAAGTTGGCAAAGAACTGCTCTAGGGCAGCAGTATTGTATAAACTATACTTAAAACAAGAACCTTTCCTTCCTTTCATTTGCTTAAAGAAGTTCAAAATGTTGAGTTTTTGTTCAGTATTCTAATAAAATCACAACTGGGAAAGTCAACATCCTCCTCCATGAAAATGAATATTACCCAAGAGAGCCCACGTATATTTGTGACTATGTTTGGATGACATCTAAACACTGCATGTTACTTTGATTGTGTTGTGATACAGAGCAAGCACTGATGAAAACAGTAAACAGCAACAATGAAATTCTACAGCTTCATTTTTTTTCCAAAGGTTTAGTGCTTGTGTTCACTGAAGTCTGAATTGCTGTTTAAAATGAGGACTTGCCTAGAGGAGATTATTTTTTAGTGTACATTTCACTGGACAGCAAAGCAATTACTTCCTAAATTTAGAAATTATTCTCTACCACATTACAGCAGATTAAACACATTTTGGCATGTGTGCAATTTTCAACAAACATTTTGCACATAAGAAATAATGCCATTTGACAATCTGGCAGAGAAAAAATGTTCAATATTTGGATTGCTTTTCAACATGTCCAGGGAACAGGACAGGGATTTTCAGATTTTCTATGGCAGAGATGTAGATCTCCATAACATTCAGTTTGCCATCTTTTCTCTGCAGAGGCATATCACCCTGAGGGAAAACTGCACTTTCCTGTTCTACACGTGGTTCAGCTAGCAGGGGTTAAGAGGCTTAGTTCAGGAGACAGCATTAACTTAAGTCCAGTCATTCTGAAAGAAAGAATAAAGTGATGTTAAGTCATTTGGTTAATTATGCAGTTAAAGCCCATTTAAGGCAGCACCAAGACTGAATCCTGCTGACTTACGCTGAAAACAGTAAAGAAAAGGCCCAGATTCTAATTTTCTGAATTAGGCACAAAAACTGAATACAAAACATGCTGGCAGTGAGTTTAATTTCCTCTGGGTAAATAAAGCATCATCTGAGTGTTTGAGGGCTGCAGTAGTTTGCATTTGGTCAAGCTCCTAATCAAGTGACAGTTCCTACTTTGATAAGGACTGAAACAGAACCATGTTTGAAGAAATGGAGTTAACAAGCTTCCTTCAGATGCTGCCTTTTCAGCAGAAAATAAAAAGAGAAAGGTAACATAGATTGCCAAACTACTTACTGTGTCATTAAGAGATGCAACTCAAAATTTCTCCCTTATACTTCAATATCACTACACTTTTTTTTTTTTTAAAAAAAACACCCTAAGGCTGTGTATTTTTTTCTCCTGACTAATTTTCTACTTTGTGAAAAGCTTTACAGGTCTCTTAAGCAGAAGTAAACTTTGCATAGCTGCATGAAATCTGAAATGCCTGGGTGAAAAAAATGGATTAAGCAGATAATCTCCTATCACACTTCAAACAATTTTAAGCATAACGGTTTGAAAAGCAATAATCTTATATTGAGTAATATAAAAAAACCCCACCACCTTTTACTCATGACATACTGCCAATAAATAACAATTTTCTGATTTTAAAATAACTTCTGAGCACTTAAAAACAGTAATAGGATGTCTTTACACATATCCTTGCCCATCGGTAGTTTGGCCATAATCAGAATAATTTATTCTACATTTAGTTCAAATTAATGATACTGATTTATTGCTAGTTCTTCTGTCTGTTCTCTACAATTTGCTAGTACTATTTATGAAAGAAGGAAATATGTGAGGACTTTGTGCCTTCTGCCACATGCTGAGTATAGTGCTGTAAAGAGGAAGGATACAGGAAAAAAAAAAAAAATTGCATAAATATCACTTTTGGCCTTCACAAGTTGTTCCAGATCGAATATTTTCTGAGAATTAGCCATAGACAGGAAGAATAATAATTTGAACTATAATAAGCATAACAGAAATAAATATTAAAAATAATTTCCACCATTAAATGCTGTGTAAAATGAAGGAGAAGAAAATGTGATTAAATCAGGCATGGGGGAGAAAGCCTGTAGCATCACCTTCTGTGGAATTCAATGTAGTGTTAATTTCCTGGAAGCTTACAAAATAGAACAGTAAACCACTAATGGAGGGAAAAGATCACTAACGAGGGGATGTGCAAATTCAGGAGGGGGTCAAAACACTGTCATTGCTGTTGCAGTAAATGATAAAATAAATGCTAGGTTCCGTATTCACATCCCGCACTCCAGAAGGTTTAATGGAGTCCTTCACAGAGGGAGAGAGAAGGCATGTGTTTCATATTGTGGGTAGAGACAGTTGTTTGAATTTCATCTATGATGCATTTTACAGCATAATTGTTGTTAGTTTTTCACAAAATTGCTTTAATTGCAAATTTCATGGTATCTTTTAAGCTGGTAGATACATGACTTTTCCCCTTTGTTTTCCACTTGCCGTTACTCTAGCTCTGCCATGAAGATGTTCTCTTTTTCTCTGTTACTTTGCTAATGGGTGTCAGGTCCTTCCAAGACCCATAGTTTTATTCTGCTGAGGTGTGTATGCAAACATACACACTCCACAAGTCACTTTTCTAGGGGAAGAGAGTTTTGGACCACTAAAAGTTCAGATTTTAAATGGAACTTTCTCTTACCACATTATGAACTGTGCTGTAGTGCCCTGGATTACAGTATGAAATAACCTGAAAAAAGTGAAGATTATACAGAGGAGTGAAACAATGCAGACTTTGGTTTTGTATGCTGAAATTGCCTTCTGTCATGGGTTCTTTCTTTTGTATATAGATAACTAATTACATAAAAACTGTAGAAGAACTTATCAACAACTGAAAATGCCAGTAAGTTTTCTTACATGCATATAAACTGAACAAATGAAACTCTGCCTTCCTGTTTACTTGTGTTTATGGTAGTTTAGGCTCATAAATTCTTAAGGTTCATGCACGAAGGAAAATAATTAACATGTGTTCATGAGAGCCTCAGTTCAAGAAACTGGAGCTGAAATCAGTAGTTTACCTATGAAGGGTTGGAGAGTTGAACCGAAAATATATGATAAAATGTAAAACATTTAATTAAAAGCAGCACGTTTAGCCCCTGTGTTTCCTTCAGCAGACCATGATTTTCACATATTTATAGCAGACTTTCCACTTAATTTGGGCATTAATATGTAGTTTACAATGCAGCAATTGTGACTATGGAAAATCTGATACAAATATGTGAAAATCATGGGCTTACTCTCATGGTCTATTGAAGTGAAGTTCAAAAGGCAGCCTCCTCACACAGATACCATTTGCAATGAGGTGCTAAGAAATGGTTCTCACAGATGTACACTCTTGTCAAAATGTTTTTGTGAAAGTAGAAATTAGTGCTACAGGCAATGGAAATACTTTAAATAGAAGTTCTGTAGCTAATATATTCTGCATTTGGGAATTTAGGAGAAATACTAATTTTTTATGTGTTGTTATGCTTGTTAGAATGACACATTTTAATTGTCACTGGAGCAGGGAGATGTGTCAAGACATCTGATCTCTGGTACCTTAGTGATGTCTGGTAAACACTTTTCTGCAGGCAGGTGTCATTCTTCAGTAGATAGTTGGAAAAAAGTAATATGAAATCTATGTTTTAGAAAACTTCATAAATGTGCAGCTCTCTGAGGCTATCTTTAATTTTCAGTTTCATTCTTCACTTTGCTGATAGCCATATCAGAGAGAATTCAGTGATGCTCAGCTTCATTTTTAAACCTAGTGTCAGTGTGATGAGATTTCATGTAGATCTCAATAAGAGAAAAAGGTTGGCATTGTTTGCATCTGATGTCCTGACACTAACATTTAAAATGCACACATAACTGTTGTCACAGTCTATTTTAAAAACACAGAGGGTAGCTAGGTGCCTTTACTTCTGTGTTAAAGTGACAGATGAAACACCATGCAGTGTCCCTAGGAAGCACAGGGGCAGAGTTATCTTCAGCTAATATTACTGGTACTTTTTAATTGATACATTCAGAAATGCACTCAGCTCTGTTCTTTTGAATATTCCCTGCTATCTTGTGATCTACTCACTTTTTCTGAGGTTTCCTGGTAGCCATCATATGAACACATGCATTCTCACTGTCTTTTCAGTTCATCATATGCCTAGAAATGCTGCTTCATTTCAAAATCTTAATTCATAGTGGGTGATACATTGAACCTTCTCTTTGATTAACCTTCTGTTTTGAAATTGAGCCCTTTGCAATTCAGAAGCATCACTTAAATTTATTATCTATTAATATTTAATCAAGACTAATTTCTTTTGGCTATATTACAGCTAATTAGTTTGCTTGAGGACTGAAGATCTTTCAGCATCGCTTGTTACAAATAAATACATCAGGGAAAAAAAGCAATAATTGAAAATTACCAAGATGAATTTAAAAAAAAGTTACTTAAATTCTGATAGGTAGAAATGTGGTTGACAGTGTCTGGTCTCAACTGCTTGAAGTGCTGGAAATTTTAGTGTAGTTTTTAAATGTTCTCCACAGATTTGCCTTGCATAGAAAATTATAATTAACTTGCGACAGATCCATTTCTTACTTCATGAGGAGATTTTCAGCTGTAGGTTCATTTTTAATTGACAAGTTGGGAGAGTTCAGAAATTATGCTGATATTGTCTGTGTATGGCTTAGGAGGTTGCTGTACAAAGATAGAACATAAAGCTTATTGTAATAAAATATAATCTATTTTTTTCTGTTATTTTTCAGTTGATGATTCATGAGGAAACAATTTTGATAGTTTTAAGACACATGCAGCAAACAAATTTTATCTTTAATAAATAAAGATAAATTACTTCTGTCCATTGTTTTCCTCAATTGCACTGATAATACACAGAGCATGTGAAGATCAGAAATTGTGAAGTGAAAATAGGTTCAGGTGAAATTATATGGAACTAATCTACATTTTCCCAGAACTTAAACTTAATTCATTCTCTATCAGGTTTTGGTATGGTGTATATTACTGTAGGTGTTTTGAAAAATGGGTTTGTCCCTTTTTATGTCTGTGAACGGAAAAAAAAGAAAACTGGTGACTTAGTACAATGAGTTGGTCTTACTATTTCTGCTATTCATTGCAATCGTAATACATTCAGTTTTATACCAAATCATATCCTTTATTAAACAGAGTAAAGATTTCATTAATCTCTTTCTCTAAGTTCTCTTGTACTTCCTTAAAACTTGAAATAAACTTGCATACTGGCCTTTTGGTCCAAGTTGTGCAGTCTTTTAATTATTTTAAAAGCTCTTCAGTGGCTCAGACCAGATCAGAGATATGCACTGCATCAGTTACAGTTTTAAATTCTTAAAAAAATCCATTAAACATTGTTTGATCAGTTGATCAATGTTGATACAGTCTCCTGAAAAAAACTTTGTCATCTTGAGTTTTCTAGACCGAAGCAGAATGATACCTGAATGACAGCTGAGCGCAGGTACTCTTTAGATGAAGAGCCTTTCAAATGCAGGTATAAAGAATGTTACCATTCAAATAATCCTAATTTATCTCACAAAAGGAGGCCCAGAAGCTAGCATTTGAACTGTAATTGTTATATACTAGTTGGCAGTATCTTTCATTTAGGTTACTGGGAGATTAGTCATAATTCCTTTAGAAGTAAGTTTTAAATGCTTAAGTATAGCATCAATTTTTTTACATTGTTTTGGTGAGAAGCAATTTCAAATACTGAAAACAAGACACTCTTTGTGACTAGTGTTTTGTGGTTTTCAGTATCTTTTTTCTTTTTCATTTTTTTTTCCCCTATCCTCAAGGCCTAAGCCTTTCCTGGGAACTTTCACAAAGCTTTAAATTTGTAACTGCCACAACGATTGATTTTTATGGACTGAAAAAAAATAATTACAGCAAGCCCTTAAGCTAACTATTCCTAGCATTGCAGTTCTTTGCTTTTTGATCTTTAATTCAGTATGAGAAATGTTCAACACTTAATTTTGTAAAGTGGAATATTCTATTCCAATGTAGTAGTAATCCTATACATTGTCTTACCATTTTCAGAGATTTCCTTAAGTAGGGTTATTTACACTGTCTAGAGGTTTTTTTTAATATATTTCCCCTTTATATATCATTTGAGTAAAGCTTTATTTTCAGTCAGTTCACAAATCAGAAATATTTTGCATCACTATTCCTCCCCACTCCATTTCTCTCCTTCAATAAGATTATTTGCTCATCAACTGGTACAGAAGATAATTCTGTGCTCTGATTATACTCTTCCTGTCTAGTTCCCCTAGTGGTCTTCACACTTCTGAGCTGTTTTCAGGTTATTTGTATCTTAAATATCAGCATATGTGCAAATCACAACAACAAAGATTTTATGTTTTTAAGGAGGACATAAAATAATGAGAATTTTCTATGAAGCAAGAGTGAGAAAGAGATTTCAAAAGCTATATTCAGGATATGGGAACTCCATGCTTATATTAAAAAGTTTTTATGGGCAAAGAGAAACTGAACTTCCTAGTACTGATTGTTTTGAGTGACAGAAGGCAAAGTCCTTTTGCAGTCTCTATTTTACACATCTCATTTCATAAATGAGGAAGTAGCAAAAACAAACTCTATGCTTCCCTAATGTGTCAAGGTTTATCTTGGAAACAACTATGAATAAACTTGGGTTATTTAAATGAATACAAACGCCTTAAGTCCAAG
Source organism: Hemiprocne comata (assembly GCA_020745705.1). Classification (NCBI taxonomy): domain Eukaryota; kingdom Metazoa; phylum Chordata; class Aves; order Apodiformes; family Apodidae; genus Hemiprocne; species Hemiprocne comata. Next base: position 5,550,877 of record CM036602.1, on the reverse strand, counting down.
GATGTCCTAGTCTGGTTCAGAGATATAGTAATGGCAAGTTGGATACAGTAACTGAGTGAAGGCTCAGAAGCTTTCTGCTCAGCCTCAAGCAGTTAATTATCAACTTTGAAAGAATAAACCAAAATATAAATATTTACTAATGTTACAGATCACAAAAAGCTTCCCTGCCTCAGGTACTTAAGGAAGCAAGAAGCTGAGCATGGGTTGCCAGCCTTCCTTGTGTAAATAATATTAATCATACTTTACCAAATTACCCGTTTTAATGTGCTTTTGCCTCATCTCATCTGGTGGCTGAAAGGTGTCAGGCACAAGAAGGCCCTCCCCTTGAACAGCCCCCGGGGGAGTGATGTTCTCTTTCCAGTGGCTAAAAGGTCAGCTGCAGCTAGTAAGGAAGATTAATTTTAATTTAACAGTATGATGCAGCACAGCTTGAATGAGCAGAAAGAAACTCTGTTTGCCCGTATCATTAAGGAGGGGAGATGGATGCAATTGCATCTATACAGGACTGCTTTCTGAGTAAGTGGGGGTGAAATACATTTCATTGCTACCACATCTTAGTTGAAGTAATGAAATAATTAATGGTTTAAGACTGAGGGTAATATACATCTAATTAGCCATGTTGTAAATTTAAGATTAATTGGAGATGCCAAATATTATGTTTACCAAGCCCTGGAAATAGCAAAGAAATAATTCTGATTGCAACTTTAATGCAGATTTCTATTTGATGACTTTATACTATGTTGAAAGCAGTCAGGACTCTGTTTGGATTCGTGTCAGGGTTTAATCAAGGGGAAAATACTTGGGGGTTCAGAAAAATTGCTTCAATATTCTACTGCTCAGTTAGTTCCTTGTCTGAATTGGGGCCTTGATGATTTAGCTTTTTAAATTATTATTTTATACTAAGGGGATTAGTATATTAATATCTTTCTGACAGCATTAATTAGATTTAGGAAAGAAAAGATAAGGAAAAGTAACATGGTAAATATATTATTTATTTGTGTTGTTTCTCATGATATATTAGTATTTTATCTATGTTCTGCTCTCTTCAAAAGTGCCTGGAAAATTGTTCTAGACTACAGAGATGTAGAGTAGATTTATGACAGCAAAATAAGAAGTTGTGGTAGTTCTTAAAAGCTTAACGTCTGGTATGTTTGTGTAGAGTGTGACACACAGGAGGATGTTCATGTTAGTATCTGACTCTGATTTCATATTGCTGCTCACTGCCAGTCTAAGACTTTGTTCATTGCTGGTGACTGCTAGTGACCCATTTGCCAGGGTTCATGTTTGGGAAATGTGTGGGCATTTTCTTGTAGCAAATCTTGGTTTAGGATGATTTGGTTGGACCACAGAAGGAGTAACATACTGGGTTTATAGCTTTTCTTAAAAATTCATGCACAGAAAGCAGTGGCCCATTATATTTTGTTTTGGTTAACTCATAGATTTGTTTAGTGTTCATAGATACCATCTTAGCTTAACAGAAGATTAAAAATTGATTGTACAGTCTTACTTGAAGGCTGTAATATTATATGTTCTGAGAATAGAACTTTTGGTGCATAAAGAGTTTTTTTGAATGATGCTTCTGGCATCTAACCTTTACGATTATTCAGCCTACTTTTCTTATTTCTGTCTTGAAATAAAGATTATCTTCTGTTTTCAAGTTAGTTACAATTTTTAAAAAATTGTCTTAAACTTTGCATAGAGATTTCCCAAATTATGCAACATATCAATATGAATTTCTGCCTAATTAAATTTCTCTGAGACAACTAATTAATAATGTAACCAGAGTTCACACTTTGTTTTTTAACATTTGCCTCTCTAAAGGTGTTGCTTAAAAATATGCCAGTCTTTGAAAAAAAAAACATGTAGCTTGCTGAGCTTTTGCTGATGTTATGCTTGGGTTCAGTACATTTCATCCTTTCTTAGTGCCCAGGACTGAGTTTTTCACCTGCTGAGGCTTGACGTTACCATGACAACAGCTGATCTTGTTTGCTATTCTCTCCTCTTTGTGCATGACAAAGAGAAAAGCTTTTTGAGAAATATTTTAATGATTTTAATGATCACTGAAACAGAACAAGAAATGGTTTCCTCTGTTTCAGTAAGAATAGGAAATTTCTCTCATACAAAATAGCACAAAGAACTTGATATTTAATCAAAGTTGACACAATCTCTCCATGAACTATTTCTATATAAAAGCATCTGGAACTGGTGTCTTAGCAGAATACTAACTTTACACGGTCTTTAAAACATTCTGTAAAGTATTCTGCTGAGAGATCTCCAAGTTCACACTGCCACTCACCAGTCTTCTGTATCTGTTCTGTTGATCAGAAAATGGAAACCTTCATGCCGTAGTAGATAAATGAATAGATGCTTTCTGTTGCAGCCTTATCCCTGCTGAGCTCCAGTGATCAGAACAACTTTGTTCATGTTTTTCAGTAGATTTATTTGGTTTGTTCTGCTGCTAATGAAATCAAAGTGAAAAATGTGGATAGCAAGTTCCTTATGAATTATCACTTAAGTGTTGAGTGGAAATTCACACACGTGCAGAAAGCACTAAAACACACTAGGCATTTAATTATTTTAAAATGTTTGGTGGCATTTGGATTGATCTACAGAAATAAGTTAGATCTTTGAAACATCCTCTGGACTCAAGGCAAAATAACAATTTACTACCAATTGGAGATGTGAAACAAAAAGTATGTAGTATGATGGTAAAAATAAAAAGAAAATATTTGTTAGGGGGCATTAGGGAATGTCCCCTTCTGACACTGCCAGCTTGATACCAGCAGTCAAATGGGGTTAATGTTTAAACTATACTGTGTTTCCTTTCTGCTTTAATATAAGACCAGGGACCTTGTTCACTCCTTTCTCCCTTAGCAGTGGATAATTTAGGATTATTTTTTTCTTTTCCTTAGGTATAAGTTGTCCCTGAAGGAATTAGAGCTGTGCCATGGTAAATGAGAATCAGACCCTCTGTTTCTCAGATACATGGATTAATTTATTTTGTTGAGAAGTGACTGTAAAAATAATTGAAAGAAAAACTCCTGAATAAATATTGACTTGGCTTCAGCCCACAAATCAAATTTATTAACTTTCTTACAGTGTCTGAGGGAAAACACTCTTGTGATACTAACATTAATTCACTACTAAAGGCTGCAGAAATTTATTTTTACTATATCTTTGGATATGCTTATGTTTCCAGCAGCTGGATGTTATTTGAAAAGTAGAACACAAATATGCTCTTTTCTTAAAGGAAATATTAAGTAGTTGGCTAATGTGAGGGGAGGGGTATCTTCAGGAGGGCAGCCTGAACAAAGGCTAAAAGCACATTGTGTAGGTTCCCTTAGTGGTTAAATTGGGAACAGCTGTGTTGTCGCTGGTAGAATTACTTTGGTACAACGTTTGTATTAAAACTTATGCCTATCAAAATGATTTTAATATGGTCACTGATGGAAATGTTATCAATATTGCATAATTTTAGTTATTGGAACAGCCTTAGACTGAAAGTCTTACAGTGTTAACATACATAAATAACTCATTATTGATGAGAATTGACCTTTCCCTTACCCCTTATTTTTCTTTGAAGTTGATAGGCCTAAAATTACCTTGAATTGATTCTTCAGTTATCAGCTACACATTTGTATACTACTTTTCCACAACAAGATTATGTATGATTTTGTCATTAAGGAGTTAAGCAGCTTTCAGTTAAGCAGGAATTTCATTGCAAATGCTGAGAAGGTTTTAAAAGCTGATACTGAAACCAGAAGTTATACATGTGCTGTCTTTGCATGTTGGGATAGTGTTTGATGCTTTCTGCAGAAGTTTACGAGAAAAAAGTAATACCACCTACTGCCAGTTAGAGGCTACATTCCATCTGTGTTGGGAACTGGATGTTACAAAGATACCTGATCTTTTGCTTTCAGTATAGAGCTAGTTGATGCCTCCCACATACTTTGTGAAGGAAGCAAGGCATCATAAAATACAAACAACATCACAAAAATTAAATAATGTTATAGTGGGGACTGTTTGCTTTTTTACTGTTATCATGATTACTTCCCTCAGCCATTTTAAGTATAAAGTCCAAAAGTAAGTCTTGAAGAAAAATTGCATATTGGGTAATCCATTATAAACAGCTGCAGCTAGAATGTCTACTCTGCTATTTATTCACGAGTATGGAAGCTATATTAAAGCCATTGCACCTAGATATATCTGAAGTAATAGTTTTCATTACTAAAAGAGATTATAGGGCCTTACCATGTTCATACCATAGGTGAAATGGCATAGGTGAAGAAAACTAGATGAACAGTGTCATGAACAGTTTTCAGTGATGGCCACAGTCTGAGCAGCAGCAAATCATATCTGGTTACATGAGGTTCTAAAATAGGGGAATCTTCCAGATGTTCAACTGAATCTGATATTGATCTGTCTTTTTCCTGCAAAACATGGCAGTGAGTACCTTATAATGCAAATCAGTTTTCTTATGGGGTGATGGATTTCAGATGGTAGAAAAGATAGTGTGGATAAATTATGGGAAACAGCTGCATGAAAAGCTATTACTCCAAAGGACGAGACCAAAAGAGTGTGAATGAAATGACTCAGTAGCCCAAAGATGAGTCTTACTGAAGTGAAAAATAATACCATGCATTAATTGTTTGTGCTTTCTCCATAACATCTGGTCCTGGTTGCTGTAGTGCCAAGACACTGGTGATTTCCAAGTCAATGAACTGCTACAGTTCCTGTGTTCCTTATTTAGTAGTGCTTCATAAGAAGTGCTATTTTTACAGTCTGTTTCTTATGCTGAATTTAGCCTACTGATTAGAGGGGTAATGCTGCATTTTTTTCCCTTTGTTAGAATGGAGTATAATGTGCATGGAAACGTTCCTATATTTAAAATTAAGGAAATCAAACTGAAGTGATTTTATTTAAAATGCAAGCATTTCTGAGTAGGTCTTCCTTTATCTTAAGAGTGGTAGCAGAAAAAGCTTATGTCTGCCTGTTAATATTCTCTGTAGAAATTCCTTAGTTTTTAAATGTTAACATCATAGTACTCCTTGGTAACATGTACTTCATCTTTCCATTAACTTATATAATGTAATTTATTAAAAGTGCTTGTCCATGCTGAGGTTCTCGAATAGTCCTACTGTGTGCTATTCAGGGTGAGTCAGCCTTGCCTTTAAAATACAGCTCTTAGAAGGAGAAAAAAAATGAATTGGTAGTGATGAACCTGACCTTAGAAGTGAGTCACTTACAGAGCAAAAATACATAAGACAAGATCAGAAGATTCTCCATTTTTCCTTTTTAAGTACCTGTAGACTGGAGGTTTTCACTTCTCTCTCAGATTAATTCAATTAATGTGTCATTAAAATAGAGAACCATCACAGGGGGTGATAAGTAGAGTGCTCTAATGCCAGGTTACTAGAAAAAATAAGTCTCAAAGAAAGAGCCACAAATAAATGCATAGTGTATAACATTTTTTTAAACAAAAGTAATTGATGGATGAGCAAACTACCACACAGGGCAACAGATGCCTTTCTCCAGGCAATGTAGAACCTTGTTACCCTGACAGTGGTGTCAGATTGTATTAAATCTACAGAAGTCATCCTCCTACCGTGACTTTTTATAGTCAGTCCTCCTATCTGTAGGAGAATTTCTACTTTTGCTCTGTTATGAACACACATTTTTGCCTTCATTTCTGCACTTAAAAAGATGCAGCTTATATATAAGGTAACACAAATTATTTTTAATGCCTTTTATGTTTAATATTTCATGGATATTTCTTTATTAATAATCATATGGTTTTTTTAAGTATGTACTGGTATGTGAGTCTTTGAATTCCTGTAGTGCTCTGGTCACCCCTTAAAAAATGGCATGCTGCAGGACTGCTTGTGTTTCTATACATTTGGGGGGCTGTCAATTTCCTGATTCAGTTTACTTTGCAGAGTCTGAAAAGATTATCCTTAGTGTTTGCTTGTATCAAAATGCCTGAAGCATTCCTTACATCCAGTAGGAAATATCCTTGCTGTTCGGAATTTTGTCTGACATGCTAAAGACACTTCAGAATCTTTTTGCAAATTATGCTACTTATGGTCCTGACAGGAATACAGCTTGATTGACAAACCACCACAGTCGAAATACATGTAAGTATAGTTTATGTGTTTAACTTGGTAAAAAGGTTAAGCAGAAGCTCTGTGCAATGGCTGCCTACATTTGTTAGAAAAGCTTTGTTTGTTTTTTTCTGTAGCTAGTTGATGCTAGCTGTGAAAATTCTTTCAGGTTTTTTCTGGAGGAAGGTGAACTAGTTCTACATACAGCTTCTATTGTTTCTTTCCTTGTCATTAATTTCTCTGTAAAATTTTTGGATGCATGTTAGACTAGTATTAAGTTGCTTCAAGCCCTTCATTTTTTTTAAAGGAGTATTGTGTAGTAAGATCATTAGAAAGGGGGTGACAGACCATTCAATAATTGAAATCCAATAGCAAGACTCTGGAGACTGGTGAGAAGCTTTTTTTTTGGAAGTATGAAGTACTGCTTCCTTTTCACTTGCACATTAGTCTACTAACATTTAGTCAACATTTACCTTTACACTGTGTCTTGGACTAACTGACTTGAGTTCTTAATATTCATGCTGCTTGTCTTTATTAACAGCTGCAGTGGATTGGTTTGCATAGGTTAAATGGTAGACCCTATTTGACTGTAGTAAAATGTTACTTCTTTGGCACAATTCAATTGTCAGAATTGTTTCATACAGTGAATAAATTAACAACAGGGGAGAGGGCAGCAGGGGAAGAAAGGACAAAACTCATTACATTTGTAAAAAAGTCAAAATCTATTTGTATAGACTGGTACTGGTTTACTGTCAAGGAGTTTAAAAATCTGAAGTATGTCAAGCTCTGAAATGAATTGTGAAATCCCATTCCAAACAATAAGAGAGTCGTTCCACCTTGCATGTGCCCTTTAGAATTTGGCAGAGTTATTAAATGGAGAATGAGGAATTCTGTAGTGGAGAATCCCTAGCATTCACAGGCAAGCTGGAGGCAAGAAGCACATAGCTAGCCTCCTGCCAGAAAGTCTTTGTCATTTGTGATGGCTGCCCTATGTATTTGCTGACCTCTTCTTCCTGTTGATTTGAAGGTTCTGTTTGGAATTGGCAGTTGTAAGAGCTGAAGTGAGAAGTGTTGCCCTGTTGTTAATGCATTCAGTGCTGGCTGCCAAGTAAGGGAGAGAGAATGGAAAAACATGCTACTTAATTCAGTATAGCATCTTAAGGAAATACAGCCTTCCTGTGTGAGAGGAAACATAAACGGGGATTTTCAAAAGACATCTGTCTCCTTTAAAATGTGTTTGAAGTTTCAATGCTCTTTCAGGATCCAACCATAAAATCCTAATGAAGATGACTCACAACATAGTAAAATTATAATCCGATGTGTTGGATTCCCCACCCCCAATGAAAAGCAACCGTTTGTGTGCCACTTTGGGCCCAGTCAAATGGGTGTATACACAGTGGTGGTATGACTGCACTTTTGAGAAGAGCAGCCATGAACTATCAACTTTCAGAGACTGACTGTGGGCCAATAAGAATTTATACCAGAAATGTGAGTTTTCTGGTTGGTACATGAAAGAAAACAGTGAAAATATCCTTTTCTTCTGCGTGCCTTTGATTCTCTATTTTAGTATATGAATTGCCTAGGGTAGAGTTTAGTTCTGGGGTAGTTGTGATTAATTTTGGTATTTTTTGTTGAAGGTTATATTTAACTAATCTAGGAAATATTGAGGCAGATATTGTCAAGGAACCAAATCACTGGTGTCAATGAATTAGAAAACCGTAAACTGCAACAAAGCATAACTGTCATTTGCAAAAATCCAGGTGGTACTTCACAGCCATAAGAGATGAGGAGATGTATAATGAGCACTGTGTTTCTCTCCAAGTAACAGCATGTGGAAACATTGATCATGAGAAATGTTTTGAAAGAACATGAACTGTTGAATGTGTTTGGAAGAGACATAAATACATGTACACTTACAATACTTAGATTGCTTGCTCTCAGAAAAAGCATTAAGGAACAAAGAATAAATGACTCGTCCAAGGTCTCAGAGCAATAACATGGTAAAAGCTAGAAACTGAATAAAAGTCTTGCAAATTTTACCTGCGTTCCTTTATTGATCTATGTCTTCTGAAATGATGGAAGTCATAATTACTGTCAACTCAGAAATTCCCACAATATTAGTTTCAATAATTTGTTGACTTGAGTAATTTCTCAACAGCAATGAGCCCTTCCAACAGAGGCTCTGACAGAAGAATTCTGGTAGATTCAGCTGCAATAATTTAGCTACTGCACAGTGTTACCAGTCATGTCTCTGAAAGTAACCTATGATGTGGTTGACTGAAGCAGCACATACTATTGCCCGAAAGGGAACACAAGCATGTTTCTGTGTAGTATACATGAACAGTTGCTGGGTCTCTATCTGTGTATTTTTTAGGCTAGAGGTGTGCCAGTAATTTCTGCTGCTGTTTCGGGTGATGATCGATCCTTACAGATTTAGTTCTGATGGGGAACATAGGTGAGCTTTATCCTGGCAAATGAGAGAGGATACTGAGAGAAATTGCCACTGTGATGAACAGAGATACAGTGAAAGAAAACAGGCTTATAACTACGGACCAATAGTTACTGCCCTACTTCTATTCATCCTTGCAAATAACGTGATAAATTTTTCTTCAGGTAGAACTAGGAGCCAGCCCAGTTGCTCTGCCATCTCTCATAAACTTTTCAATTTTGGAGAATTTAAGTAGGGTGTGAAAGATGCTGGCCTAGATTGCCATAAAAATCACTCCTTTCCTTTTCCCCCTCCCTCCCTTCCTTCCCCATTTCTGCTTGCATTCCTTTTAATAACATTATTAAAACCTGGTAACTCATTGTCACTTGTTCTCCATTAAACTCAGCTGGGCAGTATGATTTGTAACAAGTGCAAATTGATCAATTAAAGTCAATGTCAAATCTGGCTTGACAAAAGCTTACAGTTGAGAGGGCTTCAGAGCAAGTTGTGTAGCTTATTTTCACCTTGTAAAGTGCAGAATAGGCACATAATGCTTTACAAGTGACTTTCAGCAATTAATAGGAAGCAGTGATTTATTTGTATATCCAAGGAACTGTTCAGTGCAGTTTGTTATATTATAAAAATATTTACTGGTTTAATTCACACCTCTGAAAATGCAATGTGGGCTAAGAAATTATTCTTCTTTTGGCTCTCAGAACTTTCTAGCATCTCTGTTATGGTTTAAGGAGGCACAGGCTAATTTTATGGTATCAATATGAGGACCTAGAGAGAAGGTGTTGTTTAGGACCCTGAGGGATCCAGAGGGCAGAACAGAAAGGGGTCAGTATTCCCTCCCACTTCCTGCCATACCCTAAAAAAGCCAGAATGGTGGTGGCAAAGTCGACCCCATCCTGCACCCGTCTACCTTCCTTTGATCAGAGGTCTTGGGCAGAGGTTTGTGCTCTTTGTCTTCAGCTTGCCATGTGCTCTGCAGGATCTGACTCCATTGGGTGCTGGGGAAAGTCCTGGACCCTTTCCCTGAATTGGCTCTGCCATGAGGGACTTTCAGACACTTAGATCATCAATCATTGATACTTGTATATTTTTCATTATTATCCCACATGTTCCTACCCCTTCTCTGTTCTAGTAAACCTGTTCTAGTTGTAACTTCAAACCTTAAAGTCTCTTTTCCTTATTCCCTTTTTGTCTTCCTCTGGGAAGGTGAAGGGGAGAGTACTAGAGAACAATTCTGTTATCTGGGTTTTGGTTCACCCTGACCACTAAACCAAGCCACATCTCTCAGAGCCTGACTGCCACTTTTAATTGCACCCCAAACAAAAGATTTAACAAACTTGAGAAATTACGATTGCTGAGCTCCTTACGTGCGAGGTGATAGGTACATCTGCAGTCAGGAGGCTGTGAATATTCTTCAGTTTGTTGTCTTAGTTTAGTTCAGTGCAGTAGCACTTAAAGCTTAGTCAAGAGAACAGCTTCCCACAGATGATGAGAGGTTTTGATGTTGTATGATGATGGTGGTGTAGGATGTCATTACTTAAGCTGAACTAATTTTCACTATCCTTTGTTTATGTTCAAATTCAAGTATCAAACTGGCATTCCAGGTGTGGGCAGAAATGCAGTGGAATTAATTAATATGATAAAACCATTCTTACTTGGAATGGCCCTTTCTGTGTGAAGTATTTTATAAAACTGACATTTTAATCGCATTTTCTATTAAAAAAATATCATGTGATCATATCTGTTTAGCTGACTATATAAATTTTGAACCAAGTGGTTATTATCAGTCAGATTTGGATGTCACACCTTGGATATTAGTCCAGTAGCCATTAGGTAGAAGTCTTTAAGCTTCACTTGCTCTAATGCTCAGGTAATGAAGCTTTGGAAACAATTTAGGTAAATAGTTTAACATTTTTAGTTCATTAAAAGTGCCAGTTTTCTATTCAAAATATGGATCTTGCATGCAGAAAGTTTTGAAATTGACAAGAAAAGTGTGTTTAATATAGCAAGTTTTTGGGTTCAAGAAGTATGGAAAACATTTACATATCAGATGATTTACATTCCTTTTTTAGGGCTTATATTGGTAAATTCAAAATTGACAAATATTTTTTTATATTGAGAATAAATTGTGATAAAGTATTACTTGAACAGCTTCTCTGAAAGTCTCAGCAGAATTAGTAGAGAAATCTGCTGATTGTGTGGATGTTAATGGTACAAAATCATAAATTATTTCAAACCACTCAAAAGTGGACCCAGTTTTGTTCATCTTAGTATAGTTTTTGGCAAATCTAGGCAATGTTTTCAGAAGATAATGTACGTGCACACAGTAGGATAGAAAACTTACAGATTGCCCAGCATGACTGATTGCAGCTTTCATAAGGAATTGAATTTAAGATTTAATCTCAGGCAACTACCTTGGTGAATTAACTCGTGCAAAACATATCAAAGGATGTTGCTGGTTTTTCCTAAGCTGCATGTATTTTGTTTTGTGTGACATGACAAAGCATTTCCACCTCTCTAGTTTGACCTTTGACTGTAAAATTTAAGTTTTATTTATTTTTCCTTTTTTCCTCCTTACAGTGAAAATAAATAAAAATATGTTTCTGAAGCTGCAGTTAATACCTTGATCTTTAGACACAGGTTACTTACCTTCTGACTGCCATCTGCATTTCTGATTTGCCTGCCAATGTAGTACATTGTTGCTCTACCCAGATTCTAAAAAGGCTTGTATTAGAATGTGTATATATACATATATTACAAATAGTTATACGTTATAAGTAAAGTGAAGCATGTGAATATAAAAATGTGTACATGAGTATACATTCCAGTTGTTGGCTTTTGCCCTCAAAATGCCTTCTGAAGACTTAAGTTTGGCAGCATTTCCCTTTTTCTGGGAGCTAAGTCTCTTTCTCTTCCCAGCTCTAAGTGAGGCAGCCAAATCTGAGCCCTTTGTTACATCCACGGGGAGATTTTTTATTATTATTATTATTTTATAGGCACCAGGCCTGCCAAGTCAGGTTATCTGTCTTTTCCTGCACATCTTTAATCAGATCATCTACTGAAAACATGTGGGTTTACAACAGAGCCAACTGTAATTGCAAGCTAATCTGCCGCTTCTGCACCTTCAGCCTTTGGCTCTGTGCCTGATATTACCCTTAATAGTTTGTTAATACCAAATAATGCAAAAACATTGCTTCCTTAAGAACTTAATAGGATGTACTGTAATGGAGATAAGTGGTCTATAACACTCTTTACTTGTGTTTTAGGAAAATGAACTGAAGGATGCTGTGCAAGAAAAGAACCGCCTGAGCCTTCAGTATGCAAGTGTGTCCCAAAAAGCACTGCAATATGACCAGGTAACATTATGAGCACAGATCTCATGTTCATTTGTCACAGAAATCAGGCTGCAGAGTGGATAAAAGTGGACTGGTTAGTCTTTTTTTTTTTTTTTTTTCTGATTTGCTTGCTTCTACTTTAAAACATTAAATATTTTGATTAAAAATAAATTTTAAAAAATTCCTATGATGCATATTTTTTTAGTATTGTAAATTGGTATTAGGCTTTGGTAAAAAGACCTTTTCAGTTACTTTGATAAGACTTGTTTGAAAAATGTTCTTCTTTTTGTGAAAAATAGTGATAGAAATAATTAATATATAGTAGGTTTTCTTTCTACCTTTCTGCATTTTTTCCTTGCATTTTCAAATTTCTCAATAAAATGTTGGAAAGCTCTTGCCCAGCAGCAAATGTCAAAGTTATTTCCCCCGTAGCATGGCACATGGCATAGTCTCAGCTATACCAGGTCCTGATATGAAATCTGTTTTAATAGTAAGCATTTTTGTTCGATTCTTTTTTTTGCCTGTTATGGGACAAAAAAAAATACATTTCTGACTACAATGTGATTATATCTGTGGCCAATACTGCATGGTGTGACTAGCATGGAAGGGAGAGGCTGATGTGCTCTGCCTCACCCCAAATGTATTCAGTGGAAGAAACGTCATCAACCAGCCACTTTTACAGGCTACATTTAGCTAAAAATAAAACTCCAATCTGGCATTTCTAAAGGCTTAAGTGAGTTGCTCGGCAACCTCATTCATATCAGAGGCTCTGATGAAAGCCCATCCTGAAAGCTTGCAAAAGAGTGGTAGCTGCATGCTGTGATATCTCTGACGTGTGTGTGTCCCAGCCCGCTGTTAAATTTCCAAACCAAAGGAGGTCTGATTAAGTCCCTGCGACAGTGCAAATTTCTAAAATTCAGAGACGGCTGTGCATGTTCTCCACCTTTGGTCTGTAGCACCTGGTATCAAAGCAGACCTGAAATTTCCTGTTGCTGAGGAATTTAAATGGTTTTTATATAAAAAGACAGTGTAATAGTACTTTATGATAGGAGGAAGCAATATGTATGATAATATCACTTCATTTTATTCATCCGTCTAGAATTTCGTACTTTCCTATTGCTTTTGTCTCTCTTCTCTTTATTGTTTACACATTACCTTTATTCTTCATGAGGTGCATAAAGAGAGAGTCTCACTTAGGCAGCTTTATATTCCAGCAGATGCAGGAAGAGCAAGGAGTGTTAATGCAGTAAAGGCTCAGTACGCTGGTGATGCTTAAAATGTCCCTTTTACTATCAGAAAGTGAACAACTGTGCAGTTAATAATGATTTATTATAGACTCTGTTTGTCTCTTACTATAGTGAAGAGCTTCAGGTACATTGAAAAAAGCTAGTAAAAGCAATATAAAGGAAAAATGTCAACCTTTGACACATTAGCCACTAAGTACTAAAATTACATTTACTATTGTAATGTCAGAATTCATCATACTATGAGTTTTTATTTCTTCAAATATATTAAATATTATGAAAGGCACAATGCAACAATTCTGGATGCCTGTGCTATTAATTTAATATCTCAGCCTCAGTAGGATCAAAGACTTGCTTTAAGTGTACCCTCTCTCTTTTAACAATTTTAACAACATGCAATCTTTGCAACATACCTTGAATGTTAACAAACCTTGTGTTTTTCTTCTTACATAACAGCTTTTCTGAGGGAATTACTTGGGTTGAAGATACATTGTGCAGTTTAGATTACATTTTACTATTCGGAAAGTGTGAAACTATTCAACTTTGGATGTGGAGGTTGGAGCAGAATTCTAATAAAATTAGGGCTCAGCACTGAAGGGGAAAACCTGCCTAAAATAATTTATCCTTTTTCACCTCTGAGAGCTGAACTGAAAAACGGGCCAACTTTATCCAAGCAAAGGGGACTGGAGGAGTGTTTATGCATCCTGTTATGTAGCACAGATGAAACTACTGTTATTTTTTGCACAATGCAGTTGCTGAAATTTGGCTCTAAAAAGGAGTAGGTATGAGGCTTGACCACCTTTAAATCCACAGAATAAAGCTAAAATTGTACTTAACTTACATGATTTGGTTTAGATGTTCTGTATCAGAGTAACAAAAGTGCATTCCTGGAGTGATGTACTTGTGAAAAGATTCTGTGTCATTAGGAGTGCTATGACACTGGACTCTAACTTGTTTCCCTGCTCGTCTGAGTACATATGGGCTAGTGTTTTTATCTAAAAATTGCATAGACATTATACATTGAGAATTTATTTCCAGAAAACCTGAAATCATACAATTTTCATAGTAGTTTCTGAATAATGTTTCCTGAACAATGTAAGTCATTTGAGATGTCAGCAGGTTACTGAAGTCTAGAATAAAGGCAGATGGTGGGTTATAAGGCTTATGGAGCTTTTCACCAATTAAATGAACTGCTAATTATTTTTGGGTGTGCTGGTGTTCAAGAGCAAGTCTCTGTTTAAGTATTCAAGAAGTGGAAGACACTTTAGCAGCATTCTAGCCTTCATAACTGATTCAAATGAGGACACAGTAAGTGTGAAGGTATGGGGAAAAAAAAATTGCTTGATGCATTGAATAGAGAAACATTACAGATCAAAATGTTCCCTGTTTTAGTAATGAAATTAGAACCGTTTATGATGGCACTCTATTTAGGTCAACTGTTTTTGCCACTGGGAACATTGATGTTTTGATGTGCTCTGTGTGTAATTCAAGTTCCTGTATATCACATATGTTCTTAAACAGCCTGCTTGGAGAGAGCCTTACATTCACATTTAAGAACAAATGTCTAAACAAAAAAAAGTAAATCATAGACAAATAAGTTTTATGCTGCCTTATGGCTTAAAGAAATGTGCATATCACAGCATTCTATGCAATACAAAATCTTTGGAGGAGAAAGTCTGGCAAGAATGCCCTGTAAAAATAGTAAACGTTATCACTGTTGCTGGCAGTAACAAGAAGAAGGTGGTTGGTAGATTTGCAAAATGAAAATGTACACAGAACTTTGTTTGAAGTCTGATCTGCCAAAAGAGAAAGTATAAAGGTTATCAGAAACATTTGTGTATTCCTAAACTTTAATTGATTTAGGTATGTGCTTTGATGAAAGATCCTGAGATGTGTAAAATATCAACAGTTCTGTCTCTAATTCATCTCTTTCCAAAATGACTTTAGCAGCCTGATAGGTACTGTTTGTTCTGGTAGCCCCTTCACTGGCAGCAGGGAAAAACACAGCAGAAATGTACCGTGCTCACTAGCTCCTAAAATTCAGACTGTGATGACTAGTAAGTTTTAGGAAATTCTTTACAAAGGTAGTCAGTCAGTATCAATTGTTTTAGAGATAGGGAAAATGAAAGCCTGAGGAAAATAACCTTTTCTTGAAACTTGTTCAAAATATTGTACTTCATTCATCCTCAGCAAGTTAACTGAGAATCACAGTAACAAAATTGCATCGTTGATGGTGATACCTCATTGCTTCCTTTTTCCACTTGATTATTCTTCAACAATATACATTGACCTGAGCAATGAAATACAATACAAAGGATGAAGGAGGTTAATAGATTCTGAAAATCCATTGTTTATTAGTTTCCGTACTTATAAAGAAATGAGGGAAGAGGAAAAGAAAAATCTGTGCACATAAAAAAAAAAAAAAATCCCAAGTTTGACAATAATTGCATCAGTTCTTGTGGAAAACATGATTTGTGCCATTTTCCCCTGTCTTTTTTCCAGTCCACTGCACTCTTAAGAGCCCTCTTACAAAGGGGAATACAAGGGCTGACTGCAACCATTTAGAATGCTTGGTTCATGGCAAAATTTGCAAGTTTACAAACTGGAGCAGTAATTACAGTAATTAAATCGAAAAAGAAAAAAGTACTGGTCACTTCCTGAACTGAAGTTAGAAGGAAACATGAGCTGCACCAATATTAAAGCCTATGCCTTATCCCAGTAATTTCTACTGCTTTGCTTTCTTTAGTCAGCAATCCTGCCAGCATTAGTGCTTCTGTGCTGTGCTGCAGTTAACAAAGGAAAACAGATGTTTCTTGGAACACTGTTCACTAAAAATACTCTGTCTCTTTCTGTTGCTTTCTTACCTTCTATCAACATTGAAGGGAACTGGAAATAGTACATCAATATTATGTATTCTTTTTACCCAGGTGTTTATTGCTGGTGGGTTTTCATTCTTAATGTAAAAATTGCAGTTTCTCATACAAACTGTAACAACCTTATGGTTATACATCGAGACAGGACATAAAGTCACAAAATTATCAGTGGTTAGAAATCAAATTTTCAGCTGACCTGAATTGAAGAAAGAACTTTCCATGGCAGGATAAAGAAGTTTAATATCATACTTTCTTATTTTCTGTGAGTGTTTATGAAGTAGTCACTATTGCTGATGATTCAGAAACCCTGTATAAAAAGACAGTCATACTGAAATTGTTAAGCTAGCACCAAGTAAATTAAATTAGAAAACAAATCCTACTTGATGAGTATCTGATCCTTCAAAAACCTCTATGTAAACATTTTAAGGGAGAGCAAGGGTTTTGTTGCAGAAGAATACATATTTTTGAATAGTAGAGACACTGATTTAAAATCTTAGCAAAGGCTGATGATGTATAATTGATTTTATTCTGAAGTTGATTTACACTAAAGAATAGTCCATAAAAATGTACATGTGAGTTATATATTTCTAGATATACATTAGATCACTGTCTCTTTTTATTTTCTCACGCCTCTGAGATCCAGAGAAATAGGAATTGCTTGATTGTAATTTATTTTGTGCACTATATAGTACATTTATTTAACTTACCATAACTACAGTTTGGTTGCCAGATAGTGGTCCTTGTTGAAAGAAGAAGTGCACACATGTATGAATGAACACAATTTCCTCACTCAACATTCCCTTCCATGTTCTGTGCTTCTTTCATATTGTCTTTGAACTTTTTTTCCTTTTCTATTTTAACATGCAGAAATGTTTGTGTCAGATATAGTTTTCCCTTCACTAGTTAGCTGTTTTGGCAATAATCACATTTTAATTTTTCTAGGTAAAATCAGACTATGACCATCTTAGAGAAACCCTTCTCAGAGTGACCAAAGAACGAGATTTGGCTGTAAAGGGAAAACACCAGCTCCAAGCCAAGCTGGAGAACTTAGAGCAGGTCCTAAAGGTATGTATAATGCTGTAAAGCTCGATGATCAAATACTTCTGTTGCTTGTTGAATGTTCCTGATGTTCATTCAGTGAGTCACAGAAGCTTAAGTGCATTGCAAACTAGGGGATTGGATGCCACTGTTAGGTTAAAATGGAATACAGTTAACCAAGTGCCTACAAGGTGATGTCAAACTATTGCAGGAGAGACATCTTTAGAGTTCTTTATCTGATACTTTATTAGTAATGAGATTCAGGTTTTCACTATACAGTTATTGGAGGAAAGTCAAGATGAGAAGGATGAAAAGTGACTATGCTGATGAAGGAAGAATCAACAACTGCCGAGATATTTTGCTTCAGAGAGGGCTATGTCTGCCAGTCTGAACTTGATGCAAAATGTTACTGTGGCCTTGTGAAACAAGCTGTTGGTACCAGCTTGTATTGCCTGTGAAGAGTGCATCCGATTGTCAGGACGGGGTTGCAAAACATACTGTTTTTTATTAGAGAGATCTTATATAGAAAGAATTGTTGTGTTTGTGTGCTGGTTTGGTTCTGGCATGGCTTCGGTAGCGGAGGAAGGGGCCCTGGGGTGGCTCCTGTAAGAAGCTACTAAAAAGCTCCTCCGGCTCAGGTGGCCAAGGCCAGAGCCATTAGAGAGACAATAGATGCGCCTCTGCGATTAACATATGAAAGAGGTGAAAGCAGTGCCGGCGGGAAGGAGGTGCTCGAGCAGAAGTTCCCCCGCAACCTATGGCGAGATTGCAGGCTGTCGCCCTGCATTCATGGAGGAACGTGGTAGAACATTCCCGGAAAGCGTCAGGAGGATTTGCTACCAGTGGACTTGGATCTGCAGCCATGAAGGACCCCGCGCCAGGGGAGGTGCCTGTTCCCGAAGCAGCCCGTCACTCTGTGGGCAGCCTGCTCCTGAGGCACTGCACCTCGTGGGCAGGTCTCATGTTGGAGAGGTTCGTGGAGGACTCTCTCCCATGGGAGGGACCCCATGGAGAACGAGGGGAGAACTGTAAGGAATCCTTGTAATTGAGGAGGAAGGAGCGGCAGGAAACAACAGACTGTGGACTTACTCAAAACCCCATCCCCCCATCCCCTGTCCCCCTGTGCCGTTGGGGAGAAGGAGGGAGAGAAATCGGGAACAAAGTAATTGGGGCCCGGGAAGAAGGGAAGGGTAGGGGTAACGTATATAAGCTCTGCTCTTTGTTTTGTTTGTGTCCTGTGTGCATTCGATTAGTGTTAAATTCAATTATTATTTTTCCCCGAGTCGAGTCTGTTTTGCCCAGTGAACCAACCTTCCTTATCTTTTGTCTCGACCCACCAGCTTCTAGCTGGCCTTTGTCCTCCCCATCCCAGTGCGTGGGAGGGGGCGCGGGGCGGGCGGGAGAGTTGAGTGAGCGGCCACGTGGCTGGCTGTCCATTGTCGTGTTAGGGCCAAACCACCAGAGTTTGGTGCATTGCCACCTTGCTTTTAACAGGTTTATAGGGAAGCTTAGTACGTTGGTGTCTAGCCATGCTTGTTTTCTAGATACACGGTTGTGTTGATGTCATCCATTTGCTGCTTCCTTTTCAACTGAGATTCAATAGTGCATTTTGAATCATAAGTTTATTCTTTAATAGAGGTTTCACTGTTTAATAGAAAATTATGGCCTGCTTCTGTTTTCCTGGTTATTGTGTGTAATGCCCATGGGACATACTGATGCTATGAAATAGTGGGATTCACCAGGTGAATCTAGCAGAGACACAATCTGGCTGAGATGATGAGTAGAGTAAGAGTAAAATACAGTTAGAAAATGGAATCAACAAAGAGATTCCAACGAAGAGAAATAAAGTGCAAAAAAAGTTCTAGTGGCGGGAAGGAAACAGTGCTTTGCTAGGAAACAGCTAAATTCCCAAAGTGTCATTGATTAAATAAAAATAGAAGTCAGCAACTTGATAAGCCAGGCCTGGTAGGTGGATCAGGAGTAACTGAGAAATGTACCTTACAGACACTGAGCTGGTGTCCAGTGTGATGGAGTAGAGGGAGCCAGTGGAAGGAAGCATATGAATGATAGAAACACAAACTGGTTTGAATGGGCTGCTGCTCCCAGGTTTTCTTAGTTGTAGAAAATATGGACGTTGTGATGTGGAAAACTGACAGCAAATCATGCCTTGAAGAGGATTGAGCATCTAAGATTATTAAAACAAAACAAAAAAAAAAGCCCCCAAGAAGTTATGCAGTTACAGCTGTTTGCATCAGTGGAGGGACTGCACTGGTGAGGACTACAGTGAGAATTCTTGAGAGAGAAAACATTTGTATATACTTGTCTGTACTTCAGACGGTTCAGAAAAATGAAGGATGTATCTGGTTAGAATGAAGCATTAATCCAGTGCTGAAACTTTTCTGACAGACTGCCAAAAAGCTGCTTATTTTTCGTCTTCTCAAGCCTGAGGTTTTACTTTTTCAAACCACTGAAGTGGCGAGTAAAAAAGAGATGGATACCCTGGGAGTAGGAGGAGATGGAAATGGAAATGGAAATACATGGTGTGAGATTTTAAATTTCAAGCACAACTTTTGTTTGCAGAATGTTTTAATGATGTTAAGTGACTTCAGCCAATGCTAAGTACGATCGCTTATTTAAAATTGGATTTGTTAATGATTTTGACTTGCATCAGGCTTACTCTAAAAGGGGAAAAGTAGTTTTGCTGTTGGCTGCATCAGAATAGATCTGGGCTTTTGGAGATGGTTGTAGTGATGGAAATGGCTGCCTGACTGAATCTTGAGGGCAGATTTTATTTTGGTTTGTTGCACTGGTAAATAGTTTGTTGAAATCCGCCCTTAAGCTTTATTTGATACTACTCAAGAGGTGAGGAGACGGTTTTCCAACTACAGATGGAAATAAAAGGTGTTTATAAGTTACATCCTTCTTGCTCAGCCTCCAGAAGTCTGTGGGGTTTTCAAAAGTAAGGTGACTGCTCCTTAAACCAAAGGATTTCAGCAGCTTCTGAAAACATGAGCTGTTGAAATCACACACTAGGGAAGTCAACTGTTACGTACTGTTGTGCAGTGAATTATCAGTTTATTTATCAGTGCTACCTATTGACTGGTAAATAGCATAAATCTGATACCATACATCTGGAGTCATGTGCAAGTAAGAAATAGTTGTACTGGGAAAGGAAAATTAAACTACTTATTTGAATAGAAGACTGATAAAATTATCTGTCTTCAGACTAATACTACTTTCCCCAGGAGCAACTAAGAAGTTTTTTTCTAGCAATGAAAGATAATTTACTTTTTCTGTTATTTCCTTCCTTTTCTTCTGTGGAATACAAAACTGACAGTTCCATGGAACTTTATCACTAATTTGCTATTTTACTGTGAGTTGTGTGCAAGTAGAATCAGCACCTGGAAGCTATTTCAACAGATATGGTTTGCCTGTGCTCTCTATATAGTGATTGTGGGATTCCAGCTTGATAACTGCAGAAATTCACTTCAAGGAGTACATAGTAGAAAAAAAAGAGGAAAAAGGTCTAGAAGAGAAATGAACTGTGAATTCATGGCTCGTAAAACAGTTGAGGATTAAACTTCACTCTAAGTAAATTGGCATTAATTTTAATTTCACCAAATCAAAATACAAATTGTTATTGTCTGGACTTCTGTGCTGCTAAAACAAACCCCCACTTTAATGAGCAATAAAACTCCTTTCTCTTCCCCTGTTCAGATACTGGTTTTGCTAGGCTTGTATGTTTTTGACCACTTTACACTCTAATGATGGATGGACTGTGTTTTACTTAAAACAAATTAAAGAATATACTTTCTTCTTTGATCATAGCAAACAGTGTTCATTTCTCAGCTGTTTAATTAGGATACCTGCTGGCATTTGACTTAATGATTCCTCCAAATTTCTTCTGCAGAAGAGCTGAATCTGGTTATTTGAATGATTTTACTTAGCTTCTACTGAAATAATACTGCTAATGCATGTGGGAGAAATATTCTGTAAATCTTACAGTTCTGCTTAAGAACTCATTCCGAAGTTTTCCTTCACTGGAAGAAAAACTGTCTGGTGGATATAGAAACGCTGTGATTTCATCATGTTCAGTAGTTCTCTCCCTTGAAGAGAACACTTCTGAGCTGGCAGAGTACCTGTAACAGACTTGAAACTCTAAATCTCCTTTTTAGTGTTAAACCGCGCTCAAGCAGATGTGGTTAATTGTGTATTTAATGTGTGTCCTCATATGCTTGGGAAATGAGTAGTCTGAAAAAATGGCTTGCAGCTTTCCAACTATTGGAAACTTTTGACAAATACTCAGCCTGGTTTCCCTGTCAAAAGAGAAATTCATTTTATCTTTTGAGAAATTCAGGATGTATCAACAAAGCAGGAAAGGGAAGATTAAGAACTGCTGAATTAGCTAACTTCTGAGAATCTTGACAGACCCTCTCACTGGAGCAGTTATGATTTTCTGGTGTGTTCAGCCAGCTTTTCCCATTCATTCCACTGTAATGGTGCCCACCCATCTGCAAGTGCAGATGACAAGTCCTTTGATCAAAGTACTTGGGTGAGAATTAAATTTGCTCCCCATTCAACATGATGTATGAGTTCTGTCTCATAAACAAGACTTTAGTATTTGGAAGCCATTTGAGTTTGTTGTAGCATTAACCAGCTGGACAGTTTAGAACTGAAAAGTCACTGCTGTAGGCAATAAGGGGTTTCTTTGTTTTGTTTGCAGCTGTAGGTAACACAGTGTATCCATGGAAGTGGTTGGAGCCAGGGTGAGCTATTCATTGTCAAATACCCCTGCTGCCCATGAGGAACCTGCAAAAACAAGAACTGCTTGAGCAGGTCCCTTAAGTGCTGTATCAGAAACAGTTTATACTATACAGCTGTCTAGCTCTATAGTTTGTGCATATCTCAGTTTTCTTTCAAAGTCCCTAGGTCATTCTCTGCTGTGTAGCAGGATTCTTGCCTTTGATCTGAAAGACATACTCACTAGGTTCCTTCTTCATACTTTATTTGAACGACAGAATATTATTTGCAAATTGTTTTGAAGTATTAAATTATTCCTGTGTTTTTTCTATGCTCTTTTAGATGTGGCTTTGCTTTCTGACATTGTCATGTTATTAGGACCTCTAAAAAGGGTGCAAATAATGAAGTGCAAATGTACATGTTTAGAAAATTCTTAACTGCTTCGCATTAAAAACAGCAATAGATTGGACAAATGGATTGCCACCACCTACACAAACTGTGGGAACATGATCATGGTGGAAGTCAGTCCTGAAGGAAGGTGCAGAAATTCAGCAGCTCAGAGCTTTCTCCTTGCTATTCTTCTAGTGATCTCTGCAGTCCTCCTCCACTGTCCTAACCTATTCCCCTCATGCTTGGAAGAAGAAATTACAACAGCTGATGCCCAGATAGGAAACAGAAAACAGATATGCAGACAGACCAATTTGTGAGCAGGATGGGAGGGAAGGAATTGCATCTGGTTTGGGGGAGATTTAATTGCTGTGCCAGGGGAGGGACAAATGCTGGGGTGAAGAGATCCTTTCTGCTTTCAATAGTAAGTAGATCATGACAATACTAAAATAACTGAAAGATTCTTTTAGGTTAACATTGATGACCAAATGGTCTTTTCTGACCTATAAATCTGTGAACTACAGATCATTAAAGACGTGTTTTAGGAAACTGAGAAATTAAAAGCTGGAGAGAATCACAGATCATGTATCATGGTCTGTTTCTTCATTACATTTTACAGATACACTGTATGATCACAGTATTAATTATTTATTGATCTCTGCAAAGGACTAGAAATGTTCTGTAGTAGCTTAAGAACTTAGCATTATCAAAATATTCTGTACCAAGTCTGGTACTAAATCTTGATAGAGTGAAATGAGATCTTTGTTATTTTTCTGATAAAGGTTTTAATCAAATGAGACGATTGCCTCACCATTTCCTGAATATGAGGAATGTGCTGGTGCTCCATCAGTGTCAAGTTTTATATAAGACTTGATGGAAGCTGCTGAGCTCATTAAATGTAGCTTCATGCTAACTTAAATAACAAGTAATACTAGTTAGCAAAATAGGTTATGTTCATTCAGAGAAGATGAGAATCAGAACCATTATTTTGGTCACTATTAATACTGAGAATAGATATTATCCATGAACAGATCCCTTTAACTTTTGTACAATATGCACAGTTTGGAAATGTCTAGTCAAAACACTGAATCCTCACAAAACTAGAAAACAAGCCATAGTTGACAGTCAAAACTTATTAATTGGAAAAATCTTTTACTTTGTTGTTGTTTTTAATCAACACCTCAAATGAAAATAAATCCCAGGCAGAGGCCGAATGGAGTATTGGAGACATTTCTGCTTCCTTTGCAAACATATCCAAATTGAGAGAAGTCAGCCTCACTGTGCTGTCCCTTTTTGTTATGAGTAACAAGTAGCAGAGAATAGCAGCTCATTAAAGGTTAGCAATATGCTTGGTAAAATTGTCTCTTGTACACAATAAGAGAGATTTTGTGCTGTTCTTGTTAATTTTAGCCATGTGTTTGGGTTTCCAAGTGCTGATTCCTAATACGTTTGTGTGTAATAACTCGGTGCTGCAGATAAGACGTTGTGCCTCTGCTCTGAGAGTATTACGGGAATAATATGTAATTTGGAGAATAAAAGTCTTTAATACCAGTTTCACCACAGAAGAGATCAGAATCTATAGAGGTCTTTCTGAACTCCCATTTATTAACAGGGTGTTTGGAAGTTATAATGATATTGGGAGAATAATATTAACCTGTAATGAAAAAGATTTCTATCTGCAAAGGGTATCTTGATATTGTTCAGTTTGTGCTCTTCTCAAGAACTTTTTCATAGTGCTTTGAATCATTAGTAGCAACTGTACTTCAAAAGTTGTTTTTGAGTACTGTATAGTCACTATTGGCCAGCTTCACCTGTGCTAGTTTTGCTCTAATTTACTATAAATAATAGGCAGAGTTTAGCAAATGTAAGCTATTTTTTTGGGGTCATCATTTGCAAAACAAATTATAAAACCATATCCTAGATAAAGAGGCATTTAGGGAATTGTCAAGCTAATTTTTTCCCAAGCTTTAATTTTTCAGCACAATGCCACTTAAAAATGTGTGCCTGAAGGATAAAATGGATACTGTTCTCTTGTGCATCTCAGACACCGTGTTGCTGGCCATGACAGTCATGTATTCTAGAGAAGATTGATGTCAAAATGCCCGAGTTTAGCGTTGGCAATATGCCCCAAAGTCCTGACCAAATTAAAATCCTATCCAGTCTCCATCTTGGCTATCGGTGATACCAGAGAGCTTTTCTGTGGGGATGAACATCTGTATGCCTGGGAATGGCAGCATGTTTGGCTGCAGGTGGAGTTTGTTGAAGCCTTCTGATAGTTTTTCTGCTTCCTTTGGAACAGCATATGCGAGAGGCTGCTGAACGGCGGCAACAGCTGGAGTTGGAGCATGAGCAAGCCTTGGCTGTCCTCAACGCCAAACAGCAGGAAATCGAGCTCCTGCAGAAGGTAAGTGGAGAAAGAGAAAGTCAAGTGAAACAGCAAATGCAGTGACAGAGCACAGGTCATGAAACAGCTCCTGCTTTAAAGGAACTTAAACCACAACTGCAAAACCAGTTACTGTTCTGCGCTGTTCTGCATGACTGCTGGTGCAGTTGTAACAGGTGGATGTTTACTGTTGGATTTCCATGACTGTACTAATTGATTTATAAATGTTTATGCCAGTGAAAATTAACCTGACTGGTATGTGTAAGTCCTTGCATTTTCCAATTGGGAGAAAAGGGAGGCAAACAGATGTATTTTCTTTGTATTTCCATTGCTTCCTGCTATATTTGGCTCAGGAGTATTTGTGCGTTCATTAAAGGTCAGGAAGGAATCCAGTCTTAATTTCATGATGGTCAAAATATGGGGAATCCACCATTTCCTTGAGAGTTTTCTGGAACAGTTAATAATTTTCACTGACATGTTAATGTTTTGTTAGTATTTCTTTGGCTTCCTCTTTCAGACACTGGCAATTCTTACTACCTTTCTCCACTAAATTAGATTAAAGTAAGTCCTTGTCGAAGTACTTGCATATCACAGTTATCTTCTTTTTCACAAACTAAGCAGTTGTTTAAGTACCTCATTTCCAATCTTGCTCTCTAACTCCAAAATCACTTTAAGAGGTTGTTTTTTTTCACACTGCAACTTCTCAGTATTATTGTAATATAAATAAACATGGTATAGAGTTTCAGTCTTAACAAAATCACTCCAATTGTTTCAATACTAATGGTTATTTTTCCAATGCTTGACTAGATCAAAACACAAAAATAATAACAATAATGATAATTTGGTAGGGGATTGGCATGGAGAGACATTCTCAGAAGAATAAAAAGATCTATCTAAATATAGTATGCTTGAAATTGAAAGCTTCACTTGACCAAATGAAATCTTCCAGTTAATTTTCTTCTAGCCTTTCACAATGAATCTATTTAGGCATATTTCAAAATGCCACATTCATATAGTATATATTATTATTTGAACATCTACATAAATTTTGCACTTAAATTTCTTGGCAAAGCAATCAAAGAAAGGTACAGCTTTTCTTGTTGCTAATTATTTGTTACTATCTTCTAATAAATCCACATTACATGGGTCTCTTTGTTGCAAGCTGGCAACAGGATATAAATCTCTCCAATTATTTTTGCTAACCTATAGCATGATAGACATCAAGCACAAACAAGGTCTTTTTTATGTATATATTTTGATTTTCCAAGCTCACCTTCTTTTCCATTGTGACATGTTGGGATCCCAGCTTGGGTGAGATGCTTAGCTGCATCTGTAATGCTAATATTAATGCTATAGAATAAGAATGAAGACCAGACTGTTACACTGTGTGGGTAGAAGAGGGAAGATATTCAAAACATTGAAAGATTTGGGGGGGAAATGTCTATATTGTGCCTGCTCTACCTTGAAGAGAGATACCCAAGCTACCTGTAGTTCTCTAGGCATGGTAGTGAAGATGAGCACAGATTAATCAGATTAATTTGTCCTGCTTTAGCCTCTAGACTGCTGGTATCCAACACATCTCCTTTTCAACATTATAATGCAGTGTATATTGTCAGAAAAACAATTTAAATAACTATTTTGCCTGAGTAACTACAGTATTTTCCTTCCATTACACAAGAATTGCTGGCTTACACTTCATCCAGAGGTGACCTCCCAATGTGTACCTGGTACTTGTGTGTTTAATTCTTCCATTTTTTATTAGATTCATCTAATGACTTGAAAAAGTGCCTTGACATGAAAGTAGTAACTCCAGGCACTAACAGGAATGACATTTCACAGCATATCTTGTTCCTGTTGTAAAGTTGCTGATGAACCACAGAAATGTTCACTTTAAAAACACAGCAAGTTGCTGGTGCAGTCTGATGATTTGCTGTAATGTTTTGATACTGTAAGTAACAATTCACTCTGTTTTTAATATATGGACAGAGTGGTGAGATTTTTCAACCTGAAGGGAAGAATATTATATTTTTCATCAAGGTTTTGTGTTGATAGGAAATCAGATGGTCTTTTTCTCTAAGAAAGCCTTAATACAAGCCAGTTTGATGTAAAAGAGAGATAGCTAGTGATGCAGGTTTTCTAATCATTTATCAAGAACTCATATTCTGGGTAGATGTTATTAAACTTGTAATGATGGATAACACAAGGCTTTCTATAACCTGTCATCAGATGTTTGCTAATGCTAGTGGAGCCAATATTTTATCAGGAGCTAGCAATAAGACTTAGTAATGTACTACAGGAAGAAATAGGACTATCCTTGCAGGACCAAAGGAGGCTTTATTACCATGCATGACAGTGAAGTATAGTTTGGGTATATGTTTTCAGTTGTGACTTCCATTGAAACCAGTAAGGGAGTAGCCCTCATAGATAAGAAAAATGAAATTAATGTACGTGTGTCAGTGACCACCATGGGATTATCTGGCCCATTAAATTAGGAAGCTGCACTCTGCTACATTGGAGGGTTTTAAGACTTTTCTCTGATGAGGAATGTGCAAAATATGGTCTTTAGGTTACAGTAATAAGGAGCTAAGAGGCAAAGTTAGTGCATCACATTGCTATCAGCCCAATACAATGGTTAATAAAAAAGTTTAGCTTATCTTGGGTGAGCCTGAATAAAGAAGATAGTTAAAACTTTAATGGAAATACAGTGAGAAAAACATGAAGTTACTGAGTGCTATTTTTTGTTTATTTCTAAGGTTTAGAATTTTCCCAGTTAACATTTGAAAACTGAATTTCCAAGCTATGTAAAATACACTTTTCTGGTCCTATTGATTCCCTCTTTTCTTCTTTCACTCATTTGATTGCACCCTAAATGTCCCACTCCTGTTTACAGACAGCCTTCCTTGTGGTTGCCTTGAAGTGTTTTGTGAGCTATTTACTTAAATGATAAATACTGTTGCTGCACGTAAAGAATGAGCTTAATTTTTGTGTTGCTTTCTCCTGGCTGGTATGGTAGGTTTCTACACTGTAAACCTGCACTGTAGAATAACAAGCTCATTTTTCAGTTTTAATTTAGAGGGTTTCAGAGATACTTCTGATGTGTTGAGCGTGCTTATGTTGGTCCAACAAAATACCAGTGCTATTAAGTTTCACCGAGATTCAATCTCCTAAAAAAAGGCAGTTATTTCAGTGGCTTGGAACCAAAGTGCTATAGTAATATTGATGGAGCCTTCCCTTCAAGACTGGAATTGGCTTTGGATTTGGGTATACCGTGTGCTACTTTATGTGAATAGAGCATGCTATATGTGACATGACTGACTGATTTTTCTTTTTCTCTCCTCTCCCTCTCCTCTCCATCATAAAAACAAGGCTCAGGTTGAAGCTAAGAAGGAACATGAAGGAGCAGTTCAGTTGCTAGAGGTAAGAAGATATCCTCCACCTTTGCTTGTGGAGGTTCCATTCTGAATGAATTCCATTCTGAATTTCTGTCTGAGGAAAAGAAAAGGCATTAAATGCCTTTTATTAAGGTTATTAAGTCTTAACGTACTGTATATACCATAAAGAACATGCAATGCCATAGATTGATTATAGCAAGTGTGTTGTCAGCATTTCACTGAGAAGTCTCCTTTTAGCAGAAGGTATTTTATAGACTTCTTACCTTCTCACAGTAGTTCTTTTGTTTGAGTACTTACTGGCCATACATTGATGGAGAGTGGTTTCCTATGCATTTTAAATTAATTTTAAAAATGCTTTGATAGTCTTTTAAAAAATACTTATATTTTTCTATTATTGTTTATTTATATCTATAAAAGTAATATTCCCACAGGAAGATTTACTTATATGCTTTCATTATCATAATGTATGTTGTTTGTTTTGCCTCTAAGAGCATAAGATTAAATTAGTATTTCATGCCTGGTGGGAAGTATATGATGCAGGAAAACATAAGTAGAAATAAAGCAGGCAAGTGATTGTTTAGCCCCCCCTCAAGCTAATAAAGATTCCTTTTTAGCTGATTTGTCTGCAACCTCCAGTTTGCATAACCCCATCAAGGTTTCCTAAGCTTTTGCTTTTTATTGCCCTAAGCCCATTATTTTTAGGATTTTTATTTAATCTGCCTTTTGCACTTTTAAGACCAGCAGTGATATTGATTTCTGAAACATTCTGTAGCGTGGTTTGCATTAATGCATGTTTTTACACGTATTAACTGCTCTAATATATTTTGCTTTGAAATTTAAAAAACGTGTTCAAAACTGTTTTTATTTCTTTGTTTATTTCACATCTCTTTGTTTACTGTGTCTTGTTTGGAATTTATTGCTTTGCACTTCATCCAGAACACCTTGGACAGCATGCAGGTATTTTAGGGCATAAATTCTCCTTTCCCTGTCCTGAATCCTGCACTTTTCACTTTAAAATGGTAGTCTTGCCTAACCTTGCATGGAATGTGTGCTAGAACCATTGTTATGCAAGCATGCTTGGCATTTATTGGCCTAATACCAAATCACCAAAATCAGAATGTTTTTCTACAAGAGATTAATCTTCAAATATAGCATGACTTAATGAGACCTCTGATACTGGTTTTGAAAGTTAATTTCTTATGAGCATGCCCAGTAAGAATGGTTTGGTAGTTTATGCAAGATTATAGCTTTCTGACTGCGTGGATTTTGTCTGAATTCAGATTGTTTCCTCTGTTAATACGAAGATCATTTTCTTTGAAATTTTCACCTGGGGTTGATTTATTGAGCCCTTACTGAAAGCCATTGCTGCTTCGTAAACAATAAAACTATGAAATAGTATTTCTGTAGCAGAATATGTGGCCAATTACTAGTCTGAATTCAAGCCTGTCCACATGGAAAGTTGCTCATCATCTTATCTGTCTTGTGCGAACCGTATCTGTCTTGCAATGGATGTAGTCTGCTTCATTTTCAGTTCAAGAAGCTGTTTGAGTTTTAGAAATAGCACTATGTATCATACAGGAAACTTGGCAAGTCCTAAGTAATAGGCATTCAATATGGTCAGCAGTAGAGAGTGTCTTTTGATACAACCATGACTATAGGCAGATCCACTTTTAAGGAGCTGTGGTAGACTTGGCACTTCCGTGCTCTGGTCTTTAGGGCAGGCTGTGTGGGCAGAGCCCTGGTACAGAACAGGAATTCGGCACTTCTGGGAGCGGAGCACATGCCTCGCTCTGCAGTGGCACACATAAGTACACAGATTTTCTACAGTGAGGTGAGTCTAACTGGCTAACAATGAAACAAGCACCTGCCTGCAGTCAAGAAAAAAAAGATGTGTATGGGAATGCCTCCTGTTAGCAGTGCTGTGGATCCTAAAGCAATGCTTCTTTATGTAGTATCAGCTTTGTGCTCTTCTAATTCGCAACCTTGATTAAAAAAAAGTAGTAAAGGCATTTTTCCTCCAAGCTTTGTACTGTCGTGAGAGAATAACTTGAAGATTCTAAATACTCAGAAGGCATATATTGAAATGCAAATAAATTTTAAATTAATAATAATACATTAATTTTTTTTTTTCAAAAGTATTTTTAAGGCAGCTGTAGCATCTTGTTGGGGTTTGGATTGTGATGTTTTTATTTTTTATTTTATGCTAGAATTTCCATAACTGCATGTGGAAAGGTCAGTATATATTCTTAGAGAGTTGAATAGCTCGTCCTTAAACTTTAAATTAGAAAGAGGGGATCTAAAATTCAAAACCACTTTACTGCTTTGTTTGTTTGTTTTTATTGTTCTCTTAAGATTTTACATAGATGCCTTATTCACAGCAGTTCAACAAGGAGCAAAGGCTCACATTTCAGTTGCTCAAAACCACAGTGAAAAGATGAAAGTCAAAAATCAAAGCATTTAATGTTTTTGTAAAACTCCCACAATGTCTCTGTATCTTATTGTTTTCTGTTTCATAATCAGTCAGATAGATACCTTGAGGCTTCTTTAGCAGATCTAAATTAATTTGTGTTTTATGAATACCAAGATATTATATCCTCAACATTCACTGTAGCTTTAAAAATATATTTGTTATAGAAAAGGAACAGGCAGTATTAGTTTCTATATTATTAGAAAATTTGGATTTTTGTGTTCTTCTGGGGTCTGTAAGTCTTTTGTTTGTCTTTAGCTGTGCTAAGATCTTTGTATACGTGATGTGTAATTTTCTTCATATCTAGTATGTGCACTTTTTCTTACATGAACTGAGGACATTTTTATCGTTCAAGAAGAAGAAACCGCAGTACAGTTGAATGAATCTAATTGATATCCAGATGTCCTTTGTTAGTATAGTTGTTTAACTAGGCATATACTATAAAAAGGTTTTTAATGAAGGAAAGTGCTGTTTGTTCATCATAAATCACCAGATTAGGTTATAATGCATTAGCTTTTCATATAAGGAGCCTATTACTGCCTCTGTTGAGCTACTTCTGCTTGCAGTGTTTGGGTCATAGCACATAAGGCATGAGTGCTCCCCAGGTCTCCAGTGGCAGACTTTCCCTGGCACATTTCCAGAGTACAGACCAACTGTTTGCCCTTATGTGAAAATCAGACCTCACAAATTCTCAAGAGTTTTGCTGATTTTCCAGTCTTGGCAAGAGATGTTTATATGCTCAGGAATATCTGATAGTGTATGCAAATAGATATACTGGCTGCTTATAAATGCAGATTGAAATTGAAATGCATTATGTTGAAAACATTATTATATCCTTGATTGAGCTGGTACAATGAATATGCAGGCTTGAATAAAATGGTTTTCTCATGCTTTAGTGTCTTCACTACTCTTATATATGTTTTGAATCAAAGTTGTAGAAGAAATCCTGGTTCCCCATGCCCTTTGTCATTCCTCTCAGCCAGGGAATATTTCCTGTCCGTCACCTCATCGATTTTTCACATCAGGAATTCAGAAACTGCATGCAGGCAAATTTCCCAAGTCAGCACAGAAGCTTATGTTTTGTTTTGTTAAAGCCTGATGCCTCAAAATCAAAACAAAAATGTTTGCCACCAATGGTACTTCTCACAAGCTTACAAACTATCTCCTCTTGGCTGATGTCTGGGTTATTTCTATGTGGTTTGGCACCTATAGTGAGGAGCATTATTTTTTAAGGGAATGGAGACAGTAATGCACATTCTGCATTAAAAACTGTGGGGTTTTTAACACATAAATGTTAATCTAACAATTTAGGAGCCTTCAACTTAATAGCCAAGGATGGGCAAACCTCAGAAATATACCAGAATTTTTAGAAAAAGATGGAAAAGCACACAAAAGTGACATTCAGATGTGTGTAGAAGTCACAAAGTTGTAGGATGTGTTTGTAGATGTTCTTGACAGTGATTTTTTTTTTTAGCAGTGCCACAAAATATTATGAGGAATTTCCACTTTAGAAATTGGAGGTGGAAGGAGAACTTACCTCAATGTTACAGGGCTGCTAAAAAGTATAGTTCCAAATATCATTGAAAATTTAGGGGAGAAAAGTGTGATTCTTGCTCTGATCTCAGTCAAATGTCCATGTTATGTCTTGCTTGTTCAGGCCAAGGTCCGAGAGCTGGAGGAGAAATGCCGGACACAGAGTGAACAATTTAACCTCTTGTCCAGAGAACTGGAGAAGTTTCGACAGCAAGCAGGGAAGATTGATCTCCTGAGCAGTAATTCGGTGGCATCCTCAGATATCCCTGGTTCTCCTGGTAAATCTCTGTCCCAGTTAATAAATGGAATAGCCACTTCTATAGGCAAAGGTAAGGAGCAACATTTTATTTGTAGGTACCTGTCCTGCCCTGTAAGTTTAAGATGCAACCCAATAATATAGAGTTTGATTGTACAAATGGAGGATGAAATTCACTCCTCTACCTCATTTGTGACTTGTTTACATTTCAGAGTATTTATAGTTGTTTACTAAACTGTAAAAAGGTGTGTTTAAATTTTTAACTATTTAAAATGGTATTTGAACATGTAGCTGCCAGGTGTTTTAGAAACAGAGAAATCACAACAAAAATATTGTTAATTTGAGTTTTAAAAGAAATGGAGAATGTAAAGTAAAAAAAAAAATGAATTTACATCTGTATTGGTGTTCTTACACTTACAGTGCTAGTAGCTGCAACTCAGTATGTGTTTTTCCAAGATCTATGTTGAACTTCCGCAGGTCATCTCCTTTTGCCAGAGGCAACTGCTCCTCCTATCTACAGAACTGCATTAATGGTTCATTATTCATAAGAAAATTTAAAAGATTAAGGGAAAAGGTTACCTGTGACAACACCTGAAAGTAACTTGTTTGTAAATCGTGTGTTAGTTTGGGTATTATAACTTTGTTGTTAACAAGGCTGAGGAGTGTATTCACCAACTCAGTGTCACCCATGCTGGAATAACTTCATCTGCTTGTTCTGCACAGGAATACTTGTCAGGTAATTTCCATTACTTACAGATTCCCCCAAAGTTGTTTTAAAATAATTATGAAGAAGAATGGGAAAATGAGAAAATCTTGATTTTTTTTTTTTTTTTTTTTTTTTTTTTAAATTTCAGCTTCCTAAGCTTCTAGAAAAATTCGGAGTCATAGGGCCTAGAAGTCACAAATTCTTTCCCTGTTGTTACAAATGAGCAGTTATTTTAGTGAAGGGTGCTAAACTCAATGTGAAACCAAGTCAAAAGGAACCAAGGTGACATTGTTCTTTCATTTCACTTCAGTAACTTTGTACTGTGCATCTCTTGGGTTTTTGAACACAAAATTTGAGCTGTTTGCAGTTTTGCACACCATGGTGCGTGTTAGTTTATAGGCTTTTCTGGAGCTGCAAGTCTTAACTAAGTGGATATTAAAGTGCACTAAATGGAGAATTTAGAATGCATTAGCTGATAGCTGTGAGAATTTAGTAGAATTTTCCTTAATATCAACAGGATTAGCTCTTCGTGTCTCTAATGAAAGGATTTTCAAAGCAATAATTATTTTTAAAGGCAAGGTAATTAGCTGTTGAAATGTCTTTTAGGCAGCTGGTGAAGGTCCATTCTGTATCTCTGGGATGGATCTAAATAGGCCCCAATTCTCAAATAAAAATCAACTAAACTTTTTAAGGTACTCAGTCAAACTCCCTGAACTAACTTATATTTATTCATGAAATACTAATGGGAACAGCTTTTAAAAAAACATTCAAAAACATAACAAACAGAAATCTGTACTGAAGTCATTAAAAGGCCTTACTCTATAAATTTTTTCTCATAACCTATTGATTTTTATATGACTTAGAATCGGGGCCTGCAGCACTAGTGTGTAAACATCAGAAATCCTTGGACAATGTT
Source organism: Hemiprocne comata (assembly GCA_020745705.1). Lineage (NCBI taxonomy): Eukaryota > Metazoa > Chordata > Aves > Apodiformes > Apodidae > Hemiprocne > Hemiprocne comata. The sequence continues at coordinate 5,517,063 of CM036602.1, read as the reverse complement.
AATTCTCAGTATGAATGCACTGATAACAATAAAGTAATGTTTAAGATAAAGTGGGCAGGATTTCTAATTATTGAAATGAACCATTTCACAATAATGACGGTACTGCTGCAGCAAGTTCTTCAAAGCAGAAGTGTAATTATTTTTATTATGTGTGAGGAAGAAAGAACACGAGGAAACACAAGGACGGCTTTCAAAGCAAAGCAAATGACGGAAATGAGATCAGTTTATGACCAGCTGCTTTGCCTTAATTGGTGATGTTTGAATGTAGCAGGAAATGAAATAAACCTAGCCAGAATAGATTAGAATGTAGAAAGTTCACTCTAACCATATAATAATGTCACAATCAGATACAAAAGCCTTAAGATTTATTATTCATCAGATAAAAAGCTCATTTAAATGGCCTTTCTAGATAATTTAGGTAGTCCATAATGAATCAGCGGTTCCAATAAATAAAATGGAGAGTCTAATTTTACTACAAGTATGGCCAGCTTTAATTCTGCTGAGACAATTTAAATAAGTCTGGTGCTCTTCCTTGGATCTTTCCTTGAAAGGGTGTTCTTTAGACTTCCTTCACAGACATTTGGATGTCATGGGAAAATAAAGGCATTTTTGAGCCTATATGGATTTCATGAGGCTTTACAGACAAAAACCCGGTGGCTTTATAAGGTTCTTCTGTGATATTTAGAGAAAGAAAGAGACATTTCTAAAAGCTGCTGTGTATTTTTATGAACTGACGTCTTATATTTTTCATTTTTAACTAGTTTTTTCCAGAGTGCAAATATAAAATTAAAGGTGATTTTTTTTTTCTTAGTTTTCAGTGAGTTAACAAGTTTTTAAAGAGTCTTTAAAAGTCTGATTCCTCCACATTCTGTTGTTCAAGCCCAGGGACATCAGTGATATTCCCTTGGATGAACAGGAGAACCTAGTTTGAATTTGTTTCATACTTTGGAGGTAAACTTAAGCTTTTTTTTAAATGCAGCCATTTTTGTACTCATATATTCACAATCTGCAGAAGTAGACATCATGTATAGACATGATCAGGAGTTTATAGAGGTTTGGGAGTTTTCAGAAGGAATGTGCATCATGGACAGTGGATTTTAATTTTGCTTTTTGCAAAGGCATTGCTTGATGATGCTTGTATTTGTTTTTTTTAATCCAATTGTGGCTCTATACATAGCGTCAGCGTGAACTTACATTTATTATTTAAGAAAGTCTCATGTACAGAACACAGTGAACTAGCTGCTAACATTGTATGATGCAGCTTGCCCAAAAAATCTGTTCTTTCCAATGTATTGCAAATATTAGAATACCTTGAAAATGCAGTAGTTTTTAAGCTGCTTTAAGAAATAGATCATACTGTGGTTGCAGATAAAAGCAGTCCCACAGCGTGGGAAGAGCCTTAGAGGGTCAGCGTCTCTTATCTCACACGCTTTTTCATAAAGAGACAGGAGTTGATGGCACCCAATGCAGATTTGATTGAGCAGGGAGATGCTACCTTGCACAAGGAGCCAATTGAATAGAGAAACAGGATGGTGACTGCAGCAGGAAGTCCCATTAGGAAGAATGATCCATTTTGCACAGCAAGATTTGGGGCAGAAGCTGCATTTCCACATACATTGATGGATATGGGTATAGGCCTACTGTGATAGGGAGTGGGGTATCTGAGTAGGCTGTACCTAGATATTAACACCATCTGGAGCCATAGATGTGTCTAGTCACATCATGCAACTAGAGCTGCCACACAGTTTTCTTTCCTATGTATTAAGGACTCAAGGTAAATTTGATATACCCTGTTTTACAAGTAGGAAAAATAAGACAGTTGAGTATCTTCCATCATCTTGATATTCCTGGAGTTCTTGATAACGTATGTTCCTATCCTGGCTGTCATACTATATATATGCAAAGCTATATTGTACAATAATCTTTCTCCTCATTTTGGATGTAGTGCATTTAATTTAATAACAAAGCCTGAAAAATCCTGGAGGTATGAGACCAAACAGCAGTTTGAATGAATAATCACAGTTGGACCAATTATTTATAGGCTTGGCACTGACAGGCTGATATGGCAAGCACATTAACAGCAAACAGAAGGAGCTAAATTGGCTAAAGGTTTCTGAGTGGGGATGACTTTTCTGTTATAAATGTGAGAAAGGTTCCAAGAATAAAAATTGTGCCCTTTTCCAGCCTGGGGATAGCTGTAAGCGGGGCTTGTTGTAATTAATCTTTTGTATGATGACTTGCATATTTCCCTGCTGTCAATTGCTGAAGCTGTCCTGCTGTAAATTATGGTGATGCAGAGAAAATTAATCACATTGGACTAAGGAGCACACCAGAAAAACCCTCAATATGTTTTGGAGCTTATTCTCCTCTGCAATATGAATAAAGAGAATTCCACTGATAATTCCTGGTGACGTATGTCTGGAAAGGTTGCAATTCAGTAGCAAAACACTGCTGTCCAGGCTTCTGGCAGAACTGGAGAGGAAATGCTGAACGTACATACATCAGGGTTTGAAAAATTAGGGCATAGGCTCATTATGTTAATGAGAGAGAAAGGAGAAGGAATTTTGCATATCTGATTGTGTCAGCAACACCTTAGACTGTGCCCTATAACTTCTGCTGATGCTGCAATTATAATTAGGTTCAGTTTACAATTTCCTGCTTATTTTCCTGTTTGGGAACTAAACTAACAGTAAAAGGGAAAAAATGTAGACATCTCTTATATTACACTTTATTAAGTCTCTCTTGCAACCTTGATGAAGCTGTCCTTTTTACTCATCTCCCCTCACCCACTAAGCCTGGTTTTCTCTTGAGTCTATAGGGGGTAAGTGTAAGGCTGCCTCCTTAGGTCCTACAAATGTGCAGTATAAACTCTCTTTTATTTTTAAGTGCTTTTAAAAAGCAGAATAAAAATATTCTAAAAGCATTTCTGGAGATTTTTTCCTTCCTTTATAGCCGATGTGTTCTCGTTTTTAGAAGCTGTAGAGATTGGCACTGTGATCAAGTTATTTGTTTTAGTACAGGTGTTAATGAGGGGCTCTTAAGAAATACAAAGCAGGTGCTCTTGGAACTTACTGCTCTGCAAAAAGCCAAACCCACTTCCCTTCATTTCAAAATTAATATCCTGCCAACTAAATTATTAGCATTTCATCCAATCTCTTAGAAGATAAATGCATGACTTGATTCTACTTTCTGATATATGACAGAGCCCCCAAAAGAAATTGAAAGGTTCCAACAAAGCTTTTTAGAGCTGGGCATGTCAAAGAGCATGTCAGATAACATCTCCAAAGATAGCAGGGTGCTCAGAACAATGGTGGACTTTTTTGCAGTAGGGAAAATTTAACTTTTAAAAAAATTGAAATACCTTCACTTTATACATTATGTTCTATGACATATTGTTGACTTATGTAATTTACTGAAAGGCTGGGAACTAGCAGGCTTACTACTTTCATGGTCTGCAGTCTACCTACCTTAGTCTTTTTCTAGAATGATTTCAAACAGGAGGGTAAAATAACTCACTGCTTCTTGTTAGTTGGCAGTGTTTCTGCTTGAGAACAACTGCTTATTCTCATATGTGTTTTGTTCACTGACAGGTCATGAAAGTTCTCCTGGAAGTCGTTGTGTGATTTCAGAGTTTATACGACCCCTTCAAGTATCTGGAGACAAACCAGAACAACTGTCTGTCAAACCTACATTCCTCTCCAAGTCAAGATCTGGTACCCCAAGATGCAGATTTGATTCAGACGTGAGTCTTTTTGAATTTGTTGCTGAAAATGTATGTTATGGGGCCAAGACTTCTCCAGGGGAGTGATGCAGATTGATCCATCTGCTTTTAAGAAGTAAAGACATGAATGTTCTCATTTTCTAGACAACTTGGGAACATGACCAGTGGGATTTTGACTGGTATTTTCAGAGAAGTCTCAGCTGATAACCTAGTTACACAGCATAAAAATGGGTGTATGAGAACCTCAAGCTTCTATGAAAACCTCAGTCTTCAGTGGTGGCACTCAGTGTTGTACACTGTTTGAAAACTTTATAAAGGGTATTAGTTTCTATTGAATACTGTAAGCCTGTTTTATATGGGCAAACTGCCATGCAGATTTTACCCCTCACCTTACAGTCTTGAATCCCATTCTGAATCTTTACAGAAGTAAATAAATTGAAACTGTGCATGATTTATATCTGATATAGATTAATTGCTACTGAACCTGTGAATGTTGATAGAACCAAAATGTTTTTAAATGGATCACAAACCATGAGTATGCTGTAGGACAGTCAAAATACCAGACTCAGAATTCCATAGGCATACCTAAAGATTATTGACAACTAAATATATTGTGTATAGCAACATAATGGAAAAGTGAGAACATTCACTACTTTTTGAAAAGGCCACAGAAAAAGAAGCTTAGCAATGAGGCTTAGGGAAGCAGAACTAACAGCAAGGAACAAAAGGAGTGCATGTCAAACTTAATTCTCTTTTTCTGTTATTTTTGAGTTAGCTTTCTCTGAGAATGTCAAACCCTGTTTTGCAGAATTGTTCATTGTATGCCTTCTAGATTGTGTTTATGTGTTACATACTTACATTATGAAGGCTCACAGAAATTAGGCTCCCTTCTTTTTTAGAAGTATCCAGACCCAGGGGGAGAGTGTGTGAATAAAATCTGAAAATGGAGCATGATGCTATGAAGTCTGAAATTAAAAAATGATACTCTGCAAAAATGTGTCTGCAACTTCCCTGACTGTTACTAGTAACAAAGTCTTCTAGAATAAGCATTATTGGGTTAGTTACGCACTTCGTGACATGCCCGGAAAAAGGCATCAGGGTGATAACCCTTGAAAATTTGCCTGCATCCCCAAAGGCTACACAGGGGAGAATACCTGGTAGCTGATTATTACTGTCCTCACTGGGAATGGAGTGTTGGCACAACAGTGTGTGTTGTGCTAACCCAACACTTAAAGAATTAGATGAAAAGTTACTTGACTCAATGGTTTTCTGGTGCACTTTTGTTCCATGGGGAACAGAGCAGGGACCAGTTTAGGCCTGAAAGTTGAAATTCAATATTCACTCAGTCCAGATGGTAAAATTTCCCTCAATTTTGTGGACAATTTATTTTATTTGATCCTACTGTTTATTTGATCCCACTAATATTTCTACCTTTAATTAAACTTCTCTCAAGTTCAGGCAAAAAGTTGTTCGTTTTTCCTAAAAGGGCTCTCAGCATACTGTAAAATAATTGGAGAAAAGTGTATCTCTCACTTTAAAAATTCTACTAGGCTCTCAGCATAACAGGTAGAGCTACTATTTTAGTAATAGTAAATGAGTGCTAAAATAGGTAGAGTCTGTGTTGATTCAGCATCACAATTTAATCTCCAGATTCTGTAGACCAGTTTTGTAACGGAATAAATGTAAATGTGTGGTTTTGCAGAATTGAATTAAATATGGTAATTTTAGAGGAAGTATTTAGAGGGTAGAATTCAACTGCTGCTGCTGCTGTGGATTAGATTGGCAAGGGAGTATATTTTATGTGATACTCATTGTTTCCAAGTGTTTGGAAGTTGCCACTTGCACCAGTTCTAAACTCAGCATCTGTCTTATGTTCTTAGTCACTGGTATCAGGTTCCTACTATTGTTTTCTGATTAAAATATCAGGGTGTCACCCTAGGTTGTCTGTGTGATCATATAGCTGGACTGTGCCCATGAACACTAGGTGTATCACTTGCAACAGCTCATTTTGGAGTAACTAAGTTTACTGCACTTCAGTGAAGACTTCGGTTAAAGCTTAGGAGGATGAGGTGGTCAGTGAGACTGATATGGTTGAGTTGTGCCTATTTCTTTAATCAACAGCATGAAAGGGAGTGGTGTGGTCAATATCCCACCTCCTTCAGCCATCTCCAGTGACCAAAAGGCAAAGCAGCAGTTTGCTGGGGCTTTGTCAGTTTTGCAAGCTTTTGAGGAAAACCAACATCTGGTCCCAGACAGGTGATCTGAATCTCTAGAAAGATATCAAGGAATTAGCTCAATTTCTTTGCCCTCTTAGGATCTGGATTGCAGTTCTTTTTTAGCCTAAGCTATTCTAAGTAAAATTAACCAGTTCTCTGCCATGTTAGAATTAAATTTTTTTCAGTGTTGCATGTTCACTGTCCGATTTATTTCTGTCAGGAAAACAGTGCATGAATTTTTTTGAAATCACAGTCTTTTTTTTTTTTCTTACAGATGGATAATGATCAGAATTCCAATACCTCAAAGCAGAGATATTCTGGGAAAGTCCATCTTTGCATTGCCCGTTATAGGTAAAAAACCCAGTTCATTACATATATAATAGATGTCTGTAATATTCAACATTTAGGTTTGCTTCATTTTTATTCATGCACTGAATTATTACCTGGAACCGAAGTTATGAATGTCAGACCCCTTTCCTGTTTGCACTGGTTGCAAAATAGTGCCATTTCCATGTGCTTTCATTGTCAGAGAAATTTTAACATGGCATGGCTCTTTTACCCACAGCTGTATTTCTAGCCTTCAAGGTCTAAATGAGATGTGAATGTGTACCTCCTACTTTAAAGAGAATGTCTCAATCTGTTCTTATAAATTGATTTTTCTTCTTTGCCAGGAAAATTAAAAGTTCATCACATCTTTGCCTTGCATATTAAAATTTCAAAGTACAGTTATGATCAAAATTTCTGTGACTAACAACTTCTTTCAGGACAGATATGGATTAAAATACTTTATAAGAGGCTTTTGCCTAGTAGTAGCTTGTTTGAGTTATAACTCACTGGTTTTGTCTTTATTTAACTGATCTCTGTTGAAGTTAATAAACGTGAAAAAGACTGACATATAAAATGAATATGGGGACTGGAAAAGAGCCCCACAACTGTTTGCTTTAATTCACTTTAAAAACAAAGGTTTTGGCCAGTGTATTCAAACAGACCCAAATGAGTAATATGTGAGTATATTCTACAGAAAAGGTTGTGGTTTTAAGTGTATAGCACTTAAGCTAATAAATTGTGTTTCATGGCAGCCTATTGGTGATACAGGTACAGTTCACAAAAACCTGACCTAGACTGCACTCAGAATATATGTTTCAGCATGGAAGCAAAAAGATTGAACTGAGGAATTATATGTGTGTGCAGCTCTACAACTCTACACCTTTTTCTGGTTAGTATTCAGTTGTGTGGGGCTTTTAAGTGAACACAAATTTTCCGTCTGTGCTCCATTGCAGTTACAACCCTTTTGATGGACCAAATGAAAACCCAGAGGCAGAGCTCCCCCTTACGGCAGGAAAGTACCTTTATGTGTATGGAGATATGGATGAAGATGGCTTTTACGAAGGTATTTTTATTAAATCTGTGAATTCATGCTAATTCGTGCAGATTTAAATCAGTTCATCTCTCAGAAACGCTCCCAATTCTTTCCTTCATCTCTACCAAATCAGTTGGTAAAATTACCCCTATCATCATTGTGTTAATTAAGACTTTCTGCACCAGCAAAGCTGCTCCCTGCAGGCATAGCTAATTATAAGATATTTTATATTGTCAGCTTTTCCTACTGGCAAGATTTAAGTTGACAAGAAAGCTTACTGGCAGTTCTGGTTTTTGCCTCACTGAACCTTTACATTCTCAAGCTGAATGTTGTTTATGTGCAATTTTCATTTATATCCTTGTCCACTTGCAAGGCTATGCTTCTTCAAGGATTTTAATGGCATTGTTCTTTCTCACCAGGGGAACTTCTAGATGGACAAAGAGGACTGGTCCCTTCAAATTTTGTGGATTTTGTTCAAGACAATGAGACCCGGTTATCAAGCACATTAAGCAGTGAACAAGATCAGAATTTTATCAACCATTCAGGTCCTTCGTTGGAAGGAGATGTCTTGGAGATAAGCCCACCAACTCACATAGACTCTAGTGTAATCAGCAATGGCGCAGGGACTCTGGATGTGAACATTGATGAAATTGGAGAAGACATTGTGCCTTATCCTAGAAAAATCACCCTTATTAAACAACTAGCCAAAAGTGTCATTGTGGGCTGGGAGCCACCGGTAGTGCCACCCGGATGGGGAACCATTAGCAGCTACAATGTTCTGGTTGACAAAGAAGTACGGATGAACATAGCCTTGGGAAGCAGAACAAAAGCTCTTATAGAAAAGCTTAACATTTCTACTTGTACATACCGAATATCAATTCAGAGCATTACAAACAAGGGTAACTCAGATGAACTGCAGTGCACTTTGTTAGTTGGGAAGGATGTCATAGTAGCCCCCTCTAATCTTAAAGTGGACAATATAACCCAGATTTCTGCTGAGCTGTCCTGGCTCCCTACAAATAGTAATTACAGTCATGTGATCTTTCTTAATGAAGAAGAATTTGACATTGTCAAGGCTGCTAGCTACAAGTACCATTTTTTTAATTTGAAGCCAAATATGGCCTACAAGGTGAAAGTCATGGCAAAGCCCCATCAGATGCCCTGGCAGCTTCCCCTGGAACAACGAGAAAAAAAGGAAGCTTTTGTGGAATTTTCTACATTGCCAGCAGGTTTGGTATTTTTCTCCCTACCCCAAAAACTCTCCAGTTAGGTTTCTTTGAAAATTCTAGTTAAATTAATTAATCTTTAGTTTTATGCTGTAATCCATGTCACATTCATGAGCAAACTGGGGATTATTCAATTGCTTTATGGTATCTAAAATTAATTCCTGTCCTGTGTTGCTCTCTCCTTTGTTCTGGACTTGATGATCTTAAAGGTCTTTTCCAGCCTTGGTGATTCTGTGATTCTGTTCCTGGGTAACGACTTAAGCGTTTTTGGGAAATAAAGGAGGGAAAGCCATGCTTATCATCATCACAGATGACATGCTAAGTGTTTTATCAGATTAATCTCTATTTGTATTTTATTTGTTCAGTTATAGATAGTGTTTCTGGTATTAATTTATTTTCCTTGGTGAACAACACTGGTTAAAACCAGTTATTACTTCTGACATCTTATTTATATGTTATTTGCATGTCACAAAGCCCTTTTTACAGGGATGATCCAGCCCTTTTCTGTAATGGAAAGCTACATCGACATCTTAGAGGACCACACAGTCATTTAGGGGATGTAAATGCATGTTTATTAAGCTCTGACCACATTGTACAATTTGGATTTGTAAACATAAATTGTTCATGTTTTGGAAGTCCACGGTTATTTTCCACTTTGCTTTTACATTAGGAATGCTGGTGTTACCAGTTATTTCCCAGTATTTAAGAACAGCTAAGTAATGTTGAAAACTAGAGCTGAGATAATGTGCGTTTAAAGGATAAGCTCATAATTTTGGGGACGTATGGCAGTACTTGAAAAATCTGAATATCTCTCCTTATAGATCTAGTTGAGGTCATAAAATCAAGTACAAGTAGAAGATTACTTATATATTCAGATTTTCAGAGCACTGAATGCCTCTGAAGCAGGGACAATCAAGTACAAGTGACTCCTAGCAAGTGAAATTTCAATAGCATGTACTGTGCTATGGCTTAATTGACTCCCTGCTGGGATTTGATTTTAGCAAAGGGGCAGGAATTAGTTCTGGTCTCTTCCTTGGCTTGTGTGAGTTCTATGTAAGGAGGCATGCAGGACAGTAATGCTGGTTGAGTAGAGAGGGAGTTAAGCTTACAGGTCTACTTCTTTTGATGCTGTCGATTTATAGTTTCAGTAAAAATGTCCTCGGCCATTTACTCTTTAGTCTCGAATCAGTTCAGCGGGGTAAGTGGTAATGCTATTACAGAATCTGCGAGGAGAGAGGGCGTTTTAAGCCTTGCATATGTTCCGTGGGAGTTTGGAGATACTGCCTAGCTGGTGGCTTGAACTTACTAGGTATGTTGACTTCTTTGTTCTTTGGGAAAGGCCTTATGAATCAGGTTTTTTCAGGCCAAACACTTAACGTGCTGTATCTCCCTCTAGTTGCTGAAGTATGCTAAAGCAATGAACTGCTCTCTGCTAGCAGCTAAAATGCAGCAATGGTTCAGTTTTGGGAGAATGGAAGGAGGTGACTTCTGTAGGAGCAGATTAATGTCATTGTCATAGGCAAGATACTAGACTAAATCAGATGCATTCTTTCATTGTGAGCTGAGGAGCTTTGCTGGATTGGGAGTGCTGGCTGTCAATAAAATAAGATAGAGGAAATACAGGGGGAAAAAATGGGGAAGCTGAAATTAAATACTAAATTAAAATCTACATCTTGTCCAAGAATAGTATTAGATCAGTCTGCGTACTTTGGCCTTGCAAGTTAAAAATACATTATAGGTGCAAGAGATGGCACAAGAGAAAAAAATTATTTTGTGTCTGTAGTGTCCTGAACATGACCTTGATTTTCATGTCCTGATTCATGCCCAGCAGAGGATGAAATTCACTGATGGCAAACTACTGAAATGCATTGATGGTTTGCCAGCATATCTGGAGGCTGAGGCTTGTGTGATATTTACACTTGTATCATGATCTACTTGGTAGCAATGGTTACACACAGTTAAAATATTTGTAGCTTTTTTGGTAGATGAACACAAATTGGTTGTGCATAGTTCACTGGCAAAAGCAAACTCACAGCAACCAAGGTTTGTATTCTCCCAGCTATTACCCAGAGACGTCTGCAGCTTAACCCTGCTTCTGAAATGTTTTAGCATGAAACACTTCTCAGGGTCTGACTCTTAAATTAACATGACAGGATGCCTGAAATATTAATGAACCAGTAATCTCTCTGGTATTTTTACTTTGGCTTTCTGTCCAAAGTAGACCTATTTATAGTTGTGTAATACTGTATTTTACTTAAGGATGTACTTGGTGTGCTATTACACTAACATACTGTAAATGCCTTGAAAGGTTAGCAGGCATATTTTTTTTTCAGTGTAGAGAAAAGACTTTTGAGTCCTTTAAACCAGCATGCTGCTGATTGAAAAAGTCAAAATCTTGGCTTGCAGTCAACGTTGCACCGTAGTGTCTGTGCTTCTGGCCCAAAATCATGACTGGGAGCCACTAATAGTCCAGAGAGTCAGAATTTGAACGTGATTTCTGAGTGTGTAGTGTGCATTCAGCGCAGAGATACATACCAAAAAGTCACTTGCTGCCACCTGCAGCAGTTTTCCATTAAGTGCCACCCCTGGGCCTTTTTCTCCCTGCATTTTTCTGTTAACAGTTTCAGCATTCAGAGTGAATAGTAGCTTTGCACCCTGGATGGATAAAAATAGGTCCAGAGTAAGTTGCAAGACCATCTTCTGAAGAAATACAGCTTAGTTACTGGCTGTAGCTGAGGGTCAGTTCGTGGCTCCGTGACCTGCTGAGTGTATGCTTCTGTTTTTACATAATCACTGCAGTAAGGATGTTCCATCTTCTTTAAAAAATGCTTTGAGATCTGTATCCAACTTACAAATATATCACCTAAGGCTCAACAGTGACCAGTCTTGTCTTTCTTAGGCCCTCCAGCTCCACCTCAAGATGTTGCTGTTCGGGCTGGTTCCAGCCCAGCAACCATACAGGTGTCCTGGAAACCACCAACTCTGACAGCAACAGGGACCTCCCACGGTGCCAATGTCACAGGCTATGGTGTTTATGCGAGAGGTCAACGGGTGAGTTCTTCTTCCAGCATTACAGTGACCATCTACATTAGGTGACTTTCAACTGACAGGTAAAGGCAACAATAGACATGTGACAGCACTTGGATGTGTGCAGGGATTTCTCAGCTTTCAGTAGAATCTACTCTTTTGTTTGTGCATAACCAGCTAATTAGCTTCCTTTCTATAAGCACTTAAGCTTTTGGACAAATGGATTGAAAGGATTAGAGATAACTGATGCTAGTTGGAGTGGAGCCCTAATGTGGGCTTGTTTTGGTTTGAACAAGCTCTTTGCTGATTTTTTTTCTTCCTTTCAGTGAACTTTTTAGCAGTGCCAGTGGACTCTTGCAGCCAACACTGTGTTGGCAATAATTCACTCCATGTTAAGACTTTGAAGGTTGTACTCTGGTGGAGTTGAGGGGAGGGAAACAGATGTCTTCATGCTAGTAAGTTGCTTGTTTGTGTACTCAGGTGGCAGAGGTGATCTTTCCAACAGCAGAGAACACATTGGTGGAGCTAATGAGACTAAGGAGTTTGGAAGCAAAGGAAGTTACAGTTCGAACACTCTCTGCACAAGGGGAATCAGTGGACTCTTCTGTTGCTGCCATTCCGTCTGACCTACTGGTGCCTCCAACCCCTCACCCCAGAACTGCTCCCAAATCTAAGCCATTAGCAAGTGCCGGAGCCCCAGAAACCAAAGAAGAACATTTAGGTCCACATTTAAAAATGGATGAGTCATGGGAGCAGACTCGTTCGGCATCTCCTGTTCATGGACACATGCTTGAGCCACCTGCCCCTAATTTTCACAGCCCTCTTCAGGGGAGGAGGTCTCCATCGCCTAACCGAATACTCCCTCAACCTCAAGGCACACCTGTCCCAAACACTGTTGCAAAAGCCATGGCAAGAGAAGCTGCACAACGAGTTGCAGAGAGCAATAGGGTAAAGACAAACTTTTTCTTAAGGGTTTTTTGGGGCTGGCTTTATTCATTGTGACACTTTCCATCACATAATTTTTTTCATCATATGCTTTAAGGAGCACCTAATTGTTCCTTAACCCTGAAGTGCTGTAGTTTGAGAAGCAGTGTGCTAAAATTCTGTGCCATCTTCCACAAATACAGTTGTAAACATAAAGAGCATAGATCAGACTTCAATCAGTATAGAAACCCCATAATGTCACTAGAAATGTTGTCTCCAAAAATGCAGAGCCTTACTTCTGAAAAAAAAAAAAAAATAGTAATCATCAAAGTTGGTGCTTGGATCCTGCAGAAGTCAGAAAGAAGGCTTACACCTATATGAGAAAAGCCAACCAAGTACTGAAGTACTTTAAAAGAGACCAAAACAATAAAGGGCAGTCATAAAATGTGTCCAGAAGTTGGTAGATAGACAAAAGTCCTGAGCAGACTAACTGTGAGAGCCAATCTTTTTGACAGTTTACAAAATGAGGACAGAGTCTCATTTCCTTAAGGGAATCTAACCAGCAGTCAGATAAGAGACATGTTTGTATTCTAAAACCATCTGCTTTTTCAAAATAGCGAATAGCAGTTTAGATGTAAGTGAAGCACAATTTTTATGCTGTTGCAGATCCACAGGTAATTTTGCCTAATTGCTTTTCAAGAGTGCCCCTTTCTCGGTACTGCACCTTCACAGATGATTACAAATGTTTCAACATGGCCATGTGAAAGCTTTTCATCACAGCTCCTTTTGTAGCTGCTAGAAGAATCACTGCTCAAAGGAGACTCCCTGGTTTTGAGACCATTATGACCTATGGCTGCAATAGTGACTCAGATGTTTTTAGTTAATTTAAAGCCCATATTTGAGGCTCTTGGGTCAGCATAGGTGATGTGTATGCATCCTGACGGCATGCTCTGGTTTTCCTACCCAAGCATACAAAATTTAAATACTCCCAGTGCCCTGGGCAGTTACTCTCTCATTCCAAGCTGCTCACAACTGTCCATTACTTGTTTCAAGATCTGGTGTCACTTTTTTCATACATTCTCTTGGTCTCAACTTCATCTGGCAGTTGTCAGTTATGTTCAGTCTTTCATCTCCCATTGTATCTCCAAAATAATAATAGCACTCCATTAATTCTGACAGTTCACACATGTCTTAACAACCCCACCCCTCTGTTTTGGGACAGAATCGAGTCAGTGGGTAGTAATACAGCTTTTGGGAAGCTGAATAATTCTGGATTGATAAGGTCTGGTTAAATACATATGTATGCATGTGTACATTTCTTCCTTTTCTTTAGAAATAATACAAACTGGAATAAATGTAATAGAGAGACAAAAGGCACGCTTAGGTGAAAGTTGATTTAACAACCATGTAGGGAAACTCAACTTTTTCTGCTTTTAAAAATTGCTGACATAACACGTGGTGAACCATGTTTAATTACATTAATTGAAGTGATGCTTGAAATGTTTAATTCAGGGATCTGGACAGAAGTTTACAGGTAAAAAATGCTGTAGTGGCCACGTCTTCTGCTAACCCTCTGCCAAGGAGAAATCAATGTCTTCATTAGCAGCCTCTGACTGTAGGAGACTGAGAATTTTGACATAAACGGTACTGGGAGGGAAGCTGGCTGATGTTGATGGTCACATAAAAGCATCAACTAGTTTACAAGCAAGAGTAATATGAGAAGCAAAAAAATTCTTGAAAACCTCTAAAAGGTTACTGTTAGGGGAAACTAATGTTGCTTTAAACCATGTGTATATTTAAATGTTGTGTTCTTGAATCCCTGTGCTATTTGACATTTCTTCCACTGGTTGCAGGAAGAAGTCTGCTTCACAATTTCCCTTCTTTTGTTGCTTTGCTAGATGGAGAGGAGGAGTGTGTTTAGTGAAAGGAGTAATGCAGCCCAGTACGCTAACTCTGATGATGAGGAAGATGGCTACGATTCTCCTAATGTCAAAAGAAGGGGGGCTTCAGTTGATGATTTCCTGAAAGGGTCAGAACTTGGAAAGCAAGTAAGTAGCCTGGTCTTGTTACTGTGTCAGGTGTCCGACATGAAACAAGATTTTTATGAAGCTCAGCAGGCATCCAGGTCCCCATCTGATTATTGCAGCCATATTGGTAAACTGTGCAGACCAGCAGCTAAATTATGGGGAGGCAGGTGAGCGTCCTGTTACTGGAGCATAACACTGTCTAATGGGAGCTGAATGCTTGGCATTGTGCATCTATAGACAGTTGTCCCAAGCAGCAGTCTTAAGCACTGGAAATTAAAAAAAATGAAGCTGCAAAAACTGAAATAGAAAATGTAACTGGAATGTGATGTTTGGGCTCTGGGCTTTTTATGTATGATGTGTTACTACTGCATATGAAAACATGCTGTGAAAAAAGGGAAAGGGGGAAGGGTTTTTCTATTGCATAAAAGCCATAACCTGTAATCCTAATTGGCAGAAAACCAACACCATATATACTTGGCATGCTGTAAGGATCTTGTTTTCTGCAAGCTGTTGTTTTGCTCTGTAAATAGATAATAAGGGAAGTAAGTATCGGAGACACGCTTGAGATTCAGAGGCAAGCTGAGACATTTGTAGGAAGGCAGTGCTAGAAAAGCTGTGACATCATAACCACAAGTGCATAGGATATGTGTCCATAGAGCTTTCACTTGAAATCTGCATCTGTAAATGCACCTAGTTACTGAAAACAGAGTGTGCGAGGCATATTACTTAGAGTTAATTGACTCCAAGTAGAATAGCATAATTATTCCTTATATAATATCTCCTAGTTACATTTTATACCTCCATTAATGTAGTGCTTGAATTGAAAGATTTATTTAAATAATTGAGTGGCTATTTACCAACGCATACCTGTTATTAGAACCACAATGGATAAGCCCTGAAGACAGTTTGCTAGGACTCTATAAATCCTATAGGGGTTTATTCCAGCCTGGCCTTTAACAATCTACAAGGCACTGTGCACTTAGTTGGGCAAGTTTTGTAGTACTAGTGCAACCCCCAAGTCTGTGTGAATACAGCTGAGAACAGGAGTGAGTTTCTATGAAGAACAGTACCAAGATCTGGCTGGAATTGAACTAATGGAATAATAAAATATAGTAGAAGAGCCACAGAGTTTAGATGTGAAAAACAAAGCATTAGAATGTAGTCTGATCTTTTAACTTCAAAAGGAAACCCAAAATATATTGTGAAACTGCAGTGACTTTTTTCTAAGATGATACTAAGATAATGCATCTGAGGGATCTGAAAACAGATATGGGCTTGGCATTACTACTAAAGGCTTCCCCTTACAATCTTTGTAGCTCCAGAACAAAGAATCAAAAGAGAAGAAACTGTCTCTTGTATTTGGAGGGCAAATCCATCTTCACTTGGGAGAAAATGCTCATAGTAGCTATTTTCTTCTCATTGCTTGGATGGGCTGGTATCAGTGTGTTCCACAGCTGTAGGAGGTGATCTGGAACCACAGAAATTATTTCTTCAGTAGTATCGCTGGGGGAAGGAATGCAATGATTTCTAGTAATTCCTTCAAATAGTCTCCTGCAATCTAATAGTCAGATGATCCCATTTGGAAATTTGTCCTTGGAAACAGAAGGTTTGTTTTATGATCTGATTTATGAGATGTAATGTTTAGCAGAGGTGTGTCCTACATAACATCAGCAATTTAGCAGGATTTACTTTTTCCTCCTTGTCTTCCAACTAATTAGAAACCTACAAGAACTTGAAATATTTGGAGTAATTTTAAAAGACACTTAAGGTTTTAGCCAGTCTATTCCTACAGTATTTAGGAAAATGAAAGCTTCAAATTGCATGAGCTAGCTATATAATACAATGATGGTAACATCCTGCAAGAATTAAATGCTGATCACTTTTAAATTACAATGTGATGTAACAAACAGCTGTGAAGAACAGATGATATGTGAATTATCCTAGGGCTTTTACAATTTGGTCAGCAAGTCCATTGATGCATGAAGGACCTCTTTAAATCAAGGGAATTTAATCATGATTAAAACTAGATTTGGTGCTGTCAATGCAGACATCCTTTTTTGTATCACCTATGGGATTAAGATTGGATTTCTTTAATTGGAACCATAAATGGGCAAAAATAATTATACATGAGCTCTTCACTAGAACAGAGCAGCAAGCTGCATGATGTAATTTTTATGTGGTTATTAGTGTGATTTTCAAACCTAGGTAATGCTCTGGTACTCGTTGTTGTTATACAAGGATTTTTCAGCTTTACAGTCAGCAAGGATTTTTCTCTCTCCCCCTGTCAATTAGCCTCACTATTGCCATGGTGAAGAGTACCATACAGAGAGCAGCAGAGGTTCTGACTTGTCTGATATTATGGAAGAAGATGAGGAAGAGCTGTACTCTGAAATGCAGCTGGAGGATGGAGGGAGGCGACGAGTGAGTGTGACTTCACACAATGCACTTAAGGTAAGTGTGACTGCACAGAAACCTTAGGTGTACCTCCATATTTTGATTCTTCCTTCAAAGCATTTCTTTCAGTAAATTACGGATTTTGCACAGCATTAAAACTCACACTGTTGTGTAGACCTGTAACTGGGGTGAGCATTGTTTATGATGTCAAGGCCACTTTTAATTTTTTTTTTCTTTACTTGGTAGCTAATCTTTTAACTAAATGACTATTTTCCTACATATAATTGTGGAAGTTGCGATTCCTGTTCTATCTCTGGGGACCTTTCCCATGTCTATATGACAATACACTGCATGTGCTACCCAGACAATGAGTTGTTCCTGACTAAGGAGAAACATACATACAAACATACATACAGAAAAAAAGCTACTTAGGTTTTTCACATCTGAGTAATTTGTCCTCATTTCCAGTGCTAGTCCTATCTCTCCCACAGGCTTAAAAGTATGCTCGTAAGAAAGGGAATTGGGTCAGCTTTCTTTCATGAATGCATTATCAGAAATCCCTGTGCTCTGATTATCAAGGAATCCTGAGAAACCGTTGGGAATACCTATCAGAAATATTGCTTTACACATGAATATTCATAATGAAAGAATTTCCTGCTCTGGCAGGGGGATTGGACTAGATGATCTTTCGAGGTCCCTTCCAACCCCTAAGATTCTGTGATTCTGTGATAATAATTAAAGCATATGTTGAGTGTTGAACCTACCCAATACAGAATATATATATTTTTCCCATATTATATTTGTATGTGTAAATTGTATTTGCTTTTTATGTGTCTAGCAATTACATGAAATTGTGTTTTCTTAGAAAGTTGGATACCTTGAATGATAAGGAAACCCACAAGTTGATTTGTCTTTCAGTTTGCTATATTTGACTAAAAACCTACTATTTTCTCATGCCTACAAGAATTTTGACCATTCTTGTAACTGCTTTCATGTACTATAGATTCAGTCCTTTTGTTCTGATACTATCTGGAACGAGATGGTTACAAAAGAAACAATAATTGGTGTTTCTGTTATTCTGCTGACATAAAGGTTGAAACTGAAATCCTTCTGCATGCTGCTTCTCTCCCTTTCCTTTGGCAAAAAGTGAATTATCCCTAGACTGTACTTCCTATGCATCAGAAAGTATATTAATTTCTTGATTTTAAATTAGTATTGCCAATGTTGATATTTAAAAAGAAAGGCCCAGACCCTTAATTGGTGTGGTCAATCATTTTAGGCCTGTTCAGTCTGCAGGCACACTTCTCCTGATGTAGGAGTGTATGTGAAGGGTATGGTTGGTGGATTCATTCTGCAGAAGTGGAACTCAGTAAATGAGCACTTCCTGGGGAAGGACTTAGGGATGTCTGAGTCTCATTTGGAGAACATGGCCCACCATGCTGATAAGTTCTCTGGTGTAAAACACTGGTGAAATTCTGATCCCAAAGAGCTCAATAATTTGCCCCATTTGCACTAGATACAATTTCACTTTGCAACATCACTAATAAGGAGAAAAAAAAAAAAAAGAAAAACGTGTTCACCGAGTTTTCAATAATGCAATCAGGCTCCTGTTCCTCTTGCATTGGAAAGTGTGCCAACCGTGCCCTTGGAGCTGTAACTGAGTGTTCTCTCCTGAGTTAATAGATTCCCCCACGTAACAGGAAAACCCTTTGCATGCAGTTATCTATTTGCTTTGCTAGGAGATTGCTGTTCCCTCCAATGGTTCCCTAAACCACAGGCTGACACAGGTGATCCAGGGAAGATTCAACTCACTTCCCTGATCTGAGCATTCTAAGATGCAGGATATTTGATCTCCAATCAAAACTATCCTTGTTCATATTAATTGACTTTTGTCCATTTTTATGGCGGTTTATTTCAAAAGTTTCAAATACATGATACACATTTTAAAAATAAATGAAATTAGATGAAACAACTTTAGTCATAAAGTAACTTAGAAAGTTTCTAATGCCTAAAAGGAGAAGACATCCAAACCCCAGTTAAGTTTACCATGGTCAGAGAGAGAGATATCACTGAAGTCTCCAAGATGATCCTATCATTGTTTATGGGTGCTGTCATGTCCAGACCCTCCCTGATCTGGTCATTGAGTAAATTACACAGAGAGATGATCTCCATGATCAAAACCAAAGGCATGTCCTGCATCATTATTCTCTTGTCTCTTCTGCATAGGATTCTTCTGTCACACCAACCTGTGTTTTGTGTAAATGTAATAGAAGAATTAGAAAATATATCATGTTCAGAATGCATTTTGTATCCAGGCTAGGATAGTTTTTACCTACCTCTGGTATAAACAGAATTTTACTTATTTCTTTGTAATAGGCTGACTTTCCCATATTGGTTTTATCAAGCAAGTATGAGATCATGCTGAGAGAGACTTGATGACAGTGCACACGAAGCAACACCAGAGAGCAGTCTGCTTCTCAGGGTTCTTCCTGTGCAAGCTAAACTTTACAAATGGTGCAGTTTTTTTACACTTTTACAAAGCAAACTAGAAATCCTTTAATGAATAGCTCTCCTCTGGCAGGAGATGGGGGAGCATTTGCTACTCTGGAGGAGGCTTTAACAGATGCAAAGCCAGAAAGCTTGCTAAAACAGAATTTTCATTCTCAGATACAGGTTTTGGTTACAAATAAAAATTAAATAGCAATTTGGCTTGGGGCAAGGAACATACTAAGCATTAGTGCTGTGTTTTAATGCCATTCTCATTCACCATGCTGGAACCTGTCTGCAGCTTTTATTGCTTTGTTTTAGATGCATGGATTTATTCTTGTTGATAGCATCACTCAGTTGTTTGTACTGACCTCTCATGTTGTGTCTGACACCCAGCAACTTCTTAATAATTTGTTTGTTTTTCATAGAGTCTCATTCAAAGCATGACATCCTTTTCACTGAATAAGCTGCATGTCTTATGTTTGCCATTGCTCTAAAACTAATTCTGTCTTTATTTTTCTTTTCTTCTCCCTTCCCCCCCCATTTTATTTTTGTCACACACTGTTTTTTCCCTGTCTGGTTTTTAACATTACATAATCTTAAGGAGTGCCATAAGAATAAGACCACTGAAGCCTCTTTTTTGGAACAGCCTGACTTTTCACAGCAGATACAGCACAGTAAAAAGCTTTTCAGTATTCCAGAAGTAGCTGAAGAGGATGGTGAATACTCTGAACTGCTGTACAAGCAGGGTCTAGGTATGCCCTATAAAAAGAATCCCACAATAGCTAGAGACTCTAGACCACCTAGGCCCTACAATCAAGACCAGCAGCACACCTTCTGGTACCCAGCCAAGCACAGAATTTCAGGCATGGAGGATTTTGCTGCAGACGACAGAGGATGTAAATATAGCCGGTCCTTATCAAGAAGCCCAGACAGTGGACTAGACTGTGGAAGTGAAGAAGAGGAATCTCGGTTTAATTTCAGATATACTTGCGATTCAGTTTCTGCCAACCTTGCATCTAGGTGTTGTGCAGAGACTGCTAACTGTTCATGCAGGAAAAGCATGAGGCCATTGCTTGCTCGCAGGAAAACTTTAACCAGACAAACCAGCATCGAAGAAGATTTTGGTGACCTGGCTCCTTCCTTTGTAGAGCCCAGGAGAGAACAGGTCAAGCCCAGTTACGAGAAAAAGTACGAGACTCAGAAATGTGCTAGAACAGATAACTTGTCTCATGAAGATGTTCAGGGAGGCTGGAAGACCGACTTAAAAATGGCTGATTCTAGGGCAGCTGGTCTACTTGCAAAGCCATCCCACAGAGATGCAGAAGACTCTCTGGTGTGTGAAATAAATCTTCCTTTTAGCATCTGCTTGCCAAATCAGTCTATTTTCTCTCTTCTGTTCTTTATTCCTTTCTTTTACTTTCTTTTCTGAATTACTTTTTAGAGTTCATCCTTTGGACTTATCTGCTACATTTTTCCTTTTTTTTTCCCTCCTCATTCATTTTTGTTTATTATTCTGCCTTTTCCTTTACAGTCTCTTTTGTGTCATGCTGAAATCAGTTTAATTTGCTTTACAATGATTTTCCCACAGAACAAATTACAACAATGGCTGCTTTTATTAAAGGACAACTGAATCTAAATTTTAATTAAGGGTTAGCTGAACTATAATTGTCCCAAAAGATTGTTTTTCTTTATTTTGCACATCTAAATGTTGCTTTTTAAAAAAAGCTGCATTTTAACTGGAAAAGTATTTCATCAGGTTTTTTTCTTTGTTGGTTTATTTTGGTGGTGTTTTTTTTTTAATGTCAAGGAATTCATTTCATCATGTTGTTTTTATTCACCTCATTCCCAGAATTTTCAGCATATAGTCTTTACCATGAAACATCTCTGGATAAGAATCAAGATTCTCCCTAGTGTGACAGTGACCCAGATTTATGGAGTCACTGGTTTCATCATATTTCCATGCTCTACCTATCTCTGCACTGTCACTACTTTGCCTTCCTTTTTAGACTATCTCTTCTTGCCTTTGAAGTTGCAGACTGCATCTCTGCACGAGAATGCAGGCAAACAGCTTCTTCCAAAGGGAGAGGCCAGGGCCATTCAATGCATCTTTCAAGGATGCCTCTGTGTGATCTTGCTTATTTGCACTTCTGTCCATTAGTCTATAGCAGAGTCTCCACACTTTGATAGATGCATCCTAGGCTTCCCTGCTCCCTAAAGACCAAAGCAAGTTCTCTGCCCTTTCAGTCTGCAACAGTCCAGAGTGGAAACCTCAAATCTAATGTGTTTCATCTAAGAGTAGAAATCAGCTGCCTGCGCTTCTAGCCTAGCAGTTAATGCTGAAATGATCCTTAAAAATGTCTGCCACTAAAATTGGTGCCCAAGCTGTATTAATCTCAATGACTGCACGATTAACACTGGAGAGCATTAATATAGTACCATTTAGTTATTAAAATAGCAACATTTTCTGCAAGGATAGTGAACAGAAAGAGAAGCTGTGATGTGAGACAGTGTGTCTGTATTCCCTTCCACATGTTCCAGTGACCTTTGAACAGCTTTAACCCAAGGCCATTAAGGCAAAGCAGTGTGCTCCAAGGCAGAGGGATTTAAACTTGTTCAGGTGCTGCAAACTGGACACAGCTACGTAGTTGCAAACAAAAAAGGCTTGCCTGTTCAGTGCAGTCCAGTCTCCACAGCTCCCATGACTGGTTGTACTACTCTTCAGGAAATTATAACCTCAGTTTAGCAGCAACAACAAAGGCAAAAGAATATTTCAAAAATTATTCTTTTCTTTTCTTTTTGTTCTGATGTGTGACTGCTGGTTACAAAACTCTGCCATAAGTCAGGGAACCATTTTTTTCTTCTGCAGGTTTGCCAGGCAACAGTATTTACTTTTCAGCTAACCTTTCAGTTAAAAACTAAGTTTAGTTGCCTTTAGAGCTTATGCTTCCAAATGTGATTGACCTGATTAATGTCCAACCGTGTAGCCATAATGTTACCATGCATGTTACTTACAAACATGTTTTTTCTGTTGTTTTTTTAGCTTTTAGGTAATCCATCATCTGCAGGACGGCCTGAAAGGGCGGAGCATGCAGGGCGAAGGTCCTCTCATGGCAGTGCAGTGCCACAAAGGTCTCGACCCATGTTGGTCCCTTCCATTGGTTAGTTGGACAGATTGGTGCATTTCTGTTCTTTGCAGCCTCAGAATTGGGAAGGTGGTCCTTAAAAAAGAAACGACAGAAATGTCTTGAACCATTGTTACTCTTAGTTTGGGAGTAGGAGTGGGATGAAATGAAACTAAAATATCTCCATCTGAGTCTACTAGGGTCTCACAGGGGCTGACTCGGTAGTCATTGACATCACTGGGAGTCTTTTCATTGAATTTAGTGGGTGTTGGAGCTTTTCTAAGCTTGGGTAAACTTAGATACTGTCAGATCTTACCTAAGAAAAAATTATAATGCAGGCAGGCTGCTATAAATGATCAGTAAAATCAATGTGCCCATTCAGCCATCCATTCAGCCATCCATCTTCCCATTCATCAACCATCATTTTGCATTCAATTTCCATTTTCTTGACTACTTTTTGGAATTTAGCAAAAAAAAATATAGAAGCTGTTAAATGTAACAAGTTAGTAGAACTTGCATGTATTTCCTGTATTTGATAATTCTTACAGAATCATCTCTATTCTGGTTTGCTTATGACTTAAAATATATGCTGGTGTATACCAGAAAATCCAAAAAGTAGTGCAGAAAAGATAATGGAATCAGGACACTATGGACAAATACATATCTGTTAAAACTTGCACTCTGTTCTAACAAATAAGAAACATTCACACTGAAAATCAGGAAAAATGCAAAACAAAGCAGAAAGAGCTCTGTGAGCTATTAGCAGAACTTTCCTCAAAGGAGATGTAAAGTCAGTCTGGTTCCTGTCCCTAACCTGGACTTTAATTTGTGGATACTCTAGGCATCATCAGGAGGAGAAAGAGGCAGTGTCAGGCAATTCTCACCTCATATTTATGTGAATAAGAGACATCACAAATGGATTATCAGAAGTAATAAGACTGATAATTAAGGAATGCTTTCATTTTTAAATATTAAATATTTTTCCCTTTTAATGAAGTCACGCTCGAATGTCTGTACTGTAAAGTAAAAGCAAAATGCCCCTAGTGGGTGCAGGGTTTTTTTTATCTGGTAGGTAATTATTATTATTGAAACCATAGATCAGAAAACACACAGGTGTAATGCATGAAACCTTCTTAGTGTCTTCAGTATAGTATGGCTGATTCTTGTCCCACATCCTGGTGTACTCCAGGATAATCTTCACAGGTGTCAATGGTGTGGGGGAGAATCAGCTCCAGGAAGGCCCTTGTGGTCTAGTGACAAGTTATTGTTAGCTCAGTCAAACAGCTTTTGGATGATGGTGTGAAAACAGTTAGATTTTCATGTCTTTTTTTAGTTTTTCTCTGAAACCAGCCTTTTTTTCTTTTTTTTTTTTATTTTCAGGAGTAAAGATTTCTGGTTTACGTTTAGACTACGTAAATCAAGTCTTGTATCTAAGTTCTTTCTTTTATTTCATGTGCTATTTTTTTACTAGAAATAGAGAGTAGACAGGTTCGTTTGAATTAGTCCTTTGGGTTTCCTTTTAGTTTTCATTTTAATTAAAAAATAAGGGAAGTGATTTAATTTACCAGAGCTCACTTTCTGTCAACAAAATTAGGACACAAAAACTGCAAGGTAATGGCTTCACTGTTCAATAGTTCAATAGCAACAGCTTGGGAATCAGATAAAGAAACTAATTTCTGATAGTCAATCTGTGCTCAAACAAATAATTAAACAGAAAATAATCTCAGACTTTATTTCTTTCAGTGTAAATTTAAAAATTAATTAGTGTATTTTGTATTATGTACAATCCTCACATGCTCTTTGGGGAAGTTCCATTGGGAATAAATTACCATATTGTCTAATGCTGGTAAGAAGCAAACTATTGAGTGTTATGTTCAGCATCTAAGAAAAAACAGTATTTGCTGTGAATCCATTGCAAGGCTTTATGTCACTTAAAGAGTTGTAATTTCTGATTGAACGAATAGTGATTGAAATTGCTGAAAGATATGTATGCAGTTCCTCACTTTCAGCGTCATACTGTAATAAATCACTTTGAAGATAAGTGAAGAAATATAAACACTTGATAAAACTGCACAAAGTTGCTTCCTGTAAGCCTGCTGGAAAAAAAACCTAGAAGAAATGTATCAAGAGGTCAGATAAATAAAACGTGGTACAGGTAGGGCATCCAAAAGTCTATAGTGGAGCAATGTATAAACTTGAACCCATTGTTCAGAACTCCCCCTGACAGAGGAAGTGTCCCATGATAAGGGCTGCCAGTTTGGAAGAGGAGGTTGTTATGGTTGTGTCATTATATGATGTCATTCCACAACCTGAAAAGCAGAGTAAAATGAGAGGAGAAAGCAGATATGACTGAGCCAGAGTTTAGACTTCTTAAATACATGAAGCTGCTTTTGGCCTTGGCATATAGGTAAAAAATGTGGATTCCAAATTTCGTGGCAGCACCATATTCTTCTACATGTGTGCCTGGAGTTTTCATGGAGTTATTCAGCTAAAGGGTCACTTTAGTGATAGAAACTTCTTAAGGCAGCTCTGGGAGCTCCAATTAGTGGGAAAGACCTTCAAAACTGTAATATTCTTAAGATTCCAATGACAAAACCTTTCTCCATAATGTTCCAGGATTTAAATTCTTTGAGGTATTTTCTCCATTAATCTCTAGATACTTTGGATTAGTATCTTCTTGCAGGTAGGATTTAAGTAAATTAATTAATTTTTGTTTTTAGATTGATACTTTAGAAGGTGAAACACAGTTTACAGTGCTCTTGACCTTGCAGATCTGGCAGGTAGGATTGTTTAAACCTTGTAACAAAAGATGATTCCTACCCAAAGATACAAAAAACAATTTTTTATGCTGTATGAATTTTAAAAAGCACAAAATTCAGATGCTTTAAAAGAAAGAGATACATATTTCTGTGATTCCCCAGTCGAAGCAGGAATTCTAGAGGTTGAGACATCTGGCAGAGCCTATGCAGTGTTTAGCCTTCCTACTATGTGCAAGTCAGAAAGAAAGGTAGGCAAAGCCTGCCTGCAGGAGCCTCCACAAAGGCAACTCTACCATATGTTTTAATAGATCATTCCCTTTTTCTCCATAGAAATTACAATGGACAGTAACAGTGAAGGCGGGCGGTCTCGGTCAGGTAGTGAGGGAAATATTTCACCTGTAAAAGAAGAAGCTTATTATGGCAGCATTGGTGGACACAAGCAGTGGGCCCAGCGGCGTGCCATGGCCTCTCACTATAGATACGGTATGCCCAGCCTTGTTCCTCCTTCGTGACAGACACATTGTAGAGCTGCGTGTTAACAGTGCGGGGTCGGTGGGACAACACTGCATGCACAGCAGAATGCCAGGGGAACTAGCTCTAAAGTCCTGTCTGCTCCCAGGTAAGTTTCTCCAGCTCTACTGTAAGGGACAAACAGCCCTTGGTCCTCTGTCCTGACACTGCTGTGCAGCACCTTTCCATACTCGACCGAGTCCAAGTACACTGCCTTGCATGAACCTCTGTGAAGCTGTGCTGCTACTGGTGCCAGTCAGTATTTACTGTGTACACCTGAACAACCATTCATCAAAATGACCACATTTCCACTTGTTTCATTCAGACTGGGCAGGGACTAACAGTAGGTGCTGTATTACAACCCAGTGTCCTATAAAAGGAAGCAGGTACTGAACATTATTCTGATTTACTGCTTGGGCTAAATGAAGATTCAGGGTCTTTTCAATGACCACACAGGAGTCCAGCAGTGTTACTTGATGAAGACAAAAATTATTCTTAATTTTAGGAATAATTGCATGATAATGAGAAACTTGTATTACAGGACTAAGGCAGTTATACCCACTATTGATAGTGTGTGTTGCTTCATCAGCACAGAAGTCATGACATGATCAACAACTCAGTTTTCATAGTTCATTACACAGTGAAATGAAGAGTCTTAACTCATAAAAGTAGCCCAGGCCAGTAGTCATGTATAGAGCTAAGAAACACATTAGGGTTTTGTTGTTACCTTAAATGAAACAAAAGTGGCCCTGAGCATTTAGATAAATCATAATTTAATGTTGGGTTTCAAAGCAGACAGATCTGACTGACTTACAGCCAGATCATCAGCTTGTGTACATCGGTGTATAGCTCATAAATTCAGTGCAGCTGTGGTTGGAACTGTTGGGAATCCAAAGACATGCAGTTATGTGTGTGTATATGTATGATATGGGCCATGTACCTCTTGAAAGAATAAGTGGGTAATGAGCTAATCAAGAGATTATTTGCCTTATGGTTCAGTGAAGCAAAATTGACTCTTCTGAGTCAGATGTTACAGGCCAGTGCAGGTAACAGAGATACACTTGACTATTACTTGTTTGCACCTAACCCCCATTAACTGCAGGTGGAGTTGGATGCAAAGATTAGTATTTTTAATTTAGAAACTAAAAAACCCTTTACCCACCTGTTTTACATTGCCTGGTGGGCCTGAGCATGAACCACAGAATGACTGCACCCTGATTGTGGGAGGAGGGGAGAACAGAATCCCATCCTTTGTGTCCCATTGCTTTCTGTCCCACATGTGCCCTTCTCCCATACTTCCTTTCTGTGCTTTGTGCCTGCTTCAAGCTTCTTGGCTGGAATTTTTCCCTGCCTTTTTGCTGTTCTGCATTTTTCCCTATTCACATTCTTCCTTGCACTCTGGACCCAAGAGTTAGTAGCTGTTCCCTTAAAGCTGTGACCCTCTGAATTCTTTTTCTGGTAGCTTAAAAATATCAAATGTTGAAGAAAATGAATCTGATGTTGAGGCAAGAGGAGGAATTTTATCTAAGATGTCCCATATTGAATGTTAAAAATATTACCAAAAGTGGGACTCCTTAATTTGTAAGAGATTATTCCAGTAAAAATTGTATTAATATGAAATTTGTTAGATAAAATTTTGATATAGTTAAATTATAATTCCATTGTAATTCAAAACATTGCTTTCTCAATTTATTCATTGTGAAGGATCTTGTAAACTGGTTAAGTGTTGATTCAGCAAAGAACAAAAGTACGTCACTCCCACTGAAGTCAGCAGGACAGCAAGTCAACAGTGAGCCAAGGTTTTTGGAAGTGGCTTGTGATTTTGATGGCTTTATTTTTGGGGATTTCAACTTCATATGTCTTGAAAGAGCCTATTTTTGGGGGGAAAGTGCTGCCCCATGCTCTTTCAAAACAGAAGTTTTTGAAACTCCTCAAAACACTAATTGGGAGCCATTGTGGCCTAATTTTCTAATTCAGTTTTACTTAAGTCCCATCCTTAAGTATGTTGACTCATGGACTAAACACATTCTGCAGGTTGTTTGGAAAGTCTGAAAGATGTACGAGACAAAACATTAGTTCTTACATTTTATTTCCTAATTGATTTGGTTCCCTGCAGTGGGCAGAGTTCAGTGCAGTGTGAAGTGGTGTGATATTCATGGATGATCTCTTATACTGAGCTTATGGTTAAGTGCAGTCACAGCTAACCATTCCTCCTGGGTTTTAAAACATCTTGTTAAGAGTTTGGGTTGGTTTAAAGCACTGTTGGGTGTGTTAACTATTGACTGTGTTTAAACAAAATCATAGGCAGTGTGGTTCCAACCCTGGCATAACTAACACTACAGAAATATATTTCTTCTTGCCTCTCTGGGGAGAAGAAGGTTATAACTGTGTTTTAAACCTGATACCTAAAACTTGGTATGTCAGCACAGCTGGGAAGTGCTTTCTTGTGTCCATGAAGAGCAGCAGCAGCTGTGCTGGAAAACGGACCCAAAGCATGGTTATTTTTGCAGTAATGGTGAAGCCTACCAGCCTCATCATTATGTCACTCTTAACATGCTTCATTAATTCATGGCAAACTCTAGTAAAACAGAAAAAAAATTGCTTTCTTGCCTGCCCTGTATTCATGTGTAAATGTCATTGTGGGTAGGAGAGCAACACCACACTCAGTGCATGCAGATTTTACATGCTTTTTAAAAAAATAACTTGCCAATTAAAAAAAACAAACAAAAACCACAAACAAACCAACTCACCAAGCTTAGTAGGACATGCATTAAGTTATTGGGGTTTTTTCACTGAGATGCCAAATATTTTTCAAATATTAACTGGAATTGTTGAAAGATGAGGCCAACTTGTTTTACTGAAGTGTTCTTTTCTGAATTTACCTTCATAGATGGCTATGGTGGTCATGACCATCTTTCTCCAGATATTTATGAAGAGTCAGAAACAGATCCTGGCACAGAGGATATTTCTACTCGAATATTTGTTGCACTCTTTGACTACGATCCACTGACAATGTCCCCAAATCCTGATGCTGCAGAAGAAGAGCTGCCATTTAAAGAAGGACAGATCATTAAGGTGGGATCTAAAACCAAAGGAAACAAAGGACCCAGTTATACAGTCTCCTTTGTTCCCTGTGGACAAAGCAATTTGTGTGACTACAGACCAAGGTTTTTTTTTCCTCCAGAGGTTCAAGCTGAAAATCTCACTGGGTCTGGAACCTTATAGCTAGTGCTAATGGCTTAAAAGTAATCAGGTGATGAGCTATTTGAGTTGCTATAGATATTAGGGCCAGACTCAATTAGGTGCTAAGAACAAAATTATGACCCTGAAGCCCCCTATGTCCATTGCCACAAACCTTGCAGGAAAATCTGCCTCAGAGAGGATGATGTTCCTGCAAAGGTACCACTAAAGTGCTTGGTGTTGTACCTGAAAACTCCTAGTTAATACACACCAAAGATTAATTAAGGTCCAAAAATTAGACATTTCTCTCCCATAGTAATCTTCTTCTGAATTTGGGAAACTAACTCCCTTTTCTGACTGATATAAATACACAAGCTGCCTTTAAACAGGGCACAGAAGACAACTCAGCCCTGTTTCAGGTGACAGGGACAGTGTTAAGCTACGTCAGTGTTTTTAGCCAGTCCTCTATCCCAGCTTGCCTCATTTTAGGATTGTATAGGTTTGCTGATCTCGTTTTTGAAAGCTAGCAGATTCTTCTGTTGAATCAGCAAATGTGTCTCCTGCAGCCTTGCATTTTATTAGTCTGATGCAAAATGGGCAGAAGTGAGAGAGGCAGAAGCAACAGCTGCTGGGAGTCCAAAGGTGGGATCTGAAACAACCTGAAAAAAATGTAGCTTTATACGTTACGCTATTTCAAAGATAAAATGGTAACTTAGGCTATTAAAATACTGCCGTCCACTGTGCTGATATTTAATGGTGTCTCTCACTTTTTGGGCATTTGACTGCTAAGAAAAATTGTACCAAAATTTTCTTATGTATTTGAAGTCATAACTCGAATTAACATAATAATTACATGTCACAGTAGTAAGAAAAACTTCATATTCCACATCGAAACTGTAGTAATTTGTTTATGCTTAGTAACCATTTAGCCTGTATTAAAATTCTTAAATGCTAAAACCTTTATTGACCAATATAACAACTCTTTAAACACCAGGTTTATGGGGACAAAGATGCTGATGGATTCTATCGTGGAGAAACCTGTGCAAGAATTGGCCTTATCCCATGTAATATGGTCTCTGAGATCCAAGCAGATGATGAGGAGATGATGGATCAGCTTCTAAAGCAAGGCTTTCTCCCTCTGAACACACCAGTTGAGAAAATAGGTAAAGAAAAATATATACTCTTCACTTCTCCTAACCTTTGGGTGCTATTGGCTGGATCCGCTTTGCCTTCTGTTTTTATTACATGCAGATGCATCTACATTTTACAGCAATTTACTACACCATGGGATACATTCTGTGTCAGTATCTGAATTACTTTATTCCACTAAAAATTAAGCTCAGACACATTTTGTGCTACAAATGAGGACTTGTATCTCCACCACTCTACTCATTACTTTATTTTAGTATTTAAAAACATGGGTTTTGTTACCTGAAAGATTTCTAGACACAGAACATGATCCCTGTGGTTTCAAGTGTGCTGTGCTGAGGTGCTTTGTGATACATTCACTGCTGCAAAGCATAAAAAGAATCACTTATTTGTTGTTCTTTTTAGCCTACATTTTCCCACTATGCCAATAATTTAAAGGGATGGTGGCAAAGGGTTATGTGTAATCTAATTTGGGATAGCCCTGCACATTGAGATTTTGTGGATATTACAGTAGCAAACCCTTTAAAAAACAGAGTTTAGCCAAACAATTCTGTCTTATGAACAACTTGAGGGTTTTTTTTTTTGTTGTGTTAAACTGGCTGTGTACCCTGAAATAGCTGAGAAATCAGAAAGTCTTTATCTTGAAAAGAGGGAGAGGCATTTTCTGACCGAAATGTTGCCCCATTTGACATTTTTAAGCAATACTTTTTATTCTGTGATGTTTCTGAGCGAGCTGTTAGCAACCTACCCCCAGCAGCTCACCTTTAAATATTTTAGTAATTTTAAACCATCATGTATTTTCTCTTTAATATGGATTTGTTAGGTATTTAAAAAAAACAAAAACACAACACTCTTACTAATGGATTTGGAAAGAATAGTTAGTTTGGCTTAATTTTCAACAAAAACCAAAAGCTGAACAGCAGAGATGCACGTGTTCAGACCCTTGCTGTCACAGAGGCTGCCCAGGTGGGTTTTTAGCAGAAGCAGGCTCTAACTGCTAGTCTGTCTTGTATTGTTACACATTTTTAGTGTCATATCAGACACTTTACATGCTGTGTTTATATGGCTATATATGGCTATATTTTTCTTAATCCTTTGCCCACATTAAATCCTTAAAAACAGAACTTTGAACAGCTTCCTATCTTTTCTTCTTTTATTTGTATGCATTCCTTTCCTGAAGTCAGCTGTGACCGTTTCAAAGAGAGCTCACGCTCTGTACACCGCAGATCCAGAAAGTCTAAAAGAGGTCTGTGCTAAGAACCAATCCTTTGATTCGAGCTGTAAAATAGCTGAAATTATTTGAGCTGTCTTTTTCATGCCTTTGAACTTTTTGAAGCCAGAAGTTGGAAAGTTTTGTCACAGAGCAGTTATATATAGGGTTCCTTTTGGATTCTTTTCTTGGTCATAGAGGGGCCTTGAGCCAGTGCAGTACTTCCAAACGGAAAGTGCGACTCTGAGACGTTGCTTTGGTGTGGGTTGATCCAGGCTTTGGGTATGAAGGGGAGCAGGTCCCGTGTTGTTACAGTCTGTACCTTTATTTTGGATCTCTCCTTGTGGTCTGTGTGAATCCCTCGCCTTGGTAGCCACGAAAGGAGCTCCAAACCCCCCACTGCAGAAGTGATCTGCTCTGTCTGAACACTCTGGTGGGTGAGGTAGCAGCTGTGAGTGCACACTGTGCTGCACGCAGGATTTGCTGCTACCAGCACAACCACGGGGTGCCTCCTAACCCCAGGTGTCCTTTGTCACACTGCACAATGCTCATCAGCCCTGCCCTCAGTGCCTGACTGCAGGTAGCACTAACAAGCATGTCTCTCTTGCTACAGCCAGCATCCACAGGAATCATGCTAACAGCATTCAAATTTAAAATGAAACCCTTTTTGGACTCTTCTGTAAATGTTTCATATCAATACATAACCATTTTATGTGGTTCCTGGAAACTACACATTTTACTCCTTTCCTTCTCTTCCCCACAAAGAAAACTTGTAAAATTACACAGGACTTGAGAATGGTTTTTTGTAGTCAAGAGTCTTGAAATTCTCTTTTCTCTTGGGACAGCTGAGAGTGTCCATTTCTTCTTCCAGTTTCCCAGCAGAAAGTTGAAGAATAATCCCAGGCACAGAATTCCTTGTGAATAGGAGGAAGGAAGGGAATAGACAGTAAATGTGGAAGTTTGAATAAAACAAAAAAAATCAATTTTTTTACTGTTTGGCTTTGTAGACCTTGGTAACCTCTGATTCCTACAACCAAGGATGGCTGAACATTTTGCAACATTAGTTTTGCAGATAGACACCTTTCAGAGGATGCAGTGGCTTAAAGAGGGAAACTGTGAACAAATTCTTTATGAAACATACATGCTGCTTTGAAATCTTGAGCTGTGTTAATAGGTTTGGTAATCTGTGACCTGCTATTGCTATGCTAGAGAAATACCAGTGTTGTTACTGCACTGTGGTGAAAATGCTGTGGGGAAAAGTTGCACCTTCTTTTTCTTTTCAAAATAACTTTGATAGCTTTCCTTTCCTTCCCTTCCTCTCCCTGTGGTCGGAACAGAAAGAAACCGACGGAGTGGCCAGAGACATTCGGTGTCTACAAGAAGGATGGTGGCACTGTATGACTACGATCCAAGAGAAAGTTCTCCTAACGTTGATGTAGAGGTACTGACATAATCGTTTACTGCATTTACCATTTCTGGAGCTATAACATACTTGGGATTGATAAACACTATTGTACATGTGCAGTGGGTTCAAAAAAGAAATTATAGTTCAGAATTACAAATGTTGGTCAGGTGATTTCAGGCAGAGGTACAGGACAGGCTTATGACTTCTGTACAAGTAGATTTGTATTTCTTGTTCCAACAGGAGCAGTTATTTAACATGACTCGATACAATATACAGTCAGCTGTGGGGATATGGTTATGCAGTATATGTGCATACATATCTGTGTAACTCTATAAGGAGAAAAACCCCACAGAGTTATAAATAGTAGGGAATTATTATTTTCAACATTTTTTTTTTAATTTCCTTTGTATGTTTCCATATAAGAACATTATTATTTTTGAGAACCTTCCTAGCTGACAGTGACACATGCTTTCCCTCTGTAACCTGCAATACCTCCTTCCCATCCCACACCAGGACAATACAGCAGAGTAGCACAGCATTCCTCATGTATGGTATTTATTTATCTTAATTGATGCATCTGTGTTTTCATGAATGTAGGTCTTGTCTGTAATATTTTTTTTTTATAACAATGTAAGGATGTCCTCTACAATATCTGACCATTAGCTAGAGCTTCATTATGGGTTTGTGTGCCATTTACCCACATGCAGTGGGTAATCCCATCTCTCCATCTTTGTCATCAGCAACAATGGAATAATTTTTTTACATTATTTTACAAGTCCCTCAATGAAGAGTTGATGTAATTTTCATGTATTTATGCACTGTGGTAAGAAAGTCAGGGTAGACTCAAAGCTCTAAAAAAAATATGGCATATCTAGGAGCTTCTTCAGTTATCCTTTAAAATGTTGGTTATTTGATTGGTGAATTATAGAACAATTAGGACTTTTGTAAAGAAGAAAGTGAATTTTGAAATATGTTGGACTTGATGCTTTAAAACTCAGCCAGAGTTGTCTTGTATTTCTCACTGAACCAACTATGATTCTGAATTATTTTCTTTTTTGCCCCAACTACTTTGATAGACTGTAAGTTGTATATTGCAAACATTGTATTTATTCTCTCTCTTTCCCATGGCCACAGGAAATTAAAAATAAGTTAAAAACTAATTAAGTTACATTTAAACCACAGGCAGCTAAGAGGGGGAAAAATATTAATGAATTTAGTATTACTAAAGAAAATGTTAACCTTTGCCTAACAAACCATGCACTGTCACATTCCTTTTTCTGCAGGCTGAGCTGACATTCTGCACAGGGGACATTATCACTGTCTTTGGTGAAATTGATGAAGATGGGTTTTACTATGTAAGCTGGCTCCTCTTTGCTCACTTCAAACTGCTAGATATGGTTAGAGCAATCTTCACTAGCAGTCCGGGGGAATTTCAGGTCACAGGTCTTTGTGGAAATAGCTGTGATCCTCATGTAACAAAAAAGTCAAGCTAAATGGCATGCCTAGAAGCACTGTCCAAATGGTGTCAGCATCCCCACACCTCTTCTGCACCTGGGAGCCCAGGTCACAGCCAGAGCAGCCAGAGAGCTGGAACATGAACCCGGCCTCGCTGCTGCTGCGGCACAAGCCCAGTGTTCCCTCCCCGGAGGAGATCCTGTGGCACTGAGGGAAGTTCACTTCTGCCACTTCAGCACACATTTTCAGGGAGTGCTGTTCATGCAGCTCAGAGTTGCCTCTGCCATTGTCTGAGTACTATTTGCCTCATTTAGTTTGCTGGAAAACGTGTATTTTGATCATACATGTGTCTATGAGAACACATGAATGACTTCTAACGGGTCAAGCATTTCAGGTAGGTGAAAAACCTAGCTACAGCCTATCCCTTGTGATATCAAGGGTTATTTGATTAAAATAAATCACTAAAATGGTTCAGCATTCTATTAAGCACTAATTTAACTGATCATACAGCTGTTCCTTTAAGAAAAGGAAGAGTTTTAATCATGGGAGACAATATTCCAGCCCTGCTTGCCAAGCTGAACCATCTTCAAGTTGGCAGTAGCTGCCAATCTGCACCTGGAACTGGCGTTTCCCATTTCCACAGTGTACTACCAACAGGACCAGCTGTTTCTTTCAGTTACATCTAAGAAGTGACCCCAGTTGAGACCCAGAGGAATAATTTGATTGCCTCAGATGGCCTTTAGGTTGTCCAACCTGGAACCAGGCCTGGCTGTGGTGTTGCAGTCCTGAGGACCTAAGACTAAGAACTGTGTGGGGATTCTGTTCCTGCGTTTCTGCTACACACAGACAGAGACCAGAGGGGTTAGTGTGTAAGCTCTTAAGGTCCCAGGTGACCTTAGATGGATATTTCCACCACCTCACTGGCTTTGAAATAGTCAGAAGTATTTTCTTACCTTTTTGGGAACCTTCATTTGATTTAATTGAAACATTCTGTCATCTTGATCATGTTGCAGGGTGAACTTAATGGACAGAAGGGCCTGGTTCCTTCCAACTTTCTTGAAGAAGTGCCTGATGATGTTGAAGTCTATCTCTCTGATGCACCCTCACGATATGTTCATGATACACCGATGCGTACAAAAGCAAAAAGGGTAAGCAACCGAATAAGAAAAACTTAATTTTTTATTTTCCATTCCATTCTGTCTCATACATAATTTAAACATTACTTTTAACATTTTAAATCCATTTGCCCATTTAAAATTAACTTTCAAATATATAAAGCATTAAGAGAAATTACCTTACTGAGCCTTCCGCTAGCTCATTACATTGGTAAATGCAGAAACTAAATTTACCATTTGATTGCAGTCATTACAGTTCCCTCCATTATAATGAGTTTAAGCAGCTTTTCCCTGGTGAAAGTAGTTATTTCCTAATTCTCCTAAGGTACTCTTACTACACACAATATCCAGCTGAAAGCAACAGTTCTCATGGACAAAAGACTGGTACAAGCATTCCTTTAAATACAAATTGTCAATGAGCTGATGGACAGTGTTCATCTTTTAATCTTTATGACTTCCTATCCCAACTGGCATTAGTTAATTGCCCAGAGACTTCTCTTCAAGACTAATCATGTTTAGACTATCTCATTTTTGGTTTTGTTTCATCACTGCAATACTTTTATATATTATATATTTTATATATATTTTTATTTCTTTGCTCATCTGCTTGGAAACAGAAGAAGAGTGTTCATTTCACACCTTAATAAGGCAATGTAGCCTTCACGTAAGTGAGCAACTGAAGATACCAATAGAGATTTCAATTAAAGCTACCTGACTATCTAA
This sequence comes from Hemiprocne comata, assembly GCA_020745705.1. Lineage (NCBI taxonomy): Eukaryota > Metazoa > Chordata > Aves > Apodiformes > Apodidae > Hemiprocne > Hemiprocne comata. The sequence continues at coordinate 5,481,050 of CM036602.1, read as the reverse complement.
TGCAAGTCTTGAAACTTAATTGTGGGGGAAAAAAAAACAAGAAATATGTCTCCAAAATCCTTGGCCACAGAAGAATAGGCTGTATGCTTTTACTGTATCTAGTCAAGTCAATTTAGTGTTTTTAGGAGACAAATCCTCTAAAAAGGAATCCTCAGAAATAAATCAATTAGACCTCATTTATGAAGGTCAACATTTGGAACATATTTCTTCATGAGCTAAATGTTTATGTTTACATAGAAAAGAGAGTTTGATGTCTAACTACCCTACAAACAAAAGCTGCATATTGCATTGTTAGCCAACCTGGGATGTAAAAATTCCAAGCTTCTTTATCAAGAGAAAAGCACAACACCCCCAATCCTTAAATGACATTAAAATGCAATGTAAACTGATATGTACCGTAGTTTACAAGGGTATAATTGGTTTTGAAACTCATTACTCTCAAATATAGCTACAAATTGTCTGCCTTAAAATGTGTTTTCCATAATCGATTATACCCCAGTTTGCCTAAGACCAACTATCCACCAGTTCTGAAAAAAAATCCCTTAATACGGTACAGTTTACTCTGATTTTCTTAGAAAAATGCACATTTGACATAACAGCAACTGTTTGGTTTACCAATGCAATAAAAGTCTCAGTATGAAACATGCAGCTCACTGAATGGATGCATTAGACTAAATATATGGTATCTTCAGGTGTACGTTGGGGTGCTTTACCAAGTTGGTTTTTTTTTTTTTTTTTCATTAGAATTAGACCTTGATTTAAAATCAAAGTAGGCTTGAAGCCCCTTTGCTTAACTCAGTGTTGCAGAAGCCAGTAAATTGCTGATGTTTGAACTATGAGCTAACAGGGGTCCCTACAGCACGGATTCTCCTAGGAAAATATCATCATAATGGATAGTATCACATTTTGCCAGCTGGCTGCTGTAGTTAGCATAGGCTCAGTAGAAGTACTTCTAGCATTTTCATTCAAGTGCTTTGATGATTGAGTAAAAAAAATAATAGCTGTTTAAAATATTTAGGAATGCTGTCATCTAACTATCGTAACAAGTACTCACCTTCATTCAGCAACCTCATAGCTGCAGCATACTCATCAAGCAGTCAGGGTCTTTAAGCTTTCTTTGATTGCAATTAAGGTTCATTTTAGCTTTTGCTTTTTCCTTTTTTTTGTTTTGTTTTTTAAGCCAGTGTGCCATCTTCTCAAATATGTATATAAAGTTTGCTAGCCAATCTTAAAGAAAAGGCATTTACAAGACATTAAAAAATAAGTGATCATGTAGCATTTTAAGTAATTTCTTCTGAAAACAGTTTGGCTTCTATAGATTGCTAATTTGTAGTAATGAATGCATTTATTTTTCTTAAATCTATAGCTACAACTATCCCCCTCTTTATTTTTGCACTATCAGAGTACTGAAATGCAAAACCAAAACTAGCTTTGTGGCCAGAAATAAATATAATGAAAACGGGGCTCCATTGGAGTGTTTTCTATTGTCTAAACTTTTTCTCAAAATTTATGTGTTTTCCATAAACCCCAAATACTATTTTAAGCCACAGAGAAAGGAACCAGCCCTTTGGTTTAAGTGGGTAATGGGACAAGTGATGTTACCAACTTTCTTGATGATGACAGCTTTTAAGCTTTCAAACATTCAATAAATTATAATTCAATAAATTATAACAATGTACCTAATAGGTTCCTCCTGAGAATACAGGTACATCACGGAGAGCACCATCCCCCACAGTTCATCTCCATTCTGGGTCACCTACGTCACCTATGGGTTCTGGTAGTCCCGGGAGAGGCAGGGATATGTCCTCGAAAAAGAAAAAGGGGCTGCTTTCCAAAGGCAAGAAACTGCTGAAAAAGCTTGGTGCAGTGAAATGATTCATGTACTCCTGGACAACTTGTAAAGCTTCCAGTCTGTGTATTTTTTTTTAAACGTCAAAACTAGGGCTTTCATGACTATGCAGTACTCAAACCAAACCTTGGCATCTGTAACTCTGACATCAATAGAATCATGTGAATTCCTTAATCAAAACAGCAAGGAAAAAGGAAGTGGATTATTTGTTGCAAATACTTTTTTCTTTAAATTAAAAAAAAAAGTGGGCTTAAGAGCAGAAGAGCATGGTTTTATTTGAAGTCAACTCACCACCTGCAACTCCACAACTCTCAGCCTTTAAGTCTCCTTTAACCATGAGTGGGGGGAAGAAAACTCTATTGATTCCTGGTTCAGAGAGATCACCCCACCCTATCAAATCTTTATCGTAAACAAAAATGGTCTTGAAACTCCTAGTTTAATCAGCCTTGATGTTTTGCCTTATTAATGCACAATGATTTGTACTGTCTAATAAATATGCAGCGTATACTTTGTATGTACTGTGTATTCAACTGTCTTCATCTTCCCTAAAACAAGGTAATTTTAAGATCAAGTACTATGTTACTGACTCCATTCTATGTCTGATGTAACTCCTGGGAGTTTGAAAGTGCTGTGCAAAATGCTTTTTTAGTTTTTGCTTTTTTTCCCCCCCCCCCACCCAAACCAAAACCCCTTGTATTGATTTCTTTTATCAACATTTTCACTAAACTGAAATCAGATGCAGTGTAAGTTATTCAGAGACACACCCAGTTTCAACCATACAACTTCCAGTTTTGGAGTTCCTGGTTCACTGTTTTAAGTTACCAGGAAAAGCAAAACAAAACAACAACAAAAAAAACCCCTTTTAGTCCCCAACTGTTTTTCCTGTGGAGGTACAGTCCTCAGTTCCAAGGCATTGTCATATTGCTAATGTCAGCTTTAAGATAAAGTGCATGTCTAAAGTAGAGAGTGAAAAAAACTGTTACATACACAAGCTGTAGCCAGTAAAAAGGCTGCAACAGGTGATGATCAAATATTAATTGCAATATTGGCATCTCAAGAAAAAACAACCTTACACACTGATGGCAGTCATTGGCTGTTACTATTTTGTAATTCTTGTCCATTTGTAAATTGTTTTTACTGTTTATACATACTTTTCAGACTGCCTTTCTTTTTGTAATTTATGGAAGGTTTATAAATGAATGATCAAAGCTTCCCCATTGTGTCTTCAGATAATAATGTAAATTACTGTATGATACCGTCTGCTAGATTATAACATTTAATTAAAGAAAATAACTGGCCTAAATTTGTGGTAAAGTACTGTGTGGGTGTGTGCATGTGTACAACTGTTGTGTATTATATTTTATATAAATAAATAATTTGATATTTTTTAGAGTGCAGTATGTTTCATGCATCTACTGCATCAGCTGATCAGAATGAATACCTGTGACAAGTGACAGAGCTCCAGCAGTTTTCAGGACTGTCACCAGCTGCTGAAGGTTACTGTCAAGTAATGGCTCATCTAAACACAAAATGCTACCAGCTTTCCAGCAGTAAAAAATGGTTAGAAAATGACTCCAGCAAATGTCACATAGCATGCCCAAAGCCCCACACAAATCCATCTACCAGGATCTAACAAGGACTACAGCAACAACTTTATTTAAATCTCACAAAGGAAGAACATTCACAACAAGTTAGTTAAAACAACAAAGAAGCAAACAGAACTGCACTAAGCCAGACTCTTCATATGCACTAGTTGACTCTCTGCCTGGTAATGCAAAACTCTGAAATCAGCTTGGATCAACACAACTGCTATTTGCTTTACCAACCAAGCTACTCCTGCTGAGTAGTTAGTTAGCAATGAACATCTAAGAAGTACAATACAAACCAAGGCCTAAACACTTGACATTACTTGAAACTGCATAACCAAAAAACTCCATGAACAGTAAGTCTACTTTTTGCACATCAGTGTACTGATATTCTTTGATGGAAATTGTTTCACTGTATGCTTGTTAAATGAGAAAAAATGTTAACTAGTTTATTCCAATTACAAATTTGCAGCTATCTAAAACAACTATTTAGTCACGCTAGGTTACAAGACTCAGAAAAAGCATGGCACTAGGATACACCATGCTAAGTCACACAATCTCTGAGCACAGAGCATCTGAGCTTAGATGAAGCTGTCACTTCCTGAAACTTTGCCACACACAGAGCTTCCTCCTCAGCTCCACCAGTTTTAAAAGCTTCCCCTTCACTTCCCTCTACCCCTAGGGAGACACAAGTGAGCACAAGACAGTTTCCAGTTGGTCTGCAGATCACTTAACTGGGGAAACCCCTTCCACAGGTTTTGCAGCACTATGCACTCTTCAACAAAAGCCCCATAACCAAGAATGTCTGACAACCTGTTTTTAACATAGCAAATATTTTAGGAGCCAAAATTTTGCTCTCGTTTAACAGCCAAGAAAAACAAAGACGCAACAATTGCCTTTTGAATCTAAAAAGCATCATGTACAAGCTTGAGAAGCTAACTCATAACTGCCCAACACACTTAAAATAATTCTGTGTAAGGCTTCCTCTAAACATAAAACCAACCAAATATTTTCTGAAGAATCCCAGAAACACTTCAGAAAACAACTATTTAATAAAAAGCAAAATAATACAGAGTTTTTATAGCAAGCAGAGACCTATTCAAAAATGCAGATCTACTATCTCAAGCTCTTTCCAGTAGAAGTTTCACAACTGCATGTCTCAAGAAAAAAACAACAAAACCATCAAAAAAACCCACACAAAACCCCAGATAATTTTACATTTCCTAGAAAGGAACTGCACTATTTTTTTATAAATGGTAACTCAACTTCAAAGGTAGTAAAGTTTGTCTGAAAGCAACAGGTCCGGTTCTCGGTGAATGCTCTGACCCACAAGGAAAGCCAGCTTATGAGCATACTGGCAAGGAGCAGGTACTCTGATCACACCCTGCAGAAGGGAAAAAAAGATAATTATTTTCAAGTAATTTAAATAAGCATGTAGTCACTGTGACAAAGAGTCCTAGAATTCCAAAGTTTGGACATACGTACAATTTATATTGCCTGTAGTTTACACAGTCTTCTGAAAACAATACTACATACACTGAACACATAAAGCAAATGTGCTAAATAGAAGAATAGGTGAAAAAAAAACACCCTGTTGACCCCCTTCCTCTCCTTGTGCCAAAAGCCTCTTCAGCAGGTTTACATTTGATGCTGGATCTCATAGATGTGTATAAGTCATGAAATTATGGCTGCTGAAGCAACAGACCTAAACCACACCTCAGGCCTGAGCTGACTGTGCTGATCTTGGTATGCAACAGGAAAAGCCTCAAGAGGAATGGAGGAACATCTCCACATAAAGAAGTATTTCTGCAGGTATGAAATCATCATTTCAGTTTTGCTCTTGACATAGAATTTGGGAACAATACTCAGAACAAGCATTTTCGAGTAAGAATAAAAATTACTTTAATCTTCGAAGAGATCATGTAATTTAAGATGTCCAGTTCCCAAACCACCACTCCAGGTCAAGAGGCAGACTTGCAGGCTTTTTGGATCCACATGGGCGTTTTAAGGATGCCTTTTTCTACCTTTCTTTTGTTTCTGCATAGCAAGGCACAATCTTAGAGAAAAAAGATTATAATTTCCTGTAGAAAATACTTACCGACCAGTTATAGTACATGTGGCAAAGTTTGTAAGTTAAACGTTGTAGGTGATCTGGTTTCAGTTTGCTACTGTCATAGATGACGTTATAATGGGTGGGTGACACACAACCATTTCTCACTGTCTGACTGATAAGAAAGAAGTCATACCTGTAACAGAAGAACCAAAACCTCAGCCTTTCCCCTGCTAACCACCCTGCACACCCACTTAGCTTGAACCCTTGTTTACTCTAGCACCCTGGGCAGCACTTGGATGTTTGTCAGCTATCAACACCTGGAACACCTTCAGTGAGTTGCTAAATACAAAAGAGAAAGGCAAAGCTGCTTGTCACAGCACTATTCCATACCCATTCCAGCATCCTTGACCAAAGGCAAACCTTTCATCATGTACTGGACAAGTTTTGTGCTTCCCAGATACCTGCACACACAGTTGTACCACTGACTCTTCTTTAGTGACCTCCCAACCATCAAAGAACAGTTCCAACACCTGCTCATAAATACACCCTTACAAAGTAACACCATTTATGCATGATCTCACAGACTACAGCCAGACAGAATTTCCCTGAAGAACAGCTGGGCAATCCTAGCAATAGTCACTCAGTTGGTACTAAACCTCTAAAAACCAAAACAACACCAAAGAGTGAAACACACACTTACTTAAATCCTATATAGTACATGAATATTACATGTAGGAAACCATGAAATAAATGCATAACGAATTAATAAAATTTAAGTTTTTCCATTTCTTTACACATTCACTATGATTTCTTTTCAAAAGGACCAAACTATAGAAAGTATTCTACTTGATCCCACAGTCAATTTAATATCAGATAGATTGCCTATATAACAAGGTTGCCAGCAAAAAGAAGTGTTCCAACTACCAACTTACCATTCTGGTCTGGTGACCTCCACATCAACAACAGTACCAGGGGGTGGGTTTTTAAGTCCTCCACCAGACACTGCAAAGAATCTGCTACTCATTCGTTTCTTCACAACTATCACAGTAAGTTTTGGACTGAAATAAATGAAGATAAAAGAAAAAAACCATCCTGAAAAACTGCACTGAGGGTATTTCTGGAGCAGATGCTCTAGAGCTTCAAATTACAAGCAATTTTAGACTTCTCCAGGGCATAAATTTCACATAGGAGTTTTCTCTGATTCATCGATGACACTGTTAATAACTATATTTTTAGTTTCAGGTGCAACTTTAATAGTATTTCTCACATATCCAGCTTATATTTAACTTCACAGTGTATATTTCTCTTACAATACAAAAAAAATGGGAACAGACTTACTTGTAGTCTGTACCAACACTGTTCAAGCAATCCAGAAATTGAGGCACTTCATAATTAACCAATGTGTTTAGTTGTCCATCTCCTACACCATCACGATACACAATAATACGAGAGGGCAAATAATTATTCCACTTGAACCACTCTCTCAGAGAAGCTTAAAAACAAACAAACAATTAGTAAAACTATTAGTGATGATGATAATGCGTTCCAAAACAAAAACAGATTTTTAATCCTGGGAAAAAAGCTTCAAGTTTTGAAACCTGAGGTCCTTAACTTTTCAATAACCTGAAACTGTTATGCATCATGATATACAAATGTTACCTGCAAAGAGAATTCTGGTTTATTTGTGTACTAACACACACCAAAAAAAAAGAAACTAAGGAAATTTATCTACTCTGATGGCCTCTCTCACAGCAAGGAGCTGTCATCCTTTAAATCTATCTCCTTTAAAGCATTCTTTGAAGAGCATCAGTAAATTGTATTTAATTATTATTAAGAAATATGGGAGTCAATGAAAGATTGTACACAACATGCTATCCATTTTCTGCAATGTTTACAACTGTATTTTTATTCTGTTTTTATCTAAGTGCAAGTTGCTAAGGCTTCCCCTCAAGGCAGCTGAGAAGGTGTGTTTTGAGGAAGCTAAATTGTCATCCCTTAGATCTTAGATCCTTGGACTCAACAAGAACAGAAAGCCTTCCCTTACTTTGCAAGCAAGCTTTGAGCCCATCCACGAGTTCTTGCCCCCGATTTTGAACAACAGAGCGGGAGAACCACCTGTGAAGAGCAAAATAAAAGATGACCTTCAAAGCATTTTCTGGGCTTACTTCGATCAAGTTATTTTTTAAATGACTATGACTTAGTCTTCATGGGTATTGTGGATCAATGCAGTCAAGCAAGAGTTAGTGTACTATGAAAATATTTCCCTTGAAGCCCTTGTGGTAGACAAATGCCTTATCAGCACGGGCAATGCCTCTTCATCAAAAACCTTTCACACAAGTCAACTCAAAACGGAGAAAGGCCTGTCCCCCTGATGCCCTCTATTCATCCTAGCCCTTGCCCCACCTGTTTCCCCCTGTCCCAAGCACTGTGGAAGATGGACAAGGCTATTCCTTAAGGGATGTAGTAGAAAAAATAATTGACAATCTATAGCTCTTATTAACAATGTACAGTAAATGAATCTGGACACTTTCATGACACATTCAAGCTGCTTTTCAGTTAAGCGAGAGATGAAAGTTGTCTTGGGTTTTCTTTTTGTTTGTTTTTTACCCCTTTGGCATTGAAATCTTACCGAGTCATTGTTTGATTCAGGCTAGCGACAAATCCTGCAACCGACTGCTTTCCAGATAAGTTGTCATGGTAACAATCAATTCCCACAACCATCACCTGTTTCAGCTTAAAAGGAATCAATACAGAACATGCATTAGTACCTGAAGCCAGGCCAAAGCACCCATTATCTCCATCCTGTAAAGTAACAGGATCACGAGGTAAACTGTATGGTTTCAGGACACTTAAGTAAACCACCAGGTAAAAACTTTAATTAAATGTCTCCTTATGTCATGTTTAACTTCATGCCTCTTCTCACAGACACAAAATAAACCACACAAAGAATACGTCATTTTCTTTTCTTGGGAAAAAAAGGCTTGCTTTTTAAATAAGGCTCATTAAGGAAAAGTTACTGGTTTAACAAACATCTTACTTACTGGGATCTCAACACCCCAAAGTTCTCCACCCATTTTACAGTTCATTTGTAAGGCAATTTTTGTTGCTATGGCCACAGAAGTCTGAGGCTTGCTTAGGGTGCGAGCAACCAAACATTGGCTTGGAATGGGACAATCCGTACACAAGTATTTCTTGATAGCATCATACTTATCCTTTCGGGTACTGGACAAAACACAAACTGCCTTTAAAGAAAAGAAAAAAAGTTTTTAAGAAGCTGCATTCTCAGATTTATGTAACAGTTGTAGTTCTTTAGAAAAAAGTGTTTTACACTCAAGAGAAACATTCAAGTGTTCACAGTGAAAGAAATACCAGGGAAGTTTCAGTGTCTATACTTAAGAACAAAGGCTCATTTCCAGAAGGATACACAGTTAGTCTGGGGTTTGAACCGAAGTATGAGTAAGTGTGTAGTAAATACTCATGAGCCAAGAGTTTTATTTCTACAAATGAATCCCACTGGTTTTAAAAAACGAATTACAGAGTTTAACATGATTTTATGGATTCAAGTACATACTATGTTTGTGTCAGCGGTAATGCTTTGCTGTAAAGCCCTTAAGTAAGATTCCGTCCTATCATCTACTTCAATCCTGAAAAGGAAAAGAAAAAAATGCTTACAGGAAAAAAAACAACTAATAGCTATTGAAACTTCAGCAAAAATATAAATGCTTATTATGCATCCATACTGTATCAAGTGTCACATTTATAGCTATTAATAGACATACAATTCTCACACAATTTGAAGATTAAGAGGAATCATCCCCAACTAAGGCTTCCAAAAGCATTGAACTTCAAAGGTAGAAGCAAGTACAGGTACTCAGAGGAAGGTACTTGCAATAAGAACAACTCAGAATACATCCAAAGTCAGTGAGAAAATGTATATTCCTTCTTGCACTACACATAGCTCCCCTTCAGAAGGTTTTTCTCAATGACTGTATGTCTAATACTGTTGGGTTTTGGCATGCTTTAACCTCCAGTGACAGGTCTCAAATGAAAGCACGAATAAGAAATCAGTCACAAGAGAAAACTGAACAATATGCATACTGAAAGCAACTGTTCTATTAAAAATCTCACAGAAGCCAATAAGGTGACATACTATACTATCTGCTCATTTAAAGACTAAGCATGCTAAAATGATTCTTCCATCAGCTCTCCAAAGACACTTACATGGTTGCCCTGTTCATCCTGATTCCCATAGATGGTGTGACTTTAAACAGATTTTGTACCAATGTATTTGCAACATCATAGTTACGCCGTGTGTATATTAATAGCCAGTTGTCCAGGGGCTTGGCACAGATCAAGGGAGCTCCTCTCGTTTCCTTTGACCAATCAGCAAGCTGAGGGTTGTAATCAAACTGTAAATAAGAGACGGCAGAGAAAGAAAATGAACACTCTACCAAACAAGCTGCACCTCAACTACTTCTTCATACACTTCACAGACAGACTGTAACATTTCTGTCCAGAACAAATAACATGATTTTTATCAGTTCTTTTACTGCTTTTGTCACTAATTTAAAGTAAGCTTTATAAAGCCCTTTCAAGAAATCCTACACTCTTCAAAATGTTTCTTTCCTAATTATGCAGAGCGGCTTAAAATTCTTAGCCCAGATAAGCTGTTACTATTTGCTGCAGTTTTAGTGCTACAAAGACATAGCTGTTCAAGTATTGAGTTATTTTTATCCCATTTTTCCTCTTCATGAGGTAACTGCTAGAGAATAAAAAAGTATTGTCAGAAAGAAGATACCAGGATCTTCTCAGTAACGAGAATAAAAAAAAGCTTTACCAAATACACAGACCTACACATCATGAAACTGTAAAACGCCCTTTTCCATCTAGCATCCATTCAAAGCAAACACAAGACCCCTACTACAGAGCAAATATACAATGTTTTCTGGCAATTTATGACAATTTAAATCTAAGCTATTCATACTGAAGAGTGACCCCACTTTTCAGTGAACAGAAACTGCATGTGTTCTATCTACTGAATTGAAATTATCAGTGGCTTTTCATTTGAAAGCCTTGGTATTTTAATAAATAGAAACTAATTAGAAACATCTCGGGTCTCCTAGTTTGTGCATCAGAAATTACTTTCTTTCGACAGATTGTTTTGCAAGGAAGACACTGCTGTAATGCAAGCCAGAAAAATCTTCAGGGCTTTTAAAACCAAACTTGCAAATTACTTAAGTTTGTGAGTCTCCTGTTTGGACAAAAACTTGTGTAGAATGTTTTCACTTATAATCCTTAATTTATAAACCAACAAGTAGTATTTCCTTTGTCAAAAACTTGCTTCATCAGTGACAGATATAGAAGATTTTAGAATTTGTCTTATTTACCACACTTCCTGCTTGAAGGATCTTTTCCCCTTGTACAATTCTTCCCGAAAAGGATACTAAATCAGAATCAAAGCTTAAACCCCAGTTTCTGAGCTCCTTCTGAACATTGTCATCTCTGTTTCAAAACAAGATTTAAATTAAAACACAAATAAATTTATTCTTGCCGAGACTTTTCTTTTTTAAAACCAATAATATTTCCAAAGCTTGTTGCAAGAAAAAAGTTTATCATACAAATTTTTCATTACAAAGAAGCACAGAAGATATGAAGGTAGCATACTTTTGGATGTAGTTAATAAGTCTTTTAACTTCATGTTGTCTTTGCTCAGGTGGCAGTCGTGTATGCGTAGCCAAGTCTTTCATCATATTAAAGTCATTTCGCATCTTGTCAGTTAAACCTGTTAACAGCAAAGTCTTCTTCTGAGTAAAAGTTAGACTAAGGACTAAGAAAAGGAAACTTGCCAGTCATGCAGATTAACTAACTGCAGACACCTAAAGTGGTGTCAGGAGTAGTCAAGGTTTTCAGCTTCTCCCTGTACATACATTCTCATCTGCATGGCAAAAAAAAATTCCTAGAGTTTTGCACTTGAGAGGAAACCAAGCAGGACACGCAGCTCTTCATCTAAATTTCTGAAACAAAACAGCACTGAGACAGACAGACACTGCTAGTGCAAACTGAGTATCTCAGAGGAAAAAAAACATACAGATCTATCTTACAAAACTATCAATTTATAGTAAATTTCTCTTTTTTAATAGAAGTTCTACCACAAAAAAAAAAAAATCAAGTGATCTACATGTGAATGGAGGCCAATATTGAATACTGTAAGTAACGGCTTTGCAACATAAAACACTCTCACACTTTCCAGCCTCATTTAAACATCTCATCTTTTAGTTACAAAACTTGTTTCTAAACTCACATTTATACAAACTTCACTTGGCAAGAGGCTGCTGTCAAAATACCAATTTCAGTAGGCACTATGGTTTGACAAGTGCTTTGATATGAAAAAATGCTACAGTACCTGTTAGGAAGCACAGCTCTGGAATTAGAATCACAGGTCCTGGCATGTTGATTCCTCTCTTCCTCTTAGACTGACTGATCAAGACAGGCTGGTTCAAGTCACTAATTTCTTCATTATATTGCTGTATTAGAAATAGATATTGTATGTTAGTTTATTCATATAAAACACTCAGTTTTCATAATAATGCTCACTGCAGAAAATGTGCATTTTCCCTAAAAAAAAAAACCGAGCAACTTTTTCAGTTAGCATATCTAACTTGAAACTGGCTTTGTCAGAAAAGACCAAAGAGGGAAGCAGTCTGTTCTTTATTTTTGCCAACTTGTTACCTTGTAAGAGACAATAAAAACCAATGCTTCTGCCTTGCTTAGAGGAAGTATCACTCAGAATATCTATCTCAAGATTAGGGTGCTCATTCCAATTCAGTGATGGGCATGTTCCTGTCTTACAGAACAATTTAATTCAAGACATCACAACAATCAAACAAGATTCCAAGTGAAAATCTGAAATTCAGCCCTCCTGCAACCTTTCCTTGCACCTGGCAAAAGTTGGTCTGTCTGGGAGGTCACTAATTTAGTTTAGAAAAAAGAAGAAAAACAACCAAACCACAAAAAGGAAACACAAGCTGACAGTCAAATGAACATACTTCATAGCTTAACTTTTTCCTAAAGAGAACCACAGCTCAGAAACCATCCAAAGATTAGCTTCCTTTTTGAGTTTTCCCAGGAGCTCCTTGCTCATCTATGCAGGCCTCCTGGCATTTTTGCCTGATCAACTACTCATTGGGATATAGTACTCACACCAGATCATGTTGTGTAGGTTACTTGCTGCTCTCAGAATACACTGTCTCCATCAAAAAAAAAATTATATTAAAGAAAATTACAAATTATAAATTCATGCATCATAAGTCAACCTCTATCAATGCTCTAACACTTCAAGTCAAAGCACAATGCACACACTGACAGTTCAGTTTCCATACCCTCTTGTAGTAGTCCACAAAGCTGATCTCAGAACCATCTGCTCTTCTAAAGGTACACTGTGGATTGCCATCCCAGTCAATGTCATCAATTCTGTATGTTTTGTTATTGTACCTAAATAAACAATTTAATCAGTTTGTTGTGTTTTTTTTTTAAAAACTTAACTCAAACAGAAAGAACTCCAGGACAAAAAAGTTAATAGGAACGCTCATCCAAGTTGGAAGTTTTGCTATCAGCAGCAGTAACCAAATGAAAACAGAACTAATTCAGTAGATAAATGCTGTCACCTCGATTAGTTCGCTAGCTTGACAATGATATAATTGTCACGCTTTCTGATACTTCAGGACATGGAACATTTGGGAAAAAAAGATCTAAGAAGAGAGTCCAAAGAGACTTACTTTGTAAGAACAACCAAACCTATCAGCTCTTTAGCACAGGTATCTCTAAATTTTTGCTCTTCCACCTGGTGATACAAACTGTACATAAAATCCAACACTGTTTCACTGCGAAGAACCTTATGGCTCACATCTACACATAACATAATGCTCTCTTCATAATGGAGGATAGAACTTGTGAAGCCTGGCCAGACCATCAACCTGTCAAAAAAAAACCATACAGAACCTTAGTGTGCTTTAAAGCATCTCTATTCTCACCTCTTGAGTTATTTCTGTTCACTTTCCCAGACACCAGAAAGCAGTCAAGACACAAAGAAACCATTATCCAAAAATAAACAAGCTCCTGAAAGTTAACAAAACCAAATATATTTTCAATCCAGGTATCTTTAGTCAGGATAAAACAAGATTAATTTAATGACGTAGCAATGTAACTGAAGTGAAAGAAACAATGCCTCAAAACAAAAGAAACCCATTTCATATTGTTAGTCTTACATATCTTAAATACAAAGGATATGGGTATTCATTACACTTTAAAAAGATCCAACAGTTCATCTAGTACAACACTGCCCAGTTTCTTTCATTAACCCTGTTCTGTACACTAGGTTAATGGCAAGGAGTACACCACAGCCATACGATGGGGCTCCAGTCAAACTTAAGCTCACAAGCTTACTAACTTCTACGGCTGGCCTGGGGCTAGCCAGAAGCATCAGCCACACTGGAGGGGATCATGGCAGGCAACTGGGACAAGACAGGACAGCTGGCAATAGGCCAGTTCCAGAAGTACCCATCTCATGTATGGTCAGATACAGATTTACATGGCAGATGAAACGGCCTTCAGAATGAAGGCTGGACACTCCTTAGCTTTAGGATTACATGTATTCAGAGATCTTGGCCTTACAGACATTTAAGCAAGGTTTCTGACAATATAATAGCAGAACACACTGGTAAAGAGTAATGGGATTTCACACATAAAAGAAACTAAGTTAGGAGAACAAGGTCTCATGCTTCCCAGGAATACCAGTTTTTAAGTTCATTGTTTTATTACAAAATAAACCACTTGAGCAGTACCAAAATATCATCCTTTATGCCTGCACCCCTCCTAAAAATCTGAGTATCCTTTTTGCCAAACCTGTGACTAGGGATGCTGACTGGGTCACCCGGGTTGTAAAAATTACGCCCGATCTGCTGCAAATTCAACATCTTCAAAAGCCTAGGAAGTTGAAATATGGATATAATTTACCATTATTATTCAGTTTATCAAACAATGCATGGCCCCATCCCTCTCCACAACCTCACTTTTTCCACCTGACTAGATGGAACATTCTTGAACATGAAATTTTAATTAAACTCAGTTTAGAACACTTATTAATGACAATGAAACAGTTGAGAATAAGTTAACATACAACCCAACCCTTCACCAACCAGTTGAAGGTAGAAGTCTAAACAAGCTACATTTCAGATTAACTAGGTAGCACAGGTACCAAGGTTAAGTGCCAGGACTACAACAAAAAAGTGACTTGCCAGTTCAAGGTCCTGCACTACTAGCTGCTCTAAGAGGCAAACCGACAGACATAGAAGGATGGCAGAGACAGGATTAACTGTCTACAACAGTTAGCATCCACTGTGAATCTGCTTGCTCAGGAAAACAGCATAAACTCATTTCACACTGTGCCAGAAACAGGCAGAGAACTGCACATTAAAATTTTGCCTGATGTGGTTGGCCATGCAGTAACAATAGCTACAAAGGCTTAAAAAATTACATTTGTACTATTGATTTGTAGTTCATACTTAAGTCAGGTATTTTTAAATAAAGACATAACTTGAACAGCAAACCTTCTAAAGATGATATTGTAGAACTGCAGACATGTAGGTGAGGTGGGCGGCAACTCATTAGTCAACGTGATCGTTATCTTCACATCCTCTCCATGTCGAGTCCTACTCAACACTTCAGTAACCTGAGAAAATGAAGTCAGGTTAATAAAACTAGAGGCAAACAGGGCTGTATGACAGAGCAGAACAGAGGCTATCCCCAAGGCAGCTGAATTAAGGATGAAGACACAGAGATGACCTACCACTTACCATCATGGGATCATCATGAGTCAACTTGAGGAAATGAACAGAATATATTACCAATTAATATATATTTAATTACTAATTCAGATACTGGGAGGCAAAAAGACAAACATTAGAACACACAGTGAAAACATCTCCCTCCTCTCCATTTTCTAGGCTTCACTTCACTCCAGACTCCTCTGCTTCCCACTGTTACCACCACTGGTTACA
Organism: Hemiprocne comata; assembly: GCA_020745705.1. NCBI lineage: Eukaryota > Metazoa > Chordata > Aves > Apodiformes > Apodidae > Hemiprocne > Hemiprocne comata. The sequence continues at coordinate 5,465,507 of CM036602.1, read as the reverse complement.
CTAGGTCTCTTCAGTGAGGCAATGAGTGGCAACAAGGGGCAGAAGGGGACTGGGGAAGGCAGGGGTTAGCATCAGAAAATGCAAGTCAAAATAAAAAACAAAGTAGTATTCTCATATCACACCTTATTCCCTAGTCTTCTTGGCAAGAATAATATTGAGCCATCAAATGCATGTGTTATTCCAAGTAGGTCTTCATGCTGCAGGAGCAACGCTGATCGAAGCCGGCGTGCTTCCATCTCGGGATTATAGCTAACGTGGTACTGATACAAAGCCCACTGGGGTCGAGACTTCAAACGGATGTAATTTGTAAGTAACTTTATCTGAACACCTGAAGAACCTAAAATGAGAGGGAAACATCTTAGCCACTACAAAATTTTACCAGTTTATAGTAATTCAACAGCTTTGAGAAATTTTTAAAAAACTAAGGCATTCAAAGATTAGAAGTCACTGGTGTTCTGCAACTGTTCTAGCTCAGTTGTAGGAAATATAGCTAGACTGAAAATCTAGGTGAGAAAGAAAACTGCTATACTGCTTCTGACCCAGAGGGACCTGAGCAGAACTAAGCTCTACCATCCTGAGGCCTGGTATGCTCCTGTTAGCATTCAATTAAGCAAAAGTGCATTACAGTTGCTGTTACGTTGTTGTGATCTCTCACAGAGTCACTTGCAACACAAAACTATTACGAGCACAGAATTTGGCACTGTTGAACATTAAAAACTAATGCATTCTAGCTAGAAGGCAGGGCCACCATGACTGCCTCCTTTTGCTACTTCTTATACACATAATTTCATCTTAAGGAAAGGAGCATACCACTTTTGTTTAAAAAGTTTCTTCAGAGGAGATCTCAAATTCCACATTTACTAGATCTTTACAGATTTGGTTAGGTCAACATGTTACAAACCAGAACTTCTAGAAGCAAACCTAGAGAGTCCTGAAGAGTCCTGCTTGAAGAAGTGGACATCAGAAATGTACAAGGATCACTTATCTCTGAAGAGCTGCAATTTAAAATGCTACACAGCTTCTGTCTGAAGCACTTTGCCGTCAGACACATCATCTTACTGTTCCTCTTTAGATATTGGGAGCAACTTGTAACTCTTCCTAGTATTCAGTAAAGTTTTTTTAATTTGGTTCTCTAGGGGTTACTAAAAGCAGAAACACAGCAAAACTAGATTTCATTTCAACTTGCCTATATGTCTATAGTGTAATCTGAACATACCAGTTTTTGATTCTTTAACATGTTCTATGGCTTGCCGAGTGTGCACCCCAAGGTCATGGAAATCTCTACGATGTCCACCCCTATCTGATAGAGACAATTCCTGAAATCCTGCCGAAATCTGTAATCCTATTGTTTTGAAATTTAGGAAGAAGAAAAATCACAATCAAGTTTTATATATAAGTAAGAATTAAATACAACTCAATTTTGAAAGTTAAAAATATAAAATTAAAAAAACATCATGAAATGCTAAGTTTCAGCTTTTGCTATGTAATAAATACATTTTAAAATAGCATTCAGGTAACACTTACTAGCTTCCTAAGATTTACAGACAGTTAACTAGTAAACAAATAGAACAGCTCACTAGACAGAGGAAGAAAAGATGTAAACCCTCCCAATCAATAATCTCTTCTGCAAATACAGGGAGGACAGACCTTTCATTTCAGCTCCAGCTGGCACAGAAATGTTTAAATACACCACAATACAAACCAGCTACAAAATAGGTAAGAAAGTTTAACTTCTTTATTAAGATTCAAGAAAAGCAATGAAGAATCAAAATGAAATTTGCTATTTGGTATTCACGCAGTTAATTATGCCAATAGCTTTCTAATTATTTTAACTATTTTGATAGAGGACATGGTACAGACTGCGGAGAGCAAACTTAAGGTAGCTTTCAAAATTCCTGGTTCAGTTATACCACACCTTAGAACAACAACACTATTATCACTAGTGAACTTTTCCAAATCTTATTATTAAGTCTCAATTTGAAAATAAAAATTAGAAGTACAGTGTAAAGAAGGTCTCAATTGCAATTCTCTTCAAAACACTTGCGGGCAATGAAGTTTTTTACCCTTTCTGACCTTCTGGCCTTATCTCGCTCTGGCTTTGTGGAACACCCTGAGGGCCCCTCTGTCGCCCACGACTACCATGTGCTTCTGGTACTGATGGAGGAACATGTGGCTGATGAGGGCGCTGACGGCCGGGTAGCTGGCTTAGCAAAGTCTGTTGAACCTGGTGCTTCTGCAACTGAACAAACAGCACACTTCCAGGAGTACAGCAAAACAAAGTCACTAACCAAGTACAGAATACTCAAACACCCAAGTATAACAGTTACATAAAGGCTAATATTTTTTTGCTATGTTAAGCTGCAAAGTTACTAGTAAACTCAAAGCACTTTAAGTCATCTCTGTATTTCAAACTCATAAACAACAGAGTTCTAGAATTTTTTTTTTCTAAGTTAATACTCATTTAACTAGTAGTAAATGCAAATCTTCTCATTCTAAACTCTGACACAAATTTCTGGACTTCTCCTTTTTAACCCCCCCTGATACTTCAAGTAGTTGACTACTTATTTTAGAAAAACAGCTTTTGTAATTTTACTGTCTACTGAATAACTAGTATTAATAAATGTCCTGCCTGGAAGATCTGAAACACACAAATTTCAGCCATGAGCAATCCCACAATTCAGGGTTTCATATTAGTGGACTGTGGCCTGCCCCACAGGTTTGTCCCTCCAGGAGAAATCAAGTTCTCTAAGTATAAGCAACCAAGAGGCCAATACCAAGGGTGATCACGAAACCTGAGCCAGGGAGCCAGCCTGGCTGTCTCGTCCTACAACACAGCAGCAGAAATCCCCTGTAACAGTGGCACACAACCTGCCAGCAATCCATTCCTGGAATTCCTCTACTCCTTTGCTCTCAGCACTCTTGCTAAACATCTTGTGATTCCCATATACATATTCCAACACCAAACACAGGATCGGTAACTATACAGGCCTCTCTATTCTTATACTCTCCTTATTTTTACATTTTATAAGATCCGTCAAAAGTACACCCTCTAAGAAGTCTGTAAAGACACATGAGCACTACTGCAAAGATCAAATGTACACTACCCTCAAGAGTCTCTGTGAAAATAATCAGAGTCCAGTACTATCACGCTAACAGCATGTTATCACAGGTTTTCTGCTCTGTGTAGTATTCGTAACAGTAGTTCAGGGAAGTTCAGTTCAGCTTTACATCTCACATCTATGTTCCATCCTTGTCCCCACATGAAACAGCAATGACACCTACATGGATTCTCCAGTCCAACAGTGCATGCCTAAGCCCTTATTTTCCACACACCTGATATAAATCCTCTTATTCATTCCGCAACCTCTTTTCAGCACATCTTTGGAAACACTTCTAGAACTAACCCTCTTGAAGGGATCAGATATACAGTCCACATGGAAGAGCAGGGACAGCCCATGTAGAAAAAAAAAAAGCCAAACTAGACTTTTCTCCATTCAGACTGCATCAATAGTCACAGTCCACATAAAAGTACCTAAGCCTCACGTTTCCTTTCCCCTTCACCCACAGCAGGACACCAATATCACCTCCTGGCTTCTGCTAACAATTCTATTCAAGTCAAACCATGACACAAGTTTGAAGCAATAAGGTGCATCAATGCTACTTCAAGACACATTTCACTATTTGAGAAACAGAACTGTAAACAATCTTCTACCATGATTTAAACTAATTTGACACTAGCAAGAAATTGAATAGAAACACTCCTCCAGACTAATCACATTCTCAAGTGAAAAATTATTAATAACTGACAAATTTGATAAATTGCTTTAAAAAAATCTCCAGGTATGTGGCAATGAACAGTTTGAACAGAGCAATATATATATGCACAAAACACCCGCTCAAATGCAGACATATAAAGTCCTTGATATTAAAATTTAAAATATGAACAGGTCAGAACACCTGCCAGACCCAGGTTCTGCCCAAATATGCATCAGCAGCAGCATAATACATTCTGCTTCTCTGCAGGGTATCACAGCAGACAAAGCAGAGTATGAGAACGTCTACCTATTTCTACTAGCTCTATTATGACAACTGCATTACAATAGAGTATGTTTGTAAGCACACAAAAATTTCCATAATAAAAAGGAGATAACGTAACTAATACATGACTTAATACATACACACACACATACATCACCTAGTATGTAACCGATAATTAAATAGAAAGTGGTTGAGCTATAGCATTTCAAAGCTTAGCTGTGCTAATTACAAATATAGAAATCCAACTTACATATGACGCTCCTACAGGACGAACAGCAGTCTCCTGTCCTGGAGGTTTTCCTCTTGCTCTGGCTCTAGCTCTTCCTGTCATCTTCTCTTCTAAGACAAACCACCTTCAGCATTAGTCTTCAATCTCTTCCTTTCCCCATCCATATTCCAATAAATACTATGAGCAACACTACTGCATTTGCCCTGGTTTAATTTCAACTGGTTGAGTAAAATATACCCTCCTCTGCAAACTCCCCTGTTGTTGGATTTTCACACTAACATAGCCACAACAGGTAATGCGGGGAAGTTACAGCTTATTATAGCCAAATCTGAACCAACTGGCACAGCCCACCACAAATTCTGAAGCTGTGAAGAAAGTTTGCTAGGCTGTAGAGCATGGCAAGACCTGCAATCTTAGCCAAGTAGAACTCAGCCTACAAAGCAGCACACACTTCACCTGAAACACAATCACACACTCACTGCCCGGCCGGCTCCTCGATGATGCAAACTGGCCGCAGAGGCCTGTTCATCCTCTCCCCTCACAGCTACCCTTCCCTTCTGCACAGGCTCGGCCCTAACTTCTTTGCTGGCCTCCAGCAGTTTGCCGGGCCAAATTCGCGCCCAGAAGCGCCCTCTGCTCCATCGCCTGCCCTGCCGGGCCCCGGGCGTTACCTCAGCCGGCTGCCGGGCCGCAAAGGGACTCTGCTCCCACCCCAAAGAAACACAACAGACCGTCCGCTTCACGACGCCACAGGACTTTGTTCCCGCTAGGGTCACTCTCGCAGCTGAAGGTACCTGGAGGCCAGTCCCCACGGCACAAGAACGGCCACTCCACTCCCTTCACCTCACAGCAATCGACCACCCTTCGCCCTCCCCGCCCCTCAGCCTCACTGAGCCACGCGCAGGATCACAGCTGCTGGGCGGCAAATGGGACCGGTGCAAGGCGGGAAGGCAGGCTCTCTCCTGATTGGCTCCTGAAGCCCGAGCGCTGCCGAAGAGCGCTTCGGCCGCGGCGGGAGGAGCCGAAGGCGGCCGCGACGGAGAGAGGCTTCCCGCCAGCTCGGGGGAGCCGCGAGCGCTGGCATCTGCGGGCTGCTAGTACAAGTGGCGCTGGGCGCTTCCTCTGATAATACAATAATTCTCCACGGGCTGAGATTCGGGGGGTCCCACCCGGCAACTCCGTCAGCTCTCGGCAGCCTGAGGCGCGGGGGCTCGGCGCCCCTTCAGAAAACTGCCGCCCCCTTTGCCGCCCGCAGGCGTTCGTGCCCTGGTGTCGCGCCCGGTGGCAGAACCGGGGTTCTGAGTGGTGTTTGTCGCGTCACCTTTGTGAGAGGAGACTTTCCCTGCTAAATATTGTTTCTTCCTCTTCCCACTTCTTGCTTGAAAAATATGTTAACCAGAAGGTGGAGCAATAAAACAAGAAATAAAACAGGAGGACTGCGGTTGTCAACAAACTAGCAATCAAATACAAGAAAAAAAAAGCATGCCTTTTTCTGACTGCCAAGGGTCTGATTGAATTGCTAAGACTGTTACAGAGAATCACAACTTGTATTTAAGATCCTTCACAACAGAACTAGCAAATTTATGGCTTGGAAGTAAGCAGCCTTAAGTGGGAATTACCTCTGTATGCAAGATTTCCACTCTTCTGTGGAAAGACAGGGTGTCTAGATAGCACTGAGGCTTTGGTGCACATTTCTGTTGGTTTTAAGTGTGCCTCTACTTCAAGATTAGATGGCTGTGATGCATCTGGAGACACTGACTTCAAGGGACGAGATAACATTATCTAATTACAAACTTACTTTTATAAAAGACCAGTCTGATTTCATTAGGTTATTTACAATTTCTCAGGGAATAGAGGACAAAGTTCCTTCTCCTTGTTCTCTGTTATTTCAGATAGAAATGAGTGCCAGAGTTAACCTTAACACTTAACATAAACAGTACCAATATCTCATTTTGTTTGATTTAGATTGCCAGTTTGTCCCTAAAGCCAGTTTTGTGCTTCTCATTGATGTCAACCCACTTAGGAAGCCAGATTTTTAAAAGTTGAAGACCTTTAGAACTATGGAAGTGTGGATACTGCTGCTTAAAGATAGCTGAAGTACTTTTAGTGTGTAATTTTTATTATTCACTTGTAAATCTGGATAAATATTTAACAAACTCAATGCATACACTTAGATGGGGCATGTTCAGTGTTTTTAAGAGGGCTGATTACTCCTTGCCATGGGCTTTTCACCCACAGTGGGAACTTTTATTGCTCTGTAGCCTGCAGAATCTGCAGTGGGTCAGAGGGTTAAAGCTGCAGAAACACAATATGCAGATTTTCTTGGCTCAGCAGTATTTAAAAATAAACAGAATATAAAGATGTTGTCAAAGCAATTTACATTATATAAAGCATGAGAAAGCAGAATGTGTGTGTTGAAAATAGTTATGTTTGTTTATTCATTTGAAATATCAGCCATACTTAATGTTTATTTTTTATGCCAAATTCCTTACATTTCACTGCAGAACTTAATTATCTTTAGATGGGAGTTGTTAAAAGTACTTAATCAGGCTGGCAACCTACAGCAATTCCTTGTAAAGTGAAAATAAACATCAACAATAAGCAGCCGCATATTTTTACGTGGGTTGTCAGACAGTTAATTAGTATTTAATGAAAGATAGATTCCAATTTGGTTTTCACAGTCTTTCAGACTTGCTTTTTTTTCAGCAATTCAAGCCCAGTTAAAACTGTGACTCTACAGGTAGGCTTGAATTTTCATAGTCAGGGGGAATGTGGAAGTGGCAATGCCCCAGTTGCAACAGGTGCATTGTGTCCTTAGTCCTGGCTGGTTTCTCAGGAACACTGAGAAAAACAAGATTTTGAAAATGATCACTATTTGCATTTTATTTTTTCTGTGTTGCCCAAATATCTACCAATGCTGGACTTCAACACATCAAGATATCACATATAAAATAATTTTTTCATAGCTACTTGGCCTGCACTTGGCTTTAATGTTTGTTTTACCCATGATGCAATTGTTTTTGCCTTCTGTCTCCTGTTGCTACAATAAGCCATTTCCCATACATGTCATCTCCAAAGGGGAAAAGACCGCATGGAAACAGAACAAAGAAAACAGAACAAAAGAAAAACAGGGATTTTTCCAAAGGCCCATTTGATGTACAAGTATAAACAGGAAAAAGATGCCTGAGGAGGTAGGAGCCAGGAACTGTAGTAGCAGACAGCTGTTAACTTGTGTAGTTAGAAGCACTTTGGGATTCTGAATGGTAAATAAATAAGTGATTCCATGCACACAGTGAAGAAAATACTCACTTAAGTACCTTTAGTGTAATGATTAAGTGTATTGAAAACTCCTAACAATGTGAGTTGAACTCTTATCTTCATGTGTGTCTTATAATGCCAAGTCCAGCTATCAATAGCTCTTTTGGGTTTAGCACCAGAAAAGGCAACACCTCAAGATATTGGAATAAAAAGTATTGTCTGCTGTGATGAACAAGAAAAAATAAGGACCAGAACAAAATAGATCTCAGCAACTCATACCTGTAGCTAGATTTCCAAAAGCCCAACGTGTTGCTTCTAAATCTTATTCAGTATTTGTTACAAAATTTCAAATGGGAATTGCTCAAAAATAAACCTTAAAATGCAAGTTCCTGTGGTAGATATCAAGTATTCACAAATCTGGACCGCAGTGTTTTTACATTCCTAATTAGATTTATTCTGAAGTGAGAAAAGCAAGATTTTAAAGACTGACTTACCATCCACAATTATTATCTCATGAGTTAACAGTCTTGCTTCTTCCCAATGCAAGTTTTTAATGCCATGTTCCATTTACTATAATTATACTTTGAATAGAGGAACTGATCTGCCTACACAGTGGAGCCGGGTTTACTTACTACCTTGGGTAGAGCGTGGGAGCAGGGAAACTAATATTTACATACCAAAACAGAAAACAAAAGACATGTTTTGGGAAAAAATTGCTACTAAGGAGATAATGCCCAACTCACTGCATAACAAATATAACACAACTGTTTTCTCTCAGGAAGAGGGAAAATGTATTTCTTAACTTTATATTTCCTATGCTGTTCTGTAGTTAATTTTTTTCTTCCCTAATTTCTGTTTTTCCTTCAGTTCCTTAGTTGTTTTGTCCGAACTCCTATTCTTTGTATCTCTTCTCTTAAAACATTACTCTTTTCCTGGAATCTGTGTAGAACTCACTCCTGTTCCCCCTGACAGCAATGTTTTTTCCTTCAACAGAAGCAAACTGTTTTTCATTTCATGTGTTCCCTGTTTACCCGGGTATCTAATCACTGCAGTTATCATTGCTCATTCCAAGCCCTGTTTTGTCAGACTGTGCCCTGAAGCCTCTGTACAAGCCATCATATCCCTACCAAAATTTCCTGTGCTGTATCAACTCTATTTTCTGTTAATTTCTGCCCATGACCAATTCCTATCAGTCCTAGCTGACATTTACTTTGTACCCAAATCCCAAGCAAAGTGAGCAAAAAGTGATTTGATGTGAGTTCTCAATAAATAGCCACATTGAATGGAGAGGTCACATTAAACGGACATGAACAAGGCCTCCAGAAGTTAATACTATAATTAGATTTGTAAAGTGTATTGTATAAATAAGTATTAAATTCTGCAAAGTGTGGTCTTACACTTTATTATTGTATTTTTTAAGTAATAAGATGGAGATCTAGTGTATGGAGTATGTCAGAATAGAACTGAAACAGTCTTTGGATTCAGGTATTACATAGAAAAATATTGTATTATTCCAAAAAGTAATGGGATATATTTCAAGAGAGGGACTAGCAAGACCTCTCAAGTTTAGATAGATTGATTTCAGCTCATTTAGCAACCCAGTTTGATCTAATTGTCCTTTTATTGCTCTGAACATTCCTGAATTATGCAGAGAATTTGGGTTATGTGATTTAGTGTTGAATTAAAAAATGTCACAGCTTAACTTTCTTTAAAATAGTGTAGAACTTTGTTCACAGTCAACGAAGTTCATTATTTTTTTGTTCAAAGCCCAGCTGCAGGCCTGGAGCATTTCTCATAAATATCAGGAAGTACCCGAAGCCACAGTCAGGATTAAAGAGCTGATCTGAACCTTAGATCTCAGCTTTAAAGCTGTAATGTACAGTGAATTTTGTTTCATGGTAAAGGAAATGGTAATTGCTGAAGTATGTTTTCTTAAGTTCTGAAATCATTTCTGAAATGTTTTCATTGAAACCTCTGTCAGTGCTGTGCATGAGAATGAGTGGACTTGCAGCCCAGCGTTTCTGCGTGACCACAGCACTGAATGTGTGTGTTGGTGTCACTGATCCAGAGACAGAGGCTGCTGTGGCTGCTCCTTTGTGCACAATTTCAGATCCCCAGTCACAATCCAGAGGACTATCTAAGCAAGTGAATTAACAATTTCAGTACACTATTCCAAGAATTTCTTCTGAAGGATGGGTTAAGTTCTTGGATATCTGGCAAATATTCTCCCATGGGAACCAAGAACACAAATCCAAAGGGATATCCTTAGTTACAAAAGCACAGAGTAAATCCCTCAGTAGAGCAGTAAGGTTTTAGAAAAAGCACTTTGCTCCTAGCTCCTTACAAAGAGTCTGGTCTGCAGGGCTGAAAGGAGTGGAGCAGCACAACTAATTAGCAAACACGTTTCTACATGTCTGCTACACCTGGGTAGCTTCATCAACCAAACCACATGCCCTCTATTCTATTTCCATTGCAATTTATTTGATCTGAACATTTTATTGCATTAAGGGGACTGTCTTTACTGTATTTACAAAGAAAATAAAATATTAATATTTTGTGTTCCCTGACATTTTTCAAAGGATGTTGAATTAAAACATATTTCTTTCGAGAAGTGGCAGTATTTACTTGTTCTACTGCTTAATTCATGTAAGTGATCCAGATAAAATGTCATTCTCAAGAGTGACTGCAGCACTCTGGAAAACCTGGCTTTCTTGGGTACTTCATATAGCAGGCATAGAAGGAAGGTGTAGGTCATAAAGCACTTGCCCAAATAGGAAGCATCAGCAAAAGTATTAGATAAGCAAAGACACATGTCTGTTTTCACAGTTTCAGTGAATCTACCACAAGCTGCCTATAAAGGCAAAAGGTTTTAGTTAGGGTGCTTGGGAATTCAGGGTTGGAATGATACTAAAATATGAATGAACATTTAAGCCTCTATTGACTCACCCCCAATTCTGTGGGATTCCAGATAGATGGATGCTTTAAGATCCTGGCCAGCAGTTGTAGGCTTTCTTCAAGGATTCATAGCTTCCAGAAACTGTGCTGGATTACCTAGAAGACAGTAATAAGAGTTTCTTATCTTTTCCTCCTACATCTGATTCTCAAGACCCAGAGTCCCTTCTGTCATCTTGTATTGCATCCTCTCTATGACAACATGAGTATTTCAGTGGTGTCTTAGCACTTAACTTCACTCTAGATGCAGTCCAGTAAGTACCTTGGAAATTAAATGCATTTAAGGCTGTCATTTTAAATTATTGAACAGCAAAATAATGAAGGCTTAATCCCAATTTTAAACCTTTTCCTTAAATCTTATTTTAGCACTTCTAATTTAGAATTAATCAATCATGACGACCCGATATATAATGCAGTAAGTTAAAATTAATAGGGCTCAATCTCTACTGCTACATATTTAAAGGATGCACATTTGTCACTATGGAAAGATATTTGTCCTACATGTAAAAATGATTTAAAAATGAACACCATATAATCAAGTGATGCAAAGTTTGAATTAAAAAGAAAAATGAGTGCCTTGTTTCATTATGAAATGTTTCTGCCTAGACCTCCCTCTCAGGGGACACGAGTGAGGCACTCTGCTAAAGCAGAGCTGTTAAGGAACTGGGAGCACAGGGTACGAAGACATGTTAACGGAGGCTGCACTGGTGTGCTCATTCCTCTACAGGAATGGCCTCTGAATTCCTTGGAGGTGGTTGTGTTGGGAAGGTAGTGGTGATTAGGAGAATTAGAAGGAATTGGAATGGCTTTTTTTTAGCTGCTTCCAAAGTATGGATGTAACCTCAGATACCAAAGATGCATTTCAGTTCAGGATCTTACTGCTTACTGTATCACTAGTTTGGTTTTCATGTTAGTGCAGTCTTTAATTTGTGTGCTTGAATTACTGACACAGAGTCAATTTTAAGGGAACTAGCAGGATTTGTCTGGGCTCTGGTGGGAATCAATTCTCACAGCTGAAGTAATTTTGCTGTAGAATGTATGAGCAACTGATTTGAAATTTCCTGCTTAAACAGTTGGGTCATTCTGGCAACCAATAGCAGGCAGCCTAGTGAGACAGTGGCAGGTTTCTGCAGAGATCCTACTTTATTTTAAACACTCCAGAAATAAGCACATGGATTTTAATTGCCTAAATCACTTACATGACAGACTTTCCATTGAGGTACAGGGAGGAACAGACTCTGTATGCTTATAGTTTATAATATTGAACTGAAATACTAAACTGATACTAGAATCTCCCTGTTCTTGAAGGTGACTAATTTCATATGCACTGAACTTTTTGAATATAGATTTCCTCAGGCACTTGAAGTTACTCTTTTGTACTTTCCCAACACAAAACTGCTTTGACAAAACTGATCTGGTTCTTTGCACCAAAGAGACATCTTAGGAGAAAACAAGTATCTCCAAATCAGATGCATGCAGTCTGTGGATTACATCCATGACAATTTGGGCAAGATACTGGAAGGCCTGTAAGAGAGATAGTAACCAGGAGTGAGTGGCAGCCAGGAATAAGCAGCAGTCACAGTCAGAACATTCATCTACTGACATACTAACTTCTGTATACTCTCAAATTCAGCCTAAGTAAAAGTTAAGTGGGCTACATGAATTATTCCCTTAGAGGCAGCCTAATCTCAGCCATTCTTCATCCTGGACATCTTTTGAGCATGCAGTGGCTTATTTGCATGAATTACCTGCAAACTGAATGCACAGTGGGTCTAGTCAAGAAATGAGAAAGCAAGAGACAAGAGGGGCCATAAGCATCAGCTCTGCCTTTGAAAAGTCTCCATGACTTGTATGATCAAAAAGGATAGACACCACTATTTGAAGGCAGGAGCTGGAGGGCATTGAGAGAGGGTTCTCCACTTGAGAGAGGGTTCAAGTGGAGCCTAAGTGGATGACAGTACACTCTTTAAGCCCTAAATAAGGCCAGGAAATAATTTTTGAGAGTGGTGGAAAACAGGACTGTAGCCTCCCCGATGGCATGTGCTAGTGCACGCACTTTAGGCTGGACTTGATGATCTTAAAGGTCTTTTCCAGCCTTGGTGATTCTGTGTGTGTGATTCTGTGTGTGTGGTGGGCTAACTACTCTTAACTCTGCACAGCTTTACTTAATGGGTCACACCTGCACCCATCTATAAACACAAAAGAAGGGGACAGAGGGATCCAGGTCCAGGAGGCAGCTGCTAGGCTGGCTCAGTGTGCTGGCTATCCTGAGGCTTATTCACTGTGCAGGAGAACTCTGGCCAATGGCCAGACATCTTTATTATGTTGAGATCCAAGTTGCTGAACTCAGGTGCAAAGTTTATAATTCTTCTGTAGTTCCTATTGTAGCTGTAAACTGCTTGAAGTGAGTCTTTTCAGTGACAGAAGAATTATACAGCAACTAAGTCTGCAGAACTGTCTCTGAGATGGTGTGGGAACCCCTGCAACAAGCTCTGAAGGGTGTTGGGAATGTAGAAATCCCTGCCTGCCAGCATGCAGTGAGAACACAGACAGTGTTTTGCTATGTGTTATGTACACACAGACAGGCAATAGTCAACTCCCAAAAATGTAGGCCAGAAATGCCCACTACATTCAGATTTCTGTTAAGGGAAACAAAACCTCATCCAGAACACAGAAAGATATTTTGAAAACAGATTTTCTTTCAGGTTGCTTTTTTCTGTTTTTCCCATTCTCAAACATACAGTTAACTCCTGCCTGACACTGTGCTGTGGAAAGGAGATTGGCAGATGCTATAAAAACACAGTGAAATCTTCCAGCCTCCCAGTAAGATAAAAAGCACCAGCTCCCAGCCCTTGGAAGTCATTAAACATATTTTTAAAGAAGTTATTTTTTTTAGGAGTCAAAATTCTTCTAGACTTCAAGAGTTTCTAATGGCTCCAAGACCAAGTCTTATAGTGGCAAGTAGAACATCTGGTTATATAGAGCAAGAAACAAATCAGACCTAAGTAAAAAAAAAAAAAAACCTCTGAGCCATTTGTAGTTTTTCTGTACTGCTAGTGGCAAGCAGAGAGTGAAGGATAGAGTACTGATGCTAGAAGATTGATTAGCTTTAATTTGAAAATTAATTCTTAAGATTAACCTTTATGATTAATGAAGAAAAATTCATGCTGATTTCTACTTTAAATAATTTTATGTATTTCTGGCCCAACCAATGAATCTCATGAGTGCCTTTGCCCCTGTTTCAGCCAAAGATGCCAGTGACACTAGTCTTAACTACTGTCCTTGTGACAGCTCCCTAATCAAAATCAGTTTTTTGCATTAGTTTTTTTCTTATTTCTGTCTGACTCACTTCTCTGACAGATGCTACAAATAAAAAGTTATTTTAAGCAAAATTTGTACAGGAAGGATGCTTTTCCTGAAACAAAGATGATCAGTCTTGCCTTCAACCTGTCAGCAATAGCCTTCAAGGAAAAATAAAACAACAATCTCTTTTATTACCTAGACTCCATCAGTTGCCATTGTTGCAATCAGGACTTCCGCACTGCAAATTTGCTCTACTCAGTTACACTGTGTTCTTATTTCATCATTGTCACTACTAATCTTTTAATTTCCACAGATTTTCATCTCTTAAGTGTCTTAATTAAGTAGAAATACTGAGCTAGTGAATTAACTTGATTACACCTTCTGAACTAAATACAAGGTGAGTGATGATAAAACTGCTTACTCCACACATTTGAGATAGGAATCATGAGCTAAATTTCATTGCTACTGCTCAGGAAAGTAAAAAAGAAAAAAAATATATACAGATTCACTTCCATTTTTCTTTTCCCCTTGGCTTCCTTTTCAACTTTTCCACCGAAGGGGAAGTATGGAGCGTTGCTTTTGGACCCATATGCTACCCTAGATGATTAGAACTGTAGTTATTTTTTTCCTTAAATCTGTTTAGCAGATTTGTTGCAATGGCTATATCGATATTGCCCAACAATCTGCTTTATTATAGCCTAAACAAATGCTAATTCTTTATTTAATTAAGAAGATCTATAGATTAAGGCAGATGCAATGTCTTTTTGTAACAAAGGATCTGCCCAGTGTTTTTGGAAGCAGACAAAAAATAAGACATGTCACATTTCAGCCAAATAAAAAAAAAAGGCAAGTAGGGCATTACTCCAACGCTTTTGTATTGTGCATTTCAAAGTTCGCACCCAGTGGGTGGGGCAAAAATAAATCAGGGCCTCCTATGGTGAAAATGTATTTGGGATTCAAGCATCTAGAATCTGACCCTATCTTCTGCTCCCTGGGATTGTCAGCTGCTTCAGGGGTCGTCTGATATATACCTCCTTTTCTCATTTCTGAGAATTTTTAGCTTGGAGTGTGTTTGAAAACACTTCAGAAAAAGGGTGGAAAACACAGAGTGCCTTCTTTGAAATACACTCCTTTGTTAAATTCCTTTCCCAAGGGTAAAGAGACTCTCAAACACCTGAGGGCAACAAATGACTCTATTCAACACTCTCACAAATGACCTAATAAACTCCCAAAGGGTTACAATAGCTTATTTGTCATCATTTCTTGTCAGCTATTTATAGCACCAATGTAAATTGAAGCAAAACAATAAATACCTGAGTTATTTTATTTTTTAAGATTCTTTAAAGCCCAAATGGTGTTTTACAATTGAAAAACCTTAATAATTAATTTTGCAATTGAATTTAAATAATTCTCACACATTTTATGTTATGTTAAACAAAGTTTGTACCTACTTACATGCAAAACATCTGTCACCACTTCGCTTCCCTTGGAATATTGGCAGATAGGAACTTTATAAAATTCTGTTTTGGTTAACTATAAAAATGTGAAACCATAGCCTGATGGACCATGTTACAAATGATGCTGCTGAGTGGGTTTCCACACGCACTTCAGTGAGACAGCATGGTGATTAATATGGTAGTAAGACCCTGAATCATAGAATCATAGAATGGTTAAGGTTGGAAGAGACCTTAAAGATCGTCAGGTTCCAACCTCCCTCCTATGAGCAGGGACACCTCACTCCAGACCAGGCTGCACAAGCCTCATCCAACCTGGCCTTGAACACCTGTGCATCCACAGCCTCCACAGGCAACCTATTCCAGCACTGAGCTCAGTAACAATAATTTGAATATATATAACTCCATTGAATTTAAAATCTATTCTGTACTGAATTCTGATCCATGTTGCTACCCATTGCATTGCTCTGGCATGTATCAAATGTAGATATACTATCAAATATATTTAATAATATAATCTATTTATCCCATCAAGCGGACACTGTACTTACGTACATGGCTTCACTGACTTGAACTGAGTTGGGCAGATACATGTTAAATGAGCCGAGTGCAAATGGCTTCACCACTATCACTAATACTTTGTAAGCAATGCTTCTGAAGTACCACCATGCCTCTAGACACAACTGAATAAAATGACTGAGGGCTCATTAGGTTTTCTTTCAGTGTCTTATTTGTTGCAATTTATTTGCCCTTATCAATTCAAGTCAGTGGAGCTGTGCCAGTTTACACTACACTGCTGAGGGGCCCTAAGAAACCTAGCTGCATGGTCTATTCTCTGAGTTCTCTCTAGAGTATTTTCTGTGGACTGCATTGTTTTTAATGCAGCACAGTGTGTAAAATAAGTCTTCCCATCTCTTGCAACATCTTTTGCAGTATCCTTTGACGTGTCAGCTTCATTGTCATCCCCACCTCCTTCATATCTTTCTTTTGATGTCTGTGATGAAAACACCCATCTCCTGGCTGCAGGAGTCAAACATCTTGGTTACTAGTTTTACTGGTCCATATACATATGCATATATGTATGTATTTAAATTTGTCTAGCTATTACATGGATTCCTCCTGGGAAAAAGAAGAAAGAGAAGAATTCACATGAGACAATTCTGAATGACACTCAGATACTGCTGTGGTCATGGCTGCAGCAGACACAAAACTGAGATGAGCAAGGAAGCATTAAGGCTGTCAAAAATTTGTATGTCCAAAACAAGTTTTAGAGTGATGTAGGCACCTAAATCCTCAACTTGAGTCTGCATAATTTCTTTAGCATATGTCTAACCCTGGATAGGCCTAAAATCATTCTTTGACCACTTAGTCACAGTCCTGTGTTCTGGGCATAGGTTGTTGAGCAGCTAGTACCAAAGCAGCAGTTCCCAGAGGAACATGCCAGATACATATCAATAGACCTGAGTTAGACACAGTGTGAAGTGGTTGTGGCCATTTGTGTTTTAAAATAACACGTCTGACCTTCACATTCAGTGGTTTCATGATGGGAGAGCTCAGCCAGAAGGTATAGGTTCGAAACCAAAAAATAAGGCAATGAAGACAGAAAATGTATCATTAGTTTATATTCATTAGGAAGGGGGAGCTGCGGGTGCCCGTGTGGGTGTTCTTGCTTTCAAAGTCTGCATAGTGCTGTGCTGTGTCTCTTACTCCTACTGACCTCATTGTAAGCACATTAAAGATGTCCCAAAGGAGAAATATAGTTCACTAAAGGTACCAAATAAGAGAAATCTTTTTTTTCATGGTACTCAAGGATGACAGTAGAAAACAAAAGGGAAAATTCAGCTCATGGTAGCTTTTAATTTTAAGAAGAATTAGTGAGTGTGAGCATTGCACAGTCATCCTGTGTCTTAGTAAGTGTGAATCATCTCACCCAGTCTTTGCTATCAAAAAGACAGGAGTTTGATCTGAAGGAGTTATCTGGATTCTGTCAGTGGGGACAGCACACACCATATCTAGAGCTTGTAAGTATTGACAGGATGGTCACATTCTGCAGGTGCTGGTTGCTTTCCATCAGCAATAGATTCTTCTGAACTAATCATCAAAGTTCATGCCTGTTTTAGATGGCTAATGCTAGAAGAAAATAATTCTGCCTTCTTGTCGACATGATAATTTTGTGTGTAGTCACACAAGGATGGATTAATGCCTTTAGGCAGCTGGAGACAAAGAAGCAAAGGAAAATATATATGCTCAGTAATGTCTGGAAAAACTCTTCATGTTGCAATTGTATTCCTGTATCCATAATGGCTTATGGGACTAAGAGGCCCCAGGTTTGTAGGGAAGTCATCTTTTGAGAGATCAGATGACCTGAAAGTGGGCTAGATTTCAGGCACACCAAATTGCCCACTATTTATTTTTGTTCTGCAGAGGGAGAACACCTTTCATTGGTTCTGAAGCATTATCTCAGTAGGTATGATTAATAACAACAATCAAGTATTACAAACATACACAGGTAGCTAATGTCAAATAACAATTTTGTAAAAGCCTGTTCAGAGCTGGATTAGACCTGGTACTCAAAATGCTGACAGCAGTGATGATAAATGTTATGAAATATTACTAATACAGACACATCCTAAAATATTTCCTCTACATTTTTCTAACTGAATATATGGTAAACAAAACATCAATCAGGTCTAAGGAAAAAGGGAAAAAAAAGAGATGCTGTAATATGGCCATAATAAAGTGATAAAATCAAGTGCCTCTCCACATCTCAATTTATGTATTTAAATGATCTTTGCCTCAAACAATGGTTGTAACCAGACAGACATATGGTAAATACGTCTCTGCCCACTATGTGCTATTCAGACCAAGAAAGCTCGTTGGGAAGGAGGAGGTTTGGTATTAAAAGTGATCTGGTGTTATGTACACTCAAGTAACCCCTTCATGGGGAAGAAGCGGAAAAAAAAAACAACTTTGTGAAAAGGGAAAAAAAAAAAAATCTTAAAAAGCAAAGCTGAACACTTTGCTGCTGTGCAGTGAAAGTGAGAAACGGTCCCTCCTGCCGGGGAAGTTGATGAATAATCCGCAGATCTCAAGCTGAGCCTTGGGCTCAGAGCGGCTGGTATCCCATACTAACACTAATCAACCAGTATGAAACATCCATTTTAAACGCAAATGAGGGGGGCCTTTTCAAAGGAGACCCAAAGAGGGGAGGGAGGGGGAGTTCAAAGCTCAAAATGGTTCTTTCTTTCTTTCTCTCTCTCTCTTTTTTTTTTTTTTTTTTTTTTTTAAAGAAGACAGAAATATGGCTGGTTATTATCTAAGTTATTGCTACAAAGAATTTTGAAATTAAAAGATAAGCTTTCAGAGGAAGATCAGTAATTTTCATAAAGAAGGACTTAAAACAGATGTGCCCTCTTTAATCGGGGTGTGCTTGAAAAAATATAAATGCATTTTTAACATAGCAGGGGGAAAATCATATGGTTAGACATTTGTCTCCTGGGCAAAAATAATTTTTTAAGAAGTCTCACTGCATGAAGTATCTCACAAATAGCCACCACTAGAACTTTCTTATCTGGCAAAAAGTTGGGTGAATGATTAGCCAGTGTTTAGAAAGCAGAAAAATAACGTTTGTTGTTTGCTTTATTTTTCATTTTTTTTTCACTCTGGCTTTTTCCTATTCAGATGACCCCTAAAGTGGATGAACATCTTCATTAGGGTCAGCATGTGATTGCTAGTAAAACCCTGTTATTACTGGTGTATTATTGGTTGTCTTTCTTCTCAGTAAACTTTTTCTTATAATTTCTGTGTCCAATAGCATGCTGTGGCAAATAAATTCTCTATCCAAATCTCTGGTCTCTTACCTTTCTTCTGGCAAAATGGGACTGCCCTTATAGATTCTACCCAGAAAGAAAAAAAAAAAAGCCACTGATACCAGGGAAGGTTTCCTTGAATAAAGGCTAGGGACTGAGATGTTAAGGATTCAATGTTTTCTAAATGTTCTTCCTTAACACTACTAGTGTTGAGTGAGCTGTTCTTGCCTTGTTTTCTTAAGTCTGATGCACTTTGAGTTGGTAGTTATTGCTAGAATATAGAATAGCAAGGAGCTGATTTGGTTTTCTGGAATAAAGTAACACAGCAATCCTCCTAACAATCCTCTCCCCAAGAAAACCACATGTCCTGACTGGTTTCTCAACTGCAGCTTATAACAAGTCTGACAGATGCCACGGGAAAGTTTTTGTACGGAACATTACTGACATGTTTTGTTCCATACACAAAGAGTGAATAATCCTGCAGCATTACACTTGTGTACCTTTTGGCTGGAGCAGCAATAAATTGTAACTTCTTCCCTTTCAAGAATGCCTCTTGAAGAGAGCTGTTTCTGAGAAGCCACCCTTACCACATCTCAGCCAGAGCTTCCACATCCTGGAAAAAAGCTCTTACTAGTGATAGAGGGAATAGCAGCTCCTACATTTATGCTTTCTTGTTGTTGTCCTCCAGATTGGCTCAGGCTACATGAGAGATGTCTGGAGTGTTCATCACTGTGTGTCACCCTATGCCTGTTTGCGTGGGGGGGACACAGACCTGTGTCCTTGCAGTACACCTTGTAAAAAGTCACCCTGAGTCAGGCAGCTCCTGGTGCAGCCCACACGATGCACTGTCAGTAATCCCTCAGTCCCACAAGGTGCCTTCATGTGGGAGATACCATTGGCATAGCAAGCTTTTCTAGCAGTCACTGAACTGGGGTTGCTATCTGGAGCCTTCAAAGAAGAGGTATGCCAGGACAAGAAGGTCCTCCCTTATTATTACGCAACCCAAGAGAATTTTTTTGCCCTTCCAAGTATCACAGGCATCTAGAGACAGAGTCTGAAAAAGGATGGTAGGATGGTAAAACACCCTTCAAACAGCAGCAAGACAGGCAAGGCATAAATGGCTGTTGTATTTTTCCTTGGGAAATACAAATCAGAGCCCTCTGTCTACACATGGATATGGCCCCAAAAATTAGCAGTTACCTTTTTTTGTACTTGCTTTTTAGCAAGTTGCTAAGTTATGTTACTGGTTTACTGCTCTGAACATCTGCTGTGGTGGCTGAGGACCACAGGGCTACGTCTTCCACGGGTCTTCTTTCTCCTTTTCTTGTGCTTTCTGGGACTTTTGTGAGAGGGAAGGGAGCCTGGGCTGGTGCAACAGTGAGTGATTCCAGGGAAGAGAGTTCCCAGATGGGCAGCTGAGCTGTTAGGTTCTTCCAAAAAAATGCAAGGCACACTCATAGCTGGATGGTAGGTCTGGTCCTCCTTATTTTGTGTTAACAAAATTTTTTTTTATATTAAGTACATGCTTTTAACAGTGCAGTCACATAGTTTCAGATATTATTTTGCTGTGCACAGTCCAGAACCTCATACTGCAAATCTCATGGCTGTAAATATGCCATGAATTTTGAAGGGAGTTGTCCAACTAAAAGGAATGTGGTCCTTCCATTACCAGTTATGTCAGCTGACAGCTGTACTCACAACTAAGCTGCAGAACAATAAAACAGCACCTAATTATTGGAGGGAGTCAGGCACAGCAGGAGACCCACTTTGACATTTGCCCATTTATGACTTAAATATTATGACCACCCAGCAGCAGGAGAAAAGTAACACAATCTTTTGACCTAAAAAGCGCCTGTTACCTAGTTTTCCTTTTGTATAACCAAAATAATGTTCTTGATACACATTACAGCTCATTTAATGGAAAAGTCAGAGGAAAGAAATTCACCGAAGAAAAAATGAGGTGCCAAATGCAAATATTTCTGTTCTCAGCATACCAAAAGCATAGGTTTGAGGTATGACAGTGGCCTCAAGAACTATGTTCACTTTTTTGTAAAGATGAATATTTCAGTTTGGATTTCTTACTTTAATAGTGCCATAGTTTTAGCACAACAGAAGTAAAATGTGCCTTTTGCTCCTGTGTTCCAAGTCCTGCTTCCAAGGTGGAATGATGACTTCTGATCTCTGTACTAACACTTCACATGTTTACACAAAAACAGCCACTTCCCATAAATTGTTTGTGGGTCATAAAGTCAGTCTTCTTTATGTCCCATATTAGACCTCATTCATGACCAGTAGCCTAAGAATGGATCAAAATTTTAAAAATCCTGAACATAAATAGCAAGTAGGTGACCCTGATTACCAGTTGGGTAAGGAAGACAGAGAGGGGGATGAAAAGTAGAGTGCCCACAAAATGAACTTTTGCCACCTCTCAAACCACTACCCTGGTCTGTAGTAAACTTAATTCTATCATTCTTTAATAGTAAAATTTTAAAATGCTTTGAAATGCTGATGATAAATGCAAACTCACTGGTTTTTGGTTTTGTTTTTGATTCAGGAGTCTTCCAAGTGGTTCTTTGATCATTGTACAATATTTCACATAATACCTTGCCTAGCTCGTGGAATTTTGCTGCTATTTAAGGGCTATTACAATGGTACATACTCAATATAGATACAGTGTGTCCATCAGGCATGATTTACAGCTAAACACAGGAACTTCAAGGAGTTGCTGTTACTGATGTACCTCTATATTAAGAATTATACAGATGTAATCTGCTCATATGCAAATTTCTCTTACATAGACAGGAATTTACTACAGCTTTGCACTTGTAGCCCATTACAATATTTACTTTTTACAGTTCTGGAAAAAAGGCCAAATCTTGTTGGCCATACTCCTATGAGATGTTTCATTGAGTGAGAAAGTAGAAAAACATTTGGGCCAAAATCCAACATATTTCAAAACAATCTCTCCTTCTGTGTGCCTCTCAAATGTTATTGGAATCCTTTAATTCAAAATTATTTTGACTTCTTCAGCTTCAATACAAGTTAATCCTATAATAGAACACCACTCATTAAAATTAAGAAAATGTTAGTTACACTGCAGCTGTAATTAAGATCTAAGAGCTATACACTATTTTCAAGATATAATTGATACCCATGACGATTTATTCAGTCTATACACACAGTTTGCTAAATTGCTTAAATATTTTAAATTTTCTTTTTAGAGACCAGATCATTAAAATTGAGTGATTTCTGAAGTTTAGATTATACACATTTTATGGTCAACTTAATTTCAAGTTCTATTATGTAGCATATTAAATATAGCATATTAAATATTGAATGTTTGATTCTGTTTATGCATTGGTTTGAGTTGATATAAGCTGTATAGTTCTTAAGTGCCATTGATTGCCTCTACAGAGCAATAGTCTATTTGTTGGATATCCTACATTTGTAAAAGAAATGAGTGCATTTAAGCTATATTGGTTTCTAGTCAGTACAGTATTTGTAGCATTAACAAGCTACAAATCTGTCATATCAGTTGTAAAAGAAAACAAGTGTGAAGTCTCCTTCATTATTTGCTTTTAAAATGTAATTGAATTCTACAGACAAGTGCATTAATCATGGTTGGTTATTTAATAGAAGTTTGTGAAGTACTTTTTGAAATTGATGTTGCCACCCTGTTTTTCTTAAGAATTGTTATTTACAGCCGGTTTGGATGGGGCTACCAAAGCAGTGGGGTTTTATCCTCAAGCTAGAGAGAAGTGGGTCATCTGATCTCTTGATTTCTGCAACATTGTCTGACATGCAGCCCCTGGAAAATCCAAGTCAGATCAGAACTCACAGTTGTTGCTGAAATGAATATATTAGTTAAGTTTTGCTTTCATATGGTATTTTGCCATATCACTGCATGCAGTCACCTCCTTTGGTATTTTTCCTGCACACAAATGATGATACGGTAAAATCTTCACGTTTAAACAAAGAAAAAGTACTTTCTTATTTTTGTATTTCAGCACTCAAGGATGACCTTCGGCTTCTGAATCCAAACTCATCTTTTCTTCCTTGCTGACTCTGCTTCATGCTGGAGATGTCACTGTTTCTGTGGCCTCAACTCCTTCCCCAGATGGAAAACTCCCTCCTGGGTTAAGATTCGCTGCAGAGAGGAAGTATAAACTGAAGGAACTGAGGAAAGGAATAGCAGCTTCATTTAGGTTGGAAAGAAGTCCAAGACATACCTATCTCTCACAACAAGCAGAGATTAAACAGAAAAGGCAACACAAAATAGGGCTGAAATAATTTTCTCACAGAGTGCTCTCTCAGCATAAAGGAATTTAAAGGGAAGCATGTCTGGAGGATTCTGTGGAACGGTAGCAGAGCTGTGCAGCTGTGGCAGAAAAAGCAGCAGTGGGTTCAGAGCACATTTTAGTAGGTACATGGCCTGTATGGAGACAGCCTCTTCTACATTTGAAGAATCTGATGGGTTCATATTCAGATTTCACAAACTCTTTCATGGGAAGATAAACCTTGTATTCCGAGAAAAACCTCATAGAAGCTCAGTGAGAAGATACTTCCAGTGTTTTTCCTCTGATTTTTTCCTCCCCACAAATTTCTGGTGACCTAAGCAGTGATTGAGTCCTGAGGCAACTGAGGGAGGTGACTTTCTATGTAACCTACAAACATCCTCATTCTGGTCTCATCTGTGAATTGTCTATGTTAGCACAACAGGTGGCTCTTCTTTTGTTTGCTTTGCACTGGAGCCAAAGGAAATATTCTCTCTTATCTAAGACAGTGGTATGGAGCCAAAGGAAAAAGAAGCATTTGAATAACCAGAATACTGGCCAAATAATCAGTGTAGTTAATCTGTAAAACTAGGGAAGGGAAGAATAGGTCTGCAAAATCATGAGCTTCAGCTCTCTCTTTCTAATGATGGAACCATTTATTACTAGAAAATGCATTTAAATCTCTTGCATCAGTATTAAATTTATTCAGAGAAACCAAACTTGCTCAACAAGCTTATAGTCATGGGTATGCCTGTATTGTCAGTTTTGCAAGACCTGAGTCTCCTAGTGCCAAAAATATGTAATGTCCTGTGCCTGTGGCTGTAGTTCTTTATGTATGAGAAGGTAATAGATTGTGCCTCTGAGAGGAAAAATTGAAACAATATTAAATGATTCTCCAGCTTAATTAAAAGCATAATGGACTTGCATACAACTAGACTGAGAATGCATATTCACCAAGAAGAAAAGTTCATAGATGTTTTGCATGTCCTATCCTCCGTTCAGATATCAGACCCTTGCTGAGCAGCAATGGTACTACAGTGGAACCTGTGCCAGGTTACAGCAATAATTGCAAGCCCCCCAGGATCCAAGCTCAGAAATTTTTGTATGTTCTCAGGAGACAAAGATGAGTGATCATCAAAGGCAGAGGAACACAGCATGACTGTCATAAGCCTGAAGTTACAACTTAGACATGCAATAGAAAATATCATTGGTACCTCTCCAGTGCATAGCCTGTAGTAATTAAAAACTTGATCCCTGCTGTTTTATCATCTCATTAGCAATGGGGGCACAAGACTTTTATCCTTGTTTGTCATGAATCAAACATACCAGAGGAACTCTGATTATAAATTGATGAAAGTAAAGTTAAACTTTTAAATAAGAGCAGTTTCAGTTGACAATGTTTTTAAAGTTGATTAAAGAGATCTCATTTCAGTAAAAGATAATACCTACGTCCAGCACAGGTAGTAGAGGTCATCACTGGAAACAGGATGTGAAATAGCATTTGAAAAAGTGCACATACTTTTAAAATGTCCTGGTTGAGAAGTAAATACAAGCCCTTTCTAATAGTTTTACTACAACAGGTTTCAAACTTTTGATGAATTTTAACGCTTCAAATATTTCAAAAATCTCGTTTTTGATGGTTTTCATTGCACGAAGTTATCAGACAGAGGGGTATTGTTACCATGTTAGTGAACATAGTGTTGTATTTTGTTTCTATTAATGATAATTCCTGTTAGTAACAGTAGTAGTGGCTTTCCCTCAAATACCTTGCCAAAAAAACAATCCAGCATTTGTTTCAACGATCAGGATTATGGTATAATTGAAACCCCTTTAAATCAATGCAAAAGATCCTATTTACTTCAGTTGGGTTTGGATCTGTCCCTTTAAGAAGAATTCTCCAAGTAATTCCAGGATGGTTCCAGATTTCCAGTAATATTCTGACTTTATTGCCTTTTAGTAAATCTCTGACCTGAGCAGTGGTACCAGCATTGAACTGGGCAGAGGCAAATTTGGTGGGAGACAACTGAGGGTAGCATTCTTTTCTTTTGTTTGATATAATCTGAAATCACATCCCCCCCCTTTTCCTCTCCCATGAATCTTTCCTCTTCCATGAATTCTCCTTCCCTTTCTTCTTCTTCTTTTAAAGATCTGCGACTTTCCTGTCGGAGGTCTAACAGGCTAACGTACCTGAACCACTGTGCTGATTTCATTAACAAGTTTTTTATTCCAGTGAAAAAGCTGGAATATGTCTTTCCATAGTGAGTAGGAAGCCACCCTTGACGTTTTGGGTCATTATAAGGAGGATACTATGCGTTATTTCAGAGTAATGGTGAATCAAAACTAAAGAATCTGAAAAATGTGTTTTCTTTCAACCTGACAAAAGACAAGTCCTTTAACCGAAGACGAGTAATCAAGAACTCAAGGACTTTTTTCAAGTGAAAAAGGCAAGCACTGAAAAACAAAGTAAAAATGATGATACAGTAACTCATTATTTTACTCAGACTACTTTATAAGAAATAAAGTTATCAGATTCAGCAGAATTCATTCTGTTTGAGCAAGTGATCCAGCAAAGACAGAACAGTATTACATGTTGAACTAACTTCTTTCAAAGAAAATTGCATCTTTAAAATATTGTCTCTACAGCAGATAAGTGAGATGGTTGCTTAACAATCTCTCATCAGTGTAAAAACTCAGAATTACCTCAAATGGAAAATAAAGAAGTAGATCCATTATTTTCTGAAAAGTGACGATGAAGGATTTATTTTTCAAGATGGAAAAAACATACTTAAAATTTTGACCATTTAATTAAATTAAAATGGATCAAACAGAAAAGTGACAGAAAGGAAATCTAT
This sequence comes from Hemiprocne comata, assembly GCA_020745705.1. Classification (NCBI taxonomy): domain Eukaryota; kingdom Metazoa; phylum Chordata; class Aves; order Apodiformes; family Apodidae; genus Hemiprocne; species Hemiprocne comata. The sequence continues at coordinate 5,439,338 of CM036602.1, read as the reverse complement.
TTCGTAACTGAGCATAATTGGCTTATGGAACTCATTGTCACTGTACAAATCATGCAGGCAAGAACTTAGTCAGACTACAAAGAAATGGATACACGGCAAAAAGTTTTGTGCAATCATGATAGCTATTTTTCAAAACTGCAGTTTTGGAAAGGATATAAAACTTTATACTTCAGGGCATAACTCAGTCTCAAACTGTTGTGACTTGGGAAGAAATCTTTCCCCACAGGCAGGTTACCCCTGGGTTACTAACTGAAGCATTCCTTTCCCCTTCCTATGCAGCATCTGTTACCAACTTTTCTTAAAGACAGGATACTGGGCTAACTATACCACTAGTCTGATCAAGTATGGAATTTTGGCTATGCGTCTAAGTGAAAACAGAACTCAACAAAGTAAAAAAATTCTGAGCAGTGTGATATTCTTTCTCTACAGGGATGTTTAGTCAGAACTGTGTAGCTCCCAAATGGACAAAGGAATAAGAAGAAACATATTACCAAAAAAAAATATTTACGCTGATTCCTGAAAACATAGTTAAGAACATATGTTGAAAGCTTGAAGACAATGAGTTGGATAGATAATAATATAGGCCTGAGGTTTCTATTACAAAAGCAAGAGCCAAAATAATCTTTCTGAAACCTTAACTACCTGGATACAGATATTTTCTTGTGGCACATGGCAAATCTGAAATCTGCATGATTTCTTCTTAGGACAATTTAACATTATTCCTTGTGAAAGACAAATTGGAGTGTTCTTACACTACACAATCTCCCAAACAGAAAATATTCTATTTTTTAACTACACACATCTACAAACTCCTCATTTTTTAATGATCTAAGGTATGAATTATTTTTCATAATACTGCAAATAATCTACTGCACAGAATTTTAATATTAAGTAGTGGCCATCTTGACTTTCAGTTTAATGATAAATAGTAGAACGAAAATAGCAAATGAGAGTCTTCCTCCAGGTCCCTTTGAATGCTCAAACTGAAAATACAGATACCTCAGACTAAGTTAACCCACATGGACCAGCATGACTTTTCCAGAATCTCCTTTTTTTCAGCCTCAAACCCTTTAAATTAACAACAGTTGAAGAATGCATCATGGTATGTATGCTACAACTAGGAAAGGAAAGATTGCTATTCAACTCTATGTTTAACCTTTCTCAATGTTTAGTATTTGCATGAATGTTTCATTACACTGAATTTGTTCTCAGGTCTATGTGAGGGGAGCATTGTTAGAAGGAATAGGAAACCCGTTTATTAATGTATGTAATTTTTTTCAGGGTGGTTAGTAATCTTCATATTAGGCTGAATGGTTTTCTTCATTAATTGTCTATTTGTTTTCCCAGGTTGATGAGAACAGCATGTGTATGTATCTTAGGGGTTTCTTAAACAAAATATCAAGAAGATAAACTATTTCTACTTCTTCAACTTCTTTCTTCAACCCATTAATCCATTAAACATTATTCCAAGACAGCTACGAGGAAAAGTCTTATTTTCTATGCATATGTTCCCTGTTCAGGGCTAAGTGCTGCTGTAAGCAGATTTGAACACAGAATGGTCAAATGAAAGGAGAGCACAAAAAAGAGACATCACCTAAATAGACCAGATCCTATCTGAGGTCACTCTAAAGCCCAAGAGAGGACAGAAAAATTAATTCTCAAATATGCATTCTTTTTCTCACCATCAGTTTCACTGGAAATTGCACAATACAGGGGTTATTATTTTGTCATGCTGGTCTTCCTCTTCTAAATCAACCCTGTTTCCTCCTATACTCCATTCACAGGTATGTAGCTAGAAAGCTAGCACTCCAGGAGAGCTGGGAAATGGATCTTCTGCAAATGTCATAGAGCAACAGGATCTGAGACAAAATCATCTTGAAGCAGTATAGTGATTGGCTGGCTTCCATGAGGCTTTCAGAAATACAAAATCACTGTTCATAGAATCATCGAATGGCTAGGGTTGGAAGGGACCTTAAAGATCATCTAGTTCCAACCCCCCTGCATGGACAGGGACACCTCCCACTAGACCAGGTTGCTTAAGGGGCTGAAGTCCAAGGTAGCAGCAATTGAGTCAACATCCTTTTCAACACCTGACAAGTCAGAGGTGGAACCACTCTCAGCACAGAAAAAAGTGGTGTTATTGCAAGGTGAAGCTATACCTGCTAGCATCACACTCTTTTAATTTTATTTTTTTAATTATTACTCTGGAACTTCCTGTCCCTTTGTCCAAACTTCCCATTCAATGAGAGTTAGGAATTTTGTAAGTAGCAGCTACCACGGCCACCCTTTGACTTCAACCTGGCTAATATTCCCTGTGTCAGCACTGATCTCTGCTGCAAGCTTTTCTTATCTTCAGAGGTAAACGCATGTGGGAAAACAGTGCAAAGACAGGAGAAATGGTCCATTAGGATGATTCTCTGAATTGGTGTAAATTGCAACAGTTCAATGGAAATAAATGAAACAACAGCAGTTTGCATCTGCTGAATATCTGGCCTTCTGTATTTAGCCATTAATGCCTGTACTGATGTAGTCTCAAACAATTTTAAACAGTAATATTTATCTTACAAGCCAAATTGCACTATGTCCACCATTTTAATATAATTTTAATATAATTTTTTAGCATATACAATAGCTTTCCCTCATGGTTTCATATATACAAGTTACTTGTCAACTGCTCCCTTTTTGGTGTAACTTAATTCCCCCCATGGGTTCATTTTCCAAAAGGACTGTCCAGTGAAAAAGAATATCATCATGGTATTGGAGTGAATATACCTTGCAGAAATGCAGCAATTGCAACACTGCAACTGGGATTTGCAATAAAGACATCAAAAAATTCCCTCCAAAAAATCACTAAATCTCTGATCTGCCCAGATGCAACTAGATAAATAACAGAAAAAACAAGTTCCATTTCCAAACTGAATACAACATAACACTAATACTCAGTTCTCCAATCTATCACAAGTACATCTGAATTGTTTTGGTTTGTGACAGATAATTCAGAGTAATCTGAAACTACGTATCCAATCTTCTTGTTTGTGTTTGTAGAACTAAGAGGGTACTTGGCCATTGTCATGAACACAGTGTATAATCTTTGTGTCTAACTCTCAAGAGATGTTGAGCACCCACTGCTGCAGTTGACTTCACTTGAAATTGCGATGATCTACAGCCTTGGAATTTTGTTTCTCACTCAACAAATTAGGCAAAAAAATCAAAGTTTGCCCTTAATCACATCATCATTTGCTCTGAACAAAATTAAGGTAAAAAAGCTCTCAAGGGTATTAAAAAATATACAGAGAAAATTATTACTGGAAGGACAAACTCATTTGAATGAGTACAATCTCGTTACTGCTAAATGTATTGTAGCCTGCTTATAGTGATTGCACCTTCTGATCTGTAGCTGAGCAAGGAAAGAGAAAAATGTTATTTCTATCCTGAATGGTGGATTCTTCCCAGACAGTATTCCATATAGCTATTTTGATTGTACAGGATTCAAAGAGCAACTGTACATGTATGTTACAGACCACTGCTTATCTTGGGGAAGAGTGGCTGGAGAGCAGCCTGGCAGAGAGTGACCTGGGAGTGCTGGTGGACAGCTGGTTGAACATGAGCCAGCAGTGTGCCCAGGTGGCCCAGAAGGCCAATGGCATCCTGGCTTGGATCAGGAATAGAGTGGCCAGCAGGAGCAGGGATGTAATTCTCCCCCTGTACACAGCACTGGTGAGGCCTCACCTCGAGTCATGTGTGCAGCTCTGGGCCCCTCACTTCAAGAAGGATGTTGAGGTGCTGGAGCAGGTCCAGAGGAGAGCAACAAGGCTGGTGAAAGGACTAGAGGGAAAGTCTTATAGGGGGAGGCTGAGGATGCTGGGGTTGTTTAGCCTGGAGAAGAGGAGACTCAGGGGGGACCTCATCACTCTCTTCAACTACCCGAAGGAAGGTTGTAGTCAGGTGGGGGCTGGGCTCTTTTTCCAGGCAACCAGTGACAGGACAAGAGGACACAGCCTGAAGCTGCTCCAGGGGAGGTTTAGGTTGGATATTAGGAAGTACTTCCTCACGGAGAGGGTGATTAAACATTGGAATAGACTTCCCAGGGAAGTGGTGGAGGCACCATCCCTGGATGTGTTCAAGGAAAGGCTGGATGTGGCACTTAGTGCCATAGTCTAGACAGTGTGGTGGTGTTGGTCATAGGCTGGATGATCTTAAAGGTCTTTTCCAGCCTTGGTCGTTCTGTGATTCTGTGATTCTGTGATTCTCCATCTGCTCCAAGACCTTCTTCTTTCAAATTGTGCATTTGGTTAAAATAAGTAAATTAAAGCTCACTGCAGTGTTTCTAAAGTATACTTAACTTGAAATTTGTGCTTTCTAGTTCAGCCATACCATCAGTCCAAGAAAAAATGCTAAAGAAAGATGAAGCAACTACTGCTTGCTTTGAGATTCAGAAAGTTACAAGTTTCTTACCAGAGACTACCACATACACCATGCAGGATCTGATGTAAGAGTCTGGCAGTGCCAATACCAGACATATTTACAGTCCAGCTACTATGGGTACAGCCAATGGAAGACCACAGGAGCCAAGAATATCACAAAGACTCTTGTCAGGATGTCTAATACTCACAAAGAACTATAGCCAAGAATAGCATATCCTTGCTCCTAACTATGCACAGCCTTCTGAATAGATAGGCAGCTGCTCTGATGGCATGTACTCCTGCCCAAGGGCACAAACTGTGAAGACAAAAGGGTTCCCAGTATAGAACACCATGGAGATACCTGTTAGAGTCTGAAAACCAAAACCAACATGTTTCCAGGGTTTTCAGACTTCTAAACAGTTTTGTTTCCACCAAAACTGCAGAAGGAAGCAGGCAAAGGATGTACAGATCAAACCATGCAAAATCTCAGTTGATTCTTGGTACACATTCACATTTTGATGAGCACTGTATTTGGCTTTTCCCTCAGGGCACCAACAGCAAAGCCTCATTTGCCCATCTTAAACTGGGGATTTCAAAGCTGCCTACAGTATTTGCAGGCCTGCTGAGCTCTCCCTAAAACCCATGTATGGTTTTTCAAGAGGATTGCTCCCTGAATTGTTTTTTGCCTTTCACTACAGGACAAGTGGTCCAGATTAAGGCTTGAGTGCTTCCTGCAATAATGGAATGCCTGCAAAAATAAAACACATCTTAAACAGAGTGAGTACTAGATCAAGTCTATCTGCTCTAACAACTCAGCTGAGCAGAGTTTAGAACAAAATCTGGAGTACAGATCTCTTTCTATAAACAGACTATAAACATTGCCAACAAGAAACTAAAGAAGTCTCTTAAAATCATATATGTACCAGCAACAGATAAATTAGGCCTACTATCAAACAAACACCTATCATTACGTTTTCTCTCTTTTTCTTTTTTTTTTTTGTCACTGCTAGTATTTAAAATATGTCTCTCTCTTCTGAGATGAGAAGCACTTCATTCCCAGGCACAGAAAGAGAACTTCAGAGATAAATGTGTTTCTGACTCACCCAAATCAAAGCTGACCCTATGGTTGAAGTTGGTGATAAAAAAAAAAAAGTAAAAGGAAACTGTTCCCCTTCACTATAAGCGGAAAAGAAACTTCAGCAAAGATAGTGTAAAAGAGGAAAGAAAGATTGCTCACCCCCAACCAGCTCTTTTAGGATCTTATCATTAATATAACATTTAACAGACAGCTGTCTCAAGCGTGAACCAGCCATTCCCCTTAGTCTTTTTGCTTAACCAAGCTTAAAAAACCTTCTTTTCAAGATAAACATTACATAAAGTGAAGCACAAATTCAGTAAAAGTCACAAGGATGCAGCGTGCAGCCAGACTATATAGGATGTTAAAATACAATCTTATGCTTATGTCTGTGACTCATGGCCAAGGCCTGATCCAAAGTTCTTTGAAGTCAACTGACTGCACCAACTGTCCTTCTGCAAGAGGGAAGATTGCTGATAAAAAAGTCAGAGTAACATCCCTGCTGATGGGATTGCACAGATCCCACGGCCAGGAAGGACACCCAGGTGGTGTTCTTGTTTATGCATCCCTCCTCAGGTTCTGGCAGAGACACTTCTGTAGAATTTATTTCCCCTGTCATGTCCAACCGGGAAGCCCACCAGAAAATTTGAGAGATAGAGAAAATTAAATGAAATTTTCAGGGAAGGAATTCCTTTTGCCATGCAGGAGCCATTCTACCAGAAACAGATGCAATTCATACAGCTTCTTAAATGAAGGAATTGCATTTTGGATTGTTTGCATTAGTCTCTGTTATTTATTACATACATACAGAAAGAAGCTAGACAAAAATTACTCAGGTCAAACTGAAGCACTTAAAAATAAGAAAATGCCAGGAGCTGAGATGCTCATGAAGCAGTATTAGCCACCTGCTGTTCATACATTATGGCAGAGTTCTTAATTACATAATTATGTGGTTTTTTTTCCAAAGAACCCGTGCGTCATTCAGCACATGGGGATGGATCAGGGCTGTGCAATGCTTCCCTTTAGCTCCAGTGTTTGTGTGTACCTCCCAATCTTATGTACTGCACATTAAACAGTGAGAGAGACAACATTCTGAATTTCCTTATGTACCTTTCTGTAGCACTTATCCCTGAAGGATCAGTGTTTTATAAACATGACTTATGCTTTCAGGCTCTGTGAAGACAAATAACAGCATTACAGCCACTCTGCAGTATTTTTTTAACACAAACCACAACAAATTTGTCCTTCCTTTGACTCACAGAAATGACAGAAGTAGTCAGCAGAGATCACATATTTCAGGATGAACAGAGGTGTCTTGAAATAGGAGGCACTAGGCAACCTGCCACACAAACGGTGCAACTGGCTCCATTTGCTGCATTGTGCAGGAAATAGAAGCTTCCTCTTGAAAAAAAAAACAAAAAGGATAATGGTCGTGCCCTTTCCTTTTGCCCCAAAGAATTTATGGGCTAGCTCAGACAAATAAAACACATACTTTATTAGCAGTCAGGGAGAAATTATTCTTCATAGCAACAGTATGCTAGACTTTCACTGAAAAGGGTTTTAAAGAAGGAATTTAAGATATCTGTCATATTTGCCATATGCAAGAATGTATATACGCCTTATGCAAACACAGTTGGATTAAATGTAATGTTTTTTATGAATGTTGAATCTGTCCCAGAGGGAATAGTTAGAATAGTTAGAAGAGATAATGAATGCGAGCATGACAGGGAGACATTTGTTGAAATATACTTTTGGAGAAAGTAACCAAATTTATTTGCAGTTGTTATGCATGAATAGCCTGGTGTAAGTAGGAAAAAGAACTTCACAGGGACAAACAGGATATATCTGCCTTATCCTGTAGTATGGATTCAAAAGGGCAGATCCAGTAGTACTGCCTTGGGGAATGAATGACAACAGCTCAAACAAAATAGATACTTCCAATTACCCTGAGTTTATATAGTTTGTATTTTTAAAATATTTACGCCCTTTATATGCAGAATATTTCCATGAACTGCACTGAAATTTTCAGCTGGTACTTTCTCATCCCATTTTATACCCAAGACAGTTACAACAGGTAAGCAGAACTCTGGAGTGCAGTGCCCGTATATTAGAAGTTAGCACCATAGCCATTACCAGCAAGACAAACACTGGAAGTGCTCTACCATTGCAGGAATAGAACACTTTCAGCTTCTATGGGACTGGCCATTCGCTGAATTAAACTCCAAGGTTTGACTTCCCATTTGGTCTGTGTAGAAGCACATGTGTGTTGTTTACTTCCTGGCTGTGCACAGCCTGTAGCCCTGGTTGCTGCAGTGGGGAGTGGAGCCAGCCCAGCTCCTGCAGCTCCCTGCACCCTGCTCTGGGAGGGTGATCCCTTCTGCTTTCAGCTCACCAGCCTGACTTCACTGCTTGCATGTGCAGGGGCACGGCAGCTAGTTTGTGTCAATGTAGGTAAAGTTCCTTAGGCCTTCCAATTACTCTGCCCAGGACAAGTGCCACTAAAACCCAGGGAATTAAGCTGCTCAACACTCCAGGAGGCCTCACTTTGCATGGTCACACCTGTATTTCCTTGCTGTCTGCTTAAGGAAAAAGGCTGAAGGCTGACTGCAATGGAGACTGAGCTACTTTATCTGACAAAGAAAGAAAAATACATTGAATGTTTTCTCCCTGTGCCACACACGCACACCAAGAAACACAGATCTACATGAGCCTGCACCACACAGCTCAGCCAAGCACATTAAGCTATCAGCACATCATCAAACCATCACAAACACTTCCTGCCTTCCTTTTCCTTGCTTCTTATTCTTTACCCTCTGCCAGGCAGCAGCAACCACAATCTGCAGCTTAACAGCTTGCACTACACTGAAAAGAAACCCCTGCACAAAGAAATGTAACCACAAAATTATGTCACTCAGTAGCAATTAGCTTTGTTTTCAATATACACAAACTTTAGGGCTGGGGATGAATTAAAATGTGCAGGGAAGCAGGTGAGTGACTTTGTGGCTTATGGAGGATCTATTACTTCTCTTGGGATGGATAAAGTCCACATTTCACTGAAGCTATTGCAAGTCCAAACACTCTGGTATACACTAGTGGTTTGTATCTGATCTGAAACCACAGAAGAGACAGGAGCAACACTGCAGACTTTTGCCCTCATGCAGTGACTGACACGATTTTTTGAACAGCTATTACACGTCTGAAAATTGACTTATTACTGGTAGCAGCACAAAAGGCACCCTCTTTCAATAGCAGCAATCAGTGTCCAACCCGTAATGTTTTCTTTTGTTGAAAAAAAAAAATCAGAAAAACTAAAGTAAACCACAGTCTGGTTCTGTGCCAACAATATTAACCAGCTTCTTTTAGAGCCTTTGAAGTTAGCAGGGGGCATCCAATCTTGTGGTTCAAGTAAAGAATGATACTTTAAGCGATTCCTTTTCATCCCTTTAACTTAATGAAAGATTAATAGCCTTGTTATTTTTGTTTCTGCTTTATTTTTTATATTCACGGGGGGGGAGGAGAATTTTTGGCACTTGTTGAAACTGAAATGCTGCCTATAATGATTTTATGGATCGGTGAAGCACTGAGTTGTTTGGGTATTGGATTTGTTGTGTTTTTTTTCTCTGTCTGTGAATCCCATTTAACAATGCAAGGCACAAACAAACAAAATTCATGTTCTGTAATTTCAAAAAAAAGCCATGCATGTACTTTTGGGAAGTAGGTGGAAGAAGGTGGCAGGAAGGTTTTAGAGTGCACAGACCTAAAAGAAAATGCAGTGAGGGGAGGGTTCAGCAAATCTTTTCAGTCAAAGAGCTGGGGATTAGTTATAAAAATGTAATCCACTTCCTAGCTGAAGAAAGCAGCTTTATGTCGCTGCTGGCTGTGAAGATACAATGTGGGGCTTATAACCACCCTTTATTTATATATTTTCAACCAAAGCCAACAAGGCAGCATTCCTGCCTTGTCATTGCTGTTCAGGGTGTAGGAGATAGGTAGCTTTTATTTTGTCCTTCTGTTTTCATTGCATAACCCTTTTGGGGAGTGAAGGGGAACCGTAGGTCTCACAAATATCTCCTAAAAATATTATTGCAGCCATCTATTCCCTCTGCCTCTGTATTTATATTGTCTGGGCTACATGGTGTAGTTACGTGTTACCATGTGTGGAAACCCATATGAAAATCATAGTGAACCACAAGAGAAGCATGGTATGACATCATGTTAGCCACAAGAGTTTTAGTTTGCCAGCTGAGGATCTGGCCAGACACCTCCCCTGCTCTTGCACAGCAGTCCTATATGGAATTGTAGTTGCTGGTTTTAGTATTATACCTGAGACATTTGATTTTGAGCTTGGCCAGGACAACTGCGATGTGGCCCATGACAATTGAACAAGACACTTGATCATGCTCTAAACGTACCCGTTATAATCACTACTTACAATGTGTTTATTAACTTTGGATCTTGTAGTCAAAAGCCCTTTACACATAATAAACCTAGAGTATAGTGTGCATGTTCACTCCAGCTTAAGAAAACAAGCAGAAGAATATGTATTTTTATTTTCATTTTATGAAAGCAAAGTCATTAGTATTTCACTTCCACCACCAAGGGTGAGGCAGCTTTACCCTGAGTAGACCTTTACTATAGTATATTTTTATATAACATAAATGATGGTAATACAATTACAGTACTATATATGTAGATATTTATAACGCATTGCATTTTTATATTAAATAAATTCTCTCAGAATCATACAGAGATTTGTGATGGAGCCAGGCCCTGACTCCAGATTTCTTATCTCCTAAGCCAGGGTTTATCCCTTTATCCACCATAAAGTTTTATTCAGAATTTCACATTAGCATTACAGTTACTGAGATCCCTGCAGCATCTTACAGCCAGTATTTACAACATTGCTAAATTTTGTGGTAATTCTTTGGTTGTCTGTTTTTCCTCAAATTTCCTGTTCAACTCGGTACTAAATTTTGCATCTGATGCCCACTCTAATTCTTCAGGTTATTTCAAAAAACTGAGTGAATTAAATACATTAACACAGTTACTTCAAGCAGTGAGTGAACTCTTTTAATCATAACTTGTCCCTCAGTGTTTGACAGAGAAAAAAAGACGGGGTCCAGTGTTTTGAAGGGAGAGAAGTAGTAACATTGAGATGTACCTCAGCAAAGAGATTTCAGAAGTGCAGTAGTGGATATCATGGGCACAACTTAACTAAGCTTGCAATCCAAGTCCTTTCTGTAAGCTAGCCTTAAGGTTGGCAGTTTCACTGAGCCAGCCCCCTCCCTGACATGTAACTGTCCTGACAGGCAGAGTGTTACATGCTTTAAAAGTTGTCTTCATCAGAATTCAGAGGAAAGATGGTCCCAATGTACAAAATAAAACACATCACTGCTCTTGATAACCAGTCTGTTTCAAATGAGAAATCACAGTAGTGTAATACTGTAAAAATTAAACAGAATTTTTCTGCTATTATACCAAACAGCCTACTTAATAAATGGCTAATGAAAAAGAATAATTTATTACAGCTTTTGAATTTTGACAGTTCTAAAAAGATGTTCTTAGAGTTTCCCCAAAGGGAGAAGGATGTTTCTTCCTTAACACACTGGCGTTAGATGTAATTTCTCTGTCTGTAGAATTTTGCTCCTGCCTGGTAGAAGGGATTAGGGGTTTTTTTCTTACATCATAACCTATTTTAAGCAATTATAATCTATGAGTAATAAATCATTTTCATTCACCTCTCATGGGGAGAGAAAAGATGTGAGAGAGCGTTCTGGAGTTTTAATTTATATCAATGTTTGCATTACTATTAAATGAATTAAATGGGTTCTACAAATGTTCTCTCATAAATCTGCAATAAATTATGGCACATTTCAACCTAAGACATTTAATTGTCTCTTTTACCACCTTTTTCTTTTGTTTTGTTTAGTTTTTAAACTAGATAGCACAAACGATTATAAAACAAGGCTGAAAAACTCAGAAGTCTCTTGGGCATTGCAATATAGGACATCACTTCAATCATTATAAAAATTGCATATCCATTTGAGTTGCAGGATTTTCAGAGACCTGTGTTCAGCGTCAGAAGCAGATAACCTCTGCAAACACTGACACAGGTAGAAGTTGTTCCAAGGGAGACCATTCCTAAAATTAAACACTGACCCTGGCAAAATCAATTGGGATTTTTCATCCATGGTTTGTTCCTAGTTTATCTTCTGATGGCATGGCATAGTTATTATGAAGGTTTATCTATTAAATGGCAAGAGAGAATAGAGAAGCTAATCTGACTAAACATATGAAGGTAGAGCTGGGGTAAACAGACATTAAGGGGAACAAATATTTGAATTTATGTTTCACACTTTCTTGGTGGGCTTTTGAAGGAACCTAGAATACATGTACAGGGGTTCCATAAGAGCTCCAAAATTTTACTTAGAGCACACTGAAGATGATGGGATTAATCTTATGACAGATCATCTGTACTGTCTTCTGCTTCTAAGGCCAATGGCAGATGTTTTCTAGCAAATTACAAGAAATCACGTGCTGAACAAAACTGGTATTATCTGCTATTAGAAGATTACCAACTTCATGCATGTATCATGAAACAAACCCTTTTTAAGGTTTTTATTTCAACCTATTTAACAACATTGAAGATCTTTGTTCACTTCCCCTTACACCTTGAAAGTTTTTCTGTGTTATTTATGTATCTATCCTAGGGGATAATTCTTCTTACAATATTACAAAGTGTTTTACTTCCCTTCATTTACTCTCTCTCCCATGTAGTAGAAATTCTATTTTGCCCTCACCAAAGCATGTATGTAATACAAATCTAATATTTTTACATTATCATTAGCCCAAATAAATCAATTAACATACTTTAAGAAGTGAAAACCTAGCACTTCGGTCTTCATACTAAAAAAGAAAAAGAATTCTCCTGTTTGTTTCTACTTTTACCCCTTGAAATTATTCATCTTTGAAGAAGGAACAATTTGACAGTGAATGAAACTGCTGACCTCAGAAATATTTCCTTAGTTCCGTTTGCAGTCTCTGTCCAAAACATTCGATTTCTTCAACTTTTCAGACCTGCTTTGCACCAAACTGCAGCACTATGTGACATGGTTATTTTGAACAGCTGAACAGTTTCTCTCCAAGTCTTTTCTTAGCATATGACTTTATTGATGGTTTTATTTTCCTTGTTTATTGGATTTGCTTGATCTGCCACTGCAACACAAATCTTTATACTGAACATGTTTTGTACATGAAAGTAAAATAATTTTATTTCAGAACAAGCATTTTAAATTGCCGGTCTGATGCAGAAGAACTACTTAATCATTATAGAATTTACATGTCAAATAAAACCCATTGTAAAGCTCATCATACTTAATTACAATAAAATTCACAATTTGCATTTAGTTCAAAGTTTATAAAGTATCAACATGAATTAGCAATGTAAAAAACCCCAACCAACCAACTAAACAAACCCAATAAAAAACCTAGAGCAAATGACTGAATTTTCACTACTTTTCAACAGGACAAATTAGCCCAGGTGGAATCCAGTGCTGCTGAAGCTAGTCAGCTGCCAGTACCCAAGCAAGTTTTTCAAAATTGCTTAGATATCTCTGCCACACATTTTAGCGTGCAATGTTTCCTGAGTGACTTGAGTGGAAGGCTCCATAGAAATCCCTTGGGAAGACCCAGATGTTCAAGGAAGCCCTCCTATTAAGGAACTCCTGCAATTAAGATTTAATTGAATATTGGTTCCAGATTTTGTCATGTTGCAGTAGTTTGGGGTCTGCACGTTGCTATTTATAGGAAGTGCACTTTAAAAACCCACTATTTTCATAGACCAGCTGAGAGGCTATCTTGATCAGAATGAACTACAGGTAGAAGAGAACTATTTGTCATTCATTATTGTAGTTTATTATGTCCCTGATACACAAAAGCAAAGCCTTTATCAAGAAAATTCTGAAGAAATACTGCTGCTGAGGTGAAGTAGGCAACTGCCTTCCAAAACTGCACGTGTTTCAGAAATTTTCATTCCAGTTTTGATAACTCCTATAGCCATTCCCCCCAAATAGTCTAGACAAAATTCCTCTGGTCCTAGGTAATATTAGTCAACAGTGCCTAAACAGCTAATGTACTTTATATTATTATGTGAATCTGTGCAGAACATATTTGGATTGTAGAGCTGTTGACAAAAGACTGATATTGTTCAGGCAACCATGGCCCACATGTCAGGCTTTTATAGTTCCACTCCCTGAGAATAAGCATCTGGGAAAGCTGATAGAGGGAAGCCAATTGCTCCCTCTCACAGATAAATAATTCTTATTTCCTGAACCTGAAAATCAAACAAGTGTATCTTGTTTTTGGTTGCATTCACAAACACTACAGCAAATACTGTAACACACATGCTGGCCAGGATTTAGGGTCGCATTCAATTTTCAACAGCTGATTCTATAAAACCCAAATTTAAAAATATTATCATAATAGTAAGCAAGACTTATACCGTCCTTCTCAAGCCTAAAACGATTTTCAGACACTGAGTTGGCACAGTCCTGATGGAAATTATTTATATGATTTACAAATTTACCTGCTGAAATCCTGAGCACAGCTTTAATCCATGTCAAAGCCCCATGAAACCCGGGCCTGGGGGAGGAGGAACCATCTCTGCTGGCCATCCTGCCCCTTCAGGCCAGAACTACTCCTATTTTTTGTTGTCCTTCTAGCAGAGATCACACTAACACTGCCATTTCTTTCTGCAGTTTTTTGGCGTTTGTTTTTTTTTTTCCATTTGTGCCCAGTGTAAAGATTTGGTTAGTTTAGACCAGTAAACCCTATTAATGAAATGTGCCTAATATGCTCTTTCAACATGAATATCCACATTTTATAGATGGGCAAACAGTGGCAGAGGGGTTAAATGACTTCCATAAGGCCTGAGCCATTCTCTGTCTGGAATTAGAAAATTTGCTACTCCTCTGAATTTTACTTGAAAATTTAGTGTTTGTTTTGCAAGCTGCTGAATTAGGCCCTAAATGAATAAAGATACATCACATTCTAAACCTCTCTTCCATTCATTCTTATATATATAAGTGCAATGCATTATTCTGCCAGTTTCAGAGTAAAGGATAGACTCATTTGGATCCACAGCAAACATCTGTAAATGGAAAAGCCAAAGATAGGTTAAGCAAATGTGGGGCTGTCTCACAGAAATACATTCCCAAAGCTGGAAATGGCATTTCATTCCATTTCAGTGTCACATTAGTCCAGATATACCGCTTCAGTGGGGTATTTTTTACTGTCAAATTGAGGGGGAGGGAAGGAAACCTAAGGATTTTGAAGGAAGCAAGCAAGAGCATCAGATATCAGAAAAAAATAGTGATACCAAGGACATCAAGACATAACTATGTAGCATATGATTAAACGGGGAGCAGCTGATCCATATCCAGGCAGCTTCATGGAGCCATTATGAATGTTCTTAATAATGCAATTCCATCCAGACTGTGTTCAGTAGAGACTTTACCCCCAGAGCATCTGCAGACTTTGATTTGGATCTAGGGAATTGCTTAACAGCTGGAAAATATTAAAAGCTGAATAGGAATTTTGTGTTATGTAATTTTCCCATCTTGAATGCTGGTGTTAGACATGTGACTTCAGTTAGCACTGATGGAGGGTACCCTTGCATCAGTATGTATGGAAAGGAGAATGCACCTTCAAGATCTTGATATGTGCTGGCTTGAGCCTATTATCATAGAATGGTTTGGGTTGGAAGGGACCGTAAAGATCATCTAGATTCAACTCTCCTGCATTGACAGAGTCCCCCTTCCACTAGATCAGGTTGCTCCAAGCCCAATCCAACCTGGCCTTGAACACTTCCAAGGATGGGACATCCACAGCTTCCCTGGGCAACCTGTTCCAGAGTCCCACCACCCCCATGGTGAAGAATTTCCTCCTGATGTCTAAGGGCAAGGAGGGGCAAGGAATGGAAAGGAAGGGCAAGGAGGGCCAATGAAGAGCAAGGAGAGACAAGAAAGGGCAAGGAGGGGAAAAGAAGGGTCTCTCAACAAGCAACACTAACATTGGACAGGGGTAACATACCAAGATATAACTTCTACAGGAACATCTTCTCCCACAGCCACCTTCTCCTGCTTTTTGGAGAGGTGTCTTCCATGTGCATTCAAGCAATTCAAGAGGAGCTTTGAAAAAACTAGTTATTAGGATGCAAAAGCTACGATGCTGTCTATTTGCACAGCTAACTGATCTCCATGCAAACTTCTACATTGTTAGTAAAAAGTTAATCCAGAGCCTTGCAAACTGTTACAGCACTGCTTCAAGTCCAGCAAGGAAGAAACATGGCCTGAATGACAGTTTGAGATGATAAAATAGGTAGTGTGTATTTCAGTGACCTATGGAAAAGAATAATCTAAATCCTCAGAACTGTCAAAAGCAGATCCTTAATTTTATAAAGGAATGATTTTGATTTAAAGATACTAAAGAGCTGAGTGGCAACAAGTCCAGAAACCCTGGACTCAAAATACATATAAGTACCTGAAATCCATGCAGAACTGAAAACTCTGAGGATTCATGTTTAACCTTGACAACATGGAGACAATACTTCATATAACCTGAGTGCTTCTTCAGATACCTTCCTGAATTCCATGTAAGAGGACAGGGGAGAAAAGATTAAAATTGCTCAGGTAATACGAAAGGATGACCTTAATTCTGGCACTTGCTAACTTCTAAAGGTTTAATTTTTCAATCAGAACATTCTTATAAATTGTTAGCTTATTTTTATGGGTAGCTCTGGTTGGGAATCTGCATTGCACCGTGGGGATGTTCACCTATTTCATGTTCAAAAGTGGACACGTTCCTGTCAGATTTAACTTCTTTTGAGATTTTGGCCTAATGTTGATCTGTTAACTTTCCTGTGAGATGAATCATTTTTATAAGATGTTGGGAACAAAAGAGTTTATCTGGAGAAAAATGTGACTTCCAAGTTATGAACAAAAGCATGAATGTTTTTTTGGAAAGCTCCATCTTTATTGCACGAGGGCTGCAGCAAGGTTTTGAGTCTCACAATGTCTCCAGCTCTAACCTATCCATTAAAGATAATCGCCCATTTGTTTCTGTGTCTATGCCAGAGGTAACTGACCTGACAAAAATGACTGAGCTGACAAAGTGGTTCCCAATGCAGCTTCAGGCCAATTAGCCACTTCAGACAATTTAAATAGAGGGCTGAAGTTATCTGCCTGGAAGAGATACTGCCTGTAGAATGAGTAACCCCACAAAACATTGCCAGCATAATGGTAAGGACTCAGCTTATGCTATGTATGATTTTGAATTCATTCAGTTGTATCGGGAAACTACTTTGGAGGACTATGTATGACTAGAGGACCACTAAGACTTGTAGGTCTTGCATGTGACATGAGGATCCATGAAGAGGACAGCTGCTGGTCTCAATTTGCTTGTCTCTAGCACTGATAGGAAAAACCCTGTGCATTCGATATCCTGTCCCGCTGTATAAATTTCTGTCATGGGTCTTCAATTAGCACTAATTATGTATTCAAAAGAGGAATAAGGATGTTCCTGTTTTTCTAGAGGGGGTGAAAAATCTTGTTTCTCTGAGCTTAGCTTTAATATCTCTGCATCCTGATTCTCTATTTCAAAAGCAAAGCTGATGCCATGAGGCCCTGCAGGAATTTGGAAAATATGCTTTGCTTTTGAAACAGAAGCTTCAAATCCACTTTAAATCCCATATAAAAGTTAGTCTGAGAAAGTCAATGAATGGATCATCATCAAAGTCTTTTTATTGAATTTTCTAACAGCTTCCAACAAAATATGTTTTAGAAGGAACTGACTACATCAAGTGCTTTCCAGAAAGCTGAAATGATAACTCTCAGTTCATGATAGCTGAGAGAAGAGATGAAACCTCAGTGCTTACATAGCATATGTGTTGTTTTATATGAGTTGCCAAACAGTTCTGAATTCCAAAATATTCTGTGGGAAGTTTATCATTTAGCTTTCAACAAAGAAATAGAAACTTTGGGTCTGTGAGTCATAAGGCAAAACACTACTAAAGAGGTTGTGCTCATCAATAAGCCTCAGGAAAAAATTCCAAAAACTGCTGTCATGACAGGGCACACAAGCATTGCTAACATTAATACAACCTAAACTGCCCCAGAAGATAGAACCAAAGGTTAAAGCCATGGTGTGGAATCCATAGAAATCACTGTAACTTGACAGATATTTGTATTTACCTTGACAGAAACTGAAAATAATAAGATAAAAAAAAGCAGAGATGATTGAGAGTGTTCCTTATAAGATCCCTCCTCAGGTATTGGGTTGAGAAATTCTAGGACCAGGTATGATTTTCCAGTACCTGGAACATGGGTGGGGATCACTGTAAAGTGGGTAAATCTCCACAGCTGCCACTGTGACATAAATCTGTGAGCCGCCTGTCAAATGAGTTTTCAAGGATGTTTTGTACTGTAACTATAAACACAGATACTGATACCTTTCTTCATATAGAGTTGTACTACCTTGAATAATGTTTTTGTAGCATTTAACAGTACTCTTCATCATGTTAACCAATAACAGCAAGGGTGCCAGAATGCAGCCTTTAATCTTTTGCTAACTGAGTCATTGCTGAGGTGAATAATTTACTATGAGGACAGAAAGTTGAGCAGTGATAGAGGGAATTTGCTGAATTATGATTTCTGGTTCCTTTCTACAAGTCTCTGCCAATAAACATTCTAAATGCTGAGTTAGACAAAGTTAGGTTCAATTTATTGTTTCAAGCCTGTTGTGCCCACAGCATTTTCCTGCATTTAAATCCCCATCTAGGAATTGTACTGCACAACAAATCTCATAACAAGCATTCACAAAAAAATCACCTTCAGAAGGTATGGCCCAAAGTATGTGAAAGTTTCTCTGTGTTTAAATCACGTCTGTAGCTTCACAGGGAATGGAAAATACTCCTCACCTCTTAACTGGCACTTAACGTTTCCTGATGTTTAACAATAATGCCTTAGTTTCTCTGAAAGTTGCCTCTCTATTAAGATATCAGAAAACAGATAATTCCATGTGTGAAGTGCAGTATTGTGCCAAAATGGAAGATGTTGTGGAAATGTGAAACATTTTTAGCACTAGATTCAGGGACAAGCTATTTGTCTGCAAGGCTCGGATGTACCTGCGTTGTTTTGTCTTGGGCAGCCTGCCCAAGCAGAAGAACACATGGAGGAAGAGAGAAAGAACACAGAAAGAGGAGGAGGGAGAAAGATTGGAGAGCAGAAATGGTCTTTGAATATACATTCTGACCAGAATGGGTATTCTTGACCACACTTCAAGTTTTAATTTCAGATTTTTTCAGCACTTTAATTTATATCCCATTTAATTTTCTGCTGTCTCTAGATTTATATCCTGTCATGTGTACAGTCATCTGTTTCTTGATTTCTGGAACTCTAACAAAATCAGATCTAAAAAGTAATGTTTACCTTTAAATCATTTTCCATGTAGCCATCTTTTCTTCTGTGTATTTTGTGTTAACTTCAATAGTTGAGCACCCTGCATTTTTAGCTACCAACTCATAGCCCTGACCTATAGCATTCCCCATATTGTATGTAACCACAGAGAGGACTGTGATGTTAGATACAAAAGAGAAACAGGAGTGTTGTAAGGTCATATGCTTCTTGCATAAGGGATTTCAAAGGAAGCAATTGTTTAAAGGACTGGAAGATGACAGAAAATAATCTGTGTAATCCAACAATCAAAACCTGTATTCATTAGCACAGGGAACTTTGTTGGGTGCCTCAGAAAATGGAAAGGTGAGTAGTCAAACTGAGAGCAGCTCTTTAATTTCCCACATTTCAAGGCGCAAAGAATAGGCTCTGTGTGTTTGGACTATTGTAGTTTTGACTTTCATATTTCTAAACCTCAGGATTTAGATCTAAATCTTGAAAGTGATTCAGACTTTCGCCAGTTCTCCTGTCCTCAGCTGAAATACAATGTTGAGTTTTTTTGAAATAATTGTGCAGCTATGACCATTCCTTCAATAAGGCATTTTCTACATGAGCAGAATTCTTTGAAGTGTGGAGCCATGAAGATGGTGAGGGCCAAAGGTGAAAGCTGTGCAATAGAAGTTTACATTCCAGTCAGAGAACGGGTTGGAGGGGTGAAGGAATTAGTCTATTGATATTCAGTGCTTTGACCTGCTCACAATAACTGTGGCACCGGGGTTATAACAGCAGCACATCCCTATATTGTGTATCAGTGGAGAGAGACAGACCTTATCTGCTTTAGTTTGCTTCGGAGGAAAAATCAGCAGGGCTTTTGCCATGTGGTCACCAGTTGCTGCTGCTGGGGAGAATGGGGAAGAATTGTTCATAATTCCTCCATCATTGCATTGGTTCTAATAATAAATCAGCTACAGATCTGCAGTATGACGGGCATTTTTCAAAATGTGATGCTGGGAAAGAGAAAATAAATTAATAGGGTATTCTGTGCTGGATTTTAAAGGGCATATAGACTAAGGAAAGCAACTCCCTGCTGCTTTTTTCCCCTTTAAGATAAAAAGAAAAAATCTCTTTTTCACTTTGAAAGTATTTTTTCTAAGAAATAATCAAAGCAACACCAACAATTTTTTGACACCAGAGAATACTTTTCCCTTGGTATACAGCACATTTATAACACAGCTCAGCTAGCCCTGTGGGTAAAATTTTGTGCTGGAGATCTGCAATTTTACTAACACAAACCCAACAAGATTTATTAGCCCATACAGTGGAACAGGCACCAGCCAGTTGACATTTAGCTAGCAAGGTTCGCTGGGCTGTAGCTCTGGTTCTGCCTCCAACCTCTACATCTATCAATCACTTCCCAAATCCCTGGTTTTGCTTTGTCTCCTGACATTTGTCACTCCCTGGGCAAGCATGGTTTATCAGCTATACACTAGCATAATGCATATAATAAAATAATAAAATATTATATAACATGAAGCATAAATCAGTGAGGAGTTTAGATTCTGTTTGTTCATAGGACTGCAAAATTTAAACATGGAAGTTACTGGATTACATCACCTAGTTCATATTTTTGGTGAGTGTAAGGTTATTTTCAGGCTCTGGTCTGGCTTCTTTTTTATTAATTCAGACTGGAAACTTTTTTTCTCCATATAAAATAAATCTCAAGCTTAGTATTCTACCTTACCTAATAAACCCTTCTCCATAGTTGCCAGCCCACAGAAGTCACAGGCCTAAGATCAATGGGCTCTCTGGACTGCTCACTGCTCAGAGGCAGAAGTGCTCAGTTGTTACTGGCCAGGGATCTCAGGTGGGTCAGTTAAATAACCTGCAATTTTATGAAAAGGCAGACCGACTGCAGCCATAGTGCTGTAAGAAGTGGTCTGGTGAAATGCAAATTATACTCATTTCCAAGGATTTTAAACAGAAGATCAAAAAGGGCTTTTCACTTGGCAACAAGATGCCAACATTTTGGAAAAATATTTTAGCTCTGTGGCAGAGCTCCCAAGGCATGCTAGGGAGATGAAGTTCTGTTATTTCTTAAGAATAGCTAGTATCCTTTATCTCCAGAAGCTGGTGAGAGATGAAGCAGTGACTCAGAGACCTTGTCCGTACTTTATTCATTGAGTCAATCAGCCCTTTGTTAACATGGTCATCTCCAAATGCCTTAGCTTGCTTCTCAACAAATGTCTGAAGACCTCAGGCCAGAAAACTCTGTACTGTCTTTTGTTTAACATTTCCAAGAAGCAGCTACATTCTGCAGACTCAAAGGACAGAGAGATCACCTTTAATTTTGTAGGTGCTTATTCAAAGGTTACTTCAGTCAGAAGAAAAGGTATTTGAGTAAGAAGAGTATTCAGTGTGGTTGTAGTTGCAGGTGAGGTGCCATCTGGGCAGTCACCAGCCTACTCTCTAACACAAAGCCAACTGCAATGCTGACTGCAAAGCTACTGTAAAAACCTACTGCCAAACAAATAATAACCAATAACAGGTTTTCATTCCAAATGGATATTTTAATCCTGCCAGTGTTGACTTGAATGATACATTAAAACAAAGCAAGCCTTACAGGCCCCTCATTAATAATTCCTAAACATAACACTGCATGAACTAATACGCTGAGCTAGCAAACTGTGAGCTGTTTGAATGGCTGGTGTGGAGCATCCAGCCCAGCCTGTACAAGCAGCTTTCTTCAGAAGTTCATAAAACAAATCATTGCAATAATCATTTTGATATATTGCTGCAATCACATCTCTCTTTGCAGGGCCACTGATGGAATGGAAGTTAGCTACAGGCAGTGGTGGCTCTTCAGCATGCCATGCTGCAGGAGTGCTCACAAAAAACCTCAGGCCTTGCCCAGCATGTCATTTTGTTACTTTACCCTGAGGTGAACTTCAGAGAGGTAATTTAGGAGAAGAAACACTCCTGAACTGTTTGAGTAGGGCTCTGATTTGCCAAAGGCTACCTCTAGTTAGTTAGGTAGACCCTGCTTTACAGAAGACTAGAGTTTATTCAATTCTTGTTAATATTTTAAATTTCAAGATTTTGTGTAAATTTTGAATCGCGTCTGTCTGTCTGCCTATCTATCTACCTACCTACCACCAATATGTTATCCCAGGGCTTGTAAAACCTATCTTCAAATTTCTACTCTGGCCAAACCTCTTGTGTGACCCTGGGTAAATAATTTCACACCTCCTTGCCTCAGTTTCCCTTTTATGTAATGGAAACAAAATTATTTTTCTAACTTCTAGGGACATAGTGAACATCTCAGTCTCTCTGGATCATTGTATTTTGTATTACTGTAGTGCTGAGGATTGTCACCATGATTCCACGGAGGGAGGTCTTACAAAAAACAGAAGAAAATAAGGGGTTTGGTCTCAGCTGCCATTTTAAAGATCCATAAGAAATGGATACAGACAGAAGGGAGAGTCCAACAAAATAATGAAACAGCATTAATCATGATGACAGGTTGTGATCTTCAAAAACCAGCAGCCAAATAGTTAAAAATGAAAGTTTTCAGAGGTGTAATGTAAAGCTGTACCATTAATATTTAAGAGATGCCTCTCACAAGAATGAGGGACAGTGTGGGAGATAACACAAAGGTGTTTGTTTGAAATTGAACAATTAAGTTGATTAGTTAAATCTTAGACATTTTTCTACATATGCAAAATAAACAACTAGCACACCAGTGGGAGACAGTGAACAGAACACTCCAGTTAAATGTGGCTTATAATACAGTCATGTTTTCAGCTCTGTTATTACCCTTTCACTGAAGTTATTAACAGAGATTTGTTATGAATCTACTGTTGTGAGCACTGTCCAGCACAGCCTGCTCAGCCAGTGGTCAGCTAATGGTGTGAATGAACTCAGAGGAGAAGACACATCTTTTTCTCAGCTGCCCTTGTTTAACTTCCCCCTCCCAACCCTGTACTGAATTTCTAGTGGTTTTCTTTAATTTCACATGTTGAAAAGACTGAGTGATCCTTTTCCTCAGATGGTCTTTCTAGAACCCCCAACAGAGTGTGAATAATTATTGCCACTCTGTTGGGGCTTTGATAAGACTCTTATGCCTGCCTTTTGCTCAGCCTCTCAGCCTTTGTTCCTGCTAAAGTTATTTTCATTCTTAATAAATGAAAAAAGAAAAGGTAAAAACTGTAACACGATCAAGCAAAATTGTAATTTTAGTAATAGTAGTAACAATAAAAATATTGACTTGAAAACCATAAATGCTCGGTCAAATCCCTCTGGTAAGCTAGTAGTCATCTTGTGTTTACTTCTATTTTTAAAAAGTGCACAATTTAGAAAAGGAATTGCCTGGAAAGGAGTTTGAGAGGTGTCTGAATATGAACTTTGACTTCTGTCTGGAAGCAGTGTCCTGGCCATCTAGTTTAGACTGAATACGATCTGTAATATTTAATGGATGTCACAGGTTTTGAAAGTTTTTATAGTTTTGTTGCAAGTATTGAGAAACATAAATGAATAAACTGGGAACCCCTATGAAATAGGAACCAAAGCACACAGCTACTTTCTCTTCCCCATTGAAAAAGGCATAGAAGGTATTACTGTTGACTAAACAAAAAGCTTTGTCTGGACGTGTGTATGCTCTGATGCTCACGGGACTGGGGAAAGAGGTTAATCCTAAATTCAAACATCCCTTCAAACACTGATTAGCTATCTTAATACAAAGGACCACACATCACAAAGGAGACCATTTTAACCTTTCTACCTCAGTTCATGTTCTACCAAACAAACAGGCCAGACTCTGTTCACTGTTACTGTAACTGGAATCGGAGGTAATTCAATAAGGCTTATCCAGGTGTAACTGTAGGCACATGGTGGCCTAATGCACACACACACTATGACAGCAGGATGAAAGGAGGAATACCTTCAGGAAAATAGGTTATTCCAGACTTTTCAAAAACAACCTGTAGTCGATGTTTGGGTCTATTATTAAAATTAAATATACTTGAAGCCTACAGTTTTCCACAGCCATCTTAATTTAGGCATTGCAGTGCCGGGTAGCAGCATGAGATCAAAGTAATGGTGCATACAGATATATTGGCGTTTTGAGATTGGAAGATAAATAATTCATACATTGAAAACAGAGTTGGGTTGGGGATATTATAGATTAATTCCATCTCATATTTTTTTTCCTCTCTCTTCTCCCTCTTTTTTTTTTTTGCTAGTGGGAGACCTACTGCCCTTGTCCCTTTCTTCTGATTTCTGAATCTGCCACAGGCACTGTTAGAATTACAGCAGTGATAAGAAAAAATCAGGCGTGGGATTTGAATTAATGCTTTTAGACAAATCTCCATTCCATCTCTAATTCTAATGCTAATTACATTTGCAGATCAAAGCCTGTTCGTTAAAGTTTTGCTTTTGAATACATGTAGAGATTTTACTTTTTTGATTTTTTTTTTCCCATTTTTTGGAGAAATGCTTCTTCCAGTAGAGACCAGATGTTCCTAAAATATCCCTTTGGAACAGCATAGCTTTGGTTCTCTGTTTTCCTTTCTTTGAATCTTTTGTATGCACTGGGTACAGCATTGTTCTGTTACTGTATAGGCAATCCATCTTTCTGACTTATTTGGTTTCTGGCAGTGATAACTTATTAAGCGAGTACAAATAATTGCAAATAAGTTGAACTGCTTTTGCTGACTGCAGTTATTCAATAGTTGTATCAGCCTAGATAATAAGATTGTAAGATTACATTTAAGAGATTTAAAATGTATATATATTGACAACAGAGTTATTTGTTTTTTCCCTCTGACTCTCAGGTTTCTATGATTTACACTTGCCATCTGCTTCTACAAACTAGGAGGACTAGAAGTTCTTACTTCTCTTCCTTTTTTTTTTTTTTTCCTAAGAAAAGAGGAAGAGAAGAAAAAACTTTCTAACATGGACTCCTTATATTTGGGCTTTCAGAAGCATAAGTATCATGCTACTCATGTTAAAAAAATAAAAGCTGGCAACACAGGCACAAGTCTCCTTGCATTTAAATTTAAGCTCGGTGTGTCCCTACATGTTTGTAGGAGCAGACCATATTTTGCAAGTGTCAGATAATGAAAGTCAGGGAAAGTCAGAAATTTTTAACACCACAACATAAGTCAGAGATTTTTAACACCAGAGCCTCAGGGGTTGTAGCAAAAGAGTTGGAGCTCATTTCAGGAGGAAATAAAAAGAAGGAAAAAGAGAATGGCAGAATCGAAGTGTGAAAAGAGGGGATTAGGTGCTGAAAGGGGCTGGGCTGCATGCAGGAGGAAGCAGAAAAGGTTCAGAGGGTGAAAAAGCCAATTAGTGGAGTATAAATCTAAAAAAGCCTATTTCTGAAATAAAGAGGTGTTAACTTAAGGCAGCTAGAGAGAGGATTAGTCAAGAAAGTGAAAGGCTGCAGCTAGGAAAGAGTGGGATTCTCAGAGCTGATCAGGACTGAAAAAAACCCCACTATATTACATATATTTATAAGGTATTTAAACTGTATAATGAAAGCTGGTCGCTTTTCTAAGCACGAAGCAGAACCCTTCCATCACTCCCCCCAAGAGGGGTGCTGCAGATAGCCAGATTCTGGCTCCTGTCTTCTATCTGCAGGCAGCAGCAAAGGGCCTGCTGACTCAAGCGAATTGCTTGTGGAATCGCCTTAGAAGTCAGGCACAGTGTGACTCTTCCTATCTTTGCAGCAACAGGAAAACAGTCAACAAGAATCATTACCTCAGCTACGACAGAGCTGTTCAGTGGCTTCCATTCCGTCAGATCTGACAGTCACAGAGTACAAAAGGTCCGTGCTCAGCATGGGGCAGCTTTTCTGTACCTTTCCCCAAACACCTAGGATTTCAGACTTGATCCTGGTACAGTAGCTAAAATCCTCCTGCATACATGATAGTAATAGCATTATAAATGCCTATTGCCCCTCCAAAAAGCTTTGGGTTCCCATTCACAGGAATTCTTCCCTTAGATTTTTTTTCTCCAACATGTGTATTAAGGTAAAGCATCTTGGTTTTCTCCCATGACAGTCTGTTACCATTTCCCTGCTAATACTAAAAAAACCTGCAGTTCATCACTCAGGCAGGCATGATGTTGTTATTCATACCTGTGTAAAGAAAAAGAAGAGTAACAGCCATTGCTTCTTGTCCATTTGATATGGACATGTCTTTTTGCAAATGAAAACGGGAAAGTATGGAGGAAAAATCAAACCACAATCCAATTGTGCTCACATGCATCCACACGTATTTGCAACCAAGTCAGTAATTTCCAAATTAGTGAACACGTGCGGAGACTTTTGGATATAAATTGGCAACCCTGAAAAATCTCTCCCAAAATACAACGTATTTGGCAGCAAGCATGCAATTACCCGAGTGTTAAGAGATCATGTGAAATGCTGCTATGAAAAGGTGCTTGCAATATACAACTAGTTTTACTGATACACAAAATTTATTTTTTAATAGCATTTGCTGCTCTCTCACCTATTCCCTAGAAGTTTATATGCCTAGACATAGAGATCACACTTGCAACTAGAGGGATTTCCTATTGACACAAGATTACTAGAAAATATCTAACTAGAAGAAACCCTCTTCCCTTCTGTCTTCTACTATGCTGCAGGAGGGAAGAAGATACGTTAGCTAGATTCAAAGTGCCATCCTAAAGCTTACGGTTAGTAAGCATCTGCATACAGTTGGAAGATACTGTTCCATGTGGAAAAAGAATAAATAAAAACATTAAATGTAACAGGCCAGCTTTCAGCTGGGTAAATCAGCATTACTCCCTTCAACTCACTGGAACTGAGCCTATTTATATCGTCTAAGAATCTAGACAGTTATCTGGGCTTGCCAGCTCACTGTAGGGATAAACATAGCTTTAACCAATTAAATGTTCATTAGAGGCAAGACGGAAAGGATAGCAGAAGCCAAATCTCAGAACAGTCAGCACTTATGCTTTTGTTCTTTTATCAAATGAAACATTAATATTTTGTGGAACATCTTTTTCTGCATGGGTAAGCACAAGGCCCACTGTAAATACTCATTTAGATCTACTGAGGAGTTATTTTATCTATGAGTTTGGGGTGCTTTTTTTTGCTTTACTGGTATGTCAGCCTTCTTAGCATAGCACAGTTATCTCAGTATAAAAGTACCTTACACTTATCACTAAACTTACAGGAGTCATAGATATGTAATCTGTAAAAGTACTTCATAATAGTTTCAAACTAACATACTGTGATACCAAATCACATGTGTACAAGACCTAACCTGCAGCCTCTCTCCAACACTAATCTGACAGTGAACCCCTGGAAATCTGAAAAGGACATAAGCAGTTAGCCCAAAATGTAATTTCCACGTTATGCCTAGGAGACTGAAATTTACCCTGCTATAAAAGAAATAGCAAAAAGAGTCATTCACCATGGATGTCTCATTTAAATCACAGTCAGATTCAGTACCATCTGGCCCTCCACAGTCATCCTTGATTCATGCCCTGCAACTTGATGGTGGACTCTAGCCACAAGGAATATAAACCAATCTGTGCATGAAGTGTCAGCAATCCCTGACATTTACCCTTTTGTTGGTTTTATCACTTGAGGTAGTCTCCCCTTGTGTTGGAGTACTGCTAGGATGACTCACATACAATCGTATTTGCAAACTGGGACATGCATATGCTACAAACTGTTCTTTAAAAGAGTGTAAGAAGGCATCTCATAGTCCTGGAGCAAAACTCTTTCAAAAGGTATACAACCATCATGTGTTTTCAAAGGTTTTAGAAAAGGTGATAGAAAGAAATAAGAGCTGATAATGCAAAATAAACAGAAAAAGAAGTAGGCAAATATTTTAAAAACAAACCCTTTTTTAAGGTTGGTGCTCTCTTTTACCCCTATAAAGCCTGTTCTAGCTGGTGGTTAGCTTTTCCTTAACGCTGTGGCTCTAAAGCTTTTTTTCACTATGACCACCTAGGATCCTGAGGATGGATATGGCAGGCTGCTCATAACTCTGTGACAATTTTAGTCATCACCCTTAGGGTCATGGCTGTCACATTTACAATGTCTATCCTAATAAATTTCTCACTTTTCCGGTTCAAATTTCTTTCTCCAGATTTTCAGATATTTTCAGGTTAGAGGAAGACAGGGAGATTGTTTTTGTGAGCTCAGAGGACTTGTCAAGTCTTTAAGTCATTAATTTCTGTGGTTTCTCAACTAATAATGAAGTCTCATTACCAGCATCTTTTGATCCAGTTGTGCATCTCTCTGCAGTGATGACACAGCACTGTGAACCATTGCTACAGCAGTGGCTGTCCCAGCCTTGAGCAATAGTACAAACTGCAACCAGCAGTACTGCCTCCAACACCACCCATCAGGGTGTGCCTGCAGGTGTGTTCCCTTCTATTGCAACAGGATGAAACAGCAAAGTAGCAGCATCACTTTTGAACAAAAAGGGGCTTTTACAGAGCCCTCACTGCACCATTAATAGCAGTTGTTATGTGAGGCCTATTTTTCCTTGCAGATTTTTTTTTTACCTATGATCTTCTTCATTCAATACATAGGATGAATCATTTTTACAATACATTGTTGAGATGAGATAATATCCTTTCTAACAGATAGAGAATTGCACAGGTATGTTAAGTCTCGAAGTATTCATTATTTTAAACTTTGAGACATGGAAGGCCTGAGGTTTTTTATAGTTTTAATAAGTCATTAAGTTATTATAAATTGCTCTGCACTTCTTCAATTCAAACTTTAGAGTCTCTGGTTAGAGGTGGATTTGGGACAACACAAATTCAATACCTTTTCTGAAAAATATGGTTTAAGAGTTTGCACTGGCATTATGTTCTGCAGCTGAATTCTGTTCCCCAGGACAGCTTCATCAACTAAGAAACCATCTTCCCTCTTTCTGCAAGCCTGTGATAAAACACACTTCAAATTCTCCATGAATTTTTCTTTCCACGGTCCCATTGAGTCCAAGTGCCAGACTCCTTATCCTGATAATTCCAGTCTTGTAAAGACCTTTAAGCAATTAAAATTCTCCAGGGTCTTCAGTCTCCCTCTTGCCTTGGCACTTCTGCTTCCCCTGATACTGTACCTACTTCCTCCTCTAGTTTTCAGAATTCTTTTTGTCCATCCAGTCAGTCTCAGGGGTGGAGCAGGTGAAAGGATATTTTGATCAAATCCAGGCTCAGTGAGAGATTCAGGTGTTCATACTGCTCATAAACCTTTAGAGGCTTTGGATGATAAACTCTAGCAAGTTTCTGCTGCATGTGTGTGAACTGCAATAGCTCTATTGCTTTTATCTTTGATAACTTAATGTGAGTTTTCAAAGGAAAGGCAAAAAGCCCATACACAATGCAAAGAACATCCTCCTGCAGAATTTCAAGTCCTCACTCCAATGTATAAAGTCTCTAGACTGTTTCAAAGAAAATCTTATCAGATTCCTTAGCACAGGACCATATTATGGCTAATGTTGGTCCCCTTTAATAATAGGTTGCAACACCAGCTCTGCCTATGATGCAAGCCTTCGAATCCATAAACTAAGCTATATTCCTGGAGGCATATCTGCAGCTTTTATCTACATCTGTGCCTACCACATGTACGCATTTAAAGACAATTTCTTTTTCCTTTCAAATTGAAGTCAGGATTCCAGTTTGCTTACACCTAACTTTGTAATCTGGCTCTAACATCCCCAAATGATATTTCCCCACATTATCAATGAGGTCTGATCAGCTCTTGGCAGCTGCAATGTAATTGTGACAGAGAAAATCTGCGTCTTTGAAGTGTTCGTCCTTTCTGCTTTGCTCATTTTCCGCTTGCAGAAATTTCCTCCACTATTCAAGCAGCACGGAAGTTGTAACTGACAAATGGGAAAACTAATCTGGTTATTAGCTGAAGCATGGACTTTTCAGCAGCCTCCCAGGGTGAGCTGCACAAAGAGCTTCCTTACTAGGGAAGATATTGACCTGGGCGTTGTCACGTCTCTTGCAGAGACAGCTCAGGTGAATCTCTGATCACATATTAAACAAAAATAATTGTTTTAATCCAAAGTGCTTTGAACAAGAGAGGAAAAAAGACTTCCTATCAAAGATTTAATAAAGGAATTGGTATTAAGGGTTTAAATGTGAACTTAAGTTCAATAAGATAGAAAATAATTAGATTAAATATACATGAAAATTTAAGTTGCTCACAAAGAAGGGCAGTTTACTGTTAACTTTTCTGATCAAGGCAGTTAAGGACCTGTTTACATCTCTGAGATTTCAGGAATGGTGCCAGTTAATAATGAGTAGAAAAACAGGCCAAGTTCTGTTCTCAGGGTGAAATTCACAGCTGTAAAATGCCTATATATCTCCTAAAATAAAGCTGGGCTGGCATATGCAGGCTTGGCTTGGACTCTACATAATTACCAACTCTTTCAATAGGGCTTGAAAGCAAAATCCGCAGCAGAATAAATGCCAGTATAATTTGATGTAGATTTCCTGTGTATGTATTTTCATACACCCTTTAACTTGCTAGTGGTTCAAATATACTGTGAAATCCAGAATGAAGTACATTAGTTTATAAAGTCAGTACAAATGGATTGATTTCTGCAGGACAAGCAATATCTACTAATCTCTAATATCTTCTAACTTAAATCTTAGCTTCCTCATTCCTCAACCTCCTAATTCATGAAGTTCATTGCTGCAAATATAAGTATCACTCAACAGCCAAGTGCCTTGTTCTGTCTTTTTTAACAACCAGCGATGACATTTTGAATCTGAACCTGACAATATCAGGTTTCATCTCAATCCCTGTATTACTCCAGGAGAAGTAAGAAAATTATTTTCTAGTAGAAAAATGAATTGTTTAAAGTTTATAAAAATGTGCTGACCTTGCTGCACTGAACCAAAGAAAGGATGTTTCCAGCAAACTGGCAAGCCTGCATGGCTCCCATTGGCGTTGCAAGTTATGCACATCTAGAGTGAGGAAAATGGACTCCAATTAATGTGTTTGTAGAGGAAAATGCTGCTTCCAGTATACTGTTCCCCAGCTGAGCTGAGAGTGACTTCCCAAGATAAGACCCTGCTGTTACTCAGCTTCTAAATAAGGTAAGAGAAGACTGGGCGATGGGAGGTTCAGACGACAAAGTGAATTTGCCTTGGTGAATTTGAAGTGCTTACATTGCAGTCTGCAGTTCAGCCATTTACCTGGTTTCTGGGTGCTTTTTTTTTTTGTTGTCAATTTAACAAACCTTGTCCTCTGTTGATAAGGAGTCTTCGTGCTCAGCTTAGTCCACCAGTTTCTCCTCTGTTGCCCCAAGCTTTTATAATGCCACTTTTATTTTGTGACTACAACATATTTGTTTGTAAATCCTCACACTGGGCAGCAGTGCATGTTAATTCATTAAGCTTGACAGAATGTAGAATTACAACACAACAATAAGAATGTTGTCCCTGTGCTGATGTATAATTAAAGCACGGTCATCCAGGGAAACTTGAGTTCCTTTCTTCAGGGAAACCTTTTGTAACACAGACAGTTAAAACCACTAGTTATTCAAGTAGGTTAATTCTCTCTCCAGTATCTTCTCTTAGATAGGTATCTTGTGAAGGATCTCTGATGTGGGCAAATAGTATGATCTGCATCTATTCCACCTCGGGCTCTGATTTCACAAGCTTAACAAAGCTGGATTGACTCCATACTGGATTAATAGACTTCCAGCAAAAAAAAACTTGTGCTACAGGAAATGTGGTGACATAACAAGTTCAACCTGGTCCTGACCACATTTGGTTATCAGGGGATTCATTGACACTTTCAATAGGAACAGAGGTGCTGTACACTCTCTTCTGAGTGAATCTTTTTGGATTCTCTTCATCAAAATGGATGAAGCTGCGCTGTGCCTGCTTAAAGCTTCCTTGTAACTTCACTTAGATAAATTGTTCTTTCTCATTTCCTATCCTGGGTTGCTATTGCTGGCTAAACTGAAATAGCTGTCATGCCTTATCTGAAGTGCAGATTAATAAGTATATTAAATGATCTATAAGAGATACTTAATAAAAGTATATGAGTAAATTTAAGTTTGCCTCCCTCTCTATTTCTAAAAGCAAATTGCACCATTCACAAAGAAATAAAAATAAATACAAATGGGATGGGCCCTTTCTTTCAGAATGATGGTGTGAGTTGTTGGTAAAGGTGTGGGCTTTTGTTAGCTTAAAGCACATTTTGGTGCATCTCACTTCCACTGCAGGGTTATTGAAAATGTGGGGCCAACATTTGGAAGGGTAAAGTCCCACTGAGTGTATGTAGGTGATTTCAACAGTAGCTGCACAGTTTGCAGCCACCTCACCTTCTAGCAGGGGACTGTGCTCATTTCTGAAATTCACTTCATGTGCATGTGAAGCACAAAGGATATATACTACTTAAATTCCAACATCTATGATGTATATTAGGGCTTGTCCCAGCATGCTGCGAAAGAGGTAAAAGTCTGCAGGAGTACTTTGCTGATAGGGGTTAGGAATTGGCAGAGTGATTAGAAATAACTTCTGTTTTTTTGTTTTGTTTTGGTTGTTTTTTTCCCAGCAATACAAACTCAGTTGTAATCTTATGGCAACAGAATACCATTGTATTGGGAATCTGCTGCTCCCAGCCTCTACTTGCCACCATTCTGGCCCATCTTCTTGGAGGCCTCTGTTTGCTGACCATAATTACTTTGCCTGCATGAGCCTGTACAAAGCTTTGGAAACAGAGAGAAGTGGCTGCATAAGGCAGAGGTTCAATGCCACAAATCTCTTTTGGTATGACTGGAGACTGGGAGACAAACTATCCCAGGGAAAAATAGTGACTCCCCCTTCCTTTTTTTAATAGCTTAGTATTTGCTTTTTTTTAATGGTACAGGAATCTGGCGAAATATTTTACCTGGTATGAATACAGTGACTTTGATTTACACTGGTGGAGCATGAGGTTATAACAGTGAAGTTTCAGGGAGTAGACAATGAGGAGAAAACAGAAGTCATTCATCGGGTATCACATATTTTAGTAAAACTGAAACTTTGCAGAGTGTCAGAACTGTTCCCCTTTCTGTGTTCTGACTGTTCAAATTTTTTTTCTTGCACCAAAATAGACTATTTGTTTATTACAGCAGGAACTAATATTTTTCCTGTAGCCAGTTAAAAGAAATACATCCTCTTTGTGGCTTTGAAAATCCCTGCAGGATTATGAATGAATACTTCAAGAGTGTATTATAAATTCAGACATGTCTATTGGGCTTTCAAGTATCACAGCGGGAGCTTCTTACTGAGGCAACCTGAGGGTAAAGGCTTTCCCACCTTTCCAAAGTGACTCCTCCCACAAAATTTTCTTAGGCTTCAGTTAAAAAAAACCCACCACCCTACCAAGTTGAGCTTCTTAAGGCTACTTCATTCTAAGCAGAACTGAATATAGATATAATTTAGTACAATCACATAGCCAGACCTTGCTCTGGAGCCTGCTCAGTTTTCCTGCCACATGCAGTATCTTGCACACTCTTTAATGGTAAGTGGTTACTTGAAATCAATGTGTTTTTTATTTTAAAGTCCAAGCAGGTTAGTTAAAAGACTTGTTTTCCAGCACGTGCTGTCCTAGATGTGCTATGAGCACCTGTCATTATCTCCTCCAAATTCTGCTGTTGCTCCTACTTGCCAACTGGCAGTGTCACAGCGCTGTGACAGCGATTACAAAGTAGGATTAGACAGAGCCCATTTCTGCCATCCCCTGCTGCGAGTGCTGAACCAGCAACTTTGCCATGTTTTGATCAGATGCACTCAGTGCTGACATACAAATCAGGGACAGTACTAAAGGGAGAGGGGAGGAATCAGCAACAAAGAGGCAAAATCAAGGGCAACTTGGAAGGAAAAAATGAGACTAAAGAGAGTTTAAAAAGCACATAGCTTTGAATCTATATGTACTTACTTCTAAAGCAGATGAGGGGTGTTGCTACTTTCAAAAGAATTCACACATTTTCAGGTTTTTGAATGCAGATCGCCCCAGTAAAAAACCTCCAGTGGCCTGAGCCTCAGAATGAACTTCAAGATGAAAATGAGTTTTAGCTGGAAAATGCAGGACAGTTGTTAAGAAGTCCTGTCAGACACTCTTTGAAATTTAAGAACCACCTGCAGCAACTGGTGTAGGTGGTACTCGTAACACTATGTGTGATGCTGACTTAACGGCTTAGCAGATGTTGTGCATGGGTGTAACTTCTTTGTGATGATTAGCAAAAAGGCTTAAAGACATAAATACATTTTCTTTACAGATGTCAGCTAAAAATAAAAGACAGTGTCAAGAAAAGAG
Organism: Hemiprocne comata; assembly: GCA_020745705.1. Lineage (NCBI taxonomy): Eukaryota > Metazoa > Chordata > Aves > Apodiformes > Apodidae > Hemiprocne > Hemiprocne comata. The sequence continues at coordinate 5,405,096 of CM036602.1, read as the reverse complement.
TCAAAGAGGGTGGTCATCTTCCAAGGATTTTTCTTGATCCTTTAAGTATCAGAAAATAAAAGCTGGTTTCAAGGTGCTCCAATGTTGTAACAATAGAGGAAGATTTGGGATTGACAACTATTCTTATGATAAACAGAACACAGAGCTTGAAGATGAGGAAACATGTATTTGATCACATCTAGAGCCTAAGTGTGTATCCCCAACACTCCACTAGCATTTCTGCAAAAGTAGCTGCTATTAAAGATACTAGCTTTCAAAAGAAACATTTGTAGTAAGAGGCATGAGGAAAACTTCCAAAACAAGACATACTCACTCTTGCAATATATTACAATGCCATTTGCCATACTGCAATTGTAGCTAAATCTAAGTAAGTGTAGAAATGTTGACTGTCTAAACCCTCATTTTACAACACAAAAACACAGGGGTGCAGAAGAAAAGCATGTGTATGACAACTAATACACACAATTCCAAATTCTTACACATATTCTCAACTTTAACCATGTACAAAATTTCTCTTAAGTCTTTTGAAGAACTGTTTAAATCTTAAATATATTATATATGCAAGCACTTTTGCATGACAGTGGCCTAAGACAATCACTCCTCAAATACTTTACAGAACAGTCTGTGACTGAACTTTGGAAAGGTGTCAGAGAAGAACCATGAATATCACCTGACATGGGTGTGTGTGATTTTAAATCAGCACAGTGAAGCGACAATAAAACCCTCTAATTTCATCCAAACTTGACTAGAAGTAAAAGCTTTCTCTCAGTTATTCCTTTTCATAGTGAACTCCTTGGTCTGAAAGCAAGAATTCTGCATTTCCACTGGTGAAACTGAGGGCCAGCTTTTTCCTTTGCTCTCTGTCTGGCCTATTAAATCTGCTAATTTGTATTTATAAATATAAATACAGAGATCATACCCCAGGTCAAGCATTTCCTAAAAGTCTCCGGTGTAGACTCACCCAGTACAATATATCCCTTAGTTTTAGTTGGCAAATATAACAGAAACAAGAATGAAAGCAGTAAGATCTTACGCACTTGAAAAAACAAGATTGTTATCTTCATTTTTCAATTGCTCTAAGTGAGAAAAGTAGCCAGCAATATGTAGGTCATCATCAGTAGCTGCTTTGGTAGTCTGAGAACAGTTTAAAGGAAGGAAGAGGTTTCTCTTTATGTTTGAATAAGTTACTCTATATCCATGAAGTAGCTGTGTCTCACCCCCAAAGGGAGAAGCATTATCAGCAAATGAATGAACAGGGCATTCTGTGTTATGCCAGTAGCACTGTCTTTGAAAACAAGGGAGACAAGAAAAGTAAATTCAGTGTGGCTTTTATTTTCCTGTCTACCATTGTAATGGAGCTCATCCATTAACTCATTCTTGTCAGGTTGAATTGAAAGTGACAGTTAATAACTTACACCAACATCTGCTTGCACTCGAGGCAATAGCAATAGAGCTCTGCAGTGTCTTCACAGTGTGTGGAGAGACCTGGTTCATGGGAAGAGGTAGTATCTAATACTGTTCAAGTATTAGACAAAGCTGGAAGAAAAATATGGATGTGTTCTTAGGCCAACAAGCTTAGGTCACCTGGAGGCTCCAGTTTCAACTGATGTACTGGTAAAATCTGGTGAATGTAAACTTCGGCTTTATCAGAAGTTCCCAGCAGACAGAAGCTGGACCTGAGCTAGAAAAATAATGAATATTTTTATTTTACAGCCATATGTAATGACTGACCCAGATGATAGCCTCTTCTGCAATGTGGGAATTTAGCAACTTAGATCAGTGGCAGGACCAAACAGCAAACCACCAGGTGCAGTCCCATATTACACTGTCATACCAGTTTGAGAAGGAATGGGGTCCTGGGCAGGCATGTCATCTGGTACTGGGTGCTTCAGTCTTGTGCTAATTATCTTTCTAATCCCTTAGAGAGCTTATATCATTACCACTGTGTATTATACTATCTCCTTGAATGTGTTCTAACCTAGAAAATATGCATTAGCCAATATATTGCTCTACCAGACCCAGCTGTGCAAGCAAAACTTTTGCACTTGGGCATTTCCATGAAACCCTTTAGTGCTCAAGTCAAAGTAATAGATCTGTAATTGGTTTCAAAGCATGCTTGAATTAAGCTAATACCTACCATTGCATAATGAGATATATCACAACCCTCAAATTGTTAAGTGTTCCTTAATGTTTGCTCTTACCATTATACTTTCAGTAATTTTCAAATATTAGAGACTGTTGGTGCCAAATTTTGTTTCGTCTTTCCATTGGTGTGTAGGGCAACAGGTTTTGATACACTCACTTTATTCCTTCTGTCAAGTAAGAGAAATTCTGCCTTTAATTATACCCTACTCTAAATGAACACTTATGTCTGGAGTGCTGATGTCTCCCAGTATTGCTAAAGTGATTGTTTCATAAACCATTTGGCTGTTTCTTTTCACACTGTAACGTTGCCATTTTTTGTGATGTGAGTTATAGCATTTGTCTTTCATATTCACCTGCGCCCTTTTCTGAATGGAGTACATGGAAAAAAACCCTCAAAAATGGGACATATTTTCCCAATGATAATCTTTTCTGTTTCACTTTCTTTCCTTCATTTTCCATCCCTCCCTTTATTTCACCAGATTCTTTCACAGTGGCCTAGATTTAACATCCTTTTACAGCTGATTCTTGTAGCTGCAAAGCTCTGATAATATCATATTGCACTAGTCAGAAAAAGTTCTTTAGGGCAGAGACAGTCTTTTTGGTCTATGTTAGCACACAAATGTCCTGAGCCACAACTGGTACTCAGAGGTGCTGCAACAGTATCAGTGATAGCAGGAGAGTTAAATATATCTGTATCTATATATCTAGAGACAGGAGAAGGTAAATGTGTTTAAAATTTGAATGAAAGCTATTCTGTTTATTCACTTTATTTCTGATCTATAATGACCCTACTCCCCTTTTTTTTTCACCTACTTCGTAATTTGCCCTTCTACAATCTCTATCCTCAACCTTTTTATTTCCTTAAGATTCTTCCTCCTGAATTATTGGTGTATTGTTCACAGCTACTCACCACAGCAGAAGTTAACAATGGTAATGATCCCTTGAAACAACTCTTAAAGTCATCAGCTAAAAATTGTGGTGTACCGAAGTAGCCTGAATGGGACAATTCACAAACATGGCAGTGTAAGTTCATGCATGAGTCTGTATTACTATTCCACTGGCCACAAACCCAGCAAAAGAGACTCCTGGTTTCCCTTCCAACAGCCTCTAATTTCTGCATGTTCATCACAGATTACCATCTGTTCAATTTTGCTGAGTCAGTGTTTGGATGGTTGTGCTCTTTGTCTCAGTTTTGAAAGCAAAACCAACAAAAAATGAACCTTGCTTCTACTTTTTCCTCAGTTACTATTTAAAACCACAAAATGTCACCATTCTGCTTTGCAATGCAACCAAAATAAAGCAGTAATTCAGAAGAAAAGAATAAAGGGGCCAAGAATAAACAGGAATGAGAACTTCAATCTGTTCTAACAGGACAGGGAACCACAACCTAACATTATGCAGAGATGAAAAAAAGAAAGCCTTGTTTGAAGAACTTGCAAGTAACTCAAGAGCTGCTGTTCCCTTCCCTCAATCGAGTGACTGTAACATCAAAGGGCTTTTTGCCTCCATAGCATCCAACAAACTAGCCTGAAAGTCTCAGGAATTTAGATAGCATCCTTTTCTTGGATTTTGAATGGGGCCTGCTGGATGTGATACTAAGCTTTGTTCCCTGGTAAGCTAAAGATCCTTTTCTCTGTGTAAGTGCGTGTGTGTGAGACAGAGTGGCTGTGTCAGAATGGATGATCTCAGTTTCTTGAGTGGCTTTAATTGTATAGACTAATCATCCCATATAGGCTGATTTCATTTATTCTGTGTGTGACACAGTAAGCCTCTATGTAGCACAAACAATACAAGAACAAATAAACCCAAATATTAATCATTCCTGGCATTGTAACTGTTGAGTGTGGCAGGGGACCTGTGTTAAAATGCTGACAAGAGACATGTCACCATTGGTATCACTTCCCTATGCTAAATTATTTTGGACAAAGAAATATTTAATCCTTACAGCTCATCCATCTGAAAAGCATCTGATTCATATTTGAAATGGGGTGGACTGGACAGGTGCTCAGTACTTTCAGAATATTTTGCAAGGAGAGAATAGTCCTGTACTGGTTTCAGAGTATGATCAGAAAACGAAAGATTAACCTGCCTAGGGAACTCAGACTTCCTGTATCAGGGAGGATAAGTCATTAATTACTTTCCAAGTACTTTACAGTGTTACAAGCAGAAAACCTTTTGAACCTTTGCTTTCAGATTGATCCATTCACTTATCCTTTCACCCAGGCTGCATGTGTGAAATGCATGTTTGTGCATGACAGTGAGGACTTTTTGGCAGGTATATGACACGTACCTTAATATGTAAATTACTGAATATCACTTGAATGATTTAGGAAACAGATTAATCAAAAGAGTTTAAAGTAATGTTTGCTAATAAGGATCAGGAGCCTGTTAATCCATACAAACACACCCATTTTGAGTCCCTGCTATTTACTGTCTGACCCCATCTCTGGGCTTCCCTCCTCTCCAAACACTTGCACAAACTTATTCTCCCTCTTCTTAGGCACAACCCAGATGTGCCGCTTCTCTTCCTGGGCAGCAGGAGGAGGTCGGGCTCAAACATCCCTCTGCAGTGGTATCCCACTGTACTTGGGTTTGCTTGCTTGCAGTTGTCTTTCTGCATATATAGCTGAGCAGAGACTGTTCTACCTCTGTACAGACAACTTCTACAAACAGAAACATATTTTGCCTGCAATTAATCAGAACTACCGTGTCTCCAGTAGAATTCCATGAAAAAAGAGCTATCTCAAAAGCACTACTTTTTCCTCCGACAGTGAAGCAGTTCATAGCTTGAGAGTTCATAGGCTATATTATGGTAACTCCACTATTTTCCAACTTTTCCTCATTGTAACTCAGCGGTTTAATTTATAGAATTTATTTGCATTAATAATGTAATTTTAACTAAAGGAAAAAATTAAATGAAATTGCATATGCTTACTCAAATTAGTATTTTTTTTTTTATTTAGACTTTGAAGTTCATATATAACTTAGGTGAAAGGGATAAAAGATGGCCATGCCTCCATTTTCGTGGGTCTTACTCTTTAACTTAGGCTATGGCCATGCTAACACAGAAGCAGGTGTGTTTACATTGTAACAGCTGCTCTTTGGTAACAATGCTGACTTTAGAGTTAATAAGGGCTTAGAATTTGTTGAATATTGAAAAGTACAGATAAATTATCAAATCGCTCTAAAGATCTACAGTATCTGCCCCTTACTTTTTTATTTGTTATCCTTAATTTTTTCTTCTGATGTTAATGTTCTCACTAAAAACAAAAAAGCAAAAGCAAGCTCAAAACCAAACCCTTCCAGTTTTCTGTCTTACGTTTTCCCCCTTTCTCCAGAATGAACATAAAGCAAGCCCTCTTCCTGTCTCTATATTATCTCCCTCCCTCACCAGGGACAACAATTCTAGGTAAAAACAACTTCAACCTTTGCAATACCTCCAGTGATCCTCCCACTACCAAACCAAGCCGTGCTTTAAATCCTTTTCCATAATACACCTTATTTTGTCTCATTGCCTTTATGATTCACCACAACAGCTTTCTCCCACATTCCCTAGCTACCTTTGTTTGCCCTCCTGGATGAGCAAGAAATAGGAAAAGCTCTAACATGCATGAATCTACATTTGCACTCATTAATCTACTAGTATGTATGTAGTGCTAGGCCATGAGATATGCCTGTGCTACCAGGTTGCCTAAACTGAGAGTATGAGAGCAGAGTCTTCCCTGCCTTCTACTTTCTGACTGCTGAACTCCTGAAACGTATGGGAATTTAGGTACTACATATCTTCAGCCTTCTGAAATTATATTTCTATATAAGGATGGAACAGAAAAACATTTTTAATATATCAGCCTTATTTCCTTAGTATAACAAGTTAAAAATGGGTCTGAAACCCCATCTACAGTTTTGTCTACCCTCTAACACTTGAAAATAGAATGGTCAACTTCTTACTCTGTAATAGTTTTTCTGTCTTTTCTATGTATTTTTATGATCTCCATTTTCATATTAATAGGATCCTCACATCCTTTAATGACTGTGATTCCCCCCCATCTCCCTCCAATGAAGATGAACAGTACTGTCATCCCAATTTTAAATGTAGGAGTTAGGTCAGAGAGAGACTAAGGCCTTAGTGTAGAAAATAAGGTCTAAGCAAAGGGGCGTTTGCCTTGCAACACACAGCACTAGAGCACTTCATCATGTGTAGAACCTTAGAAACCTATCTGGTGCTGAGGTTCCCCTCAGCAGCTACCCTCTCAAAAAGAATATAACTTCCTGCTGTGCCAAATTCATGCTGAAGAGCAAATGTGGAGCAAAACTGTAAAGGTAATCAGATCAGGTCCTGGTTTTGGTTTCTTGCTCCCCTTCTCACTCTCTTTTCTTTCTCGTATAATTTCTATATTTTTTTCTGCTCTTTTCTCTATTTTTCTCCTTCTCTTATTAAGCCAGCCATTAAAAAGAGGTATTTCCTATCTATAGCACTTGAAACAGCTTGTTTCAATAGAGTTTGACTCAGAGTCTTCCAGCTCACATCTGTGGCTCCACAAAGGCAGGAAATACTTCCTATTAGTTGTTTTCTTGAATTGTTTTATGCCCCTAGTAAATTAGTAGCTGTCCCTTGACTACAGACCTCTTTATTCAGAATGCCTAACCATCCACCTTAAGAGGCTGTACTGACCATGCTCTGCAAAAACTTTATACCCTGAAAAACAAAACAGGCATCAAATTTTTACTAAGTAGGTGAAGGCTTTCATTGTACAGTCTCTCCACAAGCTTCTGATGCACCTGACTATTATTACAGATATAGAGAAGTAAACAACATATCTTTCTTCTGTTAAAGAGGTTTAGCTGTGTAATCAAAAGTAATTCAGTACCTGTTTAGTCTTGGTACTGGTTAACAAGAGGCAGATTCCACACCCTAGTGGAAGAAAGATCAAAGGCTCTTTTGGCATTAATGAATGCTAAGCAAAAACCCCAAATATTTAATCAAGAGGGAACAAAACCTTTAGACTCATGCAGCTGTGAGCATTTTTTCAAATTTTCATAGTTTATACTTGAATCATATCTAAAGGTTTGTTACCATATGGTTGAACAGGATTAAAGTCAGGTGACAAAGGGTGGGATTTCCAAAGCATTTTTAAAACTGCCAGAGAGTTGAATGGGGCCTAGGTTGGGACAATAGGGGAAGAGCTATTACAGGCTGTCACTTCTGAAAAAGCATTGAATGTGATGGAGTGTGAGTATGACTCAGAAATACAACACATGCAGTAGAGGGAGGGAAAAAGAAAATGATGCACCTGACTGGTTTTGTGAAGCTGCTTCCAAGTGATACAAGTGAAAACAACAACTAAAGTGGCAATCAGCTGATATCCTGAAGTGGATTATTTGATTATCCAGCATACCAAACACAATGAAAATTGTCACACAATTACCCTAAATAATTTTAATAATGTATTATTTTCATCGCAGTTATGCTAGAGAGCCTTGGTGACGGATCAGAATGCACTTTGCAATTCCCTCACATATGCAAAGAACTGGGGGTTCTTTCCTCAGAGAATTTATAGATGGTGGGCAGGAAAAACACATGGAATCTGGCCACTGATATTGGTCAGCACAACTAGAAACAATCATATTACACCAGATGTTTTACCAATGCTATTTTTGTATAAACTTCACAACACAGTAGACATTTTAAAAGGTATTACAAGGATTACAATGCAATTACTTAGGGGATGTTTAAGAGGTCCTTCACCTGTACACAGAGTTAATAAAAAAAAAGCAAAGGGGCTTAACTGAAAAATAATAATTGAGTGATAAAAGTAACAGCAAAAGGAGCAGTTGTGGATATGACATCTTGCTAGTGTGTGAAAGATGTTGTGTATACAAAATCCACAAAGAACCTTGTTAAGTACTTGAAGTGGTGGAGAAAGGGCATCTTATGAAGATAAGCCATAAGCAGGTTATGCCACAACACAATCCAACCAAGATATCAGGAAGATAATATCTGTAGTAATGTGTTGATGATAAAAATAAGATTAGATGGAATTCATTGGTATGGGCAGAAAGAAGTTATACCTAGTAAGATAAAATATGAAGAATCTGCATTTCATCTGTGTACATAGAGAAGAAAAGAAGGATTTTAGATGTGTTTCACAAGCAGAAAATTAAGCTGTTCTCTGCAACTTTGATGTGATCATCTATGGAGAAAAACAAAAGGCAAAAATAGAGTTCAGGCTGTATACCCAAATGTTAGTGAGGATGACAAAAAGACAGGAAACATCAAAGCTTATGGGCAAACTTTTGTCAGAAAGAGGTGTTGAGATTTTAACGTGAAGAGGAGGGGAGTTTCCTTTGTAAAATTTAAAAAGAAAAAAAAAAAAAATCAGCATTCTGGTTAAAAAAAAAAAAAAAAAATCAGTGCTCCAGTTTAAAAGCAAAACAAAACAAACAACAACAGCAAAAAACCCCAAAACAAACCAAAACAAAAAACACAAGGAAGGAAAAAAATCAGTTAGCTCATAATTTCTATTTTGGCCACTCTGCCTATGTCATGTCAGAGCTGTTGTCTTTCTGTCCATCACAGGAGAATATTGTTTATGCCTGTGCAAAATCATCAACTGCGAAATAACCTTTTGAGTGTTGATGAGATCAATGTAATACAGGGCTATTATAAAATATAGCCTTGCATATGAGGCTTTAATTACAGTAATTATTTACAAAATAGAGAGAATTCTGCTTAGCTCTTATGGTCCAAGTTGAATGTGGAGCACTGGCAGTTAAAAAAGCAATATTTAACTGTGCACTTACTGTGGAAATCAATGAGAGCCAGAAAAAAAAAAAGCAGAAGATTATTTGCAATTTGTAAGAGTCTACTTTCAAAGTAAACCACATGAAAAATTCATTTAAATATTTTGGAGTGAAATATTCAGGTGATGAAAACTGGGGAATCTCCTACAAAATCAATGAAGCTTTGCATCATTTGAATATGCTTTAGGTAATATGTTACCTTTACTTTTTTAATATTGTTGAAAACCAATATTAGTTATTTGGACTACAAAATGTGACATTGAGAAATCACCTGGTAGATGAAATTTTAACATGAATAAAACATCAAAAAGTGAACTGTTAGGAAAATCTTGTTTATCAAAAGCTTGCTTTCTTAGAAAAGAGCATAGATGATGTTGAGTATTTTTATTATTCATTATTAAGAATGATGAAAAGAAGACATTGCTCTCTTAGTCCATCAAATTCTAAAAGGAATCTATGTCTTATAGAAAGTCAATAGATAAGTACAAGTGATATTCCGTAGGATAAGGTCACATTCATTCTTGGAGATCCAGAAAATGCACTTTACAGCACATAATTCTGTGCAGGAAATGGTCTATGAAATTGCAGAAGCAGAAAAAAATCTCATGGAAGACAGAACATGTGCCAAGGTTTCACCAGTGCTTTGGGTATAGGTAGGTTTATACATAGAGTTCAAAGTGTTCAAAGAAAAGAAATGTAAACATTCTGCTGGCATCTACAGATGCTGGCATCTGAATTTGTAACTGGAGCAATTGCTAACTAAATTACCTGCCTGCATATGTAGCTTGGTAATCTACAATTTGCATTTTTGTGGTGCTGACAGCCTTCCTAATTGTGTCCTGTACTTTCACTGAGATCTAGCAATTAAATTAAAGGAATGAGGGCATAGAGGTTTCTGGAGGCTGAGTCACCTGTTGATTCTGTTGTGTCACATGGTAACCTGAGTAGGCAGCTGAATGGAATTACTCATTCTCACTTGGGAACGAGTCATCTGCAGAAAGAGATATTGACATGTTTACAAATACTATAAAGGAGGGAATTTTGAAGTTTTCTACTGTAGGACAAAACTTAGTATTGCCCCAGAATGTCTCCCCCTCTCTATTACATTCTATACCATCTGAGTTTAAAAATAACATATTATAACCACAAAATAGCTCTTTTTAAACCAAAAATAAACAGATCAATTATTTAGTTTTATGCAGGTAAAAAATTAGTATTTGTTTCCAACAGTTTTTTCTTTCTCATAGGAGATTGTTACTAGAAAAAGGCACCTAAATCAAGTACAAGATCACTCGAGACAACTGTGCAATAGATGCTCTTCCAGAAAGGTCCACAAAATTGGTGCTCCCTATCTTTCACAGACACTTCCCACCATCACATAGTGAAGCTTAGATCTGAAGTAAAAGACTGAGGGACTCAGTAAAATTTGCTATTAGAAAGATGACAGAAAGGATGAAGTGTAACACCAGTGACTGATGCCTCTGCTAAGCACTATGTTTGTTAGATGACTCTAGCAAGTGTGTGTTGCACACTACAGGAGAGGAAAAAAATAATTCTTACAAACTCAATGACCTCTGCCAGTCTGAACTGAGAGATGATTCCTTCTTTCCTGACTCCAGATCAGGCAACCAGCCTAATTCTGGGTGTGTGAACAGGACTCATCAGCCAGGCATTTGTAACAGTTTAATACCACTTGCCAAATCCACCCTCAAGCTGTGGCCAACCTCCAGTGCTTCAGAAACATGATGCAAAAAAAAAATTCTGGGCTTTCCAAAGAACTTAGTTGTGCTGAACTAAAGAGAAAAAAAAAAGTAAAAAATAAGAGTTGACATTGTATACTCTGAGGATGACAATATTTACATTCTGTTCCATTTTCAGAAAAAGAAAAAACAGGAGCTTTTAGGCAAACTGTTGTTGGAAAGATGTGATGAGATTTTGCTTTGGATAGGAGGGGAATTTCTTTTGGAAGAGCTAAAAAGAAAAAAAAACAGCAAAACAACAAAATTTAATGCTCATGGTTTTTAGATAGTCAGAAGAGCCCAAAATAAAAAGTAATAATACTCAAATAATGTGTTTCTCTGTGAGTTTGGATTACCCCTGAGGAAAAAAAGTCATCAAATTATACATCAATATGGAAAACATCCTTCCTGTGTTTTACAGTTAGCTAGTGAGAATCCATATACCATTATGTTTGTAAAAAATAAACATGAAATGAAGCAGAGTTCAAGCAACTTTTCAAAACCATTTGGGATAGCTGTAAATCAAATATTCATGACTTAAGACATCAGGTGAAATATCTACCTTAAGATTCCCTCCTAAGCTGTGATCTCTTCCATACACTTACTGAGCTCATTTCATTTCACCTCTTCTTTAGCTTCAGAGTTTCACAATGGAAAACAATGCCTGCTTTGCAACAGCATCTAACCAGGAAAAGAAGTTAAAAGGTGCATACATAGAAAGTACTTTCAAAGGCCATTCTCAGCTGTCTGTGCATCTGCGTACCTTGTTGAAACTGATGGGATTACTTCTCAATGATACTGCTATCAGGAAAAAAAGAATCTGCCCCATCAACTTGAAAACGTACAAACATTCTGTATGGTCCCTTATTGGTTAAAGCTTTGCCAAGAGCTGATTTGTTGTGATTTACTCAAGCTGATGCATTTCATCTCAAAACCCGGGTATTCAAAGTAGAAATGTGCACTCACTTCTGATAAATGGTAGACTCACCTACAGCTGGAATTACCTTCTTAAAGCCTGTAGCTCACCAGAGGAACTCTTTAGCAGTTGAGATCCTAGATAAGCTAGGAATCCAGCCTTGTGTCTTCTGTGGCTCTCTCCTTTTTTAACATGTTCATTAAGGCAGGCAAGTGGAGGATTACTGGAGAAATGCTGATTCCACGGGAATCAACTTCAATGGCTTCAAATCCCATGTTCTTCTCAGCACTATGTGGATATTTGTGACATAAACCAGTCCCATCTATCCTGCCCTCTGTAACAGGATCAGCATGAACATCAACTCAGCATAGGAAATAGGAGCTGAGGCCCATGTTTCCTCGCTAATTATGTGCTTAATTCTTTTGGATTTGTTTACCTTATATCATTTACTTGTAGCCTGGCTTCTATCCTGCTTGCATATATATTGTGGTCAGTTGTTAATAGGTAAGAATACTGATTATAGCTGATACTGACAATACATTTTTGGTAACTTCACAATTTTGGTCATATCTACATCAGTGCAATGATGAACAAACCAATCATTCTTCTGCAGGAAAGGCAAAAGAAAGTGGAAGACTGTTCCAGCTGCCATAGAAAGCACAAAAGTCATGAGTGGGTGAAGGAAACCAAAGCTCGGGTGGAGTAAAAAGAAAGGGGTAGGGAGTGTATTGAGATGATGGTGAAGCTGCAGGCAAGGGTGACACATTCTGTACAGTTATTACAATGCTTTTAATTATCTCTCATACCTAACATTCCATTAGCACCATGTTGCAATGGGTGGAGACTGATGGGTGGAAAGGGGCATCGGTCCCCTCCTACCCTTAGCAATTCAAACCACAGTGATAACTGGTAAATCCCTAGGGATAAGGCCTTTTTTACTTATTTGTTCCTCCTAAATATAAGTTGAGATTTCTCTAGGTGTTCTATATTTCCTGTGTGTGTGTATGTTATCCATCTGCTGAAGCCAAAGTATAATAGATAGGCTGTTTTTTGCAGTTAAGATCACTGAGGCCAGTCATTCTTGTCCATACTGTGCTTGCTGAGGGTGTGTGGCCTAATTACTAGGTGGAGCAGTTTAAAGGAAAAGAAGAAACATAGGCCATTTTTTCCCTTTTCCTCACTGACAAAATTCCTGACAGGAAAATATGCTTTTCCAGTAATTGCATCAGCTCTGTTTCTGATTGGCACAGGCACTCCTAGGCCAATTCCAGAATGTGCCAGCATCATAAACAAAGATAACTTAATTAAAAAAAAAAAAACAACCTCAAATAACATACTACATTTTTACAGGCACTGCAGCAAAATAGTCTGTGGTCACATAATTTTCAACTTAATTTTCAACTTGTTTTAAAAATTCCTACTCAGGGAACAAGAGCTAGAACAGAATTTGTAAAGTTGCCTCATCATTTATTCTTTTCTTTAGAAGAACAATTCACTGTGCTGATGGGATCAGCTGCCTCAATTCTGTTCTGCAGTTATCTGACTTTTAGGAGCTGGACAGAGTTCCGACTCTACAGCAGCAGCTCTCAGCTGCTGTCTTCACTGGCTGTGAAATGGCCCTGAAAACAAGATGTCCTCTTGCAGTGAAGACTACTTTTTCACCATCTCTGATTTTCACCACTTCTTCTGCAAAAAAATTCAGAGTATGCTTGATTCCTCTCTGCGTTGGCAACCATAAAAAACAAAGTTTTTATTGCCCTAGAAACTAATAATAGATATTATTTTATGAAAGTTTATAAAATAAGACAATAAAGGTTTAGACACTAAATAATATGCTGTATTTTATAAAATATGATAAATCAGTAAGTCACCAGGCATTCACACATATTCAATATACCAAGCTCCACTCTTTTCCAAACTTTTACCATTCAAAGTCTCCTTCAAAAGCCATATCCCTTCTCTTGCTCTGCCTTAGCTTCACTCCTACCTTTTAGACTGGTAATTCAAGGTTTAGTTCTCACTGAATTTGTGAAGATGAAAGAGCCAGCAAAGAGGCAAGATATCAGCCTTGCCCTTATACAAAAAAGCTGGTTCCTCATTACCCACATGAATCCAGGAGGATATGGAAGCCCTGCCAAGATAGCAGCTTGCCCCATGGGAGACAAGTCTAGTGGCTTCATTAATTTTCTGGAACTGGGAACACACTGGCCAGATCTCATCAGTCAGCTCTAACTTGTTCCTGAAAGACAGTGGCATTCAGTTCCTGCTGTGTTCCCAAAGCACGTCTTCCACCGCACCTGTGGGAACCACTGCTTCGTGCAGATGCAAGATACTGTTCCTGCTGAATGTAAAAACTGTGGCTCCCAGCTCAGCTGACTGGGGGTAATTTACCCCTCCATCCCTGTGTGAGTCAGCTGCTCTGCAGTGCCTGCAGCAACGCAGCTGTGCCTCCCTTCTAACATGTTCATGCCTCACTAACTGAGAACAACTTGCCTACACTCTTGCATTTCAGTTGGCTATTTGTAATGGGATGGTATAGCCTTGCTGTTATATTTAGATGATCGGGTGTTACATTAAATGGACCCATATAAAAATCTCAAATAGCAGACTCAAATTTTTTAAATTCTGAGCATTTCTTTTAGCTACTGCTTCATGGTTCTGGGTCCTACTTAAGGCCCTGTCTTAGGTTCTGCACTACAGAGTGCCACAATATCTTTTAAAGGATTACTTTACGGTCACTTTTACTGTACTAGTGTTTATTTTCATTAATGGTGTGTCACTCATCCAAGGGAAAACACAGAAAACAAGTAGAAACCAGCCATTCCTTTCTGCTCTCATTAACTGGGGAATTTGCTGTGCTGATTGCTTTTGTTGTTTTCAGAAATTATTTCTGCATATAATCAGAATGAAAAGGAAATAATTTAGTGAGGCTTTCTTTGTGAAAAAAGAAAAAACTCACTACAGAGTTTCTTGAAGTTCTGCTTGTACATTTCAAGTACAAATCCAAAAGATTAAACCTGCCTTGAAATATGATTTACTGATTTGAAATACTAACATACTCAATTTTCTCATGGTGAGTTTTTAATATATTTTCAGATTGTGATGACAGAAAGGGATATTTTGTCATATACATTTGCTAAACTACTCACAAACTACAACTATTTGAGTACTGTATGTTTTTGAACAGATACATAATGAAAAAAGTCGTGAATGACTCATTGTAGTGACTTAGGGTTATTACTGGAACCATGTTATGAATTGTAGGCTTCTACATCAGTCACAAGGTGAATCTCTACTTGTTAAAATCAGTTGCAAACTTGCATTGGATCAATGCTTTAAAAATATCACTTTAGGAAAAATTTATAATTATAGACCCCCTACAGTTCTGGTTTTGTTTGTTTGTTTTTTTTAAATGCCCTGGGATGTGGAAGGAATTGATAAAATTCACTGAAATTTTGCCTTTTGGTGTGTGTATGAAACAAGACGTTGAGCTCCGGACTAGATAGATCCCTCTCCCACCAGTGACGGAACCAATTGTGCATTTCAGAGGAAGCTCCCGGTGAGTCCAAGAAACTTTTTGTTATGTAAATGAACTGACTTGTTTGTTTTTGTTGATGTTTTTAAATGCCAAGTTGTAGATATGTTTGTTGTGTTAAACACGTCAAACTAGCAACCAGAACGTCAGTCTCCCGCATTCTGAGTCCTGCTGTAGACGTGGATAGTTTGCCTAAGGTTGCATTTCAAACAGCAGCTCTTTGATGCTTTAAATACCCAGCTGAACAGTGATCATTAACACAAGAAGGTGGGAACATGCAGTCAAATGGAGATTACTTGCAGGAGAGGGATATTTACAGGGGTTGCCAAACTGAAAGGGTTTCTACCTCAAAATGACTTCAAACTAGTCCAAAGCATACACAAAACCAGAACCTCTCACTGCTACTGGGAGTGACAAAGGGGAAAAAAAAAAAGTTCTGGTTCTTTTCATTCTGGAAAAAGCAATTCTTCCAGGGACGTGGACTGTGCATTAGGTGTTACAGGATTCAGCTTAGGATTGGAAATCGCAGGACCAGAGCTGCAGCCCTGACTGGCGGTAAAGTGAGTCTGGGCATGTCTGCATTGCACAATGGAGATCTTCAATCTGCACAGGTTGCAGTGCAGAGATGAAAGCTAGAAACCCATGTCACAACATTTCAGCAAGTTTCACAAAAAGGTCACTATGATGTTTTCAGCCCTTTTGAGCCTTATGATTGCCAGGTTAAAAATAAACCATTAGTTTGCCTTCTGGGCTCCAGAGACACATGGAAGTTTCAGCAGGCAGGGACTTGAGTGCAGAATTTGTACATTGGAAACAGAAGCCTGAGTTGTCAAAATATCTTCTGAATTATTACTTTCAGAATTTTGTTTTTCTAGGAAACATAATATTTATAGATAAATTGAACCTGCTTTTTTTTTTTTTTTTATCAGAGACTATGTGATCCATAGAGTAGTCACTCTGGCTGTGATTCTGCTTTGGTGTTATTTGTGCCATGCCTGAAACCCTGGGGATGATGGCAGTCTGAGGACAGGAAGGCAAACTCACAATTACTCCATTTAATCGTATTTCCAATATGTGCATACAGAGAAAAGGGCAGCTTCTGATTGTGAAGGGCTGAAATAAACAAAAACTTGGACCCAGTCCAGTCATTCTTGGGCTGATCTCACTTTAAAAGTGGCAGTCCTCCAATCTCATTGGTGTTTCCTGTCCTACTTAATAAAAGCAGAATCTGGTTCATTAAGTACCTTGTTCAGGGGTCACTAACCATCAACAATCCGTATGAAGCCAGATTTGAATATTAAAAAAAGGAGTAAAGAACATACCTTTTTCTGCCTTTAAAATTTTGGTGTTATCATATCCTGCAAGTGAAGGGCTTTGAGTAATTTTCAAAACTGATCAAAGAGCTGCATAATACATCTCTTCACAGTCCAAACTATGTGGGTTCTAAGGGTGGAAATTTCAAAGCAACATGCAGAAGAACCTGTTGCCCTAGTTGATTAACAAAACCAGTAATGGCTGGAGTTCTGAATTTGATTATTCTTCAAACCTTCTCTTGTCACTGCATTGTGATTTGTTTCAAAAAACACACATTAGCAACTTCAGTTTATCAAAAGATGTAACACTTAATACTCTTCCCCTCTAATTGACTAAGATACTGTGCATAAAATTAGATAATCAGATTCCACTGTAAAGATTGTTACACTTCTACATGAAAATGAGGGAATCTTGGAATCAAAATCTATGAATGTCATTTCCATATCTGTGGGGAGAGCAGTGGGTCAGAGCAGTATGATGGAAACCAGAGCAAACCAGATGGAAGCGGATTATATTAATCAGCAAAAACCAAGCAGTTAAGTTTGTGTACCTCTAGCTCTAGGACTTAAATACTAACAACTCCCTTGAGGCAGCTTGTGCCTTCCTTCCTTCCTTCTCTCCCATGGTTCTGTTCTCAGCATCTTTAGCCTACTTACTGCCTATGCTCAGTTTTCTCTCGCTTTGAGAAACTCACGATTTTCTAAGTTTTAACTCACTCCATATAGATACATTCAGTCAGTGTTTACCATATTGTGAAATTTACTATCAAAGACATCCTACAGCATTGAAGACTCAGAAGTCTCTTTCACACAGTTCTCCTTGTTAGGTATGCAAAGGAGGTTCCTGAAGGGCTATTACAGAGTGTGAAAAGAAACATAACATTTGGTCCACTCCTTATGTTCCTATCTAAAACAAAGCAACAAATACTATCCAGGATTGCAGCTGCTTTGTTTGTAAGACACTTCCCAAATGCTGTGCTTGCACTGTCTATGGATGGGGTTGTAAGTAGCAGTCAGTACACTTCAAAAGTTTTAGATACATGTTTCAGTGAACGTTTCAAGCACTTCAGACCTGCTCCAGACTAACTAAACTGAAAGTCGGTGGAAACACAAGTTCATTCTTGCTAATGAAAATTTTCTGGATTATTCTTTAATTATGTTTGGCCCAGAACTAAAAAAATATATCTACTAGTCTGTCCCATGCCACCTGGAATGCAGAACTGGTCTGTACAAAGATACAAAACAGAGCTAAGAGCAAGCTAAGTTTTAGATAGCCCCCCAAAAACACTGGCTCGAGCTGACTTTAAGTTGTGGGAAAAGGTCTTTTTTGTCTGTCCCTTCTTAACCATGACAGTGTTTGTAACAGCCACTCTTGTGCAAAGTAACTTTACCTTTATCATAAAGAAGGCATAAAACTTAGAAAATCTGAGAGCTGTGTTTGTGAATAAAAATCTGAACTCAGCAGTAGTGCTGTTCCCTAAATGGCAGCACATATTACCTTAAATTGTCATAAAGATACAGCAGAATGGTACCATTGCATTAGGCTTATGATCCTCATGCTATGCTCCAACTCAATTGCCAGAATTTCTAAGAGGGAAACTTCTAAAAACACCTAAAAATATTTTCAGTCTCACTCATCTGAAGTGAGACTTGATCTTCCAAACCCCATGGTTCAGATTCACTCTACTTGGCCCAGTGCTCTGTCCTTAAAATCACCTTTATACTTGTATATCATACCTAAACGTGGAATTGCATCAACTTAAATATTTTTTTAATCTGGTTGCAAATCGATCAAGTCAAGTTAGCACAAAAATCATATGTAGATATGTAGCTTGGTTTTTATTCTCTACTAATTGCAAATAACTTATGAAAATGTTACCAACATGCCTTATGTAAAACACAAAAAGCTAACTGAAGAAACTAAAGGGCTACATTGAGACTGATGCAAAAGGATGAGAAGTCTAGGGAAATTGTTATATCTCATTACTAAAGTCAGTATCCTAAAGAACAACAGAAAAATTTTTTTATGTAATTTAAAAAATAAAAAAGATTACAGGATTCAAAACCCCTCCAACACCTGCAGTAATTAAAATGCCTAAAACCTCAATAGAAATCTGTTCTTTAAAAATCAATTTACAAGACAAAATGAAATAAAAATATTTTTTATTCACTAAAATCTTAAAAAGAAGAAAAAGAGTGTAACTGAAAGAATATCAAAGGTCCAGATTTCAATACCATGGCTTCTAATGTTAGCAAATTATTGTAGTGATCATAATCCAGTTTTAAAATGTGTTTAAAGTGAAA
Organism: Hemiprocne comata; assembly: GCA_020745705.1. Lineage (NCBI taxonomy): Eukaryota > Metazoa > Chordata > Aves > Apodiformes > Apodidae > Hemiprocne > Hemiprocne comata. Next base: position 5,386,343 of record CM036602.1, on the reverse strand, counting down.
GAACCATGATGGTCAAAATCAGTCTCATCATTGCAGTTTGTAACGTCATCATAAGAGTAGCATGGCTGTAGCTGTGAAGAACTAAGGATATGAGAAAGACAGGCTGAAGGCAGATATAATGTTTCTATTAGACTAGCTGGGTATAACTGGGAAAAACTTGAGGCTTTGAGGCATTTAAACATCTCCCCAGGCTAAAGGCTTTGAGTGCAAGGTGGCTTTTCTCCCTGTTTTACCAATTCATCAAATGTTCTTTCTTGCCTGTTTATTATTTCACAGAGATAGATAATATTAGTCTTAGATAAAGGAAACATAAAATAACAAATATGTAAGACAGAACCAAACAATGCTTGTCTTAAACAAAGAGTATTTTCAAGTTTAAGGCCCCTGCTCAGAACTGGCAGTCTCTTCTTGTCAGTCTCCTGCGTTCATCAGTACCTTTGGTAGCTCAGAACTTTGAACTTCTGTTTCTTAACACAGTCCTTACCCAAAAAGAAAGATAAAACACAAGTTTTGAAATATCTTTTCGTTTATGTTGAACAAAAAAGCTCAAAGCAGTCATAGCTACTGGCCAGTACCACAGAAAGCTGTGTGTGGGCAGATTAGAGACTAAAAGGATGGGATCACTTGAGAGGAGGGTAAGAGAAGCAAGTCACATGCAGATGATGAAAGACTGATCAGCAGTGGAAGAGAGGGGAAGGGGAACAGAAGTGCTGATCAGTGAAGAAAGGAGGAAACAAGGAGCACGTTGTGGGCTCAACTTGAAATGTTGCTGTTCATCATTAGCTCACATAGATATTGTAGGTCTGAACCCCTTGGAAAAGGTAGAAAAAGATGTAAATTGACTAAAGAATTTTGATGGGGTATCCTGCCAGAAGGAAATGCAGATTTACTAATATTGATCATTCTGTAATAAATACAAGTGTAGTGTTCTCAAAAAGCCTAAATAAAAAAAAAAAAAATGCCACTCCATTCCAACATTAGCAACTTCCAATATTTCTGAATTTCAGTATGAAATTAGACTTGGCTTGCAACATACTATACTTTGTCTATGCTAACATAGTAGAGCATTTTCAGAATAGAAATAAAATAATTTCACTCAGTGATTTTTTTTTCCATATAATCCATTTATGTCTTTTCAGGACTTAAAAAAGTGTTCTAATGTGGGGGGGGAAAAAAAGGAAAAACTAATGATTTCCATGTAGCACGTGCTTTCCCTGAGATAGGAAGTTTGATTCACAGCATACGCTGAAATTAGTTGGACACCCATTGATTTCAGTGGAGCAGATCTATGAGGGGATCTTGAAGAATAGAAGGAAGAAACTAGGGACAATAAATTGAAGGAATTCCTTTTTAAACAATGCCTTACAAATATACACAATGATCACTCAGTCCTGCCTTTGATGTACAACTCCCCAAAGCTTTAACTTTGCTACTACAGGAAAAGCAGAATTGGGCTCCCAGACCAGTCACTAACCACATCTGTTCTCACACACCAGAATTAACTAATGAGATACCACTGCCTGTGGTCTGTAGCTGCACCTAGATTATCATGACCATACCAAAGCCCTGCATACACAACATTAAATAATTAGTGGAGACTCATTTCTGTGTTTCGTCATATGGCTCCTCATGAAGTTGAGGCCCTGATTTGTGCTATTTTCTAGAAATATCCTTTATATTTCACAAGTAAGACAGAGCTATTTGGAACAGTATTTATTAAGCTAAAATCTTATCTACCAAACCAGGACCTGTTTGTTTCACAAACCTGATCATCTCTTCTGGATAAACATGTAAAGATATAAAAAGCATAAGCTGAACAGATTCATGAGCAATACATATTATTGTTTGGACAAAAAAAATGAACCCAGGTTAATATCAGCGCCCAGGCTGATTTTAACTTGTAGCTCACTGAAAATAAAGCTTTTGTAATGGCATATTGATACAACCTTAATTGTAACAGCACAAACACTGCTACTGAAATACAGTTTTGAGTAAGTTCCATCAAGGAGTGTTTTGTAAATGAATAATGACTTTGCTTAAAGCCAATCAACATCAAGTGTGTTAAAAAAGATGAAATAGTGCTGGAAGGCAGTGGGAGGTAGAGGAGCCTCAAAGTGCAAACAGGTGCTGATCTCCCTTCAGGGGGGATTGAGTGGCACAGACCTTACAGGCCTGTCACTTCTGATCAAAGCAAGCTCCAAGACCACATAATCACCATCACCCACCTTTTAAAGGATGCCCTGATTTATCATCTGTCAGTGTTAATAACTTGGGTACTCTGTCTAAAATACTTTAGAACATTACACAAGGATAACATTTCAAATTTTTTTAAGAAATGTGTAAATGTTTTAAACTAAAATGCACTGAAGTTCCTCCTTTGAGGCCATCTGTTGTTGGAGACCACCTGTCATCAAAAGACCACCTGAGCACATAATATCCCATCATTACAGAACTATCCCCTTGAAGCCACGAAGTTTAAGCTTTAGAATAAGAAGGGTGTATGTTACAGGCACTGTTCTTACTGGGCTTTTCAAACAGTTCGAAGCCATGGGATGACAGCCATATGTGAATAATAGCTTCATAATAACATACATATGAAATGCTACTTTGGGAAAAATCTGATAAGAGATCTGAACATT